>CM057454.1:272208750-273576666 GCA_016271365.2 Neoceratodus forsteri
AAATGGGCTACTATGGAGGTGGTTCCATCAACAAGGGTGGAGAGACGTGTTGGCGAAAGCTGTCTTGAAGGATTGGAGAGAAGTTGGCCGACACCAACCAGCTGACTACAGTGGATGGGAGTAGAGTCCTAGCCTGCCCCACCAAGGCCCACTGTTGTCAGAGGAGCTCCTCGTAGCGCCACCGCATCTGCTGGCAGAACCTCTCATCATCCGAGGATAAAGAGGAGGAGGAATGTCAATGGCGATGCTTTCCAGTCAAGTGGAATCGAGAACTCGGGGAGGAGGAGGAGGAGGCAGATCCCAAGTGGTAACGCTCAAGTATACAGACTACACCACATCCTCTTGAGTAAGGACCAGGAGAACCGGGCTCTTAGAGAGCGACTCATCACTGAGCTCCTCCAACAATGGGTTGAGAGGGTTGAGAATACTCTCAACCACCTGCTTGACTGGTGTAGAGGTCATCAAGCCTGACATGGTACCATAGAGCTAGCAACCTGCTCCTCGACAAAATGTGGCTCAACCATAGCTGAGCGCTCGAGAGTCTTCCAGCAGTCAAGCAAGCCGAGGGAGCAGGAGGACTGTGATCTCTCTCGGTCCCAGGACTGACAGCAGTGTTTCTTGTTCTAGTGCTTCTTACCTTGGCAGGCAGGGCTCTCTCCAAAGGTCTGGGCCTGACACATGTCACAAAACTCCCCAGTGAAGGACCCTCCAATGATAGCACCAGCAGAGAACATCACTGAAGATGACAAGGTGCCCTGTGCGGCCTTTGCCGCCCCCTCTTCCATAGCTGCAGGTTGGGCTGCTGACCCTGCCGCAGCAGAGGCCGCTTTGCGACCACCCTCAGGCCACAATTTTGGGTCTCGATCGGCCAATCAACCGATTATAAGGAGAGCCTTATGGTCTTCAAGTGATGACGGAAGCATCATCTGGCAAAGGCCACAACCCACAATATCGTATGCCATCCCAAAGCAGTGCAGGCATGACACGTGGGTTCATCCACCACACATCCTCCGCCAGCCTGTGACGCACTGTTTGAAGACAGGAGTGGGCTTCACTTTCTCGTGTGGCCGAGCGACAAGAGCGGTACCGTGGAATATATTCAAAAGTTAAAGTCAGAAAAATTTCACCAAGTTTCCCAGTGACGTATTTAACAGGCCCTACAATCTATGGAATTGCGAAAGAGGAAGCCAAACTCTTCCAGTGAAAAGAAAAGTCTGACGTCATGGGGTAGAGCCAAACGATATATCACCCAGTTGGTAGGAGGAGCTTTGCTTCAAGATGTTCCAGCAAAACAGCTCATAAGGAAGAACTGACAATATGTGGATAAGTGAACCATATTCACATCCCTAGAACATATCTCAGAGCGCTGCCGACCGCGGCAGGGAAGGACGCTTTCGGGAGCCTCAACAGACGGACTTCCCCACGCCAGAGCGCTGCCACCGCGAGGAAGGACGCTGAGTTCTCAAAAGACGCCCCCCACGCCAGAGTGCTGCCGGGACCGCTGCAGGGAAGGACGCTGAGCTCTCAACAGACGGACCCCCCACGCCAGAGCGCTGCCGACCGCGAGGGAAGGACGCCGGAGCCTCAACAGACGGACCCCCCCCCAGAGCGCTGCCGACGCGGCAGGAAGGACGCTGGAGCCTCAACAGACGGACCCCCCACGCCTCAGAGCGCTGCTGACCCGGGGCAGGAAGGATGCTGGAGCTCAACAGACGGACCCCCCACGCCAGAGCGCTGCCGACCGCGGGCAGGGAAGGACGCTGGAGCCTCAACAGACGGACCCCCCACGCCAGAGCGCTGCCACCCGCAGGAAGTGACGCCGCGAGCCTCAACAGACGCCCTCTCCCTCGCCAGAGCGCTGCCGCACCGCTGCAGGGAAGGACGCCGGGAGCCCCAACAGACGGACCCCCATGCTCAGAGCGCTGCCGATCGCTGCAGGGAAGGACGCCGGAGCCTCAACAGGTAATTAGCCAGTCGGCGATCGGGAAACGGAAGGACTCATTTGCTAGCTTCTCCACCCACAGTCCACTGATTGTTTTCAGCGGACAGCTGCTGTGGGGTGCTACCTGATTAACTGGACTTGGACTTGGGTGGGGTTGGAGTGGCGAAGCCAAAGGGAGTGTGGCGTCCTTGTGTGTTTTGTGAGCCACTATTCAGCTTCTCCCTGCTAATTAATTTAAATGTGCTGTACTGTGCTATGTTATAAGATGCCATAAGTGCCTGCTGGCCTGTGTTTAAGCTGAGATTACTAGGTAAAATCTGAGTAATTCAACCCCTAGGCACTCAGCTTTCAGGTTAGATGAAGTAGATGCTGTATGACCATAGTTTAGCTTGTTAAATGTTTAAAGGCAGCCTTCTTTATGTTTGACTAGCGTTGCTTTGGGGCTGAGTCATGCGCGATCTGAAATTGTAGTGCTGTTTTAAATCCTCCCGCTGCATACTAATTTCCCTGCCTCCTACATTTTCAGACGGACCCCCACGCCAGGCGCTGCCGACCGCGGCAGGGAAGGACGCTGGAGCCTCAACAGGTAATTAGCCAGTCGGCGCATCGGAAACGGAAGGACTCATTTGCTAGCTTTCTCACCCACAGTCCACTGATTGTTTTCAGATGACAGCTGCTGTGGGGTGCTAGCCCGACAACGCCACGCCATCTGCCCCACCCGCCTCAGCCACCCACCCACCCAAGGGCGGCTGCATCTTATTACTTCGGTCGCTGACGCTCACTTCCTGTGGTACCAGAACCTAAGTCCACACTTTCTCATTAGCAGGTTATACCTGCTGACCACCAGGGGCTCTGGTCCCACTAACCACCCTGTGGTAGTGCAAACCTATCTGATCCCAGATAGACTCTCCCTGCCTTATCCCATCCTACCCACCAACTATAATTCTCTCTACTCCCCTAGCCTGTTGAGAGTGAGAGGAAGGAGAAAATAAACATGCC
The DNA here is from genome assembly GCA_016271365.2 of Neoceratodus forsteri. Taxonomy (NCBI): domain Eukaryota; kingdom Metazoa; phylum Chordata; order Ceratodontiformes; family Ceratodontidae; genus Neoceratodus; species Neoceratodus forsteri. The sequence goes on from CM057454.1 coordinate 272,211,692, forward strand.
CATCACTCTGCATCCTGCACTACTCCCCTCCTCCTTATAATCATTGCGTACCTTTGGGTACTATAGCCTCGCACTCATGCCTACCCTTGCCCCTAATGATCTGCCCACAATCCACCCTCTTCCCCTTGTGTCACCCACCCTTGTTACTTGCACTCACCCTGCAGCTGCAACCACCCATCTCCCAACATATTGTCACCCTCTCTTACCCCCACTGCCCCTGTTCATCCCATCGTGCTTGCCTCTCCTGCCTGTTCCAATCTGGCTCATCCCCTGCGCTATCCCAGCCCCTCATTACCCCTCCAGTCGTCAAAAATTATCCCGGTATCACGCACTCCCAAGAGCAGCCTCCTCCTCCTGCTCCTGTCAGGCAATGTCCACCCCAATCCTGGGCCTGGCAGCATTGGTACTCCCTGAAATCTTCCGGGCTGTGTATGCATCTATGAACATCTGTAGCCTCCCTGAAAACTGGACTCCACTACACTGCTGGGTAATGCTTCATAAACCTGATGTTGTTGCCCTGGTTGAAACCTGGCTGTCTCACTCCACTCCCAATCTCATGTCTCTCCCCGCACACTCCCACCGCTTGGACCAGTGTCGGCAGGAGAGGTGGGGCTAGCCTCTATTTGAAGGATTCTCTCATGGGTCTGCCACCCCCCGCCTGACCTCGACCATAAGGCCCAGGCCCTCACACTAAAGCTGTCCCCTGACCTTCTAGAGGTCCTTATTCCTGACTGTAGCCTACATACCCCTAGAACCAATCCCTGGCCCTAGGCCCACTACTTGACTACCTTACCTCCATACCCAACCCCCGGACCAAATCTTGTTGGTGACTTGAATATAAACTGGCTTTGCCTGTCATCCTCCTCCACCGTGAAGCCTTTGATTCTATTGACCTAACTCAACTGGTCACACAGCCTACTAGATTCAACCCCAGCAGGGGTACTAGCACCCTCCTGGATGTGGTCCTCACCAACAGGCCAAGCCGTCCATAACATACAAATCCTCCCTGACTGCCTCAGTGACCACTCCCTGTTCTCTTCAACTGGGAAACCCTTGGCCTTCTTCTGGGTCAAAACCACTTCGGAGGCGGCTTGGACCGGGGACTCAAAAGCCTTAAGCACCTTCTTGCTCATACTGATTGGTCCCCCCTGGCAAGCGCAACTAACATTGACTGGGCCCTGGCCTTTTTTGTGAACACCTTCAACTCGGCCTGCAACATCTTTGCCCCCATAACTGCTAGGAGGTCCAAAAAGAGACATGCCCCCTTGGATCACCCCTGCCCTACTATGGCAACTCAAGCAACAGGACAACCTCTGGCACCTTGCTGTTGCTACTGGTCGATTCAGCTGACAGACAGTCTTATGCTACCGCCGCAACCAGTGCACCTGGGCCATCCGCGCTGGTAGGAATACTACCAAGCCTCGCACACCTCCTCTTGGGGAACCCCAGGTGCTTCTGGGACAACATCAAGATACTGAATGGCAACTCCCAGTCCCCTCTCTCGCTTCTCAACATCAATGGTGCTGACTCCACTGATCCTGCCCTCATTGCCACTCACTTCAATAACTCCTTTACTGACCTTAGCTCAGTACTCCTGGTAACTTTTCAGTCCGCTACCTCCTTCTGCTCCACTACCCATCACCCCCCCTTCCACCTGCATCGTGTCACCATACATGAAACCAGACCATACCTACTAACAGCCCTAAAAGGTAACACCGTCGGTAATGACTCACTTGATCCCTGCCTGTTACGTCAGGTCCTGGATCAGGTCCTCTAACCTATCACATGTATCTTCAACAAATCACTATGTCTCGGACAATTCCCTGCTGCCTGGAAGGTTGCCACAGTTACCCCTGTCCACAAAGGTGGTGACAGGACTCTTCCGGGCAACTACCGGCCCATCTCGATCCTCTCCCCCCTCTCTAAGGCTTTGGAGAAAATTGTGCTTCCCAGGTCTCTGACTACCTTCATAAGTACAATGTCCTCTGCCCTGAACAACACGGGTTCAGAGCAGGTCATAGTACCAACACAGCTCTCCTGGAATTTTCCAACTTCCTCCATGCCTCCTTGGACTCTGGTGCCCTGGCTGGTGCCATATTCATTGACTTGTCTAAAGCCTTTGATACCGTTTCGCATCCTCTCCTGCTCTACACCCTCGACCAAATAGGCTTTGCCTCTAGTCCTGTTTCCTGGTGCACCAGCTATCTCTCTGCCCGCTCCCAACGTGTGAAAGTCAACGGTACTCTCTCGGAAACCTGCCATATTCGCTCTGGAGTACTGCAGGGCTCAATTCTTGGACCCCTACTATTCTCCCTCTTTCTCAACTCCCTACCCAGCAATTGTGCGAGTAAGATTCTTCTCTATGCGGATGATGCTGTCCTCTTTGCCTCTAGCAATGACCCCATGCTGCTACAGAACTCCCTCCAACTAGCTTTTGACTCTGCAGCATCCTGGTTCACTGAACACCGACTTGTTATCAACCTAAAGAAAACAAAAACGATGCTCTTCTCCCACCCCCAAAATAAGCATAGTAAGTTCCCCCTATCCATCCACTCCACACCCAACAACTTCATTGACCCTGTTCAGTCCTATAAATATCTTGGAATAACCTTTGACCCTGCACTTTCTTTCCATGGACATATATCCACCCTAAATTCTGCCGCCAACTCGCGGCTAGGCCTTCTCTACCGGCACAAGAATGCTCCTCCTCCTGATGCTCTCCGCCTGGCTGTCACCCTCTGTCATATCCCTCATTGACTATGGTCTACCAGTCTATGGCTCAGCAGACCAGACTGCCCTCAACAAGGTTCGCCTTACACTCAACAAGGCCTGTAGACTTATGCGGTGCCTCCAGACTCACTCACACATGTGAGCTGTATACGCTAGCTTCTCTACTCAACCTGGGCAGGCATCTCATGTATCAGACCTGCCAGCTCCATTTAAAGCCCTCAGGTATCCTATCCCCGTGAGCCTCTCTAACACAATTCGCAGATCTGTACCGACCCTAAACACCCGCAGCCCTCAAGAAGCAATCCTAGTCATTCCGCTGAGCCAGGACCTCTCAAGGCAGAGGGCGCTCACCTACCATGCACCCTACTGGTATAACTCCCTTCCTGCCAGTGTCTCAAACTCACCAACCTTAGCTTGCTTTAAGCCCACGCTCAGAAATGTCCTACTTGCCTCACGCAAATGCAACTGCCGCTAACCAAAAAAAAAAAAAAATACGCACTGCTGACAATGTTCACTGAGCAGCTCCCACCACCTCCCCCTTACTAATCCTCCTCCCCTCCTTCCTCTACCTGCACCCCCCAACCTCCTGTGCACCCTAGGCTATTCTGTCCATGGGTTATGAGTTCTACTGTAACAAAAATGTAACTGAATTGTATCTTCTTTGTGTAATTGCTGTTGTCCCTTGTTCTATTGTTCTGTTCCTCTGTGTGACGAGGTACCTTTGTAAATGAGCCTCTGGCTCAAAGGTTTCTAAACTGATGTTTAAATAAATAAATAAATAAATAAATATATTTCTTTTCCAATATGCAGTTTATGGTATTTTTCCATTTTCTCCCCATAACCCAGCCCCCTACTTCAAATGCGTGCATGCATGTGGAGGCATGTGCACACCGCGTCTTGAGGTACCCACCTGCTATTTGTCGCCCCTACTGCCTATGCTGACCACCGGGCCTCCACCCGGTAGCAGTGGAACTACAAGGGGTTGGGGGGTGCAACCATCCCAGAGAGGACAACAGCCTTTTGGCTGCTCAGTCCTGCTCTGATCCCCCCCCCCCCATGCCAGCTCCCCGACAACCCAAGTCCATTCCCGAACCTGGGTCACCAGCATGGCGCGAGGTAAGGTGTTCAACGCCTCAGCCCTCAGCACCACCAGGCCAGCCAGAAAATAACTTTCTCTGGTCCAACCCTTACTTTTTTTTTTTCTCCTTCTATACAGCTTTTTCATGCTATGGGTTGCTGGCTGACTCTTCAGCCCCTACTTCCTCCTTCAACAAGCTACCATCTCCCACAAGTTTTACCTGTCTTGTTCCCCACTGCTTTTGCCCCCCTGTGGGGGGGGGGGGGCAGAGCCGTCCAGTCTACCAATACAACAATGACAACCATCCGGAGTAACTGTGTAGTGGGTCAAGAAGGCACAGATGCACTGGTATACACACAGAGTATGGAGCTGGAGCCAGAATGCATCTATATAATGGTTTGCCAGCTCCATACTCCGTGTATATGTGGGTCTTCAATTTGTGTTGATTTTTCAACAATAAACACAATTGGATATTTACTTATTGGTGTACCAGTGCATCTGTGCCTTCCTGACCCACTACAAAGTTAGAAAGTTACTCCAGAGTGCAGTTGTCATTGTTGTATTTGCAGTTTTATTCGCAAGCCAAGCACTCAACCTGTACCCCATCTGAACTGGTGAGCACTGTATTCACCAAGGATCCATCCTTCACTCCCCGAAGTTTTGATCCACTCAGCAGGGCTTGGTGCAATGCTGCAGGTTAAGAGCAAAGGGCAGGACTTCCTTGTAGCACAGCCCTCAGTTTTTCTGTTTTCCGGTCCCTGCCCCCAGGGTCAAGATGCGTGCAATGGCATGGGCATACGATGTGAAAATACCACACCTACTCGAACACCTGCGCCTGGCCCTTAGAGAGGTGGCCAGCTGCTGTATCACCCAGCCTCTGCTGGGTGACAGGCAAGCAGTGGCACATGCTCTCCCCCTTTCCCAAAGAGGGAGAGCTGTTTGTGGATACTCAATCCTTCTTCCCACTGTCAACCCTTGAGCGGCCCTGGTCTATTTCCGAAGCTGGGTTACTGGTGTGACAGGAGGTAAGACACTCAGTGCTTTAGTCCTCCACATCATCAGGCCAGCTACCTTCCCTCTGTTGATGGCAGGAGAAAAAGAATAGAAGTAGTTGGAGGCTACCCATGTTATATATAGGTGAAGTCGTGCGCAGACATCACAGCACATCGCTGTGTGGCGGTCCAGTCTTGCAAAAGCTTCCTGCGAGATGCCGACTCCAATGGCATACACAGCAATGTATTATGGCTCTGTGGAGATACCCTTGAAGAAGATCAGTTGACTCACATCCAAGTAACATTCCCAAACCCATTCCAACATAGAAAACCTACATGAATAAAGCCCAAACCACACCCTTATAAGCTAAAACAGTGGAACAAAGACTCAACACAGCTTCAATGCAACAACTAATTATACAAATTGTTCTCAGCATTTTATTTACCATGTAATGTAACAAAGTAAACATACTGTGTGATGACTGTGAAGAACTCTGTAGTAATTGTTCATATGAAGCTAGGAGCAATACAAGACAAGTCAATCTGTATTTATAAAGTGCCATTTCTCAACAGCTCAGGCACTGTTCCTAAGGGCAGGAGGACCCCCCGCCCCCAACCCCCAGGAACAACAGTGGATGTCAGCGAACACCGGACCTAGGGACTCCGCATAGCCCAAGAGCAGCCAGGTTGGTCCCAGGTCCAGTACAGAACTGGTGGATGACAAATTACAGACCACCCAGAGCAACTCAACCTCAGAAATTGTCAAAACTAGGCCTAGTCAGGAACATCTACGTCACCAAAGGAATAACCGCTACCGGTCCGTGACAGGCCATTTGAAGAGATACCCAATCTAATGGAGAACACCTTGTCTGGGAAACATTTTCCAAACTCATCGCACTTTTCTGCAGAAAAAGCCCTAAATGATCGCAGACAGGGAGGATTTAACAACCTGTCTACAGCGCGAAAGAGATGAGCTGGCCAATTTTTCCCTATAGCAATTGACCTTGACAGGAACTCTGTCTCTTTCAGATTGAACGCTTGTTGATACTCCCCATAACGAGTTCTCAGCTCTAACCTGTCCTCCTCAAACCTTCTCCAAGAACACTACAACTTTTATCCCTTAGTCTTCAACTAGTGCAGCTCAACAAAGTACCATGGTGAACTATGACGGGATGTCAAGAGACGAACGTGGTAGGGTGCAATGGAATCTATGGCACCCACGAGAACCATACTGTAGTGCTCCAGAGCCTCCTCAGGTCTCTGTGCACAAGCAAGCAACATACGCAAGATATCAAGTACCTCCTGGAGGTTGCAAGGCTCGAAGTTATGTTTCAGACAGTATCGGATAATCTCCACAGACATAATTTGGTGGGAGACCACACAAAGCACAAACGCAGTATGATAATCCGACCAAACATTTGGCTCTTCCTTGACTGCATTAATGTCAAGTCCCAATGAGACGATCAAGTCCAAGGTTTGACCATGCAGATGTGCTCTGGAAGCAACTGCCTGTGTTATCCCCAAGGATGACCAACCAAAGGAGTTGCTGTCCAAAGTGCAAGGATCCATTGTCGACCCAAGCACTGAACTCCCCCAGCAACGACAGTCTGGGGGCCTCCAACACCGGTTTGGCCATGAAGTCCGACAACTCCTGCAAGAAATGACTTCCACAGCCCAGGGGATGGAATATGAAGGTGATCTTGCCATTAACATCCACAGCACACCTAACTGCCACATATTCAAAGGATCTGAAAGTTCCCATGAGGAGTGCAGTGAGTCCTAATGTGGATTTAAAACAAATGGCCACCCCGGCCCATTTGCGATCCCTCGCTGGACAATGCACCACAGAATAACGAGGCAGGAGAGATGCTTCCAAACAGGTTGAGAGTCACCACCCAGCCAGGTCTCCATGATGCAAACAAGGTCAGCCGAGGAATCTTACCTCCAGGAAGGGAGCCCTAGCTGCCTGATTTTTCTTTTTTACATGAGTACAGTTGTTTCTGGCTTTAAATCCGGCGTCTGTTACTGCTGTGACCCACTGGTTGCAGTTAGCCCCAGGAGCACTCCAATTGGCTCCATATAGCTCTGCACTGTTAATACCTGAACTATATTTTACTGGATTTCAATTTCTGTTAATACTGTCTTGCTAGCATTTTAGAGTTAAAGTTTGCTAATTTAATCTAAGTGCCTGTAGAGGGTTCCTCCTAAAGACCCAGTAGCGATCTCAGCTCAGGTCTTGAACCCCCTCCTTTTTTTTTTTTACTCTGGCTTTGTGTTTTAATTAGCCCTGTTCTTGCTCTCTCAGACCGTGTAGCACCTTGCCTAACATTTTGGTCTGCAACATCCCCGTTTAAGCCATTTTGCATTTCTTTTTAGCTCCACCCACTGCCTCTCTTATTTAATTTCCCTCTATCCTTCTCTTTTCAGGTAGTCAGAAAGCCACAGCCATGGTCCTCTGACGAACTCGACCTGCCAGATTGCCACCCACGGTCCAGGTCTGAAGCCACCAGCCCCTCACAGAAGAGCAGGTATGGACTCGCTCTCAGGGACTGATTACCTCCAAGAAGGGAGCCCTAGCTGCCTGATTTTTTCGGCCCCCAGTCCTATTTAAATACACTTAAACCCCACTCTGGCTTACTAGCTCACTCCTACAGGTTACTGCCAGCCAGCTGCTCAAGCTTAAAGTGACAGCATCACTGTCTCTTGTGAAGCACTTTCTCTATCTAGTGTAACTCCTTCTTCTAGCTCTCTCTAAAAACCACCAAGTACAGTGGTTAACTGTACAGCCTCTCTTTGGCAGCAGTGTGTCAGGCTTGACGACCGAATCAAGCTGCCATGTCCCCTATCAAAGGGTGCTATCTACTCCTGATCCTTGCTACCTGGCTTGGTATAGCCGGCACCAGATGCCTAGCTGGGCTGCTGCTACCCCCCCCCCCCAAAACCACTACTGGTTAGTGCATGGCTGTCAAACGCACCTTTAGAAACTGCCTCACTTGGCTGTGGGCAGCGACTCACTCTGCCTTCCCCTACAAACACAGGTGGCCATATGCCCTTCCCTAGCATAGGGGTAGTAACGTTTAGCTATACCCTAATAATTAAACCAGTGTCCAACCACCTGAATCATTTGAAGCCTCAGAGGCAGAAGGTACGAGCCAAATTTAGCATAAACCTTTCTGCCAGAAATTTCATCTTTATGCTCCTGCTCCTCACTGGCAACATTCATTCAAACCCAGGCCTACTCACTTCAATGGGCCCTGGTGTTCATAAGGTTAAAGGCCTAAAAATAGCCTCACTAAACATCTGCAGTTTAACTGCAAAAGTTGACCAAATGAAGGCATGGACGGCCCTCCATACCCCTGACATCCTCTGCCAAACAGTGACCTGGTTGACCAGTAGGATTAAAGATAGCGAAGTTGCCCGCAAAGGCTTCCAAGCATACAGGATTGACAGAATAGGCAAGAGAGGTGGGGGATGCCTCATCTATGCCAGGGACTCTCTGCAGTGCTCCATCCTCCCTGGAACCAGGGTGGCTGAGGACCATGAGATAACAGTGATAAAGGCACAGGTCGGTCAGAATGGCAAAACTTTCATCCTTGCCACAATCTACCTACCCCCCAAGAAAGTCACAGCAGGCCTTCCCACAATTATGGACGTTATTAGCACCCTTCCAAAGGAGATGGAGCTTGTCATTACCGGGTACTTTAACATAAACTGGGATAGAAAGGAGGCTGCCCCTTTCAGGGATCTGATGGCCACCTCCAACCTGACACAACTTGTCACCTGCTCCACCATGCAGAACTATAAGACAGGAAACAGTACCCTCCTTGACTGGGTCCTAGCAAGCCCACCATCCTGGATCTCTGAGATCAAGGTTCTCCCAGACACGCTAAGGGACCACTCTCCAATCACCTTCCTGTGGTCTAATAAATTTACCAAAAGCCCACCCATCCTCACTGAAAGCAGGGTCTTGAGGAAGGGCAAACTTGGAGCCCTCAAATCATCCCTTGCCCTGCATGACTGGACTCCTATCAACCTGGTGCCTACCCTCGATCAGGCCCTCAGTTACTTCATTAAGGGCTTTAGCTCCATCTGTGACATCTATGCCCTGCTCACGAAAAGAAAATTTAGGGGCAGGCAAATGGCTAGATTGATGGAGAGCTCCTCTCCCACCTGAAAGAAAGGGACATACTCTGGGAGAATGCCAGAAACACAGGTAGCAAGCATGACTACCAGTGTTACAGAACAGCCAGGAACCGCTGCACCAAGTTAATCCGGCTAGCCAAAGCCAACTATCGTAAAGCCCAGCTTTGCAATTCTTGGGCTGATGGGAAAAGATTCTGGGATAACATCAAAAGCATCCTTGGAAAGGAGGACAAGAAGCACCCTTAGCTGCTCAGTATTAGTAACACCCCCACTACAGACCCTCTAGCTATCACAGAAGCCTTCAATAAGGCCTTCACCGATCTTACTTCAGTGCTACCACCTGCCTATTTTCAACCTGGTTTGAACCATTCCAACAACGTATCTACCAAGTGTTCTCACCCGATCTTCTACTTTAAAAGGGTGACGGTGAAGAAGGCCCTAACTGTGGTCAAGAAAGTACTAGGTAAGACCAGACTGGGTAGTGACAGGACAGACATGAAACTTCTATCCCTCACCCTGGACGTTTTTATAGTGCCCATTACCACGCTGTACAATAAGTCCCTGGCCCTTGCCCAGTTAGCCCTTGCCCAGTTCCCGGCAGTTTGGAAGCAGGCCCTAGTTACAACAGTGCATAAAGGAGGTGACAAGTCTCTGGTAGCCAACTACAGACCCATCTCGATCCTCTCCCCCCTATCCAAGACACTGGAAAAGATTGTGGCAGGTCAACTCATCGACTACCTCAATAAATATAATCTACTATGCCCCAACCAGCATGGCTTCAGACAAAATCACAGTACCACCACTGCCCTGCTGGACTACATAAACAATGCACATAAGGCCCTGGATGAAGGCAAACTGGTGGGGTCTGTCTTTATTGACCTCACCAAAGCCTTCGATACAGTCAACCACCCCCTGTCACTGACCAAACTGCAAAATATGGGTGTGGCGCCCAATGCCCTTTTCTGGTTCCAAGACTACCTGATACAGAGAAATTAATGTGTCAAAATAGGGCAAACAGTATCCAGCGCAAGAGAGGTATATTTAGGGGTACCCCAGAGTTCAATACTGGGACCCCTACGCTTCAACCTCCTCTTAAATGACCTTCCCATGGCCTGCGACACCAAACTCATACTATATGCAGATGATGCTGTGCTCCTGAGCAGCAGCACGTCTCAGGCTGCCTTACAATCTGAGCTGCAGAACTCCTTTTCCAAACTCGAGGACTGGTTTTGAAGTCATAAGCTGCTACTAAACAACAAGACCAAGGTCATGCTTATGTCCAGCCCCCCACAACAAAAATAAGCACCACTCCTCACCATCTCCAACTCATGCAGTGAGCCGCTGGAACAAGTCCACTTGTTCAAGTATCTGGGATCATAATAGATGACACCCTCACGTTTGCGCACCATATTGACTCTCTGGTCAAAACAGTCAATACCAAGATTGGTGTTCTGCACAGGCAATACCTCTCTCTGGGGGCCCTCCGCCTTTCAGTCCACAGTTCCATTATATCTACTATTGATTATGGACTAGTGGTCTATAGGGCGGCAACGGATGGAGCGCTCAAGAGGGTTCAGACTGCGCTCAACAAAGCCTGCAGACTCACACTGGATGCTGAGTGTGGCACTCACATCTGTACTCTATATAAACATGCAAACTGGCTGTCATTAAGAAGCAGGGTCAAATTCCAGACTTGCATCCTAGGAAAGAAGGCTCTATTGGGTAAAACACCACTTTATGTAGGCAATTTGATCAAGGTGGCCAACTCATTACAGGTCACCAGAGGGAGGACTAGAGGGGCCTTGGCTATCCCCTTCCATTGCACCTCACTTGGGCAACGTGCATTTGCCTACTGGGCCCCCTGTGGATGAATGAACTCCCCGGGCACCTCCTGGCAACCAATTGTCTGGCCCAATTCAAAACTGACCTCAAACAGCACCAAATAACACTCTCTAAGTGTGCCTACCCCTAAGTCCACAAACACCTGCTCTCTCTGGCCCCCAGCAAGCACTAGGCAAGCCTCAGGTACCCCCTCCCTCTGTCCCTTCTCATGACTTGCTTCAGCAACCAGTTTGCATCATGCTCCTTCGGCACCTGCTACCCCACCTTCCCCCCTTCCCCAACTCCCAGTCCCGTGAGTTTCCCTAACAGTCACTAATAATGCATGCTACCTAACCATGCCCCTCACGCCCCACCATTTACTCTAGTAAGGGCTTGTCCACTTAGCCTGCCTCACCCATTTCTCCCCATACCTTATCGCCCTTCTTCCCCACCCTTCACCTCCACTACAGTACCTACCTCTCTCTCGTACCTCCTTTCTTCACCTCACTGCCAGCTATCCCCAACCCTCTGAACTACTGACAAGGCACTTTGTGGCTTATTCCCCCCTCCACCCTCATAAAGTAATTTTCTTGTTATTTTAACTTGTACCTATGTTTTGAGTTAGTCTGTTAAGTTCTGAATCCAAGATGTATTGCTCACCATGATGTACCTTTGCTTTCTCCTACTGTACTTTGTCTTGCAATCTATGACGTGGAACCTTTGTAAAAGAACTTGCGCTCTAAGGTCTTTTCTGAATCACTAAATAAATAATTGACCTTCCTTCAGGGGATCCCAGGTCCCCTGCAGCAGCTGAGGACATCTGTAGAGAGGACAAATGGGGTTCCCCCGAAATTACGGAGTTGCCACAGGTGGTCACCAGTGCAGATGTGCCTAATCTCTCCCATACGTTTGCACATATTAAACCAGCACAAAACTCAGGAAGAGCACAGGCAAACAATTTCTCAACAGACTGATAGAATATCTTTTAATTCCCCCTTATCAAACAATACAGAGAAAAGTGCAATTTCTATTACATATCAACTTCTAGCATAGGGCAGGGTGCTGGTAGCTGTCTAATGAATAAATAAATGGCAAACAAAACTACATATAATACATTCACAAAAAGAGAAAATATGGAAGAGTTCCTTTTTAACCATTTCATCACCAAAGTGGCATGAATTCATGTGGAGAGTTAAATTCAGGTATTATATAACTCCTGCTATTAAAGCTAAATAGGATCACTCCTCAGTGACTGCACGTAGGAGGTGTGGAGACCCCTGTGGAGATCACAACCACATATTTTGGAACTATGATATCCTTCGCCCATACTGGGAGAAGATCTCATATCACAACAAATTTTTGACCTGAGGGAACCACTACAATTTGGTAACTTAATTGTTTTTTTGTTTTTTTTTAATTTCTTTTTTATCAAATGTGTTTTGTTACACTTACTGTATGTCAAGAGTACATTTCATTATATTGTCACATGTCTTAAGTTCTATGTGTATTATTGACATTTTTTTGTAATTCATTCTGAGGTTTAAATGTTAGATATAAAGTCTTATGCATTCTTTTGGTCAGAGACCATACGGAAGGTAAAGCTCCAACTCTTTTCTATTTTAGCTCATGCCTTGTTTACCCTTTTTGTTTACGCCTTCATTTCTAATATAACCAAATTAGTAATTTCCTCTTCTCGGTTAACTCCTCCTTCTTTAATGAAATTTTCTTCCTTCAGATCTTTAGTAGCTGTTCAATCATCCCCGTTACCTTCCCCACCAACTCCACCAAACTTAAGGACAGGAGTGTGGATCCACCTCAGTATGACAGAAAACCCACTTCTGCCATCTCATCATGTATGTTGGAGCTTTACCCTGAATTTTAGCATTAAGATTTTCTATTTCATATCATTCAGACATGATGGATATCCATTCTACTACTGTTGGAATTATACTGGTCATCCATCTACGAGTAATGGACTTTTTGGCTGCCAAAAGACTAGGAGGCAAAATAGTTTTTTTCCCATGGAGGGGAATGGTCTGGAAAGATCCCTAGCAGAACCTGTTCAGCTGTCAATTCTATCCCTTGTTTTATTAATTTAGTTAATTCTATTTGTAAGGACAGCCATTAGGGCATCAAACAAGGACACTCCCAGAATGTGTGTCCCAGTGTCGCCCTTGGACATCCACACTTTTGCCAGCATACTCCACACTCTTCTGGAAGGAATTCGATCAGGACTGCTGGGGCTCTAAAAAAGCGGGAATGACACTTCCACGTAAATTCTATCCAAAATGGAGAGGAAGTGATCTTTACCGCTCTCACAGCTGATCCCCTCCATTCCTCCATGGTTATTTCTAGGTGGAGATCTTTGTTCCATTCCTGTAATATGGATTCAGTTGATTCCTTTTGTTCGTTTCTCAATTCCCTACAAATTGTGCCTATTAAATGCTTACCCAAGTTCCACCTTATGGCTTCCATAAATAATTTGAGTAATTCTGGAGTTGGATTTTGAATTTTGGGTTGTATTATTTGATTTCTGAGTATATGGTTCCTGACCTGGAAATAACAGAATAAATCTGATCTGCTAAGGCCATATTGGGACTGAAATTTTTCAAAGGGGAGTATCCCCTCCCTGAGAGGACAAAAACTGAAAAAGATGTGAAAGGCCTAATCTTCTCCATTCCTGGAATGTGTAGTCCATATATATGTGTGTAAATGAATCATTTTCTGATAATAATTTAATATATTCGTACATAACACGTAGTGGTCCAATTTGCCTCAAGCTTCTCCAACATTTATAAATTTGAGCTGTAATACCTGTTAGGGTAGCAGGTAACAGAGACCTTTCAGCAGAAGAGAGAATAATTTTTTTGATATCAAATAAATCATTAAGATGAAATTCAATATCCTTCCAAGGGGTTGACTAGGATTCCGTCATCCAGATCAGGACTATCCTAAGGAACGACGCCCTAGAGTATAATTTAAAGTCTGGAAGGTTAAATCCCCCCTGAGCCAGGAACAATTTAAGAACCGACAGTCGTATCCTAGGACATTCTTTACCCCAAATGAACATGGAAATTAACTTGTCCCATGATTTAAAATAATAAGTTGCTTATAAATAGGGTATATTCTGAATTAGATAAAGTAATCTAGGTAGTATATTCATTTGCACTATTTCTATCAGTTGGTAGAAGGGGGTTAGAAAGGTGGACCATCTTTCCAGGTCATTTTGGATTATAGTCGTGAGGGGTTCATAATTTAAAATCTCCAATACTTCTGGGTTAAGAGGAATGTTAATTCCTAAGTATTTTATTTTGGTAGTGTGCCATTTAAATGGGTATTCTTTTTTCAATCTTTGGGTAGGGATAAAGTTAAAGGCCAGGATCTCTGTTTTTTTAGTATTTAACTTAAATCCCGCCAGTTTCTCATATTGTTTCAATATTTGCCAAGCTGCCGGAATTGATTGAGATGGGGACAACAGGTCAAGAGAATATCATCTGCAAACATATTTATTTTATGTTCTTGTTGTGCTATAGGAATCCCCTCTACAGAGCCTACTTTCCTCAATCTTGCCGCTAGTGGTTCCAAATATAATGCAAATAGGTACGGTGATAGGGGCCACCCCTGCCTTGTGAGCCTACTTAATTTGAACGGTGAGGACAGGTTTCCATTAACCCTCACATACGCCCTTGGGGTACTATTTAGCTTGTTAAGAGTAGTGATAAATAGAGCTGGAAAGTGAAAGGCCTCGAGAGTACTCCACAGAAATGGCAAATAGACTCGATCAAAAGCCTTTTTGGCATCTAAACTAATGAAAACAGGTGGAATTTTCCTGGTCTTAATATATTCCTGTAATAGTAGAGTCCTGCAGATATTATCCGTAGTATTCCTGTTTTTAATAAACCCTGATTGGTCAGATGATATAATCTTTGGCATTACTGATTCTAACCTAGATGCCCAAATAGCTGTATAAATCTTATAATAAACATTTAAAATGGAAATAGGTCTGTAAGATGCCGGGTCCGAATTATCTTTATTTGGTTTAGGTATTAGAGCAATGGTGGTATAATCCCACGATGGTGGAGGAGCTCCCTCTTGGGCTATCTCAGCAAATAAAGTATGTAATTTGGGGGTGAGATCTTTTTTAAATATCTTATACCACTCAGGTATAAAGACATCAGGTCCTGGACATCTTCCCGAGTTCAGATTCATGATACCTTCCTGAATCTCCAGTTGTGTTATGAGAGCCTCTAAACTACGAATCTGAGTAGAGGTGAGGGTAGGCAAGATCATTTGGTCCAGAAAATTTGATATTTCTGACTGTCCAGGAGTTATTTCCGATGAATATAGATTAGTGTAGTACTCTGAGAAAGTCTGCAAGATATGAACATCTGAATAGTGTGTTATACCAGTATGTGGATTTCGTAGTTTCAATATTGTGGAAGTATTTTTCCTAGCTCTGTGTTTCTGGGCCAATCTCCGAGCCCCCCTAGATCCCCCCTCATGGACCCTTTGTCTTAAATATATTAATGATTGTTGTATTTTGCTATCCATAATTTTCTGTAGTTCCGCCTTTGTATCTTTAATTTTTTTGGTATAATTCTGAGTCTCCTTCTCTATATCACATCTGATAGTTCAGTAGCTGTTCAGATAATTCAAGTTGTTTCGCCTAGTTCTCTTTATTTTTTTTTGAGGTGTACGCTATAATCTCCCCCCTCATCATTGCCTTCATGGCATCCCATTGTATCGCCTCCGTGATGTCCTGTGATTAGTTTTCTATATAAAATTGGTGTATTCTTTTTTTAACTGTCTCCTGGAATTCTTTATCTTTTAATGTTAATGGGTTTAACCTCCACTGGGTCCTCTTTCTTTCCCGGCCCAAATCTATTTTCAAGATTAAGGGATGGTGTTCAGAGAGTTATTTTAAACCTATTGTCATATCCTTAGGGAACAGGACCTATCCCCCGACTTCCCGCAGACAAATGGAACGGCAACATCAAAAGTCTCTCTGTGTGTCTCCTCCATGATTGTGCAACTCCTTACCACCTCAGATCTCATCAGTGGAGGTTTCAAATACACCCTAGAGGCCCATCTGTTCTCACTGGCTTTTGAGGGTACATTTTAACGTTATAGTGACTGGAGAGATCCAGATGTGTTTTTATTTATTTATGTTGTAAGTTTATATTTCCTCATACATTTTATGGCATCATCTGTGCAGTGCTTCGAGCCTCTGGGATGGGACGTTGTATAAAAGATGATGATGGAACAAGTATGGAAAATGTGAACCATTGTTAGTTAGCAGGTGTGCTCAAGGGGTGGCTAAAGGTAGGCAATGATTTATTACATACTGTAATTAAATAACCTAAAAAATATATTTAAGAATACCTTTAACATTTCTGCCTCTATTTGTTGATGAATGCTGTGATAACTCTTCTTCACTTGCTGTTTGTCTTTGATCACAATGGTGAGCCTGTGCAAGGGTCCAGAGTTGAGGTCTTCAGCATGTGTTTTCATTATACGACTGAGCTGCTCCGTCTGCTGTACTAAATGCAGCCATGACTGAAAAAAAGCAATATATAAGCAAGGAATATTATATGTCTTCCATGAGTAGGAACATCAAACATACGGTATGCTGATAGCCATTCTTCAATTAAAATTGTTCGAAAAACTGGTTACTCACCTGTAACCATAGTTCTAGAAGTGATATACAGTTCAGATCCACACGCTGGCAGTTCCACTGGAAAGTGCTGATTTGCCAGAATGTCTCCAAGCTAAGCTCCTCCCACCACTCAAGTGGTATATCCCTCAGCTCTGCCCTGTGACGTTAGATCCTGCCTGCTGGAATCAGAGATCTATGTGCCACTTGCCAAGGGAGGCCAGGTGGGTGGTGTGGATGTAAACTACCCCTAGAACTCCATGGGATTCAATGAATGGTTGAAAAATTGGTGTGGAGCTCAGGGTTTTGGCTTCATTGGAGACTGGGGAGCCACCTGGAGGATACAGGCCTACACTGGCACGATGGTCTGCATCTGTCCGGGGACCAGGATCTTAGGTGATAGGTTTAAATGCTTCATTGGCAAGCATTTAAACTAGCCAAGGGGTGGCACTGAAAGGAGCAGGAAATCCCAGCCTACCCCAACAAAACACAGTAATTAGCAAGGCAAACACCAAGGTAGAGAAGTCATTAGGGAGCAGCACAGGGGTAAAAGCAAAAAAAGGCAAAGGCAGTAAGGACAGGGATAGGGCTGAAAGGGGTAAGGCCATCAAAAAATGGAGGGCGATAAGTACCCATGCCCGCAGTCTATGTAACAAGCTCCCTGAATTAGTGGCCTTGATGGAAGAGGGATGCCTGGATATTGTGGTAGTCACTGAAGCATGATACACAGAGAACCATGACTGGGATGTCAACATACCGGGATAAACAATCTACAGAAGGGACAGGGAGGGTAAAAGAGGAGGAGGAGTAGTAGCTCTCTATGTAAGGGAAGGGATTAAAGCAACAGAACTAAAGAGTAAACAAGAAGTAGGTGAGTGACTAAGGGTCACCCTAGAGACAGGAAATGCTCCACAATCTGCTTGGGGGTTGTGTACAGACCCCCATCTGAGAGGTAGGGAAAGAACAAGGAAATGATAGAAGGCATTCTTAGAAAGGCAGAAAAAAGGAAGATACTGTTGATGGGGGACCTGAATATGCCAGATGTTAACTGGAGCACCTCTGCTGCAGGCACATCCCAGAGCAGGGTCATTCTTGATGCCCTACAAAGGGCATGCCTCAGACAGCTGGTGTTGGAACCCACTCAGGAGGGTACAGTCTTAGACCTGGTACTCTCAAATGGGGATGGAGAAAGGATCTCAGATTTAGAAGTGGGTAGCCATCTGGGAACAAGCTATTACCAAACAGTGTGGTTCACTAGAAACACAGCCATAGAGTCAAGTCATACAAAAGCAAGAGTACTGGACTTTAGGAGGACGGGCTTTGAGAAAATGAGAGAGTGCCTCAGAAAAGCACTAGCAAACAGGCAAGAAGGAGGGGTGGAGGAACAATGGGGAATAATCAAAACAGACTTCACAGAGGCAACAAACCTTTGTGTGAAGCGAATCAACGAAACAAAATGAACAAAAAAAACACTATGGTTCTCAAAAGAGGTGGCAGGGAAGGTTAAGGAGAAAAGGATAGCATTCAGGAAATGTAAGGAAACACAGAAGGAGCAGGACAGAGAATTTTATCAATTAAAGCAGAAGGAGGCAGGGAAGGCAGTCAGAATAGCAAAGGCCCAAACTGAGGAAAAAATAGCCAATTCTGTTACGAAGGAGGATAAAACCTTTTATAGGTGCATTAGGGAGCAAAGAAAGACCAGGGGAGGGATACTAAAGGAATAATGCACGACAAGGTGTTTGTCATGCTGGGATAACGCCATGCCTTGGGGGGGATTGGGGTGTGTCCAATGCCCCCAGCCATGATGTTATCCCAAATGACACACACTCTGAACTGCATGATTCCTATTACACAATGGCTTGTTGTCATATATAAAATAAAAAAATAATTTTAAAGAATGTTTTTATTAGAGTGGAAAAATATTTTTGTTTCTTAAGAAGAGATGCAATAAAAGAGTAAAAAAATGGTCCAATAAAAGGTATCTACATGGGTTCACAGTGCTGAGACTAGAGCTGTGGCGTCGTGCTGGGATAACACCATGGGTCCAGCCCCAAAATGACCAATCACAGTCCAAGATTCTTTCTTGCCACTGTATAATAAGGCTTAATAATGGGGAGGGGCTGTGGGCAGAGGGTGACAGTGAAAAAGCAGGGATACTGAACAAATATTTCTGCTCAGTATTCACAACAGAAGAGATGGGGTAGGTACCTAAACCAAACAAGAGAAACATTCTGGATAGTGGGGTCGATACTAGTCCATTCAGAGAAGAAAGGGTTTTGAAAGAACTCTTGAAACTGAGGGTGGACAAAGCAATAGGGCCTGGTGAGATTCACCCCAGAATTCTAAAAGAACTAAGGGTAGAACTAGTGACATCACTGACTACTCTCTCTAACAAATCATGGGAGGATGGGGCGGTACCTGAGGACTGGAGGAGGGTAGATGTGATTCCACTTCACAAAAGTGGGGGCAGGGCAGAGACAGGAAACTACAGACCAGTTAGTTTGACCTCAGTGGTAAGGAAAATGATGGAATCATTTCTGAAGGAAAGAACTGCTGAGTACCTAGAGGCCAGTGGGGCACAGGACCCAAGACAGCATGGATTCACAGCGGGAAGGTCGTGTAAGATGAATCTAATAAAGTTCTTTGACTGGGTGACCAAAGTAGTAGACCAGGGAAGGGCTGTGGATATAGCCTACCTAGATTTTAGCAAGGCAATTGACAAAGTCCCACACAAAAGACTAATATACAAGTTAGCCAGTCTTGGAGTGTGTCCCTAGTTGGTAGCCTTGATTAAAAATTGGCTGGACAACAGAATACAAAGGGTAATAGTAAATGGAGTCCACAGTGAAGAAAGGAAGGTAACTAATGGAAAACCGCAGGGTTCAGTACTGGGGTTCACTAGTCTGTGCATGACCTACCGTGCTCTTCCTTCTGCATGCGGTTGCCAGTTTACTCTTCTCCTCCCCAACCTCCTGACTGGCACAGCTGGGCCCCCCCCCGGCTCCCTTTTTGGGCCAGAGCCCACAGATCCCCCTCCAGCTGCCCCCTTCCCTCAGATCCTGTCTCCTCCCTCCTTCTGGCATAATTCTCCCTACCTTCCCCATCTCATCCGCCTTGCCACTCTCGGCAGGTATCCCCTCCCCATCCCGGCCCTCTAGAGTGCCCTCTGCTCCCCTCCCTTGGCTGACTCCCCAGCCTGGGTGTCTTGTCAGCCCCAGTTCCCCTCCCCTACCTCCGACTACTGGTCCCCTCTCACTGCCTGCCTTCTCCTCCAGTGTCATTTCCCTCCTACTCCCACCCCCGGCAGTCTAACCAAATGTTCTCTGCCCTCCTGCCCCCCCAACTACCTCCTCTCCTGGGTACAGCATGGTGTATCTGCTGCTAAGAGTAATGCCTGTCCCCAACATGTTGTCACCTGCCTCCCCCTTTATCTCCCTCTGGCTGGCCCCACTCCTGTGGGGTATTTTCCATTTGTTGCTTGTGATACGCCCTACCCCTCCTGAGTTGCATGTAAGTCGCCCTCCCCCTCCGGGGTCACCATGGGGCCCGTTCCTGCCTCCACCCTGGGTTATGCTGTAGTGGCCTCTCCACCCTCCATGGGACCGTTTCCCCTCCCATCCCCCCTCCCTCACCCCTCATGTCTTCCAGTTCTCTTCTGATCCCCTTTACCTCCGCCCTAAGTCCTGCCAGCTGGGAACACACTGGGCACCCTCCGTTCTTCCATGCCCAATTTAAGATTATCGCTGCCCCACACCCCGAACACCCAATCACCTTTCCAAAGATGCCCTCTCTGGGCAGCCCCGACTCCACCCTCATTTTGGTGTGAACAGGCCCAACCACTTGTAGCCCAATCATTTTTGCCCACCTCACTTGATCAACTGTTCAATCAACAGATATCCCCTATAACAGTTTTCAAAACCCTTCAGCACTATATAAATCAGCAGTTATCACAGTTATCACAGCTCACATATAAGGCAGCACTATATAATCAGCAGTTTAAAACAGCATACACAGATCACATATAAGGCAGCACTATCGAACAGCACCATATAATCAGCAGTTTAAAACAGTGTACGCTGCATTCTATCGTCAGCAGTTTCCCAGTTTACGTCTCTCAAATCCCACAGCCGTATGTGTGACTAGAATGTGCTCAATGGTGTCCAAACATACCCAGCATATGATTTTGCCTCCCTCCCAAGTGCAGCAGCAGTAAAACAGAATAGCCCAGAAATAGGACCCTCCCAAGTTCAGTAGCAGTAAAACAGTACCACCCAGAAACCAGGTCCCATACCTCTCAGCTGCATATAGTCAAATATTTTCAATCCTCACCCACTCTGCTTGCTCCTCCCAGCTCCAGTGAGCAGCAGCAATCCAGGACACCCACAGCAGTCTAGGCTTCCCACTCACAGCCTTCCCCCCTCCAAGGCTCCACCCCTCCAACTATTTAATAGAGGTCGGGGCCAGGGTGGCTGGTGTGGGACGAAGAACATAGCAGCAGCTCTTGCGACTGGGCTAATGGCCTTTATATCCCAGTTGCTCCTTCGAAAATCATGCGCTTGGTGCTGATTGGCCCCACCACTCCTTGCTCCTGAGTGGCGGCGGCCCTCCGAATCTCCTCTTCCTCCAATTCGGCTTCCCGCCACCCCCCGGGTCTCCTGTGACCACCGATGTGGTCCCCCTCCCTAGCTCTCTCCGCCGACGTGGCCCCGGCTCCCAGCAGCAGCAGAACATAGCAGCAGCTCTTGCAACTGAGCTAATGGCCTTTAGCCCAGTCACTTCTTTGAAAATCATGCGCTTGGCGCTGATTGGCCCAACCGCTCCTTGCTCTGGAGCGGCGGTGGCCCTCTGAATCTCCTCTGCCTCAGATTCGGCTTCCTGCCACCCTCCCAGATTTCCTGCAACCACCGCTGTGGTCCTCCTCCCTAGCTCTCTCCGCCGATGTGGCCCCGGCTCCCAGCAGCAGCAGAACCTGTGTTTCCTGTTTGTAGCAACCACTGTTTTCTTTTTTTTTTTTTTTTTGTAATTTTATATTTATTGCTTTTATCATAAAAACAATACATATTATACATTCTTCTGTCAGGCATCACTTAAATTGTACAGATACATTCAATGTATAATTAGGATTGGTAGTCTATACAAATCCGTTTTAGGAATGGGGGGGACAAGAAATTAAAGTGTCCCTTAAGATGTTAATCCATTAAAGCTACAGTCCACCAAGGCTTTTGGGGAAACCATTCCTAAATTTAAAAGGTCCAAACAATCTTGCAATACTCAACCGCCAGCAATCACTGTTTTCATTCATTAAAGATTTCATTATTTTGTTTTGTTTATTGTCAGTGGTGCCGTCCTTCAGGTCACACTTGTAAATCTGTAGCACAGTATGCTCAACAACGCTACTGAAGCAAACATCCCTCAACTTCCAGTTTTGAAGCGCAGTCATGACCAGTGCTAATACTGTGCTATTCGGCATCACTTCAGTCCCCAAGCTACACCCCGCTGGCAAGACCACCAATTTAGAACTGTCACAGTCAATGAAGTTTGATGTACTGTTTATACCTCATGTTGTTCTCTCAGCCCTGGTTGTATGCTAAATTGTAAACCCTAAGATCCTTTTCTGGTGTCCACAGTTGCTCCCCCTCAACAAAATGATTGGCCCCATGATCATTTAGCCCTCCTGCACAACTTGCTGCTATGATCATCCACACCCCCAATTTAAGGAGACTCCTCTTGCCAACTTACTGTCTCGGCACTTTAATACCCCCAAACAGGTAGCACCCAATGTCACTGGAAAAGGAACACTATGTAGATTTGACTTTGCTCTTGTGGCAACCAGCAGATCTCATCCATTAACCACCCTGGCCAGCCATCATAAGAATGAGTGAGGGAATAAGCACTCATGGATTCTTATTGTGGATAGCCGAGGTGTTGAGCAGAGGGGATTTGCTGGTCAGCAGTGGAGGATGGGGGGGGGGGCTCTGTGGAGGACGACTGCCAAAAAGCAGACATATTGAACAAATACTTCTGCTCCGTATTCACAGAGGAGGGAGTAGGAAATAGGCATGAAATACAAAACAAGGGCATAAAGGGTTGGAAAGCAGACACTAGTCCCTTCACATTGGACAGGGTCCTAAAGGAACTGTACAAGATAAGAGTGGACAAGGCCATGGACCCAGATGAAGTGCGCCCTAGGCTGCTGCAAGAGCACAGAGAGGCGATGGCTGCGCCCCTGGGCAACTCTGTCCAGCCTGTCTCTGAAGACTGAAGAGGTACCGGGAGATTAGAGGAGGGCTGCCATTGTCCCGCTCCACAAAGGGGGTAGTAGGGAGGAGCCAGAAAATTACTGCAGGTCCTGCATCGAACGCCCTATATAGAGAGGCTTAAGGAATTAAACCTCTACTCCCTGGAAGACAGGAGGAAGCAGGGGGATACGACAGAGATGTTGACATACCTCACAGGAATTAACAAAGTACAGGAGGGAAGTATTTTCCACCCACAGAAGAGACCAGAGACCCTGACCGGGTACGCTTGTCCTGGCTGTACGGCGTATCTCAGCAGCCGCTGCCTGCTTCACCGTCCCATGGGCGAAAGACTTGCCAACACAGCAAGAAGAGCCCAGAGCCCCTGACCGGGCACGCGTGTCCTGGCAGTGTGGCGTATCTCAGCAGCCACTGCCTGCCTCACTGCCCAACGGCTGAGACTGTAGCAAAGAG
The DNA here is from genome assembly GCA_016271365.2 of Neoceratodus forsteri. Lineage (NCBI taxonomy): Eukaryota > Metazoa > Chordata > Ceratodontiformes > Ceratodontidae > Neoceratodus > Neoceratodus forsteri. The sequence goes on from CM057454.1 coordinate 272,234,819, forward strand.
CCCAGGGCCCCTGACTGGGTATGCTTGCCCTGGCGGTGTATCTCAGCAGCCGCCACCTGCCTCACCGTCCCACTGCCGAGAGCCTCGCCAATGCAGCAAAGTACAGTCCTGCGACAGCTCGACTTTAAATGTTGGCACTAGCGAGCTGCTGCTCCATGACTGGTTGCCCACCGCAGTAATATACAGCGGACTGGAAGCTTGCCGATCCAATGACGTACTCGCTCAGTAAGCAGGGTTCTTGCCTGTGAACTTGGACTATCAGTATTTAAACAAGAAATTTTCACAATGTTTGTTTCTTGATACTGTAACTTTATCCTTCCACAGTTTGCTCTGTCACATTAGTGTCAAGCAACAAAGCCACTTATTGTATCTACTTGGTAAACAATTTTTTCTCCATTTTTTATTGCTTTGATTAGCTTGCATCTTCCTGGTAAACTGCAATATATATATATATATATACTGTATATATGTATTATGGTAGTACGGTAGTACTACCATAGTCAGGGTTGAGGAGCCATTTCTATGTTAAACCCAAAGTTTTGCACCTTAATAACTTTGCAACCATTTGAAGGATTTGGCTGAAATTTGGAATACAAGATCAAGAACCATAGTCCTTGGGATCTGCCAAGTTTCGTACCGGTCAGATACCGGATGCGGAGTTAATGAGCGTGATCTGTCTTGACGTTTATGCTTTTCTAGAATTCACGGTCAGCAGCGTACAGGTCGCCGCAGTTTCTTGCTGACTGGCTTGAAATCTTCAGGGAACGTGCGGCCGGGGTCCCCGATGTGCCTTTCAAAGATTTGGTGAAAAAATACTAAACGGTTCAAAAGTTATTCAAAAAACAATTTCCCATTATAAGTCAATGGGAAAAGTTAACACAAAGTTCGACAGTGTCAGAAATGCATTTTTACTTTCGCAAATGGCCCTGTTACTTTCGCAAATCCGACATTTTGTTTTCAGTTAGTGATCAGAAAAATGCTTGGCATTTAAATTTGGGACCCTCTAGCAACCTAATTCTTTTTGTATTCACCTAGTCGGACCCTGAGGATGCTAGCCATGTCTTTATTTTGGGGTAAAACACCCCAGAAATATGTTTTTCAAATTTCTGGAAAAAGCACTTTGCATAAAGTACTTTCATGCTCCGCAGTGTCGCAGAATTTTGAAAGCTTTTGTAAGTGCGACAGTAGTTTTCTAGTCTGTGGGAAAATGACAGCAAGTTTGGCACTCGCTACAAAGAACAGTTGGAGTTTTGGGCTGAAATTTGGAGGAGCAAGCCGACATCTCACAGATGTGCCTTTCAGTGTTGTGTTGAAAAAATATTATATGGCGGCAAAGTTACGGCACTCCAAAGTTGATGGTTTTCCCATAGGATAACATTACGGCGCCTGGCGCATTACAGGAATCCTTTGGCACCCTGCTGCAAAATAACGGTTTGGTCTTTTTCCCTGAAATTTGGAGGGAAGACAGCTAACAGCCCACAGATGTGCCTTTCAGTGGTTTGGTGAAAAATATTACAGGGAGGCAAAGTTATGGTGCTCCAAACTTCTCTTTTTTCCCCCCATAGGATAACATTACGGCGTTCGCCGTGCCTTTCAGGGCCCGTATCTCGGAAACGGTGTGAGATACGGACTTTTCGTCGGAAAAATGCCTAGAGGGGCTAAGTATAAAACTAGCCAGGACAGTCATAAATCATATGACTTTTAAATTTTTTTTCTACGTCGTACGGTTCCTGAGATATAACCTATTTAGTATTCCAAGTCCTCATTTTCTGCTCCGATACCCATTATTATGCATACATTCTTTGTACTCACTGTCTTTCTCTATGCAGGTTTTGGGAAAACCAGCCTGTGCGCTTACATTACTGTTACCGTTGCCCTTACGCTTGTGGTTTCGTGCCGTTCACGCCCACCATTGGCGTCTACGCCACCATATGCGTTATCCTTTGCGTTTTATTTGCGCTTGCGTTTCTGTTATTTTTTGCCATTTGTGTCTACAGTACTGTTTCTCTTTCTGTTTCACTTTGCGTCACCATGCCTATCGACATTTCCGTTTGCACCATGTTACTATGTGACAACACATTACGTGGCAGACCGTTCCCGTCTACGCCACCATGTGCGTTACCCTTTCTGTTCTCATTCGGGCTTGCATTACCATGTGCGCGCCACTGTTAGCGCTTCTGTTTGCGTTGCTGTTCCTGTTACTATGCCTCAAGACATCACATGGTGGGAACGCGGGGCCGCCGCTGCATTACATTCACTATTTTCGTTATCATTCTCAAAAAGAAGGGAAATTAGAGGCAAAAACTCCGTTTAATGCATTAGTTAGGGTTGTTTCACAGCGACAAAAGTGAGGAAATTCGGTGTTAGGGTTGAAAACCCTCCTTGGACCCTGCCCACCCCCACCGGCATTGGGGTGTGCATTGGGGTCATCAGCCTAACTCTTACCCCATCACATGTGTAAAGCAGCAGAAGTATAGGAGAATGGGGTGAGAGTTAGGACCGATGACCCCAATGCACACCCCTATGCGGTTGGGGGGTGGGTAGGGGGTCCAAGGGGGGTTTTCAACCCTAACACCGAATTTCCTCACTTTTGTCGCTGTGGAACAACCCTAACTAATGCATTAAACGGAGTTTTTTGCCTCTAATTTATATACATATATACATATATATATATATACACACACACACACACACACATACATATATATTTGTTCCGTTTTTACTGCTCTGATTTAGCCTGCTAACCTTCAACAGCCATATTATCCTGACCTGCATTTATGCTTTATTCTAATCTGCTAGACTAAGACTGCTGGTTTCCACTGTTTAATTTCTTTTTTCATCTCCCTGGCTTTTCCTAACTGTTCACACCCCTCCACACCCCGGCCAGTGCTGGCGCTGTCCTGCCCTCTAACCTCTTCCCACTTAGTTCTTTGTTTTAAACCCAGCCCCCTGTTGCTTCACTGTCTGCTCTCCTGTCCCCCCGGCCCCAGACTGGATCCCCAATTAATCTAATCTTCCCTCTCCCTTTCTCTCTCCTACAGAACAGCCCAGAGCCCCTGACCGGGTATGCTTGTCCTGGCAGTGCGGCACATCTCAGCAGCCGCTGCCTGCCTCATCATCCCACAGCCGAGCGACTCACCAACGCAGCAAGGTACGGTCCTGCAACAGCTCGACTTTAGATTTTGGTGCTAGTGAGCTGCTGCTCCCCGATTGGCCGCCCATCGCAATAATCTCCAGCGGACTGGACGCTTGGCGACCTGAGGACTTGCTCGCTCAATAAGCAGGGTTCTTGGCTGTGAACTCGGACTATCAGTATTTAAACAAGAAATGATTTCCCTCACTCAGACCTCCTTTAAATACACTTTTGCTCCTCTCTGCTTTGCCCATCTTATTGATCCAACCACTCCTGTGTTACCTCTGGTCATAAGGAGATAGCACTAACAAGTATTCCTGTTGTTTTGTGATCACCCCTCCTCATCGTTCACTCACTCCTGTCTTCAACCCCCTCACACCCCTCACTTTAAATTCTGCACACTGTCCTTACACTGTGCAATTGGTCACCTGCACCCCTCTCAATATGACCCTAAACACTTTTTTACCACTATTATTTCTCTTTCTCATCCCCCTTAACTGCCCTTGCACCTGTGACTCCCCCCTTTACCATCTTCACCACTTCAGGGTAGGATATATCCCATGGTGTTCCCTACCCTACACCATAACCCACCCAGGTGCTCCCATGCTAGCCACCCACGTTAACAGCCAAGATAACCTCCTCCCCCTCCTTGAGTACTCCCTTCTCCTACAGTTTCTCATGCCATGCAGTAATACCCCTGCTAAAAAACCCTCCTTTAGGAGACAGCGCAAGGCTGCCAAGCTACTTGCCCACTATGTTGCTAGGATTGCACTTTTCCTCCTTCTCCTCGCTGGTAACGTTCACCCAAACCCCAGTCCTCCCACAACATCAAACACATGGCACAGTAAACAAGGCTACCTCAAGCTGGCGTCTATTAACATCTGCATCCTGCCAGCTAAGCTATATGCACTCCAAGTCTGGGTGTCACAACATAGGTCTGATATCCTAGCCCTCAACGAAACATGGCTCTCACCTAAGGTCCCTGACAATGCTGTATACATTCCTGGCTATTCCCTATTCTGACTCGACAGACCTACCAAGCACGCAGGTGGCTGCGCCATTTATTTGACAGATACACTTAAAGGTCAAGTCATCCTGCTACCTCCCTCTGCTAACAGCTCTCAAATGCTGGCAGCAAAAATAATTCTTGGCCAGCAGGATAAATCCCTCACAGCTGTATCTGTTTACATCCCTCCACATGAACATGTAACTGGCTTACAAATGATCTCTGACTTCCTTAACACCAACACCCACCGTGGTGAGACAATTGTAATGGGTGACCTAAATGTTAACTGGCTGGCACCAGAAGCTGACCCTTATAAGGATGCCATTGCTGCCTTAGATATTACTCAGCTGGTCACTGCCCCCACTAGGTTTAATTATAAGACTGGTAGTAGCTCCCTGCTCTATCTTATACTCACCTCTCATCCCCATAGAAACACTAACACTGAAGTTCTTCCTGACGCTCTTAGTGATCACTTCCCTGTTGTCTGCCACTGGTCTAACAAGGCACCTAAACCTAAGACCTCATTCTCCTACAAATGAGCCTTAAATAAAGGAAAGCTTCCCCAATTCCTTGCTGCTCTGTCAATGGTTGACTGGGCACCCCTTGACTCCATGAACAGCACTGACCAAGCCGTTAACTTCATTCCCTAGTTTAATGCTGTTTGCAACAATTCTGCCCACCTAAAAAAAAAGAGAAAAAGACCCTTCATTAATCACTGGATTACCTCCCCGAACGTGTCTCCATGATGCGGAACAGAGATAATCTCTGACACCAAGCCATGAACTCAGGGCTACAGCATGACATGCAGCTCTATAAAGCAGCTAGAAACCTGTGCACAATAGCTATATGCAGAGCCAAACAAGCTTACTATAAACAGGAACTAACAACCTCCTAGGGAAACAGTAAAGCCTTCTGGGAGAACATCAAGAGCCTTACGAGAAAACTCAATAAATCCTCCCCCACTATGCTCAAGGTAAACGGCTCTGCTATACAGGACCACAAAGATCCAGTGGACACCTTTAATCTTGCATTCATGGATCTTAGCAGTGTCCTTCCTCCTAACTTCTTTGATAACTCAGCCCTGCCCGACCCCAATAACAGAACCAACCTCCCCAGTTACCCCTCACTTCTGCTTTAAGAGGGTGTCCATGATTGATTCTAGAAAATACCTTAAAAAAGCCCTAAGCAAAGCTAGCCCCAGCAGCGACACTCTCGATGTTAAACTCCTCTCTCTCTCCCCTGACGTCATCCCACACCTTCTCACTATACTTCTGAATCTCTCGCTCTCTCTTAGTCATTTCCTGTAGCTCTGGAAATTGGCCATTGTCACACCCATTCATAAAAGTGGTGACAGGTCCCTTCTCTCCAATTACTGCCCCATCTCTATCCTCCCACCGCTCCCTAAGGCACTTGAACGAATTGTTGCGGACCAGCTGTCTGAACACCTCGACAAATACAACCTACACAGCCCACAACAGCATAGATTTAGAAAAGCCCATAGTAACACCACCGCCCTGCTTGATTTCACTAACCATATTCATAAGGAACTAGACGCAGGTCACCTACTGAGTACGGTGTTCATCAATCTGACCAAGGCCTTTGACACCGTAAATCACCAGCTCCTGATGCACTCGCTCTCTTCCTTTGGCCTTTCAAACGCTGTAACCAAATGGTTTGAAAGCTACCTCTTGGCTAGGAGTCAAAAAGTCAAAATCGCTAACTATCATGTGGCCTCCCTGTTCACTCTGGTGTAGGGTTTCATCCTTGGCCACCTACTTGTCAGCCTCTTCATCAATAACCTGCCTGCAGCTTGTAATAATAATATGACACTCTATGCTAATGATGCAGTAATCTTTTCCACCCACACTTACCCAGTTCCGCTCTCCCTGGACCTTCAGACAAACTTCAGCCTGGCTAAAAGATACTGGACTTTAGGAGGGCTGACTTTGCCAAAATGGGTGAGTGCCTAAGGAATGCACTAGAAGAACAATGGGGAATAATAAAAACTGCCATCACAGAGGTAACTAGCCTTTGTGTGAAGCAAATAAACAAAACTAAACGATGTAAGAAACCACTATGGTTCTCAAAGGAAGTGGCAGTGAAGGTTCAAGAGAAAAAGAAAGCTTTCAGGAAGTACAAGGAATCACAGAAAGAGCAGGACAGAGAACTGTATCAGTTAAAGCAAAGGAAGCTGGGAAGGCAGTCAGAACAGCAAAGGCCCAAACTGAGGAAAGATAGCCAACTCAGTTAAGAGGAGATAAAACCTTTTATAGGTACATCAGGGAGCGAAGGAAGACCAAGGGAGGGATAGTGAGGCTTAATAAAGGGGGGGGGGAGGGCAGAGGGTGACTGTGAAAAGGCAGAGATACTAAACAAATATTTTTGCTTTGTATTTACAAAGGAAGAGGGGGAGGTACCTAAAACAAACAACAGAAACACTCTGGATACAGAAGTTGATACCAGCCCATTTACAGAAGAAAGGGTTCTGAAAGAACTCTTAAAACTGAAGGTGGACAAAGCAATGGGGCCTGATGGGATTCATCCCAGAATTCTAAAAGAACTAAGGGTGGAATTAGTGACACCACTGACTACCCTGTTCAACAAATCATGGGAGGATGGGGTGGTACCCGAGGACTGGAGGAGGGCAGATGTGATTCCCTTCACAAAGTGGGAGCAAGGCAGAGTAGGAAACTACAGACCTGTTAGTTTAACCTCAGTGGTAGGAAAATGATGGAATCACTTCTGAAGGAAAGAATTATCAGTATCTAGAGGCCAGAGGCACAGGACCCAAGGCAGCATGGATTCACAGTGGGAAGGTCATGCCAGACAAATCTGATAGATTTCTTTGACTGGGTGACCAAAGTAGTAGATCAGGGAGGGCTGTGGACATGGCCTACCTAGACTTTAGCAAGGCATTTGACACAGTCCCACACAAAGATTAATATACAAGTTAGCTAGCCTGGGAGTGGGTCCCAAGATGACAGCCTGGGTAAAAATTGGCTGGAGAATAGGACACAGAAGTAATAGTAAATGGAGTCCACTCTGAAAAAAGGGGGTTACTAATTAGGGTACCACAGGGTTCAGTATTAGGACGGTCCTCTTCAATGTCTTTATAAGCGACATTGCAGAGGGACTGGAAGAAAAGTATGTCTCTTTGCAGATGACACAAAGATCTGCAACAGAGTTGATGCACAAGGTGGGGTGGAAAGGATGAAAAGGGACTTGGCAAGGTTAGAGGAATGGTCAAATGTATGGCAGCTTAGATTCAATGCTAAGAGTGAAGGTAATGCACCTGGGAAACAAAAACCCAGGGGAAGAGTACAAAATGGGGGGTGAGATACTAACAACAACAAAAATGGAAAGGGACCTGGGGGTAGTCATATCAGATGACCTAAAGGTGGGTGGGCAAGCAATGTGAGAGGGCAGCAAGGAGGGCTGGGGGGATACTGGGATGCATAGGGAGAGGCATCACCAGTAGAAAACAGGAAGTTATTATCCCTCTGTACAGACAGCTGGTCAGACCCCATCTGGAGTACTGTGTGCAGTTCTGGAGACCCAGTCTTGCAAAGACATAGACAGGATGGAAGCTGTCCAGAGGAGGGCAACTAAAATGGTGCAGGGTCTGCACCGGAAGACATATGAAGAAAGACTTAAGGAGCTTAATATGTATAGCCTCGAGGAAAGGAGGGAGAGGGGGGACATGATAGAAACTTTCAAGTACCTCAAGGGAATCAACAAAGTCCAAGAGGGTAGCATCTTTCAAAAAGAGGTGTGCAAGAACAAGGGGCACAATTTGAAGATGGAGGCTGACTCAGAGGTAATTTAAGGAAGTATTTTTCACAGAGAGGTGCTGTGGATGCATGGAGCAGCCTTCCGGAGGAGTCGTGGAGTCAAAAACAGTGGTGGAATTCAAGCATGCATGGGACAGTCATAAGGCAATTCTAGGGGGTGGGGGTAGAAAGAAGTAGGCTGCTGGTTAACCAGGATCTGCAGCTTATCCAGTAGGCAGGGAAATGGGCAGACTGGGTGGGCCAAGCGGTCCTTATCTGCCGTCAAATTCTATGTTTCTAAAACCTGGCTGGTCCAACATAAACTGTTGATGAATTAACAAAAAACTAAGTCCATGTTGTTTTACTCTCATAGCAAGTTCAGAACTGTTAACCTCACTATCCATAATGATCTACAGCAGCCATTTGAGCAAGTGCAGGAGTTTAAATACCTTGGCATTACCCTTGACAGCACGATGTCTTTCAGCTCGCATGTTCGACATGTCTCAAAATCAGTTAACTCAAGAATAGGGGTCCTCTAACACCACCATTGCAGTCTTACCAATGAAGCTATGCGTGCAGCTGTAACTACCTCTGTACTATCCATCATTGATTATGGGCTAGTCTTCTTTGGGGCCGCTGCTGATACCACCCTAAAACGGATCAGGATGGCCCTAAACAAGTGCTGCAGACTCATCACAGGTGTGGGGAGGCATACGCATACCTGTGATCTCTACAAGCAATCAAACTGGCTGAACCTAAATAGTAGACTTGCTTACCAGTCCTGCCTTCTGGCAAAGCAAATCTGCCTTAACTTTACACCCCCTGCAACATACACCTTAATGATACTCACAGCCAACACACGCTTTACGTAGTTCCCTCAAATCCCTGTATATTGTTCTTTTCTGCCATACCTCCCAGGCTCAACATGCATTCCATACCAGGGGGCCCCTCACTGATAAATAGCCTTCCTCTGGAAACTACAGCTGAAAACAAGCTTGGCCCATTCAAGCGTAAACTCTGCCAGCACCTCTCTGACCTTAGCAGTTGTGACTGCTCTGCCTAACGTAAACTTCGCCAGTACCTCTCTGACCTTGCAGTTGTCACTGCTCTGCCGTGGCATGTGTCCCACCTTCACCCTCCCCCATACCCATTTCTCCTCCCTTGTCACTCTTTTCCACTTTTCTTTGCCCCTCCTCCTCCCTCTCCCCGTCCTTCTCCTACCTACCTCCTACTCACTCTATCCCCGTCCCCATCCTGCCCCCACCCATTCCCACTCCTACAACTCTCACTCATCTTCATTCCTTCCCCAACTCATTTCCTCCCTATAACCCCTCCTTCCACTCTCCCCATCTCGTCTCCTCTTTACTACCCCTCTGTCCTCTACGCCCTCCCCTTGTATCCTCTCCTACTCCTTCCCCTCCTTCCTTACACCCTCATCTCTTCATCCTACCCCCACCTAGGCCACCTTGCACTTAATCTCGTCTGTTAATAGCAGTTATGACAAGCACTTAAGACAATGTCAAATCCTTGACTGCCTAACCCCCCTCCTCTTTTCCCCTCACCCTTAGCTTCCCTTCCCTCACCCCTAGGATGGTTTTCCTTGTAGCCGAGATTGCCAACTGTATATCTGTTCCTTTTGTTAACTGCACCCCACTGTTTGTATACCTGCTGATTGTTTTACCTGTTTCCTTGTTAAATCCACCTCATTATCTGTCACTGGCTTTGTACTTCTATGCTAATTGCCCAAACCTGTATTGTATTTGCTACGTTTTGTCTTGCACCCTATGCTGACGCGGAACCTTTGTAAAAGAACCTCTGGTTCAAAGGTATTTGTAATCCTAGTATTAAATAAATAAAATAAAAAGTTTCCAGAGAAAAAGTTGCTATAAGACAAGGGGACACAATGTGAAATTGGAGGGTTGTAGGGTCAGGGGTAACATGAGGAAGTACTTCTTCACAGAAAAGGTGGTGGATGACTGGAACAGCCTCCCAGCGGAAGTGGTGGGGGCTAAAATGATCACAGGATTTAAGAGTGTATGGGACAGACACATGGGCATCTTGGACATAAGAGAGGGGTGGATGCCAGTGCCCCAGCAGGGACTCAGGTAGTACTACTGGGGGGGGGGGGGTTAAGGGAGACTGGGTGGGCCAATCAGTCCTTATCTGCCGACAGCATCTATGGAAACAAAAATACAGGCAAAATCAACTCTACACTGCCTTCCTTCTTACAGGACACTGTTTGCTAACTGTTGTGGGTAGGGGTAGTAAAGTGCCGTGACAGTAAGGTGGTCAGAGGAATCTCATAACATCGGTGGTGTGGATGATCGTGGTGACCGGTTCGGCAGGAGAGCTAACAGCGCATATGGTCAGCTTTGGGGCTGATGCCAGCATATGGATAAGAGATCATAGGCTGAATCAATGATTTGGAGGAGGGGGGCTACTGGACATCGGGGAAAGGATATTAGGGATTGCACTTTGGACTACTAGCAGGGAGGGGAGAACACAGTGAGGTACAGTAGGGGAGCAGCTATTTAAAAAAATAAATACAAACAACAAGACAGTAATAGGTTAACATTTTAATTAAAAAAAATACCAGAACTGTAAACCCTTGATGAAACAAAATTAATCGGACTCTGCTGTCCAGTGTGAGTATTGCTTCGCCTAGCAATAGGGGATTGTGAATGCCCAGCACAGGGCTAAAACAGAAGTAAAAAAAGGACATGCAGGATTTTAAAGGAGGCAAGCAGCTGTTACTACAGCCCCTGCCATATTTTATGTGGATCCACAGTAGTAGTACAATTTATCATTGGAAAAAAAAATTATAATAATGTTCTGCAGATCACGAAACTGGAATTAAAGCTGCACCACCACATTAAAAAGCAGCTGCTGAGTTCCCACCTCCCCAAACATATGTCATAGCCTACCTGGCCCGGAGTGTCCTGGTATAAAAATTCCTACATATCGCTGCCCTATTTTAAAAATATATCACTCGCAACTTTAGCCCCCTAAGAAAATATCAAAAACGCAGCCACTTCCTGAACGTGCCGACACGCCTCCATGCACACACGTTTGGTGATGTCAGCAAACGAACAGCATGTGTGCGTGCCCCATAGATATCAATGGAGACTATTTTTATAGACATGTTATTACCATTTAAAATTGCAATTATAACAAATCAAAGCAACTGCTTGATTAACAGGGTCCACGTTAGTCAAGCGGTTGCTTTGAGTACTCACTGACTGTGGGGTCTGTGGGCGGCAAGAGATGGCCAGCTGAACCAGGGACTTCCCTTTTTCCACCTTTTCTCCCCTAGGAGAGCAGGTGTGCAATGCCACCTAAGACGGCCCTGCACAAGCTTCTGTGTGCAGGATGTCAGTGGCCATCACTCCTCCTTGTCCTGTCATGACAGTCCCTGGCTGCCTTTCCCCAGCCATCGCTAGGGGCCAGGCTTACACCAGGCGCCATGTCCCATCCTCCCCAGAGGAGAGTGGTCCTCTGGATTCTCAATCCTCTCCCTCCCCGGCCAGCCCCCAGCAACCATGGTCCGCTCCAGAACCAGGGTCACTGGTCACTGGTGTGGTGGCAGGTATGGCACCCAGTGCTACAACCCTCCACGCCACAGACAGATATAGACAGAGTTAAAAATAATTACACTGCATCAGTGGAGAAGTGCACAATCAACTTTTTCATGAAGTGATACTGTATATTGTTATTTATCCTTGGACTTGTAATTAAATAATTTCTTGAACAGGTTTTGCCATCTGGTAAGGCCTGCCTTTCACATCAGGAGTTATACAGTAAGAGAAAAGTCCTTGCCATTCAACAGTCAACAACAAAGGGTCTTACGATAACACAAATATGGTACTTACAAATAAAATCCCTCACACTATGATACATTAGTTATTATTTCAGTGAACTGGCTCCGCACTCACTGTAATAAGCGGAAAATAAACTGAACGATGGCAACCTTCCAGCAACCTTATCCTAAAAAATAAAAGTCTGTTAGAACAACTAATTAGAGGCAAATAATCTTACCATATTCAAGAACCAAATTTGACAAATTAAGAGTATGGTGTTGCTTTAAAGGGAGATGAACCAGCACAAAATGAGTGTGAGTCTTAATACAGGAATCCAGAGACTGACTAAACAAAAAGATTCTCATGAAAGTCACTATCTAAATCTAAATTTAGCCACCATGTGAAAACAGTACTGAATAACTATGTTCTGTTCAAGAATCAGAGATTCTGCAGGGGCTGAAACTGGCACTGGCCTAATGCTGGCAGATTTTGTACTAGGCTAATAAGATTTCCCTTTAACTAGCCTGGTGAGCTTGTACTGGAGAAGGTTAACATTTCAATAAGTACACCAGCTGTGCCAGTGGAAAAGTCTGTGGGGCTAGTGGATTTCCCCCATCAGTGACTAGCCCTGCTGGTTAGTGGCTGCAAAAAACAGGTTATTCACCTGTAACAGTAGTTCTAGGAATGGTATATGTTGTTCATCCACACTCTCTGGCATGTCCCTTTCCCCTTTAAATCTTGCCTTAAGTCTTCAAGCTGGCTCCTCCCACCCACCCGGGTGGTATATACCTCAGCTCCTCCCCCATGATGCCAGATCTTAGCCCGCTGGAAGCAAGGTGATGCACCTAAAGCCGGGGAAGTCAGGTGGGTGCGTGTGGATGAACAACATATACAACTCCTAGAACTACTGTTACAGGTGAGTGACCTGTTTTTGTAGGAGCGTGGATATGTTGTTCATCCACACTCTCTGGCAGACTCCTAGCAGTTCTCCAGGAGGAGGGAGGCAAGGCGCACACCCCTTACTTAGGAAACAGAGATTGGAGAACCGAGGCCCCAAAAACCAGCATCGCGACGTGACTCCAGGTCGATGTGGTAATGGGTAATGAAGGTGTTTGCTGACTTCCAGGTAGCAGCCAGACAGATTTCCTGGATAGGGATGTCCCTGGAAGCAGCCACCGATGCAGCAGTATGGCAGGTAGAATGAGGTCTTATCCCTCTGGGAAGCTCCTTGTCCTCCAACTCATAGCACAGACCTATGCATGATGTAATCCATCTTGCCATAGCCCGTTTGGCTGCAGGTCTGCCAGAAGCGGCTTCAGCGTAGGTGACAAACAGCTGGCAAACCTCTCCCAGAATTTCCACCGTCCTCTCCTTGTAGTAAGAGAGAGCACGTCTAAGGTCCAGAGTATGGAGCTTGTACTTGGCGTCCGAGGTGTAATTAGGGTAATATACCGGCAGAGTCAACACCTGGTTTAGGTGAAACTCAGACACCAACTTCGGAAGGAATTTCGGGTTGGGGCACAGGACAACTTTGTCCCTGTGAAAGACCAGATAAGGGGAGCCTACTGAGAGCGCCTGGAGCTCCCCTGTCCTTCTGGCTGACGTGATAGCCACCAGGAGGCAGTCTTCCCGACAAGTGTGAGGCTCACACTTGTGCATGGTTGAATGGCTTGCCTATGAGCTGCCAAAACCAGCAGAAGATCCCACGGAGGTGGAGGTTCACGCACCGGAAGGATATGTGATCCAGGCCTTGAAAAAGCCGCCCAACCACTGTCTCCCGCGCTATCGTCAACTGACTGCCCACGCCCGTAAGCAGAGAGATGGCTGCCAGGTGCAACCTAAGGGTCGATGACTCCAAGACCCCTTTGAGAGAGAACCAAAGGTAGTCTAAAATGTTAGCCACAGAGCAGGATAAGGGTCCAGACGCTACCCTGATACCAAATGGAAAACCTTTTCCATTTGAAGGCATAACTTTTCCTGGTCAATTCCTCACGAGATGCCTCCACCACGGTGTAGACATCCTCGGAAAGACCCAAAGCCTGGAACTCTAGCCGCTCAAGAACCAGGCTGTGAGGTGCAGGGATTTAAGGTCTGGGTGGAATACCTTCCCCTGGTTCAATGATATCAGGTCTGGGCATGTACAAAGCTGCTTCGGGGCCCTGCAGCTGAGACTGAGGAGATCTGGATACCAGAACTGGCAGGGCCAATCTGGGGCTACCAGGATCACCTTCGCCTTGTCCCTCCTCACCTTGAGTAATACTCTGTGGATTAAGAGAAATGGAGGGAAGGCGTAGAGGAGGCCTGGGGTCCACGACCTTGAGAAGGCATCCCCTGCAGCGAGCCCTGCTGAGGAGGGCGGGCATGGTACAGCCTCAGCTTGGTGTTCTCCCTTGAGGCAAACAGGCCCACCAACGGTTTGCCCCAATGGGAGAACAGACTGTAAGCTACCTCTGGAGAGAAAGACCACTCGTGGGATGTCTGGCCTATGCGGCTGAGAGCATCCGCCAGCTGGTTCGAGACTCCTGCCACATGGATGGCAAGGAGATCTGCCTCTAACCGGATGACGAAGGTCCAGATCCGGAGCGCCTCCTTGCATAGCAGACGGAAGTGCGTGCCGCCCTGTTTGTTGAGGTAGTACATGGTCGTGGTATTGTCCGTCTGGACTTGAACCATTTGACCCAGAAGCTGAGGAGCGAAAGCTGACAGTGCCAGTCTGACTGCTCTGAGCTCCAACAGGTTGATGTAGCAACGGGACTCCTCAGGAGTCCAGAACTCATGGGCTCTGTGGTCCCCCATGTGGGCTCCCCAGCCCATGAGAGAGGCATCGGTCATAAGTACGACCGTCGGCTTGGGGCGGACAAACGGAATCCCTTCCTGCAGACGATGGGACAGTCCACCATTGGAGAGTGTCCCACATCTTATGGGTGATAGTGACCAGCTGGTCGAAAAGACCCTGATGCTGAGTCCACTGAGCGTCCAGCTCCCACTGGAGGGGACGCATGTGCAACCTGGCCCAATGGACCACTGAGGTGCACACCGCCATATAACCCAGAAGGTGCAGGAAGTCCCGGGCAGGGCACAAGCGCCCAACCAGAAATGATTGAGCAAAGGAGGAAAGAACCTCCGCCCTGTCCGCCGGAAGCCGAGCTCTGGCTTGACGACAGTTGAGCTCTGCCCCGATAAAGCCTATCACCTGAGAGGGCACGAGTTCCGACTTGGCCTCGTTGATCAGGAGGCCTAATCGGGAAGAGGTTTGGAGGGCCAGGTCCCTGGACCTCTCCACCTCCAGCAGGGAGGAACCCACCAGGAGCCAGTCATCGAGGTAGGGGTATATGCAAACCCCTTGACGCCACAGATGGGCTGCCACCACTGCAATGCATTTGGTGAAGACCCGAGGGGCCGATGACAGGTCAAACGGCATGGCTCGGAACTCGTATAGGGTCCCTTCGACCCTGAAGCGGAGGAACCGGTGGTGGGATGGACGGATTGGGACGTGAAAGAACGAGTCCTGTAGATCCAGTGAACAGAACCACATGTTTCGCTCCAGAGATGGTATGATCTGGTTCAGAGTTAGGTGAAGGTGCGAGACCCGAGATACCAATTCAGGTCGTGGAGATCAAGGATGGGGCGCCAACCCCCCCCCCGGTCCGCTTGGGCACCAGGAAGTACCTGGACACGAAGCCTGGGTCCACAGGAGGATCCGGCACTGGAGCTACCGCCTCCTTGTGGAGAAGCTGAGCAATGTCGTCCCGAAGGGCCGACTGAGCGCCAACTGAGATCCTTTCCTCCCGTGGGGCACGGGCTCAGCAAGGAGGGTACTGCTCAAACTCTAGAGGCAGTCCCCGACTGACCACTTCCAGGACCCACCTGTCCAAAGTGATACTGGACCAGGCAGAAAGAAAGTGATGGAGCCGCCCCCGGAGAACCCAGAAATGGCGTGACGGGAGTAGGATTGGCCACCCCGACCCATTACTGCGCAGGCTAAGAGGAGGAGGAGGCTCCTGGACCGGCACCTTGGCCTCCTTTACGGGGCTGTTGGGGACCCTGCTTGGGCCTAGGGCACCAAGCTTGAGCCTGCTGTTGCTGCTGATGTTGCTGACCTCCCTGATAGAAGGGCTGTCTAACCGCTGGGGAAGAGTGCCAAAAGGGCTTCTTCTTCTTGTGCTTCTGCTGGTTCTTGCCCGAAGAACCTTTTGCAGAGGTAGCATCCAAGGTGGCACTGGACTGCTCTATGCGCTGGAGGTGACCTGCCACTCTGGGACCGAAGAGGTTGGTGCCAAGGAAGGGCACGTCAGCTAATTTATGCTGAGTATCTGCAGGAAAAGAGGATAACCTCAGCCATGCCCTGCGGCGAGTGGCCACTGCGGCTGCTAAGGAGCGGGCACAGGAATCTCCAATGTCCAGGGCCGTCTGGAGCTACTGTTTCGCAATAGCACAGCCCTGGTCATGGACCTGATCAACCGTGGTCTGCATGTCCGCTGGGCGATGAGGGAGGATTTCATCTAGTGACCCCAAGAGGGCATTAGAGAAGTGTGCCATGATTACAGCCGAGCTGGCCCGACGAAGGCCCGAGGATGAGGCCGCATATACCTTCCGGGCAGAATGGTCCATATTTTTGGACTCCTTGTCCAGAGGGCGGTCAGTATCCACTAAGCTACCCATGCGCCGAAACACTGAGGCAGTCACAAGGCTCTCGGCCAAGGGATGCTCAGTGAAGCCCGCCAAGGACCCCATGGGTACAGTGTACTTGCAAGCCATGTGGGCAGACGGAGCCAGGCAGGAGGCAGGGTACTGCCATAGCTCAAGGCCAGGCCAACAATGGCTTCGGCCACTGGGAAGGCCTCCATCGGGGTATCCCCCCTCTTAAGGATATCCGTGAGGGGATATTCCACCTTCTTTTGGACAGGCTGCAATGGCATAACCGTGGATTCAGAAATGAGTCGAAGGATGCCTTGGAAGGAAGAAGGACCTTCCTCCAGGCCTGTCACTGACAACTCATCATCAGGGTGTGAGTGAAGACCAGTGGTATCAGAGTCTGAGGAGTCAGGATACAGGGGTCTCCCGCCTACATCCCTTTCAATGCGCCTAGGGCAATCAGGAACTACAGTGATGGACAGACGATGGGGCATGCCCGTATCTGTCCGATCCTCCTTTGAGGGAGCCCCTCTCTGAGACTGCTTAGGCGGTGGTTCCATCAGAATTGGTGGGGAGACTGGAACAGGCTGAGCAGAAATGCGTGCCGGTCCTGCCGGAGGGACAACCGGAGTCCTCGGTACCGGCCGAAGAGGCTGGGGCCAAGTAATGGCCAGTGTAGCCAGAGTAGCCGGCTTCTGACAGGTCAGAATTATCTGTTGCCACATGAGGTCCTCATAACGTCGACAGAGTTTCTGTCTAAGTCTCTCCTCGTCCAAAAAGGATGAGGAACAGTGGCGGTGCCTCTTCCGGGAGTGTTTATGACCCTTTTTCGGTTTCTCGACTGACGGGGTCCTACTCCTCGATCGAGACCGATGGTGTCGTCTCTGGAGAGGCCGGATTCTGTCCCTCGATCGGGATGCCCGCAGGATGGGTTTCCTCGTCAGGGAAAGAAAGGATGGGTGTCCTTTCCAAAGAGTCGTAGAGCAGGGTCGGCAACAACGACTCGATCGGGTCGAGAGAAATCTCGGTCGGTTCTGCCATATATTCGGCCTCGATACCTTGGCCTGACAGAAGGTCCGAGAAGCCGGCAGATGAGGAAGCAATCTTGACCGAGGCCGAGACCGCCTGGTCCTGAGAATCGGACCGCTCTCGGTCCCAGGAACGTCTTCTTCGGCCAGAAGAAGATGATTTGGGGTCCTTGTCCCTTTTCTTGGGGCAGGAGGAGTGAGAGCCCGAAGGCGCCTCACCCTTGGTAGGGAGAGACTGGCACAGCTCACGATGGACCCAGTAAAGGTGGAGCCCAGGTTGACTGGCATGAAAAAACTTTGGCTGGCTGAAGATTGGGCAGCTTCCTCTTCGATAGCCGCCATCTGTTTGAGCTGCTCGGCGGATCCCGAGGCCACAGAAACTGCCCACCTGGCCTCCTTCGATTTCACCGGTGGATTGCGAAGCTCCGGTCTCCCTAGCTGTAGGCGCGCCTTGCGATTGTCCAGGATGTTGGGATGGAAGGCCAGACAGATAGTGCAAGCAGTGGTGTCATGCACGGCACCCAAGCAATAAACGTACGACAGGTGAGGATCAGTGCAAGACATTTTTTTGTCCGCAAGGACACCGGCCAAAACCAGGGGATGACTTGTCCTCCATGTCCGATGCGCTTGGATAGGATTCGTAAACTCTTACGAGTTTTGAAGAAAGCAAATGCGACGAACACCGTCGATTAGACTCCAGGGCCTACGGTACTTGTAAAAGTAGCACGAGGGAACCTGAATCTTCCAGAGGAAAGGAAGATCTGGCGTCATGGGGTGCAGCCGAGGTATATACCACCCGGGTGGGTTGGAGGAGCCATCTTGCAGACTTCCGGCAAGATTTAAAGGGGAAAGGGACATGCCAGAGAGTGTGGATGAACAACATATCCAGGCTCCTAGAAACTAAAATTTCTTTTTGTTCGTTTATTTCTTTGTAGGGCCTACCTCTTGGCTGGGGTGTTCCTATGGATCCTAGGTCCAGTCGCAACTAACAACGCCTGCATCCGGTGCCTTGCCCGAGCTACACCTCCTCACCTTCACCGTCTCTCAGGCCATGTTGCGGTCCCCAGTCGCCGAAGGCCAAGGGGTCAGGAATGGAGGAAGCTTCTAGGAGCGCCGGATGCAGTGCCGCGGTCCACCACCATGGACCGAGGGTTAGCCTGGTGTTTTTTAGCCCATAAGTTTCCCCCTCACAGCGTAGCATGCAAAGACACCAATGCTGTACGGTACGCACTCCCATGCACTGCACGACGGACGTCTGCCATGCTGGCCCCCTTGCTTACTCCGTCACTCGCCCTAGCCAGGAGCCAGGACATGCACGGGGTATTCCTCCCCACCCTCCCCGGAGGAGAAGAGCAGTCTCTGGGATGCTCAATCCTCCCACCCCCACGCCCCCACCCCAGTCAACCACTGACAACCTGAGCCTGCCCTCAACCCAGGTCACCAGTGTGGTGCGGTGTGGCATCCAGCGCCTCAACCTCAGCACACCAGTCCGACAAAACATAATTCTGATCCATTTTGTAGACAACTGGTCTTTTGAAACATCCCGAATCCAACCCACACAAGGCAGATGCTGAAACTCCCCATTAAACATGTTTAATACTCCCATGCCAGAAACTGCTTTTTTTTTTTAAATTAAGCTAATGAAGAGGATTACAATCTATATCTACCAATCATTTCTTTTATAAGTGAATATGGCTTCCGAAGGGTGTCGTGAGGTTTGGGGTGGGGAGGAGTGGGCGATTCTGACTGCCCAAACCTCACGAGAGGAGTATCTTATACCATTAAGAGATACCCTCGAAGGTCCCATTTTAAATAACTAAAATGATTTATAATAAGTTTAGAGTGTTTATTTATTTTATTATGCCAGCCTTCCTCTGGCGCTAGTGCATTCCCTCCTACTGCTTCCACATGAGAGCACACTGTACATAGGACAAGAGGTACAGTGGCTCTGTGGGCTGACAGGCTGCAATGACATAACTGGTTTATCATTTTTTTTATTTACATTCTATGCCACTGCACACTGACATTGCCCCCATCTACACGGGCAATCTCCCAGCCTCAGCTTCTCTGGCACTTAACCAGTTATCCCCACAGCTCACTCCCTTCCTCTCATGACAGTGCCCTGCAGCCTTGGGGTACAGCCCCTTTAGGTGGTGGCACTCTTTGCAGAGGGACGCCTCGGTGGCTGGCCAGTCACTGGGTCAGGGCTTGAGAATGTCTTGCATCATCCTACCATTTGTAGGGCTTAAGGGCTGACTGGATAGGCCTGACAGTCCTTATCTGCCAACAAGTTTCTACGTTAGGGATTTTTTCCTTTCATTTTTCTCCCCAGTCCATCAGGCACGGGCACACTAGAAACTCAGAGAGTCAAGATGCACAGCCCTGCTGGCATTCTCCCTTCCTGCAGTACCTCAGTGGCACTGCCATCCGTGGTCATCTAGGTGGTAGTGTTGTTGTTGAGGCAGTGACTATCTTTCCCTGAAGGAGGAGGAGAGTGTCCTTGGGGACACTTGACACACTTTCTTCTGCCAGTCCTACGATGATCCAGGCTCTTCCCAAAGCTTGGGTTGCCAATATCATAAGTAGCAAACCTGCTGCTGGGCCAACAGATCAGACAGCTACCAATCAGACCTTTCGGCAGTCAGTGTGGTCTAATGGTTCGTGCACCAGTCTTGGAACCAAGAGACCACAGGTTCAAACCCCACAAGTTCCAACTAAACACTGTGTAACAGTCAGCAAATTACTTAACCTCTGATTTCTTCACTCCACCTAACTACAGAAATGGGTAGAAGCAGAACCCCAATGAAAATATGATGTTATGTCCAGCCAGACTCTCTTGGGTAAATAAACTGTAGAACAAAAATAAATGTGTTCAGCACCAATGTGTAACACCATTCCTGTAAGTCACAGAGCAGTAACATAATCCACCAGTATTGGCTCACTCATTCCCCAAAGACAGTGTGTCCCAGACCACTATCAAATGAACACTGACAGCTGATAACAGGCCGCTTGAAGGTAACTCGACCTGAATAAGGGGCAACTCATCCAGAAAGAACTAATTAAACTCATCACACTTTTCTGTGGAAAAGACTCTGCAGGACTACAAACAGATCAGATCTAATAATCTGTTCATAATGTTGAAAAGTTGGGCTGGTTGGTTCTTTCCGGCAGCAATCACCCATGAGAGGAATACTGACTTTTTCAGTGGCTGATGGCGGGTACTCTGTGACAGGGATCTCCTGCCACTCTTGAGGACTTACCTTTTCTTAACTCTGTTGCAACAGTTCTTCTATTTCTTAGCTTAATCTAGTCTTTACAATTTCTAGTCCATAAGGTTGGCCACCTATGGGCACCCCCTTCCCTTTCTTGACTATGCTATAGCGTCCTCTTTAAATTTTCATTTTCTCTCTCAGATCCTCATAATGGGAGGTTACTGTGGTGACCTCTAAGCTGATGTAAAACAGGCTGTGTTCCTCGTTGTTGGATTTAGTATGCATTGGCACTATGTCATAAAATAATGTATATAGCTTATGTGTATGAAACCAGTAAATGTTGAAAATACCATGGCACTAGGTGTTGCTGATAAAGTTAAAAAGTTATTAGGGGACTATATTATAAAAATTAAGTTAATTGTGCTATTTAAACTGAATGTAAATTGCTGTAAGTTGAACAAGTCTAAAATTTCATGGTGATTTGCATATATCCCATGATGATTTGCATTTATGGAAGTATGTGTGATGTTGTGTTTCTCTGAAACTTGGCTTATTGTCAATGCCCTTCGGGGTAACCATTGTTTCAGTGCCTCTGTAGTGAGATTCTTTGTCTTTAGCTTTTTTTTTTTTTTATCTGAGCCCCCACCATCCAAGCAAACAAGGCTCGCACGGGGAGGCTGAATCTCAACTCATAAGTTAGACCAGAGGTCAGTGAGTCAGTAGGTGCTGGCTAAGTGCAGAGAAAAGACATACAGAGTCTGTTGTTGCAAACTGATGTACTGAAGAAGGGATACGACACTGCTGAAGGTTATCTCCTGTATTCTGAATAAACATCACGCAGAAATTGTGTGTCGAACCTGAAGTTCAGTGTGTGGTCCATCTGTCATCCCACAACCCCTCCACAGACTTGGTGTTAGAATTGGGATAACTTGCTGGAAGCGTCTGGACTGGCCAAAGAGGGATGTTTTCCAGTGGATATCACCCAGATAGAACAGGTAGACTGATGCACCAGGAGTTGCCAGAGGAGAACCCGGAGAAGAAAGTCTGTGGAGTTCTGACCAGAACCATGACTGACAGACGGAGAGAAGCTGTTGCCTGGACTGGACCTGGGAGCTCGGAGGAAGGCCAAGCCTGAAGACGACGAAGAGATGCAGCTTGAGGCAGACTGGAGGTGCGAGAGACAACACCCAGGAGGTGGAGACCCTGATGAGGATGATCCACTGGATGAGTGGGCAATGGCTGGAGGCAGACCAACTACGCAGAGAGGCAGAACACTGGGGCCAGGTGCTCTAGAGGTTCCTGATGGAGAGTTTGAATAAAGAGTCAGAGGAGGATTTGTCGTGGGCTCAGTTTGGGGAGGACCCCCTGATTGAGCAGGATATTCCTTTGTTGCCTTTGATCCTAGGATGTTACCTGTTGGAGGTCGGACATGCAAGTATGGAATTTGAATGTGAGACCCCAGGTAAGACTGTGCCTAGTGATATTGTGCTGGGGTTGCAGACTCCAAGCAAGCAAGAAAAAGCCTATGAGGCTGAAGGGACTTTTTCTTGTACTAATGCAGCTAAATCTATTAACAGTATTGATTGGGGTATACTGCAGACTAAAGATGATAATATTGCCAAACTGTTACAGTATGTTGCATTCAAAGAGGGTATGTAGATTAATGGTGGTGTGGGGGAAAAACAATGTTGGTGGTACGAACTGAAAAAGGTTGTTCTGTACCACATGAGGCCCAACCTCCATACAAAATGTGTGGATGCCCAAGTAGTGGTGCCTGAGGCCTACAGACAACAGGTGATGGAGGCTGCTCACTCCAGTCCCTGTGGGCATCTTAGCCATAGCGGTGTCTTGGCTCGGCTACCTCCTTCTTGTTATTGGCCTGGTATGTAGAGACAAGTGGCGGCCTATATTAGGACCTGTCCAGTGTGCAACCAGATAGAGGTACCTGCTGGGGACAGCAGAGGAACTATTACTTGGGGTATGGAAAGAGTGTCCTAAAGGGTAGAGGTCATTAAAGAAAAAAAAATGGCACCCTTGGAAAAAGGGAAAACCCTCACACAGTCCACAAGGTACTAGATGGCAACAGATGGCTGAAAATAGCACAATGATTAAAAGGAAGTTTTTTAAGACACCCCAGAGTTAAAAGGTTTAGGAACCTGCTGTTTAACATTGCAGGGTATTCAGCAAGGAAGGTTCCTTGGCTTCCTGTAGGTTTCTGTAGAGACCTGCCTGGGGAAAAGATGACCAAGGATTTTGGGTCATAGGTTATAAAAGGTTGAAATAGGAAAGTATAAACTACTATTGGTTCTTCCATATTCCCACAGACACTTTGTGTAAGATAGAGGGGTCAAGTTGGTTGCAGGCACAAGGCTTGATGTGGCTCTGCAATGGTCCCTTTCTGTAGGCAAAAATGTAGCATGTTTGGTCAGGGGGTGGGCCTGATGTCAAAGAAAGAAGTACCCAAGGGCAGACAAGAAGTCTGAAGTGGTACGTGTGTTTCATTCTTTTCTGAGGGAAAACCTACCAAGGAGGAGGTGGGTGGAAAATAGATTGGAACCTGTGTTGGGGTAACACCAAAAGAGTGTCTACACTTTGGTGTCTGTATCAGTAGCAAGTGAAATGAATGAATCAAGAGACATAGTGGGGGGATGGCTCGTCGGTGCAGCGGTAGGTTTACCGCTCGCAGAACCAGAGACCCGGGTTTGGAACAGACTCGGGTAACTGGAGGGATGGCCACAGGAAGAAGGATAGAGCACCCATCGGCCGCTCTCCTTCTCCGGGGTGGGGAGGATTGCCTGTCCCGCTACTCTACCACCACCTGGGTGACCACAGGCGTCGGTGCAGCTGGGACGGTCAGTGGGGAGGGAAGGAAGCAGACCGTGAGTCGGGAGGAGATTGCACGTCAATATGTGCCTCACCCATTGGCTCTCCTCGTGTGTATACGTCTTCAGGGGGGGAGGACACCAGAAAACCAGGAAATACCCCACGGGATTCCCAGTAGACAGAGCTCCTGGCCACGATCCCCAATGCCCCTACCGGAGCCAGTACCAGCATCTCCCGACGAAATATAGACACGTCAGGGTGTAAGGGCCCCACCCCGTACCCACCTAGGGAGAATATCCAAGGCTCCGTGGGGGGGATGGACTGCACTGGTCGCCGGCTAGCAGGAGCGGGGACGAACAAGGCCATTGGAGACTCCCAAAGAAATGGGAAGTTCAGCGGCGAGATGGGGGCATAAAGAAAGAAAAAAAAAAGAGACATAGTGGGTTTATGTAGAGGGATTGAAGCTAGGACTGGGCCCCTGCTTAAAACTGACATGTCTGGTGGAGTTGGAGCAGGTAATTACTTACCCAAGAGTAAATATTTCTATGCTACTGGACTTTATAGCCATCCAGATTTTCGGTCAACAAAATATGACAAACTTTCCCTAAAAGGAGATGGGAAGGAAGCGTTAGTTGAGAAATGCGTTAATGTCTCAGGGTAAAGAATGATGATACCTACTAGGTTTATGATAGAATGTTTCTCATTAATAGGGACCCTGAGACAGAGCTTTTGAAGACGGATGGATAGAAGTGTGATCCCTTCCTGGAATAGGAAGGTGGTAAGCAGTCTGCAGTAACTGCTTCCCTCTTAAGGTGGGGGATATGTGACAGGGAGCTCCTGCCACTCTTGAGGACCGACCATTTCTTAAATCTGTTGCAACAATTCTTCTATTTCTTAGCCTAATCTATTCTTTACAATTTCTAGTCCATACGGTTGGCCACCTATGGGCACCCATCCATTCTTGACTATGCTATAGTGTCCTCTTAAATTTTCTTTTTCCCTCCTCAGGTCCTCATACAGGGAGGTTACTGTGGTGACCTCCGAGCTGATGTAAAACAACACAGGCTGTGTTCCTCATTGTTGGATTTAATATGCAATGGCACTATGTCATAAAATACTTTAATGTATATACCTTAGGTGTATGAAACCTGTAAATGTTGAAAGTACCATGGCACTAGGTGTTTTTGATAAAGGTAAAACGTTACTAGGTGACTGTATTATAAAAAAATTAAGTTACTTGTGCTATTTAAAATGCATGTCAATTGCTGTAAGTTGAACAATTCTGAAATGTTATGGTGATTTCCATATATCCCATGATGCTTTGCACTATGGAGGTATGTGTGGTGATGTGTTTCTTTGAAACTTGGCTTACTATCAATGCCCTTCGAGGTAACCCTTGTTTCAGTGCTTCTACACTGAAGTTCTTTGTCTTTAGCTTGTTTTTTTTTTTTTTTTTTTAATTTGAGCCCCCACCACCCAAGCAAACAAGGCCCAAATAGGGGAGGCTGAATCTCAACTCATAAGTTAGACCAGAGATCAGTAGGTGCTGGCTAAATGCAGAGGAAGGACATACAGAGTCTATTGCTGCAAACTGATGTACTGAAGAAGGGATATGACACTGCTGAAGGTTGTCTCCTGTATTTTGAATAAACATCACAAAGAGACTGTGTATTGAACCTGAAGTTCGGTGTCTGGTCCATCTGTCATTTCATAACCCCTCCACAGACTCACCATAGTCAGCCCTAAATGCCAGTCTGTCCTCATCAGACCTAGACCTCCACCAACAATGCTCCAACCCTTCATCTTCAACCTCTTCAGGTCATCACTGAACCACAGTGACCTGTGGTGGGAAGTCAAGGGGCAATCATGGAAAGGTGCCAGAGAGTCAAACACAGCTGTAAATGCCAGGTTATAACCCTCTGTAGCTGTCTCGACTCCCTCAGCACAAGCCATCTCCATGCCACGGATGTTCTGTACTGTCAGGAGACTTTGAGGCTCCAAATTCTGAACTGGACAGTAACTGACCATCCCTACAACAAACATATGAGCATACAAAATCTGCCAGCAGATAAAGACCTAGAGTTCTATCAAGACTGCTCGAATGTGCAGCTAGCACCCCTTATTCTGGGGGGGGTAATTAAAAGGGGGACCAGCAAAATATCTGCACTGTGTGAAGAACCAGTGAGAAAAACAGGTCCAAGGCATGGTCTTGCTGGTGAGCGACAACCACCTATACAAGGCCAAATGAAGACATCATCTGGAGGAACTGCATTCCAAAAAGAAATGCTTCATTAGTGACCAAGGCACTAAAATCACCCAGTGCAAGAAGTTTAGGAGATCCCACCACCAGGTCTACCAAGAAGCTCTCTAATTCCTGCAAGAATTTATTTCCAGATCCCCAAAGGCTGATACATGTGAATGATCTTGCAACCTGTACCTTGCCCACCTTTTACTGCCATGTATTCAAATGACCTAATCAGTCCCTTGAGGTACACTGCCAATACCAAGGTGGGTCAAAACAGATGGCTACCACATCTCCCCTGTGCTTCCTCCTGGGGCAATGCACCACAGAGTAACCCAGTGGAATAAGATGCTTCTAGCACAGGGCCAGAGTCATCCCCCAACCAGGGCTCTGTGACGCATGTAAAGATGAACCCACGACAGGGCATGGGTTTACTCGAGAATTAATCTATGCCAGGGGGATGGCTGTGATGCATAAGGCCGCAAGTCAAGTCTTCAACCACCCAGGCATAGATTAATTCTCAAATAAACCCATCCCTGCTGTGGGTTAATTCACTTATAAAATAAGCAACTTTATTTTAGAGGTTTACCTAAACAAATATTAAAAAACAACTTTCTACATGCATTTGTAATAAAACAATTCTTCCACCTAATGAGTTTATCCTACTGTCGATGCCGTAGTTGTAGTTCTCTGCTAGGTGGATTTGTCCTAATGAAGATGCCGTGGTTTTAGTTTTTTTAAATTTCTCTCTGGTGGAGTGATCTGACTAGGTCTCTTTACATTGCTTTAAAGCAGGATTTTGTCGTCTAATAACCCAAGTGTGGATTACTTGAGAATTAATCCATGGTAAGGTAACCTATTTTGACGAATCAGAATACAGGATTTTCCAAACCTATTTTATAAACCAGATTTGCCAAGACAATCCCCGGAGATTTGTCCCTATCTAAAATATCCTGAAATAGGTACTTAGCCTGACTGGCTCTAGCGGAACTGACATAGATTCTAATAAGCAAAGAAGTATACCGAAGGACACCGGCCATGGTCGCTGGGCAGCTCCTAGACCAATCCCTGGTCAAGAAGGAGAGTCCTTGACTGCCATGAATGATTGACCCGAATTGTCTGAGGATGCCTCAAAAATGGGTCGCAACCATTTATCGCCATGGACCATCCAGGTACCTTCAGCTTGGGTGATCTGCAATGACAACAAGCCTGGCAAGCCAGTGGCTAAATGGGCCTTGCTGGTCAGAGTGCCCACCTTCAGCTGCAGTGGCAACAGCTCCACTCAGACCGGTGGAGAGGCAGTTGTGGGAAGCACCTGCTCGGCGTGGACCAGTGAGAGCATGACCGGCAGCTGCCAGCTGATCAGGGGTCCAGAAGATAGAGCCCTACCCTACCCTGCAATGGCCCACTGTTGCCAGAGCAGTTCCTCGTAGCACCTGCACAACTTGTGTTGATGCTTCTTCTCGCCCAGGGTCAAGGAGTGTCAATGGCAATGCCTCCCAGTCCAGCATGATCGAGAGCAAGAGCACCTTATTTGAGACCTCGGCCACGACCTCGACTGTCAACCTGAAGATCAATGCCAAAGTGAGCCTTCCAGCTGGTTCTGGTGTACCACACACCTGCTCACATTTACCAGGACATGCACCGAAGACTCAACAGTCAGTGGAGACCACACCCACAGCGGACCAAATGGAGGCACCAACTGGTCCATGTCCTCCTGAGCAAGGACCAGGAGCACTGGGGTCTGAGAGACTGATTCCTTGACCTCTTCCAACATTCAGTTGACAGGCTTGAGGAAAATTTCCACAGCTTGCTCGAATGGAGTCACAGTCATTAAGTTCAAAAGGAGTACCAAGAAGCTCTCGATATTCCCCTCCCGCGATGGGGCCTCAACTAAAGTTGGGTAGTCGAGGAGACAAGGAATCATCAATCTCTCACAGTCCCATGACCAGCACCAGTGGTGCTCATGCTTAAAACCATGGTGGGTAGGGCTCTCCCCCAGGGTCTGAAGGGCCAAGCAAGTGTGCCGGAATCCTCCAGTGGATGACCTTCCGATGCTCAGCATACTGCCTTGGCTCCACCGTTTGCCCATGGGGGACCAGAAAGCCACTGGATGATGGTGCCAAGGATTTGAGTACAGTCTTTCGAATGCTTTCTTTGTTTGTGTGTCTACCCCTTGGTAAGGTATGCCTGAATTGTGCACAGAACTGAGACTCAATATCTCAAACTATCTTACCTCCCATGGAGGCTGGATTGATTTCGGGCTGGATGCAAAATCGGCAGAAGACCCATTGCTTACAATCTCTGATCAATATCTAAAGTCGAAGCAAAAAGCCAAGAAACACCATACCAAAGGTCTCTTGCGCGCTGCTTTACATACAGCCATTGAAAGTCTGCTAGCGCAATGTGCCTCCCTTGAGTTGCAAAACACTTCTCCAAAAAAAGAGATGGACTTGCAGGCATCGGAGTTACTGAAAAGGAAACAGAAACTAGCGGAGGAGACACAGTCATTCCGTGATCACAGTAACAGACTGTTGCACTGTACTGCTCAAGACTCTGAGCGTGAATTGTGTATGTTAAGAGATGACAATGGAAGGTTGAAATGTGATAAGAAACAGCTATCTTATTTGAATGACATTTTGAATGACACGAATGAAAGTTTGAGAGAGGATAATGTTGAACTGAAGGAAGAGAATGTAAGGTTAATGCATGAGCTAGACAAAGAGCTTAGGGAGAACGTCGAATTGGCACCACGTACCAAGTATTGCAGCGCGAGATTGAGAAGGGTATTGAGCAGGGCACTGCAAAAGTTTGTCATGAGAAATGTAGAGAAAAGATGGTGAGAATGCGCCACCAGCTAGAAGTTCTCGCTGGTCATATAAAAGCCATTAATGGTTTTCACACCCATTGACATTACGTCATCAGGCGATGACAATTCTGATTATGAGAACACAGGCCGCCTCGTCACATCCAAACCTCCGCCCCACAGGGCGGTGGCCTTTATCAACCATTCCCAAGACGGTGGCTACATTGGCCCACCCCCTTGTCACGCCCTCTACACTGCCACGCAAAAACAAACATGGCGGCCTGCATGATTCGGGAGGCCGACCACCACCAAGTAGGAGCCCGCTTCCATTGGCTCCCCTGTCCAGGGAAGACAATTCGGAAGTGTGCGACATGATACAAGAGGCCTTCACAAATCTAGCAACATTGAACTGCTGAAAAAGGATATCCCATGGACATGGGGCCCCACACACACACACTGAAGCTGTTACACAGCTTAAACAGGCCCTAGCCTCAGCCCCAGCACTGATAAACCCTAACCCAAGATTACCTTTCCATTTGGAAACTGCAACCTCTGATATGGCCATGTCTGCAGTGCTGGCACAAAAGTACAAAGGGTAAAACAGACCAATCGCCTATGCATCCCAGATGCGATCTCCTGTAGAGAGAAAGTATAGTCTCTGTGAAAGGACACTCTTGGCAACCTTTTGGTCTGTCAAGCACCTGCTGTACATCATTGGGTATGCTCCTATTATCTTGCATACCTGCCACACCTCAACTAACTTCTTGCTTTCAGACAAAGTAAAAGATGGATCAGTCTCTAACACCAGACTAACACACTGGTCTTTGCTTTTGCAGGACAGGGACATCAAGGTACTGCCTGCTAAAATGCCCTCAGTCTTGGCCCATGGCCTACTGTACACAGGCATGCCTCACGACTACACCCTCCAACCACCTGATCTACCTGACCCAGGACCATTTTTACCAGCTACACTGGAGGGCCTGGAAGATACTACCATGCTTCGCATCTTTACAGATGGCTCTGTCTCCTATGTGGATGGAGAGCAGGTAGCAGGGCTTGGAGTGCTCATTCTGGATCAGGAAGGTGATTTCAGGCACATTTCTAGGAAATGCCCCATCTCCTCACAGTACGCTGAACTGGCAGCTGTAGCCTGTGCATTTGAGATTATGCCCCATGGTGACAAGGATGCCATAGTTTTTGCAGACTCCAAATAGGTTTGCTCATCACTCATTGAGTTCTTTCCATTTTGGCAAAAGAACAATTTTACATCATCTGATGGTACCTCTGTCAAATATAGGAAACTGTTTGTGTATATACACACCCTGACACAAATGTTTACTCATAAGCTGTACATTCACAAGGTAAGGGCTCACTGTAAATCTGACCCTTAATATGAGTTAAATGATCGAGCAGACTCGCTTGCCAAAGCAGGCGCGGGGGAGACATGGAAAATGACTAACCCACTAGGTGTAGCAGCTACTGTGGCATCTATCATAGCTGCCAGCAAGAAACTGGTACCAGAACCTCCACTGGACCCCTCTGCTGCACAAAAGGCAGATTCCGAAATAAAAAATGTGTTCAAATTCCTAGGCAAAGGAACTGAACAGCTACTGTCTGTTGGCAGTCCATATAGGAGGCACTCAGACAATATACACTTTTCCGGTGATCAGAAGCTCCTCTGGTTTTACAAACAGGTTTCAGGTGACAAATTATGGGTTGCACCACAATCCCTGCAAACCGAATTTATTCACATGGTTCATGACACTCCCACTGGTGGACACCAGGGGACAGAAAACACCCTTCAGAGGTTCAAAACTGTCTGGTGGCCTGGCATAGCCAAAGATGTAGAACACTATGTGGACAACTGCATAGTGTGTGCTCAGAACAATCCATTTTTTTTGGTGAAAAGAAATGCCAAATTGCTGCCCCAAAGGCAATCTGGACCACGGAATGCGATACAGATCAACTTCATTGGCCCACTTACCAACTTCAGTAAAAACAAGTATGCACTTGTCACAGATTTGTTCTTCAAGTGGATAGAAGCATTTCCCACTGATAACAACACGGCAAAGACAACGGCCAAGATCCTGGTAGATCAGTTGTTCTCCAGGTGGGGTCTACCCTTAAAGGTAAACTCAGAGCAGGGAAAGTACAGTTACGTAGGAACTTACCATAACAGTAGATCTTCAAGACAGGTTCCTTCAGTAGGTCATCACATATAGGGCTAGCGCTACCTGGCATCTGGCCGCACGGCAGACTTTTTCTAGCAATACCTGATGGGGGAGTGCCCACCCGACATCACGTGACCGACATCAGCGTGATGCTATATAGTGGACGGTCCCCACTCCCGCCCTCCAGTTCTCCCGCCGGAGCCTGGAATAGGCCTAACAGCAGGAGGAAACAGAGTCTGGAGTCCCTAAATTAAAAAGGGGGAAGGAGCGTGGGAAAAATATGACCTACTGAAGGAACCTCTCTCGAAGATCTACTGTTAAGGTAAATTCCTATGTAACTGTACTATCTTACTTCGAGAAGGTTCCTTCAGTAGGTCATCACATATTTATTTATTTATTTATTTATTAGAACATCAGTTTAACAACCTTTGAGCCAGAGGCTCATTTACAAAGGTACCTCGTCACAGTGAGGACAAAACAGTGCAAGAAACAAACATCAAGGCAGACAAAAAATCTGAGTACATTTAGGAATCGGCCAAAAAATACAGGCATTTGTCAAACACAGTATACAACAGGCTTACATGTGCGTTACAGAGTAGACAATATACAGTAGTTACATGGAGATTGATTCAGTGGGCAGAATAAAGGTAAGGCTGGGTGGAAGACATCAGAAGAGGAGTGTGGGAAGATAGTAGCAAGTAAAGGTAGAGCTGGACAGAAGGTCAGAGAGCAGCTCAGTGAGCCTTGTCTGGGAGGACAGGAGGAGGCTTAGGGCAGGTACAGCTGCGTGTTGAGAGCAGGTGATTTCTAAGACTAGTTTTAAATAAGATAATGACGGCATCAGTGACTCCGGTGGGGAAAAGGCGTTATACCAACAAGGGGCTCTGTAGGGTGCGCCCTTTGACCTTGTGAGGTTCTCGCCTTGGTATAACCAGTGCAGTTTTGGGGATATGCGGTATGCACTGTAGGGTTTGCACGGTGATAGTGGTTGACAGACCCGTGGGATAGCCCAAGAGTGATTTTTTGTTAGGAGGCAGGTTTGGTATTTGAGGCGCCATCTAGGTTGAGTAGATTAGCCATGGTGTAAAGACGGCAAGTGTGGGTTAGACTAGGAGCCCCAGTTATGAGCCTGCAGGCCTTGTTTAAGGTGAGGCGGATCTTGTGCAGGGCAGTCTGGTCTGCTGCACCATACACAGGTAGGCCATAGTCTACCAGAGATAGAACAGAGGATGTGACTGCAAGTCAGAGGGCATCCGTGGAGGCAGTTTTATGGCGATAGAGGATACCCAGTGTTAGAGGCTGAGGCAAGGGCAGAGATGTGGGCATGAAAGAGAGGGCAGGTCAAAGGTTATACCTAGGTATTTATAAGAGTGAACTAGCTCAATAGGGAGTTTAGAGGTGGAGTGGACTGCGAGAGGATAGTTACTGGATTTATTTTGGGGGTGGGCAAAGAGCATGGTTTTGGTTTTCTTTAGATTAATTACTAGCCTGTGCTCAGTAAACCAGGCTTCTGCGTCATTGTAGGATTCCTGCAGAGAATCCTGAAGTGAGATGGGATTACGGTCGGAGGCAAAGAGTACAGCATCATCTGCGTAAAGAAGGATTTTACCAGTACATACACTGGGCAGGGAGTTGAGAAAAAGGGAAAAGAGCAAGGCCCAAGAATGGAGCCCTGAGGGACTCCGGAGCGGATAGGGCAGGTGCTGGAAAGTTTCCCGTTGATTTTCACACGTTGTGAGCAGGCCGACAAGTAGCTGGAGCACCAGGAAACAGGCCCAGTGGCAAAGCCTAAGTGACTAAGGGTAGTTAGCAGGAGGGGGTTGGAGACAGTATCAAAGGCTTTTGATAAGTCAATGAACACTGCACCTGCTAGGGAGCCAGAGTCCAGTGAGGTGTGAAGAAAGTTAGAGAACTCCAGGAGGGCAGTATTGGTGCTGTGGCCTGCTCTGAAACCATGTTGTTCTGGGCAGAGGATGCTATATTTATCGAGGTATTCAGAGATTTGGGGCCTACAATTTTTTAAGGCCTTAGAGAGAGGAGAGAGGATTGAGATAGGTCGATAATTGCTAGGAGGGTCCTATCACCACCCTTGTGTATTGGGGTGACAGTAGCTATCTTCCGGCAGAGGGAATTGCCCTAGGCAGAGGGATTTGTTAAAGAGGCTGGTGATTAGTGAGATAACCAGATCCAGAACCTGACGGAGAAGACTGGGATCAAGGGAGTCATTGCCAATTGTGTTACTCTTTAAGGCCTTGAGTAGGTAAGGTCTGACTTCCTGGGCAGTGACTCGGCGCAGGTAGAGCAAGGGGCGTGGGAGAATAGGGACAGACCTGGAGGGAGGGGGAGCGAAAAATTATCACGGAGCACTGGGCTAAGGTCTGTGAAAGATTTGTTGAGGTGGTTGGCAATAAGGACAGGGTCTGAGGAGACCAAACCATTAATGTTGATAAGCGAAGGTGGGGGGACGTGCCACCATTCAGCTGCTTAATGTTGTCCCAGAAGGTCCTAGCATTCCCCCATGAGGAAGTGAGGGAGGTTATTACTGCTCAGCCTTCGCTTATGGATGGCCCATGTCATATTTGTTCCGGGAGCCAGCATAGCCATCCTGTCAGCTGGGCGGCCTGTTTCGTGGCAATGTTATAGATTGTCCCTGTGCTTAAGAAGTTGGGCGAGGGTGGGGTAATCAGGGCATGCCTTACTTTGGACCGCGTGCAGTTATGGGTGCAAAATGTCGCAAACAGAGTTGAAGGTGTGGATAAAGAAGGTAAGGGCCGTGTCAATATCCAGGGCGTAGTATAGGGACCAGTCTATGAGGGCTAGGAGTTGCTTAAGGCCTTTCAGCCCACCAGGTCTAAGACGCCGAGGGTAGTTTGTGCTGTGGGTTTGGGCAAGGAGGTTGACCAATAGAAGAGAACCGGGAGTGGTCGCTAGGCAGTCTGGGAGGATTTGGATATTATGGATGCGGTTAGGGCGGTTTGTGAGGACCACATCCAGGAGTGCGCTAGAGCCCATTCTAGGATCCACTCTAGTGGGTTGGGAGACTAGTTGGGTTAGGTCGATGGCTGTAAAGGCCACGGGAGGAAGTGGATGAAGGCTGAGCCAATTGATGTTCAAGTCCCCACAAGGATTTGGTCGGAGGAGGTAGGGAGGTAAGATAATCGATTAGTGGGCCTAGTGCTTGTGCTTGATTTTTGGGCGATGTACACTGTAGTCAGGTAGATGGACCCCAGAGGATCAGGAGATAGTTTTAGGGTTAGGGCCTGAGCCCTGAAGTCAAGGACCGGGGCTGGGAGGGCTAGTCCAACGAGAGGATCTTTGACATAAATGGCACAGCCCCCACCTCGCCTACCAACACGGTCCTCCCGATAGAGGGAATAGCCAGGGAGTGAGACCAGGGAGTCAGGGGTAGAGTCTGACAGCCAAGTTTCAACTATTGAGATAACATCAGGTCTATGAACCGCAACCCAGCAATTGAGAGAGTCGAATTTTTTAAGGAGGCTACATATGTTCATGGAAGCAATATGAAGTCCGGTGGATTCCTTTGAGGAGCCTTTGCAAGCTGGACTGGGATTGGGATGTATGTTACCAGTCAGGAGCAGAAGGAGGAGAGCTGCTCTGGACAGAGGGTGGCAGAAGGAGAGTTTACGTCGGGAGCGATAGGAAGAGAAGGGGGTTCAGGAGCACAGGGGGTGGGTAGGCACAGGCTGAGAAGGCTTGAGTGATAAGTGCCCGAGGGAGCAAGGGGGGAGAAGGTAGTGTCTAGATGGGGGTGAGGTGGAGAGGAGCATATGGGGTGAGTGGAGGAGGAGGGAGGGGGAGGGGCAGTGGCATAGGAGGAGGGGAAGGCAGGAGGGCAGGCAGGAGCACTAGAGTAGTGAGGCTGAGGGTTAACAGGGACATTAGGGTTAGTGGAAGGCAAAAGGAGGAGGAGGAGGAGGAGAGAGAGGCAGGTAGGCAGGAGGTGTGCATGCATGATTGGTAAGGGTGTGAGAGCTGAAGTGAAGAAAGATGGGGGAACTTGGATGATAGAGGGGAAGATGGTAGTGAAAGGTCTACCTCTAAGTGTAGTTGCCACCTTGGTACAGTGGCAGGGCCCCTGCCTCAAGCGCCCAGGGCACCAGGTTCAAGGCTTGCCCAGGGTGATAGAAAAGGACCCAAGACAGTGGCTGCAGCAGCAGGGAGCAGGGCTCAAAGTCTGCAGTAACACTCAGAAAATATTTTAGCAGACTATGAGGGTTAGAGGGTTTTAGAGTCTTAAAACCTATCACAAACAATAGTCTGATGTGATAGCTGAGTGGTGGGGCTGCTGACTGAAACAGTGAGGGTGCAGGGTTCAATGCCTGCAGTGGCAGCAGTAGAGAAGTGGTTAAATATTTTGGCAGAGTGGGGGGGGTGGTAAGAGACTATGAAAGTCTTAGAAAGTAGGAATAAGATAGCCAGATAAAAATGGTTAAGAGGTAGAGCTGCTGACTCTGATAGCAAGGGTACTGGGTTTGAGGACAGAAATTTTTGTTTGGAAGAAGGAAGGGTTAAGAGCTTGAAAGTAGAGGAAGATATTGGCCTGGTTCGTTGGCTTGGTGGTTAGGCTGCAGACTTTGGAGTAAGGGGTGCAAGGTTTGAGGCTTGCAGGGGGCCTAGTGGTGGGCTGATGGGAAGGAGTGAGGAAAGAAGATAGCAGAAAGGATTAGGAGGGAACTACAGAGACCTCTAGTGGACAGGGATTGCAATAGTTGCTAAGAAGGAGTAGAGAGTGGATAGAGGTGCCAGAGTGGAAAGTGCAGCAACCCCTAGTGGTTGGAGTGTATAAGCTGCAAATGGGAAAGTGGACACTTAGTAAAATGAAGGGTAGGTCACGTGATATGACACACGATCTGCCAGCAGCAATAAATGAAGCGCCGCCCCTGGGACTGAATCTCAAGCAGTCCCTCCGCAGAGAGACCGAGAGAAACAAGGGAGGAGGAGGAAAAACTCCAACAACTAAGGAAAACACAGAGTGGAACCAGCCTAGGACAGAAGGCCCTGCAGAACAGCTAAGCTGAAACCTGCCATCTGCCTAGAAGCAATGTACAGACTATAGTGTTTGGTAAACGTATGGACAGAACTCCACGTTGCTGCTGCGTAAATATTGGCTGCTGAGACGTTGTGAAGAAACGCAGAGGAAGCAGCCATGCCTCTTGTAGAATGACCTCTGACTGGTCCCGGCAGCGGCTTGTCATAATTTTGGTAGCAGACGTGAATACAATTGCCCAACCAATTGGAGAGGCACTGCTTAGAGACAGCTTTGCCCAAAGATCTGGGGGCAAAACATACAAGCAGCTGATCATCCTTACAGAACTCTTTTGTACAATGAGCACAGCATTGGACAGCACGATGCAGGTCCATGGTGTGCAGGAGTGCCTCACCTCTATTTGCGATGGAAAATAAACAGGGAGCTCCACTGATTGATTCAGTGTGACCTCCGAAATCACCTTAGGCAAACACTTGGGATTTGTCCTGAGGACCGCCCAGTCCTTATGGAAAATTAAATAAGGCTCCTTGCAAACCAGAGCCTGAAGCTCCAAAATTCTTCAAGCTGAGGAAGCAGCAACTAAAAACAACATCTTTTGGGGAGAGGAAGCGTAAATCATAGCTCATCCCTGGTTCAAAAGGCGGGAGAGTGAGCTTCTCCAAAACAAAGTTTAAATCCCAAGGTGATGTGGGGCTGCAGATGGGGGGGTTTCAGACAGAGAATCCCTTTCAGAAATATTTTTGAGACTTCCAACTGAGTCATGGGCTTACCATCCACCAGCTCGTGGTATGCTGAAACAGCCGAAAGATGGACTTTCAGGGAGGAATAGAATAGGCCCAAATTTGAAAGATGAAGGAGATATTCCATGACTTGTGGGGCAGAACAAGAAAAGTAGTTCCAATCTTTGGAAGTCACCCAAATGGAAAAACATTTCCACTTCATAGCATAGGTGGAATGAGTAGATGTCTTTCTAGCCTCAACAATTATCTGGGCAACCCGAGAGGAGACCCCAAAGCAGGAGACCACTATGTCTGCAGGGGACACGCATGAAGATGCAGGTTCCTGAGCCCCGGATGAACGAGCCAGCCTTGATTCTGTGTCAAGAGGTCGTGAGTCACTGGAAGTGGAACCGGAGGTTTCTCCACTAACTGCTGGAGAAGTGGGAACCAAATCTGTCTCAGCCAAAGAAGGGCGATGAGGGTCATCCGCACCTTCTCTGCCTGAAGCTTGAGGAGAACTCTCTGGGGAATGGGAAACGGAGGGAAGGCACACAAAAATATCCCTGTCCAAGAGAGACAACGCATCGCACCAGAAAGCACCATGCCCTGGAACAAGCGAGCAAAAACTGTGAAGTTTTGCGTTGAATGGGGAGGTGAAAAGGTCGAGTTCCAGATGCCCCCACCTTAGGAAGAGAGACTCTGCCACTTCCTCACTTAGTTCCCATTCGTGACTGAGGGTTTGAGACCTGCTGAGACTATTTGCCAGGACATTTTGAATGCCTGGAACATGCACGGCCACTAAGAACAGATTGTGCTGGACTGCTCAGTTCCACACTCTCATCACTTCCCTGCAGAGAGGGTACGAGCGAGTTCCTCCTTGTTTGTTGAGATACCAGACTATCGACATATTGTAAGTCTGAATGAGCAGTGATCCCTTGGGGAGAACAGTCTGGAATGCCTGAAGCACGCAAAATACCACTGTCATCTCCAGAACATTGATGTGTAACAACGCCTCAGAGCTGGACCAAAGTCCCTGTGCTTGGCGTTCCCCCAAATGTGCCCCCCAGCCCATATTCAAGGCAGCTGTAGTCAGAGATACCGAGGCGACAAGACTCCTGAATGGGAGAACCAAAGAAAGGTTGCAGGGATCCCTACCCCAAAGAAGATCTTTCTGGACTACTGACAATACCAGGACCAGATGATCCAAATTGCCCAGGAGTTGATCCCACTGCAGCTGCAAGGACCACGGAGTGGTTCTCATATGGAGCCCAGGGGAACAGTAGTGATAGAGGACGCCATTAGGCCGAGAAGGCGAAGGACTCCTTTGCTGGAATGGTCCTGGATAAGGCCACCAATGAAGCCTGATGGACCAGGGTTTCTACCCTGTCTGGAGGAAGGAAGGCCCTGCTCTGGACGGTGTCCAAGACTGCCCTGATGAACTGAAGTCTCTGATTCGGGGACAGAGACGACTTGGGGAAATTGACAGTAATACCCAACTTGGAGAACAGATCCAGAATGAAATGCAGAGCTTCCGAAAGAGAATCCCTGGAAAGGGCTGAAATCAGCCAGTCGTCCAGGTAAGGGAAAACTGCTATGCCCTGGTGATACAGAAAAGCTGCCACCACCGCCAGACATTTGGTAAAGAACTGAGGTGCCGAAGACAGACCAAAGGGGAGGGCCCAAAACTGGAAATGCTTCCCCTTGAAACAAAACCGCAGAAACTGGCAGTGGCTGGGGAAAACTGGAATGTGCAGGTAAGCATCCTGCATATCCAGAGCACAAAGCCACTGATTCCCCAACAGGAGAGGGGGAAGGCTTTAGAGGGTCAGCATTCTGAATTTCTTGTACTCGACGAACAGGTTGAGACTGCTGATATACAGAATGGGTATCATGTCACCTGACTTTTTTAGAACCAGGAAGAAGCAGGAGTAGAACCCCCTTTCCCTTTGCTGGAGGGGAACGCAGTTGATTTCTTCTCTGACGAGAAGAGCCTGGTCCCGAGAGGAGGACGACCGGACTGGCGGAGAATCTGGTGGGATCTCCAGAAACTCTATGGTGTGTCTGGCGGACACCAGCTGCAGGACCCATGCACTGAAGGCAATGCCCTGCCACTCCTGCGTGTGGCTGGCAACCCCCCCCATTAGCTCCTCACACAGAGGCTGAGGAGGGGGTGGGGCGAGGGAGTCAGGAGGTAGCAGGACGGTCGTAGGGGAGGGCCCCAACTTCTCTGATTCTTGAGGTGAGAGGTGGTAGGAACCTGTGGACGATTTTGCCCTGGCGATGAGCCGGGAATGCTTCCTTGCTCCAGGTCCTTTCCAAAGGGCTGCTGCTGCTTGTTGGGCCCGATCGGTACATGGATCGCACTGATTTCAGGGCCTGACCTCTATCCTGGAGTCTGGTGATTATGTCTTTGGAGTCGCCGCCAAAGAACCAAAAAGGGGCATTCTGAATCGCAGACTGGACCTCGTTAGCGAGGCCAGAGATGCGAAGCCAGGCCTGTCATCTGAAAGCAACAGCAGTTGCCGAGGCACATGCTACTGAATTGACAGAGTCGTAAGTAACCCACAAAGCATGCCTGCAAGAAACGCAGGACAGGCAGAGTTCCTTGACGAGCTCCTCCTTGAGATCCGAATATTCCATGGACTGGACTCGGGTCTCGAGCCTGGCCAAGGTAACCTTTTGGTGCGACACCATATGTGCCACATTATTAAGGGACCGAAGCACATATGTGGCTGAAGAATAGACCTTCTTACCAAACTGGTCCATCTGCCTCGACTCCTTGTCTGGGGGAGAAATGCTCATGTGCTTGAGTGCTGAAGAGCAGTCATGAGCAGCTGAAATGATGATGGAGTCCGCCTTCGGATGAGCGCTGAAAAACAGAGCATCCTTGGGCACCTGGTAAACCCTGTCTGCCCTCTTGGGGACAGCCGGAATGGAATAAGGCATCTGCCAGACCGTAGAGGTGAGGTCCTGGTGAGGTCCTATCCATGGGGGAACAGCGTTCGGGGACAGAGACTCCAGGTCCAGGTGTCGCAGACTCTGTCACATTGGGTCCTGTTCCTCTGACTCCCACTCGAAGTAGTTCTGCACAGACCTCAGGCCATCCGAAAAGGCAGGGTCCTCTGGAGGGGACTGGGGAAAACCTTGCCCTTAGGGACCAAGGACTCGTGATCAGAGTGCTCCTCCGGCGACTCACTGCCATCCTTATCACCATCAGCATCGTCCCCCACATCCAGATGGTCTCTAAGATCCAGAAGAGTGATACCCTTGAGACACGTCCCCAAGACGTGAACCATAGAGGGGGACGAGCTCCTTGGGGACGGAGACCTAGGAGTGCGCGGAGGTGGGAGTCTGCTCTCCAGGTCAGAAACTAGCTCCAAGCACACCCCCTACAACCAAGACTGAATAAGGGTCTTGAAGTCTGGTTGGACCACAGCTTGTGGAGGAGGCAGAGGAGGTTGAGGTTGGGGGAGAGGAGGAAGTGGAAGTGGAAGGATTATCAGGGGAGCAGGGTAGTGATACCCCTGGTAACCTGGGTAGCCATAACCCGGGTACTGACCGTAACCCGGGAAATAATGCCCCATGCCATTCCAATCTGGAGGAGGACCAGCGAGGAGGTGGTCCCCAGGATACTCCAAGGGGTAATGCGGGACAGTCTGGGGTCTTGAGTTATGGCCCAATGTCAGAAGATCTGACAGAGGGGGAATCACGTAGGGCCCACTGTTGTATAAATCGGCGGCAGGTCCAGCGTCGGGGGAGCCGGCATCGGGGCCACGGACGTTGGGATAGGTACCACCCGATCCGGCGCCAGAATGGGATCCAGCGTCGGAGCTGGATGAAGGGAATCCAATGGAGAGATTGAGTCTGGTGCTGGAGCCGAAGGCTGGTGCAGACGATTGGGCCCAGGCTCTGAGACTGTCGCGGGGGGGGTCCGGTGTTGGAGGAATTGTCGCTGGATCTGGCGGAGGGATCTCAACCGGGACAGGCATCAGGTCGGGAGGGATTCCCCCCAGAAGGGATAGGAGGAGCCTCTGGTGTAGGGCCAGATGGCTGTGGAGGAGCCTCTATCCCTGCGGCCCCATCAGGAGAGTGTGGAATGGACCCGTAGGGGTGGACAGCTTCTAGGGGTTCCGCACTGTCTTCACTTGAGGTAGTGGCCTGAACAGGGGAAGCTGCCAGCAAAGAAGAAGGGGGAGAGAGGTAGTCTCCCCCGGGTTCTTGCGGAGGTCGGGTTGGGTGCCGTTAGGCCCCGGCAGAAGAGCCGCGTCTGAGCATCCGCCAAGGATGGACATCTGACCAGACGGAGACAGGCAGAAGGGGGAGAAGCCCCCTGCCGACTTAGCGGCTGGAGCTGTGCAGGTCCCCGAGGCCTGGGGAGCCATTTTACCAGAGGCTGGTTGATCCTCAGAGGGGTCAACTTAACAGCAGGCACGGTGCGGCTGTCAGAGGATCTATGACCGCCTTACAGAGGACTTCTCCGACTTACCTTCGATGTCGGCTTGGGCGGCAGCTGGGAAAGAAGCCTTGCTGGTCGAGGCCCAGAGGCCTCGGGTTGGACGCCTGCGGAGTGCTCCCGCCTCCTGTGTTTCTTTTCTATGTTCTATTTTGGAAGGAGATGAAGAAGAAAAACGGATCCGCTCCATCTGTTTTTCTAAAGACGCCAGCCGGGTCTTCAAAAGATAGGCCTCAAAAGCCTGCTGCCTCCTTTTGCTTGTGGCCTGGTTAAAAGATTGGCAGTCTGGGCAAAAGGAGACTGGGTGGTCTGGGCCTAGGCAGATCACACACTTCACATGGCCGTCTTTGTGTGGAATTTGCATGCCACAAGTGGAACACTTCTTCTTCGGAGAAGACATAGAAGAAAATTTGACAAATGGAATGAAAAAACACAGTGGAAACCGCTGTAAAAAAAGCACTTTCAATGATGATCGCTAGGGAAGTCTGCAATGCGACTGACACGAGGCGATGGCGGGAAAGAACTGGAGGGCAGGTGTGGGGACTGTCCACTATATAGCGTCACGTTGACGTCACTCATGTGACATCAAGTGGGCGGTCCCCCATCAGGTATTGTTAGAAAAAGTCTGCCGTGCGGCCAGACACCAGGTGGCACTAGTCTTATATGTGATGACCTACTGAAGCAACCCTCTCAGAGTAAGATCTAGCTTTACAGCCGAGCTGATGCAACAGACACTCCAACTTCTTGGAGCTGATCAAAAATTTCACATCCCTTACCACCCTCAATCCTCAGGCCAGGTAGAAAGAGCTAACAAATGCATCAAACAGATGCTATGTAAATTCATCGATGATAAGCCCAAGGATTGGTATACCCTCTTACCACTGCTACTGATGGCAATTAGGGGTACACCTGCAGCCAGTACTCAGTGTATACAGTACCTTATGAGGTTATGGTTGGTAGAGTTATGAGATTACCTGAGCACCTTCTCATTGATCTCCACACCCCTACTGCTGACAGAGTATCTGTACACAAATATGCTGAAAACATCATGAAGACACACCTGTTCGCTTCCAAGCAGATGGGCAAAGCTCAATAACAAGCTAAAGCTCATTTTGACAAGCATGTTAAAGAAGTCGACTGGCAAGTTGGAGACCAAGTTATGGTTCTCCAATACAGACAACCCACACATTCATTTGCCAGTAAATGGGAAGGACCCTATCCCACTGTCAGCAAACTCAGCCCTGCTGTGTATCAGGTCAGAGTACAACAGCAGAAAAAGACAGCTGACAAATGGTTCCTTGCTAACCAAGTTAAATAGTATAAAGGTGACTAAATTTACTTTTCCTAACCCCTTTGGATAGAATAGTACTTGCACTTAACCAATCATTTTTGTTTTCTTATAGGTATCGGCAAGATGGCTATCTTGCACCCCTTTCTCCTACTGATGGAACTACTGACTGTGACTGCACCCCCACATACAGCCCCACAGACTCATAAGGAAAGTTTTCAACACTTCCTTGGTAAACTTGAACATTCAGCCCCTATTGGTGTACAGATTAATGTTCCCAACAAAATGGTTAAAGTTACTCAAGGCTCAGATGCCTTTCTTGATGCTGTAGTGGTTAGCCAAAATAAATCTTCACTTTCCAGACAATGGCAAACTGATGCTATGGGCTGTCCCTGTA
The DNA here is from genome assembly GCA_016271365.2 of Neoceratodus forsteri. NCBI lineage: Eukaryota > Metazoa > Chordata > Ceratodontiformes > Ceratodontidae > Neoceratodus > Neoceratodus forsteri. Next base: position 272,277,307 of record CM057454.1, read on the forward strand.
GCTCGCCTATCCAAAGGTATATTCCATAGCTGACCTAATACTGACATTTCTAAAAATGCTGCTCTTTCCATCAGACAGACCACTCCTAGGCATATTGGCCAGTACAATCTCACTGCTTTAATAGATCCTGCCTATTGTGACTGCCTCTCTCCAGAGGAGGCACGTGCTTGCTTTCTTCAAAACTATGCAGCTTCTGAAGCTCTTTATCTTTCTGTAGTCCCACCAAATCAGGAAGAACTGACTGCCTGACCTCCTCTGGAGGATGGCCCTGATTAACAATGTGCAATTCATGCATGTCCCAGTTATTTTCAGTCTCGCACACTGCAATATGGCTGAATTTGGTTTCTGCCACACAACCAGTACCTCCAAATTTTACAGTACGATGCTTACTGATACCGTTGCTGCTTATCAAACAAGCACAAATGATCCCATAGGTGGACCTCACACCATTGAACATGTTGGAGTCTTCTGACCTGCCCCTAAAGACTATGTTAAATCCAAATCACGTACACACACCAAGAGGGATGCCACTGATGTAGCTGATGCAGCCGGATCTGTCTCTGGAATAACGGGAGCAGCCGGTATCATAACTGGCCTCTTTCGCTCAGGTATGTCCATTTGGAACAGAGCAGATATTGCTTCCATTAAGTTCCTTTAAATTTCAACAGACGATTAATAATAATGTAATGCCCCCTATTTTACAAGGTGTAAATTCTCTCAGTAGTGAAGAATTTCATACTGCATACAATATGCAAGAGATTGCCCAAGGATTCAATGATACCAAGCATAAACTTAATTATCTTATTTTTCAGAATAACCATGAGGTGGACAAGCAATATACTGGGCGTGAAAATACAGGTTACTCACCTGTAACAGGAGTTCTAGGAATGGTATATGTTGTTCATCCACACTGTCTGGCAGGTATCCTTGCCGCTTTAATTCTTGCCAGAAGGTCTTCAAGCTGGCTCCTCCCACCCACCTGGGTGGTAAAACTCTCGGCTCCGCCCCATGATGCCAGATCTGGCCAGCTGGAAGCTCAGGTTGTGCGTCGAAGCCGGAGAGGTTGGGTGGGTCGTGTGGATGAACAACATATACCATTCCTAGAACTCCTGTTACAGGTGAGTAACCCGAATTTCTAGGACATGGATATGTTGTTCATCCACACTGTCTGGCAGACTCCTAGCAGTTCCTCTGGGAGGAGGGAGGCAAGGCACACCCCCAATACTTACTTGGGAAAGAGAGATTGGAGAACTGAGGCCCCAAAACCAGCATCCCGGCGTGACTCGAGGTCGATGTGGTAGTGGGTAATGAAGGTATGTGCCGACTTCCAGGTAGCAGCCCTGCAGATATCCTGGATAGGGACGTCCCTGGAAGCAGCTACCGCTGCAGCGGTATGGCGGGTAGAATGAGCTCTTATCCCTTTGGGAGGCTCCATGCCCGCCAACCTGTAGCAGAGCTCTATGCAGGAGGTGATCCACCTGCCTATCGTCCGCTTTGCTGCAGGTCTGCCAGGTGCGGCTTCAGCGTAGGTGACAAACAGCTGGCGAACCTCTCCCCGAACTTCAGCCATCCGCTCCTTATAGTAAGCGAGCGCTCGTCTAGGGTCCAAAGTATGAAGCCTATACTGCCTCCGAGGTGTGATTGGGGTAGAACACCGCAGAGTCAACACCTGGTTAAGGTGAAACTCGACACCACCCGGGAGGAACTGGTGGGGGCGCAGGACAACCTTGTCCCTGTGGAAGACCAGGTAGGGAGGCTTGATGGAAAGCACCTGGAGCTCTCCCATCCTTCTGGCTGACGTGATAGCCACCAAGAAGGCGGTCTTCCACGACAGGTGTGAAAGATCACACCTCTGCATTGGTTCGAATGGCTTGCCCATGAGCTTGGCCATTACCAGCAGTAGATCCCATGGAGGTGGAGGTTCTTGCACCGGAGGGGAAATGTGGTCAAGGCCTTTGGAAAAGCGCCCGACCATCTTCTCCTGTGCCACCGACTGCTTGCCGGCCCGCACCCGGTAAGCAGAGATGGCTGCCAGGTGCACCTTAAGGGTCGTCGACCGAAGCCCTTGCTGAGAAAGGGACCACAGGTAGTCCAGAATGCTTGCCAAGGGGCAGTCGGAAGGGTCCAAGCCCTTCCCCTGACACCAAATGGAAAACCTCTTCCATTTGAAGGCATAGCATTTTCTGGTCGACTCCTTACGGGACGCCTCAACGACGTTGAGGACCTCGTCGGAAAGACCCAAGGCCTGGAACTCTAGCCAGGAACCAGGCCGTCAGGTGCAGGGATTGAAGGTCCGGATGGAATACCTTCCCCTGATTGACTGAGATCAGGTCCGGGCGGGCTGGAAGCCGCCTCGGGAGCCTGGAGCTGAGGCTGAGGAGATCTGGATACCAGAACTGGCGGGGCCAGTCTGGGGCTACCAGAATCACCTGCGCCTTGTCCCTCCTCGCCTTGAGAAGCACCCTGTGGATCAAGGGAAATGGGGGAAAGGCGTAGAAGAGGCCCGGGGTCCACGGCCTCGAGAAGGCATCCCCCTGCAGCGAGCCCTGCTGAGGGGGGCGGGCATGGAACAGACTCAGCTTCGCATTCTCCCTGGAGGCAAACAGGTCCACCTGAGGCGTGACCCAGTGGGAGAACAGATCTTGTACTACCTCCGGCAGGAGAGACCACTCGTGAGACGCAGCCCCTATCCGGCTTAGGGCATCGGCAAGGGTGTTGGAGGCTCCTGCCACGTGAATGGCTAGGAGATCCGCCTCCAGGCTGCGCACTAGGGACGAAATGCAGAGAGCTTCCTTGCATAACAGCAGGGAACGCGTCCCGCCCTGGCGGTTCAGATAGTACATGGTCGTGGTGTTGTCCGTCTGGACCTGAACCACTTGACCCCGTAGAAATGGCGCGAAGGCGGTGAGAGCTAGACGGACCGCTCAGAGCTCCAGCAGGTTGATGTGGCATCGGGACTCCCGAGGGGACCAGAGGCCGTGCGCTCGGTGTTCCCCCAGATGGGCACCCCAACCCATCAGAGATGCGTCGGTCGAGAGAGAGACCGTCGGCTCGGGGCGGATGAACGGGATGCCCTCCTGCAGATGAGCTGGAACGGTCCACCACTGGAGAGCATTCCACATCTCCTGGGCCACTGCCACGGGCCGGTCCAATGGATCGTGGCATTGTGACCACTGGCTGGCCAGTCCCCACTGAAGGGGACGCATGTACCAGCGAGCCCAACGGACCATGCTGGTGCAGGCCGCCATGAGGCCCAGGAGGCACAGGAAGTCCCAGGCAGGGCGCAATTGCCCAACCAGAAATGATTGGGCAAAGGAGGAAAGAACCTCGGCCCTGTCCACCGGGAGCCGTGCTCTGGCTCGCAGAGAGTCGAGCTCTGCCCCGATGAACAGAATCGCCTGCTTTGGTATGAGTTCCGACTTGGCCTCGTTGGTGAGGAGGCCAACCTGAGAGCAAACCTGGAGGGCCAGATCTCTGGACCGCTCCACCTCTTGTCTGGAAGGGGCTGCTATCAGCCAATCGTCCAGGTAAGGGTACACCCAGACCCCTCGGCGCCGCAGGAATGCTGTCACCACTGCCATGCATTTGGTGAAGACCCTGGGAGCTAGGGAGAGGCCGAAGGGCATGGCTCGAACTCATAAAGGGATCCCTCCGCTCTGAAGCAGAGGAATCTCTGATGGGACGGACAGATTGGGACGTGAAAGAAAGCGTCCTGGAGATCCAGGGAGCAGAACCACACGCCTCGTTCCAAGGATGGGATTATCTGAGCCAGAGTGACCATCCTGAAGGTTCGAGACCTTAGGAACGTGTTCAGGTCGTGCAGGTTGAGAATGGGGTGCCAGCCCCCCGTCCGTTTTGGGACCAGGAAGTACCTGAACACAAACCCCGGGTCTGAAGGAGGATCCGCCACCTTCCTGATTACCTCTTTTTCGAGGAGCAGGGCATTGTCGGCCCGGCGGGCCAACAGCGAGGCTGCGGACCCCGTGGCCGCCCCCCCCCCGAAGGGCAATGGCTCGAAAAGGCAGAACCTGCTTGAACTCCAGAGGCACGCCTTTTCCTACCACCTCCAATACCCAGCGGTCCGTGGTGATAGCGGACCAGGCAGAAAGGAAGTGGCAGAGCCGTCCCCCCGCAGGGGGAACCCGGGGGGAGTGACGAGGTTGGGGGCCGCACCCCTCAACCTGTCACTGGGCAGGCTTGGAGGAAGAACCGTCCGAGGGACCTCCCGGGCCTTTACCTCCTTGCTTCCTGTTGGAGGAAGCCGTCAGCTTGGGTTTGGGACGCCAAGCGCGAGCCTGCTGGCCCTGTTGCTGGTGCTGCTGGGCCGGTCGAGGAGCAGGGACCGAAGGACGAAAGGACTTCTGCTGCTGACGGCGGCCTTTGTCGCTCTGGGCAGAGGTGACCGAGTCCAGAGTGGCATTGGACTTTTCGATCCACTGGAGGTGTCCCTCCACTCCAGGGCCGAAGAGGTCAGTCCCCAAGAAGGGGACGTCCTCCAACTTATGCTGAGTATCCGCCATGAAAGTGGATATCCTCAGCCACGTCCTGCGTCATGGCCACTGCGGCCGCTACTGACCTGGCACAGGAATCACCTATGTCCAAAGTAGTCTGGAGCTGCTGCTTCGCCACCGCCCTGCCCTGGTCCCGCACCTGGCGGACCGTGGTCTGCAGGTCAGGCGGGAGATGAGGAACGACCTCATCCAGGGAGCCCAAGAGGGCATGGGAGAAGTGTGCCATCAGCACGGTCGAGCTGGCCCGTCGGAGGCCGAGGAGGACGCAGCTACACCTTGTACCCGCAAAGTCCAGCTTTTGATTCCTTGTCAGGGCTTGTCCACGCCCGAGCTGCTACCGAATGCCGGAAGACGCTGTCGGTGACTAACCCCTCCGCGGAGGGGTGTTCCGAGAAACCGGGCAAAGAGCCGGTAGGGACCGCATACTTCCTAGCCATTCTGGCCGAAGGCGCTGGACAGGAAGCAGGCCACTGCCAAAGCTCCAAGGCTGGGCCAACAATGGCCTCAGCCACCGGAAAGGCCTCCGTAGGTGAATCCCCTTGGTCCAGAATCTCCGTCAGGGGATACGTGGCCCGTTTGGACATGGGCTCAAGCTGCATCCCGGTGGACTCCGAGATGAGCCAAAGCAGACCCAAGAAGGACGATGGCCTATCGTCCACTGACTGGCCCCCCCCGGAGGACTCCAGATCGCACTGCCTGGAGAACAGGGAGGAATCATCGTCGGATTCCGAAGAGTCTGCGAACAGCTGCCTCGGCCCTCAGCCACCCTCCACCTGCCGAGGACAGTCGGGAGTGAGGGTGACCGACAACCTGTGGGGCAGGCCATGACCCGACCGAGAACTCTTGGTCGGTGCCCCGACTTCGTTGTGGAGGCGGAGGTTCCACCACAATCGTGGACCAGCTGGTTTCGCTTAGCAACCGCCCTGGAGCGGCAACTCGACTGGAACGCAGTGGTTGCTTCGCCATTCCGGCGACAGCCACTTGATAGCCGGGGTCTTAGCCAGGGTCGGCTTAGGCCCGGATAGCAGCAACTGCTGCCGCATCAAATCCTCGTAGCGGTGGCACAACTTGCATCGAGGCCTCTCCTCCGAGGAGGAGGACGAGGAAGAGCGGTGTCGCCGCTTACTTCGGTAACGAGACCGAGACCGCCGATGTCAGCGGGAATGGCTGGACTGAGAAGAGGTCTGAGACCGAGACTCGGGGACCGAGGGTGGGTCTGGGAAGGGCGAGGATACCCGCCTTCTCGCTCGCACTTTAGCGGGGACCGCGGTCCCGGCGAGCAGGCAGATCTCGGATTCCACCGGGAACCGGTGAAGTAGGGTTGTCGGCTTCTCCAGTCGACAGCCCGTCTAACAGATCGAGAAAAATCTCGACTTCGTCGACGGGAGTCTCGGCAGGCTGGCCTGACGGGGGCATCGTGAAGCCAGCAGCCTGAGCCGCAACCTCCACCGAAGTCGACAGTCGGCTACCCAGGGAGGGGGACCTTTCCCGCTCCCAGGAACGCCGACGGTGGGACTTACCTTTCGACTCTCTTTTCTTGGGCCGAGAACAATGTTCCGAAGGCCCCTCTTCCTTCGTGGAAAGGGACTGACAAAGCTCCTTGAATGAAGCTGTATAAGAGGAACTCAGAGAGAGCGGGATAAATGCCGCAGCCGAGGAAGAAGAAGATGCGGCCTGGGCCGCTTCCTCCTCGAGGACGATCATCTGCTCGAGCTGCTCAGCCGAGCCAGCCGCCGGACACCGCCCAACGAGCCTCTTTGGATTTCACCGGCCGGAAACGTTTCTCTGGGCGCCCGAGCTTCAAACGGGCAGCGCGATCGTCCAGAACACTGGCCGAAAAGGAACGGCACAACCTCGCAGAGCCTGCGGGTCGTGATTCAGGCCAAGCAGTAGACGACGTGGAGTGTGGATCCGTCCCTGGACATTTTCTGCCCACAGGGGCACCTCCGAAAGCCGGGAACAGATTTGTCCATTGCAGCTGTGAGGGAAAAGGAAGACCGAAGTTTAGAAAACTTCTAAATCAATTTCAGGCGAACCGAAGGATTAGGATCCAGTCTCAAACGCAGAGCGCTAAGGAGGGAACCTGAGCTTCCAAGCGGTAAGGAAGATCTTGCGTCATGGGGTGGAGCCGAGAGTTTTACCACCTGGGTGGGTGGAAGGAGCCAGCTTGAAGACCTTCCGGCAAGAATTAAAGCGGCAAGGATACCTGCCAGACAGTGTGGATGAACAACATATCCATGTCCCTAGAATTCTATGTTCTCCTTATGGCTCCTGTGTTATATCTACTGCTAATGCTCTCTTCAAGGATTTGGAATCAGGCAAAATTCCAGATATAATACATGATCTCAGACTGAGTACATGGTATTGCCCACATTGCAAAACTACTGGTTGTATATCTATGTGTTTAAAGAATACGCTAAACATCTCTATGGCTACTGTTAGAAATATTGGTTATGTTTCTAGGTTTCCTAATCAAGCACCTTGCTATTTCACAGAGTCCTGTTCTAACAAGGATAATATGTTTATTACATTTACTGTGTCTTTACGTTTTGATCCTGCTACAGCTGTCTTTGACAAATTAGCCAGCATTTATTCCATAGGCCATCTTGAAAATGACACGTTCCGTGAAAGAAATGAATTACTCTCAATGCTCGATTACCATCAATTCCTCCAGGCTTTGGTGGCACCCCATACAAACTGTTGTGCAAAGAAAGGCTACTACTTCCTGTGCCGATGTGATGTTTTCGATATCGTGAAACCTGTCTGTGGATATGCTCCTGAACACCTCAACTGGGCACTGACGGGTGAAGACTGCCGTTCAATCTTACTGATGTTGATCTAGTTGATGACATCCCTCCTGCAGCATCTTCAGCGCAAGATGCCGAAACAACTCCATCCCGAAGCTACCTTGAAGAGGTACATCACTTCACTACACAGCTCACCAACCAGTCCTTTTCCTGTCCAGTACATCCACATCGATGGCGGGTACTGTATTGTTATCAATTATCCCAGCTTTTCATATGGTACTGAGACTTGTCCAATTACTATACCTAACTTTTGTTTTACTCCACAGCAAAAAAACTGTTATTGGTCACACTGTGATGATGCCTGTTCCTCTCCCTGAACCAGACATTACTGATACTGATTCCCAATACTTGCTTGCCCTGTCTCAATATTTGCCGATTTTTAACGTACACATTGATCCCTTGACACTCTCTTTAAAGTCTCTTTTAGCAAGAAAAGATGCTCATTTGATTTATATTAGTAATATTACCAAAGCTACTAATGCACTTAATTACCTCATCCATGATGGTGACTTGAGACTTGCCGTAGGCAACACTTGGCTAGAATTCACTTTTAAAGTATTTGTTGTTATTCAAGCATTTTTGATTATCTTTCTCATATTCACTCTTTGCTGCCTGCGACGTACCCTAAGACAACATCGAGAACAACTCTAATTCCTTTACAAGGCTCACGCGTCGGGCCTGTGAACGACCTTTTAGCTCCATCCCTACCAGCTAACTTGGGATTGTTGCCCTTTCTGAGGCAACAAGGGGGGACTGTTATCCATGGACCAGCACCCCTGATTGGCCCCCTACCTTGCAGACAGTACTACTTATAGGTACACGTACTAACCTTAGGGCACAGGCACTTATCGTATAAGCATAAGTGTCAGGATCTGAGTTCTACTGTATTTTTTACTGAGAATCATAATGCCTTTGCTATTATTCTGATTATAACACTTGGGAGATACTTCTATTTACACCATTGTATAATGATTAGTTAGGCAATACTGCCATCTTTAGCGATAGTGCAGAACTGTAACGGCATAAGCAAACCGCAAGTGTCCTTCATGATATGCAAGACCCATTGTCTTAGCTACAGTATCTGTCACGTTCTGCTAGCTCAGCATGCTTTCCCAGGCTAGTGAGAAGTCAGGTAGTTTGCCACTGGCCAATTATAATGTTTTTATATATCTTTTTAGCTGTTGCTATGACAATTATCAGGGATATAAGACCCTTAGCATTACACCTTCTCTCTGAGAAGAGAGGTGCTGCTGCATATAGGTAAGAAAGATTGGAAGTATTCTCCCGGTGATCACACTGTTTGGTTGTAAGCCTGCTTTATATACCAGAAATAAATCACTTATTGTGCTGGACACCACTTGTCTGTCGTTTCTTCACTTTAGTGCAGTTCCAACAAGAACCTGAGAAGGTGATGGTTTTACCATCCCGTTACATTCTTGACTGATCAGGACCCCATCGCAGGGTACAGTGTTACCCCAGCATGTACCACCACTCAACAGACAAGATAGGGGAGCATTAATCGAGAACATAACCAGAGGGGGTCACAAATATCAATACGCTAATTACATATCCTCAAGGTGAAAACGGTCACAGTGCAAATAAAACAACCTAGCAGCAATAAAAAAAGAAATCATTCAAATTAAAAAAACAGGTGACTCTCCACATCAACACTGCTCAAGAATTACAAACTGTAAAGGAAATCCATACAGCAACTTTCAAAAATGATTATCCCTAGTCAAAAATTCAAACTCAAAAAAGCCTGCTCACAAAAGAAAACCATTTTTTTAAAAACTTCAAGTTTATTGTGTACTAGATAACATTAACATCAGTTCAAAGTATAAAAATGACGACCTTGTCATCTAATTATTCAACATGACTAAGCACTGAAAATAGTTAATACAGTAGTTGAGGATTCAGTCTTCTAGAGATATAATTCTTCTACTGTATTGTTACCTAACCACTGTTCCAACAGCTTAATTACTAGTAAAATGACAAAAGAAAAACATTTTAAATAACTAATAAAATCATAAAATATACTTCAAAACTACAATTCTACACAACAGAAACATATACATATCTCACTAAACTATCAGCAAAACCTCTACAAGCACTGATCTAAAAGCTAATAAAACCACTTACATTGTCTGGCATGCAGAAATAAACACAGGACAGCTTAAAGTGATTTACCAACTTCCCCTGATGTCATGTTTGCAGATCACCTTCCCTTCACTGAGTGATGCAAAGCTCAGCTGCCCTGAAGATAAGTATTAAATATATTCAGATACTTAGTTTTTTAACATTTTTGTGCCACAGTTGTCTCTGCATGTTTTTTTCCTTGCTTGAAGTTTGCACATGAGCAGTGCATCCACATGGATGAGTGACATCAGCACAGGGAAGGTGTTCCCACTGCACCTTTCTCACTGCTCGTTCTTTCATCCTTCCTGGACCCAGCCTCAGCGAGTGCAGATCCAAAACTGAACTGGCAAAACTTACTGCACTGATGACTGAAACTGCTTGTTATATTGGCAGCTGTTATACTTGCTTTTGGGATTGCAGAAGTAGTGATTTCTCCTGATTTTCAATTTTACTCATCTAACTAAGCTCTGTGTCCTAGGTCCGTCGGTTCTAGGAACATCACAATCTACATTGCTTCAGTAGAGTGTTACAGTTTTAAAAAGTGCTGCAAGTACATAATTATAACAACAAGTCTGTACAAAAAATACATTTTTTGAACTGAGTGGAGCTGTAATCTGTAGCGTATTGGGACACAAAAGGATGACTTCTGAACTGGGCAGATCTATAAATTGAAGTAAGCTTTTCAGTATTGGTATACAGAGGTCTGTGTTAAATGGATGACTTTTTCAACAGTTCAGAATTGTAATGTGCAGCAAGAGTATTAGCACTGAGCTGCACAGTCCAATCCAAGGAGAACAGTGCAATAAACTGTATTTTTGGTAAGTGCTGCTTCCAGTGTGATTGCTTCAGTAAACTGCCTTTGCTACTGCATTTCTGATTGTCACCATCATTATAGACAGTTTATATTTTTTCTTGTGCTCCTGTGTTTTCTTGGGCTCATTTGGTGTTCTCATGCAAGCACCATAGCACTGATCACCAAAGTATGCTTAGACGTGCATGAATAAAGGGACATGGTGCACTGAATTGCTTCTCCAGCTTGCCAACTCCTCACTAAGTTTATAAATGAATGCAATAAAATCAGTTATATACTGTACATAGTTATACTGTACATAAGTTTACAGTGTATCTCAAAATTAAAAACAGTGAGTTTTTTAACATTTTAACATACAGTCTTTATTTATAATTAGGATTATAGCATCATTGTATGTGCTCCAGAGCATCAGCAAAAGAAGAGACTGCAGTTGCCATCCTCTCCCGACACTGTGGTACCAATGTACGGCTTCTATGTTGTTATATTGCAATGTGTGCTACTCAGTTCGGCATACTTAGGGAATAATGTCCGAACCAAAATATGGGCTACACAGCAATGAATGCAGGCAGTCTACACAATGCACTATGACATTGGTAAGGCACGGGAGACAGTATAGTGCAGCACCTGTTGTATTTGCTGTACACTTTACGCATGTGCATGAGAGATCCACTGTAATAGAAAAAATGGGAAAACACAAACGGCTTGACACAGACCGAAGTGGTAATGAAGTATGATGACATTAAGTGAGGAAGGGTGGTTCAAATACAGTCTAACACTTGAGTACCTAGCGCAAGGATATGTCCCTTTTGTAGTGGACCAATCAAACGTTACTTAGGCTATCTAAACATAAATGCGGTCTCTTTCTCCATGAGAAGGGTATTGGCAGTGTCATTTTTAACCTTGGGAGGTGGGGGACGATCACCGACTGTACTGTGTATTTTTTGCTCAATTCATAATGCACCTGGAGGCACACATGTAGCGGAAATAAGCCAATGCCAGGATGGTATTACAGATGCTTATGCAGACACTAATGACAGCTGCAGTCTGTATAGTTCCTGAGCGCTTAGAGATAACACAAAGTTGGTGCAATAATTTGTAGTTTTAAATTTATAACATGCCATAAACAGGGGAACCGGTGACTTCAACACGTTACTCAATCACTGATACCTCTAAAGGGGAAAGTACAAGCAGACCCCCAAACACACATAAACACAGAGAAGAAAGCTATAGTGTAGACCAGTTGGCACTAGGGCAAAGACAGACCCAAACAGTATAAATAATTTACAGATAATAAAAGTTCTATGCTGCAGCATTTTTCTAAGTGTATGTGTGCAGCTGGGAGCTTTGGAGTGGTTGGAGTACAAGGTGCCTGCTTGTAATTTCCACCCTGTGCTCCATCAGAGTGAGTGACTGATAAATCAATTGGCAGGAGGTCACTACTAACTAGTACCAGGTGAGGAATTTGGACAAATTGTGAGCCATTTATCCTGTTCAAGCAATGCCACCAGATCGAGCCGTGCTCTCAGTGTTAAGCTGGAGTGGCCAACAACTCATCAGCATAGGGAAAGAAATCCCCCCCCCCCCCCAAAAAAAAAAAGAAATATAAAAACCCAGGGTACTATCACTAGCATTTGTGTGGGCACATTGATGCTGGGAGTAACAAAACACACACCATACCTCGATTTTGCACAGTAAAATGAGAGCAATGACAGGAACCAAACCATAGCACTAAGTAGCAAAATATAATATTAACAGTCCGAGTTGCTAAGTCTGCTCTCACTGCTGTACTGGAATGGATTGGGACTACTGCTGTGACTGCCTGAGCTACTGCTCACATCATTCTCGCTGCTGTCACAGGGTCATCCCTATGGGGATCTACTATGCAGTGACTGTCAAATTGTGGCACTATGTCAGTGTCCAAAAGATCACTGTTAGTGCAGGACAACATAATGCTTTCATCATCGGACCCTGAAAATGAACTGTTTGACATTGCTATTGTCGTGCTGCTTGCTGCGACCAAGAGCTCTGTTATCAAGACAGAACTGCTGTGACCAAGAACTAATTTTAATTGCAGAGCACAGATCTCCCTGTAGTGACATTGCAAAGGTAATGAGTGTCAAAGGTCACCAAATACAGGCTCCAATACACAAAATGACACTTCCTGGTTTGTGAGGGTGAAAACCGGATTTAATTTGCTAAAATAGGCTATGCATCTATCAAAATACATTGCGAATCAGTTCTATATGCAGTCACCTTGCAGTATATGCGTTCATATATCAAAACTTGGTAAATCGCTTTAAACACTCCTTGTCTGAACCTTGTCAACTGAAATGCAGTGTTACTGAATGTGGTCACGTGACACCCAGACAGCCTAAACTTCCAGGTCTCACTCAGCCTTGCAGCTTAGTCTCACAGATCACATGGGGAGTGCAGGAAGTTAAAAGTCAGAAACAACTACTGTATGTAAACAAGTACTGCACTTAAAATTTGGACATCCATTTTTCGAATAAGACGTTAAACCGAAGTCCCATCTGCCTGTTCTGGTGGTAATTCAGGTGGACGTTAAAGATTCCACAGCAGTTCTCAAAAAGAATAAGGGCGCTTTTATTTCAAAATCAGTGAACAGGGGGCGCTGTTGAGCAGACGTGCCTCTCAATCGCTCTGCTCTAAGTACAAGTTTTACAACGTTTATTACCTTTTTTAAGTGAGTTGGCGTGGATTTTTTGCCATCTTTGGGTTCCTAGTGGTATCTGGAACATATCGATACCAAATTGTAGATATGGGACGCACTCACAAAAGCGGCCCCAGCGGAGGAAAAGTTCAGCTGGTGCTGGAACAACAGGCCGCTACCTCTACTCTGGCTAGCAGCATGGGACAGCCACACTTGAAGGCAATGCAACTCTCTATGCAGGCCATAGACTTGGAGTCCATTCTGCAGCGTATGGGTGAACAAGATCAAAAAAGTGAAGTGGCCACCAAGACAGCTAATGCAGCAGAAAGCCACGCTATCCAAGCCTTGTCAACAACAGCGAAGTTGGGTCAGGAGAATGGCCAGCTTCGGTACAGATTGGAAGTGCTAACCGCGCTCCTAACGTCAGACTTGCTGGGCTACCACTGGGGTCCAAGGATCTGGAGCTCCTAACTTTTCTGAAAAACTGGCTGCCAGCTGTCCTTAATATGGATTCTGAACCAAGTGCCCATTTTGTGAAAGCCTACCGTATTTCACCTCAATCAGCAGAAGCACAGAAAGATCATCCGAGAACTGTTCTCTTGGTTACGGATGCAGCCGTAACTAAAGAACAGATCCTGCAGGCAGCTCGTAACTTGGAACAGCTAAATTTTAAAGGACATACACTGCATTTCTTCCTGGACCTTTCATATGACACAAGGGCCCGTCGTAAAAAGTTTGATGGGGTTCGGTCCACTTTGAAGCGCCTCGGAGTAGCGCATTCTTTGCTTATGCCAGCCTTCAAATCTACTACGGGGGGCATACGTTTCAGTTTACTGATCCCCTTGAGACATGACCCCAGGCGGAGAAAATCCTCTCAGATCCGGGCTGAGCTGGATCAGGAGTCCGAAGAGAAGGAGGCTTGAGCTGGTTACAGGACTAAGCATATTTCAAGTTTGTTGCCTTAATTTTGGACTTCTATGATTTCAAGTTTTAATAACTGTTTCAGCCGGTTGTGATACTTCAGAATGAGGTTTAAAATACAATAATTGTCTATTGCGGTTGTCTATTTCCAGCTATGGAGTACACATGGGTTTAAAATTTAAAGATTTGTTTTCTTTCTTAAAAAGGAGTTTCAGAGTTTTTAAGAGTACACTAACATTTTGGGGATGTTAATATGCTTGGAAAAGGGATCTAATCAGCACTGGTTGTTGAATATACTGTTAGGGTTTCCTTTATAGGTTTGGACTGACTACCTCTCTTGTGAAGTGTAGCCATTTGTATAAACATGAGTACCTATTTTGGACTCCCCCATCTGTAATTGCTATGCCTAGATCTACGTATTCTGTTCCACTAGGTGACTTCTTTATCTCATTCTAATGTCTGGCATATGTACTATGCATCTCTGTGTTTATCTGAGATTTTTAATATACATAAAGTACAAAAAAAAAATTATCAGTGAACATACAAACGAAAAAATAACATCAAATTAATTTATCTGGGTTTATACATATGGGGATAGATTGACAAAATTAGGTATAGTTCGATATATAACAAAATAAACAGAGCATTTCATCATGCAGAAAGTGGAAGGGAAAAAAATGGAATAAAATTACTAATACCATATATTAAGCTACATATGGATCCATATGATAACCTTTATACTAATCTCCACAAATTTACTGTTTAAAAGACTGTTAAATCCAGTCTAATCCATACCATTTCTGTTTGTATATAGTCTTGGTTTTACATTCCTTTCTATATATATCTTGAATATCTGTCTGGAAAGCTTGCTAAATTTGTTCTTGTGACCATACTATTTGCTGTAACACCAATTTGCAGCGTGCTTGCCAGATCCAGTATTTAAGATCCGTTATCATTATTCTAAGGGTACCTTCATCATATGCTGATTTTAAATTAGGAAATATTCCTAAGTATAATATTTCAGATGAGAGAATTTCTTTAGGAAACCCGTTCCATTTTTGGGATGCCAAGTCCCAAAAAATCTTAATGAATGGGCAATCAAAAAACAAGTGTTCCATGGTTTCTAGAGGTGCTATGCAAGTCTGTCTAGGGCGCATTCGTTCTGACATTTCCTTATGTTTCATATTTGCTTTCACGGAAAGTCTCCCATGGCCACATAACCACATGGTGTCCCACATTTGGGATGGTATCCGTTTTTCTGTTAGGAGAGCCTTAATGCTTAAGGTCTCTAAAAGATGTCTTCTCAAAAATGTTGGTTTTTGGAAATAGTATTCCTTTTGGATAAACACATAAAACTGTTTCCTGGTGCTTGTCCTTACAGTATCCCATGTGACCTTCCATGCCTTTAGTTTACTGATATGTTCAGTAAAATAGGTGGGATATGTAGTGAGTTTTGTCTGTTTGGGGAGTACCTTGTTTCTGGCCCAGATTTGTAATAAATGACCTATCTGATCCGTTACCTATGAGTCCCAAATTACTAACTGTTCTAATATTATGGGCTTTATGTTTGCATACAAAAAGATGCTATGGTAGAAAACAATTGGGTTTATTAGTTTGAGGCCTCCCTCTGCTATGTCCATGTAGATTGTACCCCTTTTTATAGGGTTTAAACGGCTTCCCCATACACGTTGGAAGAAGTACCTTAAAATCCCAGTTTCTAAAGCTTCAGGGGGATACATATAACTGAGATACAAAAACACTGGCAACAGGAAAATATACAACATACTGTATATGTCCTTTTTTTTCTTTTTTTTTACTGATATGGGTATCTGTAGCTGTGTTCCTATCTATGGGTATATACTTGATTTTTTGCAAATTAATTCTGGATCCTGAGATGATCGAAAATTCTTTTAATAACCCTTCTACTGGGATGGCTGAGAGATGATCTGCCAGTATGACACACAGATCCTCTGCGTAAACCAATGTTTTTATTTCAGTATCCTGGCTTGAGACTGATAATCCATGCATGTCTAGGTCTAGATTATTACCCGTCTTTTAGTTATCTGGATTTCTTTGATATTTGCTGCTGAAAGCTTTGGGAGCAGCTGGTAGTTCTCCGGATGCCGGTTTCTTGGAGGGGCTTCGTTGGAAGAATCGACATGTAATGTTTTATTATTTTTCCTGCTCAGCAAAGGATGTGATTACCCCAGGTGAGACTGTTTCTTTTCTTTCTTCCTGCATATTTTGGTGAAGCAGTGAAAGTGCTTCGCTCTGTATTAAGAACAAATTTGTGCGACTGATTACTTGCCTATGTGAGAGATAGGCCTGGGACAAATTCCTCAGGGGTGAGAGCTCTGAGGGCCTTTTCATTATTCCTAGTTTTCAGTGGTGTACAGGTCGAAAGAAATTGAGACTTGCGTTCATACTGTTGTACACTCTGCTTTAGGAGTTAAAATTTATCCAGACTGCTTAAGACTTTTCCTGGAGAGTTTGTCTGAAGGGAAATGGACAATTGTTTTATTTTCTGTTAGAAATGGGAAGTGGGGCTGCCGTTTAAGATATTTAAATAAGTTTGCAGCATTGATAGTATTAATCAAATTGGTTGATTGATTAATATCTGTATTTAAATATTTGACAGCATGTGTTGGGACCGGGCTTCCGTGGTCAGGCGCTATTCCCCCTCTAGGCTGAGGGACCTGCGCCCCTTCGATAGCCCCCTGTTGCAACCCGAGGTATATAGGCGTTGTCGTGCCTTGGGGATTGCACGGAGGAGGCGGAGTGGGGTTCCT
Source organism: Neoceratodus forsteri (assembly GCA_016271365.2). Taxonomy (NCBI): domain Eukaryota; kingdom Metazoa; phylum Chordata; order Ceratodontiformes; family Ceratodontidae; genus Neoceratodus; species Neoceratodus forsteri. The sequence goes on from CM057454.1 coordinate 272,293,953, forward strand.
CAGCTGCGGAGGAGGGGAGCGGAGTGGGTGGATAAGGGTTGTGGGGTCTAGGAGACGCCCTGGGGTGAAATGGGTCCAGGATAGGGGAGTGCGATGCCTGGTTCCCATACCCAAGGGTTCCACTGAGAGTGGGCAAGTGGCCCGCTCCTCCAAGGCCTTTCATCCAACCCGGGTGGTGTTATGCAATGCCAGGTCTATAAAAAACAAGACAGTAATTATTGCTGATCTTGTTGAGTCATCTGACCTGACTTGCATTACCGAGACCTGGTTGGACGAGAATGCTGGTCCCATACTGGAATCAGCTGTTCCAGCCGGGTACTCGGTAACACATTGCCCGAGGTTGGATCAAAGGGGTTGGGGCGGTCGCTATTTGTTTTAAATCGGAATTGGGTCTTGTAAAGGTTCCAGTGGTGGCCCCTAGAGCCTTTGAGTGTATCATGGGAGCAGGTGTGGGCAGCAAAATTTTACTTATCTACCGTCCACCCGGTAATGAGAAAATTTTTCTGCAGGAAGTTGCAGACTTCATTGTCGACCTGGTGTTAGAGCCCTCCAGGTGGTTGGTGCTGGGTGGACTTCAATGCATGGGTCAATGATGAACTCTCGCATTTTGGTCAAAACTTCCTCCAATTAATGATTTCGTTGGGCTTCACACAGGTTGTAACCGCTGCTACCCATATTCAGGGTCACTCTCTGGATCTGGTGTTCACCCTGGGGATGGAGATCACAGAACTGGTGGTGGAACCAGTTGGGTGGTCTGTCCATCACTTCATAAGATTCAATTTCGCGACCCCCCTTTGCGAGACCTACTCCTTTGGAGATGGTCAGGTACTGCTCTTTTAGGGGAGTTACCCCTGAGGGTCTGATGGCGGTCCTGGAACTATCGAATTGGCCGATGGAGTGCATGGAACCAGATGCCTTAGTGGTGCACTATAATAATATGGTGCTGAGGGCACTGGATTCCATAGCGCCTGTCCGTGTTTGGCCCCTCTCCCTTCACCCTCGGTGCCCCTGGTTTGATGGGACATTGAGGGAGTTGAGGAGAATGGGGCGAAGATTGGAACGCTGTTGGCGGAAATCCAGCCTGGAAGGTGACAAACTTAGATTGATGGCCCATTGTGTGAACTATCAATCAGAAATCTCCCGTAAGAAGGCAGAATTCTTGTCCCGAGAGATAGCTGCATCAAGAAATCGACCAGCTCAGCTTTTCCGGACCGTGGACAGACTGTACAATCCAGCTTGTCTGCGGGGTCGGAGAGCCTTTTCACAAATAAAGTGTAATGAGTTTGCTCAGTTCATTGAGGATAAGGTGTCATCGATCAGGTCGGAGATCCGCAGTATACGTTCTAATGAGCGTGGCAGTGATCGATGTGGGGTTACAGGCCCTCGGTGTGCCTGGACAGATTCTGACCAGCCAGCGATCATGGATATCATGAAGATTGTCCAGGGCTTGTGACCGACTTGCTGTAGTTTGGATCCTGGTCCCACATGCCTCCTTGTGGGGTGCATGGATGTGATTGTACCAGTCCTTGCTGAGATAGTCTGCTGCTCTTTGGACCAAGGGATGTTTCCGGAGTCTTTGAAAGAGGCTATCGTGACACCCTTTTAAAGAAGCCTTCCCTTGACCCAGACTGTCTTGCTAACTACAGACCGATCTCTAACCTGCCCTTTTTGGGCAAGGTTATTGAGAAAGTAGTCGCGTTGCAGCTCGATGACTTTCTTACCACCCATGAGGTCTATGATCCTCTCCAATCCTATTTCACGAAGAGGCATAGTACCGAGACGGCGTTGGTTCGGTACGTAATGATCTCCTAATAGCGAGAGATCGGAGGAGCCGCTCGATCTTGGTCCTCCTTGATCTCTCTGCAGCACTTGACACCATGGACAACGAAATGTTGCTAAATCGCCTGCAGCAGTTCTGCGGACTGTCGGGGACAGTCCTCAGATGGTTCCACTCTTTCCTCACAGGCAGAAGTCAGAGGGTAGTCTCAGGAATTTTTTCCTCTACTCCCTTTGCTCTGTCCTGTGGGGTGCCACAGGGTTCTGTGCTTTCCCCCATGTTGTTCACAGCGTATATGCTGCCGTTGGGAAACATTATAAGGTATTATGGGCTGAGTTTTCACTGCTATGCAGATGATACTCAGCTCTATATGTCCTTTGTACCCAAACAGAATGATGCATTATCGGTCTTTAATAACTGCCTCGCTGAGATTCAGGACTGGATGAGTGCTAACTGGCTGAAACTAAATCCGGATAAGACTAAGGTGTTGGTTGTGGACCCGGGTCATCGTGTAGAGAAGTTGACTCCTGGTCTCCCTCTGGCCTTGTGTTAGGGGGTAACCAGTTGAGACCTTCTGAACAGGTGCGGAATCTGGGTGTAATTCCTGACAGCGAGTTAATGTTGAAGACACAGGTATCTACCGCTGTCAAGTCTTCCTTTTACCATCTGAGGAATAACGACCGGATAAAACACCTTGTTCCACATGATGACCTTACTGTGTTGGTCTACGCCTTTGTTTCCTTGCGTCTTGATTACTGTAATGCTCTATATCTAGGGTTGCCGGGGGCGGGGGGGATGGATCTCCGTCGCCTGCAGCTGGTGCAGAACTCTGCAGCCAGGTTGTTGACTGGGCTACCAGGAGCTTGCCATATCACTCCTGTGCTGCGCGAACTGCACTGACTGCCAGTGCGGTGGAGAATCACTTTCAAGGTCGCGTTGCTGACCTATAAGACCCTACACGGTCAGGGATCAGGCTACTCGGAAGATCTCCTTCGACCCTACCGCCCTCTCCACCCACTCCGCTCCGCTGATGAGGGATTGCTAGAGATTCCCAGGGTTCGTCTTCAGTCATCTGGGGCCAGAGCTTTTTCTTTTATGGCCCCAACCCTGTGGAATTCTCTACCTCGTCAGATTAGAGAGTGCCTGTCCACTGAATCATTTAAGGCGTCCCTGAAGAGTTATCTATTTGAATTAGCATTTGGATAGGTTTATTGCTACTTTTTATTGTTTTTATGTTATTATTTATTATGTAAGATGCTGTTTTGTACTTGCGCTTTGATATGCTGAAAAGCGCACTATAAATAAATTTTGATTTGATTTGATTTAGATTAATTCTCCTTATCAGGGGGTCTAATGTTAGAATGCACAATAGCAGACTCAACGGACACCCCTGTCTAATCCCTGTGTTCCATTTGCATGGGTTTCCTATGCGTCCATTTATATACGGCGATACTATAGCTTTATTATAATTGTATCCACTGGGTAAATTGTGGTGGGAACCCATATTGTTCTAGACATATCCACAGGTAGTCACGGGCTACATCATCAAAGGCGGGAGGCAGTATAGCGCAGTAGTTTAAAGCTCTGAGCTGCAAATATGGAGACCTGGGTTTGAATCTTACAGCCCCCACTTGCATACTATGTGACCCTGAGCAAGTCACTTAACTTCCCTGTGCTCCCAGGTCACACCTGTAAACAAGCTCTTAGCTTAGTGTGCCACTCCTGGTTAAATATCTGGATTAAAAAAAAAAAAAGAATGCCTTGGATTGGTCTATATTCACCAGAAATCCTGTTATTTCTTCATTATCTCCGTTAGAGAGTAATTCTCTGTTTAAGATCAATATTTCTGAAATGTTCCTGCCAGGTATGGAGCACATTTGTGTATAGCGTAATAATGAGGAAACTGTATTATTCAATCTATTACTTATTAATTTTATGATTCTGAAGTCAGATTTTAATAATGAAATAGGTCTCCCGTTGTCCAAATCATCTTTAGTTCCTTGTTTGTGCAGTAATATTAATAATCCATTACTCATAGAGTGAGGTAGTTCCTCCTTGTTTAACAAAAAATTATACTTTTGCATTTGAGTTAATTCTGGTAGCATATTTATTTAGTTATTTATGTAAGAGTTTCACCAGGAAGGGCACTCTGAACAACAAGTTGTTTGTCTCACAGTGCATCCTGGGGGGGTTGGGGAGTTGGAAGGAAGGCATACAATAAAATGTAATCATCACAACAGTACACATTGCCAATATGTGGGAATTTGAAGATATACAAATAAGTCATAGGTAAACAACAAAACATTATATAGTGCCAATTATGCATAGGGTACGTTACCAAGTAGAGAACAATTAACAAGCAGTAACAGGCATCAAGAAATTACAGTTGGTATATTCCATTACATTATAGTGAACAGAAGGCCCACAAGTGCAGTAACAGTATAACTATTACAGCCCATTTAGATGCCACATGGTCTGCTCAGTTGCAGCTGCAGTTCACAGATAGGTAACTGTGTAAGGCTGAGGAGATAGAGGAAGGGGAAGAAGAAAGGCGAATCGGAGGATTCCACAGTTTAGGGAAGAGGTACGAGAAGTCTGCCTGGCCAACAGTAGTCATACGGCACGGGACACCTAAAGTACAGGAAACTGAGGACCTAAGTGAATGGGCAGATGGTGGGGGGATTGTTTGGGAAGAGTTGAGATAAGTAGGGAGGGAGCCAAACCAGAATTTGGAGACAAATTTAGCACAGTGGAAGAGACGTCTGTTATCAAGCGATGGTAAAACCAAAGTGTGGTAAAGTTGACAGTGATGAGCGCAGGTAGGTGCGTCGAGTGCGAAGTGGCAGAAGGAGTTAAAGAGGGTGTTCAATCTGGCTAGGGAGGTTTTAGGCATGGCAATGTAGACTGCATCGCAGTAGTCAAAGATGGGGAGGATCATCTTCTGGACAAGTTCACGACCAGCCGGAAGAGGGAGGCAGTTCCGGTTCCTAAATAGTGCGCCTAACTTGTGGCGCAGCTTTTTAAGGATGGCATCCATGTGGCCAGAGAAGGTGAGGTGTTGGTCAAGCCAAACCCCCAGATATCTGAATGAGGAGATGTCCTCGAGGACTGTCCCACTGAGGATGCGGAAAGTGGGTAGGGAGGGGAGCCTTGAAAGTCTCTGCCTAGTGCCGAAGGTCATGGAGACAGTCTTCTTGGCATTTAGGAAAAGCTGATGTGAGCAAAACCAGCGCTGAACATTGCTGAAATCGTTTTGAATTCTGGTTGCAACATCAATGGGGGAGAGGCCGGAGGTGTAAAGGACCATGTCGTCTGCATACATATGAACAAAGGTAGATGTGCAGACAGATGGCAAGTCACTGAGAAAAATGGAGAAGCAGGGTTCTCGCAGACATGGGTGCCCGCGTCCTTTACGCATATTTTGTATGTCGGGACGTTCAAAATTTTTTCACGCAAGTCCCCAAGACGCTCAGCCACCAAGCCCTGGGAATCACTTTAGGACATTGTTTTATGTTACAGAGGGGGATTTATGACAAATTACAGCCACTGCACAACTAACAAAGCCCTTGTTAGTTGAGCAGTGGCCATAATTTGTTTGAATACACTCTCTGAAAAATAAAAAAATGTAGATTAAAATGCCCCAACAGAAACTAATGGAGCACTCTGCAGAATACTACAGTAAAAGTAGTGCTGGTGCAGGGGTGCAGCTCCCATGTATTTGAATGGGGACCCCTGAAAATTTTTCAGTGACTCCGACTTTTTGGCTGTGGACCCCCATATTTTTTCATAGCCTGTCCCGGACCCCCAATCAAAAAATCCTACCAAGAGCCCTGGAGAACAGTATGGAGCCCAACATTGATCCCTGTGGGACCCCTGTGTCGATAGGGAGGGGTGAGGATATGGAATCTGCTATTCTAACTGACTGGGTCCAACCTACCAGGCAGGCATAGAACCAGTTTGTGGCGGCAGCTGACAAGCCTGCAGTGGAGAGAAGGTGTAACAGGACAGAGTGAGAGACAGTGTCAAAAGCCTTGGCTAGGTTGACAAAGATGGTAGACGTGACTTGACCACTGTCCATCCCAGAGAGGATGGAGTCAGTGAGCCTAATCAGGGAGGTGGGGGTGGAGTGGTTTTTATGAAAGCCAGATTGGAAGGGGGTGAACAAGTTAGAATGAGAGACAGGTGGAGAGTTTGGTAAGAACTAGGTGTTCTTGCAGCTTAGGGAGGGTATGAAGTAGGGATATGGGGTGATAGTTCCCAGAGAAGGATGGGTCACCGCCCTTAGGGAGGGAAAGAACAATGGTATGTTTCCAGACAGAGGGTATAGCTTCCAATGTGAATGAGAAGTTGAGTAGCTCTGTCAGTGGGGCAAAGACAGCCATAGCAGAAAGGTAAAGCAGCTTGGGGTCCAGCCCTCAGACAAACTGCCTTTAGAAGGGTTTAGGGTAAGCAGGGCGTCCAGGGTGTCAGAGGGTGTTATGTTAGTGAATGAGAAAGGAAGGGTCTGGGGATAGGTGTGTAGTGAGTTAGGGGCAGGATCAGACTGAGGAGATGGTAAAGAGGATAGAAGGGCAGAGGCACAGGAGGTGAAGAAAGAATTAAATTCATAGCATTCCCCGGCCAATGCAACATGAACTTTAAGGAGGCAGTATGGCGCAGTGGTTTAAGGCTCTGAGCTGCAAATCTGGAGACCTGGGTTTGAATCCCACAGCCCCCACTTGCATACAGTGTGACCCCGAGCAAGTTTAGTTTAGTTTAGTTAATTTTTGTTGACCGGGTAAGTGCACTAGACAAATCCTGCCTATTTTCAGGCACGACCCGGGGGGGAATACAGATGAATGCCAACTGACCTTGAACCAGATTTAGCTGTTGGTGGTATTTTTAGTGAATGAGGGAAATTTGGCCAGGACACCGGGGAAATTCCCCTACTCTTTTCGATAAGTGCCATGGGATCTTTAACATCCACCTGAACTACCACCAATCCAGGCAGATGGGACCTCGGTTTAACGTCTCATCCGAAAGACGGCACCTCAGAAATGCAGCACCCCTCTCATGCTGCACTACAGTGTCAGCACAAGGATATTAACCCAAGTGCCAGATGTGGGAACTGAGCCCACAGCCCTCTGATCTCCCAGCCTCAGAGGCGAGTGTGCTACCTACTGAGCCACTGACACTGACAAGCAAGTCACTTAACTTCCTTGTGCTCCCAGGTTGCACCTGTAAACAAGCTTTCAGCTTAGTGTGTCTCACCTGGTTAAATAATTGGAAAAAAAAATAAATAATTCAGAGACGACACTCAAGTGGTCAGAGGTAATAGTGCTATTTATAGTAAGAAGGGGGTAGGAAGAGAAGAAGGGGGAGAAGAGAGAGTGAATGACTTTCCAAAATTTTGAGGGGCTGTTTATATTCGATTGAAAGGTTGAGGTAAAGTAGTTGGCTTTAGCCAAACAAGTGGCTCTGGTGCATTTGTTGCGAAGTTGACGATAGTTATCATAGTTTTTCTGGAAGGTGGAGATTTTGTGTTGCTTCCAGGCTTGGTCCCTTGCTCTTTGGCATGCTATGAGTTCCAGTGCGACCCAAGGAAGGTGGTTCCTGTGGACTCTAACTTTGCGTAGGGGGGCGTGCTGGTTCCAAACTTCGGAAAATTTACCTTTGAAATATTCTGCAGCTACGTCGATCATGTTTGCTGAGGTTATAGTTTGTGCATGATAGGTCAAGTCGGAGCGGCCCAAGGTGTATAGGTTTGTATGAGTGAGTCACTAAGGTTTTGTTGGGGACTTTTGGTATGGAGGAGTCTGCGTACTGGGAAGGTCATGCGATGGTAGCTCAGAGCATCTGATAACACTCCGGATTTGATGACTCTGAGAGGGTGGGAAGTGAGAGCCCAGTCAATTAAGGAATGTCTGTTTGCAGATGACACCAAGATCTGCAACAGAGTAGATGATCCAGATGGGGTGGGCAGAATGAGAAGAGATCTGGATAAACTAGCAGAATGGTCAGAAGAGTAGCAACTGGGATTTAATGCAAAGAAGTGCAAAATCATGCACATAGGGAAGAGAAACCCTGAAGCTACCTATAGGCTGGAGGAGTTGCTAGCAGTCACAAAGGAAGAAAGAGACTTGGGCATCATCATCACTGATGACCTAAAATCATCCAAGCAGACCTCTAAAGCAGTAGGTAAGGCTAGGGGTGTTAGGGTGTATTAGTAGGGTATCACAAGTCGTAAGAGGAGGTAATAATCCCTCTGTACAAGACACTGGTTAGGCCCCATCTGGAGTACTGCGTGCAGTATTGGAGGCCACACCTTCACAAGGACATTAACCAAATTGAGGCAGTCCAGAGAAGGGCAACCAAAATGGTGCAGGGACTGCATCAGAAGACATATGAGGACAGATTAACGGAGCTTAATATGTATACCCTTGAGCAAAGGAGGAGAGAGGTGATATGATCGAGGCATTCAAACACCTTAAGGGCATAAACAAGGTGAAAGAGTCTAACATGTTTAAATATAAGAAAATAGCAGGACAAGAGAACACAGCATGAGATTAGAGGAGTCCGATTAAGGGGAATGTGAGAAATTCTTTTCACAGAAAGGGTGGTGGATGCATGGAATGGCTTACCACAAGAAGTGGTGGCTATGAATACAGTGCAGGGCTTCAAACAGGCATGGGATAGGCATAAGGGAGCAATACAAATGACTATGAATAGATAGGTCACTGACAGAGCAAAGGCCGATGGCACATTTATAAGGTAGAAAAAGAAATGGGCAGACTGGATGGGCCTTGAGGTCCTTATCTGCCGTCAACTTCTATGTTTCTATGTTTCTATGAATGGTTGCTTGTTTTCAGGTTTATCCTAGTAGGTACAAGGCAGTTGGGTTAAATCATGGGCAGCAATGTTGTTTTTTACTTTGAGTAGGGAAGGGGATAACCAGTTTAGGTTAAAATCGCCCATGATATAGACTTCACCCGAGGAGGTCTGGGAAACTCTGGTAGAGATGAGGTCATCAACCAGGGAAGGATTGAGACCTGGGTAGCAGTAGGCCCCTGCAATAAAAATAGGGATTGAGAATGGGAGAGATAATTGTAAGATGAGTATTTCGTACTCTTTGGGGACAGAGGCGGAATAAATGGTAGTGAACTGGATACCCGAGGAGACGTATATTGCCACACCTCCGCCCCTCCCGGACAGGTCTTCTGAAATAGAAAAGCCCAGGATGGCGAGTGGCGGAGTTGCCTGTTTTATTATTTGGCCATGTTTCAGTCAGAATAATTATGTCAGGGCCTAGCGAAGTAACAAGGGGCTGGAGTAATGCTGCGGCCGACAATACTGCCCTCACCAGAATCCAGACCTCGATCAACAAGGCCTGCAGGCTCCTGACCGGCGCATCCCTCCACATCAATACCTGCCTGCTCTATTCCATCACCAACCTGCTCACCTTGGAGGAGCGCCTGCGCTACCAACCTGCTTACTTGCCAAAAAATTCCTGCTAGGACTCTCCCCTCAGGGGGCACCGCATCCCTGCAGCTTGCCTCCCTATCTGTTGCCACCCGTAGCTCAGTTAAGGCCACCTTTCTGGTGCCCCGTACCAAGACCTCCCTAGCCCAAAGGTTCTTCCACTACCACGCCCCCACATGGTTCAACTCCCTCCCGCCCTCTGTGACTAAATCTACAAAAATTGGTCCATTTAAAGTCGCTCTCCTTAACCACCTCTTTGGCGACCGAAGCTATAGTTGCCCTTAATCAACTTAATGTTGAGGTCCCTCCCCGTTTTCTGGCCCATAGGCTTGACGATGTCCGTTGGACTGCTTTCCTCCCTCCTTTTTCCTCACCCATTCCCCCCACCCTTCCACCTAGGTAATTCCCAGGTACAACCAGGGTTGACTTCTACTACTGTTATACTTTATACGATTGCTATGTACTGCATGTAACTTTACTCCGTAAACCACTGTTATATTGTGTTCATTTGCTATCTGTATTGCACCTGTACGTTACCACTACTGTATCTCGCACTGTAACCATGTCTACCCTCCCTGCGACGAGGTGCTTTTGTAAATGAGTCCATGACTCAAAGGTTGTAAATCCGACTTTCAAAAATAAATAAATAAATAAAATAAGTAAGTCGATTTTAGGGAGAAGGCTACATATGTTTAGGTGCAGAGTTTTCAAACCTTGGGGCAAGGCAGTGGGGTGAGGTAGTGGAGCTACAGGGGTAGCAGATGGAGGCATTGTGCTATTTAGGGAGCAAGGCCCAGGGTTAGGATTTATGTCTCCAGATGATAGCAGCAGGAGTGCAATGATTAAATAATGGAGTTTAGCACTCTTATACCAAGGTATCTTAGCAGCTCGCCTAGTAGGAAGGGGGGGCTGTCAGTAGGAGGGAGAAAACTAATGGTGTGTACAGTAGAGAGGGATGAACATGAGAGAGGCAAAGAGGGAAGTGATTCCAAGGAAGAGAAAGGGAAGAGGGGGAAACATTATTGTTAGGGACCAAGTGGAGAAGTCTACATTATTCCTCCATAAACCTTACCTGGCTCTGTGCGTAAATGGAAGGGCTCAGTCTCCAGTACTGTCAGCACTTCACCAGCACTTTATAAATCACATTCTCGAAAAGCCTGCAATGTACCTGCCCAAACTGTAACAGGCCCTGAGGGTAAACAGAGGGCTTCCATTGCTAATGTGGTCATTCTCCGCCACTTTACAGCACCAAATCAATCACAACGTGGGGAAGCCTGCATTACACCTGCCCAAATTGTATGACTTGAGAATAAACAGAGGGCTTCAGTCTCCAATGCTTTCACCCCCTCACTGTGCAGTCACACTTAAGCCTCATTATGCGACTTAAAAGGGAAAAAAGCACATGGAAGTAGTGAAAGTGGCATCTGAGTTATCAGTACGTTGACACAGCCATCTGGGCTAACTGCTGCTCAGCCTTACACTCCTAGGATTGAAACCTGCTTTGGTTTATCAAACTACAATACTATTTGCGTGTTTAGGGCAGGATACATTTTTCCATTACATTTCTTCTTTAAAGGGACACTGTCAACCCCCCTATGCCTCAAACTGCCCCTAATTTAAAATATACAATTTATGATTGTTCACATTCTGTAGAATGTGCTGATGCACCTGGTAGTTTGATTCTGATCTTGTTTTCCTTCATAAAATTGAAAAAGAGACTGCCCACCATACTAGTGTTACCACATCAAAATGTGTTTGTCTGCACTTCCTGATCAGCTCTCTCTGCATCTTTCCTGGACTTGGGAACACTACAAACACTGTTTAGCCACTCAAGATGCAATGGGAGAGCCGGCCGGTGGCATGGAGGGTTGAGGCACTGGACGCCACACCTCAAGCCACGCCGGCGGACCGGGTTCAGAGAGCGAGCCTGGATCGCCGGGGGTCGGAGGGAGGAGGATTGAGCGCCCAGAGACTGCCTCCTTCCTCGGGGGATCTAGGGATGATGCCCAGCACCGTGGCAACCTCTGGGTGGAGACCGGAGGTACCGCATGCTACAGGGCTCAAGAAGAGTGTTGCGAGCCACGGCAAGATGCTCCTAGGCGCCACTGCGCGCCGGGCTCGCTGAGGAGGAGGAGGGGAGGCGTGGCTTCAGGAGGAAACCCCTCATCGCCCGACAGGCGGCGCCTCCCTCCACAGACCACACTCCTACATACAGACTCGGCTCTGGGATCCCTCCCCCGTCCTCTCTGGCCAGTCTCTCAATACTGCAAGAAGGATCGCCCAGGGTGGGGGTGGCCCTTCCCCGGAGGGTAGACCCGAGGGATGCCCGGTACCGGAGAGGAGTCCCGAGTTGAACAAGCCACGTTGGGAGGTAGAGACTGTGGATAAAGAGGTCACCGGAGAGAGTTCGAAGGTAAGGGGTGAAAAAACAGAATTCGAGAAAAAAAAAGAGGCAGTGGGAGGAGATAAGGCTATTGTATCATGATGAATGCTTGGTCTGTTTGGGGGTGTTCCTACTGTTCAGGAAGTATGCAATAAAGGTAGATCAAGGATTTGAAATAAAACAAGTTTGAGTATAAATACAACTTTAGCATGCATTTCAGTTCTTTTTTTTTTTTTTTTTTTTTAGCTGCCTACTCGAGCTCTCCTTAGGTCTTCCCTTCAGGTCTCCAAGGCACACTCCTGCCACTCCCGCTACCCTACTGCAGCCTTTCAACCCCATATCAGCAGCCCCCTAGGTAACCCGGCGTTTCCTTTTGCTGGATGGTCCCCCCCCCCCCCCGGTGGAGAAGGCACCAGTGGGGACAGGCCAGCACGCTCATTCATTGGCCTGGGTGCTGCTGGGGAAAGGTACAGGCAGGCTTATTTCGGGGCCTAAGAGTTGGCGGGAGGACTGGAGGCCGTTGTCACAGCTGAAAGGGAGCGATTTTCTCTCTTTTTCCGTGGTGCGTGGCATCTGGACGTCTAGGCGAAGGCCGACGTCTGCCACATACCTCCGACCTGCAAACCCGACATGCTGCCCAACCCCTGGCCTCTACCAGAGGTCGCCCAACATCAGATTGTGCCCCCCCCCAGAGACAACGAGCAGTTGTGGGACGCTCAAGTCGTCTCCCCCAGCCGTCCCTCCGGCAACCCAAGCTCGTTCCCGAATCCGGGTCACTGGCGTTGCAAGTGGAAATCCAACCACTGCGCCGGCGGGCTGGTATGCATTTCAGTGCTACTAAGAAAGGATGCAGATTAAACAACCAAGCACCAATGAATTTTAGGGTAGGTAAGCAATCATAAAATGTAAGTTTTCAATTAGAAATAGTATGATGCAAAAATGGTTGACAGTGTCCCTTTAAAGAGCACCTGACAGCATTAGGAAAACACTGAAAAAAGTAAGATTTCTATTCAGCTCCACATCCCATTTTCTTTACTACATCATATATTGTCAGTAATTAATTCGCCGCTGTCTTTATTACTGAAAACAGTTGCATGAAAACAAGATCCCTGTCCCCAAGATCATATCTTCTCTGGCTACTTCTCTACACATGACATCACAGTCCCCTGTTTATGACATCATAATGTATCTCCACAGCAACATATTTTGATATCATAAACAGAATTATGTCAGGTGTAGGTAGGCAGCCAGAGCAAAAAGGGCAGAGATACTGTATTCATGTAAATGCCATTAGTAATAAGGAAATAAGGGTGAGAATTATAGAATAAAATATAAAATATAAGCTACATTTCTGCCTGAATGTTACATTTTTTCAAAGATGACACAACTGTGTCAGGAGCTCTTTAAGGTAGATCCAAGTCTATGAGGTTCCCATGCCTGTTCTCACCTTAAATCAACTGGACCAACCTCAAAATATGCTCCTCTTCTTCAACTTCAACTTCCATTTTATTTTATTTATAAAGCGCAAGTCATCAAGTATCCAAGCGCTTGTGTAATAGGGAAAATAATAAATAAAATGAAAAAATACATAAACTGTGGTACAGTTTGTTACACATAAATCTGGGAAGGCCACATTGAATAGATAGGCCTTTAAGGCTGATTTAAAACTCTCCACAATCAGGCATTCTCTTACCTGATGGGGTAAAGAATTCCACAGGGTCAGGGCTGCAAAACTAAATGATCGGGCCCCACATGTCTTTAAGCAGACCCTAGGACTCTCTAGCAATCCTTCGTCGGTGGAACGGAGTGGGCGGACAGGCTGTTATAGGGCCAGGAGATCTTGCAGGTAAGCCAGACTCTGCCCATGTAGGGCTTTACAGGTCAGTAACTTGACCTTGAAGGTGATACGTCACTGAACTGGCAGCCAATGCAGGCCGCGGAGCAAAGGTGTGATGTGGCAAGATAGAGGTAAGCCAGTCAACAACCTGGCAGCCACATTCTGCACTAGCTGCATGTGGCAAATATCAACCCCTGGTAGCCCTAGGTCCAATGAAGTGCAATAATTGAGGCGGGAGGTCACAAAGACATGGACCAAAGTAGTGAGGTCAACCAGGGGCACCAAGTACTTGATCTGGGGGAGATTCCTCAGATGGTAAAATGAGGACTTGACCACAGGTGACACCTGCGTCTTAAAGGTCAATCCGTCATCAAGAATCACGCCAATATTTCGCACTCGGTCAGAGGACACTAGCTGACTGCCACCAAGCCAAAGCCCGGTCAGCTGCTCAGCCTGTGCCCCTACCACCCGGTGGCCCGGGTCCACCACCAGCACCTCGGTCTTATCCGGGTTCAATCTCATCCAGCTGGTATTCATCCAGTCCTGGATCTCAGCAAAGCAGCTGTTAAACACCGAGACTGGGTCTTCTGGATCAGATACTAAGGACAGGAAGAGCTGAGTATCATCTGCATAGCAGTGAAAACTCAGCCCCTATCACCTTACAATGTCTCCCAACGGCAGCATGTACACCATGAACAACATGGGTGACAGTACAGAGCTCTGCAGTACCCTATAGGGTAGGGAGACTGGGTCCGATAAAAAAAAAAGCCAGACACCACTCTCTGACACCTACCCCAGAGGAAAGACTGGAACCAACTGAGGACTGTCCCCGAAAGTCCACAGAAAAAAACACAGGCACTCTAGCAGCACCCCATGGTCAACGGTGTCAAATGCTGCAGAGAGATCGAGGAGGACCAAGATGGAACGGGACCTCCGATCTCTCACTATCAGGAGATCATTAAGTACCCACACCAATGCTGTCTCGGTGCTATGCCTCTTCCAAAATCCGGACTGGAGAGGATCGTATATGTCATGGGTGGTCAGATGTCCCTCAAGCTGTAGCGCGACCACCTTCTCAATAACCTTCCCGGCAAAGGGAAGGTTAGAGACTGGTCTGTAGTTACTGAGAAAGTCTGGGTCGAGAGATGGCTTCTTGAGTACAGGAGTTACCACGGCCTCCTTTAAGGAGTTCGGGAACACTCCTGACTCCAGCGAACACTGTACGATCTCAGCAAGGACCGGGTCGATGATCTCAATGCACCCCACTAGAAGGCGGATTGGACCTGGGTCCAAACTACAGTAGGTCGGCCGCAGCTCTTGGATTATCTGCACGACATCCTCGATCTCCAGCTGGTCAAAGTCAGACCAGACAAACCGAGGAGCAGCAACCTCCCAACGACCACCGCAACTCCACAAAGAGCGTGCTATATGGATTTTGTTTCTGATATCGGCAATCTTATCTGCAAAGAATTAAGCAAACTCGTCACATTTCTCTTGTGTCAGTGCTCTACGTGACCGAAGACAAGTTGTAATGCACAACCTGTCAACCATTTGGAAGAACTGGGCCAGTCAATTCTGTGCAGTGGTGATCTCCCTGGACAGTAACTCTACCTTCTTATGGGAGATAGCCGACTGATAATCCTTATAATGGGACATCAATCTAAGCCTGTCAGTATCAAGACCCGACTTCCGCCAGCAACGTTCCAGCCTTCACCCCATCCATCTCATCTCCCTCAGGTCCCCACCAAACCAGGGGGACCGAGGTCAAAGTGTGAGTGAGTGAGTGAACACGGATAAGAGCAACGGCATTCAGACCCCCTACTACAGCCTTATTATAGGCTAGTACCACTTCTTCTGGATCTGTGCTTACACTCGGAAAACTCGAAAGGTCCAGTATCGCCATCAGGCCAGCTGGAGTCAATCCCCTTAAAGGGAGATACTGGATCATTTCGACAGGGGTGCCTGGAAATTGAACCATAGAGAGTGATGGTCAGACCAACTGACTGGTTCCACCACCACGTCAGAGGCTTCCATCACCAGTAGGAAAACCAGGTCCATGAAGTAACCATGAATATGGGTTGCAGAGGTAACAACCTGTATGAAACCCAATGAATTCATCAATTGGGAGAAGTCCTAGCAAAACTGTGAGAGATCATCTTCAATTCATGTGTTGAAGTCCCCCAGCATCAACCATCTGGGAGACTGCAACATCAGGTAGATGACAAAGTCCGCAACTTCCTGCAGGAATTGCTTCTCACTGCCGGGTGGACGGTAGATGAGAAGATTCCTGCACCCCACACCTGCACCCATGAAAGGATCTGGTCTCCCCTACTGGCACCTCTATCAGGCCCAATTCCTCCGTAAAACAAATGGTAACACCCCCGCCCCTCTGATCCTTCCTCAGGTGGTGTATCACTGAGAACCCGTCCAGAACTGCTGCCTCCAATACTGGGCCAGCATTTTCATCCAGCCAGGTCTTGGTGATGCAAGCCAGGTCTGATGATACAGACCTGGCATTGCATAACACCACCCGAGTAGGATGGTCGACCATGCTACCTGTATACAAGAGGGGAAACCCTTGGGTATGGGAACCAGGAGGGGACCCCTTTCAGGAACCCATTTGCCCCAGGGTGTCCCCTGGCTCCCAACACCCCTACCCCGGCTCCCTTCTCCCTCCAGGTCCATTGGGCCTTCTCCTGCGTGCAATCCGTAATACTCGGTGAATGCCAGTATACTGCACCAGGCAATGGGGACAATTAAAAGGCTGGACACCATGGAGCTCAGAGGAGTAGTGCCTGACCAGGAGCGTAGTGTGCCAACACATTCTAGAAAGCCTACTCAGAATTACTCAAACCTCACAATATCCTAACTCTGACTAAGACAATTTAATCAAAAAATACAATCAAGAAAATTAGAAAAATAATATTAAATAAAATAAAACACCACCCTCCTTCTAACTACAAGAAAACCCCAGTCCTTCAAAGCTATAATGTCCAATGTTACTGGGAAGAAGTGCTCTAATAGAAAGTGAAATCCACAAAATAAAAGCTAGGGTAAGGTGGGGCTCTCACCACACACCAACTCCTAGACTTTAATCAAGAGTGGGGATTTCAGGTCTCACTCCCCTCCTGAAGTCATAAACCAGGTGGAGAAAATGGTTCAAAACAGTCCTCAGAGGTACTTTCATTACCTCCCCGAAGATAGGCTTGGAATCTGCCACTATGAATGAACGAACCGAAGAAAAGTGGACTCTGATACAATCAGGTCTTCACTTAGGCTCACAATGCCCCTAGGCCCAAATCTTTCCAATGCCACCTATGAGCCGCAATTCTCACCCTCAGGAGGGCCACCGATCCTGGCAATGTTCAGTAATTCCGGTCACCAAGGAAAACCCACTGGTTCTTGCCTTGGTGAAACTAATGGCCCCTGAAGGAGCACCCCTCTCCAATTAGTGCCTCTCCAGTGCCTCCTTTACACACTGCCCAGTTTCACCCCCCACAGGTATCACACCGAGGCTCAACACAGATTCTGCCTCCCTCTGTCCCCAGAAAGATCACCAGAGGCCACTGCAGTAACAGGCTGCCAAGGGCAGGGGCAGTTGAAAGCTCAGCTGCCCACCGACAACCAACGCCCAACCACCTGAACAGCAGTAGGATTAGCTCTCCGGCTGAAACTCTCCCAGTGCTGTCCTCCTGAGAAGCTCACCGCAGCCCACACCCTCCAGCTACCTCCCAAGGGAAGAGTAGCAAAATACCTGAGAGATTCAGGGGAAGAAATAACAGGCACAGGTAAAGTCTGAAGCTACTGTCTTTTCTCTTGCGTGCCCTTACCATGCCAGAGGATCACTTAGTCCACACTGCAGTTGCTTCGGGAAACAGACTCTCACGACTTTCTCACATCCAAGCTGTTCTTCACCAAACACCTTGGCTGTATCAGACCAATAAATCCACATACACTATCCGGTCATTCGCAGCACAGACCACAGCTATCAGTTGTGAATAGAAGACCGGTCACGACGTCCCAGACAGATAATAAAACATAACCTGATGTGTGAGGGTGAAACAGGTTGGAGGCTCTCACCCACAAGCTAGTACTTACAGTGAGGAACATAATGCAAAAACAGTGCAATTCAATCAGGCAATAAACTACTGAAATGCTAAAAAATATGCACTAGCAAGCTAGTCAGACTGCAGTATGTCTTCCTAGCTATTCGGCATCTCAAAATAATCTCCCTGAGATAAAAAGTTACCGGGGGGAGGGGAAACATCTAGCCACACCCAAAAAAAAAATTGAAAGACTTTACTACCTAACTCACTTAAATCCATGACTGCGGCTAAACTTTAAACTAACTAAAAACGCAGTACTACTAAAAACATGTATAAATACATGACAAGAGAGACCAATCAAAAAAATAGGCAAAAAAGGACTGAGAAGGGTTATGCAGTGTGCTCAGCAGCAGCAACGCTGGCAGTTCATTCACAGCCGCCATACAGAAATCCCTGACTGCGGCTAAACTTTAAACTATAAAAAATGTTCACCCTACATTGATACTAAGGGGAAGGTGTAATGGGGATGAATAAGGCCCTGTCCCATTTGTTATGTTATGCAGAAAGAGTTATATGCAAGGATATGTTCTATCCTCTCCTTTTCTGTCTCTAGTCTGCCTGGTTGTGCAACCAAATGTTCTCATGAGACCTAGGAACAGATCACTCTGACAGTCTTGTGATTCGCCGGCCCAGCGGCGCTGAGGGCTGAGGCACTGGACACCTTACCTCGTGCTATGCTAGTGACCCGGGTTTCAGAATGACCTTGGGTCACTGGGGAGCTGGCAAGGCGGGGAGGTGAGTGTCAAAGCAGGATTGAGCTGCTGCAGGCAGCTCTCGCCTCCCTGGGGTGACTGTCCGCTCCCCCCGTAGTTCCGCTCCCACCGGGTAGAGGTCCGGTGGGAAGCACATGCGAGGAGAAGCGGTGGCGAATGCCAGGGGTGGGGTGGAGGGGCCAAGCCAGTACCTGGCATGTGCATGCGCCTCCACACATGCGCACGTATGTGTCTGCTGGGGTCCCTGTTCAGGGGCGCAAAGGTGAATAAAAAAAGCATAAAATTACATATAGACCGTCTTGCGATTCTCCGCCTCTTGCTATCTCTCTACCTTCACTTGATGTTTCTGTCTTTTCTTCCCCCTTGCATATCTGCGGTTTTAAAAATATGTGAATCTTTGTGTGAAACTGGGATCCCTTGGTTTGAAATGTATATAGTTATACTGCTGAAATGATTGCAAAAAGCTATTTGCAATTTCAGGGGTTAATCTGATATGCAGTTTGAGCTCCTCTCATGCTTGTTTGCAAATTCTTTTGCAAAGCTGTCAAAAAGAGGTCAGTTCTGGATCACCGTGTACTATTTTATTTCACCTGCAAGGAAGGAAACTGACAAAGTTCTACTGTATTTTACGAGAAACGGGATGTCTCCTTAACAAGCATAGGGTGTAGACATTATTTGCCATGCTAAGACTTGTTATAAAAAGAACAGCAATGCTTTTGCTAAAGAGAGTGAGAGAGAGAGAGACTGAGATTTGGAATTGAAAAGAAACCCCCTGATGAAGGACTTTGTTTTCTCTGTTTGTTCTGCCTTTGTAAATAGTTATAACTGAACATTTTTTTTTACTGTTATTGATAACAATAAAACGTTACTTTAAAATTTTACAACTACTCCTGGTCTTCCAATGCTTCTTGACCTATGCCTCGACGACAGAGGGAAATACTCAGCATTAGTTATGGAAAGGTATTACAAAGTAAAATGTCAAAGAAAACAAATAGCATTTACCACCATTTGCTGGTTCCTGCCAGCAGATGCAACCCCCCCGCCCCCAGTGACGGTGACTAGCACAGACCCATCACTCACCTCTGCAGCCATCTACTGTCTGCCACACTCAAGCTATCGCCATACAGTGTGTGAAGTTGCCTTTTGGGTTCTTTTAATGAAATTCACCAGGGTTGAAATAACCACCTGTCTGCCTGTACCAAACATCGAGTTTTCTCCAGGGAGAGGTGGTTTAATTTCTCTGCCTGTCCCTGGGACAGGCACCAACTGAAAAAGCATTAGCAGGCTCTAGGACCCAGAAGATGCCACCACCTGTAAGGCTGGGCTATGTACGACACCACATTACGATGTCATATGTGAAGAGATACTCATTCTACTCAACACCTGTGATGGGCACTTGTGTGCAGTCCACATTTTCATCAAGCAACAGAAATGAAAACAGTGGCAGGGTAGAATTCAACTGCGCACGTGTTTCTTGTCATTGAGAATATGCAGCTAGCTTCCTGTCCTCCTTTTGCTTTCGGCACCGCATACCTCACTTCTCCATGTTCTGTACTTGGAGTAGCAGCACAGGCGGCAGAGTTTTGGGGATGCAAATTAAAAACCCTTTTCAGGGCTACTAAGAGAGGCCTAGGTACTGCTAATTAAAAGACAAAGTAGGGGCTAGAAAACCATGTTCAGAAGCCCTTTTCAGGTCAGACAGTCAAGGCAGAAAGAAGGGAAACTCAGTACTTGGTGATTAGGAGAGAAACTTAAAAGGGCTGAAACAACCATTTAACCCCCCCTCCCCCGTCATAGCAGCAAGAGCTCCAGAGACAGGAGATGGGGAGGCTGGTTAAAAGCCCTTGTCAGGGTTACTAAGTAGGAGGAGACTTTTAGTGTCTGGTCTGTACACAACAAAAGAGGAAGCTGATTGGCTTGTCAGAGCATAGCAGAAGGAAGTTAATTAGAGGCCCTTGTCACTGAGAAAGGGGAAGTAAATTAAAAGATGTCTGGGCAATGGACTAGGAGTGGGGGGCACACTAGTTAGGTCATTTTCAAGGCCATGTAGCAGCCAGTGGGTAATATTTAGTAGCCTTTTTTAGAGCACCTTACAATAGGCACCATCAGTTATTAAGCTGTTTTCACAGCAGATGTACCAGCAGGGGGCACATTAGTTATTTTAGCTTGTGTTTGGGAACCGAAATGTAAAATTACAAACAAAAGTCAACTGTACAGGTACAAATTTGGTGGGGTAGTCAAAATGAATACTGCACCTGTTTCTTGGACAGTCATTCACAAACAATTTTTTTCTAGACCTTGAAATTCAGAAGAAATGGGATTAAACAGAGTAAGAAGAAAATAAATTGATGAAAGAATGATAGGGAGAGCAACTAGAAGAATATTCAAGACTGTGGAGCAAGGGGATGGTAAACTATCTGTTGGCAGTTTTTTCCTCTTATTCAGAAGAGGAAGAAAAGGCTGGTCATGAAGGCTAGCATTTGGGTAGGGGTGTGTTGAGACATTAATGTTGGAGAGATAAGAAGCAACAAGTTCACTGAAGATTTTAAATACAATGATTACAATTGTTAATCACAGTGCCAGAAGTTCCAACAGTCTCCCACTGGAACTATGAAAGCATCCCAGGATTTCTTAAAAAAAAAAAAAGATAAGGGTGCTGGACTGCCTCCATAAGACATAAGATTCCCATTCACAAACTGGTCTTGACACTTTCTATAATATCCTTATTTTTGTTTTTCCACAGCTGCTCCAACCTGTTCTGCATGTCTGCTTATGGCAGTGGAAACATAGAAACATAGACTTTGACGGCAGATAAGGACCGCTAGGCCCATCTAGTCTGCCCATTTCCCTACCTACAGGATAGGCCGCAGATCCTAGTTAACCAACAGCCTATTTCTTCCTACCCCCCACAAGAATTGCCTTATGTCTGTCCCATGCATTCTTGAATTCTCCCACAGTTTTAGATCCCACAACCTCCTCAGGAAGGCTGTTCCATGCATCCACTACCCTCTCTGTGAAATAATACTTCCTCACATTGCCCTGAACCGCCCTCCTTCTATCTTTAAATTGTGTCCCCTTGTTCTTGCAAGTCTCTTTTTCTGAAAGATGCTACTACCCTCTTGGACTTTGTTGATTCCACTAAGGTACTTAAAAGTTTCTATCATGTCCCCCCTCTCCCTTCTTTCCTCAAGGAAAGGAAATGGTGGCAGGAAAGAGCATGTATTTCAAGGAAAACTGTAATAACAAATTATATAATTTGCTGGTACTGTAGGATCAGAAAGGGGGACGTCTAGATTGCCAGTAAGGGAAATAATCCAGTTAGCATGGCACAAACTGTTTAAATACCTTGGCCACTGTCTGTCTAGGATCTGCAGCTTATCCAGTAGGTAGTGAAATGGGCAGACTGGGTGGGCCAAGCAGTCCTTATCTGCCATCAAATTCTATGTTTCTATGTATTACATGGCAATATACTGTATAAATTCAAACTGTATTACATTTACAATGCTAATAGTGCTGCTATATTTATTTCTTTTTATTTATTTGAAAATTGGTAACCGGGAGAAGCACGCTGATCCAAGTCTCATTTCCAGGTTCAACCTGGGGGAAGGGAACGGGAGAACTTGAAATACAACACACAATAACAAGTTATCTGAACAAACACTGGGTAATTAAGTTGGTACAAAAATAAAGTGTGATCACAGTACAATATGGAACATCTGTACAACTACAAAATAAAACAGCAGCAATGCACAGCCTATATTCACTAATGTAAGGGTTAAAATGTTTCATACTGCTACCATATGAAAGCTTAGTAATTTAAATACGTTAATTGTAGAAAAACATACATGTGCACTCATCTTACTGTGTGATCAATCATTCTTACCTTGGAAACATTGCTTAGTTGTAAGCCACTCTCCTTGTCCACTTGTTGACAAAGGTTCTGTAACATAGATGCATATTCTTTGTCACTTTTTATCCGCAAGGTCATAAATTTCTTCACAGTTTCTAACAGTCGTAATTCCCCGTCTTGTAGCTTTAACAAAGCATCATGGGAGTTTCTCAGCTCAGTTCCAAATCCCATCTTTGCTAAGGCACTTTACGCTCCACAGGCTACAACGGGGTCCTTTGGGTCAGTGCATTCTCTGGAGAGAAAAAAAAAGACAACTGTTAAATACAGTACAAGAGGAACCTAAACAGTTTATCTATCAGTCAAACAAAAGCACTGATGACTATCATTTAAAGAAGAGCTACAAGAGAAGTAGAGCTCATCCTGTTTAGTTTGTAATAGTTTCTTTTTTAGCAGAGCTTGCAAGCTGTAAAAGCCATTCTTGTTTGGTAGTTATGAAAGTGGATTTTTTTTTTAACTTTAGAAAGTAGAAGTTTAGTTGCAGAGGGATATGTTGGGCACTGGTACATAAGTGATAATGGAAATATTTTTAGGTGTTGGTAGTACAGTACTGTGATTAAGCATGGCTAGTAGCCAATCAGAACGAGGCATTATTGGAACCAACTATTTAGGATTATGGGCTAGATTTTCAAAGCCCCATCAGTCCTCCTGGCTGTGGGGAAAAAACTGCACACAAGTAGGTCTCCACTTGTGGAACCACAGTTTTTCCCAGCTGCGTGTATTCAAGCTTACGCACCAGCTCCCCAATTTAGGGTAGCTCATGTCAATTTTTTCAGTGCAGCTGCAGGGAAAAGTTACGCCTGGTGGGACCTGGCATAACTTGTTCCGCAACTGCACCAGCTGAACAGAGGTAACTCCACAGGTGCGGAGATTTTAATTTGCAGTGGCTGTTGCGGAGTGGGACTTAGTCCCGGGACAAGCTGAAAACCTAGCCCTATATTTGCAGTATTACTCAACAGCTTACCACACATCCCTATCCTGTACCTTATGCATGCGAGTACCCTTTATTACTTTTGCACGGTCATTTGGTGGCACAAGAAGGAAAGCAACAGAAGACAATACACGTTAAAAATTTGGTGTCCTGGGCTTGCCCGGTGGCACTGAGGGTTGAGGTGCTGGACGCCACACATTGCACCATGCCGGTGAACCGGGTTCAGGAATGGACTTGGGCCGCCAGGGGCTGGCAGGGGAGAGGAAGGGCTGAGCATCCCACGACTGCTCTCCTTCCTTTGGGGTGGGCTCGGGGCATGCACCACGCTGCAGTGGCGACTGGCGGAGGCCAGCCACACTACAGCTGCGGGCATAGAGAGAGGGAGAAGCACAGTGGGCGTCAGCATGGACGTGCTCAACACCATTGCACGTCCGACTCCCCAAGGGGACAAAAATCAGCAGAAAATGGTGGGGCAATCTTGGCAGCTAATGGCCGTGCCCTGCACCCCTGGACATGACAGGCACCTTGCCGGGGGTATGGCTGACCCCTGTGAGCATGGGGCAAAGTATCCGCGTGCTGGACCTAGTCCCGGGGTGCACTTGCTGGCCGCTGGAGGTCATAGGGCTCGCTCCATAGGGAGGAGCATAAACAGAAAGGAAAAAAAACAAATATATGGTGTCCTTTTTGAGCATCCTATGCGTATAATATATTTTCAGTAGCGGATATGATATTTAGTTGAGAATAACTAGTTTGTGGCAACAGAGTTTTTTACAAGGGAAATTGGAGTCTTCCAAAATAAAGGACTTGCCAGAAGTACTGCCCTTCTGCATCAGCTATTCAGATTGTGGGCATCTCCCAGCTGACATATATGGACTATTTTTCAAAGTTCCTTTCCAGTTTTAGGGATTCCAGTCTAGTTTAACATATGAGTTTGCATAATACAACAGTACATGTAGATCTGGGTGTAACACACAAGAAATCTGCAGGTACTGTACCTGTTTTGCCAGTGTTATTAATGAACTTTTTTTTAATTTTTGTTGGTGACCCAGAAGGCTAGACTAGATCATTAAAGAAAAAAAGAAAAACAGAGGGTATACTTGAGATTGAAAGTTATGTAAAATGAACAGACACACTGTATGTCTGAAGGGCTAATGTGTCAATGACACATACTTACTGCTGGCCTAATCAAAAAAAAAAGTACACATTTCAAGGCTTAAAATAAGCAGGTTCACATAACAATATGCAAATTAAGAAATGGGATTTGCAAGCTAGTTGCCAGCATGATTAGGCTAATCACTCTGTTGACACAGTGTCCCCCAGGGCACAAAAAGAACGTGGATAACAGCACCCTGCTAGATGTTATCCTAGTGAATAAACCACATCTCTTCTCCTTTGCCAGCACCTTCTTTAGTGATATCAGTGATCACTCATTTATTGCTTGCATAAGATCAAGCAATAAACCTACTACTTCGCCGAAGTTTGCTGCCAAGAGATCTAGACAGACTTTGATCTCACTGCCTACATAAAGAAACTGAAACACTCGTTGTATTGGCAAGAGTTCTATTTGGCAAAAAACACGCAATCAGCATTCAACATATTCAGCAAAATTATCCTAGATGCCCTAAATAAATATGCACCTACACTTAAGGTGCGAATAGCAAAAAATGCATGTAGATGGTTCACACCATTATTAAAATCTGCATTGACTGAAAGAGATAACCTTTGGAAAAAAGGACGCAAAACCCAGTCTGCTGCAGACTGGTGCAAGTTCAAAACGGCACGAAACTCATGTACTAGAATGGTTAGAGATACAAAAGCTGCATAATATCATTCTGAATTTCTCTCTGCCTCCAAAAATCCTACAAGATTTTGGAAAACCGTCAAGGACTTGTCTGGTCATATGTCCAGTGGCTCACTACCTGATGAAATCTCCTTAAAAAATAACACCATTAGTGACAGACTGGAAGTTCTGGATGCCTTCAATAATCACTTTGCAACTGCAGGCTTAGCCTTCGACAATTCCCCTGCGAATTTGATATGCTCTCAGGTGGATAATCAAGGTGCAGATCCTAGCGTCACCGATTCAGTCTTCTCCTTGCATCCTACTACTCTGAAAGAAGTTGAAGACTTATTGCTAAAACTGGATGTAAAAAAAAGTGCTGGTGTGGATAACCTCGACCCATATTTCTTGAAGGTGGCCATCCATGTGTTAGCCGTGCCCATAACCCATTTATTTAACCTATCATTAACTCAAGGATCCATTCCTTCAATATGGAAAACAGCGCACATCATACCCCTGTTCAAGTCCGGAAATCCCTGCGATCTAAATAATTACAGACCAATTTCCATTCTCCCGGTCTTGTCAAAATTACTGGAAAAAGTCGTAAGTAACCAGCTGAGGCAGTATCTAGAAGCTAATAACCTGCTTAATCCAGTCCAATCAGGGTTCAGAGCTAAACATAGCATCATCACAGGACTTGCCAAAGTGACTAATGACTGGCAAAGAGAGCTAGACAACAGGAATTACACCTGCGCCATATTCTTGGACCTGAGCAAGGCCTTCGACACTGTCAACCATTCTCTGCTACTCTCTTCCCTGACCTCACTAGGTGCTGACCCATTATCTTTATAGTGATTCAACAACTACCTCTCTGATTGTTTCCAGCAGGTGAAAGCGGAAGGAGATCTCTCAACTCTCAAAGCTCTCCTAAGAGGTGTTCCCCAGGGTTCTATCTTAGGACTGATCTTATTTGCAATATACATCAATAATATTGATGAACGCATAACTAAGGCCAACATTCATCTGTTTGCAGATGACACAGTTCTTTACGTAAGCTGCCCGTCATTACAATCTGCATGTAATGACCTTCAATCTGAGTTCAACCTGCTGCAACACCAACTCCTAAACAAAAAACTATTACTTAACACCAAGAAAACAAAAGCAATGCTCTTTTCTCCCTCTACCCAAATGGTAAATTCAGCCCTATCAGATGCTGTGCCGCAGGTTACTACAATTCTTGGCGAGAAGTTGGAATTTGTCCCTAAATTCAAATACCTGGGAGTATGGCTGGACCATAGGCTCTCCTTAACAGAGCATGTTGAAGAATTACTCAAAAAATTATGACAGAGACTTGGTCTGTTCTTTAGGATAGCCCACTTCTTAACTAGAGATGCCAAACTACAGCTGGTACAATCAACCTTTCAATCCTTGATAGATTATGCTGACATCCTCTACAGTCACTGTCCCATTTCCTACCTCACCAACTTGACACATTATATCATAGAGCTTTGAGGTTCATCACAGGCCTGCTTTATTCCACTCACCACTGCTCCCTATAGCAATCAGTGGGGTGGAGTTCTCTTCAATTCAGGAGTGATAAAAATGCAGTCTTACGGACCCTGAGAGCCATCTCCAAAAAACTGCCCCAGTTCATTACAGACTGTCTTCCTATAAAACCAATAGGCAATTACGCCCTGCGAAGTTGCACATTTCTCCTACTGATGGTTCCCAAAGTTAACTCTCGCTTTGGCAGGGCTTCTATAAGCTTTACACTGTCCTCCTTGTGGAATAAATTGCAAAAAAAACTGAAACTAAGGTCACCCATAGGCATCTCATCTTTCAAGCTCTTATATTCACGTCTCAGAAATGATCAGTGCAATTGTTTCCCATGACCATGAATTGTCATCATGCTAACCTGTACCATTTAACCATGAACAAATTACTTCTACTGCTTGTCTCCTGCTTAGCCCTGGTCTGTTATCATGCTTTCATGTAACACCTTGATGCCTCTGTCCTCCCTTTGATACTGGTCTATCTTCCCGCTTTCTCCAGCCTTCTTTTCACAACTCTATACTGCACTCATCCACAATCTACAAGCAATCATACTATAGAAGTCCTAACTCCCCTTTCCTCTCCCCGTAGGCCCCCACCGCCGCATCAGTTCTACCGACCTATCCTTGGGACTTCACTTCTCACAATGTTTATCCTTCACTTACATATTACATGCCCCTCCTGGTACCTCATGTGCCATTAGCTGGTGGTTCTCCAAGCCATTTTCATGGCTAGTACTAGTGACTGCCCCTGGTAAATGAACTAACTGGTACTTCTATATAGAGAACATGGTTTATATACAGTTGCATGGTTCAATGGTGGACCTGCCCCCTTGTATTTGAATCCTCCTCTGTTATGGCTTGCCTTGTCTTCCTTTTATCATTTGACTCCCCTATTACTGCACCATTATGTTTGTGTTTATATACTTATTTACATCTATTTATATGTTTTTATGATGGATGTTACCCGACCCTGTTCTAACCAGGTCCATCTTGTAAAAGAGCTCTGCTCAATGATGTTCGCCTGGATAAATAAAGATTTTGATTGATTGATTGATGTGTTTTTAAGAAAATGTACTTTTTTTTTGGGGGGGGGCGCTTGTCAAGGTCATCTGGCCCCTCCTCTCCATTTCATTTCATCTGTTAGTTTTACCAGGAAGGTGGACTGGATCAATGACCCTTTTTCAGCCACGCCTGGGGGAGAGTAATACAATTGGAGTACAATACAAATATCTAATAAAATCATTACAAGCAAGCAACAGTACAGGTATATACAATATATACAACATGCAACTATAAATATTGGCAAAATTGCACAAAATTCAATAACCCAATCTATACAGAATTATGTAACCCTGTAACAGCAGCAAATAGACTCCCTCCCTGGCTCACTGATTGGTGAGTAGACTTCTGAGGGGAGTTCCCCCCCCCCCAACCACCAGCTACTCTGCGCAGGAGAAATGTGACCTGTGTGATCCGGTCTGAGCATCGTTATCGTTTCAGGAGAAGGTCAGTGACCAGACTGGGCCAGGCAGAGGAAGAGAAGATAGTAAAGTAGGAACCCGTCTTTTTCTTTGGGTAGGGTTTGGCATCAACAGTTAGCATTAGTTTAGCATTCCGGTTATGTATTTTTTTTTTTGGTAGGGCCAGAAGCATACAAGAGTCAGAGGTGTCCAGGAGCTAGTGAGGAGTCACAGAGTGGAGTGGAGTGGCGGGAAGACGTTGAAAAGGCTGCAGCCAGTGCACAGCAGAGGAACGACGCAGCAGGCTGACAGCAGAGCAGCAACACTGATGATCAGGAACAATGACCATCCCAAAAAGTGAATATTATTTATTTATTTTGGTGGGGAGGAGTTCAGTCACATATGCTGCATTCAAGAAAAGAAAACATTAAAAAAAGTTAAACTGCAAAAAAAAAAAAAAAACTTTAAAAAAAAATGGCCATGCCATGCAATGGAACAGCACAGATCTTGGAAGATCAGCCTGTATATTATTTGGGACAAAACTGAAAAAAACTTTACAGTGACATGAAAGTTCTGTGCCATGCATAGTGCAGTGAAGGGAAACAAACAAAATACCATGTGAAACAGAAGTTTTATGTACGCGGTACTAGTAAATAAGCAACTAGGTTCTAAATTATTTGATACTGTGCAACTAACGATTACCTGTCTTAACTGTGTACAGCCGGGTACATCTTCTCATTTCATTTTCGGATCCAGAAACAAATGATTTGATACCTTTTATTGGACCAACATGGATGTTACAGAAAAGAACAAAGTGCTCTAGCTTTCGAACCAACCAGGTCCTTCTTCAGAAGCTTTGTGGCAGTTTTTTCAAATATCCCATACTATTAACACCAGATTATATAGAAAAAGCAGAAATAATTCTCATTGGTTTAACATATACATTTAAAACATAATAGAAGATCACGTCAGAGAAGCTAATTAACACCAGTATGCCTTTAACTGAGGAGCCTCAGAAGGGCAGAGGTTATCAATAATTCTCTACAGCCAGAGTTTTCTTGTCACATAAATTTTAAAACGTCTCAGTATGCCAAGAAAGCATTCTAGTGATCAAAAAAAAAACTTGGGAGTGGCATTCTCTCTAATACATGTAAGATGAGCTTACAACTTACATTCCAGTTGTCCTGGTATATTAAAGGGGACTGCTCAAATTCCAGAGGCAGACCCATTCCTACCACTTCCAGCACCCAGAGGTCCGTGGTGATATCGGACCAGGCGGAAAGGAAGTGGCGACCGTCCCCGGGGAACGGGAGGCAACAAGCAGGTTGGGGGCGTACCCCTCAACCTGTCACTGGGCAGGCTTGGAGGAAGGACCGGCCGAGGAGCCTCCTGGACCTCTCCCTCCCAGCTTCCTGCTGGAGGAAGCAGCAGGCTTGGCTTTGGGGTGCCAAGAGCGAGCCTGCTGGCCCTGATGCTGGTGTTGCTGGGCCGGACGTGCCACAGGGGCTGAAAGACGTAAGGGCTTATGCTGCTGCTGGCAGCCTTTGTCCTTCTGGGCAGACGTGACTGAGTCCACGGTGGCGCTGGACTTCTCGATCCGCTGAAGATGCCCCTCCACCCCGGGACCGAACAAGTCGGTACCCAGGAAGGGAACGTCTGCCAGCTTGTGCTTGGTATCTGCCGTGAAAGTGGAGATCTGCTGCCACGCTCTGCTGCGCATGCCCACTGTGGCCGCTACTGACCGGGCACACGAGTCAGCGATGTCCAGAGATGTCTGGAGCTGCTGTCTGGCCACTGCCCTTCCCTAATCCCGCACCTGCTTGACCGTAGTTTGGAGGTCAGCTGGGAGATGAGGAATCACCTCATCCAGGGAGCCCAAAAGGGCGTGTGAAAAGTGTGCCATCAGGACAGCCGAGCTGGCCTGACAAAGGCCTAGGGAGGAAGCAGCATAAACTTTCCACCCGGAGTAGTCCAACTTCTTGGACTCCTTGTCGAGAGGCTTGTCCATGTCCCAAGCGTTCCCAGAATGCCGGAAAACGCTATCGGTCACGAGCCCATCCGGAGAGGGGTGCTCCGAGAAACCAGAGAGTGAACCGGTGGGAAAAGCATACTTCCGAGCCATCCTGGCTGAAGGTGCTGGACAAGAAGCTGGCCGCTGCCATAGCTTCAGGGCCAGGCCAACAAAGGCTTCAGCTACCGGGAAGACCTCCATAGGAGAATCCCCTCGGTCCAGTATCTCCGTGAGGGGATACCTGGCCCATTTTGAAATGGGTTTGAGCTTCATCCCAGTGGATTCTGAGATGAATCGAAGCATTCTAAGGAACGAGGATGGGCTCTCGTCCACCGACTGACCCCCGGTGGACTCCAGGTCAAGCGGCCTGGAGAACAAGGAGGAGGAGTCGTCGTCAGACTCCGAGGAGTCAGCAAACAGCTGCTAAGCGTCTACCCCTTTACCTGCCGAGGTCGATCGGGAGTCAGGGTGACTGACAACTGATAGGGCAAGCCCTGACCCGACCGAGAATCCTTGGTCGGGGCCCCAGATTTAGGTTATGGAGTTGGGGGTTCCACCACAATGGGTGGCGCAGCCAGTTTCGGCCGAACAACCGATGCTGGCTTCAGCTCCTTGACTACAACGAGGAGTTGTTTCGGCCGCTCCGGTGACAGCCACTTAATGGCCGGGGAAGGCAACGGAGTCGGCTTATTCACAGTCAAAAGGAGCTCTGCCACATTAGATCTCAGAGCGCGACGCAATTTGGCGCCCGGAGTGTATCCACTAAGAGGACGGCGGATAAGGCATGAGCGGCACCGCTTTCCACTGTGCCGAACCGACACCGCCGATGTCGACGGATTGGCTGGACCTGAAGAAGTCCAAGACCGACCTTCGGAGTTTCCGAGGGTGGGTCTAAGAGGGGTGGGGGAACCCGCTCCTCCCTCGGTTCAGGGACCTTAACCAGGGACTCTGGCACAGGAGGCACAGGCAAGTCCTCGGTTTCCACCGGGGAAACAAGTGAAGAAGGGTTGTCGGCTTCTCCAGTTGATAGACCGTCTGACGGGTCGAGAAAAATCTTGACCGCGTCGACGGGTTTCTTGGCCAGCTGACCTGACGGGGACACCATGAAGCCAGCGACCTTAGCCGCAACCTCGACCGAAGTCAAATGTCGACTATCCAGGGAAGGGGACCTCTCCCACTCCCACAAACATCAACGATGGGACTTACCTTTAGAGTCCTTCTGTTTGGACCGAGAAGAATGTCCCGAAGGCCCTTCTCCCTTGGTGGAGAGGGATTGGCAAAGCTCCTTAAACGAAGCCGTGTAGGAGGAGCCCAAGGAGACCGGGATAAATGCTGTGACCGAGGATGATGATGCTGCGGCCTGGGCTGCCTCCTCCTCAAGGGCGATCATCTGTTCGAGCTGTTCAGCCGAGCCCGCAGCCGCAGACACCGCCCAACGGGCCTCCTTCGACTTGACCGGAGGATAATGTTTCTCTGAGCGCCCAAGTTGCAATCTGGCAGCACGATCCTCTAAGACTGTAGCCGAGAAGGACTTGCACAAGTCGGAGGCCTACGAGTCATGGCCAAGCCCCAAGCAGTAAACGCACGTGGAGTGCGGATCGGTCCGGGACATTTTCTGCCCACAGGGGCACCGATGAAATCCACGAGTTGATTTGTCCATTGCAGCCGCGAGGGAAGATAAAGACTGAAGTCTTGTGAATTTTAAAATTAGTTTTGGGTTAACCAAAGAGTTTGGATCCAGGCCTTAAACGCACAGCGCAAAGGAGGGAACCTGAGCTTCCAAGCGGTAAGGAAGATCTGGAGTCATGAGGCGGAGCCGAGAGATTTATAACCCAGGTGGGTGGGTGGGAGGAGCCAGCCTGAAGACCTTCCAGCATGATTTAAAGTGGCAAGGAACCTGCCAGTAAGTGTGGATTGAACAACATATCCATGTCCCTAGAAAAATTCTTTGTCCACTATGGTACCCCCCAGCAGATCCATTCTGACCAAGGCAGAGACGCTGAAAGTAGGTTAATCAAAGAACTGCTCTCTCTGTAGGGGGGTGTGGAAGTCAAGAACCACCCCCTATCACTCGCAGGGGGACCCTCTACCAGAACACGTCAACCACACCCTTCTGGACACCCTCCATCCAAAAGACAAGCATAAGTGGAGCCAGCAGATTAGCACCTTGGTACACGTGTATAATTGCACCAAAATTGATGCTACTAGGTTTTCCCCCTACCGTCTCATGTTCGGGAGGGAGGCCTGCCTGCCAGTTGATGTCCACTTTGGGGTCTCTCCAGATGGGGTCCGAGCCGAAAACTACTTGCAGTATGTACAGAAATTGAAAGATCAGTTTAATCATGCCTATCAACTAGCTCAAACTATGGCTTCTAAGCGAAATCTTGCCAACAAAGAAAGACTTGCTCAACGAGTAAAAGCCCAGGAGTTGTTGTCCGGAGATAGGGTGCTACTATGCAATTTGGGACTGCACGAAAAACACAAAATTACTGATAGATGGCACCATCTTCCTCACGCAGTAGTTGGTAAATTGGATGATCTGACGGTGTACAAGGTGTGCCCAGAAAATAATTTCAAAGCTGTTAAGACCATGCACCGCAATCACTTGCTGCCCATCGGCCAAGTTGTTATTGATACTGAACCAACACTTGATACTTCTCCTGGGCCAGTAACCCGTGCTGCTGCAAAGAGGAAACCAAGCCAACCTGTTAGTGTTGTTCCAGAACTAAGGCCTTCCCCTCAGCAGGCCCAGAGTGATAGTGATGACTGTTCATTTGTCTCTGATGAGAGTGACTGTGTTAATGCCTATTATCCCTCATATGAACTGAGTCAGCTGTTTCGAGGCACTCCTCTGCAGAATCGTGGAGATAAAGCTGGGCCTTCAGAACTGCCTAACCCCCCAGCTTCTTCCTTGGACCCAATGCCCCCTGAAAGTGACATGCAAAGTATCACGTCTGAAGCTGCAGACTCTTTGCGTCTTGTAGAACTGTTCGACTTGCCCAAAGAAGGGGCTGATGGCCTGAGTCTCCATGGTGACATACCAGAACTTGAAGAACAATATGAAAGTTTTGACAGCACCCTTCAGTGCCGCAAAGTCTAATTGTGCCAGAGCCTCCTCAGAATGAGCAACCTGGGCCCTCTTCAGAAGATAATTTGTTATTTATTTTATTTATTTAGTTGTTTAACCAGGTATAGCACACTAAGCTGAAAGCTTTTTTACAGGAGCGACCTGGGAGCACAAGGAGGGTTAAGTGACTTGCTCAGGGTCACACAGTATGCAAGTGGAAGCTGTGGGATTCAAACCCAGGTCTGGTCTGCTGGATGTCACCAAATTTGCAGCTCAGAGCCTTAGACCACTGCGCTATACTGCCTCCTATAATAATGAGCAAAGTATTGTGGAAACAGAATCTGCAGAGCAAGGAGCAGATAGTGTTCCCAATCTGGACATTCCAACCAGTGCAGAGGCATCCCTCACTACAGGAGGCAAAATCAATGCCAGTGTTGACCGTCCAGAGCCTGTGTCTGTTCCCCCCAGAAAATCTGGGCGACCTGTTAAGCCAGTGCTGCGTTTCAGTTATGATTCCCTTGGGAGTTCTGTGGACTTGCCTCTAAATGTGGTCCATAAAGGTGTTTACGTTTCCAAGAGCTCTCTGCCCAAACTGAGCTTGACTGACACCTCCTGATTAATTGTTCTTCCCTCAGAACATGGTGCCCCTGTCCCAACTAGCCCCAAGTTAGCTGATAAGGAAGAGCCCCCTTCTACATTGTTTACTGTACAAAAAGTTATACGTGAAGTCATAGGTAACTGTTCATAGTATGTTAATCACAACAGAATCAGTATAGAGTGCATGAAACATGCAGTATTGTCAATGAAGATATGGTACAGTGAAATGTATAGTAATGTGATAAGTTTACATTAACTGATGCATCAGATATTATTCCCATAGTACGCCGATGTCACGTATATATTGCTTCTTCAATATTGTGATGGTGTAGACTTGATGCGGAGCGGACACCAAGTTTTTCCAGGCAGAAAAGGGTGTAACCCCCCTACAAATGTGGGTTCCTGAACGTCTTCCTTGGGTGTGTCTAAATGCCCACTGCCAGGCTGGTATCCTGTGTCTTAGTGTTTTAAATGTGTGTATGAGAGTGCCTTAATGCCTCTGTGCTCTGTCTCTTTAACAGCTGCCTATAACATGGTGCTTATTTAATCTGGGAGGGGGCTGAGTGTTTCTATGCTCGAGTCCCGCCCGGGCTGCCAGATAATCACTCCGTTCTACCATCATTATTTGTCCAGAGGGAGCTCTACTAGAAGCTGTACTTATTTGCTGATTATCTATTAGAATAGTAAAGATATTGTAGTTTGTCTAACCTGCCTTCTTTGCAGCATGGACAGTTCTGTATATCACCATCTTGGTCCTGGACTGCCAGAATGGGCCAATCAGTACATTTGGGGACCCTAAAATGGATTCTGTCCACAGGGGTCTTGTGGGAGTGAATTTCTATAGGAATTGTAGTTTTGAAACTTTGGCGCCTAAATGCACCTGGAGGCGGAGCCCTTGCTTTTGCCAGACAGATGAATCAACGAATTGAACCTTTTGGACCGAAGGGAAATTCCCAAGCTGCCTGCTGCAGTGAGTTAATCTGGAGGTACAGTTTGGAGACTGAACAGCTCAAGAGATTAGAGTAGCTGCTTCCGCGTAGTTCACGCGGGAGATAGGTGGAAAGGCTGCGTTTGGCCTGTCTGCCTGCTGTCCCTCGAGAGGGAATCCTTGGAAAGGCTTAGCAATCAGACTGTACCTGAATTGGAGTGTGACAAAGCCACTGAAGAGTGACTGGATTTAAACCTGAAGAAGACCGAAGATTTGCTGTACACGATCGGCCAGTCAGGACACCCAGTTGCCACAGAATTCCCAGTTTTGCTCAGAGACGCTGATATTGCTGCTGGACTGCTATCCGCATTGTGATATGGTGATTGCTTTACTATAAATGTGCTGTTTGCTATTAGTGGGTTGCAATTTGGTTCTCCACTGTTTAATTGTGTCACGCTTGCTGGAAGCTGCATCCAGCCTTCCTGGACTGATATCCGAACTGCCTTACCTGGCCTGGGCCCTGCCACACTGGCCCAGTCAGCTACTTCAAGCACAAAGAACACCATCGACGAGAGAGCTGCCAGGGGATCTTCCCCCGCTCAACATCACAAACAGGAACAACACCACAGTGAATCGTGTGGGCCCTGCTTCTCCTAGCAAATCAGTAAGTCATCCTGCAGTCTCCATTTCGTCCATCCTGTGTCCTGTACTGGGTAGCGTGAGTAAACACTAGGGAGCTCCCTGCAACAACAGCTCAAAGTGTGTCATCTGATTTAATTGTTTTGTCTAATAATCACGAAGTGAAACTCCTGGCTCCGGATTACAAATTGTGTGTGGTTGTGCATGCCTTTTCTTCTCATCACAGGGCCCTAACCCGCTGTGACACCGGCCTACCCCAGGCAACATTCCAGGCTAGCCCGTCTTACTTCCAACTGGGCACCCAGAGTGTGCGACTCTGCAGGAACTAAAAGTGCATGCATAACTGCCTGACTAGATCAGTTTTAGAATCAATCAACCTGGTTACGCCTCTCCCTTGTTCAATTCCCTTGAATAAATTAGATCTAACTCTTTTTGCATTTAATCTGATTGTGGTTCCAGTTTGTACCAAAAGCACTGTACTGTTGTTATTTTCTGTGCCTAAGCTTGTTTTACAGGGGTCTCCAGGGTCAAACTGATGGAACCAGCCCTGGTGGTAAGTGCAAACAGTGTGGGGATTTGTATGCTGAACAGGGGCTACTGTAGAAGTGTTTGTTGCATACTGTCTAGGCCACTAGAGGGGAAAGAGGGGGGCTAAAGTGTCCCGGAGGGCTGTACCCAAGTTAGCCTTCTTACTAACAACCCTGCCCTCCGGGTGGAGGCACCTGTTTCAGTACCCAGGCCCCTTAACCTGCAACTAGCCAAGCAGGCAGGGGTAGTAGCCCTTGGGATAGTGCTACCTACGGGTTACATACCAACACCCAAACCAGAACGAAGTCAGCGATAAGGAAATCCTGGAAACCACACTCCAGATGTCAGGCAAAGGGGACATGTTGCTGGTGGGGGATTTCAATCTGCCGGACATAGACTGGAATACCCACACAGCAGCATCATAGCAGAGCAGGGAATTCCTAGTCACATTACAGGAAGCAGGCCTAAGTCAACTAGTGATATCACAGAGAGGGTTGTGGATGCATGGAATGGCCTTCCGGAGGAGGTTGTGGAGTCAAAAACAGTGGTGGAATTCAAGCATGCATGGGACAGTTATAAGGCAATTCTAGGGGGTTGGGGTAGGAAGAAGTAGGCTGCTGGTTAACTAGGATCTGCAGCTTATCCAATAGGTAGGGAAATGGGCAGACTGGGTGGGCCAAGCGGTCCTTATCTGCCGTCAAAATCTATGTTTCTATGTTTCTATATCACCCACAAGGGGTAACGTGGTTCTAGATCTGATATTCACAAATAGCAACAGGGCTACAGGTGTCGAAGTAAGGAACCACCTGGGCAACAGTGATCATAACACGGTATGGTTCAGGGTAAAAAGGACTGCAGACTCCACACACTCCAAACAAAAGGTCCTTGACTTCAGGAGGGCAGACTTCACAAAGGAGGGCAGACTTCACAAACATGAAGGCCTGCCTAAGAGACAACCCTAGTAACTCGACAGAAGGGAGCATTGAGGAATATTGTACAAGGCTGAAGGATGCAATAACCATGGTCACAGCAGAGTGTGCCCGTCAGGTTAGTAAGAACAAAAGGAGGAAAAACCCACTATGGTTTTCCAAGGAGGTGGCAACCATCGTGACAGAAAAGCACATAACCTTCAGAAAGTACAAGGAGTTGGGGAACGAGGCAGACAAAACAGATTATAAACAGAAACTAAAAGAGACAGGGAAAGTGATAAGAAATGCAAAGACTCAAACAGAGGTTAGGATAGCTCAGGAAGTAAAAAAGGGTAACAAAACCTTCTACAGGTGCATACATGAAAAGAGGAAGACCAAAGGGGGGAATTGTTAGAATCACAAAAAAAGATGCACAAACCACAGAGCAAGACATGGAGAAGGCAGAGGCACTCAATAAGTACTTCTGCTCAGTCTTCACACAGGAAACAGATGGTAATGGACCAACAATAGGCACAAAGAAGTGTCTGACTGAAGGAACAGACACAGGTTCCTGCACAGAGGAAAGGGTCCTGGAGGAAATAGACAAGTTAAAGGTAGATAAAGCTATGGGGCCAGAGGGGATACACCCAAGAATACTGAAAGAACTAGGGAAGGAACTGGCAGCCCCCTTAGCAGTGTTCTTCAACAAATCATTAAGGAGCGGAGAGTTGCCAGAAGATTGAAAGTGTGCAACAGTAGTACCACTCCACAAGAGCGGAAGCAAGGAACAGCCAGGCAACTACCATCCAGTTAGTCTATCGTCAGTTATGGGAAAACTGATGGCGTCCCTGCTGAAGGAAAGAATCATAGCTTTTTTGGAGCAAACTGGTCAGCTCGACAAAAATCAACACAGTTTCACAGCAGGGAGGTCCTGACAGACAAACCTGGTTGATTTTTTCAACTGGGTCATCAAAACAGTAGATCAGGGTGGGGCAGTGGATGTTGTTTGCCTGGACTTCAGCAAAGCTTTTGACTCTGTTCCGCAGGAGACTAGTCAAAAAACTGGAGAACATGGGAATTGGGCCAGAGGTTACAAACTGGGTCAGAAACTGGTTACATGGGAGAACTCAGAGAGTATTAGTAAATGGCACTCTGTCTCTGGAGGGGAGGGCAGCTAGTGGGGTCCCGCAGGGCTCTGTTCTGGGGCTGATCCTCTTCAACATATTCATCAGCAACATTGCAGATGAACTGGAGGGAAAGGTGTGCCTGTTTGCAGATGACACCTAAATCGGTAACAGGGTAGACACAACAGAGGGACAGCAAAGCATGAAACCTGATCTCCGAAAACTGGAGGAGTGGTCCAAGACCTGGAAATTGAAATTCAGTGCCAAGAAATGCAAGATCATGCACCTGAGAAAGCATAATCTAGGGAAACTGTATTTAATGGGAGGGGAGCAGCTGGTGGCAACCAGGCAGGGGCGAGACCTAGAAGTGATCATATCAGATGACCTCAAGGTCAGTAGAAATTGTGAAAAGGCAGCATTAAACGCTAGTGGTATCCTGGGATGCATAGGGAGGGGCATCACGAGCAGAAGGCATGAAGTAATCATGCCCCTGTATCGGTCCCTGGTCAGGCCTCACCTGGAGTACTGTGTCCAGTTCTGGAGGCTACATCTCAGGAAGGACATAGCTAGGCTGGAGACGCTACAGAGAAGTGCAATAAAGATGGTGCATGGCTTGCATTAGAAATCGTATGAGGCAAGACTGGATGACCTAAAATTATACTCCCTAGAACAATGCAGGAATCATGGGGACATGACAGAAACATCCAAATACCTTAAAGGCAACAATAGGGTGCACGTGCAGAATCTCTTTCAGGTAAAGAACTACAGCAGGACTAGAGGGCACAACCTTCGACTTGAAGGGCGGAAAGTTCAGCAGCAATATGAGGAAATTCTTCTTTACAGAGTGTGTTGTGGAACCATGGAATAGTCTGCCGGGGGGGGGGGGAGCCAAGACAGTGGGGGAATTCAAGCGGGCATGGGACAGACACTGTGGGATACACAAGCAAGCAGCTAAGTACAGAGGTAGGAAGCTACGGGCAGACTTGATGGATCGTACGGTCCCCATCTGCTTGTTTCTATGTTTCATCATTGCATTTATTTGAATGAATCAAATTGTGCTATTGGGTTTTGTTCTGCTGGAAAAACTGATTTTTCAGTTTCCCATTTGCTGGGTTTCATCTAGGTGAATACAATGGATGTTATGTGTATTTTTTTAATTGTCTAAATCAATCTTTAGCCGTTTTACTTGTCTTTCTCGTTGTTAGAATCCTGTATCCCCCCCCCCAAAAAAAATCTCTCTCTCTCTCTCTCTTGCCATTTCATTTATTTTTGAATATCAAGTTGTGCTAATGGATTTTGTTCTTTATTTATTTATTCATTTTGTTAACCAGGTGAGAGGAGTTCCTCTTCCGGGGCAACCCGAACCAACAACTTAGATCAAACATACATTACAAAATACACAGAGAAGAAATACATTCAGTAAAGTTTGGTGTACAAGTACATGAACAGAATCAGAACTAGAAATAATGTTTTGGAAGTGGCTGTCCAAGGGACAAGTGGGATGCAAATTTTACCTGTCCCACAAAATATATACATGTACAGTAAAATTTTAAGTAATTAAAAAAACAAAAAACTGTTTCTTAATATAACTGGGCTTAGAAACTAGTGCCCCTGGAATAGCAGACTTGTTCCCACAACAGGGCTAAGTAACTGGTGCCCGCTGACAGGATAGATTTGAGCCCTATATAGAGCCGATTGTAAATGGCAACTATGGCAAGACAGACTAGTGCCATTAAAGTTTAATTGATCCCCCAGTGCCAGTTACAGTTTTTTTTTTTATTGACACCCCACCCCAACACACACACACTTTTAGCCCCATTGGTTTAATATTTGTTGACTATATTGGGGGATAATGAGCCCACACACACATCTTGCTTGATCACCCCTGAAATTATCTTTTATTGCTTCCTCTCCTTGTCAGCCTGCCCTTCCTGCTTAGCCCCAACAAGAGCTTTTAAAGAGACTCACCAGAATGAGCACCTGCACCATCTATATTGGTGCCTTGTCACCAAAGGTTCTCAATAAGAATAAGATCCTCGAGATGTGTTTTATGAATAGAAAGTTTTTTTTGTTTTTTTTTCCATTTCTTTTTCCCTCCAGTCACGGCCCCGAGGTTCTCTCTCAGGCAACCCATCTGTTATCCTGCCCGCCTGTGAATCCTGAACTGTGCCTCCTCTCTCCTCTCCTCACTGATGCCAGTACCCCTGGCTAACCCTATCCGGGGAGGGTCGCCCCTCTTGCCTACTTTGGGCGCTCTTACAACTCAGACTCCGGCACTGGACGAGGGACAGGATAGAGGTAATCGAAGGCCAGCCAAGGAAACCCGGCATTGGGCATGGGGGAAGGGTGCTGTCGCCTGATCCTCGGCGCTGGGTTTTTCCTGTGTTCTTATTCCGCCCATTCCACACCCCCCCCCCCGCATGCGCACCGCCAGACATTGTAAGGCTCACAGCAACCCTGCCTTACATTGGGCATGCCATTATGTGCAGCCCACTCTACTGCGGCGTCCCCGATCTCCACCAGGGGCTGCCGGTGCGCTGAGCTCCCCAATGTCTTCCCCCCGGGACTGGAGAGCAGCCCTGAGGGCGCACAATTCAGTCCCTCCCCTGCCAACAACCAGCTCCTGAGCTTGCACCCGAACTCGGGTCGCCGACGTGGCGCAAGGTGTGGCGTCCAGCGCCTCAACCCTCAGCGCCACCGGGCTGACTAATAGAAAGTTATTTTACTCGTTATATTCAGAATACCCGGTCCCAAGGACTTCCCGTTGTTTTCCTGCCGCCCATGCTCTGCCACCATGCTCACAGACGTGATGACGAGATACCAGTGGGAGTGCGGGGGTTTGCTCCATTATATTCAATGGGTGGTGACTTTTCGATCTTTTTTTGTAATATAATGGCCACTTGGCAGTGAAACGTGAACACCGGTCAACTAACAAGAAAGAAAACGGGAAGTCCTTGGGACCCAGTATTCTGAATTGTACGAGTAAAATAACTTTTTATTCATAAACCACATCTTGGGGATATTATTCTTATCAAGAACCTTTGGTGGCAAGGCACCAATACAGATGGTGCAGGTGCTTGTATTTTTATCTTGGTGGGTCTCTTTAAATTTGGCCTTTTTTATGTTTGCTTGCACGCATGTGCAAGAAACATAGTGCCATCATCCGAGATTTCGGAGGTGTGTCACCCCCTCTTCCAATTCAGTCAGTGTGTTGGCAGGCGCGGCCCCTGTCTGCCAATGCATGCTGGAGCTGTCTATGACAAGCTCCAAAATGCAGTGGCATACAGTTGAAAGGGGGAACTACGCTTCAGTGAGCAGCGATAAGATATCGCCTGCTCATGCGCATCTCCCCTACACACACACACACACACACACGCCGCACACGCGGGTATGCTCCCTGCCGACACACTGTACAGCCGGCGGGGCACCAATCCCCCGTCGGCTGTGCTGCGCCCCCGCCCCCAAAGCCTTCCAAATGCCACGCTGGTGCCCACCCCAGCATGGCAACTCATGATATAGCCGACAGGGTGCCCAATCCCCGTCGGCTCCCTGTCCTCACCCCGGTACTGGGTGCAGCTGGCGAGGCCCACCCAGCGTGGCAATGAATACTTTGGCCGACAGGGGTGCCCAACCCCGTCGGCTGAATGCCCTCAAACTGCCCAGTGCCACGCTGGGAGCCCACCCAGCGTGGCAAACATCCCATGTCGCTATTGAAAAAAGAAAACTTGTAAAGAAAAAACGGTCCCACGTAGTCTCCTGGCCCCTCCCACAGCCCGCACCACCCACTGCGCACCCTGCCTCCCACACCCTCACCCCATACTTACCTCTGGACCTCGGCACGACAATCTTGTGGACGGGAACACGTCTGCACTCTTCAAAGCCGAACGCGAACTGAGGAAATGCCGGTAAGCTGTATAATGGGCTAGATAGGGTTTTTTCAACTTTGTTGCATATCTCAGGCATTTTTTGGAATTTTTGCACCAAATTTTCAACATGGGGTTTTTGGGACCCCTTCTCATGAATGATGTCACTGTCATGGCGTTATTCGGGCCCAAAGGGTGATTTCGTAGTCACTGCGCGAAATCACCTTTCAGGACTGATTAACGAAATGACACTGCCAGTGTTGATAAGGTGGGCTCTCAAGAAGCCTATTTTGAAAATTTGGTGGAAAATTTCAAAACGACTGTTTTATTTAGCGCTGCGATGCAGTTCCTACGCACGCGTAAGTTCTGAATTTTCAATATTTTCACTCCAGATTTTCAACATTGCCATTTTACCACACCTTCTTATGAGCGTACAGCTGTCATTTTCACATCTCACCCAAAGCGTGTTTCCACCCATGCAGCGCACAATGGCGCAGTCGATGCGTGAAACCAATGTAGCGGACAAATTAAGAAAACCACAGTGACACTGTTCATATGCAGAGGTCTTAAAATGGCTATGTTTGAAAATTTGGTGAAAAATTCCTAACAATGACTATTTAGCCATCGTTATGCAGTTCCTACGCACCGTAGTTCGCGAATTTAATATTTTCACTCCAGATTTTCAACATTGCCATTTTATTACACTTCCTTATGAACAGTACAGCTGCCATTTTTCATATGCCGCCCAAAATGTGTTTTCGCACATGTAGCGCACAATGGTGCTGTTGGTGTGCGAAAGCAATGTTTGGGACAGATTAAGAAAATCACAGTTATACTGTTCATGAGCAGAGGTCTTAAAATGGCTATGTTGAAAATTTGGTGACAAAAGTCCATAAAATGACTGTGTTACGAGTGAGCATTGGGCAGTTTCCACGCACCCTCGTAAGTTCATGACTTTGTAATATTTTAAGTCCAGATTTTCACCAGTGGGATTTTTCCACACTGCCTTATTTACAGTACAGCTGTCATTTTTCACAACACGGCCGAAGTGTGTTTTCACACTTTCAGCGCAGAGATGCGTGGTTGCTGTGGGAAATCATTGTTCGAGACAGATAAAGAAAATCACAGTGACACTGTTCATGATCGAGGCACCAAAATGCCGAGTTGACAATCTGCTGTAAAAATCCCCAACCTAATTATATTCGTGGTGCGTTACAGTTTCTATGTCCTCTTGACTTCACCATTTTTTAAATATTTTACTGCAGATTTGCAACATTGCCATTTTTACACCTTCCCATGAACAGTACAGCTGTCATTTTTACATCCTGTTGAATGTTTTTGCACCTGTGGTGCTAAATGCTGTAGTCGCTGTGCATAAGCAGCTTCGGCTAGAAACTGATATTCCCCTGTTCATGAGGTGGGGTCACAAAAAACCATGTTGAACATTTGGAGTGAAAATACCAACAATGCCTGAGGTATTAGGGTTTCAACCATAACTCCCAACCCTGTAGAGAATGACAGGCATCAGGGGTGTGACTTGGGATTCTTGCCTGTAATGCTCATACCATTCCACACCCTGCAGCCAGTGAGAGGCATCGAGGTATGCCTTGGACTCTTTCGCCCAAAGTTCACCCCATTCTCCTATATCGCACCCATCTCACTGTATTTCCTAATGGAATGGGTGCGATAACGCCAAAGACCCTAAGGAACACCGTGACACTTGCAGTGTCTGCAGGGTGGGTGTACTGAAATGGCGTGGCCGTTATGCCTGACGACCCAAAGGCACACCCCAATGCCTGTCACTCTCTGCAGGGTGGTGGTGGGGTTGGCTTCAGTTCAATACTTCACTGCCATTCCTATTACGCAGCTCTGTAACTTCTACACTACCACTGCCAATGCCAGCAAGCAAACATTCGGCATTGACAAATGCTTGTTCTGAATTGAATTATATCTAGTATGTTGCCCGCTACTGTTCAGGCACCCGTTAAGGTTTTTCTTAAGTTGCTCTCACCCCCCCCCCCCAATGTGTATCAAAGCCCCTGCCTGCCTTACACACCAAACCCAAGAGAGCCTGCACTGGATAGTAAAACAAATCATACTCCACTGAGAATTCAATTCAAGTGCTTTAATGCTCTTTTAAAGTGAAATGTGTGAACAGACACCAAACCGCAGGCTCTCTTGGGTTTTGAGTATGCAGCTGGACTAGCTGCCCATAACGCCTGCACTGACCCTGCACCGAGGTATTTGCGATCGCAATCTATTGGGACTGTTGCCTTACACACCCCTCCTTAGCCCAAAAAAGGGCTTTCTTAACAGTTTCTCCCTAAGCCATTAAAAGGGCTTTTAAAACGTAAATAAAAGTATTTTCCAGGAGCCTACCTCCCACTCCTACTCCCCTCACTGCAGTGATGAACACAGTGGAAGCAAGCACAAACAGGCAACTGTGCTTACAGTACAAGATCAGCATGCGTTTCGAGGTTGCAAGTCCTCCTGAATCTACACCTGCCAAAACACAAAGTGAGGGCAGAGCTGCAGAAGATCATGTGAGGTCGTTGGGTTACACAGGGATGGCGTGCACAATGTGATGCTATGACACAGCACGTCCTTCACTATCCAACCTCACAGATGCTGGCAGACTGACTTACTTTAGCTCCGAGATCCTAAAATGTGCCACTGCTCACCTGCCTGTCCCAGGGAAAGGCAAAGGAAACAAAATGCCTGTCCTTTGTGAAAACCAGTTGTCTGGGATGGGCGGACAGCCAGTTATTTCAAGCCTGGAACAGAATACTAACAACAAATATTAACTACACAGGGGAGGGCTAACAATCAGACTCATATGACTACATATCACAGGCTGTGGAAAACAGGGGCAGTCATAGTAACAAAAATTAGAGTCACAGATTACAGAAGCAAAGGCTACACTCCAGCATTACAACTTTGAGCCCTTTCTTGAACTCACCAAGTGAAGAACAATCTAGCAAGACTGATGGCGGGGAGTTCCAGAGGAAAGGTACTGTACTTGCAAGGCCTCTTTTGCTCTCACTGGACCTCACCCTGGACACCTCTAAGAGGGTATGGCTAGAGGAACACAGACTTCTCCTCCTGAATTTAATTACTGGGGTATCACACAGGGTAGGGGAGGAACCCCTGATTAGCTTAAAGATCAAGCAGAGGACAGGGTACTCTAAGTGACCCCCCAAAAGAAGGGCAG
The DNA here is from genome assembly GCA_016271365.2 of Neoceratodus forsteri. Taxonomy (NCBI): domain Eukaryota; kingdom Metazoa; phylum Chordata; order Ceratodontiformes; family Ceratodontidae; genus Neoceratodus; species Neoceratodus forsteri. The sequence continues at coordinate 272,338,734 of CM057454.1, forward strand.
TTCAGGAAGCGTAATACATCACAATGGTGCTCACTAGGTGGGGCTCCAGAACCAAATCAGTAAGTTTAATTGTAGAAAACTCTGATCTTGTTGAACTCAGAGCACCTCAGGGATTGTAAGATGCGAGCACCATATTGTAGTAGAAGAAGTAAGGTACTGTTTATGATGACTAACCATGAGTCCTTAGTGAGAAGCCTGCCAAGGCGGTACAGCAGGCTGATTTTTTTGGTGGAGGGTCTTCGTGAGATAATCAGTATGGGTTTTGAAGGAGAGTTCCTGGTCCAGGTAAACCCCAAGGTATCTGGTAGATTCCACCATCTCTATGAGGGCTCCAGAAATCGGAGAGATGGGAAGTAGGTGCTGTCTGGTCAAATCCAGATTTCTAGGGCTAAAAAGCATTGTTTTGGTCTTGTTTTCAACTAAGGACCAATTTGTTGACTGTGAACCAGTTTTCAAATTCTAGGAGGTCACCAGCAACCTGTTCACTGATATGGGTTGGATCACAAGAACATCTGTAGACGGCAGCATCATCGGCATAGAGCAAAAGGTTACAGCACATCACTGGCAAATAGGGATAACAGCAATAGGCCCAGAATACAACCCTCAGGGACACCATCAGTAATAAGAGCTTTTCAAGGAAAGTGACACCTTCCACTTTACCAGCCGAGGCCTACCAGTCAGGTAATGGGAGAACCACTAAAAGGATAGTTGATCAAGGCCAAACAACTTAGTTTTGTTAGAAGAAGACTATGTAAAACCAAGTCAAAAGCTTTTGTAAGGTCTATGAATACTGCACCCGTTAAAAGCCCTTTATCCATCGCATCCAGAATGTCAGAGGTCAGTTTAACAAGGGCAGTATCAGTCCCAATAGTATCTTCTGAAGCCATGCTGTCAGTCAGACAACAGGTACTTCTGCTCAAGGTAGTCATGAACCTGGTTATAGACAAACATTTCCTGGATTTTGGCAGGGGATTCAAGAACAGAAATGGGAAGATAATGCTCAACAGGCTCTCTGGAACCACACTTGTGCACCAGCACGACTACAGCAGCTTTCCAGCATTTGGAATTTCACCCCACAAGGAGGGATTCATTAATACGCATAGCAACTGGGACGGCAGTAACAAGGACACCTTTTTTAAGAGCTTTGGCTCTAGTTTGTCGAACCCCACTGAGCCTTCCACCTTAAAGTGATTTACCAACTTACCTCAATGTCATGTTAGCAGATCAGCTTCCCTTCACTGAGTGATGCAAAGCTCAGCTGCCCTGAAGTTAAGTATTAAATATATTCAGATGCTTAGTTTTTTAACATTTTTGTGCCACAGTTGTCTCTGGATGTTTTTTTCTTTGTTTGAGGTTTGCACATGAGCAGTGCATCCACATGCATGAGTGACATCAGCACAGGGAAGGTGTTCCCACTGCACCTTTCTCACTGCTCGTTCATTCATCTTTCCTGGACCCAGCCTCAGTGAGTGCAGATCCAAAACTGAACTGGCAAAAATTACAGCACTGATGACTGAAACTGTCTGTTATATTGGCAGCTGTTATACTTGCTTCTGGGATTGCAGAAGTGGTGATTTCTCCTGATTTTCAATATTACTCATCTGACTAAGCTCTGTGACCTAGGTCCATCGGTTCTAGGAACATCACAATCTACATTGCTTGAGTACAGTGTTAAAGTTTCAATAAGTGCTGCAAGTACATAATTATAACAACAAGTCTGTATAAAAAATAAATTTTTTTAACTGAGTGGAGCTGTAATCCGTAGTGTATTGGGACACAAAAGGACGACTTTTGAACTGGGCAGATCTATAAATTGAAGTAAGCTTTTCAGTATTGGTACATAGAGGTCTGTGTTAAATGGATGACTTTTTCAACAGTTCGGATTTGTAATGTGCAGTAAGAGTATAAGCACTGAGCTGCACAGTCCAATCCCAGGAGAACAGTGCAATAAACTGTGTATTTTTGGCAAGTGCTGCTTCCAGTGTGATTGCTTCAGTAAACTGCCTTTGCTATTGCATTTCTGATTGTCACCATCATTATAGACAGTTTATATTTTTTCCTGTGCTCCTGTGTTTTCTTGGGCTCATTTGGTGTTCTCATGCAAGCACCATAACACTGATCACCAAAGTATGCTTAGATGTGCATGAATAAAGGGACATGGTGCACTGAATTGTTTCTCCAGCTTGCCAGCTCCTCGCTAAGTTTATAAATGAATGCAATAAAATCAGATATATACTGTACATAGTTATACTGTACATAGTTTACAGTGTATCTCAAAATTAAAAACACTGAGTTTTTTAACATTTTAACATACAGTCCTGATTTATAATTAGGATTATAGCATCATTGTATGTGCTCCAGAGCATCAGCAAAAGAAAAGACTGCAGTTGCCATCCTCCCCCGACACTGTGGTATAAATGTACGGCTTCTATGGTGTTACATTGCAAAGTGTGCTAGTCAGTTCGGCATACTTAGCGAATAATGTCTGAACCAAAATATGGGCTACACAGCAATGAATGCAGGGAGTCTACACAATGCACCATGACATTGGTAAGGCATGGGAGACAGTATAGTGCAGCATCTGTTATATTTGCTGTACACTTTACGTATGTGCATCAGAGATCCACTGTAATGGAAAAAATGGGAAAACACAAATGGCTTGACACAGATCGAAGTGGTAATGAAGTATGATATTAAGTGAGGAAGGGTGGTTCAAACACAGTCTAACACTTGAGTACCTACCGCAAGGATATGTCCCTTTTTGCAGTGGACCAATCAAACAGTACTTAGGCTATCTAAACATAAATGCGGTCTCTTTCTCCATGAGAAGGGTATTGGCAGTGTCATTTTTAACCTTGAGGGTGGGGGATGATCACCAACTGTACTGTGTATTTTTTGCTCAATTCATAATGCACCTGGAGGCACACATGTAGCGGAAATAAGCCAATGCCAGGATGGTATTACAGATGCTTATGCAGACACTAATGACAGCTGCAGTCTGTATAGTTCCTGAGCGCTTAGAGGTTACACAAAGCTGATGCAATAATTTGTAGTTTTAAATTTATAACATGCCTTAAACAGGGGAATCGGTGACTTCAACACGTTACTCAATCACCGATACCTCTAAAGGGGAAAGTACAAGCAGGCCCCCCATCCCCAAACACACACATATACAGATAAGAAAGACATAGCGTAGACCAGTTAGCACTAGGGCAAAGACAGACCCAAACAGTATAAATAATTTACAGATAATAAAAGTTCTATGCTGCAGCATTTTTCTAAGTGTATGTGTGCAGCTGGGGGGTTTGGAGTGGTTGAGGTACAGGGTGCCTGCTTGTAATTTCCACCCTGTGCTCCATCAGAGTGAGTGACTGATAAATCAATTGGCGGGAGGTCAATACTAACTAGTACGAGGTGAGGAATTTGGACAAATTGTGAGCCATTTATCCTGCTCAAACAATGCCACCAGATCGAGCCGTGCTCTGTGTCACGCTGGAGTGGCCAACAACTCGTTAGCATAGGGAAAGCAATCCCCCAAAAAAAAAAAAAAAAGAAATATAAAAACCCAGGGTACTATCACTAGCATTTGTGTGGGCACATCGATGCCGGGAGTAACAGAACACACCATACCTCGATTTTGCACAGTAAAATGACAGCAATGACGGGAACCAAACCGTAGCACTAAGTAGCAAAATATAATATTAACAGTCCGTGTTGCTAAGTCTGCTCTCACTGCTCTACTGGAATGGATCAGGACTACTGCTGTGACTGCCTGAGCTACTGCTCACATCATTCTCGCTGCTGTCACAGGGTCATCCCTATGGGGATCTACTATGCAGTGACTGTCAAATTGTGGCACTATGTCAGTGTCCAAAAGATCACTGTTAGTGCAGGACAACATAATGCTTTCATCATCGGACCCTAAAATGAACTGTTTGACATTGCTATTGTCGTGCTGCATGCTGCGACCAAGAGCTGTGTTATCAAGACAGAATTGCTGTGACCAAGAACTAATTTTAACTGCAGAGCACAGATCTCCCTGTGGTGACACTGCAAAGGTATTGAGTGTCAAAGGTCACCAAATACAGGCTCCAATACACAAAATGACACTTCCTGGTTTGTGAGGGTGAGAACCTGATTTAATTTGCTAAAATACGTTATGCATCTATCAAAATACATTGCAAATCAGTTCTATATGCAGTCACCTTGCAGTATATGCGTTAATACATCAAAACTTGGTAAATTGCTTTAAGTCTTTTAAGAAGAATTAGCACCCCCAACGAGTAACTGTGCGAATGCGGAACTCAGGGATAATGCTCTCAGTACCAGGAGGGCAGGGTGGTGAGAGGGAGGTCCAAAAGAGGAGAGTTTGAACTGTCCAGGTCAGTGAAAAGGTTGTTAAAACAGCAGGGTTCTAATTCCCGCTCCCTCAAACACGCTGTATAGTCACTTAGCCCAGAGTTGATGGCTATACATATTTCCTTTTACTTCTTTTTTTAAAAGCTATATCCCTCGTAAAATTGTTCCCAGCCACCACAACTAAAAACGGAGCCACTTCCTGAAGCCACCAACACGCCCGCATGCAGGCAAAAGCAGCCCCATTTTATGATGTCACAAAACGAACACCGCGTGTGCGTACCCTATTCAGTTCAATGTGGGCAAGTTTTCTATACATTTTATTAGCATATAAAGTTGAGATTTTAATAAATCATAGCAACACATTTTTTTTTAACTGTATAAACATGGAGTGTATTCTAGGAGTAGTACAAACATTAGGCAACAATGAGACAGACTTAAATAATGCTAGCAGATAATTAGACACAATATAGATGCACAGAACCAGCATAGAGGATAAACCCAGATAGAGGAAGGCTGAGGGTACAGTATAACAGCCAAAAGCAAAGTTAACAGTCCACTCAGGCAGAGGACTGGAGTCAAAGGTTCTTAGGGAGTGAAGGAAGTGCAAAACTATGGAATCAGTGGAGCAGCATGGCTAGCCAATGGCCGACTTCAGTCTGACTGCAGGCAGACACTTTGATGTCCTTTACACTCAGTCCTTAGAACGAGTGCTGAACAGCAGAAGGGTTGCTTGGGAGAAGTTTCTGAAAAAGGGCTTGGAGGGGCCTCCCACAGCCCACCCAACTGCTGACTTAGCAGCAGACAGGCAGGAGAGTAGGTTCTGGTCTGGCAGGCAGCTCGGCTGGTGTCTGCTGTAGGAAAGGGGGCACAGACTGAAAAACACTCCCTTTGTGGCTGAGCCACGTGTTAAGATCACAGACTACTGCAGAAATGTAAAAGCTGCACCTTAACAAAGGCTGACAATTCCAAATGTGGCACTCAACAGAGGCACCTCCCACTGTTCACCTGACTGGTGGTTTAGGAGACAGGCAGGAGAGTCTGTTCTGGGATGGTGGGCAGCAAAGCAACAAATTTTTGACAAAGAAATCCAGGGCAAATTCTATGTCAGGCAAGTAGTTTAAAGAGGCCCAGTGGATGTCAGATAAGAGAGCCAAAAAAGGAGCCAAGAGCAAATTTAGAGGACTTACAGGTCATGAAAATCCTAGGTGGATGTTTAGGAACATTGTTCTTCCAAATACGGAAGATTGGGGAATCCGAATGGTCAATGACAGAGCCTGCAAAAACCCCTGCAGCTCTAATTCTTTCAGGTTTGCAGACAAGGGCTCAGTCTAATAAAGTGTGGTTGACAGACGTACTTGTAAGCCTAGTGGGTTCACTGATGAATTGGGCAAGGTGGACCACAAGCACAGCAGACTTTGATCCGCTTCCTGTCCAAGGAGACCAGTTAATACTACAGTCTCCAAAAAACAGTAGCTCACCTAATGGCCTATCTGCAACTGTCTGACAGAGAACGTCAGGAGTAGAAGCAGCCACCTGGGGTGCTTGTAAATGCAACCAACATAGAGGGGCTACAAGGCCCTGATCAGTATTTTTTCAATGAAGGCCTCACATTCTGACCCTTCAAGGGCAGGAGTATCAACCAGAGAGATACTGAGTGAAGATTTAGTACACATGAGCACACTCCCTACCTTCCTTCCCACTCTATCCTTCCTAAAAAGTAGTTAAGCCAGGGAGCATAACCTCAAGTGGGAGTACAGAGGGCTTTAGCCAGGTCTCTGAGATAGCGACCATGTTAGGGGTATGCAGCTCTACCCAGCCTTCAAGATCCTGCAGCCTGGGCCTAAGGCTACTTGTATTCATGTGTACAAGCCTCAGGCCACATGTTTTAAACCACCTTATATCAAATGGGGAGGATATCTTAAAATTGAGAAGGTTAGGGCTGGTATTCTGCTCAACATCACCAGCTAAGAGTAACAAAGTGGGTAGCGGAGTCCTGAAGTAGAGATATGGGACAAACCTGTTAGGCCCTTTCGCTGCAGACTCCAGGTAGTTAACTAGTTTATAAGAATTACCCCTGCAGTACAAACCACACAGTGCTAGCAACAGGGGGTTGGACCACAGGGGAAAGGGACTAGAGATACTGGTGTAATCTCCAAGTTAGATGAATAAATAGGGGTGTGTCTAGAGGTATTACAACATGGTCTAGCCCAAGGACAAGGAGCGAGTACAAGGATACAACAAGCAACCTTTTCAGGGCCATAGCCAGAACAGAGGCCGAATCACAGCACTAAAATGACCAACTGGTGATAACCACATTCGTTACACCCAGATAGGGTGGCGGCAGTATCTAAGGAGATGTGAAGTTGGGAAAATGCAAAACACCTACAAAGGTACTACACCTATTTGATGAGTCAGTACAAAATGAATCTAGCCATACATCATATGTCTGCAGACAGTAGTTAAGCGCACGCAATACCTGAACGGTGCAGAGCAACATTCAATCAATGCTAGACAATATTCAAACAGATGCAAACCACAATTTAAAGTTCTGCTGCTGAAAATGATTTTTCAGTTTCTCATCTGTTGGATCTGCATCTAGGTAAATACAATAGGTGGTATGCAATATCAAGCAGCACACATCAACACCAACTACTCAAAACAAAACAAAAAAGGGAGAGAGGGGATTACCCAGATTTAGGTGAGTCCTACTAAAAGAAGTCCAGCAACACAGGAAGTTATTTAACAGTCACAAATTCCAGCAAAAAAGGAGGACTAAGAGTACATCTGAAAAGCTGAGAGAAAATTCCATAACAAGCTCAGATGACAAGAACATGCATGTAAAAATTAAAATAAAATGATGTTAATACACAAGTCAGGGGTTTCTTCTTAAAAGCTACAAAGTCTGCTGGCCTAGTGGAATTGGAGGTTGAGGCGCTGGTTGCTACACCTCGAGCCACGCCGGCAACCTGGGTTTGGGAGCGAGCATGGGTTGCTGGGGGTCGGCGGGGCGGGGGGACAGGATTGAGCATCCAGAGGACTGCTCTAATCTCTTAGGGGGGAGGGTTCCACATCGTCCCGCTCGTTGATTACCCTCTGGTGGTGACTGAAGGGCAATACGGATTGGGAGGTGCGCTCCAACGTAATCACGTCAGTAGAGAGGGGGGAATGGGAGCTTGGGGGCTGTCAATGCAGGCATCTTCGGTAGGGCAATTGGGTGTACAGGGTGTGGGGCGGCCATAATATTAAATTAGGCATGGAGGTTCGGAGGGTGCCCAGTATGTTTTCGACTGGAGAGTCTTAGGGAGGACATCAGAGGGATTAGAAGGCAGCTGGAAGGGGGTAGGGGGGAGGGATGGGGGGTAAGTTGGGGTATGGACCATATGTACTTAGACGTAACCAAAATGGCATACCCGAGGGGGCAAGTGGACAAGGCCAAAAGGGCATATCCCAGGGGATAGGTGGACCATATGGTCACTCGAAAGGTGTGGGAGGTGGAACAAGCAATGTACAGGAAGCAAACCGCAGGGAGGGCGCTGGTCAGAGGGAGCAGATGGGGGGTAGGAGAGAGCAAAATGGGGGGCAAGCATCACACTTACAAACTGATTCATCCTACTAGATCCCGGAGATGAAGTGGAGGAGCCTGATGGGAGGGAGGAGCAGGTGGACAGTGAGGGTTCGGTCAGTAAGCTAAGGGGGGCGGGGAACAAAAGAGGGAGCCAGAATCAAAGGAAAGGATGGAGGAGGAGGGACATGAGCCTAGGCTGGAGGAAATATGGTGGGGGGAGGAGGCACTGAGAGGCCAGGGTGGAAGGAGGCATGTGACTGGGGTCAGGCCAGTGTCAGGCTTGGGAAGTTAATCAAGGGTGGGGGGCAGTAAAGAGTTCTCTAGATAGGTCAGTTTGAGACAGAAATCACTGGAAGAGGTGGAAAGTAGGGTAGGAAGAAATACAGCAGATGGGATGGAAAGTGCAGGTTCAGAGTGGGGGGGGAGTAGTGGGAGGTTTCTCGGGTAGGGAATCGGATGATTATAACTCAGGAAGGGAGACGGGGGGGTAGAACTGGGAGGGCAAACTCTGATCACCCAGGAGATTGGGGGGATGAGGAGCAAAATGGCAGTCGCAGGTAAAAGGAGTATGGTAGAGCATGCACATGAGGGTAGCCCCCAGGCTGATAGGGGAGGGAGGAGCAAGCAGGGGGTTGTCGACAGAAGGAGGAATCTGGAAGGAACCAAACTGGGTTACAAAGACCCCCAGGCTGACGGGAGAGGGAGGCGCAAGCAGGGGGTTGATGACAGAAGGAGGAGTCTGGAAGGATCAAAATGGGCTATCAAATTGAGGGGTGGGGTGAAGGTGATACTGCTGGGAGACTCCATGACCAGGGGTATCCAGTGGAAGGGGCAGGGGAGAATAAAAGCAGCCCAGTCAAGGCTAAATATATACCAGGACTATCCGTACACAAGACTAAATTCCACCTATACTTGAAAGCACTGGAATGCGGGGGATCCCCGGACTTCCTAGTACATCTAGTGACAAATGACTTGGAAGGGAACCATGAGCTAAAAATAATGGCTAGTTTCCGGGAACCAGTTTGTCCGTCAGCGCCTCCTCTATTGTGAGGGGCCTGTATAGCACCTCTATTTTCAATTTCTTCCCTCCCCTTGTTTGCAGGGTTACCTAAATCGCCTCCACACCCCCTCCAACCTCCTCCACTCCACTAACCACTATGTCATTTCTGACTATCAGCGCAACCCCTTCCCCTCTTCCCACTCCCCTATACGAACGGGTTGTTCATACAGAGGGGCTGTTCAAAGTAAGGGAGGGGAGGGACACCAGGGGCCATGACATGAGACTGGAGGGAGGAAGGTTCAGAAAGGAGATGAGGAAACACTTTTTTACAGAGAGGGTGGTGGCTGGGTGGAATGCGTTACCTGCAGAAGTGGCGTCTAGTAGAACAGTGGACTGCTCCAAAAGGGGATGGGACCGGACAAGGGGGAGGGTTAATGAAGGGGAAGGGTGGAAGAGAGGGACAGCTGCAGAATAAGGGATGCTAGCTGCACATTCAAGCAGACTTGATAGACCTCTAGGCCTTTATCTGTTGGCAAACTTCGTATGTTCATAACTGGCCAGGGTTTGTCATTCTATAGGAAGCAAAACTTCCTTCTCTGAGATTCTGCCGGTACCAAGGGCAACCAGGGAAAACAAGCAAAAACTCATGGTGAACCAGTGTCTCAGGGACTGGTGCAAGGCAGAGAGATATGGGCTGGTGGGGGATTGGGGGGATACTTGGGAGGATAAAGGGCTATATGCCAGGGATAGGTTACACCTCAACCTGGAGGGAGAGAGCTCTTGAAACTAAAATTTGCTGGATTTATAGGCTAGAGGTGGGGTTTAAACTAGTAAAGGGGTCAAAATAATAAAAAGGCTCCTGGGGGGCTGTTTGAGGTCCAGGTCTAGGGCATGAGAGGAGTGGGGGGGACTGCATTGCAAATCCAAGGAAAACTGGGGCAGAAAAGGGACTGCGCAGGGTTGTGGGGGACTGGAGAGAGGGGAGAAGTCGGAGTGGAGGACAGTCCTGATCAATGCCAAGAGCATGAGCAATAAAATGCCCAAACTACAGGCTATGCTGGCTGAGGGAACAGCGGATGTGGCAGCAATTACAGAGACATGGACCACCCAGAGAAATGATTGGGACCTAAACTTAGAGGGCTACAAGATATTCAGGAAAGATAGGGGAGTGGGAAGAGGGAGAGGGGTTGCGCTGATAGTCAGAAATGACATAGTGGTTAGTGGAGTGGAGGAGGCTGGAGGGGGTGTGGCGGCGATTTGGGTAACCCTGCAAATGAAGGGAGGGAAGAAATTGAAAATAGGGGTGCTAAACAGGCCCCTCACAATAGAGGAGGCTCTGAAGGACAAACTGGTTGAGAACAACAAGGGTCACTGTGACCTTGGAAAGGGTAGAGTGGTGGTCATGGGTGATCTTAATATGCCGGGGGCGGACTGGGACACCATGACATCCTCTGTTACCAGGGAACAGAGACTGATGGATGTCTTTCAGGATGCCTTCCTGGTCCAACAGGTGGGGAAACCTACCAGAGAGGGACGGATATTGGACGCTGTCCTAGCGGACAGTGAACAGATAAAGGGCCTGGAGGTGTGCAGTCCACTGGCAGGTGGTGACCACGCCACGGTCTGGTTCCTGCTGTATCTATGGGGGGGAGGAAAACCGCACTCATACAGTAGTGGTTGACTTCAGGGGAGTGGACTTCGTGGGTATGGGAAGGATTCTACGGGAGAAGTTGGACATGATTAGGCCGGACACAGATGTTGGAAGCTTGTGGGAGACCATTAAAGAAGGGGTGCAAGAGGCTACTAGGTCCTGTACTAAAGTAAGGCATAAGCAAGGTGGAACCAGCAAGCTATGTTGGTGGACTAGGTAGGTGTAGGAGGCGGTGAAGGAAAAAAAGGCTGCCTACGCACGGTTTAAATGTTCTGGGGGGACAAGGAGCGATGAGAGTATGAACTATTGGTCGGGATGGGTCACCATAGTAGTGAGGGGTGCCAAGGCAGGGATAGTGCAAAACCTGGCTAGGGATATCCGGGGGGAAGGGGGAAGGGATTCTATAGATACATAAGAGAGAGAAAAGAAAAGAGAGGACACAGATCAATAGGATTAAGATTGTGGGGGGATGGACTCAGGAAGCAGGGGAACAGGCAGAGGTGCTAAACGAGTACTTTGCCTCAATCTCTGCAGAGGGTGACAGGGGATCCCTACAGCCTGATGGGAGGGAAAAGGAGCCAGCACAAGCGAGAGGTCAGTCTCAGTCTGAGACCAGAGGATGGAAAGAGACTAGGGTACAGGCTGGGACAGGCCCAGAAGAAGTAGGAAGGTTCCACAAGGGAGAGGATTGGGAGGGGGGAGAAATCACAGTGGATAGGGTGAGGGAGGCCTTCGGAAGCTAAAAACTGATAAGGCGCTGGGACCGGACGGACTACATCCGAAGGTTATGAAGGAACTGGCGGAGGAGCTGCTAGCTCCACTGGCTGCACTCTTTAATACCTCTCTGCAGACAGGATGGGTGCCACAAGACTGGAAGGTGGCTTATGTAGTGCCTATACATAAAGGGGGGTCTAGGGAGGAGATGGGGAATTATAGGCCTGTCAGTCTAACATTTGTGGTAGGCAAAGTAATGGAGGGCTTTATCAAGGAGAGGCTTGGGAGGCAATTGGAAAGGTTAGGGCACCAGGATAATAAACAGTATGGCTTTGTCCCGGGGAGACAGTGTCAGTCCGACCTCGTAGAGTTTTATGACTGGGTGACGGGGGCCTTGGACAGACATAGGCCGGTGGACGTCCTATACCTAGAGTTCAGCAAGTCGTTTGATTCAGTGCCCCATAAAGGACTGATAGCAAAGATGGGGGAGATGAGGGTAGGAGGACAGGAGCGCAATTGGGCCAAAAATTTGCTTTTGGGGTGTTTACAGAGGGTAATGGTTGGTGGGATACTCTCCTCCCCCAGGAAGGTAATCAGTGGGGCCCACAAGGTTCAGTATTGGGGCCACTCTTGTTGAATGCCTATGTCTCGGATATAGGGAGAGGGGTTAGGAGCAGGCTGAGTCACTCTACGGACGATTCAAAACTGGGAGCACTGGTGGATTGGGAGGAAGGAAGGGAGACATTCCAGGGGGATCTGGATACCCTGGAGGGGTGGTCAAGGAGGTGGGGACTGAAATTTAATGACGGGAAATGTAAGGTACTTCATTTAGGGGTCAAAAACCCGGGCCATGTTTACACACTGGGAGAAAGGGATCTAGGGGTGGTGGTAGATGTCAAAATTAATAACTCCGAAAATTGTAGAAGCACTGCAGCCAAAGCAAACAGGATACTAGGCTGCATAGCCAGGGGAATTACATCCAGAAGGAGGGAAGTGATCCTCCCTCTATATAATGCCTTGGTCAGGCCGCAACTTGAGTGCTGTGTACAGTTCTAGAGACCTCATCTGAAGAAGGATATAGCACTGCTGGAGAGAGTCCAGAAGAGAGTGACCTGGATGATTCAGGGCATGGAGAGGTCTTATGAGGAGAGACTGGAAGAACTTGGGCTATACACACTGGAACAGAGGAGGGACAGGGGAGACATGATAAAGGTTTTCAAGTATGTAAAAGGAATAACCAAGAGTGGAACCAAGGAGCTGTTTAGGCTAAAGAAGGGGGGAACATCCAGGGGGAATGAGTGGAAGCTGGAGGGGAACTTACGGGGCGAGGGAAGCATTATTTCACTGAGAGGGCGGTGGAGCCGTGGAATGTGCTGCCCGGGAGGCTGGTGGAGAAGGGCACAGTGAGAGCTCAAGAAGGGGTGGTATAGGTACAAGGGAAACTGAAACCAAAGAAGACCCTCTCGGGGGCTCGAGGGGGTATGAATGCGAGCACCCACTAGGTTGCTGGCTATCGAGCAGACAAGACAGACAAATAGGCTGATTCTGCTGGCTTTTAGTATGTTAGTATATAAAACAGGAAGAAAACGAGCCTGGCAGCGCCCATGATGATTCACAGCAAGAGCCAACCCTGCTTCTGGATTAAGGCCCAGGAGGGGCACAACCTTTCTGGCCTGCCCAAGGGGCAAGCTGTGGGGAAATACCAGGGTCAGCAAGTGCATCGCGGTGGGACCTGTCAGGGCTCAAGAGGATAAAAATCTGTATTAAAAAAAAACTACAAAGTTACGGAAATGCTGTGTTGGAGGGTTTAAACTCAGTCAGGACTAACGGACACTGCACAGAAGGCTAACTCCACCCAACCCCATACACCGCCCCATAAACCCCCAACAAATTAAATGTCAAACCGCAATCCAGATTTCAAACATATGCTTTAACATCATAAATAAATAACGTAGCACAGGGAACACATGTTTGAGTCAGAAAAAAGGCCCTATTTTCACGACACTGAACTTTACTTCATTAATCATTTCAAAACTACTGTTTTTCAAAACAACAACAAAAAAAAAAGATAATCAGCCTTACACCCCACTCTACTGCGCACACAAGTTTCAGACTGCAGCTCCCAAGTTTGTTTGTTTTTTTTATCTGGTTTAATTTGTAATGTTTTTCTTACTTTACCTATTTTCATAACAGCTAACACTCATGAAAATGGGCCTGGCAGTCATGAAAACAGGTTTTTGAGCCACAAAAACAAGCTCTGTTTTTGTGACAATAAACAAGCTAACTGCATTATTAAAAATGCATGGCCATCCCCATTGCACAGAGGGCTGAGGTGCTGAGCACCTTACGTCTACACGCCGGCGACCCAAGTTCGGGAATGAGCTTGGGTCACCAGGAGGAGGGAGATGGCTGGGAGACAATAGAGTGGGACACTAGGCAGCTCTCATCTCCCAGACTGGGGGTGGTGAGCCTTGGTTGCCACCAGGTGAAAGCCTGGTGGTAGAGCCGACTAGGGATGTCATGGTACTGTGGTTTTTACAGTATATCACAGTATCGGAAGTCAATATATTGATACCATGTGCAATTTCCAATACTGGGATAACCATGGTTCATAGTATACGGCGGTATTCAGACTTTGCAACTAATTTTTTTTTTTTGTATTTTCAGGGACAACTTCCCTTCCACTGCAACTCCTCCGATGCAAGACTTTGAGGAAGCTTCTTTTTTGTACAAAAATGACCTTCTGTAATACCACAGTATAATGGTAACTATGTTATTTCATGTGATGGCTATCATACCATCAGAATTTCGTACTGTGACTTCCAGTGGTGTCTCCTCTTTGCATGCAGCAATGAATATGGAGCTCCAAGATCAATCTTTATAATTACATCTCCAAGTCTAATTTATCAGATAACCAGCAGCCAAAAGTGCATGGAGATGTTATTATAGCATGGTGGCAGTAAAAAAAACATAAAAAGTAAGCCCTTTCACTGGATTCAGGACTGAAAGAACATGAAAGAAGCCCACAGCGACTCCTCACTGGTTACCAGCGTGACTTCTTCTCCGACTGTCTCTAGCAGCATGGAGGGTGGGAAGGTGACAGACGTGCAATTCCTGGCCGAGATAAAAGACTTTCAGACTGAAATATCCTTGGCCCTACAAACCATAAAGACCAAAGTGGACAATGTAAAAACTGAGCTAACAGCTATACAGGCTGCTCTCACGGACTTCTCCAATCAGTCTGATACCATTGCCAACATTCTCGTGATCTTACATAAAAAGCAAACCAAGTTGAAAGAAAAACGTAATGCTCTAGAGGGCCGTGGCCGACAAAACAATCTTCATCTTTATGGACTCCCCAAAGGGAAGGAGGGCCCCCAGGTTATGCCTTTTTATATGAAAATTGCTCAGCCAATTCTTTAGGCCTCTCTCTCCTACATTAGAACTGTATCTTGAGTGAGTTCACTGGGTGTTGGGCCCAAAACCGACCCCTGAAGCTCGGCCACAAGCTACTGTTGTGTGTTTTTTAAGTTATTCAACAAAGGAAACAGTACTGTCTGCGGCATGGAAGAAAAAAGTCATAACTTGGCAAGGTTATCATTTATTTTTGACCATATTTATAACTCCAGACTTTCAGTTCCGGTTGCCTAGGAGATGGAAGCCTAAGCTGAGAACTCCCGACAGAATATTTATTAATCCATCAGAATCTAGCTCACAATTGTTGGCAACCCATCAGGAAATCGACAGATTACTTAACTCAGCATGCCTCCGAAACCTAAACACAAAGACGGAGCAAACAATTTACATCCGAAGCTGAAATTTCCCTCTCAAGGCTCGCACCAAAAGGCGGCGTTACGTGCCGAAATAGCAGACTTGATCAACCAAACTCCTGCAGCTTCACATAGTACTGAAGAAGAATTTACAATTACATCTAAAACCCTGTGCAGTACTTTATAACAAATGAATGAAACTTTTACCAGATCGGAAGAGACAGCCAAAGAAGATAGACAATGCATTACGGACCTTACCGAATACACAGAACACCTCGAGGAAGCAATGACTGAATACACTAACGTTTCAGACGTTCAAAAAGCAGCAGTGAGGGATCTCCACCTTAGAGAACTTGCTTTTCAGCAACAACTAGAGGATCTGGAAAATCATAATCGGCGAAATAATCTGCGTTTGCATGGCCTCCCCGAGGGTACTGAATCAGGGGCTATGATACTGTTTATGGACAGCTTCTTAAAGGAGATCCTGAATTTAGATGGGAGCAGAGATCTTGGCATTATTTGCGCCCACAGATCTTTGGTTGCTAAACCTAAGGATCCTAAAGCTCACCCCCCACTCGATAATCATGGCCTTTGTTGATTATAGGGTCAAAGAGAAAGCACTCAAAACTGCCTGGCCAAAAAAGCAAGTTCTCTTTGGCGATGTTCGCCTGTTTTTTGATCAAGACTATGCCCAGGGCTTCAGATAATTTTTTTTGGGTGGAAGTCAAATACTTCCATGGGTTGAAATTTGGAAGCCATTTCAGTTTTACTGGAGTCAAAATACTCCAGCTGTCGATTTTTTGGAAGTCAAAATAATTCCGGGTTGACAAATTTTGGCAGTCAAAATACTCTAAGTCCTATAGTTTTAGAAGTCAACTCATTGGCCTTCTGAATAACTCACTGTAATCCATGCTGCATCCACATAAATTCATTTCTTTATGTTAGGAAATAAACATGTATAGTACACAGTAATCAGTAATGTAAGTCTGGTAAACAAGAGTTTGCTCATGCAGGCTGCAGCTGTCAGCAGCAACGTAGAAGAAATGAGCTGCCTACACCCCTTGGTACCCTCTCTGTGGTGTGCAGACAATGCCCTCAAAACACACACACACACACACTCTGACCGAAGAGACAACTAACCAGTATCCAGCCAGTGACCTACATACTTTTCTGCAACAGTGTTTCGGCTGCAACAAGTGCCCTCCACAAATGTAACAACAGCTGGAAATGGGCTATACAACCTCTATAATATGTGTAGACATCTTTACTAGTAGTGGTGGCATTCACTGTACCAGGGTTAACAGTGCAGTGCCTGGTTTGGTTCCTTTTAAAAGCATAAATCAATTATCAAATAAAGTAAAAAAAATTGTTAAATATTCCCCATGCTACAGTACCAAGACAAAGTACAACATTTGCTGCTGTTATTTTAGGCACAGGAAGCTGCCACCTATCTGTGGCTTTTGTATATTCAGGAGTCTCCTTGCAGCAGGGTTCATTACAGATATTTATCTATCTGTGGCAGTGCACTGACCCACAGGGTATATGGTGGAACTGGCATTTGTTATCAGAAGGCACCCACCACACCATAAAATCTGTACCTGCTATCACCTTGATCAAGCCACTACTGGTCGGGGCAAATGGGGACCAGGGCAAGCAAACATTTTAACTGGTGGCATGCACCACACCACTACGACCACTCACAAACTACCCACAATGGGAGATGGGATCAATCAATGGAGCAAGCGTGATGTATTGTTGTAGCTGCACTGACACAAGGGTATAACACCCTTTAAAGCTGTGCACCATCTATTTCCTTTCAGGTTTCTTCCTGCCATTTGCTGTAATTGGGCTCTGCTGTTTCTTTTAGAAATACTCCTTTCTAGTTGCCCTGACCTCTCATCCTGATGACCACTTACATTTTTACATTTCCTGTGTGCATGTTCTACCCGAGTGTCCACCCTGTTGCACATTTTTGCATCGTCTGCAAAGAAACACATCTCCCTCTCCAGCTCTTCAGCAATGTCACTTATGGAGACACTGAAGATGACCCTGCCCCCTCATCAACCTTAATAAATGCCCTGTCCCGGACTCCCTCAAGTAAAGTCTCTGGTGTCCTGTCCATCCAGTGGCCCACGGCCCTGAGCTTCCCTACCACAGCCCAAGTAAAAGTCTCTGGTGTCCAACATCTCCCATCCCTAACACTAGACTTTGTAAAGGTCCTTTCTGTCTTATGGATACCCCATTTCTATCCACCACAGCCCAATTAAATGTCCCTGGTGTCTACTCGGACCCTCCTTTGCTCACCTCCATCCCAGGTAAAGGTCCCTGGTGTCCAGTTCAGTGACCCACTCCCTAACCCCAGCCCAGTGAAATGTCCCTTCTAGATGTCCAGTGGACCACTCCCTAGTCCCAGACTCCCTCCCAGCCCAAGTAAAGGTCCCTGAGGCCAGTGGATCCCCAGCCCTATTACTCCATACAGCTGCCGGCCACATGTGTTTATAATCCCTGCCCCCCCAGCACTGTCAGGCACTCTTTAGTGGCACATTGGAATTTGGCAGTGGCACCCTTTAGAATGAAATTACAGTATATCACTAAATATGTAATAATGTCAAGCACTTTGTGGGATACTATACTCTGAACATACATCCCTGTCCCTGGGGAGCAGTTGCCTGGCATCCCCCCCTGCCCCCTTTCCAATGCAGTCACAAGGCAGCTCCAAAAACACAGTCACACACTCACAACCTCCAGGCTGCAGGCTGAGAATGAATGTTAAATTGTTCGACTTTCTCTTTGACTACAGACTATATCATGACTGTATATGTACTGGCCTGCCTAAGGGGCACATTTTTACATCACGATTTCATGAGCTACTTGGGGTCTGCGCCTGTCCCTTAAAGTTTTGACTCCCAGTCAAGATAATACATTTTTAAGTAATAAAAAATGCAGAGCAAATAATAAGGCAAGAACGGTCTGAGTGCTTGTGAATTTTGCTAAACGTGTTTAGTGGTACTTGATTGATAGAACACCCTGTACAAAGCACCATAAGGTTTTACCCAGAGCAAAGGAGTAGAGTAGGCTAAAGAGCATTGCAAAGGGAAAGAAAATAAATACCTGTATCATTTTTAAATAACCCCCTCACTCCTCCCTCTGCACTCCAGTCCTGCAAGGCTGCAACTTGCACTGTGCAACTCGCGCTTTCTTTAGGGAACCCAGTGTCAGGTTCGCTTCATGCCTCAGGACTGGCTCAGCTACCTCCCTCTTCCAAATGAAGCCTCTGGCCCTCCGCCCCTCAACAGGCACAATGCAGCAGCACACGCTCTCCAACTCAATGCCACGCGGTTGTGTACACACTACAGTCCAAGAGACCACCGGCGTCTTCTGACTGTCGCTCATGGCGCGACCAAGCAGGCTACTTCCTCCAGTCCTCAGGCTCCCTCACAGTCCCACAACTCCCATGTCCCCAACCCTAGCCGGCCACCTTCTTTTCCAGTTGGGTCTTCCTCTGAGCCGCTCAGCTCAAACAAAAGCTCCCAATTCCCGAGTCCGACTCTGTTCCTCGCTGAAATCACAACTCGCTCGGATGCTTGCTCCTGCCCTTAGGCTCACTCTAGGCTGCTCTCCTCTGTCCTCATTCTGACTGAAAGCATGGGCACCAATGGTCTGTGTATGCGCAAAATAAATGGGAGTTTGCAGGAGGGAGACGTGCCAGAATTTTAAAGAAAAAAAAAGATTGCCATGGCAACTAGCATGGTGGCACTAGCACCTGTCCACAGGATTGAAAAAAAAACTCTTAAAGATCTGACATCCACATAATGAACAAAGGACGTCGGTCTTAAGCAAGGGAAATGTTTCTGGACGTCAATGACTCCAAAGGTTAAATTTTTGGACGTTTTGAGCTAATTTTTGGACGTAAAATACGTCCAAAATAGACTTATTCGAAGAACTGACTATGCCCCTCAAACATTGGCACATAGACAAAAAGCATACAACATTGTTAAAATAATTAGACAAGATGGTCACGCTGCACAACTCGAATATCCAGCAAAAATAAAAGTTAATACCTCAGATGGCTGGCGAAAGTTCCAAGAGCTGGCTAAAGCAATCAGCTGAGCCAATGAACAGGGAATCTCAGTTCCTGAAGAGGGCGACAGAGTACCACACAGAGCTTTCTTGAAGAAATCCTGGCAAGTGTGGGGAACAAAGAACGCGAAGACCCCGAGAGCAAGGGACTCCAAATTAGTGTGGGACGGTGTGTACAATAAAGCAGGCCCCCAGGACACCAACTCTTATGCTGCTTTGTATCCAGACCCGACTTTAGAGGCAGCTTCATCATCTACTGTCTGAGAACACCAAGCTGCATAAGCTTACTTTTCTTTTCTTACGATGGCACTGTCAAGCTGTATTCCTCTAAAAGGGATGTAGGGCCTAACTTTGAAGGTCCGCTCTAGGTCTGGTCTGTAATGGGGAAAGGAGCACAGACACAGATCTTAACAGCTTGTATTCCATAACCTCTTAGTGAGTTGTTTTGCAGAAATGAACCGGTTGTTTTTTATGACATCTGGACACTGCTATGGATTAGATCATTTATAATTCGAAAATGAGAACTTTATAATTGCTTTCATTTACAATTTGTCAATTAGCAGCAGGGCCTAGTCAGTCGTTACATATTTTCTCAATTTTTATTTTATTTTCCTGTTTGGGGTACACAATTTTAAACTAAATACTAAGTTTGACTAACAGAGCTGATTCTGATGGGTTGATTAAGTGATGGGGGGTCGGATGGTGGGGCTTTCCTCGGTCCTCGGGGGGGGCTCCTGGTGGGGCGCAGTGGCCAGAGGGCACCAGTTGTAGCTGGGGGTCGTCGGCTCCGGTTGCGAGGGGGGGTACCGTCATTGAGCCAGAGGATATTTAGACCCACCTCTGTCCCCGCAGCCCTTTGCCTGAACCCTCATGTGGACACACTTTATAAGCTGAATGGAGAGTTAGACAGCCCCCTGGGGATGCTGTATTTCCCCAAGATAAGACTCTGCAAGGTTGTTGGGATGGACTTTTGGTGTCAGGCTGAAATATCTGGAATGGAACATCTTACTAGGGAATGGAAAAGGTGTGCCGTAGGGCGCCCCCAAGACATCCCCCGGTAACTCAGACTAAACCTATTAAAAACAGATATAGCCTGAGAAAGTCGGAGGGCAGTGTCCAATGGGAGGTCAGCCTCCTTCCGGTCAAGATGTCCAGTAATGGTTAGCTTGGAAAACAGACCGTGTTCACGGGGGGGGGCAAATGAGGGCACAGCGGGGAGAGGGTTATAGAGTTCTCCCTTGGGTGAGGGACAGTCGGTTGCCCCTTGCGGCGGGGGGCGGGTGCACACCTGATTTGATAACAGCTCTTAATTTTAACTTTAAAGAACATACAATGGGAAGCCGTTTGGTTGCCTTGGGCAGCCCCGCGGCACTGTGGGGCTCCGTCCTCGCTTGGGGGGGGGGAAGTGCTGCATGTTCTGGTTCCCCACTATCATCATATCATTCGTCTTTTTTCTCTAACTAGATCACCTAGTTGGACCCCGGAGGTGAGCTGATTAGCATTCTCAGAGGCAACCAGACACAGCCCAGCTGGGACACACCACAACTTTTATTGTGGACTAAGCCTGGCAGGAAGCTAGAAATTTAGTCTCCTGCCACACCTCGTAGAAGTTTCCAGAGGTGTGGACTAGGGTATATACATACCATGAAGTTAAGCAATGTTTATTCTGCTACTTGGGTGGCAGTTTGCATATAGTTCGAATCAGTTTATATTGTTTGGAGTACATATCCAACTAGTTGGGTTAATTTCACAGGCACACAGATATTCGAAGATGATTTGATATGGATATAATAGGTTATCATGGCGGATTTAAAAATAGTTTCTTGGAATGTAAGGGGTACAAATAGTCCAATTAAGAGGGCGAGGACTATCCAAGAACTACAACAGCAACATTTCACTATGGCGTTTTTGCAAGAGGCCCACTTAAGTATGATTGAGCACAGAAAGTTGCACAGGGGCAGGGTAGGGGAGGTGTATGCTGCTGAAAACCTTCAACAAACTAATGGAAGGCGAACTGCTATATTGATCAGAAGGAATGTCCCCCTTATGATCTCTCAAGCAGACTTGGACCCAGAGGGAAGATATGTGAGTCTGGTGGGAGAATATAGGGGCCAGAAGTGTGTCTTCCTGAACATTTATGCTCCAAATGAGGAACAGGATAGGACATCTTTCCTAATTAAAACACTCACAGACTCCACCTTGGATCCTAACAGTTTGATTTTTATTGAGGGGGGAGGACTTCAACTCGGTACTAGATCTGGGCCTGGACAGAGTGGGATCTAAAACTACAGGCCCAGCAAGGACCAGTAGGGCTCTCTCTAGATTATGCTCAGATTTTTTGTTAGTGGATGCTTGGAGATTCATACATCCTAAAGAAAGAGATTATACGTTTTATTCCGTAAATATAAGATGAATTCCAGAATAGATTACTTTTTGATATCAACCAACACCTTACAATATCTTACTGGAGCAAACATTGGCAATATCTTTTTATCAGATCACGCCTCTATGTCCTTGGAGATAGCATTGGCCCCTAGACCCCCAGAGTCCATTTGGCGTCTTAATGTCAGCCTGCTGAACCATGCAGATTTTAAACAATTAATACAGGAGTCAATTAAACAATTTCTAGAACTTCATCCAGTAGAGGACAGGGAGGCGGGGGTCAGATGGGATGCCCTTAAATGTTACTTGAGGGGCATTATAATCCAAAATGCCTCCACGTATAAGAAAACCAGAATCAAGGAGCGCCTGGACCTAGAAAAGATCACCTAGTTAGAGGAGACCCATAAAACGTCCTTAGACCAGCATACTACAGCACAGCTAGACAGGACTAAAGCCAAATTGAATAAAATTCTGGATTTGCAGGTCGAAGGACAACTTCATTATGCAAAACAAAAATATGAACAAGGCAACAGGGCTGGGAAACTTTTAGCGTGGCAGCTTCGCAAGGAGAGAACCTCCCAGGCAGTGTCCAAACTTAGATCGGAGGGTGATGGTGCAGTAATCCTGTCCCCTACTCTTATTACTGCCCAATTTCAAAAATACTATACCTCTTTATTTCAGGCAGAGAGAGGCCAGGGTCATCTGGAATCAATTACTGCTTATTTAGATAACCTCCAATTCCCTACACTAACAGAAGAGCAGAAATTAGGGCTAGAAGTTCCCATCTCTAATACAGAAATAACGCTGAAAATCAAACAACTAAGGAATGGAAAAGCTCCAGGGATGGATGGCCATGTGGCAGAACTTTATAAAGTGTTTCTGGATCCCCTCTTGCTGGTATTATCAAATACCTTCATTAAGCTGTTGGGGGGGGAGGGGGCAACCCCTAGGGCCCAGATCTCTGTTATTCTCAAACCTGGTAAAGACCCGGAAGATTGTAGATCCTACCGACCAATCTCCTTGCTCCCAGCAGACTTAAAAAATTTCACAGGGATTATGGCAGACTGGCTCCAATTAGTAGTTGGGTCTCTGGTTCATAGGGACCAAACGGGCTTTATATCAGGCCGCTACCTACAGGACAACATTTGACGTCTGTTGAATGTTATCTCAGCCTAAAAGATATCAAGGACCTGCAACTAGCTATAAGTATGGATGCAGAGAAGGCATTCGACAGGGTTGACTGGGTGTTTTTGGGGGAAACATTTAGGAAATTTGGCTTGGGGATACATTGTTAACTGTTATCAGAGCTTTATACAATGCTGCAGAAGCCAGAATGAAGGTGAACGGTCATCTCTCAGAGAGGATTTCCCTATTGCGGGGAACAAGGCAGGGCTGCCCCCTCTCTCCTCTTCTCTTTGTCCTTTCCCTCAAACCAATGGCGATAGAAATCAGAACAAATCCTTGGATTCAGGGAGTGGAGGTGGAGGGCCACATCCAAAAAACTGCCCTATCCGCAGATGATTCCCTCTTTTTCATCTCCCATCCAGAAACTTCAGTTCCAGAACTTCTTAAGACGCTTGAGGTATATGGTGCTCTTGCCGGTTATAAGATTAACCTTACCAAATCAGAGACCCTGGTTTTAAGTGGGCTCCCTTCCAGTGCATATAAAAGAACCTTTCCTTTTGAGTGGGTGAAAAAACACGATCCATTATTTTCTTATCAGTGTTTCGACAGACCTGGCCCACCTTTACAAAAATAACTATTTAAAACTACTTCAAAACCTTCAGGCAGATATGGCCAGTTGGCAGCTATTACCCGTAACACTATAAGGGAGATCACAAGTGCTTAAAATGAACGCCTTGCCAAGCATCCTGTTTCTTTTTCAGACCCTCTCCTTGCAACCCCCAAGAGAGTTCTGGACAGTGCTACAGAGGGCGACCCAGAAATTCCTTTGGAACAACAAGTGTCCTAGACTTGCCAGGAACACTGCCCAGGCTCCTTGAGACAAGGGCAGCACAGCCCTTCCCCATTTCTATTTTTATTTCTTGGCAGCCCGAAGGGTGCAATTATGCACATGGGCCAAGCGCAGGGAAGCTTCAGGATGGCACCCCCTAGAGAAGGCTTCTCTTAGGGACTGGGCCCTTTGGACCCTGCCCACCAACAACATCCCAGTAAGTGTACTAAGCTCGGTAACGAACCCATGGGTTAATCATTCTTTATTAATTCTTAAAAAGCTCAGAAAACTCACTCAGACTCCGGAGGGCCCGGGTCCCTTATCTCTGATAAGATTTGAGCCTTCTTTTACCCCACCCAGGTTAGACTCGGGCTATCATTACTGGGCCATACAGCGTCTCTCGACATTTGCACAATGCATAAATGCTGGCAACTGCTTGTCTTTTGCACGGCTGAAAGACAAATTCCAGCTCCACAAGGAGGACCATTTCAGATATCCTCAAATTCATCATTACTTATTATCTGCTAACAGATTATAAATGATAAGCAGGGATAAAACACAACTTGAAAATTATTTTTATTTTATTATTACAATTAAAGACAGTTCCCGACCTCTCTCTCAACTTTATAAAATATTGATCAACACCAACAAAACAGGCATAGAACAAGTGTAACATAGATGGGAGGAAGAGAAGACTACTTCAATATCTCCTTATCTCTGGGAGAGAAGAATGAGTAGGGGGTGGAAAGTATCCAGTTCTCGAACCTGGCAAGAATTTCATTGGAAGATACTCTTACGTTACTTTCTCACCCCCACTAAGGTAAAGCATTTTGGACCTCATCAGTCGGATTTGTGTTGGAGGGGCTGTCGAGTCAAAGGGTCTCAAACACATATATTCTGGGAATGTCCAGTGTTACCACCATTTTGGACGGAAGTACACGCCATTTTACAATCCATAACAGGCCTACAGGTCCCATTTACAGGATCTGACCTCATTTTGGGACTTCCAATCTTGCTTTTTGGATCTAGACAGTCCACTAAATTGTCCCACATGATGAGGGTGGCAGCACTGAAGTGCATTACGTCTAGGTGGTTATCCACACTCCCCCCCACGGTTGATGACCGGAGGTCCAGAATGATTCAACTAGAATCTATGGAACAAATCACCTATACCCTGAGACTACAAAGTGAAAATGCTATTAATATATGGTCACCTTGGCACCAATATTTACAACGGATAGCTTATACCCTACCCAAGGAGCCATGAATACCGTACCAGGTTGGACAAGTTAAAAGGTTAGGAAAGGAATTCTGTGTTGCCTGTGTTTGTTTTATTTATTTGAAGTACGACATACATTGTACTGTTGTTTTTCCTTTTTAATACTAGTCTATAGATGAAATAGTTGATAGGAGAACATACAGTAGAGGAATGTGGATATTTGAAGACTGAACTCTTAGCTACCATAACTGTATTTTCCATTGTTGGGTCATGTTTGCTAATCAGATGGAAATTTTGTAACTTTAATAACTTGAAGAGATGTCAGTATATTCTGATATACAAGAAATTTGAAATTTAAAAAAAAAAATGATTATATCTCCACAGTACAAGCCAAACGAATGGCCCTAGCACCCGTTCTGCAAGCCCTCAGAGATGCAGGACTTTGTTTCCAGACACCATACCCCACAAAGCACAGGGAACACTTTCCGGAGGAGGTGGTTATGCACCAATCCGTCAAAGAGGCTCAGAAAAACTTCCAAAAATGGGGACTATCGGTCCCATTACCTCCTCGAGCTGCACCATCTTCTAGAAGTAAGCAGACCACAAGCAATCCAGTCCCACACTCTCCGCCTGATCCAGCATCTGCAAAGCAGGCATTTTAAACTCTACAGGCTAAAAGGCAGGCTCCTGAGACCTTTAAGTCTATGAAGGACCTTCTCCAACACTTCCAGCACACCACGAAAGAGAGTTAAGGCAAATTATGATCACTCGGGAACCGCCCTCTAGCACTGGACAGTTTGTACCTTAGTGAGTCATTCTGAACTGATCTGACTTTATCTTGCCTTTCTTTTTGCATGATGACCAGTCAACAGTTTACCTTTTTGAACTTACACTGATTTTTGGGGTTTGCCTCCCCCGACTCCTAGAGGGGTGAGTACACAATGTCTTAACAGGAGAGGGTATGGCTGGCCCTTTACAGTACTGGAGGGGAAACAAGAGCAAACCTCAAATGCAGGGGGAGAGACAAAAATAATACAGGAAAATAGGAGAAGGGTTAATTTACTCTTTGACACACAGTGTTTGGCAGCATGGGTTTGCAGTTCGGTTCGGTGGGGGGGGGGGCTGTACATGCCGACTACTCCTGCTCAAAGCTGTGGCCCCAACCTATAAATGGCACTGTAGCTTATACATCGTGATTGTGCTGGTGACTGTAGAGAACAAAATTCACTTATGCTTAAGAGCTGCTTGACCGTGGCTCTCAATTTAGCACCTCTGACTATTTTGCTGAGCTCTCTAGATTCTTCCTGCTCCCTGACCTACTGTAGCAGCAGTTTTAAGTTGCTGACCACTTGCCGACTGCTTGGGGGCCCCTGAGAGGGAGTTAGCTGGGATGGTCCGCGGTTGCGGTCTCCACTTCTGAAACTGACCCTTCTTTCTTCAAAATGGTATGGGAGTTTCATATCCTTTTAATAAGTACACTCCCTCAAAGCATCAACAGACTGCTTTTTTTAGGAGCTGTTACTATGCAGCCCTTAGCATGGTACTTCATCTCATCCTGTTAAATCCACTAGCTTCTGTACGTGCTCTGCCCAGCTGCTGCAATACCACTGGATCCATCTGCTGGCCGCCTGGGAGCCCAAGTGGGGGGTTTGGCAGGAAAGCCCACAGTGACAATCTTCATTTTTCATGGGAACCCAATATTTCATACTAGCAATCTGTTTTGTATTTGCTATCTAAACCATCTGACTATTAAAGGGCTTCCTCACGTCTGTCTATCTATCCATTGGGGGTTGGTAAGCCGCTGACCAGGGGGCCCTGTCAGTCCCTCCTTGTCCCTGATGGACAGCACCAGCCATCACACTCCAGCCATCATACTGGCATTTAGGATTTTCTTGTACTTCCCTTTTTCTTTAGTTTGTACTATGAGATGTTCTTAACAAAAAATAAATAAAGTATCTATTAGCCTACCAGTTGTTTTAGGCAGTTCACTAACTGGTATTATTTGTACTTGGGGGTACTACCTCTTG
This sequence comes from Neoceratodus forsteri, assembly GCA_016271365.2. Taxonomy (NCBI): domain Eukaryota; kingdom Metazoa; phylum Chordata; order Ceratodontiformes; family Ceratodontidae; genus Neoceratodus; species Neoceratodus forsteri. The sequence goes on from CM057454.1 coordinate 272,365,455, forward strand.
ACTCTCTCCCGCTCACCCATTTGTTAAATGCTTCTCTTCCATTCTCCTCTTTTGTTGGTTTCTTAACTACTATTCTGGGGATGACATATCACCCTGCAGTTGTGACACAGACTCTGACTACCCCTCTGGCCCTATACCCAGTACTGAAACTCTGCCTCTGCCTTCTTTACTGGACTCCATGGTCCAAGGAGTTGGACTTCTCTACAAATTATGAGCAGTGGGTGGGCAGCGCCCCTACCATCATTCTATTATTGGAATTGTTCTTTTCATTTGCAGTTACTGTCACTTTTCACAATTAAAATGGTTCCAGAGATAAAGATCTCATTGTGGGTTCTGGACACCTCCAGTCGACTTTTTTCCCTTTCCCTTTGGTGACTACCTTATAGCGTAGGAGCACCTGTGTAAGGGGCCCAAGGTCATTCCTGAATAACACCTCTCCAACACTCCCTCACCATCAGAGGTTGGCCAAGAGTGCTCGCTGTACACACTCTCTCATATTTGGAAGTCACAGAACTGTTTACCTTATCACAGTTTCGCTATACGCTTAGATTATTGTTGTTTTTCTGGTTATCTCTATGTATTTTCGATTTTTACTAGTGTTTGCCATTTCTGCCTTTTCCCTTGTCCTGTTGGCATGGTTTACTGTTTTACAAAGTAGTGGGCAAATTGCACTATCTCAGGGTTTCTCAAATGGTGAGGCCAGCCTCCCTTGGGAGGCCCCAATCTGTTCCAGGGGAGGCTCAATCAAGTCTGAAAAAGAACTATATTTAAATTTTGAGTTTAGGTATTTTGTGTGAAGGGATGAGGCAATCTGAAAAAGGATAATAGTAGGCGGATTTATGTATTTATTTACAAATTCATGACCAGGAAAGACACACTGAGCCAAGGCTCATTTCAAGTGTACCTTGGGAAGTGTAGTGAGTGAATAAAATTCAAAAGGCCACTACAAAACAAAGCATTACAAAATGAATAATAGTGCAAACAAATAGGAACAATAAACAAATAATGAGAGGTAGCAATTGACCAATTAGACTGGTGGCAGAACAACCCAAATACAAGGCTTAAGCAGAGGCATTGTAGGAGCAAGAGCAGGAGGAAGCAAAAAGATCTCTGAGAGGATGCTTAACAGCAGGGGAAGAGGGAGACAGGTGGGAAGGAATGTTATTCCGGATAGAGGGGAAACAGACAGAGAAAGCAGTCTGACCAATGAAGGCACTGCAGCAGGGGGTAACAATGGTTTGATAGTCAAAAGAGTGGAGCAAGTAGGCTGGCCTGGGGAGGGGGGGTTACAAGGAGGGGTACAATAAGCTGTATAACATGAGAGCTAACTACTCAAAGGAGTTTCATTTTATTCCTGTGGTACTGTGCTAATATATTGTTTTTTTTATAGGGAGGCCCAAGGCTATTTCAATATCTGGGGGAGGCTCAAGATCTTTTCCATGGCTTTGGGGAGGCTCACCATGACAAAGTTTGAGAACTAATGCACTATCTTATTTGGAATCTATAAGTTTGTCTAGGCAGCCTGATACTATCAGTATCACAGTTCTAGGATTAACGTTTTTCTATTGGCTGAGTATTTTCTCAGTACTATAGTTAACAGATATAAGCTGTGATCCTCATTATTTTCTTACAGTGGCACAGTTAATACCTACAATGATTTTATCCCATAATGTTAATGGTATACATGATCCCATAAAGCATTCTAGGCTCTTGCAGATGTTTCGGAGGGAAAAAACCTAATGTTTTGCTCCTGCAGGAGACGTGTCTTTCCCAGTTGAAGCATCATAAAATGTTTAAAGTCTGGGCATTTGACAAAGGAGGTGTCCTCCCACTGTAGTGGCTGGTGTATGGGAGTGGCCATTTTTCTGCTGAAGGAAACACCCTTCATAGTAACAGTTTTATGGATTCGGAATGTATATATATCACACTGATGGACAACCTGCAGGGGGAACAGGTCACTCTAGTTAGTGTATATGTCCTGCTGGGGTCACCTAAAACTGATATTCAGCAATTCTTTCAAAAATTATTTGACACTGGCTCAAGGGGTCCTCATTATGGGGGGGGGGGGATATAAATATAATGATAAACCCAACCTTAGATACAACAGCAAGGGGGCACCACAGAGTCTCAGGTGCGCAAACATTGTTTACAACCTGGACAACCCAACTGGGATATTTGGATGAATGGCGACAGTTTTTCCAAACAGCTAGGGAATATACCTATTGGTTGTCCAGACATCATTCCTCAGCTAGACTAGATTCTTTTTTTGTAATGAAGTAACATTTTGAAAAAGTCCAAGACATCTCTCACGGCCCTAGGCTTTTTATTAGATCATACCCCAGTTTAAAAATTCATTTTGGTAAGACTAGAAAACCCGCTTTATGGCATCTTAATTTGTCACCTCTTAAAGATTCAGCGGCTATTCAAATGATAACAGACAGTGCTCCCCAGATTATAACAAATAACATTAAAGACATCTCCCCTTCGCTACTATGGGACACAATTAAGGGTGTCCTCCAGGGTCAATTAACAGAGCTAGCGAAACGTGAAGAGAAATTATGAGAAGAAAAACATCTAGAATGTCAAGATAAGCTAAAAACCTTACAACTTTTAGCTACCCCATGGGATAAGGAGGTACTCGAACTGACAGCACAAACTAAAATAGGAATTACAAAAATTAATAGACCAGACAGTTGAACAGGCCTTGTGGTGCCTCTAACAGTATTATTACAAAGGAGGTGCCGTGGCTCCCACAGAATAGCTAGACAACTTCATAAAAAAAAAAAAATAATAATAATTCAGGCCTGTATAGTACACCTGTAGGATCTCAGAACATGAGATCACCCGGCATCACGCAGATATTAGAAAGAACTTTGCAGATTACTATGCCACACTATACACGCAGGATTTTGTTTCTGACTCGGTACAAAATAAAAGCTTCTTGTCAGGATTGTGACTTCTGCATCTTTTGGAAGAGCAAAAAAGGAAAATTACGTACCTACCGTAATTCTTGACCTTCTTGGACGAGTCTCCACCACTCATTCACACTAGTGGGATTAGCGCCAGAGGCACTAAGACCCATCGGGAGCAAACTTTTTGCTGGACGGTCGGCGCGAGAGACGGGCGCCACACGGAGACAGCGCAGCAGCGGCTCGAGCAGGTAATGACCATCTCGGCGGCGACCTCCAACCGCCTCAGTACCTTTTTACCAAGGAGGTGCAGCGAACTAACGAAAGAGTAAACTCAACATTAAAAACGGACATAAGATAGTCCGTATGACCCGTGTAAGAAGGGTCAGCAAAGAAGTCCTCACGCCTAAAGATCTGAGGAGTGAAGACCAACACAGCGGTGAGCTCTGGGATGGAGGGAGGGTAGGAATGATGGTGGAGACTCGGCCCAAGAAGATCAAGAATTACGTAGGTACGCAATTTTCCTATCTTCCTGGACATAAGTCTCCACCACTCATTCACACTAGTGGAGAGTACCAAGTTGATAATCCCAAAAGGGCGGCAGCAGGGAGAGCCAGAGCTCACGCTGCCTAAGATAGAAGCCCATTAAGGATAGTTCTCCGAATGCGGAATGTCGCCTAGCATGAACATCCAGTGCATAGTGCTTAACGAAGGTATGCACTGAGCTCCAGGTGGCGGTTGCTGTATATATCTGCAATTGGAACATTGCGATTTCCGCTTAGGGATGCCGCGACCGCCTCTAGTAGAGTGAGCGCATACTCTACCTTCTAATTTAACTTGAGCCATGGAATAGCAATGACGAACGCATGCCACTAACCATGAAGAGATGCATCTAATAGCGACAGGTTGACCCAGCCGGGTGTCGCTGAAAGAAACGAACAGTTGCTGAGTCTTGTAACATCCTTGGTTCTATCTAAATAGAACCGCAAGGCTCTTCTTAACATCCAAGGAATGAAGAGCTCGCCCCTTCATTTTGGAAATTAGCTAAGTAAGCGGGAAGTACCAGAGGTTGGTTTAGATGGAATTCTGACACAACCTTGGGAAGAAATTTAGGATGAGTACGGAGAACTACCTTGTCTTTATGGAATACAGTATACTGGAGGGTCCGTAATCAGGCATGTATTCCTCGAGACCCATGGCTGAGGTAATGGCCACCAGGAAGGCAGTCTTCCAGGTAAGAAATTTTAGCTCACAGGTAGCTAAGGGTTCAAAGGCTTCCGAGTGAGCATGTCCAGCACCAGGTTAATGTCCCAGGCTGCAACTGGACGCTTAACAGGGGGTCTGGTATGGAGAATCCCCTTAAGAAATCTCTTCACCACAGGTAACTGAGCCAGAGTTAAGGAAGAAACCGGCTCATGGAACGCTGAGATGGCACTAAGGTGAACTTTAACTGTGGAGTACTGAAGACCTAAGTTTGACAGGTCCAAAAGATACTCCAGAACCTTGCCAGGAGGGCAGGAAAAGGGATTCCAAGAGGATTTTGCACACCAGAGAGAAAAACGTTTCCATTTGGAAGCGTACGTTTTTCGGGTGGCTGGCTTCCGAGCAGCCAGAAGGATGTCTGAGACTCTACGAGAGACGTTGAACCGATTCACTTCTATCTCTTCAGGAGCCAAGCATGAAGGTGAAGTGATTTCAGGTTGGGATGGACCAACGAACCCTGAGTCAAAAGACTGATTTGCAAAGGAAGTGGTCTCGAGAGGCTGCCAACATACTGTTGAGTAGAGGAAACTATAGTTGCTGAGGCCAGGAAGGAGCAATGAGAATCATCTTGGTCCCCTGAGACTCAACTTGAGGAGTACTTCTGGATTAGAGGAAGCGTGGAAAGGCGTAAAGAAAGCGTTTTGTCCACCGCAGCCTGAACGCATCCTGACAGAAAATGCCAGGCCCTGGATTTCTGGAGCAGAAGAGAGGCAGTTTTGCGTTGAGTGGGGATGCAAAAAGGTCCAGGTCTGGAGTCCCCCACTCTTTGAACAGGGACCGAGCTATGGCTGGATCGAGAGACCACTGTGAGGGTCTGCTCTGCTCTGCTGAGGTGATCTGCTAGGTCGCTTTGTATACCTGCAGATAAACCGCTGAATCAGAGACTTGTGCTCCAAGCACCACTCCCACACCTCATTGCTTCCCTGTAAAGGGATAAGAATGAGCACCTTGCTTGTTGATGTAATACATCACTGCTTTGTTGTCCATTTGAAGGAGAATGTTCTTGTGACAAAGGACATCCTTCAGAGCTCGGATTGCATAGAGGACCGCCTCATCTCCAGGACATTTATGTGGAGATGAGTTTCGAACTGAGTCCATACACCTTGAGTGTGGAGGAGAGACAGTGAGCTCCCATCCCATTAGCGAAGCGCCTGTGGTGATGGAGATCTGATGATCCGGGGAGCAAAGGGAATCCTTCCAGGAGATTGTTTCTGAGACCACCAGGTGAGAGACCTTCAAGGGCCCGCCACCTGATGGGATAAGACTGGGGTGAGAGGTCGGGGACCACTGAGTGAGAGCATCCATTGGTGGTTCTCATGTGCAGTCGGGCCAGAGGGACAGTGAAGACCGAGGACGCCATGAGACCCAACATGCGCTGTATCGAGAGAGCTGTAAACCATTGGTTCTCCCTGATGTAACGGGCCATTCAAGGATGTCGAGTCTTCTGTCCTCTGGAAGGAAAGCCTTCACTGAAGAGGTGTCTAGAAGCGTCCCTATGAAAAGGAGCCTCTGGGAGGGTTGCAGTTGAGATTTTTTCAAATTCAGCAGAACTCCCATGGACGTGAGAAGACGAAGTCGCTTGCACAGCTTCCAAGTCCCTGGCCGAAGGGCTTGCTAGAAGCCAATCGTCCAGGTAGGGAAACACTGAGTCCGACTTTCCTGAGATGTGTCCGCAGAACTGCACAACACTTTGTAAAAACTCGCAGGCGCCGAGGATAGCCCAAAGGGCAGGACTCTGAACTGATAATGCTGACCCAAAGCTACAAACCTGAGGAACTTTGGTGGGTGGTGGACGGGATATGCTGAAGCATCCTGCATATCTAGAGAGGCCAGCCAGTCGTGTTGATGCAGCAAGGTAACAGGGTACCTAGGGAAATCATCTTGAATTTCTCCCTGGGGAGGAAATTTGTTTAACTTTCTGAGGTCTAGAATGAGGCGCATCCCCCCAGATTTCTTTGGAACCAGAAAGTAATGAGAGTAGAACCTGTGTTTCGTAGATGCGGGGCACCAGTTCTATTGCCCTGTTGTTCAGAAGGCCCTGGATCTCCGCGGTGAGGAGGTCTGACTGAGAGGCCGACAACCTGGGTTGTCGCCTGGGAGGACAATCGGGGTTTCCAAGAAATTGAGAGAATAACCTCGCTATTATCCGGCGACCCATTTGTCCAGGTTATGGACTTCCACTGGTTGTAGAAGTACTATCAGACGACCTCCCACTGAGGAGAAAGTTCCACCTCGGCAGAGTGGATGGAACTTGGGCCAACGACTCATAAGGTAGAGCTGGGAGCTTTAGGCCCTCTGCTTTCTGCTGCGCTCTCTTTGAGGTTGGGCAGGTTGGCTTTTTGGGAAGCTTCCTGCCTCTGCCTCGAAAGGACTGACGACTATGAAACTGACGTCTGTTCACATGCCCCCGAGAGGGGTGGCGGATCTGGCCAACTTAATGGCCGACTAGTCTTCTGAGTGGCCTCTAAGGCTTTGCTCCACCTGAGGGCCAAAAGAAAGGAGCCATCCAAAGGCAGCGCCATCACCTGCTGCTGAGCATCATTCGTGAAGCCAGAAGCACGTAGCCAGGAATGGCGCCGAGTACAAATCCCGCGGCTGCTGAGCTAGAAGCAGTGTCGAAGCGCCCATGGCGGTTGACCTGTTGGTTATTGACTCAATACCTCTAATAACGGTCAGAAGAAGCTCTGACTTGGAACCGAATCTGGAAGAGCTTCAACCATTCTTTTCATAGAGTGCCACAGGATATACTCATACTGAGAAAAATAGCCTTGATAACTGGCAATACGCATACTTAGAGTGGAGGCAGCAAAGACTCTCTTACCTAATGTATCAATCTTACGAGACTCTTTGTTAATAGGTCGAGCTGTAGTAGTTTGAGGAAGAACGACCTTGTCATTCTCTGCCAGGACTACAATAGGATCCGCAAAGGCTTGGGATGCCAAAATGGGACGATCCTCTGGGAGCTGAATACTTCTTATCAATGGATTTAGCCACTGAGGAATAAGAGCAGGATTATTCCATACCATTTGAGACAGCATCTCGAAGGAAGGCTGGATCGGAGGAGTCAAATCCAGAGGGATCTCCAGCTATGAAGATACTGAGTCTTAATATCTTCCCAGGATCGATGTCTGTAGTCTGGAGAGAAAGAGTGATCCCAGGTTCTTCAACAGAGACTTAAAGGACAGGTCCTCCACTGCAGGCTCTGTAGCAAAGAAAGATCCTGTTTCTCCACTTCATCACCCAACCGAAGGTCTGGGACAGGCTCAACATCATCTCCTGATGGTCCAGAAAGGACTGTTTGGACAGGAAAGGAGGAAAATTAGAGAGGAGGAAATAGCAGAAAACAAGGAGAGTCCCTATGGGCTGCCGGCCGAGATCGCCAAACGGGCTGAAGACGGCACCGAGGAGGCACGCTGCCTCGCAGCGCTTCGGCGCGCCGCTGATGACATCGCACGCGCCGCCGACGACGCCACATTACGGCGCCGCTGGACGACGCCGCTGAACGGTGCCGCGGACGTATTTACGCTGAGCCGGGCGCCGGCGGGACAACGCCGCAACGGGCGCCGCCTTCATCCAACGGCACCACTGCAGCGCCATGATTCCCACGGCGCCGCAAGACCCAGCGGCACCGAAAACGGCGCCGATAAGCCAACAGACTCCGCGGAAGGCGCCGAAAAGCCCAGGAACCTGGAAAGCTAGAGAAGGAAAAACAGGAGATAAGGGCATCGTGTGAGGCCTCGCGCCGCAGCCATGTGAGGGGGGAAACACTTAGCACGGAGTCGCTGGCACTCAAGAAGGCGCCACGCGACTAGGAAGGTCCAACCGCCTTACACTGATCGCCGAGGCCCGAGGGCCCCAGGCAACCGAGCCAGGCAGAAGAACGAACCTCCGAGCCCATTGCTCCATAAGAGCTGCCCACTGATGAAACTGCTCATCTGGAGTCCTACCTATAGGCGGGAGGACTTGATGTCGGGGACAGACGATTACGGAAGTTGGCGACTCCGAAGAAGAGACCGCAACCAGTGCTATAACCGAGCCACCGAGACATACACACAGAGAGGGCCACCTGAGTGATGCCTTTCTTTTGACCTGTGGGTCAAGAAGAGCCGAGGCCTAACGGTGCCGAGAATGCGACGCTTATTTTTATGCCGGGCGGGGACCGCCCATCCCCCGGCATCGGACTGACCGCTGTCGGAACCCCGCTGAGGAGAAGGAGGCTGGACCGACCAGCCCGGCTGACTGAACAGTTTCAATGTAAGTCTCCCTACCGCCACCTGACCTGCCTATGGTCGCTGTTCGCCCAGTAGGCCGAGACTTCTTCAAGTAAAATTTAAATATTAGAAAAATAGAATAAAATTAAGCGATACTACTTATGTGATAAAGTTACAAAAACAAACTGAAAACTATGACTTCAGTTTGAGTTTGACTTCTAAACTGTGACGGCGGCCGTGCTGAAGTGCACTCGGCAGCGGGAAAAAAAGGAACTGAGGCGGTTGAGGGTCGTCCGAGATGGTCATTACCGCCGAGCCGCTGCTCACGGCGCCGGTCTCGCGCGCTGCCTCACGACCCTCCAGCAAAAAGTTTGCTCCTGATGGGTCTTAGTGCCTCCGGCGCTAATCCCACTAGTGTGAATGAGTGGTGGAGACTTATGTCCAGGAAGATGAGGGCTTACTTGCCACAATAACACAGACTGAACTTCTCGCTATCCTTAAAAATGCTAAAATAGGGAAATGTCCAGGGTCTGAGGGTTATCATGTAGAGTTTTATAAAAAAATGATCAATCTCCTCATACCCCTATTAACAACAGTTTATCAACATATATAGGATGGTGAGGGGCCTCCTTCCCCTTAGGACTACATGGTTATAGCAGCGTTATTAAAACCAGGAAAATCCACAGATGACCCAGCTTCCTATTGCCCCATTTCTATGTTTTCAGTTGACTGTAAGTTATTTACTAGTGTATGGGTGCATAAGATTAGACAATATTTTACAGCTTCTATTAGACAGGAATCAAGTCAGATTCATTCGGCAAAGACAGACTCACGATAATGTACGCCACACTCTTCATCTAGAAACACAGAAACATAGACAATGACGGCAGAAAAAGATCACGGGTCCATCCGGTCTTCCCAAGTTCCCTATAATCACTGGGACCTACTGTTCCTCCAGTGTACTTACCCTCCCCATCCTCTCTCTATTCTTCTCCTTGGTCCTGTTGCCCCTGGTAATCACTATACCCTTCATTATGTCCCAATTCTGCATAAATCCCGATTGTTTCTGCTCCCACTACTTCAGCTGACAGACCACTCCAAAGTTCCACCACGCATAGAAACATAACATAGAATTAGACGGAAGATAAGGACCACTTGGCCCACCCAGTCTGCCCATTTATCTACCTAATGGATAAGCTGCAGATTCAAGTTAATCAACAGCCTACTTTATCCTACCCTCCCCCACTAGAATTGCCTTATGTCTGTCCATTGCATTCTTGAATTCCCCCACTGTTTTTGACTTCACGATCGCCTCAGAAAGGCTGTTCCATGCATCCACAACCCTCTCCGTGAAAAAATACTTCCTCACATTATCTCTGAGCCACCCCCCCATCTTAAAATTGTGCCCCCTTGTTCTTGCACATCTCTTTTCTGAAAGATGCTACCCTCTTGGACTTTGTTGATTCCCTTGAGGTACTTGAAAGTTTCTATCATGTCCCCCTTCACCCTCCTTTCCTCGAGGGAATACATATTAAGCTGCTTTAGGCTCTCTTTGTTTGGCTTCTGGTGCAGACCCTGCACCATTTAAGATGCCCTACTCTGGACTGCCTCCATCCTATCTATGTCCTTGCGGAGATGGGGTCTCCAGAACTGCACACAGTACTCCAAATGGGGTCTCACTAACTGTCTGTACAGGGGGATAACAACTTCCTGTTTTCTACTGGTGATGCCTTTCCCTATGCATCCCAGTATTCCTCCCAGCCCTCCTTACTGCCTTCTCACATTGCTTGACCACTTTTAGGTCATCTGATATGACTACCCCCAGGTCCCTTTCCATTTTTGTTGTTGTTAGTATCTCACTCCCCATTGTGTATTCTTCCCCCGGGTGTTTGTTTCCCAGGTGCATTACTTTGCACATCTTTGCGCTGAATCTTAGCTGCCATACATTTGACCATTCCTCCAACCTTGCCAAGTCCCTTCTCATCCTTTCCACCCAACCTTGTGTATCAACCCTGTTGCAGATCTTTGTGTCGTCTGCAAAGAGACATACTTTTCCTTCCAGTCCCTCCGCATTGTCACTTATAAAGACATTAAAGAGGACCAGTCCCAGTACTGAACCTGCAATACCCTGCTAGTAACTCCCCCTTTCTTCAGAGTGTACTCTATTTACTATTACCCTCTGTGTCATGTTGTCCAGACAATTGTTTACCCAGGCTACCACCTTGGGACCCACTCCAAGGCTGGATAACTTGTTTATTAATCTTTTGTGTAAGACTGTGTCAAATGCCTTGCTAAAGTCTATATAGGGCATGTCCAGAGCCCCCTCCCTGGTCTACTACTTTGGTCATCCAGTCAAAGAAATCTATTAGATTCGTCTTACATGACCTTCCCACTGTGAATCCATGCTGCTTTGGGTCTTGTGCCCCGCTGGCCTCTAGGTACTCAACAATTCTTTCCTTCAGAAGTGATTCCATCATTTTCAGGTTCTCTATTTCCCCTGGTTGCGCCTCTCGGTCAAGCTGACTGCAACATTATGGATAATAACCCTGTCCCTCACCCTGGCTGGTGATACTGAAACCAACCCTGGCCCTCCTATCTCTGCTAATACTACCTAGCCTCAGACCACATATTGCTTGCCAAAATCATCCTGTCTCACCTTTGCACACATTAACATAAGAAGCCTCACTGCCAACCTCCCCAAATTCGAGGCTTGGGTAACCGCTAACAACCTGGACATCGTAGCCCTTTCTGAAACTTGGCTGAAGCCCTCTATGGCTGACTCCCTCTGTTCCATTCCGGGCTACAATATGCTTCTGGCTGATCACCCTAGCTTTAAAAGAGGTGGGGGCTTGTCCCTGTACTACAAATCTCATCTTAACATCTCTATTATGCAGGCTCCCTCCCTGACAAATTGTGAGGTCCTTCATTCCCACCTTCTGCTTGGGGGTGTCAAGATTCTACACATATTCTGTGTTTATATACCTCCCAAATACTCCAGACAAGGCCTTAAGGAATTTACTGAGCTGGTGCCATCTATGTCAGGGAAAAATGAGGTTATCTGCTTGGGAGATTTTAACCAGGACCTCGTTCCTCTCTCCTATCTTCTATTACCAGCAAGGCCAACCTGGCTCAATTACTCCAGGCTCCCACTAGAATCTCTCACCGGGGCTCTTCCAACACCCTCCTAAGATTGGATTCTGACTAACAGGAAGGAGAACTTCCCTAATGCTGGTGTGCTTCCTGACTCCATCAGCGACCACTGCCCGGTTTTCTGCGTTTGGAACTCCTCACCTCCCCCCCCCAAACTACTATCTTTTTCCAACTTCTCCAACCTCAACCCTGCTGCTTTCCTGCGTGATCTAAACCATGTTGACTGGTCCCCTCTCTACATGACTGATGATATCAACTGTGCGACTGAGTATTTCAGCACTACCCTTCTCTCGCTTCAGAACCTACACATCCCAGTTACTACATGTAGCGTAAAAGGGAAGGTCACTAAATGGCTTAAGCGCCTCCTATTCCAGCTGCTGAAACATAGGGATAAATTATGGTCGGTCTGAAAGTCCTCTTCCCTTCAAGCTGACTTCAATGCCTACAGGTCGTTGAGAAACACCTGTAAAAAGGAGATTCGCTTTGCCAAGAGTATGTACTACCAGAACCTGCTCAGTGCCTCTGCCTCAAACCCAAAACACTACTGGTCTCAAATTAAGGAAATTCTCAGTTATAAAAAGACTCTGACTCCAAACGAAATGCTCGTCAACTATAGCCACCGCGACAATCCTCTCACTATAGCAAGTGCCTTCAATGCCCTCTTTTCTATTCTTCCCACCCTCTCCCTCCCCCCTGTTATTTCCCCAGGCCCCTTTCCCCTTACCTGTGTCAGCTCACGACTCTTGTGCTACCCCAGTTACGCGACCAGGAAGTCCTTAAGTTACTCAGGACTATATCTGCTCACAGCAGTGCAGGTCCTGATGGAATTGATCCAAGGATCTTTAGACAGTTCACCTCTCGTCTCACTGAACTGGTTACTAGGCTTTCAATCTCTCAATCAGCTCAGCCTCAGTCCCTTCGGCCTGGAAAACTGCCAGGAGTATACCGGTGTTTAAGAAAGGCGATCCAAAAATCCTATCAAACTATCATCCTATTTCACTTCTGCCTTCGCTCAGTAAGCTGCTGGAGAAAGTTGTGCATCGTTAGATCTCTCAGTACCTGCTCCACTCTAACCTTCAATCCCCATATCAACATGGCTTTAGGGCTGGGCACAGCACAACTACTGCCCTTACCCACTTCGCTAATGACGTAAAATGAAATATGGACAAGGGCCTACTCACTGCAGCCATGTTCACTGACCTCTCTAAAGCATTTGACATGGTACATCACCCCATGCTACTGGACAAACTGCAATCACTCTGAGCCTCTGACTCCACCCTCTCTTGGTTTGCTAGCTATCTTGAAAATCGCTCACAGACTGTCTCCTTCTGTTAGGTTCTCTCCACGCCTGCCCCTATCACCTCTGGCGGCCCGCAGGGTTCAATTCCTGGGCTCCTACTCTTTTCCCTTTTTATTAATGATATCCCCAGCCCTTCCCTACTCTGTAATATTATCTTGTATGTGGATGACCTAGTACTTTACTCAGCCTCTAAGTCTATAACTGACCTAAATCAACAATTATCAACTGCCTTTCAGAGCCTCTAATCTTGGTTCTCCTCCAATTACCAGATCTTAAACCTATCTAAGACCCAGGCCATGCTGTTTGGATCCTCTAGACGGGTACTGACTGTGGCCCCTAATCTTCTGGTTCATGGCTGTGATGGGTCTCCAGTCTCTAACACATTATCTTTCAAATACCTTGGGGTAATGCTTGATCTGGCTTTGGATTTTGCTGCGCATGACAATGAGGTCTGCTGCTCAGTTTACTCTAAGATTGGCGCGGCCTACAGAGTGTGCCACTCACTTACTCCAGTCGCCAGAATTGCTGTCACGAAAGGTGTGTTACTGCCGCAACTGCTATATGCTCTCCCAGTCCTCTCACATGCCAATGCTGTAATACTCCGTAAATGGGACATTACGTACAACATCATCTGCAAATCTGCCTTATCGGCTCCATGTCTGACCCACCACTGCTGTCTTTACTCTGCCTTAAATTGGCTGCCTCCCATATCCCTTAGATCATATAAACTAGGTTGTTTTGTTGACTCTCTGACCAGAACGCCGCACCCTGCGGCTCTGGGGGCCATGCTTACCCCTGTCTCTCACTCTCATGCCCTCAGGTCCGTAGCCTTCCCCCTGCGTGCTGTTCAGCCCTGCTTTACTAAAATGGGTGAGTAGGCTTTTTCCTATTTTGCCCCGCGGCTTTGGAACTCGCTACCACCTCAGGTGAAGAACTCTTCAACTCACCTAGCTTTTAAGCGCGCTCTTTTCTCCCACCTTAATGCCCCAGGCTATTGTGACTGCACTTAAGGCCTGCTGCTTGCTCTATTGCTACTTTCTTGTCCATTTCTGTATCCCTCCGTCCGTGTCTCCTATTAATTTCTATTTAGGACTGTAGACTTAACTGTATATTTTTTTTTGTTTTGCAACAACTGTATGACTGCTCTAACCTGTAGTTTTCACTGTTATTCTTATGCTGTTTTTTAATGCGTTTGTGCTGATTGTCTTGGCAGTTATCTCTGCCTTTGTACCTCATTATTGTAATTGATGTCTTTGCTGCACAACTGTACCTGTATTCTCCCGGGTCGTGCCTGAAAATAGGCAGGTTTCTTGTCTAGCGCACTTACCCAGTCATCAAAAACTAATAAATAAATAAATAAATAAATAAATCAGCTAGGTCCAATGAATTCTGGAGGAGATGGGTGCTTTATGATTTATCAGCTAGATATTAATTCAGATTTTGTACCATAAATGGCATCAGGTTTTGCCTACTATTTCCTCTTCCACACTATTTATGGGGGGGCAGTAATATAATGACTCATTGAGCTTACGCTTGGAGATATACAGAGTTATACAGGATTAACCTGCGAAATGCTCAAGACCTATCCTTTTGTACTTGAAAGCTGAATTAGTGGTGCAATAACTGTTCTTATTTTGTTCTACCCTGCTGCTAAATGTTGGTTTTACTGTTTGTTTTTCATATTCTGGCTTTTATATGGTGAAATGTCTATAATTATGGCAAAAAATCTGGAATAAAAAAAACAAATTTCATACCTTGACACCCCTAGCACCAATGCATGGGAGACTGACATAAGTCAGGGTGGGTAGAAGGGGCTGCGGTTATGAAGCACATAAATCCTCTGTGTCGCTGCAGCGCCTGGGCCTGGGTGAAACATTGTGAAGGAAAATGGTGGATAAAGCTCCATGACGCCTCGTCTAAGACACCACAACCAGCCCGACTAACTCCAATTTATGCGGGCGGTTCTGTATGTGAGGCTCTGAGAGGGAAGATTCCCCTGTCGCGGCGAGCAATCTGCAGGGGATCCAACCCCAGACTGAAGAGGAAAGGTAAGGGATGGTTGACAGTGCTTGGGGACAAGGCTGATAGCTGCACAGTTTAATCGAGGACGGGGTTTTAAATAAGGTGAAAAAACTGATTAGCAATTTGACGCATGAAAGTGCTAATCAGTTGTGAAAATGCACAGCACTTGGCACAGACTGATTAGCAAAATTTAAAAAAAATATATAGTTTTATTAATGTTGTGTATTGTGTCACGGACTCACTGAAAAAAATGGTTAGCAGTCTACTGCTAAGCATTTCTGGAAATGGTTAGCATTACCCCCCATTTTGTGTAACGTTTTCCTATGCTATACCAGCTATTTAATACCCCGAAGGAGGGCATAAAACCTTTATGGGAAAAAAATCCATAAATAAAGTAAAAACTACACTCAAAGAACTAGAAGACTATGCTATAGGCACAATTATGGAAATATGGCTTGAACTGGGAAAAAACAGGGGTACTAGAATAACTGAGTATAAACTTTTCTGTAATGATAGGTTAGAAAAACGGGCAGTGGTGCAGCTCTCTACATACGTGACAATATACCAGCTCTAATGTTAAGTGACACAGAGGATGTAATAACGAAGACGGTCTGGGTTATAGCAGGGCATGTATGTGATAAGTCACTGACTAGTGCAATGTACAGACCACCAGAAAAGAAGAATGGAATGACACAAAATTATAAGATGCTGTTTACGGACAAAGACAGTGCTACTAACTGGTGATTTTAGCCAACCTGATTTCCTCTGGAAGGGAATGTGTCACATGGTGCTCAAGGCAGAGGCTTCCTGGGACTGACTCAGGACTGCTTCCTTTTTCAGAAAGTTGAGACTCCTAGCAGAGGGACTGCTTTCCTCGCTCTGGTATTAACTAACAGAGAGGCACGAGTTACGATTATTGAGATACTTCCTGGTCAGCATGGAAGTGATCATGCCAAGGTTTCATCTGTTGTAAGGGTATCACCAATTGTGAAAAGGGTTGCATAAGAACACAGAACTTTAGGGGGAAGGGGTGCATTTCAGCTTGAGCTGATGTGTGTCTTGAGCTCCATGGTCTATCTACTCTAAATTATATTATATTTTGATATATTTCAAGAAAATTAACTGAAAGTGTAGCTTTTACCTGCCACGTCAAAAAAGTAACAAAGGGTCGACCGGAAATAAAATGTTGCAGCAGGGGTAGGCTCTAAAAACTTACTTCTCTGTTTTAACTGATGTATGCCATAAAGCAGGCCATACAGCAACAGCATCCCTAATGGAATATTGGGAAAAAAGCTATTTAGTTGGTGAGCTGCTAATTTTGTATATGTTTAATGCTTGCAAGATGTACATCTCTCTCTAATGGCAGGCTCCTCACCAGTTACATATACACTGTTTGTGGATTGCACCTTAAAGGGAGCCAATTTAGGCAGTGCACCTTATATAGAAGGCGGCAATTCAAGTAGTTACACTTCAGAATAGGGCCCCAGCTGATGGGTGGTCTAGCGTGACGTGGTAGCTGGGCAACTTCACAGCAGAGCTCTTATATGTACACCAAGAGCCCCCCCCCCATCTGAGATAAAATAAGTGGTCAATTCAAGCAGAAAGAATATGATATTTGAAAGATTTGCCATGGGGAGGAGGAGGGTGTGCACTGACTTCTCTATTTTAACTGATGAATGCCATAAGGCAGCAGCACCCCCAATGAAAAAAAGCCTTTTAGTTTGTGAGTCAGCAGCGCTACAATTGCCGCATCAATGACCTGAGTTCAGGAACGAGCCTGGATTGGTGGGCCAGCCAGGAGGAGGCTGGCTAGGCATCCAATGGACACTCACCTCCTCTGGGAAGGGAGGGAGTGTGGTCTCCGCTGTAAGAACACCACCTGGGAGACCACAGGTAGTGGTGTAGCTGAAGCCATGGATTGAGGGAGGGGGACTGGCGCCATGACGCACTACATCAGCAAGACGTTCCCAACATCAGGGGGTGGGACAGAAAATGCAGAAAACACCCCAACTGTAGCAAGATGTCAACTGCCGCAGACCCTGCACTGCTAACTGAGATCTCCTTCACCAACTGACACCTAAACAATGCCCGGGGGGGGGAGCAAGGGTGCCCCCCCCCCAGAGTCCTTCCCATGAGGGATCATTCATGGGAGGAACAGCGAGAGACGGTAAATCCCAGAGATGGTGAGTGACGGGGCTGGGTGGTTTGGCTGGACTAATGGGGACAGGCCAGGCAGCAC
This sequence comes from Neoceratodus forsteri, assembly GCA_016271365.2. Classification (NCBI taxonomy): domain Eukaryota; kingdom Metazoa; phylum Chordata; order Ceratodontiformes; family Ceratodontidae; genus Neoceratodus; species Neoceratodus forsteri. The sequence goes on from CM057454.1 coordinate 272,382,549, forward strand.
AAAGTAAAATGCAGTAAATTAAAACAAATTATAATCATTAGTGAGTGAGCAAGGGTTGAGCTGCTAAATTTTGTGTTTGCTGGATGACTCCTAGCTGAAAGACACTATACCCAGACAAGACTGAGGTACTACTGCGTGATTCAGGTCATCACAAACATCTAAGCAAGGGAAGTGGGAGTATCAGGGTGACACTCGGCTCCTTGCTTCCAGTAGGAGAGAAAGTGAAAAATCTGAGGCTCGTTGTAAATTGCAGCCTGATACTGGAGTATCAGGCGTCAGCTGTAGTCTGCAATGGCTTTTAACACATTAGAAACAACTCCCAGATTAAGCCTTGCTTGGCTATGGACGATCTGAAGACCCAAACATATGCCTTTGTGACATCAAGGCTGGCTTACCGTAATGCTCTTTTATCTTGGGTTGTCAGCAGGATTAATGCGCCGCTTGCAGTTGTGACAGAAGGTGATGGCCAGACAATGTTGGAGCATCCGCTCAGAATACATCATGCAATGCAAACTCCACTGGCTGCGGATTAGCAGCTCATCACCTTTATGGTGGATTTGCTCCCCTGTAAGGCACTACCCGGTGTTGGTCTGGGTTACCTCTCAGAGCTCCTGACTCATCATAAGAACATAAGAAAGTGTCAGCAGAAGGGTACCGTATGATAGGCCATCGAACCTGAAAAAGTCTAGCTCCCAGAAATTCCCCCAGTCTCCCATGAAGCGATGGCCCTTTTCCTTGCACCAGTCCTTAAGCCAGGTGTTCAAGTCAGCGATCTCCTTTTCCCCAATTTTCTGCCCGCTACCTCCCTTCCCCCATATGGGCAGAATTTCAGAGAAGGAGACCATGGACAAAATAGAAGCCAATTTGTCTCAGAGGCTGGATAGCTGCACTTTTGACTCGTCTACAGTTCAACAAGCCAAGTTTGTTTGCTCCTATATGAATCAAGACGTGTGCAGCCCTAGCTATGTCCCAAGCTGTTCTCTCAATGCAGTTTGTGTCCCTCCAAACTGATGTCCCAGGGAGGAACCTGACCTCAACTACAGACTGTTCATTTTGCTGTAGGTGACACTCTACTCTCTTTATCACAGAGTCTACGGTGATCAGCAAGGGTTTTCTGTTGGCCTTTGTCACAGGGTGCCCCTGTGAAGGGTTGAGGGCCCTGAAATTATATATGTAAATATGCTGGATACCTGAAGGTCTGGCTGTCTACTGCCCTTAGGGTGCTGCAATAGTGCGCATCGTCGCACAGTCAAGCTGTATAGTTCAGCTTGATGGATGTCTTTGGGCTGCTGGATGTGATCAAGTTTGTTTAGTTAAAAGGCAGCCGCTATCTAGGGGCATCCATTGAAATAATAAAATAAGGGAACCTAGTAGCTGAGCCTTAAGCTTGTTTTAACCTCATATCCTAGTGTTTTAAAAATTTAAAATAATGAGTGAAAGAATTATGGGTACAAAAGGTTAAACGGACCCAGAAATGCTTTTGTGTCATCATCTGATACTTTGGAAATGTTTAAATAAGCATCGTATTGTGTAAATCAAACACAGAATGGCATTTCTTAATGGTTTGCCGTAACTTAGAATAATTCCCCCCCTTCCTCTGCATTATAAAAATAAGAAGTTAGCGCTTAGAAAAGAAATGAGCGCTTTAGGTGTTACATTTCTAAAGTAATTTAAAGAAACAGAAAATGATATGGGAAGGGAATAAATAAAATACTGTGAGGCTTTAAATGCTATAGATACTGATGGACTGATATGTCAGCTGTCAGGGAAATGGATCTGCTTAGGTATTGTAGGTTAGTCAGTAATGAATAGAATCTCCCGTTTTGTCCTGTATTAAAAGTATGTATAAAGCTGTTTCCAATAGCGCAGGCTGCCTGCTTGTATGTTTAGTAGTGAGGGTTTCTCTTTTGTGAGGAAATAGCCCTCCGTATTGCAAGACGCTGCTAATTCTGTTTTAGCCCTAATTGTCCTTGCTGTGCTTTCGAGGACTTGGCTGTGTCTTTTGAAGTTCATAAATAACAGTGAGAACCTACCGGTTCTCTTCTGCTTTCCTCGATAAAATACGTACTTGTAGCCTGGGTATATTCTCTTAAGAAAGCACTCAGTTTTGTAAATACAGGGCGCTGCTTTATACTGCCCTAGTATGGCTTTTTAAGCCTGTAAATACCCATTGCACTTATCAGGCTATTAAACAGATGAAAGAACTTGCTGGGTCCTTAATTTGATCCTGTTATGCCCTTTTTATAAAGAACACTGCTGAAATGCGGCGTTCATTCTTAGAGATATGCTGCTGAGTTCCTTCTCGATAGTGCGATACTGCGAGTGCCGGTACAATTAGCCATCTGAGAATTCGCACTATCACAAAGGCATTTTACCTTTGAGTTTTCCGTAAAATGAAATTTACTATACAATACATACTGTTTTGAGCTCTACAAACCTTCCGGAGGTAGAATAAAGAGGATTGGTGCTGCATTTGGGACCTCTTGAAAGCGATGATTTTTGTTGTTTTTCTTTCAGTGTTTCAGAGCCCCGAGTGGACTCTTTCTCAGCTGCAGTAGTTTCCCTAGAAGTCGGCTGGCCGTTTTCTGACTTCCTTTATACTGAGTAAAAAGGGGTGGTGCTTTCTGGGATTAGAGAATGAATTAAACATTTCACAGAAAGACCGTATTTCACTTTTATGTATGAAAATGAGTTGTTATGTCAAATAGAGAATGCTTAGTCATACCATATAAAATATAAATGTTGTAAATAAAGAGATAATGTTTGAAATAAAGTATAGGGGTGGGGTTAAGATGTCACCTGACCCCTGCAGTGTATAAAAGCTGAACATTGAGTATGGTAATCAGATTTGCTTGTGGGTCTGGAGGTACACTCCAGGACGTTATTGAAGGTGCTCTGTGGAGATAAGAAGTGAATATCTGCTGCTCCAAATGGAAGATTAAGCTGCCAGAATATTCTGTTGTACTGAATTTGTCCTGATGTAAACAACTACTGAAGAAAAATTAATTAAAACAGGAACTTTAAAAATAATTGGTGATGTATGTTGCTCTATGATTGCCCACTTACACCTGCACCCTACCACAGCCTTCTTTTGTGAAACAGCCTGGGTGGTACGCTTATTTGTGTTCTGTGCCTGGATGTGAACTGATTCATTCTGCGATTCAGCAGAAGGCTTGGATGAAAGCGGTAAGTACCTATTTGAAGTCTATATAGTTGTTCTTATGTTTGGGAGGAAGTATGGACGAAATGCAGTGGAAGTCCTGTGCAGTAAGTGTGGACAAAAGAACTAGAAAGTCCTGTGCAATAGAGGAATACTATATAGTTCTTCCTACGTTTGGGATGAAGTGTGGACAAAATGTAAAAGAGGTCCTGTGCAAGAGACAACAGGAAAACAGTATGTAGTGCCTCTTCCTGTGTCCCTGCAGGAAGTGAGAGGCTCAGGTTCGTTATAAATGTGAATGACCCGGGGGAGGGTGGGATTTGGAGGAGGCAGGGCAGGTGTTTCAGTGTGTTCCTGGATAGGGACAAAAACAATCCGTGAGAAACCTCAGAAACGAATTAAAGAGCAAAGCTCTCTAGTACAACAGAAAAAGGGCAGCAGTTCTTCTAACTACAGCAGTCCCCTTTCCTGGCTACTAAGAATTACTAAACAGTAAGCAAACACAGAACGCAAAAAAAAGCTAATCCAAAGCCCTTCTGCTTATTCACTTACACAAACCCTGCAAATCTGAAATGAAAGAAAAAAATACTCACCTTAGTAATGTTGTTTCTTCTAATGGAGTCTTGCTATATTATGACATATGCAGTGAGTCCCAACCTTCGAACTGCTCCGGAGGTGAAAGAGTTAACTTTCCATGCCAGGCATGGAACTTTGAGCGTGAGCTCGGTTGAAAACTCTGTCTGTTGTTAATCAAACTCAAACTGTCAGATCTTTACGAGCAAAACTCACTAAGGTTCTGTGTGGAAGCCGTAAACCTACACTAGCCAACTGGCTACTAAATATAAGAACACATTTTTCTTGGTCCCAAAACAAAGACTCAAGTCAGGGGATCCAAAAAATTAAAAACATAACACCCAAACACCCCAAAAAGGAGGGGTGAAAAAATAAGGTGGGCATCTACTAAGCGCCAACACTGCACTGCCCACCCACATCCCAAAAGTAGAGGTTCTGAGAGGGGCAGGCGGGGAGGTCATAATATAGCAAGACTCCATTAGAAGAAACAACATTACTAAGGTGAGTAATTTTTTCTTCAAACAACATGAAGTCTTGCTATATTATGACATATGCAGACTACACAGCAGTACCTCCATGGAGGAGGGACAGAACCTACTTCGGAAATAGGCTCTGAAGCACAGCTGTGCCAAACCGAGCATCACTCCTAGCCTGGATGTCCAGGGAGTATTGCTTGGTAAAAGTGTGAACTGTTTTCCAGGTAGCTGCTTGACATATCTCTAGGATAGGAATGTCCCTGGCAGCAGCCAGAGACACAGCTGTACCTCTGGTAGAGTGACCCCTCAGGCCTAAGGGAGGAATCTTACCCAGTTTTTCATAGCAAAATTGGATACAAGAGACAATCCACCTGGCAATGGATCGTTTAGTGGCAGGTTTCCCTTTACCAACCTCACCGTAAGTGAGGAACAGTTGGAGGGAGTCAAACCAGACCCTTGGTACGCTCTATGTAGTAACTAAGGGCTCTTTTGACATCTAAACTGTGCAATCTCCTCTCGCCAGAGGAGGAATGGTCAGTGAAGTACACAGGGAGAGACATAGATTGATTAAGGTGGAAGTCTGAAACCACCTTAGGCAAGAACTTTCTGTTAGTCCTGAGGACCACCTTATCTCTATGAAAGGAGATAAAATCAGGTTCCACTGACAATGCTTGTAATTCACTTATGCGCCTGGCAGAAGTGATGGCTACCAAAAACACAGTTTTCCAAGTCAAGTACTTAAGCTCTGCTGAAGACAAGGGCTCAAAAGGGGGTTGCATAAGCTGAGCAATGCAAATATTAAGATCCCAGGCAGGGGCAGGGTCCCTGAATGGAGGGTTGGTGTGAAGCAACCTCTTGAAAAACTTGGGGAATACAGGATGAGCCGAAAGAAAAGAGGGATTACCTGCTGATAAGAAAGCAGACACGGCTGCCAGGTGCACTTTTAGGGTAGCTGGCCTCAGACCCAAAGTATTCAAATGCACCATATAATCTAGGACTGTGGGTAAGTCAGCAGATTCTGGGGAAATATGCTTGCCAGAGCACCAAATGGAACATCTCTTCCATTTGGAATTATAAGTAGCTCTGGTGGATGGCTTCCTAGAAGCCTTCAACATATCCAATACACCTTGGGAGAGGTGTAGGTCAGCAAACTCTAGCTCTTCAAGAGCCAGGCCTTGAGATTGAGAGATTTGAGATTCGGGTACCAAACCCTCCCCTGAGCACAGGTTAACAGGTTGTGATTCCTGGGAAGACACAGGGGAAGGTGGACTGCTAAGGACATAAGGAGTGGGTACCAGGGCTGCCTGGCCCAATCTGGAGCAATCAGGATCATCTTGCAGGGTTGAGATCTGATTTTGACCAGCACCTTGAACAGAAGAGGGAACGGGGGGAAGCATAGAGAAACTTCCCTTCCCAACTGAGAAGGAAGGCATCCAGAGGGACTGAGCCCAACACTGGGGGCCTGCAGCAAAAAGGGGAAGTTGGTGATTGTCTGGGGCTGCAAAAAGATCTATCTGCGGGGTGCCCCACCTGGCAAATACTACCTCCAATACTAGAGGATCCAGTGACCATTCGTGATGGCCCTGGGAGATCCTGCTGAGAGCATCTGCCAGGACATTGTCCTTGCCTGGGAGGTGAACTGCCGTGGGGAGGTGTTCAGAGTCGCCAAGACCATAACTTCATTGCTTGATTGCAAGGCAGTAGACCGAGTGCCTCCTTGCTTTGTTGATGTACCACATTGTAGTGGTGTTGTCTGTTCTGATCTGTACAACTTTGTTCTGAACAGAGGTGGAAAAAGCTTGACATGCTAGAAAAATTGCTCTGAGTTCCAACAGATTGATGTGGAGCAGAGATTCCTGAGGGGACCACAATCCCTGGGAAGTGAGATCGCCCATGTGAGCTCCCCACCCCAAGAGGGATGCATCTGTAGTAAGGATTAAGGAGTGAGACTGAGGGGTGAAGGGGAACCCCTGTCTCAGATTGCTCTGGTCCTGCCACCACTGAAGGGCTTGGATCAGGGTTCGAGTCACCGGGATCAATTTGGTGAGAAGGTCTCTCCTTTGAGACCAAAAGGCTCTCAGGTGGAACTGGATGTCCCTCATCTGAAATCTTGCTCCCTGCACAACTGCTGTAGAAGCAGCCATGTGCCCCAGGAGCTGCAGAAAATGCCTTGCTGGTCGAGAGACCTGCAGGGTGAAAGAGGAGGCCAGAAAGACCAAGGTCCTTGCTCTTTCCAGAGGAAGGAAGGCTCTGGCCTCTTTTGTGTTCAGTTCTGCACCTATGAAGGTGAGAAGCTGGACAGGCTCTAGAACTGACTTTGGAAGACTGAGAAGGAAACCTAGAGATGTGAGCAGTTGCTGAGTTACCTGAAGGTGTAGTTTGACTTGGTCTGGAGACTGGCCTACTATGAGCCAGTCGTCCAGATAAGGAAAGATGGCAATCTTTTGCCTTCTTAAGTGGGCCACTGCTACTGCCAGGCATTTTGTGAATACCCTCGGGGCAGAGGTGAGGCCAAAGGGCATTGCTCTGAACTGGTAATGGCCTGAGGGCAGTTCGAATCTGAGGTACTTTTGATGGAAGCTTCTGATAAGAACACGGAAGTAGGCATCCTTGAGGTCCAGGGACGCTAGCTAGTCCCCTGGCCTTAGAGAGGGTAAAATAATTCCCAGAGTCACCATTTTGAATTTTGGTTTTAAAAGGTGCTTGTTTAGGTATCTGAGATCCAGGATGGGCCGCCATTCTCCTGTCTTTTTTGGGGTAAGGAAGTACCTGGAGTACAACCTTGCCCTGGGTGTAGGGGTGAACCCTTTCCACAGCTCTGAGAGCCAGGAGGGTAGAAACTTCTGTTTCTAGGGCAAGTGCCTCTGATGGATTTGAGGTGGAAAGGACCTGGCTCTCATCTTTGGAAATTTTTGAAGCTGAGAACCAGTCCCTGGCTTACTACTTCCAGGACCCACTTGTCTGATGTTAAAGACTTCCAGTCCTGGACAAAGTAAGCCAGCCTGCCTCTCAGGTAGTGGAGAATCGGCCTGGCCACCTGCTTGGCAGGGGCTTTGGGCTGAGGGGTAGAAGCAGGCTTGCTTGTACCCCGTCTGCCTCTCCCTCTAAAGAACCCCCTCTGGGCATAAGTAGAAGAGGAGGCCTGGACTTCGTAAAAAGGCCTATGAAAAGGCCTGCCCCTGCCCCTGGGATGCTGCCTTTGAGGAGTGGCCTACCTTTCCTTGGCCTGTGCACTCCTATAGGTGGTCCTATATTCATCCATTTTCTTCATGTAATTCTCTGTCTGCTCCCCAAACAGAGAATTGCCCACAACAGGAAAATCCATGGCCTTAGACTGGGTATCCTATGACAGGGTAGTACATCTGAGCCAAGCCATTCTGCGAAGTGCCACAGATGTAGCCATGACCCTTGATGACACATCATTAGAGTCTACTGCAGCATGAAATTGCACTTTGGATGCCTCAATACCATCTGCAGCCACCTGTTCCAGCTCCCTGGCAAGCTGGTCAGGGACCTGTTTTGCCAGGGCCAGCACAGTATCCCATCTGGATTTCTGGTACCTAGCAGCATAAGTCATATAATTTGCCTGTCTGAGTCCCAAAGATGCTGCCATGTACTGTTTCTTTGCCATGGCATCAATCCTCCTGGAGTCCTTTTCAGGGGGGTGCGAGGCTAGAGGAATATTTGCCTTGTCACAGGCTGCAGCCTGCACTACCCCCACATGGCTTCATTGCTGTGTAAGGAACTCCATATCAGAGCCTGATAATGTATACCTCTTGTCCATCCTTTTATCAACAGGAGGTATAGTGTGAGGAGTTTTTAGAATTTTTACTGTCTGTTTCCGAAAAGATTTTTGCAAAGGAATAGACAGTCTCCTAGACTCTGGAATATCCATCATTTCGACATAATCAGGCTCCTCTTGGTCATCAACAGCTTCCTCAACAGGGAGCTGGAGAGTTTCAGCAACTTTCTTATAGAACATAAAATGAGAAGGGGACTCAGATAGCCTAGGGGGAGAAATCCCTGACGGTCTGTCTGGAGAGATGTCCGGTTCAATGGGCACATCCAGACCTTCAAAACCACATTCACTCTCCTCATACTCCTCGTCCCCCTCCTCCGGTTCATAAAAATCCTCAAAATCATAATCTTGAACCGATGGAACCGGCAGAACCGAGCGCTTCGATGGTGTCGGTCTGGTCGAACCGGGAAAGTGACTGGACAATTTGAATTGCTTTAGCTATTTCCTCAGCGGTTGGAGAAAGTACTTTTGGCTCCACACTAGCTGACTTCTAGTCCTTTAGTTGGAACCGCCCCTCAGAGCTGGTTCTTCGTTTGCCCGAGGAAGTATCGCCCTGGTCAGAGGGCACTCTCTCCGGTCCGGTTGGAACCGAACCAGGCTGGCCATCCGGGTCAGCGGACTTTTTGGCCTCCCTTTCCCTGAGCCTACCAACTCTCTTTTCTATGGTGGCAGCAGGAAAATACTTACAAATCTGGCAGTCTGCATTGAGGTGGTCAAACCCGACAATACACACAGTGTGTGTGGGTCAGCCTCAGCAAAGGCTTCCCACAAACACTACAGTGCTGAAACCCAGTGGGCCCGGTTTTTCTTTTGGGTTTCTCAGACATAGTGCCAGCCTAACCAAACTTGCCCGTTTATGGCAATCCGCCAAGCAAGACTCTCTTATTGGTTCCCAACCGTGTCACGGGTCGTGGAAAAAACCGTAATGAAATCCGCTTTTTTTAGAACCGATAAGAACCGGGAACCGCACTCTAAATAAGGACTAGTAAAGTTGTGAATAACCTGATCAGTTCAAACTGAACCGAAAGGCGTTTACAAGTTCCACGCAGAATAAAATAAATTTAAGCCTATCTATTACTTACAATACCACAGACAGAGCTTGAACCGACCGGTTGCGGTTTAATTTCGGTCAAAAAAACGATAAAATAATACTTTTTAACCGACAAACGAACCGAGCAGAAGGAGAAATCTCCGGAGCGGCTGTTCAGTGAGGCGGAGTAAAGAATCTGACAGTTTGAGTTTGATTAACAACAGACAGAGTTTTCAACCGAGCTCATGCTCAAAGTTCCATGCCTGGCATGGAAAGTTAACTCTTTCACCTCCGGAGCAGTTCGAAGGTTGGGACTCACTGCATATGTCATAATATAGCAAGACTTCATGTTGTTTGAATAAAATAATTCACCTCTGTCGTGTAGTTCTTTTCAGCTCTTCTTAACTGAACCCACAGCCAAGTTCCCCTTTTAAGCTCTTCTTCTCCTGCAAGCCTGCTTAACCCCCTCCTCCAATCACACACTTGCTTCACAGGTTATAACTGTCCTGTCCCAGCAACAAGATACTGCAAAATGGTCTGCTAACTACAGCAGTCCCCTTTTCTGGCTACTAAGAATTACAGAACAGTAAACAGAAACAGACCACAAAAATCCTAATCCAAAGCCCTTCTACTTATTCACTTACACAAACCCTGCAAGTCTGAAATGAAATAAAATAAATTACCTCTGCTGTGTAGTTCTTTTCAGTTCCTATGCCAAATCGTTCTCTCCAGTCTGCCGAGCAAGACCTTCTTGAAGTTTCGATATCAGGCTCAAACAATCTGGGGACTGAGTATTTGAGATAGCAGCCAAAACCCTTTGGAATACTCTGCTTCAGAGAGGCCATTCATTACTGTATTTTAAAGAACCCCTGACGATGTTTTATTAGCCTGCTGATTTTGCTTCCTGACCCTATGTCAATGCTAGATAGGAATGTTGTATTTTACAAATGACTGCCATCTGTGGATTTTACAGGTCCATTATCATTACCTTGCTGTTTCCACTGTTCTGAAAAAGCCGTCGGTCTGAAAAGTTTGTGACGTCATATGTAGTGCTGAGTCTATTTTGTACAGCACTGTAGACAGAGAGGCAGCAGCAGCATTTCCAGTTACCATCACAATTCTCTATTCTCCGATTTATTGTTTATGCTGCCTTGAAACTTGCTTCCACAAATCCAGGGTATTCACAAGTTAAATGAGCATACTGAGTCTACCAGTAGTTCATATAAAGAACATCAGTCCAAGTCAACAGCAGGTCCAGATGAGCGACGGCAGAACCAGGCCACACTTACTGAAATCCGACAGCTACTACAATCTTTCCAGAGAACAGAGCACCCTTGATTGTTAAGGCAGGATGACAACCCTGCAATGGTGCTTCGACTGTTGGCAGATGGGTGAACTGCTGAGCAAAGCGGGCTACTAGATCCAGCTGCAGGGTATTACAGGTACGATGTGCAATTGATTTTGACAAGGATAGGCATGTGACTGGAACTGGTGGAATAATGTGGGCTCGAGGGATCTCTGCATCAGTTACGGGGTATCACAGTGACATTCACGCTGAGTAATGATTGTTTTTTGTGCTTAAATGCTGCCCATGAGGCTTAAAAAGATACAGTAGATTGGATAGCCAGACACAGATTATGAGTGGCTTTCAATGGTGATGAAGTAACAGCATGGATTAACGGTTAGATGGTGACATTTTATAAATTTCACCGCACTGCTGAAGAGAAGCCAGGTGAGTGATGTTCAGCTTCAGACAGCCTTTAATTACAACCAGCAGCTGACATTACTGAAGGGCCACACTGGCTGCACTTCCGATCAGCAGGCTGAATCATATATGTCAAACCCTGAACCCTAACCAGCCCAAGGAGCCCACATGCTGCCAATAAAAACACTGGCAGAAAGCACTCCCGATCTGAGAATTGTATACACTGGAGTTATAACGAATGTCAGCACCATTTGTGAAATATCGGGGTGTTTGACGGCCCGTCGCAGGCACACAGTCACTCCCTGAATATTCAGAGCACTCATAGAGATTTGAAATTGATGGCTGAATGATTATTTTTGTGCTGAAAACCTGATCATTGTAGATACTAAGGCATAATACAGGATTGACAAAAGGCAGACCGCAAGGACTAGCAGTTAAATAGTGCCATTTTGTAAATTTCACTGTATTGCAGTGGAGGAGTTCAGTGAAAGACAGCCAGCATCTGACACTTCGTGATTAAAGCTGGTAACTGACATTCGTAAATACTTCATCTGGTTGTACTCTTGATCAGCAGGATGTCAGCTCTTTGTAAACTCTCGAGCTTTAACCAGCTTGGGGAATCTGTTGTGGCAGATAATTCATTGGTGGAAAGCACTTCCAACCTCGGATGCACACAGATTGGAATTTAAAATGTTATCAGTACCACTTGTGAAAGAACTGGGTGAGTGAGGAACAGACACAGGCACAGAGACACTCCCCACATTCAGATCACTCACCTGGCTGGGAAATTGTTGACCAACACTGATCCACTAGTCCTGAATTTAGTAGAGAGACAGAAGTGTTTACATAACTGGCTAATGACTGGAGGTGAATTTAAACTCTGCTACGGCAACTGTGTTGGCAGACTATCTGGTGGCACTGGGATATACATTTCATTCAAATTTAAAGAGTTTGTACTGCCGAAAAGGAGCTGAATGACCAGCAGGTACCGAAAGTTGGTATGTAAACATTTCATTCAGCTGCAGGCTCACTCGGCAAGCTAAGTGCAACTGTCAGTTCTTGAACCTAATCAACTAGGGGAATCCGCATTTCCGTGTAAAATGCAGGGGTTACCAATAACTCTGACTTAGGATTTAACTATCTTGAACTTAACCTGCTGACACTATCAAAGGCGAAGAATTGGTGAACTTGACAGTCAGACCAAGTAGTTCATAGTTCATTGCAAATCTAAAGTTCCATTCTGAATTAGTGGAGTGATACTAACTCAAATCTTGAACCAGATGTCCACCAGAGAGCCAGCAGAATGTAGAGGGACCTGAATGAGTCAGTAAAAAACTGGCAGGTGTTACACAACTGAATCCTGACTGCATACTCACTGGTTAAGAAAGCGGCTGAAGTTTATACAAAATCATTTGACACAATGGATATTCTGATCTCTGCTGGCGCTAACAACGTCTATGCCTCTGTCCTTGACTTGGGAAGAACAATAGGGGGCCAGTTACCATGTTCAAAGGCTCTCATATATGCTATCCGAGGAGTGGAAAGTTGTTGCCCCAGAACAGTATTTGTGGCCCAACTACTGCATGTGTTCTCACCTTATGTATACCATAAAGCAGAGGGGTGGAACACTAACCGAGCCCAGTAGTTGAGAACACCTGTGAGATATTATATAATGTGTGACTCAGGTAGTAACCAACAGGTTGGAAATGTATGGTATGTGATGGGGGGAAGAAATTTATGTTAAGTGAAGACCACCATTAAAATCTGTGATAAGGGGATTTGGGGGTGGGTGCTATCTCCAGCAAGTAGCCGCCCATTCTTCAATGACACTGAATTGAAAATAAATAATAATAATAACCTTTATTTTTAATGTGCCTTTCAAATTTCAAGGCGCAGTACAAGTTAAAACAGCTTAAAACAATGCTACACCACGATAATAAATATACAGTACTATACAATTTAAAAACTATTTTCCACATTACCATATGCCATACTCCATAAATACATCTTTAATGCCTGTTTAAATCCCCCCACGGTCATGCACTCCCTTATCCGATGGGGTAGAGAATTCCAGAGAGTTGGGACCACGAACATAAATGCCCGTGCCCCCCGCAGATTTTAAAGAAACACTTGGAATCTCCAGCAACCCCTTGTCGGCCGAGCGGAGCGGACGCACAGGGTGGTAAGAACCAAAAGCTCTTTCAGGTAGCCAGGGCCCAGTCCCTATAGGGCTTTATATGTCAGTAATCTGACTTTGAAGGTGATCCGCCACTGAACTGGCAGCCAGTGCAGTTCCCACAGTACTGGTGTGATACTGGAGGACCGGGAAGTCCCCATCGGCAACCGGGCTGCAGAATTCTGCACCAGCTGCAAGTGGCGGATATCAACCCCCGGTAGCCCAAAGTAAAGGGAGTTGCAATAATCCCAGACACGAAGTCAAAGGTGTGGTTCAGTGTCAGAAGGTCGCTGGACAGAACAAGGTGCTTGATCCTAGCTATGTTCCTCCAATTGTAAAAGGATAACTTAACGACAGCTGACACCTGAGATCAAAGTGTCAGCCCTTCGTCCAGTTTCATCCCAAGGTCTCGCACCTGTTCAGAGGTATGGAGCTCGGAATCCCCCAGGAATATTGCCGAGGGATGACCTGCCCCAACCCCCCTATCCAGCGACCTGGATCCACAACCATCACCTCAGTCTTCCCAGGGTTCAACTTCAGCCAGCTGGATTTCATCCAATCTTGGATTTCAGCGAGGCAGTCGTTAAATACCGAGAGTGCTCCATCCTAGTCGGGTGCAAAAGACAGGTAGAGCTGGGTATCATTAGCATAGCAGTGAAACCTCAGCCCATACCGTCTTACAATGTCTCCCAGGGGCCGCATGTACACCGCAAACAACATGGGGTCAGCACCAAGCCATGGGGAACCCCAGATGACAGAGAGATACGTTCAGAGAAAAAGACCCCCGACACCACCCTTTGAGTTCTACCAGTGAGGAATGATGTAAACCATCTGTGGATCAAACCAGAGAGCCCAAAGATCAATCTCAGGTGCTCGAGCAGTACCCCATGGTCCATGGTGTCAAAAGCTGATGCCAGATCAAGAAGTAGCAAAATGGACCGTTTTTTCTCATCTCTCGCCATCAGAAGATCATTGAGCACCCGAATCAGCACAGTCTTGGTACTGTGTCTCTTTCGGAAACCAGACTGGAGAGGTTCGCAGATGTTATGGATGGTCAAGCGGTTCTCCAGCTGTACAGCTACTACTTTCTCAATCACCTTCCCGACAAAAGGAAGGTTAGAGATTGGTCTGCAGTTTGCGAGAAAGTCTGGGTCCAATGAAGCTTTCTTCAACAAAGGTGTCACCACTGCCTCCTTCAGGGAGCAGGGGTACGCAACAGAGTCAAGGGAGCACCAGACTATCTGTGCCAGAACCGGGCCGATAACATCCCAACAGCCCATAATCATGGCTGTCGGGCCCAGACCTAAACTACAGCATGTAGGGCGTATACCCTGGACAATCCAAATAGCATCCACGATTTCCGGCCGGTCGAAGGAACTCCAAGAAAAAGGAGGGATAGCGGCCAAGCATCGATCATCAGCAACTCCCACAGAGTGTGCTGAACAGGTCTCCAACCTGATGTCGGCCACCTTATTAGCAAAGAACCGAGCAAGCTCTTCACACTGCAATTGTGAAAATGCTCTTCGAACCTGCAGACAGGCTGGGTTGCACAGCCTATCTACAGTTCAAAAGAGCTGAGCTGGTCGGTTCTGAGCAGCAGCAATCTCCCCGGACAGGAACTCTGCCTTCTTACGGGAGATTATTGACTGACAGAGTCGATTATGCTCTAACAGTCTAAGATGGTCAGCATCTAAGTTGGATTTCCGCCAGTATCGCTCTAACCTACATCCTAGTCGCCGCAACTCCCTCAAAGTCCCATCAAACCATGGAGACCAAGGGCGGAGGGAGAGAGGATGTACATGGACTGGAGCAATGGAATCCAGTGCTGAGGCAATGGCCTTATTATAGGCCAAAACCAAAACCTCTAGATCCATGCTCGCCATAGGAAATTCTGATAGATCAAGCACCGCTCCTAGGCCATCAGGAGTCACATCCCATAAAGGGCGGTACTTGACCATCTCCACAGGTGTTCGCCTACGAGGAGGGGTGCAAAAACTGAATCACACAGTGTAGTGGTCGGACCATCCCACGGGTTCCACCCCCACAACAGAGGCCTCGATCCCCAGGAGGAAAACCAGGTCAAGAGAATGGCCGTATTTATGAGTAGCAGAGGTAACCACCTGTGTAAGGCCCTGTGTAAATAAAGAGGCTCACGGAGGTGGCAAACTGTCCCTTGTCACAATCACTGGAAAAGAGGTACATTTACTTCACAGTCTGGTGCCAGACATGCATGCATGAGCCATTCCCACTCTGGCTGAGACTGGACGAGAGACTGGAGATGGATAATACAATAAGAACTGGTACACACTACCAGAATATTAAGTGGTACACAATTTCATATATACCCAGTTCACTGGCCTACCCATGCAACTCCAGGAATGACCCACAGTCCACCAGTAAGTAGAAGAAAGCAGAGAGTACTATGCTCAGTTTGCATGCAGCCATCTGTGAACCTTCGTTGACAACTTGTGGCTAAGCATACATGCTTCAGCCTGCGCTCATACAAATACAGGGCTGAATCAGCATGAGACTACAAGATCACCATCTACTGTATAAAAAGCAGCCTGGTAGAGCGGCCCCCCTCTCCACCCCATTGTTAATTCCCACAGAAACTAGCTGGCACAGTGCTGAACATTTCCTTAAACATACCAAGGAAAAGCACACACAAGTTCGGGGCCAATTAAAGGGTCCAGGACATAACGCATGTCAACCTGCCCTATTCCCCCCAAAAAATAAAAAAAGATCTCCTCTGCCATTTACAAATAACTTGGACCTCCCTATACTCCCTGCTTCTATTCATTATCTAGTCCACAAAATGATAACCCTAACTGCCTGCCCATTCTATCAACATGAACCTGATCACCTGAATGCCGAGGGGTTTGGATCAAAGAAGCCCAACTCACTGCATTCACACCCCCTGAAACAGATGACTCTTGTAGGAGATACTGAGGTTGGATAACCCCAGCCCCCTTCACCTACTGTGTAGCAGTCACTGGTACGAGGGCCCACAGCATACGCTGAGAACTACCCCTCAGGGATAAACCAGCAATCCCTACACAGGAGACCACATTATCTCTCTACCTTGGAAGTACTTGTTTTTGGCTGGTACACGTCTGAGTGACAGTAGCACAGGCTAAAGATGTTACAACTGTTACTAAGGTTAAAAACAACTGCCCTGTTGGCACTGGTTATATTATGCGAGCAGATTAAGCCAAGTTCAGAAATGTTTTTAGGTGTCTAGTATACTTTTATGTGCTTTTTCTAAGTCCACCCAACCCCATGCACCACACCATAAACCCCACCAAATTAAATGCCAAACCACAATCCAGATTTCAAACATCTGTTTTTTTAATTTTAGTATGCCTTTTGTCCCAGCCTAACGCCGGAACTCAGCCCTGGTCATGGCCCCCACCACCCCCTGCTCCCACGTGCCGCGCTCCCCCCATGCCCTGGCTTCCCCCCAGGGTGGAGTCACGGCACTTACTGGTGTCACAAATGTCTGTTCGGTCAGGAGCCGACCTGGGAGCACATCAGAGGCGCAGTAGGCTGCCAGGGAAGCGCTGGCTGGGGATTTTTTCGTCCCCAAAGGATGTTTTTACCGGGGCAGGGACATGCACGACATCCCACATCTGCCCCCGGACGCCCAGATGCCGGGTTGCAGCGGAGCCTCGGTTTCCACCAGGGGTCTGTAGTGCACCGGATGTTCTGCTTCCGTCAAGGAGAGCAGTCCAGAGGACACTCCATCCATCTCCCCCCAGCCAGCCCGCCAGTGATCCAGGTCCATTCCCAAACCCAGGTCGCCGGCATCCCAAGTGGAAATCCAACCGCTGCACCGACAGGCCGGCTTCAAACATCTGTTTTAACATCATACATAAAGAACTTAGTACAAGGAAAACAGGTTTGAGTCAGAAAAGAAACAGGCCCTGTTTTTGAGAGACTAAACAACCTTATTTCATTAATACTGTAAGAACTACTCTTTAAAAAAAAAAAAAAAAAAAACTGTGACTATCGACCTTATACCCCACTCTATCGAGCACAAAAGTTTTAGACTACATCCCCAAGCTTTTTTTTGATGTTTTTAAAGCATAATGTTTTCTCTTATTTTGCCCACATCTGTAACTGCTAACACTCACAAAAATGGGTTCGGTAGTAATGAAAACAGGTTTCTGAGTCACAAATACAGGTCCTGACAATACTAGGTATTGCTATGTGCAGACAATGTTCTGTTAACCCTGACATCCCCAGAGGACTTAATCCCAGCAGTTTGGGAGTTTCTTAAAGACTTTGGAATCCTAGTAGGGCATAAACTGAACACACTTAAGACTGAGGTTCTCCTGTATAACCACACACCTTCCTCACATGTAAAACATAAATTCCCTTCTAAATGGTGCAAAATGGCCATTCACTATCGAGAGGTTCAAATTACCCAAAGATTAGAACACCTTGAAATACACAACTACGAGCCCCTGGCACAACAAATTAGTGAAGACCTGTCATGCTGGACCTAAACTTAGTCTCGTTTTCTGCGACAGAATAGAAGTGATAAGGGGCGCTGTTGAGCAGCTTTCTGGCAAAACGTGCCTGTGAACAGCTCTCCATATCTGAAGAAATAAATCTAAAAAAAAAAAAACTTCCAACAAGCCAAAGAAAATAAACTAAAGCTAGAGATTTGGACAGATGGCACTACTCTTGAGTCTAACAATACTAAACTTAAACCATAGGAAGAAATCAAAAAATAACTGAAAGCGGAAC
Source organism: Neoceratodus forsteri (assembly GCA_016271365.2). NCBI lineage: Eukaryota > Metazoa > Chordata > Ceratodontiformes > Ceratodontidae > Neoceratodus > Neoceratodus forsteri. Next base: position 272,400,220 of record CM057454.1, read on the forward strand.
AAAAACTTTACCCACTGCACCAGAACAGGCCACAACCACCTCATCGTCTGTGGGATTAGAACCTCCATGGAAAGCGCTCCAATCAGCCATGCAAGCCATCAACATAAAAGTAGAGTCTATACTCCAGCGATTTGTCGAGCAGGATGCCAAAATCGAATCGGCAACCAATATCGCCACATCAGCAGTGAAAGCGGCATCACAGGCTTTAACTACAACCTCTAAACTGGTTCAGGAGAAGGCTCCGCTGCGCTACAGGCTCGAAGCATTGGAAAATTCCAATCGGGCCTCTCATATTCGTATTGAGGGACTGCCTGAGGGGACTGAAGGGGCAGAGCTCATTAGCTTCCTTAAATCTTGGCTCCCGGAGGTGCTAAAACTACCTCCAGATATGTTAGCTCACTATCTGTGGAAGGCTTTCAGAATTACACCCCGATCAGCTGGGCCACGCGGAGATTCGCCATGAGTGATCCTTCTGATCACAGCCAGTTCAAAGATTCGGGACATGATGCTACAGGCGGCAAGATTAGCAGATGGACTCTCTTTTGAAGGGATGACAGTTCATATGTTCCCTGATCTGTCGTTTGCTACCCGTGCGAGACGGAAAAAATTTGACTCAGTTTGGGCCCGACTCAAAGCCCTGGGGATTTCCCACTCTCTACTGATGCCCACCAGGCTTCCGGTCCATTACAGCGGGCGCACGCTTCAATTCAGTAACCCAGCAGAGGCCGGGAAAAAGGTGGAGGCCATAGCCAGGGAGTTTCAAGCTTCGGAAGGACAACGACTCGAAGATTCAGATGAGAAGACCTGATGAGGACTTTATATCCTGTTTGAACTCAAGTACAATGTTTGTTTGATTTGTTTTCACTTCTAGTCAAATGACTTGAATTTCAGAGTTGATTTTACCTAATCAGAGACTTCTAGTTATGTAGAGACTACTAGTTTAAAAAAATTTGGGTACTGATATAGGAATAGGCATTTAGATGCCCTTGTTTCCTTGTTCTGTTGTTGGAGAATTATAGATTATAAGGATGTGTGAGCAATTTAAGTAGGCACTTATTATTTTAAGGTACTCATTCTGGATCTGGGGACATAACAACACTGGATGCTGAGTTTATATTATGTCAGTGTGACACATTTTGGATTAGTGCCCCAAAAGCCTTGATTGCTGTAGCTATTCTGCTATCTACTATGTAATACCTACTCTTGTTTTCCCCCTCCTTCCTGATGCAATGCTGTATTGGCTTTAATTCCTGATGTACACTGGATATATCTGTAATTGTTGTATAACAGTTGATGCCTTACAGACGACTATATTGTAAGTTATTGCATATGTAAAATATAATAAACATAAAGTTCAAAAAAAGAATAGAAGTGATACGACAAAATATCTTACCCATGATACTATATTTTCTCCAAACCCTTCCACTCATGCCTGATCAAAGCTATTTACAGGCCTGCAATCAATTCTACCAGTTTCAGCTTTGCAGGCATCTTACTACCTCACTGCAACAGACCATTACAAATACCTGCAACTCCATTGCTATATGCGAGAAAGGGTGGTGAAGATCTGTCCCAAATCTTAGACCCCCTTCCCCGCAACTTTTTCACTTGCTTAAATCCCATCTGTTAGGTGAAACATGGACACACCTTATCAGCCACTGACCTGTATATGGCACTTCAAGAAACTTCAGTTGAGTCTACCTCAACTATTCTACAAAGATGGAATTCAGAGCTCTCTGTTACCCACACACTGGGAACCTGATGCAAGTTTACTTTCCCTACTCATAAATTAATGGCTGCCACTTACTGGAGGGAATACCAGGAAGTGTTGGTACAAATGCTTTTGCACTCCGGTAGTCGTAGATAAAATGTGCAGGTCCAGGCGAATGAAGATGTTGACAGGACTGTGGGCAACCACAGGCTGACCAAACACATGTCCTGTGGGCTTGCCTGCGTCTTCAATCTTTTTGGGGAACTAAAATACAAGAGCATGAATAAAATTTTGATTGCCCAGGTGGAATTACCCCATCTTTAATACTAATAGCTATACCACCAAAGGCAGCCCTCTGAGCAAAAATTCCTTAAAGTTGGTTTTGTATTGATCTCAGCAGGCAAGAAGGCCATCGCCAGACTGTGGCACATGGAGAGGGAACCCTCTCACATTAACTGGAGGGACATCATAGTGGAACTCTACTCACTAGAAAGAATGACATATCTAATTATGAAATATGGTGGCATAAATGGGTCTTACAAGAACTAGACAATTACCCGGACTTTATTCTATGAGGTTGAGTCAGCCCCAGCCCTCTCTTCTTCCTCTCTATGGTTTTCCCCCTCTCTTTGCTTCAGTAATCTCTAGCTTCTCTACTCTGCTAACATTCCTCCTTTCGAGTCCATACTTTTCTGGTGTCCTTAGTAAATGTCGATGTTTGCAGTTATTTTAATACCATCCATGTACTGCTGAGGAACTAGTCTAAGAGAACTAAGGTAAAGACTCTTAACAGACGCACCATGTGGATGACATGGATCATTTTGCAAGTTCTTTTTTCAAACAATCATGCTATATATATATATGTAACCGGGTATGAGTTGTATGGTGGTACAAAATCTATCGCTGGGTACTATATTCTGTCTTGTTTCCAAATCTCTTTGTACAATTCTATCTCTTGAATAAAAAAATTAAAAAAAAAAGTCTCTGTTATTGTGACACTGAACAAGCTAACTGCATTAAAAAAGTAAAAACCACACTTAGAAAACGAGAGGATTATATTATAGTCACAGTTACAGAAACGTGGCTGAACTGAACCAGGGCAAACACGGGGGTACTAGAATAACTGGTTACAAACATTTCTGTAATGAGAGGTCAGGAAAAAAAGGGTGGTGGTACAGCTCTCTAAATCCACGACAGTATGCTGGCTTAAGAGTGAAGCAGCTGGAGTGGAGGGGGTCTGGGTTATAGCAGGGCATGAATCTGGCAAGTTACTGACTGGGGCAATTTACAGACCACTAGAACAGAATGAACAGGATGATGTAACATTGTAAGAAGATGTTTAGGGACAGGGCCAGTGCCGTTAACTGGTGATTTTAACCAACCTAATTTCATTTGGAAGGACAGTGTGCCACTTAGTGCACAAGGCAGATGCTTCCTGGGACTAAGGATTGCTTCCGTTTTCAGTAAGTTGAGGCTATTAATAGAGGGACTTTTCTTGATTCGCTATTAACTAATCGTGAGGAATGGGTAACAATTATTGAGGTACTTCCCAGCTGGAGTGGTGGTGACCATGCCAAGGTTTCATTTATTGTAAGGGTATCACCAAATGAGACAAACGGTGACATAAGGACATAGAAGTTCAGGGGGGTGGGGGGGGGAGTGGTTTGCATTTCAGCCTGACTGGACGTGTGTGTCTCAACCTCCATGCTCTATCCACTCTAAATTAAATTATTTTTAAATATATTTCAAAGAAAATGAATGGAAAGTGGGGCTCTTACTTGTTGCATCAAAGAACTAATGATGGGCCGACTGAAAAAAATGCTGCAGCAGGAGAAGGCTCTAAGCAAATGGATGCCACAAAGAAGGACCCTCAGCCCCCAAATATGGAAGGGTTCAGATCAGAGCAGAAGAACTGAGTCTGCTGGAATGAAGTATCAGAATGGAGCAAATGTGCAAATTGGTGGCTTTCACAGAGAAAAAATTTGATTTTTACCTCAAGGCTAAAATCAGTGGAGCACAAAGTCAATGCAATGCAGACAGAGGTGGCTGAATCTTTGACAGCAGATAGGCAGACGAGGCAGTTGACAGTACAACTTGTTTAAGAAAATACTAAGCCTTGCACCCACATGGAAGTACTAGAAAATCAAGCACAAGCAGTTAATACCACAGTTGTGGTCCTACTGGAGGGAGAAGAAGGGATTCCTTCCACTTCTTCATGACAGAGTGGTTGCCTGAAGCGATGGGCGCAGATCCGAAAAGCGAATGCCTTTCTGTGGAGAAGGCTTATTGGGTGATAATATGGCAGAGCACATCGGAAATAAAGGGGCGTTGAATAGTGTTGGTAGTGATGGCAGGCTCTCAGACATGAGTACGAGTGTTATAACATGTTCGCAAAAAGAAAGAAATTTATGTGGATGAGCAGACAGTATACATTTTTCCAGACTTATACAACCTGTCAGAAAAGGAAGAAATCTGATGGGGTGTGAGCTCAGCTAAGGAAACATAGGATCACTTATGCCATGCTGATGCCTGTGAGACCCTGCATAGTTCACAAAGACAAGTCTTATCTTTTCTCTGACTCTAAAGAAGCTGGACGATGGTCAAAACATCTCAAAGAGTGACAAGTAGAAGAAGCACAAGACCAACAATCTACGGGGAAGTGTAGCAGAAAGAAGACAATGGACTCTTTTGATGAAGATGTTTGAAGGAAACAGGTTGTTTCTGCAAACTTTAAAACTTGTACTGGAACTTTTGGCAGGACTTAATTCTAATAAAGTATGCTGGATTTGTGGAGAGAAAAGATAAACCATCTCGAACTGGGGGCCTTTTCATAAGGTAAGGCACTCTGTCAATATTAGAACTGTGCCACTATAGTTTAAAATGGTTTTACCTTACCGCAGCGACAATGGTTACAGAGACATCTCTGACAGCAACAGATGCATTGCCGAGTGTCAGCAAAGCGGTGTCGAGGATGCCTCCGTGTTTCCAGCGGGGGGTTGCACCCTCAAACCCCCACATCCCGGTCTCTAGGATTTTAACTCCAGTCGGAGTTGGACTGGGGGACACCACGAGACAATCCTGTTGCGGCAGAGACCATCATTAACAAATATCTCGGATTTTGGCCAAATCCTGTCACTGTGATGGTCTTCGCCATCGGGGAGTTGCTGTGGCAACGATATACTGTTTAAAATGGCACCTACAGCACAGAGTTTCCTTTGTGGATTCCTGCCACTTTTCAGGATACCAGGTCAGGATATACTTTTTTTATATAATGGATAATAAAAAGAAAGCCCCAGTATACAGATTAGGAAACACAAAAATAACCATCAAGAACAAAAAAAAAACATGAAGGTATTGTGTTCTGACGTTGTTTTTCAACCAAAACATAAAGGGCATGAATCTCACAACAGAGGGTGCTGGATACCAGTGCCATTTTTCTTCACGAGTCCAGGTTATTCAAGGATGAGGAAGACCAAGTCCTCCCAAGTGTCTCCTCCCTTGGCCTATTCCCAGTATGCTTAATGGACAGAATTATGCTATTTATCTTTCGAGAAGAGGAAAGCTCTACCATTGCGGGCACATGTCAGACAATCCAACCTCCAAGTTGTCTAGTGTTCCAACTCCGTTCTAGGGCCACCCTGGGTTTTCTGGACTGTTTGATGTAGTTTAATAACACCTTGTATATGTTTATACTTACTTATTTCCCCTGCCTATATAAGCACCACTTAACAGGCTGTGGTTTGTTATCTTTATAGTTTCAAAACTGCAGGCAGTTTCAACAAATCGTTCAAATGCTGATGAGTAATATCAATTATATGGTTTGTCTTTATTTACACTGTTTAAAGAGCGGGTGGAGCATGGGAGAAGCATTACAATAACGTACTCAACTGTTATCGGATCTTACTGGCTCTAACAACCAGTTTACTGCAGCATTGGGGAAAACATTCTCCAGTACTGAATATGTATTAGTCTGTGGAATGTAATGCTTCATCTTCTCATGCTACTAGAAGCACTAAAGCCACATGGGTGAAACACCTTTCCGGGGGAATTGATGATGTTTTAATTGTTTATTGAAAAGCTCCCATAAATATTTATATGTATTAAGGCAAAATCTCTCCTTGCTTAAAACAATGTTGGTCCTAACACTGTATGTACTGTTCCAGGGCTCTCGGTAGGATTTTTTGTTTCGGGGTCCTGGACTTTCTAGAAAAAAGTGGGAGTCCCCAGTTAAAATCTGGGAGTCCCACTGAAATTTTTTGGGTTCCCCATTAAAATTAATACAGTAAGTCTAACAGCAGTGTCCTGCAGCCATACCTCTCAACTGCCCATGATTTTCAGGATGTCCCTGATTTTGCAGCAATATTTTCCTCTGTCTTCCCTAAACTTTGTGTTTCCATGACTGAATGGTGGAGACTGTAAGCACAAAATATTGTCAAGTATTAGAATTACAGACTTGTTTTTCAGAAAATGCATTGTACACTATGCCCCTTAGGCCCTGTCCACACTATGCCTCTGTAACGTTACAGAGGGCTCAAACCGTTACTGCAACTGTTTGCGTTTACACCTGTAATGTTACAGAATGCGTTTTCGTAACTGTTGTTGAAACCACTTATGAAGTGGTTTCAACAACGGTTACGAAAACGCTTCTGCTCTGTAACGTTACTGGCCACAGTGTGGACGGGTTAGCGTGTAGCTCCAGCATTCCCCCAGTGCAGCACAAACTGCATTGTGGGATAGGGTGCAGCCATAATGGTTACACGGTACCCACAATGTGGACAGGCTGTAACGGTTACAAACCGTTATCGAGGCTGTTTGCCGGCAGTGAGGACACACTGTAACGGTTCCAGTCTGTAACGGTTTGGAACCATTACAGACTGTAAGTGGTGTAGTGTGGACAGGGCCTTATTCTATCAGCTTCATGAGTAGCTGTCTCCTTGTTTTAAGATCTGTCTCTTATATTGGTCCTTTGTCCCCGATTTTGTTTCAGCCCTGTTCCCGATTTATGATGCAGGAGGTTGAGAGGTACAGTATGCAGATGTAGGGATAGGACTGAGGGAGACAATATACCTCCCCCCTTTTACCTCTCAACCTCTTGCCTCACAAATCAGGGACAAGACAAAAAGAAATCAGTGACACATCTTAAAAACTGGTATCGACTCAGAGCTGATATGAGATTAGTGAAAATGCAATTTCTGAAGAACAAGTCTGTAATTTTAATATCTGACATTATTTTGTGCTTACAGTCCCAAAACACAAATTTTAGGAAGGAGAGAGGAAAATTTAGAGGTAAAATCAGGGACAGTTGAGAGTTATCCCCCCCATCCCCATTACCTCAGTTTTTTAAACTTCTTTATTGATCTTAAAGTGCAGCTGACAAAGCATTAATTCCTTCAGAATTCAGTTCCTAGTAATGCTGCATTTACTACATTCCACAGTGAACAGACTGATTTCCCATGATTGCGGCTTTAAGAAACGGCATGCTCAGAAATCGCTGTTGCAGGCAGCTATGTATGCAGTGTTGAGATAAGTGGCACAGAGCTCACTGAAATTCCTCCAGCTGAAATTGGAGCCAAGGGCAGAAGACGGGGGCCCTGAAGTATGCAATTTGCATACTTAATGCCCCCTCTCTTCTGCACTCGGCTTCGATTTCAGCTGGATGAATCACTGAGCTCTGTGTAGATATCAAGTGCTTATGACTGCAAACATCCCCATACAGCCCCTCTACTACAAGTATCACATTCACAGTCTTTGTAAAGCACTTCGTCATATGTCAAACTCCAAACACCCACTTTCTTGGAAGCGGCACAAATTGCACTTTAGACACAAGTGTTAGTCTGGTAACCACAACTTAGCTCTTGGGAGCAGAAGTCCTTTCCTCAAACACCACGTAAACTCTCAGTCACAGGTATGGGGCTCTGGCTTGATTTTCTATGAGGAATACGGCATTACTCATTGGTGACAAACTGCAAGGGCACCAGTATTCTTGGATGAGAGGTTGGCCATAACTATGGCAGTGCTGCCGGATCACAGCTGTCAGATCAGAGACCCCCCTTCCCATGACCATTAACTGGATCATCAAGCCTTTTACAACCCTCTAGTACTGCAGGAGCAGTTTACAACCTGCCTAGTCAGGCACTAGGAATCAAACTGCGACTTCCAACAAAATGTCATCAATCACTCTGGTCTTTTTTTAAAACTCTCTACACCGTGCCATGAATGAAATATCCAACCTGCCCCGAAAAAGTTATGGGCCAAGATCATCATTCTCTTCCAGCCTAATCAACCTGCATTGTTTAACTGGAGATCTAAAGTCTTGGAGCATTTTAGCTATCCCCCTGAACCCTTTATGCATGGAACGGCCTTCCGGAGGAGGTTGTGGAGTCAAAAACAGTGGTGGAATTCAAGCATGCATGGGACAGTCATAAGGCAATTCTAGGGGGTGGGGTAGAAAGAAGTAGGCTGCTGGTTAACTAGGATCTGCAGCTTATCCACTAGGTAGGGAAATGGGCAGACTGGGTGGGCCAAGCGGTCCTTATCTGCCGTCAAATTCTATGTTTCTATGTTACTAAACCTTTAGCCAAAATTTGAAAATCTTGAGCTACAGTCTTTGGAACCGTAGTAGTAGTCAGACTTTAAGAAGCGGCATGCTCACAAATCGCCGTTGTAGGCAGCTCAGTATGCAGTGTTGAGATAAGTGGCACGGAGTTCAGTGACATTCCTCCAGCTGAAATTGGAGCCGAGAACAGCAGATAGGGGGCCCTGAAGTATGTAATTTGCATACTTCAGTGCCCCTCTCTTCTGCTCTCAGCTCCGATTTCAGCTGGATGAATCACTGAGCTCCATGCCGCTTCTCTGAACACTACATACACAGCTGCCTGCAACGGTGATTTCTAAGCATGCCATTTGTTAAAACAGCAGGCAAGAGACTCCAGAGGCATTTTGTTTGAGGGTCTCGGTGACTTGCTGACGAAATTTCAGAGCGTCCAGAGGCCCAAATGGAGTGTAAAGGACGCGGGTGCCCGCATCCCTGAGAGCGTGCCCTTAATGCTCATCCCTTCCCCCCACCCCAGCCTGTAGCCTTCTGTTGGAAGCAGAAGGTACAGCTCCAAACCAGTGCCTCATACCAATGCACTCTTTAAAGGTAGTAGAAATATGTCTCGCCACATGTTGCCAATACAATATGTTGTAGCTTTCTTCACCACAGAAAGGAGATCTCATCTGACCTTGTTTGCTCGGGGAACAGAGTAGGCATTAGGGTTGACAACCCCAAGGAAAACCCCACCGCTGATTTGCCAAGACTCCAGAGACCCAAAACCCTAACATTTTTTCCTTTTGGTGCTTGGAGGGTGGGGCTGGGGAGTTAAGGTTTAAAACCCTAACGCCACATTTCCATACTTTTGTGGCATTAACTTGACCCTAACTGGTGCACTAATGCAGTTTTTTGCAAAGAAGTTCGTTTGTTTTTAAGACAGTGTAATCATATCCTCATTCACGCAGGTTCCTTTGGGACCTGCACGAAGACATGCAGATGTGCAGGGCCCAAGGAAAGAAAGGGAAGACTGTGTGTGCCTATGGAAGTGCAGGGTCCTTACAGGTCCTGCTGTTCCGTGCAGTGACGGATGCCATAAATTCATGGGACTGTAAGGTGGGCTGCAGAAGCGCAGGGCTCTAGCTTCTCCGCGCTTCCATGTAGCCGCAAATACAGGCATACCTCTCAACCTCCTGCCTCATAAATCAGGGACAAGGCTTAAAAAAATCAGGGACAAAGGACCAAAATCAGGTACACATCTTCAAAATTGGTGATATCCACTCAGAAAACTGGCAGAATAAGGGGCTTAGTGTAAAATTCATTTTCTAAGAAAGAACAAGTCTGTAACTTTGTAGTTTGACATTATTCTGTGCTTTCAACCCCCACTGTTTGGTCACGGAAACACAATTTTTAGCAGGGACAGAGTAACATTTTGAGTCAAAATCAGGGACAGTTGAGAGGTATGAATACAGGCATACAAGGGAAAAAGTCCATCTGTTAGCCAATGCACAGAGCCCTCTGCCAGCCACGGGCCCAGACGTACAGGGCCCTATGCCAACAGAAGAGTTGTTTTCACATGCGCAGTCACAGTTCATGGCAAGAAACCAATTTAAGTCACAAAACCCCAAATTATGATGCGCAATCAAATTGAGTAACCAATGTTTGCCACAAAAAATCATGGTGTGCAATCAAATTTCATGCTGAGAAACACATTTTCTGCCGCAAAATGAAAAATTACGCTGGGCAATCAAATTTCATGCTGAGAAACACATTTTCTGCTGCAAAATGAAAAATTATGCTGGCCAATCAAATATCATGTCAGGCAATGCAAAATCTTATTCACAATGCAATTTCATGTCGAAGTACCACTTCAAGCCCTGGAACAAAAACAAAAACAAAACAAAAAAATTATGATCCACACTGAAAATTTTATGTCGAGAAACCAATTATAGTAATGAATTGGGAAATTATAATCTGCAATCAAATCTCATATCAAGCAATGAACTTCCACTTTTGCAAGTACAAGTTATGATCCAGAACCAAAACGTGTTTCCGGACTTTTTTTGAACTGTAATTAAAAAATTGTTTCACAATTCAAATTTAGTTTTGTGTTTCTCACCACGCGAAACTAAAAATTATAAACCTCAATCAAATTTCATGTCCCGCAACCAATTTCTCATGTGCAATGATAAATTATGATCCCCAGTGAAATTTCATAACAAGCAACTAATTTTTTTTGTCATGAAACAAAAAATTAAGATGCGTAATCAAATTTCTTGGCGAGAAACTAATTTAAGTTGCAAAACCAAAAATTCTGAAGCTCAATCAAATTTCAAGTCAAGAAACCAATTTTGTCACAAAACATAAAAAATCATGGTGCGTAATCAAATTTCATAAAGAGAAACTAATTTTCTGCACCAAAATGAAAAATTATGATGCACAACCAAATTTCGTGTTGCACAACCAATTTCCTTCTTGCAAGTGCAATTTGTAATCCAGAAGCAAACTGTGTTTCCAACAAACTTTTTTTGAATTGCAATTAAAAAATATTTTCCTAAGTCAAATTTAGTTTCACATTACCTTAATGGTGCAACAGAAAAAAAAGTGTATCACGATACAAAAAACAGGAAAATGTTAGCATGACCAGGAGAAATACGTAAAACATATTTATTATCATGACTGACTGAAACAAGCCTCAGAAACTGAACCAGCATGTCCTAATGAGGTAGATTCGTGTTTTCTTATTTTTTATTTTATTTTTTTAATATTACAGCTGTTGTAATAAAAGTTTGAATTGGTAGTTTGTTACCAAGGTGAAAACCAAGATGGTGGCTATCACAAGACAAAAAAATGTAAAATTTGGTTTCATAAGCACAACATCCCACAAAACTAAAAACGGCCTTGCAACACAAATTTCTGATGATGCATCAGAACATTATCCAAAAAGTCCACTGAGCATGCTCAGAACATAAGAACATTAAAAAAACTAAATCCTTATAACTGTGGAATCATTTATTTTTTTTTTCACAAAACCTTCCAAAGGCACTACCTTGGCAAAGCATGCTTCTACCCTGAAAGTTTAAAAAATAACTTCCATTTCACGTAGACTGTACATGACAGAAAACCCAAATCCTCTGTTAAGTATAGGAACAAAATTAGACATCTATAGGAAAATGACACCTGGATCTCAGAGACTGCACAATCTGCCATCATGAAACTTTCCACAGATTTGGAACTTGCCTCCTAGACAACACATGCAAAATTTCAGCTAATTTCGTTAAGCTGTGCCAAACCTATTAAGGTGCAAACTTAGGGATTTGACATAGAACCTCTCGCTCAACCCTAACTATAGCAGTGCTACCGCACCCCTATGATATAAATATACAAATTAAGAACTATAGCTGCAAAGAAAGAAAATAAGGGCACACACAGGGAGCCAGGCTGTCTAGGAATATTAGTCCCCAAAGGCCTAGTCTGAGACATGTTTCTCTTTTTAACTGGTCTGGGACCAGTTAATGTCACACGTGTCTAACTGCAAGCCTGCTAAGCACCAGCCAATATCGTCTAGTCGTTAGGTACAAAGCTGTGATCCAACAGGTCTGAGTTTGAATCCTGATTTCCCTAAAATTCTTTTAAACTTAAATTTCAGAGGAGTGGTGCTCCATGGCGGTGTGGTGTTGGAATAGTAAATATACACTGAAGGGTGTAAAGTGCAAGAAAAAACTACATGCAACAAAGAAACTGGTCTCAGACCAGGTCTTGAGGGACTAATCTTCTGAAGCGAGCCGACACTCTGCCTGGCAACACCAACAAAAGGGTAAACACGCAAACAAGCATCACCACTACTTAAGTCTGCACGAGCGCCCTCTACGTAGGAGGACTGTACTGCAAGGCAAGAGTAAAAGAAGCACAGCATCAGCCTCTACTGGCACAAGTAAAGAATTGCAGCCCAGGGTATTAAAATGGAACTCTCATCTTCAGGATTTCTTAATGTCTGAAAGCCAATGAAAAGCTAATGTGAGTGAGCGATTGTGCTTAAACTGTAAGTTTTAGCTGTCCAGAGTTATTCATATGAAAATCAGCCTATAATTACTGGCTTTATGCAGCCATGTGTTTTAAGCTTCTGACAGGTAGTGATGTCACCACAGTCTTGACCCTACTCTGACTGCAGAATATCCAATAGGTTAAATAAGAAGTGGTCTGTTTTATTAAATGCGTTTTAAGTTGTTACAACAACACTTTGTACATTCATAATAATTGCTTTGTGGGGCACACACATTAGACTTGGTGTTCCATCTGGGGATGGAGATATCCGATGTGGAGGTGGAGCCAGTTGGATGGTCTGACCATCATGCCCTGAGATTTAGATCTGCGGCCCCCCCTGAAATAGGCCTGCCCCATGGGAGTTAGTACAGTTCCGTCCTTTAAGAGGGGTTACCTCAGAAGGCATAAAGATGGAGCTGGACTTCTAGGGTTTTCCAAGGGCTGGCATGGATCCACGGCCTTTCGTCCTAGCTTATAATAGGGCTACTGTTGAGGCCCTGGATGTCACTGCTCCAATTCGTGTTCGTCCCCGTACTCTTCATTTGGGGGCTCCCTGGTTTGATGGGGAGGTCCGTGAGTTGAAGAGGTAGGGACGAAGATTGGAAAGATGCTGACAGAAAACTCAACTGGAGGTGGATAGACTTGAATTGTTAGAACATTATAAGCTCTACCAATCAGCAATTTCCCATAAGAAGGCAGAGTTCCTCTCCAGGGAAATTGCTGCAGCAAAGAACAGACCATCCCAGCTTTTCCGGACTGTAGACAGACTGTGCAATCCAGTCTGTCTTCAGACTGGTAGAGCGTTATCACAGATACAGTGTGAGGAGTTTGTGAAATTCTTTGCTGGCAAGGTATTCACCATCAGGGATGAGATCCGCCAGCGCCCTTCCATTGGACCTTGCACTGGTCAATCAGATGGTACTAATGCCCAGCTGTCCTGGTCCACCTTTAGCCTACCAGCAGTAATAGATATAGTGAGGATCATCCAGCATCTGTGACCTACCTACTGTAAGTTGGATCCAGGCCCTACTCACCTGGTGGTGGGGTGTGTAGATCTTATCGGCCCAGTCCTGTCTGGGATAGTGGTGGTGTAATTCGAGAGAGGGATTTTTCTGGATCCCTTAAAGGAGGCGGTAGTATGCCCCGTTTTGAAAAACCTTCTCTTGACCCCGACTGCCCAGCAAATTACAGACCGGTCTCTAACCTCCCCTTTGTAGGGAAGGTTATTGAGAAGGTGGTCATTCTGCAACAGGAAGATCATTTGTCCAGCCACAATATCTATGACCCTCTCCAATCCAGCTTCAGGAAAAGGCATAATACAGAGACGGCTCTGGTTCAGGTACTGAATGATCTCCTGATGGCAAGAGATCGGAGGACCCGTTCCATCTTGGTTCTCCTGGATCTCTCAGCAGCATCTGACACCGTGGATCATGGGGTACTGCTCGACCACCTGCGGTTTTTCTGTGGTCTGAGGGGAACAGTCCACAGTTGGTTTCAATCTTTTCTGGAGGGCAGACCTCAGAGAGTGGTGTCCAGAATTTACACCCCTCACTGGCTGCCCTGTGGGGTACCGCAGGGGTCGGTGCTGTCCCCTATGCTATTTGCTGTGTTTATGCTTCCATTAGGGGACATTATAAGACGGTATGGGCTGAATTTTCACTGTTGTGCTGATGATTCTCAGCTCTACCTGTCTTTTATGCCTGAACGGGAGACTGAGTTCATCACAGTATTTAATAACTGCCTCCAGGAGAGTCAGGATTGGATGAGTGCGAGTTGGCTTAGGTTGAACTCAGAGAAAACTGAGGTATTGGTTGTGGACCCTGGAAGGAGGACAACAGGGGCTTGGACTGGGAAACCCTCAGGTTTATATCTTGGGGGAGCCCCGCTTCTGGCCTCTGGCCAAGTACGTAACCTAGACATGATATTTGACGAAGGCCTGACTATGAAGGCGCAGGTGTCATCCGTAGTCAGATCTGCCTTTTTCCATCAGGGGAACATTGCCCGAGTGAAACACTTGGTCCCACCTGAAGATCTTCCCACCCTGGTCCATGCTTTTGTCACCAGCCGTCTTGATTACTGCAATGCCCTCTATCTATGGCTGCCGGGGGTGGATATCCGCCGCTTGCAGCTTGTGCAGAACGTGAAGGCCAGGTTGTTGATGGGAGTTTCAAGATCTAACCACATGACACCTGTGCTGCGTGACCTGCACTGGCTGCCAATACAGTGGCGGATCACCTTCAAGGTTGCATTGCTGACCTTTAAGGCCCTACATGATTTGGGACCTCACTACCAGAAAGAGCTCTTGGTGCCTTACTGTCCTACCCGCTCTCTTCTCTCCTCTGACGAGGGATTGCTAGAGATACCCAGGGTGCGTTTAAAGACGTGTAGAGGCAGATCTTTTGCCCTTATGGCACCGACCCTGTGGAATTCTCTACCTCGTCAGATACGAGATTGCCTGAATGTGGAAAGTTTTAAAAAACAGCTAAAGACTTTCCTTTTTACCCAAACATTTGCTGGGAAGTAATAAAGGGGTGTTATTTATGACTGCTGTATTTATTGTTTTGTGTAATTTGTTTTGAAGTGGTTTTGAATTATTGTAAAAGCTCCCTGAGCTTGAGAAGGGTGCATGAAAGAAATAAATTTTACTTACTTTGTATGTGCATTGAAACAAATGAGTTATCACTTTTATATTTCAAACTGTTGGTAAAAATAATCCATTGAACTCGTTCATTTATTTATTTAATTTCTTGGATATACATCTTTGAGCTGGAAGCTCATTTACAAAGGTTCCACGTCAAGACAAGCAAATGAAACACAGTACAAGGGAAATGGGACAATGAAAACAGTAAAAGAGCAGTGTTACGGTGTATAATTAAACATACAGATGGATACAATTTTAACAAACATAAAATGAAGCAGTCAGAATACTGAGCTTTGTCAGGAGTCGCAGCAGGAGGCAGGTAGGGAAGAGAGGGGTGAGGGTGAAATAAGTGCATCGAAGAGGGAAACAGGATAATCGAGGGAGGTTTGGGCAGGGGAGAAAGAGGTTTGGTTAAGCAGGTAGATGAGGGGTGGAGACGGAGTGAGGCAGAGGGGAAGCAGCGCACAGCGTGGTGGTAATGGTAAGGGTTGGGTTAGCAGTCAAATCTACTTAGAAAGGTAAGGTGTTCATAGAATCATAGAAGCTTGACAACAGAAAAGGACCATACCGGCCCATGTAGACTGCCTTTTTTCCCCCCACATCTCCCCCTTCCTGCCAGCCCCCGCCCTTCCCCGATACTAAACCCCATATGCTTGTCCCATGCCCTCTTGAATTCCTCCACCAATTTAGCCCCCAACACTCCGTCTGGTAGTCTGCTCCAGGGCTCCACCACCCTCTCTGTGAAAAAATGCCCTCTCACATTGCCCCTGTATCTTTTTCCTTGCAGTCTGAGGCTGTGCCCTCTAGTTTTTACCTCCTCCTTCCTCTTAAGTAAACACTCTTCTCCCACTTTACTGACACCCTTTACATATTTAAAATGTTTCAATCATGTCTCCCCTTTCCCCTCATCTCCAGTGTGTACAGATCCAGCTCCTTACATCTCTGCTCATATGACTTTCCCTGCATACCCTGCACCATCTTGGCTGCCCTTCTCTGAACCCTCTCCAACACATCTATATCCTTGTGGAGATGAGGTGCTGTCAAGAGTTTTCTCTTAAATGGCCCCAGCTTAGTCTCATTGGTTATGTCAATGGGGAGTTCATTAAGCCAGCATGGTGCATGGTAGGCAAAGGACCTCTGCACTTGTGATGTTCGGAAGAAAGGGACTTGCAGTGATTGGACATAACTTCTAGTCCGGTGGATATGCTATGTTAGAAAATCCCATTCAGTCCAAAGTATTTCAGAAAGAAACTGTCATTCTTTTTACTTTATCAAAATAAGTAAAATACCTGTTTTATAACACATTTCAAGTTATGCATGCTTTAACAGTGTTGCCCAATGTCCATCTATATGTTTTTGCTATTAATAAACAAGTAATTGTAACATAGCAATGAAAGGTAGAGTGCAATAGAGAAAGCACATTGGTCATAAGACAACCCGTGACACAAAGTGAAGCGAGTATTAATTCAGTAATAATGCCGTGTTGAGAGCGTGAATGCGCTTACAAAGTTATGTGACTAATGTTAGTAGCGCTAGTTCAACCAATAGGTGGCGCGAGGAACAGAGAGCATGAAATAGAAGGGACAGCCCCGACACAGATAGTGGAGCGGTCTGTTTCCTGGTGGTGCAAGCGTCAAGAGAGAGCAAGCAAGCTGAAATTGTGCTGTTTCACCCACCCACCCAGTTTAACCTGCAGTATTTGCACCACAATGGAACACATCACTGGGAACCACAACTGAATAACGATGAGCTGCAAACAAAACAAAGTTTCATCCTTGTTTCAAAGTGCCACCTATTGGTCGTAATAATGACCACGCATTCTGCCAAAACCTGCTCTGTTAGGACTGCACACAGCAATAAGCAGGACACTGTATATATGTATGAATGTGTATATATATATATATATATATATATATATATATATACACGTGTGTGTGTGTAAGTGAGAAGTGTGCTGGTTTCCATCCAGCGAGCTACGCGAGTCATATAATAGTACTCGCAGCAGAATTCCATACTAAAATTAGGACTGCAGCAAACAGATGAATCGTAAAGAGAACAGAACTACTATGCGCTTTTCAAAGCGCCACCTATTGGTCGTAGCACTCATCGCAGCGCTCCACAGTCAACTCACAAAACTGCTGTCAGTCTTGGGGCATAGTAAACTATGCATGGAATACATTTTCCCCACAATCCAGCACGGCATGAAACTAAGTTAAAAACGGATGGACAGCAATACAGCAGCCAATTACAACTACCAACTTTTGAGGTCTCATCATTATTTTATATCTATGTTCCTACGTAAAGCAAACTTGTAACGTGGCATAAATTGGTACACACCGCATTACTGCATGTGGGCTATGCAATGTGTACGCACATGCTTGCAGTTAGACAAAGCCTTAGAAAGTAACAGTGCTAAACCATGATTCTGTAAGTGAAATAACTTGTTCTGCTCATTTGTGTTTCACAGCAAGTAAAACAGTAGCTAAGTAATACTTGTGTAACCCCCCTGCTACCCGGGGTTACTAGAATCCCAGTAAGACCTAGTGGTAGGCAGGGAAGGCAGCTTGTGAAACTCCAGTTAAATGGATTTCACACTGTCTCACTCTGTTCTCAGTCTCAGCTGAGACTGAGGGATGACATCACCACAGAACTTTCGTAGCTGCATAAGCCACACTGGAATGTTGCAGTTGGAGGTTAGCATAGAACGTTGGGGATTTTGAATTCAGTCTGTGTGCAGTCTTGGTGAGAGACAGCAGTACAGCTGTCTGTGTGCAGGTTCTCAGAGCTTTAAGCTCTGTTTTAGAACTACTGATTAGGAAGGTGTGTGTTTCCACCATAAGAGGAACACAGAAACTGGTAGTCGAAGTGGTGGAGACCGCTGTTACTGGTCCAAGTGCCCCATCTCTGTGGGAACGGGGGGGGGGAAGGGTTGTCTGCTTTCCAGGGGCAACCCTCCTGGTTCTGGCTAAGGAAGAAACTGCCTATTCATGTTGGGTTACGGCACTAAAAGCTCAGAGAGAAATCCCTGTGGAGGAATCACCTGTGGGGCACCAGCAACCAAAGGGTGAGTTTGCTCTGAAAGAGGACCAAGTGTTTTTCACCTTAACAGAAGGAAACTAAAGGGACCGTTACTGTGGGGTCAGGAAAAGACAGTCAAATACAGTTGTAAAGTGGGCATTGGACTGCTTAATCAGTGAGGGGCCTAGAGCAATGGGCTATGCCATTTAAAAGTATGTTCAAGTCCAGCACAAAGGGAAAGCAAGACAAGTAGATGGAATGTGACATACATTTAGCAAGAATCTACATTGCCAAGTTTTACAGAATGAAGTGTTTATTGTCCGTAGAAATGGCTGGGTATGAACTGTGGAAGAGAGAGGTGGGAGACCCCCCCATCAGCAGTAACCAAATTCACCTCTATGGATTTGCTCTGAGGCACCTTTTACTTTCTCTCAGGTACTTGGCCAGTGCCTGAGGAAAGTACCCAGATGTGGGATTAAAAGGAGAATTCCTCGATAGAGCTTGAGGTGCTCTTAGGTGGTTTAGGGAGCCACCAGAAAATGTTTCCATGACATGTGGAAGGTGTCCGAGTGGCTGGCAAGGGAGCCGAGCCTGGGAAATCCCAGAACAGTGTACAAGTTCGGGCTGTGTACCCAAAGCAGCATGCAGGTCCGGGCTGTGTGCCTGGTGGGTTCAGAGACTGAGGGCTAAAGTGTTGAGGAAGTGGTCTTGATTATTTTAATCTGCATTACCAGGAGTGTAGCCCTGTGGGGGTCCATCTATGCTTTGTTTATTCTGATTGGATGTGAATAAAAAGCCGCACTTTAGAACCGCACTTTTGGCACTGGACATTACAGTTATTGCTTCCTGTGTTCGGAATTACTTGGGTGCCCCTGTGCACAGCAGCCAAACCTAGCCTTTGTGCAGAGTGGCCTATTCCTTCCCGAACTCAGCCCACCTGGTAATGCTGTCAGATCCAAACAGCATGCCACTGGGCGTTACAAAATGGAGGCACCGCTGAGGATCTGAGTTTGAAATTTTAGGGAGGAAAGGTGCTCGGGCAAAGGGCTAGCGTTTTGGTTATCTGGCAGTGGGTAGCCCAAAAAGCTGAAGCAAGGTTAACTAATGTGTCACTGTGTGCTGTTGCTCATGTGCTGCTGTTAAAATGCCAACTGTTTACCAGGGAGCAGTAAGGCCTGAGAGAGTATGCCCTTGTCCTGCATCAAAATTACAGCGTTTTGCCAGCTTTTAAAAACTGTTGTGACAAAGAAAAGTGTGGAAGACTAGGGGTAGCAAAAAGAATATTGTGCCATGGACGTTGGAAATGCTTTCTAGTGAATTGAGAGACTTGCTGTATTAATGGCCATGAAAACTGGTTGAAATGGGTTCCCACCATGAAGTCAATTTGAAAAAAAAAAAGTGTGGTTTTGCAGTTTAAATTTGCCTGCTCGACGATCGCCGTGAGGAGAAGAGCACTCGAGAGGAAAGAGGCTCATTTGCATGGCGTCGTATGATTGGTGAGACTGCAATCAGTCCCACCCCCAAGCCAGCTCTACAGCGACTGCCCAGCATTCTAGAGGGAGTGTGAGTGGAGTGTGCGTACTGGCTTACAGGAGGACCGTCGCGGTGACTGAAAGCACTGTAAAAAGTCTAAAAAACTAACTTTTCTGTTTAAATTCGGGGTCAACCCGTATCTTGATCGACTGGACTGTGAGTGTGGTGTTCAAAGGGACAATCGGCAGGACTTCCAACTCGCTTCTTTCCAGAGGTCTCCAAGACTGGCTGCAGGCTGTTTTCCATTGCAGCAAACAGCTACTGATAACAGTGAGTACCAACAGAAAAAATTGCTCAAACAAGTGATTTTTGCCAAAAGACAGCTAAATCCGTGTGCAGCAGTGTAATCGCTTTGAAAACAAGGACTGTGTTAAGTTTACCAGCAAAAGCAAGCCTTTTAAGCCATCGACTGTGAGCACAGTTATGGGATTGAGCATCAGAGTTAGTTTCAAAGCCATGAGAGAGACTGTGAGTTGCATCACGATATGCAGCAAGAGTTACAGGCAATCCTGTGCTTGAAATACTGAGGCTTTAAGGGACTATGTGCTACAGCAATGTCTTCAGCAAGTCAAAAGTCAGTGGTAAATCATATGCATGTGCTAGAAAAAAGAACAGTGCAAGTTTGTGCAGTTTGAGCAAAGTTATCAGTAAAGTGTGTAAATCGGATGCGCAGTGGCTTGACCCAATTTCAGAATGTTGATGCGTAGGAGTGCTGCCGCCACCATTACAGGGTGGGGTAGTAATGTAAACACAGCAGCAGAGGAGCCATTTTGAAAGTGAAAGAAAGTGTTCAGTGATGTGGGACTTTCAATAACAGTGAGCGTTTGTTTTTCTCTGCAGCCATGGCCTCAGGACCAGCCCGCTACCCGGATCATGCCCGGGCTGTGGTAGCAGTAGAAGTAAACAAGTTAAGGGACACTGAGAGATGTTACTACGGAGGATGACTGCCTCATGTGGTGATTCCTGGATATCCAGTGCAAGTGTGCTTAATATGCTTAAATGCTGGAAGAGACATCTTCATGGTACCTCACTGTTCTGGGTGCCTCGAGAAATACAGTTTATTTAAAGCGCCCAAGATTCATTTGGCTCACACATGGACAAAAATTCAAGAATTTGCAGTTGGCAGCACACAGCACCAGACGGAGCCTGTTGGAGAAGGCCCCTCAGGGGAGTGTGGCACAAAGCTAGAGGGTACAGATTTACAGACAGAACAATGTGCTGATGTTTCGGATTCTGGATCGAAGAGAGACGATTCAGGAAGAGCATCAGTAGACCCTTGGAGAGGTGGGCCTAGCCCAAGTCTCATAGGAGAAGATGAGATGAGGGAGGCCTTTGAATAGGAGGTTTCTACCTCCGCACCCAGCGAAGAGTGGATAGTCTCAGGAGTGAAGACGACTGCTCACTCCTGGGCACAGATTCTCAGTGAGGAAGAAGAAGAGGGGGAACCTATGTGGCCTTGTGAAAAAGGAACTGGTACACAGCCTCAAGCTCTTGCCTCAGAGAAATGCATGGAATAGAGTGGTGATGCCACTGCCCTGGCTGTGTAAGAAGAAGCTAGGGATCCATTTTTTGTGTCTTTGAGAATGCGTAGTTGGCAGAACCAGGACTGGCTGCCCCCCAAGCCAGGCCAGAGGTCACAGGTTGACCAAAGCTAGTAAAGAGGAAAGACTGGTTCGTAGAAAGGCAAATGAAATCTATGGGATGTCCTTTCCTACCCTTCCTCGGAGAGTCTGAGAGGAGATTGAAAAAAACAGGAAGTCCTGGATTTGGGCAGAAGCAATGAAATGTGTGCATCCTGGTGCAAACAAGCATGTCAGGAACAGAATGTTTCATGAAAATTACAGCCAGTGGAAAAGAGGCAGGACACTGTTAATGGACATTGTTCGAACAGTGGATGGAGAGGGACATGAAACCTTTCACAGTGTAAATTATGCACACCCAGACGGGGTAATAATTCAAGAACCTGACCCGTTGTGCTATTGGCCACAATGCAAAGACCTCCCTGCGAATGTGCCCATGCCTACCAACTGGAAAGCAGAGCAGTGGTAGTCAGTGCTGCCACTCCAGCCACTGCAGTGCCTTTGTTGTTCTGCCAGTATGGACGTCCAGGACTCAGGTGCCCCACATTCATCAGTTCTACAGTGTACTGACTTTGCAGAATCCATTGACTGGCCCACCAGATGATTTCAAATCCAGAGAGGACGCCAGCCCAGCTGTATCCCGATTCATCGCCTGGTAACCGAATGACGTCAGACCAGCTGTTTTCCTTTTTGTTCCTGTTCCAAGGTTTCATCTCCAGAGATGACATCATCCCAGCAGTTTGCCGATGTGCCCTCCTGTCAATCCCAGAAGATGTCCGCCCAGCTGTATCGGAAGAGTGCTGCCAGGGATAGTCTTCGGCTGAGGACCAGGCTGGTGCCGCTGTCGTTCTACAAAGGGCTGGGAAGTCCAAACTTTTCTATTCTTATGACATTGCAGTACACACCCTACACTAGCAGACTCCAGATGTCTGAACTGTCCTCAAGAACTCTCCCCTTCAGGACTTTAGCCTGCTAGAGCTGTGCTTCACCAGGCTCTGGCCCAGGAGAGACTCTTTAATGGACAAGCCTTTGGGCACTGTGGTCACTAGATGAGACTTTTAGGGCACTCCATCCCCCAAATGGTGTATTGTAAATAATGTCATTGTTTTCTAATGTTGACACTGTTTTTCTACCTTTTCAAAAAAAAAAAAAAAAGTCTTTTTGGGATTCTACAGTGTTTTGATGGTAAGGGTTTAGATAGACTGTGTATGCAGATTAGGAGTGTGTGTTGTCTTTCTTTTTTCTTGCAGGTGTTCCTGAAGAAGATAGAAGAAAAGACAAGAGGAGGAGGAAGGACTCCTTGGAGTTCCTCACTAGTACTTTAGAGTGTAGTATTTAAAGTACTGTTGTTGTTGTTGTTACTGTGTGTAACCCTTTTCTTCCACAGGTATGGTAGTGGGGAATGTGGGAGTAATGCAATGGTATGGTATGAGCTCCTGGTGTGTGGTTGCATGGTGTCCAAGGTCGGGGAGGTCCCTTGTTTGCTTTGTTTTGGGGTTTGAGTTAAAGGCAGATGGGTTTTCCCTAGAGGGCTGGGGGGATAGACAGGCTGTGGCCCAGATCTGCAGTAGGGGTTGTAGTGCTAATCTATTATGGCTATGCTCTGGGCAGTTCTACTGGAGCCACTAGGTACCCATAGTCAGCGGGTGGAGTAGAAGCTGATGCGTCAGCCAACGGCCTCTAGGCCCTTAGTGTTGTCTGCCTGTGCTGGCACAAGGTAGGGGAGAAGGTAGCGCTACCTCCCTATAGTCAACACATGGGGCGAGATGGCCTAAGCCGGGTAAATGACAACTCCGGACAGTCATTTTCCTGGCCCAGGGTGAGTGTAACCCCCCTGTTACCCGGGGTTACTAGAATCCCAGTAAGACCCAGTGGTAGGCAGGGAAGGCAGCTTGTGAAACTCCAGTTAAATGGATTTCACACTGTCTCACTCTGTTCTCAGTCTCAGCTGAGACTGAGGGATGACATCACCATAGAACTTTCGCAGCTGCATAAGCCACACTGGAATGTTGCAGTTGGAGGTTAGCACAGAACGTTGGGGATTTTGAATTCAGTCTGTGTGCAGTCTTGGTGACAGACAGTAGTACATCTGTCTGTGTGCAGGCTCTCAGAGCTATAAGCTGTGTTTTAGAGCTACTGACTAGGAAGGTGTGTTTCCACCATAAGAGGAACACAGAAACTGGTAGTTGAAGTGGTGGAGACCGCTGTTACTGGTCCAAGTGCCCCATCCCTGAGGGGATGGGAGGAAAGGGTTGCCTGTTTTCCAGGGGCAACCCTCCTGGTTCTGGCTAAGGAAGAAGCTGCCTGTTTAAGTTGGGCTGCGGCACTAAAAGCTCTGAGAGAGAAATTCCTGTGGAGAAATCACCTGTGGAGCACCTGCAACCAAAGGGTGAGTTTGCTCTGAAAGAGGGCCAAGTGTTTTTCACCTTAACAGAAGAAAACTAAACGGAATGTTACTGTGGGGTCAGGAAAAGACAGTCAAGTACAGTTGTAAAGTGGGGATTGGACTGCTTAATCAGTGAGGGGTCTAGAGCAATGGGCTATGACATTTAAAAGTATGTTCAAGTCCAGCACAAAGGGAAAGCAAGACAAGTAGATGGAATGCGACATACATTTAGCAAGAATCTATATTGCCAAGCTTTACAGAATGAGGTGTTTATAGTCCGGAGAAATGGCTGGGTATGAAGTGTGGGAGCGAGAGGTAGGAGACCCCCCCCCATCAGTAGTAACCAAATTCACCGCTACGGATTTGCTCTGAGGCACCTTTTACTTTCTCTCAGGTACTTGGCCAGTGCCTGAGGAAAGTACCCAGACGTGGGATTAAAAGGAGAATTCCCTGATAGAGCTGAGGTGCTCTTAGATGGTCCAGGGAGCCACCAGAAAATGTATCCATGACATATGGAAGGTGTCCAAGTGGCTGGCAAGGGAGCCGAGCCTGGGAAATCCCAGAACAGTGTACAAGTTCGGGCTGTGTACCCAAAGCAGCGTGCAAGTCTGGGCTGTGCGCCCGAAGTGTTGAGGAAGTGGTCTTGATTCTTTTAATCTGCATTACCAGGAAAGTAGCCCCGTGGGGGTCCATCTATGCTTTGTTTATTCTGGTTGCATGAAAATAAAAAGACACACTTTAGAACCCCACTTCTGGTATTAGACATTACAGTTATTGCTTCCTGTGTACGGAATTACTTGGGTGCCCCTGTGCAGAGTAGCCAAACCTAGCCTTTGTGCCGAGTGACCTATTCCTCCCCAAACCCAGCCCACCTGGTATTGCTGTCAGATCCAAACAGCACGCCACTGGGCGTTACACTTGCCATGTTATAAGCGCATTAAGAGAAACTCTGAAGGTCGCATCTAATGGGGAATTTATGCATGGTTGGGCCGTTGTAGGCACTCCCAACCATGCATTAATCCCCCATTAGATGCCACCTTCGTAGTGACTTAATGCTTACTTGTGTCCTTTTTTCTTTCAAGTCAAATCTGGATAGAAAAAGAATAATATTTATAGAATCACAGCAAATACTTAGATTGTTTTACTATCGTTGCCCGTGTGTAAGGCACACTGAGCCACAGCTTGTCCCAGGGTATGTTTTGGGAGCACAGGGAGGTTAAGTGACTTGCTCTGGGTCACAGAATATGCAAATAGAGCATGTTGGAATCAAACCCCATTCTGCTGGATGAACTAAACTTGTCTGCAGCTCTTTGCTTTAATCTCTAGGCTATACTACCAGTTGAACATCAAAAAGTACACATTTCAATGCTGGCCCCATGCTGCAAGGCCAGTAAGTAAAAGGTCACATTTGCATCTTGTAAGCCTGAGTTAACACCCAAAACCCATGACTGCAGGAGAACAGGTTGTAAGACAGGAGATGGAAAAAGATAGTTAGACGGTGGTGCTGTGGCAGCCCAACAAATCTGTACTGACTTGAACACAGTCAGAGTCTTGAAATCCTGATATGGGTCTCCATACCTATTGGCACCATACAGCCAGCCTTCAAATGTGTAGTTTTTGATGATCAGCTGGCAGTACAGCCTACAGTTTAGAGCAGTGTGATGTGAACAAGATTGGCTCATCCAGCAGAACTGCTTTTGATTCCAACATACTCTGGTTGCATACTGTGTGACCCTGACCAAATTATTTAACCTCTCTGTGCTCCCAAAACACACCCGGCTCAGTGTTCCTTTCTTGGACAAAGATTGTAATAAAGGAAGGAAGGAAGGAAAACTAAACATTTGTTATGATTCTGCAGATATTATTCTCTTGCTATACAGATTTTATTTATTTATTGCAGAATGTTGTTTATTTATATTGTAATAACCTGCATACTTTAATAGAGGGGTCAACCTTAACTTTTTTTTGCATTAGCCAGCTGGGCTTGTTAACTAGAGATTGCACTAGCCCGCAGTCAATATGATTCACAATGATTTGTTAAACAAAAGGCAAATAAAATCGAAATGTATCAAGCACATGTCTGAATTTGAAACCTACTGTAAATTACAAATGAACTTTGTTTGTAAATAACACTCAGTGAAGTCAGTCTCTTAATGTCTTTGTCTTAAAGTTCTTAATATAAAAGTAAAATGATCCTTAAATGTTGCTGGATTGTGTGGTGTCAGGGGAGTGTGGCTCACTCTCAAGCACACCTGTATCATTATCACAGCCACTCTCAGCTCAGACAGACCACAGCGACAAGGCTGAATAGAACAGCGGAGGTCTGAATGCTAGCTTAACCTCCCTGTGTTCCTGGGCTGTATCCTGTTAGTCTCTTGTATGATTAGCATCGAGGTCCCTCACTGTTCCATCCGCACGCTGGTGTGAATGCTGGTAATCCAGCAATGTTGTTTTACTTTTTGGGGGGGGAGCAGACTCGGGGATCTGTCTTTGTACCACTGCTGCCTGCGGAGACAGAGACCAGCTGTTCCAGTTAGGATGGAGAAGCTTGTTTTGTCACTGGCACATATTTGCTGCAGCTGCTGCTTCAGAGTTTAGGAAGCAGCTGCTCAGAATGATGGTGACCACAGGGTGACAGGGTCTTGGACAAGGCGTCTTACTGTTCCGACCGCGCCGTATCCCGATTCCTGAATGCTGCGGGGTGTTGACTGTTCAGTTTGGGAAGAGGGTGCTCTGGTTGCGTTTTTCCTTTGGAGAAGCCTGTTTTCTCACTCGCACATATTATCTGCTGTCACTGCTGCTTTGCAGCTTCTCAGACTGTGACCACAGCACAGGGTGACAGGGACAACGCTAAAACAAACTGAACAGCGGAGCTGAGGTCAAAGTGCATTACTAGTTAAGCTAACTTTATTTCAGCTTCAGCAGTGTGTCTTGATTTATTTTCGACCCAATGTTATGGCACAAATGGTGCCCTACCACTAGTCTCGACTTAAATACTGAGCTGCTTGTCTTTAATTATGTACAGTCTGTGGTCTCACTTTTCCAGCTGCACTGTGTCCTGAATGTTGCTGCTGGGGTGTTGTTCAGTTTGACTGGGGGGGCACTCCTTTGTGGTCTCAGTCAGTTGTCCGATCCCATTTTTTTTTTTTTTTTTTTTTACTTTACTTCTTTGCGGTCTCTCTGCTCTGACCGTGCTTCATGCTGGTATTTTTTTCCTTTGCAACCGCACGAGCACCGCACAGCACAACAGGCAGAGAATGGAACTGCAACTTTCAACCAGAGAAACTGCACTAGCCCAACCATGCAAGTGACCAAGATCCTGCACTAACTCGCGGCAATCTGCACTAGTACCCAGGCTAGTAAATGAAAGTTAAGATCAACCCCTGTAATACTTTTTTGTGTGTTCAAAACATAGCAGCACGAAGTAATACAGCTCCTTTCCTAAAGTAATCAATAAAACATGTTAAACATCTGTTTACTTGCTTTTTACCATGTTTGAGAATACATTACTTCCATGAGTTGCAAGCACTGCGTTATGGGTATGTAAATGTATGTTTTGTTTTGTTTTTTTGTTTTTTTTTTTAATTCAGTGTTGGATTACAATACCTTTGAGCGGGAGACTGCTCTTTTATAAAGGTTCCACGTCGTAAAGGGTGGGTGAGAAGGTGGTAGGGAGGGCTGGGGGGATACTGGTGTGTATAGGGAGAGGCATCACCAGCAGAAAACAGGAAGTTGTTATCCCCCTGTACAGACAGTTGGTGAGACCCGATCTGGAGTACTGTGTCCAGTTCTGGAAACCCCATCTCTGCAAGGACATAAACAGGATGGAGGCAGTTCAGAGGAGGGCAACTAAAATGGTGCAGGGTCTGCAAGAGAAGCCATACGAGGAGAGGATAAAGGAGCTTAATATGTATACCCTTGAGGAAAGGAGGGAAGGGGGGACATGGTAGAAACGTTTAAGTACCTCAGTGGAATCAACAAAGTCCAAGAGGATAGCATCTTTCAGAAAAACAGATATGCAAGAACAATGGGACACAATTTGAAGATAGAGGGGGACGGCTCAAGGGCAATGTGATGAAGTATTTTTTCACAGAGAGGGTGGTGGATCGCATGGAACAGCCTTCCTGAGGAGGCTGCGGGGTCTAAAACTGTGGGAGAATTCTAGAATGCATGGGACAGACATAAGGCAATTTTTTGCGAGGGGGGGATAGGAAGAAATAGGCTATTGGTTAAATAGGATCTGCAGCTTCTCCCCTATGTAGGGAAATGGACAGACTAGGTGGGCCAAGCGGTCCTTATCTGCCATCAAAGTCTATGTTTCTATGTTTATACATACATTGTGAGTTTAGGAGTATCTAGCTAGGTGAGTAAACATAGATAAAAATACATTGTAAATAGGAAACAGAGATGGTTTTAACACTAGGATAATTCAGGTAACAGTAGCAGCCTAGGTGGCATTGTCAGGTAAAAGACAGTAAGCAGCTATCCAGAAAGGAGAGTAGGGGGCACTGAGTGGGGGGGCATGATGACTATTCAGGGGGAGAGGAGAGTGCAGGGTATTGCAGGGCAAAAATGGGGACAATTCAGGGTAGAAGGACAAAGTAGGAGTAGCGAGGAGATGGTAGTAACCTGAAAGATGAATAAGACCGGTGTCAGAAGTGGGTGTGTGTGGAGTAATTAGAAAATACAGTCACAGGAGCTTTTCTTCAGTATGTGTTGTCTTAGCTTGGTCTTGAAAAGCCCTAGTCTCTGCATGGCATTATGTTGAGTGCCGAGGTTACTGAGCCAAAGTGGTGCCCGGTAGGCATATGACCTCTGCCCTTGGGAGGTTCTGCAGCGAGGGATGGTGCGAACCTGATGGACAGAGTTCCTGGTTCAGTGTGGGCCTGTGAATAAGCTTAATAGGTTTGTGACTCCAGGAGGCTGAAGTCCGAGTAGTGATTTTTTAGCTAAGAGGCAGGTTTGGTATTGTATCCTGTTTTCAAGTTGTAGCCACCCGGGTTGCTCATAAAGGTCACGTGTGCGTTAGTTGGGGGGAATTCGTGAGCAGTCTGCAGGTTTTGTTTAGGCTACTGCTATCCCAATGAGTGAGGTGGGAGTGGCTGAGTTGGGTATACGACCAATCCATAGTCGATGACGGAGACAACTGTGCTATGGATTGCGGTTTGGAGTGCTTCAGGTGTTAGGCATTTCTTGTGCAAGTGCAGGAGCCTAATTCTTATGTTGACTGTTTTGGCCACATTTTCAATGTGTTCTGCATAGGAGAGGAAACAGTCAAGCGTAACCCCCAGGTATTTTAATTGCTCCACTTGTTCAAGTTAAACCCCTGCGCAGTTAGTGATGTGAAAGGAATGCTGCTTTGTGTCTGCTTCTAGCACCACTGAAAAGCATTACTTTTGTCTTTTTATAGTTCAGAACCATCTTGTGGGCTCTGAACCAATCTCCAGTTTGTTTAAAAGCATGTTGTAGCTGATAGTTTGGGGTGTGAGGATCATGTTCAGAAGTAAAAATAACAGCATCATCTGTACAGAGAAGTATCCTTTGGTCACACGATCAGGGTAGGATATTTAGAAAGATGCTGAAAAGGAGGGGTCTTACGACTGACCCCTGGAGGACCCCACAATGAAGTGGCAGGAGCCCAGATGTGATGTTTCCAATCTTTACCTGTTGGTAACGATCAGCTAGATAGCTTTGAACCAGTTAGTAGTGGTGTTAGAGAGGCCTATCGAGGTGAGTTGTTGAAGTAGTAGGGAGTGACTGACCTTGTCAAAGGCCTTTTTTAGATCACTAAAGGTGGCGCCAACAAGGTTACCCTGGTCCAGTGAACTGTGTATGCAGCTGGTGAACTCCAGAAGAGCTGTGGAGGTACTGTGCCCTTTCCGAAATCCATGTTGTTCCGGACACTGAATGTTGTATTTATTAAGGTATTCAACCAGTTGGTCTGAGACTATTCGCTCCAGCGCTTTTGACAGTGGTGGAAGGATACAAATAGGTCTGTAATTGGCATGCAGTGCCCGGTCAGCGTTCTTGTGCACCAGAGTTACCAGGGCTGACTTCCAAGCTTGGGGGAATTGAGCCAGCTGCAGGGATAAGTTCAGCAGTTTAGTACTGGGAGCTAGGATTTCATCAAGTGCAAGGAAAATAAATTTGAGGTTGAGTGCGTCGCCACTTTTCCTGGATTTTCCAAGTACCTTATGAGTGTACTTTCTTGCTTGGGTGTAGTTGACAGATTTAAAATAGAAGTGGGGGGGGACGTTTGAGTGGGCCCTAGGCTTTGACTTGAGCTTGGGTTGGTTTCTTCAAAAAAATTTGTCGGAAGTACACTGTTAAGTCAGTAAATGCTTTGTTAAACGTGTTGGCAATAGTCAGTGCGTCAAGGGTAGGGGCACCATCGATGCTTGAGCATTTGTGGAGCCTCTTTCTTGACTTTTCCCGTTACATCTTTTAGGTTATTCCAAAAAGACTTGCTGTTTCCCCATGATGTTTGTAATGCTTCCCTAAAATGTTTACTTTTGGCAGAGTGGATGGTCAGGGTGCAGTCATTCCATAGTCTTCTGTATTCCTGGAAGTCTGATTGCTTGCCAGAGTTCTGTGCCCTATGCCACCAGCTGTCCCTGTTTTTTATGCGGCCTATTAAGTCTGGTGTGATCCAGAGGCTATATCTTCCATTGATCTTTGTCCTCTGCACTGGAGCATGGCAGTCACAAGCAGCACTGAATTGTTTGATGAAATACTTGAGTGCAGTGTCCGTATCTTCCGCTGTGTCAAGGGGGCTCCAGTCAGTGTTGAGTAGCTGTTCCTTAAGGTACCCAGGAGACCCCTTTTAGTTTACTTGATTAGAGATTATTTGGGGGGGGTGTTGCACTGAATTTGTTGCTCCAGCTGCAGGTTACTAGAGAGTGGTCACTCAGTGAGTCTGGGTGGGCTGTCACGTTGGAGATACGATCCGGGCGGTTTGTGAGGATCCAGTCAAGTAGTGTGCTAGATCCAGTTTTGTAATTTGTTCTGGTGAGTGAGTCAACGAGTTGTGTAAGATGCAGTGCAGCTATAGTGTCCTTATATGTGCCAATAAATAATATGTATTATGCAGTAGCTCTGTCATTCTCTGAGAAATACACTTCTGAACAGTTGATCCTGACAGTAAGTTAGGGAAAAAGTACTACATTAGTATATGTAAAGCTAATATGTATAGAATTACTTAATGTTTCTGTAAAGTAAAAAAAAGGAAAAAGCATTGTAGACATATTACTGCTAATGATCGCATCTAAACTAAGGGAAACAACATGTGGAAAGTATGACTGAGCACTGGCAAGGTTGCTGTGGTCTGCACTATTCTGTGGAAATTTGTTCTATTCTTACATAGATCTACCAACCTGTATTAAAAAGCCCCTGCACCTAATAAATTGGTGCCTTATTGCCACAGCAGTCTCCAGTTGTAAGATTTCCCCCAATCATGCCACCAATAAAAAATTGCAGCACTCGTAAATTTAATTAAATCAGGCTCCAAGGACTTCCCGATTGTAAGGACCGCCTACGCTCTGCCCTTGCACTCACTAATGTTATGATGAGATGCCAGTGAGAGTGCGGGGATGCGCTCCATTATAAGCAATGAACGGCGACATTACAATCTATTTTTAACATTATATTGGCCAATTGAGAATGAAGCATGGGCACCGGTTGACTAACAAGGGCAGAGTGTAGGTGGTCCTTACAATCGGGAAGTCCTTAGGACCGAATTGAATTCAATTTACGAGTGCTGCAATTTTTTATTGGTTGCATGATTGGAAGAAACCTTACAACTGGAGACTGCTGTGGAGGTAAGGCACCTATTTATTAGGTGCAGGGGCTGATATTGGTATATCTCTTTAATCGACAGAATATCTATATAACACTTTCCCTTGCATAGTGATTTGCTTCAGAGTATATGAGTAAACTGTTGTTTATTTATACTGTAATGGCATAGATACTTTAACACTTCTTTTTAGTGTTCAAAACACAGGATGAGCAAAGTAACACAGCTCCTTTCCTATACTATTTGAGCAAAGTAACACAGCCCCTTTCCTATACTAATCAATACAACACGTTACAACATCTGTTTTGCTTTTCACCATGTAAGAGAATAAATTACTTCCATGAGTTGCAAGCACTGCATTATGGGTATGTAAACAGCCTTACCAGTAGAGCATTTCTGACTTTATAATACAAGGATTCAATTTGATTCTTTTTAACAGCAGTTGGCAAAATACACGGTAAGTAAGACAAAACAAACATTGTAGACACATTGCTGCTAATGACCACATGTAAATATGTACAGAATTGCTGAAAATCGTTCCATTTCTACTCACAATATTGCAGTTATCAGCAACATTTTCTGTGTCACCACTATACTGCATCTGTGGGTAGAGATATGATTTTGGTGGGATAATCACATCACTTGCTTTGAGGGAAGTAGTGCAGGTCACCCACGTGTTGATTAAAAAGGGAATTTAATCCAAGGTCACCTGATGTTTGGCCAATTGACTGCTCTCCTTCATGCAACCCATGTTATAAAAATATTTATCAAACAGGTTTTTTAAAGGAACAGATAATGTTTGGCAGCAGCCCTCATACATTTGCCTTCTACCATGTCAAGTCCTGGCCCGTTGGTTATATCAATTTTTTTAACTCTTTGAAAATGTCACTCCTGGTAATTCTTTTAAAATAAAAATGTGGTCTATCTAAAACGGACTCCATCTCAGGCATATTTAAATCAGAAAAACTCTCCATCTACCTAGTTAAATCTGTAAAGAATTAATTCATTTACTTTACTATATTCTTTTTTCTTTTAAAATTAAATCCCTATTTTAAAGACAATCAACCTCCTCCCTCTTTTGGGGATTTAACAGTCTATTTAATCCTGTCCAAAAATTTCTCCTATGACTAAAATTAATTTCTCACTCTTGTTTGTAAAAATCTACTTTAGCCTTTTTTTAACCTTTTACTATTATTTATTTATAATAGATACATTATTAACCGCTTACTAGCATTTATTTATTTATAAACAGATACATTAGTGAAAGAAGAGAAAACAGGGGTGGGATAGTAAGGCTTAAAAGGGAAGAAGGAGAGTGTGTGGAAGGAGACCTGGAAAAAGCATCAATACTGAACAAATATTTTTGTTCTCTATTCACAGAAGAAGAAGGTGAGGGACCACAGTTAGGCAATATTAAGGGAACTACAGGAGGTGCTGGTGCCACCACTGGCAGCTCTGTTCAATGAGTCATTCGATATGGGAGTGGTTCCAGAGAACTAGAGGAGGGCAGATGTAGTCCCTCTTCACAAAAGTGGCAGTAGGGAGGAGGCTAGAAAGTATAGACCAGTCAGCCTCACCTCAATAGTGGAGAAGATTATGAAATCACTACTTAAACAAAGGATCGTGGAACATCTTGAAGCCAGCAGAGCACAGGATCTGAGACAGCATGGATTCACAGCAGGAAGGTCATGTTAAACAATTCTAATTGATTTCTTTGACTGGGTGACTAAGGTCATGGATCGGGGGGAGCGGTGGATGTTGCCTACCTGGATTTCAGTAAGGCCTTCAATACCATTCCACATAGAAGGCTTGTTAACAAGCTGGGCAGCCTGGGAGTGGGTCACAAGGTGGTAAACTGGGTTAGGAACTGGCTGAGTGATAGAAGACATAAGGTCGTGGTAAATGGTGCTTAATCTGAGGAAAGGAGGGTGACCAGTGGGATCAGATCTGGGCCCAGTCCTGTTTAATGTCTTCATAAGTGACACTGCATTGCTGGCCCGGTGGCGCTGAGGGTTGAGGCGCTGGACGCCACACCTCGTGCCACACTAGCGACCCAGGTTCGGGAACGAGCCAGGGCTGTCGGGGGGGTCAGCAGGGGAGGGAGAGGATCGATCATCAGGAGGACAGCTCTCCTCTCCTGGGAGGGAGGGAGGGGGGTTCCTGCTCAGCACTTGGCTGGCCTCTGGCGGAGGCCAGAGGCATAGCAAGCATGCTGGATGGTAGGAAAAGGGGTCGGGAGTGGCAGACGTTGGTGGCAACGCCTTGACGTCAGGGCGCTAGCCACTCCCTAGTGCAGGAGGAAAAGCCCTTCCAGCTCTGGCAGAGATGGATCATCGGAACTTGTCCTCGATTTGCAGCCGCCCTCCTGGTACCTTCCTGACCGACAAGACAAAGAGGTTTGGAGTGCTGGGGCCCACGCTGTCCCCGCCCGGGGCTTAAACCGCAGCTTCATGGGCGAAGGAGGGTCGATCAGGTGAGGCAAACTGCAGAGGGATGACTCCTAGGTGATCCCAAGGAGACCAGAGCTGGTGTGGAGAGGAGGAGAATAAATAGTAAGTTAAAAAAATAAATAAATAAGCAACACTGCAGACATGGAGGGGAAGATGTGCCTTTTTGTGGATGACATTAAGATCTGCAACCCTGTTAATCTTCTGCTGATATCGAGCTGCCACCCGACAGGGCCCAGACGGTTGGCCTGGTCACGAAATTGGAAGCCATTCAATAGAGTGCGCCTTATTAGGGTATAGTGCCCAAATGATACTAATTATGTGTTTTTTTTGTTTTGTTTTGTTTCCTTGGGTTACTTTATAAAGCGGTTGCTCTGCTCCCTAATACTGCTGTGTTAAGCACTTTTGTGGGCGTAGCGCCCCTGGCTGTTCTTACTGGCTTTGTGTGGGGGGGGGGGAGACTGGGGAATATGGATACTGCAGGAGGTGGATTTATATCTTTGCGTCTTTATTACACTAGGCTGGAAATAGGTCACTGACTTGCATGAGGATCATCTAAGCAATGCAAGCATAAACCTGATCCAACAATAGCAGGGAGAGGCTCTTGCAAAAAAGGGGCCCCGTTTCACTGGGTTCCCTTGCAGAGCCTATCCCGCGGATGGCCTACTCAGGCATAGATAGCAATTTTCTTTGGGTACAAGCCGCAATGAAGATTTTAGTTGACCCACAGGTGTTAAACAGATTTCTCCCGAGAGGATCGGCCGGATGGCTCATCCACGATATCAAAGGGGCACAAGTCACCCAGATCGAGGGCTGACAGAAGGGGGGGACTTACTGGGGTCTAAGGGGAACTCGAAGTGTGCACCCGTTTTATTTGCTGGGGTAAGAAATATGTTACAAAGGGGGAGGGAAGGGGTGGGAGTTGTTATTAAGGAGGGTGGAAGGGGAACAGGGGATCACACGAGGAGAAAGGGGAGGGGGCTATTAAGGGGTTGTTATGGTTAACAGTTCTGTTACAAAAAAGTTATTGTCAGCAAATGGCATCTAACGTCTCCATTTTGATGCTAACAATTTAGCTGTATAATTCAGGGCACAAGTATATCTTTAAATGGATAAGTTAAGATTAGTGACTTGGAATGTCAAAGGTCTTAAGACTGTAGTTAAAAAGAAAAAAGTTTGGACACATTTACGCAAATCCAAGGCAGATGTAATTTTTCTGCAGGAACTTCATATGACAAAGGATGAGGTAGATAAACGGAGGTCATCATGGCGGGGGGCACCCTGATCGCTTTGCCCTTCACCTCAAAGGCTAGGGGGACAGGCATTTGGTTTAAACCAGGCATCAGAGTTCTTATCCACTCCTCACAGGTGGATGGGCAGGGCAGATCGGTTGTGGTTGCTGCCACTGTGGAAGATGAAAGACTGACGCTGGTTTCTCTTTAAACGGCCCAAAATTGATTGTCCAGAATTTTTTTCATCATTTGACTCTCTCCCTTTCTACACTCCAAGATTAATAGCATGGGGAGATTTCAACACTTACTGGGACCTCAATTGAGACCATTCCAAACCCCAATTCCGCAGACCCCCCTAGAAGCTCCAATGCCCTGAGGACTTTTGCCAGATAATGGGCGCTGCAGGAAATTTGGAGATTTAAAAACCCACCAAGGCCAAGTTCTTTTTTCTCACGCCAATCAAATCTACACAAGGCTTGATTATTTCCTACTATCCCCCATATTCCTGGGTAAAACTAACGAAGTACACTATGTACCAATATTGATCTCAGACCATGCTCCATTACATTTGGAACTGGAAGGAGGGGGGAGAGGCAAGGGAGGCCCAGCAATGGAGACTGGACCCCACTCTCCTAAAAGATAACTAGTATTTGGCCCAAATATCTTTGAGAATTAAATCTTTCCTACAAAACAATAGGGTGGAGGACACCTCGACTAAAAACACATGGGAAGTCTTGAAGGCATATCTCGAGGAGGAAACAATCTCGTACGCAGCATTCAAGAGAAGGGGTGCACTAGCTCTAGAAAAAACTGAAACAGCAAATACAAGATTTAGAGCCATAAAATATGGGGCAAGTCTCGGGATCTGAACAATCAACCTTAAAAAAACTGAAGGGAGAATACAACCAAAATCTCTTACAGACGCATAGAAATGTATATTTTATTAACAAAAGCAGGCCAATATTTTGAGGGGGACAAATCTGGCAGATGGTTGTCCTGGTTGGTTAAACAGCAGCAGGCAGAGCATTCTATTTTGGCCATTGAATGAGAGTTTGTCGAGCTGACCACCGATAAGCCAGGTTTTAACAACATTTTTAGGGACTTTTATAGGACCCTGTACACGTCTCAGGCCCCTATGGATGGTAATCCAGGCCTCTTCCTGGACAAAATCCGTCCCCCCTCGCCAAGTCCAGAGGAAAACTATTCTCTGGGAAGCCCCATGGAGATTCGGGAAGTCAGGGAGGCTGTTTGGTCCTTTGCGGCGGGTAAGGGCCCGAGCCCAGATGGTCTACCCTTAGAATTTTACAAAACTTTCTGGCCTGAGTTGGGTTCACTGATGATCAAGATGATCCATGAAGTCTTGGCGGAGGGCTGTCTGACGGCCTCCCAGTGCTTGGCGACGATAACAGTGCTATCCAAACCTCGGAAGGACCCAAAAAAGGGTGGATCATACCGGCCAATCTCGCTGCTCACTGTAGATTATAAAATTACAGCTAAAATCTTAGCCAAATGGCTGGATAAGATCCTTCCCAACGTCATGCACCTGAATCAGGGCGGTTTTGTCCATGGCAGGCAAGCCAAGCACAATCTGTGCCAAGCCCTAAATGCAATACACTATGGGTCAGGGAGCGGTAGGAATCAAAGGGGCCTTCTTGCCCTCGATGCTGAAACAGTATTCAATCATGTCGAATGGCCTTTTATGTTCACAGTCCTTAAAAAGTTCGGCCTTAACATACAATTCTGTTCCTGGATCTCTTGTTTATATAAATCTCCAGGAGCGCATACACTGACTAACAACAACTTATCCCAACCCTTTAGCCTTACTAGAGGCACTCGCCAGGGCTGTCCTGTCCCCACTAATTCATGTACTAACAACTGAAGCACTAGTTTCAGCCATCAGACGTCATCCGGACATGGAGGGATTTAGGGTAAGGGGGCAAGAGCACATCATTTCTCTGTTTGCCAATGATGTTTTGTTTTTGAGGAACCCGGGAAACTGCTCTGCCAGCCCTAACTGCACTATTTAGCAAGTATGGCCCCCTTTCAGGGTACAAGATAAACTGGGGAAAATGCTAGTGGATGCCCATTGGAGGTACCCCCTTGCCAATCCCAACTGCAGGTGCTTCACTGCATCCTTCAAAGGCAATAAAATACCCGGGAGACTTGCTACCCCGAAAACTGTCTAGCTTAGGAGAGATCAATTATAAATCCTTAGCACAAAAAGTCAAAGATAACTGCTCCACGTGGCAAACCCTCCCCCTTACACTTCTAAGTAAAGTAAACTGGTAAAAATGCAGCTCCTTCCCCAATGTTTGTATTTATTCCAAGCAATATTGTACCAAGTCCCCACTTGCTATCTTAAATCATTAGAGAGCTCCATTACATCCCTTATATGGGTGTGTTGCAGACCTAGAATTTTATGGTGTCCTGTAGCTAAGGGAGGTTTGGGTTTACCTAATCTAAAATTGTATGCTATCGCTGCACAGTTGGCCAATGTCTTTGACATTTGGGAGGACAGTAGTATGAGCAAAGCTTGGGTGGAAATGGAATCTGGCTCTTCCAAACACTCTACACTAAACCATTACCTGGCCCCTCTGGGAGCTGGTAGTGAGTGGGATCCACCTACAAATCCCTTCACTAAAGCCACTGTGTCTGCTTGGCGGAAAGCCTTACAGCTTCTGAAGCTTCCGATGTGGCTGTCATCAGATGCTTCAATACTTTATGCTTTGTGGAGGGGAAGACAAGACCCCTACCCAGTACGGAAAGCTCTGGGGATGTGGGAGGAAAGGGATGTCTTCCTATTGTCACACCTCTACAAAGACGGTGCTCTTAGGCTGTTCTCCTCCCTGGTCCAGGAGTGCAAGATTAGCCTTGCTCACTATTTTATTTGCCTGCAAATCAGAACGTGCTTTTGTCTAAGGGGTGGAAAGAGTGACTTGGAGGGCCGGTTGTCCCGTTCCCCCTTGGAGGAGATCTTTCTTCTGCATCAGGCACAGGGATCAGGTAAACAAATGAGCCAGATACATAGACTACTGTTGGGGGCCCTTCCTGACCCACTGGTTAGTTTGAAGCAAAAATGGGATGATGATCTCCAACACAAGAAACTGTTGGGGGGGGGGGGGACTGGACCCTAGTAATGGGGAACAGTATATCGTGCACAGTAAACAACAGACTTAGAGCCACACATTATAATTTCCTCAGCAGAACGTATTTTACCCCCTCCTTCACTCACAGAATAAACCCTTTGAACTCTGATAGGTGTCCGTAATGTGTCACTCAGGTAGGCACCTTTTTTTCATATGACAGGGTCCTACCCCAAGATTTTTAGCTTCTGGGAAGAGGTGAACTCTCTGATGAATAAGGTCTTGGGGTGTTCCTTGCCTTTACACCCCATGGACATCTTGCTGGGGTTACCCAGAGACGCTATTAGGAACCCCCTTTCTGGTCATCCTCTGTGGAAACTGGCCCTGGTTGTGGGGAAAAAGGTGTTAGCCCAGTCCTGGATGAAACAGTCTCCTCCTACAATAGCCTCATGGAGTGGCACAATGCTCCATAATATGAAATTAGAAATATACAATATAGAGTACTGGGGGCACAACAGATACATGAATCAAATTGAGCTCCCGTGGAGAAGGTTCTGGAGAAGGCATGGTTCTCAGCATTTTGACATTTTGATTTTGATATTTAGTTCATTAAAGGGATGGGGTATTTGGTTAATTAACACCCCTATAAGTGTGAATCTTATATAATTGTGCCTCGCCAACCATTTCTGTACCTTTTCTCTGCAGGCGTCTGGACTTCCATTGATGAAGTACTCCTATGTCTAATATTGTTGTACTCCTTTTAACATCTTATTGCTTGAATCTCCTTTTGTTGAACTGCCCTGACTCAACTAATGTATTTAATGTATTTTACAGCCTGAGATTAATTGTATGTAACCACCTGCTGACTTTTAAATAAAGTTTACCAAAAAAATTCTGATCCCCACACTTTAAATGACGTAAAAGCAAAAAATACAAAAAATCCCAACAAAGTTGTTTTTCGTCTTACAGATTAAAAATTCCTATCGAACTCCTTCAACAGATCAGAAAAACAGTACTACTGTAAAACTATTTATAACCGTGTAAACTTTATATCACGGACTTGCCCTCAGTGTCATGACTGTGCCAAACATCAATCGCACTCCGCTACTGGTGCACTGCTGTCACCTGTCTGATTGTCAAATGACTCAAATAAGTTTGTTACTGCTCTACTGCTCGGTTATTTTGTTTCTGCTCTGTCACAGCTGTGTTAGTAAAAATGTATTTGGTATGGTGGCTTAGCACACCACCAAAAAAGCCAGTGAAGCACGATTTTACAGCACTTCAGGCTGAGGATATCGATGGAGAAGTGCTTGCTGTAACCGCTGGCACTACACAATTAATGGCATGCACCTGAGGTGCGATTTGAAATCAACAAGCAGGAATACTAGATATACATACACACTGCCTTGACGGTAATTTTCTTTTTAATTGTCCCATTAAATGCTGCTCTCGTGCTGTTTTTTGTATGACCCCATTCACTGACCCTTTTCACCCACAGAACCCACTGTTGTGAACCACAAGCCCAGGGAGAATCAACAGCCAGCTCCCGTCAAGAATAAATGACTTGCTGACGGTAAACTTCTCACCACAGTCAGTTCTTTGCAATAAGTCAAATACAGTGCAGTACCTTAAAGTTTATCTGTTGTTTTTTTTTTCTGACCCTTGTGCCTGATAGTAGTCAGCTCAAATGACGAAGGAGCAGTCCCAAAAGGACGACGCTGATAACACTGGCGACAGCATCAATGGAACCGATGATGGATGAATTCCATCTATCTATATCACTATTGGGGTTTTAGGGTTTTGTTTGGGTGCTGCTTACACAATCTAACATTAAAAACATTAAAACAAGCACCTGCATCCATGTTTTATTTTCACTGACTCAAGTGCTCATTGCTGAGTTACCAAAGCACCACATGGTCATAGCATGCAGTCAATGAATGAGTGCTGTCAAACAAATGTCGCACCTTAAAGGCACAGCGCAATGATAGCGATATCTGTTTTACAGCAATACATTCTAGTTCTACAGTATATGACAACCTGCTCCATAATATATTGCCAGATAATTTTCTTTTCTGAAGGAGTGACAAATATATAATCTCTTGCTCTGCCAAAAATTCAAAATTACATAAAAGCTACAGACCCGCCTTCCATCAAATGTCACTCCAAAACTCCCAACAACAGTTCACAAACAGTTCTGTTAATCAATGTAAACGTCTATTTAATACTTAGGAGGGTGGGTTTGACTGTAAAAAAAAAAAAAAAAAAAAAAAGATACGTCACAATTATTTGTTAATTGCAAAACACACAGATGGACAGCAGTGTTAAAACATGCATAACTTGACATGTTATTAAAACAGTATCTTATAGGGGGCGCTGTTGAGCAGCAATCTGGCAGGTTCCTGAAGACTGCTCTTTGCATTTTTG
Organism: Neoceratodus forsteri; assembly: GCA_016271365.2. Taxonomy (NCBI): domain Eukaryota; kingdom Metazoa; phylum Chordata; order Ceratodontiformes; family Ceratodontidae; genus Neoceratodus; species Neoceratodus forsteri. The sequence goes on from CM057454.1 coordinate 272,440,640, forward strand.
AGCAAAATCTATATAAAAACATTCAGCAAGTGACATAAAAGAGACCTGAAGCTCCAGATTTGAACGGACAAATGTACCAGGAGTCCGCAGATATTAAACTTAATTATGGGTCGGAACCAGAAAGCGACCGGGAGCAGAGTGAAAACTTCGGCAGCTGTACCAGACCAGACCGCAACTACCTCACTGGCAGTTGGATCGGAGCCCCCTTGGAAAGCTCTACAGTCAGCCATGCAGGCTATCGACATAAAAGCAGAGTCGATACTCCAGAGATTTGTACAGCAAGATGCCAAGATAGAACTAATCTCGAATACTGCGACGATGGCAGAGAAATCAGCTACACAGGCTCTGGCCATGACTCCCAAGCTAGCTAGTCCAGGAGAATGCCCAACTGCGCTATAGGCTTGAAGCCTTGGAGAATTCAAACCGAGCTTCACATGTTAAGAGTCATCGGGCTTCCCGAAGGGACTGAGGTGACGGAAATTTTGACCTTTTTAAAATCTTGGCTCCCTGAAGCTTTAAATCTACCCACAGATCTACTGGCACATTACCTCCTGAAAGCTTTCAGAATCACCCCACGATCAGCGGGTCCACGAGGAGACATGCCGCGGGTGATCCTGTTGATTACAGTAAACTCCATGGCCAGGGACACTATTTTGCAAGCTGCAAGATCTGCAGGGGGGCTGTCCTACGAAGGAGCTACGATTCATTTATTTCTAGACCTCTCCTATGCTACTCGCTCCAGGAGGAAGAAATTCAATGCGGTGCATGCTAGGTTGAAAAGCCTAGGGATCTCACACTCTCTCCTAATGCCGGCCAGACTCCGAATCCATTACGGCGGACGTACATTTCAGTTTAGTGATCCGACAGAGGCCGGGAAGAAAGTGGAAGTAATAGCCCAGGAATTTCAGGCAGCAGAGGGACAACGCGACAAAGATTCTGATGAGGAGACTTGAGTAGGGCTCTAATCTCGTGATTACACTTAAGTATCATTTTAAATCTGCTGCTTCTAGTTAAACGTTTAAAAAATAAGTGATAGAGTATTGCTGGGCTATGTGCTACACTTAAAATACAACTCATTGTTTATAACTATTATGGCTGAATTATATACACAGAATATTCTGTTTAAGTTTTGGATCACTTGTCATAAAGTTTAAAGATGAAATGTGAAGGCAGTTCTTTAGGCACTAAATAATTTAAGGTAAACTTTTTTTTCTTTTTTGGATTTGGGGACACAACACTGGCTGCTGAGTGCTGAACATTTTAGAATTATCTTGCTATTATGAACTGATACCCCAAAAACCTTAGATAGCTGCAGCCTTTCTTTCTTTAACTTTATTGAGGTGAATAAATCATATTTTGTTTTTCCAGCCCACTGCCTAACATAACTCTGTATAGGTTTATCAGCTTCTTATACACCGGATGTGTCTGTACTTCTATCTTATTGTGATGCCTTACAGACAAATGTACTACATGTCATTGCTTTTACTAAATACAATAAACATAAAGCTAAAAAAAAGTATCTTATTTCTTTTAATAAAGTTAAAAACATGATAGATTCTTATTTAAATATTATGTACTGAATAATCATGGTATATTCTAGCAGAACAATACCAGAATTCTATTGGATTATTTTTACTAGCAGTTTGAAATGTAAAGACGATAATCGTACAAAATAATTATTATAAAATGTAGAAAGTCTTGTAATAACACCTTAAAATGCACTTAATAAAACAGCCAACTCCCTATTTAATCTATTGGGTTGTCTGCAAAGCAGGGACAAGACTGTGGTGACATCACTGCCTCTCAGAATCCTTAAACACATGGCTGCCCCCAGCCCTTAAAGGGGCACTGTCAGCTTTGCCCCTCCTTTTATGTTCAATTCCCATTTGACATTCTGAAGGCACAAATGTGTAAGAAGATGACTGTAGAATGCATCCAAATAAAACAAAACGTAAGCAGCTTACCAATTTTCATCATTTGCAGCCTATTTACATTACTGGCGTCCCGACTGTAAATCTCCATGCCCCCGGAAGCCGTTCCGCACCGAGAACGCGAATCTAGTGGGAGCGCTGTCCCGACCAGCAGATTTTAACATCGGCATGCCAAAAAACAGTTACTCCATAAGAGAAGGGTATTCTAAGTTGTTTAATGTGTTTGCAAATAAAAACCGAGGACTCGTTCAGGCGCAAGATACTTTTAAAAGCTGGTGCCCAAATCCCGCGCATGTGCAGTAGTGGCACTTTCTCACGCATGCGCGGGATCTTTTTCCAAGCTGCTACATTGCATGCGCAGGATTTGGGCACCAGCTTTTAAAAGTATTCCCCTCTCTGGGATGTGTAGTAGAAATTCGTGTGCACCGCAATGCACAGAATGTGCGTAAAGGAAGCGGGATCCCACGTCCCCGAGAAACTTGTTCTCATTGTCAGAAACAAGAAGAGGGGAAAACTCTTGCCACTTACAAACACTGAAGTGAAAAATCTGGCAAGCAACTGTAAGTTCAGCCAATTTCTGGATCATGCCCTACAGGATCAATTTGTCTACAGTCTGCGAGAAGAAGGCTTTTACAAATGGCTTTTGTGAGAAAAGGACGTAACATTCAGGTCAGCTCGTGATAATGCGCTCACTTTTTAGCTCACTCGGAAGGACACCAGGGAGCTAGTGGGACATTCTGAACCACTAAGGAGTGGGGTTTACAGAGTCACCTAAACTCCAGGGGCCAAGGGATGTTCCAGACCACAAAGTGTTATACCACCATGTCCTCAGCAACCACAAAGCTATCGGAAGCCAGCATCACGGGCCAGTTCCCACAACGTCAAAACAACTTTGTTACTATTGTGGGGCTAACCACTAGCAAAGCACATGCAGATTTCGACAAGAAAAATTTCACAACTATGGAAAAGTGGATCATCTTCAGAGAGTGTCAAAAGTACATCACGTACTGCTCATGTACAGTATATCACAAAAAACATACCACAGACCATACAGGAAGAAGAGCTGTTAGGAGCTGTTAACTGTTTACGTAATGCATGGAGAGAGGGAATTTGCCTCCAGAATGAGTTGGCGGGGCAAACTGGTCAGTATGCAGCTCAAACCCAGGGAATCAGTATCTCTTGTACTGGAACATATCTACAAGGAGAACCTCAAAAAGTGCCTGTTGCAACCATCACATATTCAACTAACATCTTACGCTGGAGACCGAATCCCTGTTCTAAGAGAAGAAACTAGTTCAAAAAGATAAAGTGAAAAAGATCTTACCCTCATGAACTTTGACAAAAGTACCTTAAGGTACAGTGAAGAAAGTGTTGGACATTGTCCTGTTTTCCAGGACAGCTACAACACTATCATGGATTTCAAGGCAAAGATCGGAGATCAAACAGGGGCTGCCCAGTCTTCCACAAGCCTCATCCAGCACCCTACGCCTTAAAAGAAGCAGTACCGAAAGAACTGAATCATTTGGAAAAGCATGGTATCATGTCACAAGTAAAAAGGAGCAACTGGGCTGCCCCAACTGTCATGGTACCTAAGCGAGACAAAGTAGTGAGGACGTGTGGTGACTACAAGATTACAGTGAACCACTGCATAGAACCTGAAACATAACCACTACCTAATGCTGAGGATTTGTTTGCCACACTGGCAAGTGGAAAGTTATTTAGTAAGTTGGACTTATGCTTTACATTCCAGCCCTTGTAACTGCAGCCAGAGTCACAGATGTATCTCACCATAAATACCCACAAGGAACCTTCCTGATATCATCACTTGCATACATAGTTTTGGTGGTGTCAGTAATTTTCCAGCAGACAACAGACCAGATACTGCATGGGCTGGACCACGTAGTCTGCTTTTTGGATGACAGCTTAGTGACAGTGCCCACAATGGAAGGGCATCTGATAGTTCTGAACCCAGTCATGTCCAGACTACAGCGATGTGGAATTAACAGTAATCTCACCATAAATACCCACAAGAAACTTTACTGATATCATGGCTTGACCTACGTAATTTGATGGCATCAGCAATTTTCCAGAAAACAATGGACCAGATACTGCACGGGCTGGACCATGTAGTCTGCTTTCTGGATGATATATTGGTGACAGTGCCCACAATGGAAGGGCATCTGACAATCCTGAACCCAGTCATTTCCAGCCTACAGTGGTGTGGAGTAAGAGCAAAGCTAACCAAATGACAGTTTCTACAAAGTTCTGTCGAGTACCTGGGCTATCAGATTGACGCCTGGGGCCTATACACAACAGACAGCAACGTGGAAGCAACTGTCAATGTGCCAGCACAAACAAGCATTTCTAAGTTTATTTAGTTTTTGTTAACCAGGTAGGTGCACTGGGCAGAAGCTGCCTGTTTTCAGGTACGACCCAGGAGAGTTATAACAAAGGTGATGTAATACCAGAACAGTTTACAATATACAACAAGGTACGGCATATACTCAGATAAAAGTAAACAACAGACAGGATGCACACACTTTAAGGACAGGTATGCAAGTGTGACATAAGGTGTGTATCACCTCAAACAGACAAAGTGCTTAGATACAATAGGGAAAGAGACACATAGCAAAATAACATAAGTGATATCTTAATCCACTGGTAAACAAAAAACAAGTTAAATTACTAATGCCATAATGGCAAACAGACTCAAACAGCTTAGGACCCCAAATACCCAGTTCACCTCTCAGGAGGACATTTACAATTGGATGTACATAGAAGGTGCTTACAAAGGTTTTTTTTTGGGTTTTTTTTTAAACTCCCTGCAGTGGCACAGTCCCGAATCTCAGCGGGAATACTGCTCCATAATTTGGGAGCAAAGTACTTAAAAGCTGCAGACCCAAGGTTAGTTCTCATCTTAGGTACTTTGAGCAGACCACAATCTGAGGATCTTAGTAGGTATGGACTGTAATATGACTGCAGCCACATAACGAGCTGTTGCAGTTGCTGCTTACTTAATATGTTGTAGATAGTGCTTCCTAGTGCATGGTCTCTCAAAGCTTCAGGGGGTAGCCAATTCAATTTCTCATATAGTCTGCAGTGATGAACAAATCTGCTATTGGGGAGCACAAATCAACATATTCTGTCCTAAGTGACATCCCACCACCTCAACACATGCTTAGATTCTGAGGGTGCATACACTATAACATAGTACATGAGCTTGGTGAACAGTATGCCCCATGCTACTGACAGGCAAGCATGGTTCGTAAAGTTGTTCCTAATCCTGCATGATATGCCCAATCTAGAATTAACTGCTTTACATGTTCTCAATATATGCAGGTTAAAGTCAAGTGTGGGGTCCAGGGTAACTCCAAGATAACGGAAGGACTGCACTGCCTCTAGTAAAGTTCCATCTAGACAAGCAATCTGGAGAGGGGGCTTGGCATTTCCTTATTTTGGGGGGGAATGCCAAACAGCATGGCTTGCATCTTAGCCACATTTATGACCAACCTGTTTTGTTTCAGCCAGGTTTGAATCTCTTGCAGATCATGAGACAACACTGCATTTAAGTCACTTATATTTTTGGAGTTGACAGCGCAAAATCATCCGTGTACAATATAGGCGTACAGTGTTTCAGACACTCACGTAGTTTGTTGATATGGGTTGAGAACAGGAGGGGTCCCAATATGGAGTCTTGGGGGACCAAAATTCCAGAGGACCTAGGCTCAGAGAAGGTAGTTCGTAGTTTCACTTGTTGTTGCCTCTAGTGGGAATCACTGGCAAACCAATGAAAGGAAGGGGGTGCCAGTCCTAGACCCTTCAGCTTGTGTGTGAGCATGCCGTGGTCCACAAGGTCAAATGCCTTGGTTAGGTCTATAAACACAGTGCCTGTAAATTCCCCCCTATCCATGGTGGATGCAATGCAGTTAGTAAGTGTTAGCAAGACAGTAGCTGTACTGTGACCACTTCTAAATCCATGTTGGTGGGGTGATAGTAAACTAAATGTGGTCAAGTATTCAGATAGTTAAGTAGCTACCATTTTTTTCCCCCAAGAACCTGTTTAACACAGCTAGTTTTGGAACCTACTCGTGAGGGAGCAATCTTAGACCTCATACTCTCAAATGGGGACAGTGAGAGGATCTCAGAACCAGAAGTGGGTAGCCATTGGGGAACAAGTGACCACCAAACAGTATGATTCATGATAACCTCAGCTACAGAGTCAAGCCATACAAAAGTGAGGGTTCTGGACTTCAGGAGGGCTGACTTTGGCAAGATGCGAGAGTGCCTTAGAAAAGCACTAGCAAAGAGGCTAGAAGGAGGGGTAGAGCAACAATGAGGAAATATCAAAACTGCCATCACAGAGGCAATAAGCCTTTGTGTGAAGCAAATAAACAAATCAAAATGAAAGAAAAAGCCACTATGGTTCTCAAAAGAAGTGGCGGTGAAGGTTAGGGAGAAAAATATAGCATTTAGGAAGTATAAGGAAACACAGAAGGAACAGGACAGAGAACTGTACCAGTTAAGGCAGAAGGAAGCAGGGAAGGTAGTCAGAATAGCAAAGGCACAAACTGAGGAAAAGATAGCCAACTCGGTTAAGAAGTGAGATAAAACCTTTTATAGGTACAGTATATCAGGGAGCGCAGAAAGACAAAGGGAGGGATAGTGAGGCTGAATAGAATGGATGGTGGGTGGGCAGAGAGTGACAGTAAAAAGCAGGGATACTGAATGAATACTTCTGTTCAGTATTCACAAAAGAGGAAGTGGGGGAGGTGCCTAATCCAATTAACAGAAGCACTCTGGAGAGGGGGGGTCGATATCAGTCCTTTCACAGAAGAAAGGGTTCTGAAAGAACTCCTAAAACTGAAGGTGGACAAAGCAATGGGGCCAGATGGAATTCACCCCAGAATTCTAAAAGAATTAAGCAGAGAACTAGTGACACCACTGACTACCCTTTATAACAAATCATGGGAGTATGGTGTGGTACCTGAGGACTGGAAGAAAGCTGATGTGATTCCCCTCACAAAAGTGGGAGCAAGACAGAGGCAGGAAACTACAGACCTGTCAGTTTGACCTCTGTGGTAGGGAAAGTGATGGAATCACTTCTGAAGAAAAGAATTGTTTAGTACCTAGAGGCCAGTGGGGCACAGGACCCAAGGCAGCATGGGTTCACAGTGGAAAGGTCATGTCAGACGAATCTAATTGATTTGTTAAACTGGGTGACCAAAGTAGTAGACCAGGGAGGGGCTGTGGACATGGCCTACCTAGACTTTAGCAAGGCATTTGACACAGTCCCACACAAAAGATTAGTAGTCAAATTAACCAGCCTTGGAGAGGGTCCCAGGGTGGTAGCCTGGGTAAAACACTGACTGAACAACAGGACACAGAAGATAATTGTAAATGGAGTCCACTCTGAAGAAAGAGGGGTTACTAGTGGGGTACCACAGGGTTCAGTACTGGGTCCAGTCCTTTTTAATGTCTTTATAAGTGACATTGTAGAGGGACTGAAGGAAAAGTATGCCTCTTGCAGATGACACAAAGATCTGCAACAGGGTTGATACACAAGAAGGCATGGAAAGGATGAGAAGGGACTTGGCAAGGTTGGAGGAACGGTCAGAAGTATGGCAGCTTGGATTCAATGCAAAGAAGTGCAAAGTAATGCACCTGGGAAACAAAAACCCAGTGGAAGATTACACAATGGGGGGGAGGTAGTAACAACAAAAATGGAAAGGGACCTGGAGGTAATCATATCAGGTAGGGAGGGCTGGGGGGATACTGGGATGTATAGGGAGAGGCATCACCAGCAGAAAACAGGAAGTTGTTATCCCCCTGTACAGACAGTTGGTGAGACCCCATCTGGAGTACTGCATCCAGTTCTGCAGACCCCATCTCCGCAAGGACATAGACAGGATGGAGGCAGTTCAGAGGAGGGCAACTAAAATGGTGCAGGGTTTGCAAGAGAAGCCATATGAGGAGAGGCCAAAAGAGCTTAATATGTATACCCTTGAGGAAGGGGGGGGGGGACATGATAGAAACGTCTAAGTACCTCAGTGGAATCAACAAAGTCCAAGAGGGTAGCATCTTTCAGAAAAACAGATGTGCAAGAACAAGGGGACTCAATCTGAAGATAGAGGGGAGACGGCTCAGGGGCAATGTAAGGAAGTATTTTTTCACAAAGAGGGTGGTGGACGCATGGAACAGCCTTCCTGAGGAGGTGGTGGGGTCTAAAACTGTGGGAGAATTCAAGAATGCATGGGACAGACATAACGCAATTTTTGTGGGGGGTAGGAAGAAATAGGCTGTTGGTTAAATAGGATCTGCAGCATATCCTCTAGGTACTTCAACGGGCAGACTAGGTGGGCCAAGCGGTCCTTATCTCCCGTCAAAGTCTATATTTCTATGTTTTTATGTAACACTGGCAAGATGGATACAGGCCTGCAGTTACTGTGCATTTTAGGATCTCCTTTCTTAAAGGCTGGGATAGTATGAGATGGTTTCCACTCAGAGGGGACTTCTCCACTCACGATTGAGAGGTTGAACAGTTTAGTAACAGCAGTTGCAATTTCCCATGCAGCACATCGGAGCAGTTTTGGCTCAAGCCCATCACAGCCAGCTGTTTTAGACTCAGGGATGCACTTGAGCAATGTTCGTACTTCAGATATTTTGATTACTTTGAAGTAGAAAGAAAGGTAAAAAGCATGATTACCCTGTTTGTTTATTTTTTTTACTGAACATATCGGAATTACAAACCTTTGCATCAGAGACTCCTTTGCGAAGGCTCCACGTCAAAATACAAGTTAACTGTATAATACAAATTAAAAGAACAAATGGATACATGAGGTACAAAGCTGGGTACAAGACATACAGAAGGTAGACAACTATACCCTGAGTCACAACAAGCAGATAAACAACAAACTGTATATTACATTAAATCGGCCTGTTCTTGAGGGGTGGGGCTTTCTCTGCAGTTAGGTTCAGTGTACATAGTCAGATCGCAGAATTGTGCATCAAATGCATTAGCTATGGTGGAGGGATTGTTACAGTTTATCCTGACGTTTAGTTCAAGGCGTACAGGGGAGTTGTTTTTGCCAAGGATCTGCTTGATTTGTTTCTAGTAACTCTGAAGGGATTCCACAGCAGAAAAGAGTAGATTTTTAATAATAGTTGCATTTACTTTGTTTTATGTATTTTTTCCACTCAGTGCAGAGATGCCTATACTTTTGCCAGTCATTGTTGTTTCCTGTGGCCTTGAAGATACCCCACTGCTTGTCCCTTGCTTTCATCATTGAGAGGACTGTTCAATCTATCCAATTGTTGGTGAAGCCCCAGATTCTCCTGGTTGTGACTGGTACATACTTGTCCTGTAGTTCCCGAAATACCAAAACTGAAGAATGCGACGGCATCCTGTACATTGTCCGTGGCCCAGAGGTATGACCAATCCAATTGTGCAAGATCCGACTTGAATGCCAAGTTGTCAAATTTGGTATAGTCTTGGAACCTTATTAGCCTTGGAGAAAGAGATGGAGTTTCAGCTGACCATATACAGAAAGTCGGGGACTGGTCACTGATAGAATCAGGTAGAATACCAGAGCACAGAATTCTGATGTTTCTAGGTGTAACTATCCAGTCCAGTAATGTAGTCGTGGCCTCTCCTTTCTTCAGCCTAGTAGGTTCCTCAATGATCTGATTGGCACTTAATTTACTAAGGTGATGTTCCACAGGGGTCCTTTGATTGCCTAACCAATCACTGCTGAAATCCCCTAGCATAATGAATTTGTTGCCCTTGACCTGATCAGTTACTATATCAGTCAGATGTTCTAATGCACTGATACTGCCAGACGGGGGTACATAGACACAGAAAAGATGCAGTTTTTTTTTTTTATCTGACCTAGCTGGAACTTAAAGGAAAACTGCACCCTCTTATCTTCTAATTATCATTTGCTTCCATGTCAACTGACAACTCTTTTCATGTAGCTGTTAAAGATGTATGCAACTGCTTCTGTTAGTTTTCACACTTCATACTAGGCACTGTCACGCTCCTGGGAGGGTCCATTTCATGGTTGTTGAAATCTCATTGTCCCCGAGAGCTGCATTAGCATATGCGAATGTAATGCATAATCAACCTTTAAACTCCCCAGTATGCCTGTCTGCTTAAGTAGTTTTAAAAGAACCAAGCTGCAAGAAGATGTGAAATACCACATTTACCTTCGGTGAGTTTTACAAGCTATCTGAGTTGTAATGCTGTTTTTTTCCCCTTTAAACTCCAGTCGGTTTATAAGTTTCTATAGAGTTTTTACAGGGTATTTGTTATTTTATTTATTTATTTATTTATTTTTGCTAGGAGAGACATACTAAGCTGAAAGCTTGTTTACAGGTGCGCCCTGGGAGCACAAGGAAGTTAAATGACTTGCTCAGGGTCACACAGTATGCAAGTGAGAGCTGTGGCATTCAAACCCAGGTCTCCAGGTCTGCAGCTCAGAGCCTTAAACCACTGCACTATACTGCCTCCTTTTATACTGCTTTTAGCATAGAGATACACAATATAAATGGTTGATCTGACATCATGTTCTTATATGCTAATGCAACTATCAGGGACATTGAAATTTCAATAACCACGAAATGGACTCTCCCAGGAGAGTGACAGTGCCTAGTATAAAGTGTGAAAACTAACAGAAGCAGTTGCAAACATCTTTAACAGCTACATGAAAAGAGCTGCCTGTTGACATGGAAGCAAATGACATTTAGAAGATATAAGGGTGCAGTTTTCCTTTAATGTGACACATATGTGAGCAGCAAGGCATCAAGGATACATTCAGGTGGTCCTTAATATAGAACAGGTTACCACCACCCCGTTTTAGACTTCAGTGTGTATATCCAGGCAGGACACACACACTGTCAGGTACGGTGGGCTTAAGCCAGGTCTCAATGAGCCCCAGAATGTCTGGCTGGTAGTGATGAACCCATGTACTTAGTTCAGTCAAGTTAAGTAACAAAGTCCTGCAATCTTGAGTCCTTTGGTACGCGCCCCGAGGAGTGGGCAAAGTCCAGTCAGTGCATATGTGGGAGGACCTAGATTTGGCTCAATATCCCCTGCAGCAATTAATAGCAGCATGGCCAATGAGGTGAGATCGCATCACCTGGGGCACTTTAGACCGGGGACAATTCTCCATTTAGATCTTTTGAGCCTCCTCAAGATGGTGGGCATTAGTTTGATTATGAGGTTCATAATGTTCCACGAACTGGAAGTAGTTTAAACAAAGTTAAGAGCTGTTTGCACAGATAGCAACCTGTGGGCAAGATGAGCAGTAACTTGAGTGTCAGAAGGCTACTCAGTTAAGATCATTCTTCAGTCTCTTCAACAATTATGGATATTTCCTGGCAAATTTATCCATACTGCTGCAACCACTACATGACTTGCTTCAAAAAGAAGCGAAATGGAATTAGTCACTGCAGTGTGAAGCAGCATTCCAGTCTTGAAAGCAACGACTTCTGAACAGCATGTGGCTAGCACACTATAACCCAGCAAAAACCTTTGAGACCAGCATGTAATGCATCCCCACATGCGATAGCTGCAGTACTCTTTAAGGTGTCAGCGTGGCTCAGTTGGTAGCACATCCGCCTCTGGGCCAGAAGGTCGTGGGTTCTTGTCCCACATCGGGATTGGACTTGTACCACCGTGGCAACCGAGTGCGGTATTAGAGGGGTGCTATACTGTTGGGGTGTGCTGTCTTTCGGATGAGACATTAAACCGAGGTTCCTTCTACTCATCCCGGTGGTGTCCAGGTGAAAGTAAAAGAACCTAAAGCACTCTTTGCAAAAGCTACGGGGACTTTCCCCAGTGTCCTGGCCAATATTCCCCTTCCCATAAAACTGCTTCATGCAACTGTCCAGGCTGTGTGTGGGTGCTGATGTGCAATATGGCTGCCACTACACATTCAGTCACTTCACTACCGGTCTAGCACTGCTTGTAAAGTACTTTGGGATACACTGTGTATGAAAAGTGCTATATAAATGCCGATTCTTCTTATTCTTTCATGGATTACCTTCAGGGGCAAACAACCAATTGCTTTTGCATCAAGGACCCTGTCTCCTAGCAAATTAAGTTACGCTCAGATCAAACAGGAAGCCCTGGGCATAATCTTCAGGGTCAAGACGTTTGATAAGTACTTGTATGGACAGAAATTCACACTGCTAACAGATTACAAGCCTCTACTGGCCATTCTAGGGCCAAAGGCAGTGACACCTTTGCTTGCAGTGCTGAGGATGCAGCGATGAGCCCTGATTCAGTTGGCCTATGGCTATGAAACAGAATGCAGAGATTCTCAGAATCAAGCAAATGCAGACACACTGTCAAGACTGCTATGCAAAAATAGGACAGAGAAAGAAGACAGTGGGTCAGTGTTCCAACTTCCACACACTGAGGAGCTACCCACTGCTTCACAGGATGCAGCGGAGGAAACAAGTTGGGATCCAGTTCTAAGGTTCTGAATTTCACCCAAAATTGTTGGACAACCTTCACAAGAGACCCAACTCTACCTTTTCTTTGGCAAGAAAAAACAGCTATCCAAAGATCAAGGCTGTATTCTGTGGGGTGCCTGAGGCGTGATACCTCCAAAGTTCTGAAAGAGTTTACTTTCTGAGTTACATGAGAGTCATCCCAGAATACCTCAAAAGAAGAAGCCATTGACTTGGGGATACCTCTGGTGGCCAGGACTTGATCAAGATATCCAGCATCTTGTCAGTCAGTCTGTGCCTTGTGTGGCTGTCTACAACCAACCTGCAACGGGTCTATGTGATAACGGCAAACGCCTAAAGGCGATCACCGTTATCGCATAGTCAGAGTGCTGAAAACCTTTTCAGCACTCTGACAACCCCAGCGCACAGAACAACAGCGCCAGGAGATTTTTGTACTGTGTCTGGGAGGGGCTTTGCCTCCCGATCCCCTACTTAAGGATTCTCAACTCCGGGGTGATGTTGGGGTGGGTGAAAGCAGTAAAAATACAGGTTTAGGACGGCGTAATAAAATCACACCAGCGCCTGGATCCGAACCCGCACTCACCTACCCCAACCACTAGCCAACTCCCGATGCCACGGCGCAGCTTCGGCCATTAACCGCAGCACCACCCCTACAGCCCTCCCAGCCCATGCTTACAGTGCTCGCTCCCCGCCGTGCTGCACATAGCAACCTCTCCTGCCTAGTTCAACCACCCCCTCATCTGGTCGCCCCCCCATCGTCGCGAGGGATTGCGCCAGGAAGGAGTTACCATTACGGACAGCGTCCTTCCCCATGCGCCCACCTCCTGGATTACCACCTGCAACTGCTCCTCCGCATCCCTGGTCTTGGGCTTTCACATCTCATGAACACATCCATGTAGAGTATGCAGATGTGGAGAAACAGCATTTCTTTGTAGTAGTAGTAAAACACTTTATTCATTAAATAGAAAACATGAACAGGGATAAAAACTCAATTAAGCGGCAACTCATTTTCAGTGCGGTCCCATTAGATGTAAAACATACAATTACAAAAGAATTATAAACATACACATAAATCTATATTGATAAATACATCACAAAACAAGTAATAAGTATTACATTCACAATCATATATAACATTTTTCTAAATTATTACCCAAGCTTTCCACCTTTTCATTATACAGTTTGGTATAGTTCAATACCCAAAACTCAATAGTAATATTAAATTATTCTGGTTATTGCTTCTAAACAACATTCACAGGGTACTGTTACTTGTTCCTCCCACCATCTTTTTAAATATTTCAACTTCATGGGTGAATTACCCCTTCTCAAGTCTACAGAAATCGAATTCCATAAACTTGGTCCTCTAAAAATAATGGTAGACCTGCCAACCCCTGTTTTGTAGCATTTTATATCAAACTCTGCACCATTTGCGAATCTAAAATCCTTCCTGGCTGATCTAATTTTAAAGATATCCAGGATATACCCTGGTGAGTATCCTTCCAAACTTTATACATAAAGTTTATAAGATGACCATTCCTTCTATCAGCCGGCCTAAGCCACCCTAGTGTATTATACAGTACACATCGGTGTGTAGTACAAGGTACGTCTAAGATATATCTAGCCAGTCTGTTAAACATAACATTTATTCTTTACAGCTGTGTTTCCGAAGCCCCCGCATAATAAATCTCCATAATCAATAACTGCCACTATTATCGTATTAACTATTCTTTGCCTAACTTCTAGTGACATGTTTTGTTTTCATCTATAAAGCACTCCTAGTTTCCTACTTATGTTATTTGATAATTAATTTATATGTTTCATTTCAATGCGCTATCAAACCAAAACCCCAAATATTTATATATTTTTACCTGTTCAATATTTTTCCCAGTCATGGTTAAAACATTTAGGACCAGGTTCTCATTTCTTTGATTTCTACTAAATAATACAGATTGGGTCTTTGTCTCGTTAAGCACAAGGAAATGATTACTGAAAAATTTCTAAATCTGACTAAAGGACTGTTGGATTCTCCTGTTTATTTGGTCTACTGAACTTCCTTCCACATAGATGATTGTATGATCAGCGTACAAGTGATATTTCACTTCCTAATCGTCAAACATTAGATAATTTACATAAAGGTTAAACAATAATGGAACCAAATTTGAGCCCTGAGGCACTCCAGATTTTAGTTGGGCTAACTGAGATGCAAAAGGTCCTATTTTAACCACTTGTTTCCGTTCTTGTATAGGAAGCAAACCACTCAATCACCAAACAGGAGAATCCAACAGCCTTGAGTCTGGACAGGAGGACTTGATGGTTTAGCATATTAAATGCTTTAGACAAATCTATAAACAATGCAACTACCATCATCCTCCTGTCCAGGCTTAATTGTACATCACTGTTGATCTTAGTTAAGGCCATCTGTGTACTATAACCAGATCTGAATCCCGACTGGGAATCATTTAGCTTTTTTTTTTTTTTTTTATTCAAATATCCTTTTCTCTGCCATGAGATCATTTTTTTTGAATATCTTAGACCCTTGGGGCAGTAATGAGATGGGTCTATAATTATCCACCTCATTCCTGGATCCCGTTTTAAAAACAGGCACTACTCTTGCCACCTTCCAAGCCTCAGGATACTCTCCTGTCCTTAGCAATAAATTAAAATTAAGTGTTAAGGGTTGAGAAATGCAAGGAGTAGCATACTTTAAGAGTCTAGAGGGTATTTTATCTATACCCACAGCCTTAAATATATTCAATTTTAATAATTCAACGTGTAGACAGGGTTGTGCAAATCCTACTGCCCCCCTGTCCGTGGCAAGTAAATTTCCTTAAAGGCAAATACAAAACAAAAATAGTTAATTTCACTGTAATGAATAAGGGCATATGAAAATTCAGCTACAGTCATGGCTGGGCAAGTCCTAAAAGTTTTGATCTGAACACTCCTGCATGTACATCAATTGCCGAGATTTCTGCAAAACTAAAATTTTTAGCTTCAAGTGGGGATTTAATATCTTGTTTCCTGCCTAAATTAACATCAATTTTAGTTATCCATTTTTTCCTCTGTTGCTGTGGAACCCAAATTAAAAAAAACAGTTATTAAAAAAATGTACCATTTCTTTCCCTATGGGGACCATCTGATCTTTTATTTTTATCTAATTTATTTGGATATTCTTATTCCTACCCGTCACACTAGACATCGTATTCCAAAATGCCCATGGGTTCTCTCTAATATCACCTTCAAGTTTAGTTTTAAAGTAGGTTTGTTTGACTAGCCTTATTTCTTTGGAGTATTTATTTCTTGCCTGCCTGTGAGAAAGTCAATCACAAGGCAAGGTTGTGCTTTTGGCTATCTCTTTTTTTAATTTATGTAAACCGGAATTATACCAATTCATACTTTTATTTTTGGCCTTCCTTTTCCTTTTTTTTTTTAATTCAATAAACGTTATTTAATTATTTTAATATTGGTACAAGTTGGTACAGACATGATAAGAGTTGGACTTAGAAACATAAGAGCTCTCCCCCTTAACACTGTACATAGTTACCAGGAGTATAACCCTGAAATAAAATGACATGAGGTACACGTCCGAGGAAGACAATCCCAGCCCACTCCCCTTACCCCTGTCCCTCCCCTACATATTTTCTACCTCCTCTCATCTCCCATATCAAGTGTGTATATAATTGACTTCAACATTATAGAAGAACTGAACGACTAATAAGAACAGAAGGGAAATAAAGAACACAAAAAAAAACACATATATATCACAGACCCTTATGGTTTCCATGCAGTAAGTAAAGCATCCAGGGAACCCCATCTAGAGTGCTATGGCCTTCCTTTTTCTTACTGGAACATGATGATCACATACTCGTTTAAATTTCTGGAAAAATATTTCCAGGCCTCAGATGCTGTTGGAATGAGGTCCAGTCTGTGCCCATCTATATTTTCTACATCTAGCATAAACGTCAGGTAATCAAATCTTTTAAAGTTTTTCCACATAACAACTGGTTCGGTTTTATCCACATGTGGTCTCTTCCTCAAGACAGATGTGATTTGATGATCTGAAAAAGAATATGCTAATACCACACTTTTGTAATACAACTGAAGTTGATTACTAAAAATTAAATCCAAAAGAACTGACTTGCTAAAGTCCAAATGATTAATTTGTGTGGGTTCCCTTACCATCTATGAAAAACCCAAGTTACTCTGTAATTCCATTAAGCTATGATTTAGTTCAACTGAACACCAATTAACATTAAAATCTCCTAACACTAGTATCTCATGGGATTTTCTGTAACTAAATAATAATTCCTGTAAATAAAAAAAAAGTTGTATTTATTTTAGGTGGTTTATAAATACCCACTAGAAGCAAAGGTCTAGAGTAGGACAATTTAATTTAAATAGTCAATACCTCTAGCCCCTGATTTTGGTCCTTAGATAAAACTTCACTAGTATCCGGCTTTGAATTAATATATACTAATACCCTCCTTTTTTTTTAGACCTGTCTCTCCTAAATATTTGGTAGCTGTCCAGCTCAATAGAAGTGTCTGTTATTCTCTTATGTAACCATGTTTCCGTTATTGTTATTATTACCTGAGGCTTACAGTCCCCCTGCCAAGTCCTATGTTATATCAATTTTTTTTCCAGATGCTCCTTGCATTAAAATGTACAACCCCCAAATTACTTTGTCTAAGAATATCCAGATAATCCTGTATTCCCTCAGTAGGGCCTGGGTGTGGGTGTATGTCACCATATAATAACAAGGAAAACATCAACCGGCATCTACTTATTTTAAGAAACGTGTGCCTCCTAATCACCTTGTATTTACAAACATTTCGAATTTTAACAACATCCAGCCTCTTCTAGGCTGGGTGTAACACAGTAGAACAGTCTTGATGTTTGAAAACAATTAATTTAACTATATCCCTAAGCAAGGTCAGTTAAAACATCCCCTCCCTGGGCCCTGGTAAGGGAATAACATATCTGTCCCATAATTTGATATATTACAGAGACAATGTCCTCTATCTGTAGCATTTACCCCAGACATAAAAATTAAACTAAACAAAAACAGTACAAACATATTTCCAATGGGACCTATGTTTATTTGTGGTAGCTGCTACTTAAACTAATCACTATTATGGTCACCAACCGCAAAATCCTGTTGTGGGCAGCCAAATAGTGTGGTCAGTGCTGATTAAATATACACGAAACTTACAACTCCCTATGATAAAAATCTTAATCTTAAAATACAGAATAGACAATAAGGTCTACGATTCCTAACCTACTTCAACAACTTTTCTCCTAAGTAGATCTATATATTTAAAAAAAAAAAAAAAACCTTATCCTGGTTCATTTGAAAACACCACCCAAAACTCTGTCTGAGTGGTGCTTGCGGTAATCAACATCCACTCCAAGTGGACTCAAGTGCTTCCCACGCATTTGCATCTTATGAATTCCCACAGGAGTTAGTTATCAAAAACAGTCCCCAGTTTTCTTCAAAAGATTTCAAACGTTTTTTAATGCGGGAATGGGGTCTGATATATTTCATTTCCAACAGACCACCCAGCATAAAATGGTGCTGCTCAGCAGGCTGTGCACACATTTAAGAAGGCCTGGACCAAACAAGGTTCTCAGTCAATACCTGCAAGCCAAAGTGTGGCTCATATCTAGATCACTTACAGAAACATTCCTCACACTATCACAGAACACACGCTTGCTGAGCTGTTTCTTAAACAACAATCACATACACATGCGACATTATTCAAGCCAGACATCACCAGTGTACTCGTTTGGCACTGCTGATGACGGACATGCCCAATACTATAGCAAAACATTTACTGCAACAGCAGAGGGGTCACTCAAGACAAATCGATCTTCCATCCTGGGGAGAGGGTGATGGTTAAGCTAGGCTTTTGCCATTCCAAGTATCTTTGAATTCCTGGGTTGACGATTGCAAAATGTGGACCTTGGACCTACAGAGTCTGTGTGGGACACCACAGTGTTCCTATATATGTGGACCACCAGTTACTTTCAAGGGTTCCAGTTCATTCAGCAGATGTTACTCTAGGGGAGAGTGATGCTGAGGACTTTTCTCCTGCTCGTGAAATCCCCCTGGAGACTGTACTGAATAATACGCTCAAAATTCATGCTTCATCAGCAGCAGTTGCTCCAGCCGAGATATCCCGTGCAGCATCAAAGAGTACCACAGAGACGTAACCCTTTAAATCATAAACTGAACCGATATCTCTGTGCAACTGGACTTGTTACGTGTTGTGTTACTTAATTAATAATCAAGATGACAATTAGATGTTATTAGTTACGTTCTACCAGGGGCACAGAATAATCCCCAGAAGTTGTTCCTCGGTTCCGAACAGTCAACTTCTGCCCCAAAGTTAGGAATGTTAATGCTGGGTATTTTTAGGCTATGTTTTGTCTCAGGGGAGAGGAGTGTTGTATGCATACATGTACTCATCCGTAGGAGGTACTGGGGAAGCCACTGTGGCTGTAGTCCCTGCCTTTGTAACTGTAGTCTTTCTGTAGTTTCTATCAAGCCCAGTGGGTAGTAACCTGGTCAACTGGTCCTACTTCGCAAATAAAGACGGCTGCTTAGCTTCTCTGTATCTGAGACGTCTATCCCCCAACAACCCCCAGATTATGACAAATTCGTGTAATATAAAAAAAAAATTGTTTTTATTTATAACATGCATGCATCAGAGCAAATAAGGTGCAAACTCACAAAGGGGAGCACGCAACGTTTTGCGCAAAAAAAGACTGTGCTCTGTTAAGGGTGTCTACCCCTGGTGGTGGCCATCATTTTATACACAGGATTTTAAAGTGACAGTGTATAAACATAGAAAATACTTAGAAAAAAGCAAATAAACCCAGCATTGACAAACTGTTAAAAAATATTTACTTATAGCATACAGGGCATAATTCTAATATAATGAAATCTAAGCTAGCACAAACATACTCATAAATTAACGTAATTGTTTTACTACACCAGCTGAAGGTGTTTTCTTTTTTCAGGAACACTTTGGTTGCCGGTTTTAGGACTGGACTTACAGAGTTTTACTGTGAGCACCGCTAATTCCTGTGAGCCATACCTTTTGTTTGTGGACTCACCCTACAAGGCCCTGTATTTGGTAGCAGCTGTGTGTCCAAAGCAGACTAGCAGACCACAGCACTGAGCCAGAGAACATTTTTTTTAAGTAAAAATCAAAGCAAAAGCCGCACTCGAGACGACTGCTCACGGTCAGAGGAACAACAAGCAAACTGTGCAGCAAACAGACCGGGTACTCTCAAAACCATCAAAAGTAAAAAAAACTTACCATCCGTAGATGTAATGCAAATATTTTTTATTTGAAAGTACAGGACTGATGTACAAAAACCGACCCGCTAGGGAGACCACGCCTGACGTGTTTTACGTCATCGACGTTTAGGCAAACTTTGACAAAGCGTCGATGACGCGACCGCGTCAGGCGTGGTCTTTTCATCGGGTAGTACTTTAATCGGTAGCCGTGCTGTTGAAATTAATTACTTGCATCAAGTGGCGGATTTAGCGGGGGGGGGGGCGCTGTAGCTCCCCCATTGTCACCTGTCCGATTTTTGACCGGATCGCCCGTTGTTTTACTTAGCCCGGTCCTCCGGTGTCCTCCCTATCTGCTCCGGTTGAAGCTAAAAATCAGTGCTGCATCCCCGATTCCCTCCACTCTACAGTGGAGCCACGGTACGCAAGCCGCATAAAAATGGACAAACTCCGAGCAGGTCACACTTACGAGTCACAAGCATTGGAAAAGAGAATACATAAATAAAATACTGCTACTGGCTCTCTGACACGCATGAGTCCTGTCCATCTGACTGAATAAAAAAAATACTACATTTTTTTCCCATGCACCAGTCCCAAATTTATAGTCTTAAAATCCTTACCGACCGTCCTTTATAGCAGATCATCTATACTCAGACCTCTCAACTGTCCCTGATTTTGCCTCAGAATTGTACTCTATCCCTCCTAAAAAGTGCGTTTCTGTGACCAAGCAGCGGGAGTTATAAGCACAAAATAATGTCAGACATTAAAGTTACAGACTTGTTCTTCCTTATAAAATGCATTTTACACTAAGCCCTTTATTCTACCAGCTTCCTGAGTGGATATCTCCAAATTTAAAGAAGTGTCCCTGATTTTGGTCCTTTGTCCCTGATTTTTTTAAGCCTTGTCCCTAATTTATGAGGTAGGAGGTTGAGAGGTATGTCTATACTCTGGAGCTTGAAGTCAGAAATCGCAGGACCAGGCAGTCATGCGGTCAGAATGAGACTGAAAGGGCAGTGCGCATAGCATAGTTTCTTAACTAGGAGCATTTTATTTGCTTGAGTGATTTCAATCCTCATTGGAACAACCATGGGGGAAAAGATTAAAAGAATCAATGGACCAACTGGATGTCACCCAAATAATCCATGAACCTACGCGATATACAAAAAAAGGTGAGACCTGGAGTGGACCGAACGGCCACGACTACTGCTTGGCTTGGCTCCATATCTCTCAACTGTCCTTGATTTCGCCTTATAATTGTACTCTGTCCCTCCAAAATATTTTTTGTTTCCGTGACTAAACAGTGGGGGTTGTAAGCACAAAACAAGGTCAAACATTAAAGTTACAGTCAGTCTTGTTCTTCCTTATAAAATACATTTTACATTAAGTCCTTTATTCTACAAGGTTCCTGAGTGGATATCACACATTTTGAAGATGTGTCCCATATTTTGGTCCTTTGTCCCTGAATTTTTTTTTTTTTTTGTATATTCTGGTTATTAAAAGTTTTCCAACACAAAGAGCTTATACATACAACAAGAGACAAGTACGAACACAGACACACACAAAACCTGGTTATCTCCTTAAGACATTCCACATATTCCCTTTACTAAGGTATAGTCAAGTGTGCAGCATTACCCCTGTATCTTCTATGTATTCAGATCGCCCCGGATGACTATCTATTATTATTATATACAGTGCATAGAGCAAACATCCGATCCACAGCTATTTATATTATACTAGAATGTTAGTGCCAACAGAAAGAGAACCTCCTAATCCAGGGTTTGACAGTTGTTCTTTCCCCTTCGCCACCCCCCCAAGGGGCCTGATTTTTTAAAGTCTTGTCCCTGTTTTATGAAGCTGGAGGCTAAGAGGTATGTCAGGCTCTGGTACGGCAGTTACAATTGTGTGGAATTTGAATTTTGCTGCCATTTCTGTTCAACTCTGCTTGTACTTTTAGAGACTTTGATGGGCACATATCCAAACCCTATATACTTGTAGTGTCTTTAAAGGCAATTTTTTTATCACCACAGGAGTTATATAGGATATTGCATGGCAAACAGTTGACAACAGGGCTATTCTTTCACCAAGTTGACACTATGACGACGGATTACCTCAAGAGCGCAGCTCGAGAGGTAATCCGTCGTCATAGTGCCAACAAGGTGAAAGATTAGCCCTGTTGTCAACTGTTCCCCATGCACTTTTCTTTATAGTGTATGGTGGAACATCATTTTTTTGGGGGAAAAAATCACTACCGCATGTTTCTGCTTCAAAACATTTTTACTGGGGTACTAAAAGGAAAAAAGAACTTTACATTTTGAACGTTTTCACGCTTGACATTTTAACTGTTGAAGAACTTTACATTTTGAACGTTTTAACGCTAAACATTTAAACTGTTTAAAAACTCACATACAGCAGCACCCGGAACAGCAATTCGCAATCTGCAGGGAAGAGCAGAGAAAAGGGATCGGTAGTGTGGATCACATTTCATCACTCAAGAAACTATGTAATTGCCGCATGTCATTTCTCATTTTTTTTTGCCGTTTTTTTTGTTTTCCTGAACGAGGATGAATCTATCCTGTTCCGATAGTGGCTTTGATAGTACTGCCGCCGACATTGCTCCTTTCGCTATGTGTACTGTCTATGGAGTGAGCCCTAACTGTCAAATGCTGCTCAAGGACACAGTGTGTGACATGCGCAGTGCAACAGAACAAAAAATCGTTCTGCTGCACTGCGAACGTCACTAGTGCAGTTGAACAACATTTCAACAGCGATGGATTTTGGTGGAGAATGACGTTCCACTATACACTATAAAATAGTTTTATCCTTGTGTAACTGTGCTTGTTATAGCCAAACAACTGTTATCTATTTAATTCAGGAGCCCAGATGTACAGCAACTGTGCTTGTTTAGCCAATTAATTGTATTTCAGGAATCCAGGTGTAACTGTGCTCGTTTATCCAATTAATTATATTTCAAGAGGCCCGGTGTAACTGTGACAGTTTTAGCCATATAAGTTTAAACAAGGAGCCCTGGAGTAACTGTGACTGTTTTAACCAAATCAGTTTAAATCAGGTACCCCGGTGTAACTGTGACTGTTTTTAGCCAGCTAAGTTTAATTAAGGAGCCTCTGTAACTGTGCTTGTATTTTAGCCAAATAATTGTTTTCCACTCAGAGTCTGGGAGTTTATTTTATTTAGTTTTTGTTGACCGGGTAAGTGCACTAGACAAATCCTGCCTATTTTCAGGCATGACCCGGGGGAGGGGGATACAGATGAATGCCAACTGACCTTGAACCAGATTAAGCTGTTGGTGGTATTTTTAGTGAATGAGGGAAATTTGGCCAGGACACCGGGGAATTTCCCCTACTCTGTAGATGGGTGGTGCTGTCCATCTGTCTGCAGGGATGGCTGAGCTCACTTCGGAGCTGGTGGCTGAAGGAGTTGGGAGTGTTGGCAGAGAGGATGCGGTTTTAGTCTTTGGAACACCTCGGCATTATACCTCCCCTGCGATAGACACTCTGGAGGAAACAGTAGTGGACGCAATTCGGCTATCAGCTACGACGATTATTAATGCAGCATGCACAGATTCAGTGGCTTCCCAGTTGCAACAAAATAAAACCTTAGAGGAGAAATGCACCTTTTTACAACAACAACTGTTTCTTTTAGAGGCGGAATTATGTCAGAGGCAACTGAACATGGAGATGAAGAAAAAAAGAAAACAGAGTCCAGAAAACGCCTCTTCTTTTCCCAAAGTATTTGTGGCAGGTTCAGTCTCACCGGAAGACAGAAATTGGTCAAATAAGGAACTCTACAAGGTTCCGGGGGATCCGGGATGGTCACCAGATCGAGCACTACGAGATGCTGGATGGCATCAAAAAACGAATGGTGAATGGAGAGCAGAGCCTGTTCTGACAGAAAACCCTGCTTTAGAAAGACATTTTGATCTTTGATCGTACCATAGATTCCTCAGCAGCGTTATCGTCAGAGGCGGTGAAATCTACATCGGAGCCTCAGGTGCAGCCTGCTCCAGAGAAGGACAAAACAACGGACTCAGGTAACAAAATTTTTAATCCAGATACCTCATACCCTTTGCACATATTTGTTGATTTATCGGGGTTTTCTGATCAGCATAAGACACCAGAAAGATTTCTAAGTACTGAGCCTGTGAATTTAGACTTACAAGAACCTGATCAGGCCCAGAAACCAGACAATACTCAGCGTCCTTCCTATGCTGATGTATTTAGAAAACCAGTTGAACTGGCCAAAAGAAGGAACGCTATAAGACTCAGGTATTTGGGGGGCATGGATCCTGCCCCAGATAGATACTTTGTGGGGCGTATTTTATTAAAACAATCTTTAGGCTTCGTGCCATCTGAAGTGTTATGCTTTGATCCATGCCCCTGGAGAACTTTCTTTTGATATCAGTTTTAGAACTCCTGAACTTTTAGAATGTTTTTGGATTAAACGCATGTCTGTCAAAACCAATCCTTTATGGACACCTTTTCAGGTGATCCCTTTAATGAAACAGCCATTTAGAGTTATCACTATATTATTTAGAAATGAGGGGGTTAATATCTCGGACATTCTTTACTGGCCGGAAAAACATTGTGATATACAAGGTACCCCTGATCATTTTAGATACAGAGGGTTTCTGGAATGGGGGGGTGGAAAATGAAAATTAAGTTACATCAGACTGCTGATGGTTTAGAACATCTACCAAACTGTTTTTATATAGGTAGAGATAAGGGATTTATTTTTTACCCCAGACAGTCAAAAAAATGTTTTAAATGCAGCTCTCCCAGACATCTTAGTTCCACTTGCACTATCCAACAGTGCACGTATTGTGGAGATACAGGTCATATAAGCGTTCACTCCAAAGTGTAATCTTTGTGATGAAGGAGGTCACAACTTTATGGAGTGTCCATGGGCCGCACACAATACTGGTGAAGCAGATTATGGTATCCAGTATTTCTATGTGCATAGAGCCACCAAACCAACCCATATTCCCATACCTCCTTCTTTTCTTTCTGAACCCCAACCACAGAGGAGACAACAGGGTCATACTATACCCCGTACTTTAGCAGACCATACTGTTGTTACTCCCTCTGAAGGGTCTAGGGCAGAAAAAACAGTTCAGGCTTTGCCTGAAGAAATAATGGCGGTGCCCCCACCCAAGTTTTCCAAGCTCCAAGTGGGCCAGGATACTAAAGGGTCTATACCCCCTCCTCCTCCTTCTTCACCTTTGGTGATCTCAGTTTCCCCTGTTTCACAACAAAAGCAGGTCCCTGTTTCTCAGCCTCCTTTACAATTTTTTTCACAAACAGTAATGGGTCTGCCTATAAATGAAAATAGATACTCTGCTTTATCTGTTGATACTGATGGGGCACTCCTGGATTCTGATTCAGCCTCCATGGCTTCTTCTCAGATGGAGATTGCTTCAGATCCTGACATTGGTATAACTGTACCTAGTAAAGTGAAGAAGAAATATAGCTCTAAACCTAGACCAGGCACCAGACAAAGCACAAGATTATCCACAGCTCCCACCTAAATTACTGCTTCAGCTAATGACTGTGCTAGCTATGATTTAAAAATAGCTAGCCTTAATACAAATAGTATCCGTTCTGAGGTATGAATGTTAGCCACTTTTGATTTATTTTCCACTCTTATGTATGAAATCATATTTTTTCAGGATACCAGACTGTATTCCTTACAAGATTTTGCTACAGCTTCTGAAGCATGGATATGGGGTCCTAGTTATTGGTCAGGGGTGAATACCTTTGTTCAGGTCTAGGGATTTGCTTTACTACCCCTCATGTAACAGTTACACATATGGTAGATATCTTTCCTGGTCATGCTCTTTTGTTAGATGTCACTTTGGCTTCCATAGATTTTAGGCTAATTAACATATATAGTCCGCAAACCAAAACTGGTAGAATTTCTTTATTGAAATAAATATGCCCTTTTCTTTTTACTAGTAGAAATGTTTTGTTTGGGGGTGATTTTAATATTAACCATACGACCCAGGAAAGACATTTTACTACCTCAAAGGTATATTGTGATACTCATTTTTTTTTAATTTTTTGCTTATTCAATCTGGCTTAATTGATGTATTTTCACTCCAAACAATGGTCCCCTCATACTTTTTTTCAAGGGAAAAAATCTTCCTGTATTGACTACCGGTTCATTTCTTCCTCCCTGCAGACCAGGGACCCAAAAATTCTGCTCTTAGCCACATCAGACCATGTACTTCTCAGTGTTGTTCTTTCAAATTGTCATAAAACCTCTAGAGGGTCAGGGTGCTGGAAATTAAATTTGTCCTTTTTAGATATCCCAGAGGCGATGGAAGGTTTCCAGACCACTATTATGGCTAGAAAATCAGTAGTTTTTTATATGATAGTAAGCAAATGTGCTGGGAAGACACAAAACAGGAATTTTAGTCTTTCTTTCAAACAATAGGTAGATTATTGGGTAAATACAAAACACAGGAATACTCCACAACCAGATGATCTTTACTTATATTCCTGGAGCGTATATTAAAAGGTCTTAAATGTGATGATCAAGAATTTCGAAACCTAAAAGAAAAACTTACAAAACTTCAATATGATCGTATGTCCTCCCTAAGGCAGGAAGAAAGGTTCGGAATAAGTGGCACTAGAGCGCATTCAAATCCATTTGATTTTTGTAACGCTTCCAGACAAAGAAAACATATTAAAACATTGAAAAGACCCACAGGAGAGGTGATTCATGAAAAAAATTATATACTGGAAGAAGTAGAGAGGCAGTTTAAGTCATTATTTACTAAGGACTCAAGGCTTACTGATTCCAGTATACAGGAGTGATTGTCTTCATGTCCTCTTAAAATGGTTCCTGAATATTTATTTCCAACCCTAATACAATCCATCTCAGTACAGGAAGTTAGAGATGTAAATTGCCCATTCTCCAGTAGGGAAGACACCGGGTTCAGTCGGTCTCCCAAATGAACTATACAAATTTTTGGCACCTTGGTTGACAGATGAATTAGCCTGTCTTTTTTTCAAGTAGTTTGCATATGGAAATATTACCTTCAAGTATGTATATAGGTTTGGTGATATTAAAATATAAACAAGGCAATAGGGATTGTTTAAATAACTGGAGACCGATTATTCTCCTGAATAGCGACTATAAATTGCTTACAAAAATTCTTAGTAATCGTTTATCTATCTGTTTAGAGGATGTAATCCATCCTACCCAGTTTTGTTTAGTACCAGATAGATCAATCTCAGATGGTCTTATTTTATTAAGAGAAATATTTTCAAGAGGCCTTTCGGGTGAGCTTATGAGCTTTATTCTTAGTTTAGATCAGAAACAATCTTTTGATATTGTCTCACACAATTATATGTGGGCCTGTCTTGCACGTATGAGTTTCCCATCACTATTTATAGACTGGTTAAAAACCTGTTATAGTACAGCTTTGGCAATACCATTCGTGAATGGCTGGTTAGGAAATCCAGTATCAGTTACTAGAGGCATTAGACAGGGGTGCCCTTTAAGCCCCCTGTTATATATTCTGTCTTTAGAACCCCTTCTTGCTCTAATTAATGTTACTGATAGTATTAGGGGTCTATCAATAAACAGTACTTGTGCAGAAATTAAAACAGTTGCTTATGCTGATGACCTCTGTATTATTTTGGCAGATCTCCCATCGTGCCATGCTACGGCGGCCTTGCTGATGGCATATGCGGAGGGCTTAGGATCACAATTAAATCAAACAAAAAGTAAGTATTTTTCTCTCAATATAGATCCAGTGGTGGTTATGGATTCTCCAAACATTCCGGTGTGTACAGGTCCCAGTAAAATTTTAGGAATCTTTTGGGTTATGGAGGACCCAGCTAGATATAATTGGGATCTTCTTTTGTTAGTTGCTCAGTCTAAAGTCTTAAGATGGAACAGATGGAGATTGTCAAAAAAAGAGAGGGTCTATATGGTCAAGACCTTTTTATTAAGTATGTTTTTGTTTTTGGGGGAGATCTTTCCCCCTCCAACATCCTTAGATACAGTTATTTATGGATTATTCTTCTCTGCAATATGGGGAAGTAACATAGAAACACAGAATTTGACGGCAGATAAGGACCGCTTGGCCTACCCAGTCTGCCCATTTCCCTACCTAATGGATAAGCTGCAGATCCTAGTTAACCAGCAGCCTACTTCTTCCTACCCCCACCCTAGAATTGCCTTATGACTGCCCCATGCATGCTTGAATTCAGCCACTGTTTTGACTCACAACCTCCTCCGGAACAGTTCCATGCATCCACAACCCTCTCTGTGAAAAAATACTTCCTTACATTACCTTAGAGCCCCATCTTCAAATTGTGTCCACTTGTTCGTAAACACCTCTTTTTTTGAAAGATGCTACCCTCTTGGACTTTGTTGATTCCCTTGAGGTACTTGAAAGTTTCTATCATGTCCCCCCTCTCCCTCCTTTCATCGAGCTATACATATTAAGCTCCTTTAGTCTCTTTTCATATGTCTTCTGGTGCAGACCCTGCACCATTTTAGTTGCCCTCCTCTGGACAGCTTCCATCTTGTCTATGTCCTTGCAGTGACTGGGTCTCCAGAACTGCACACAGTACTCCAGATGGGGTCTCACCAGCTGTCTGTACAGAGGGATAACAACTTCCTGTTTTCTACTGGTGATGCCTCTCCTTATGCATCCCAGTAAGTAGAATAAACCCTATTAAAAGAGGGATATTACATTAGGATTTTAGGTTGGGAGGGATTCGTATGGTTAATCCAATAGTGTTCTTTTTTTCTCTGTTTGTCTCTAAAAACATTTGTCCATTGTTACACAAAGCTGGGAAAATATGGGAGGGTTGGGTGTGGGATGCTATCTCCCCCTGGATTTTAGTTTGGGAATCTTCTAAATGCATCCCCAAACAAAAATCTTTTACGGGTCTTCCTGAGTATTTTAAATCTTGTTTTTCGAAATTAAAAGTCTGTTTTTTTTTAAAAATTCACCTAGAAACATATCAGAGAAAAACATTATATGCTAATATTATGGAGACATTTTTGATTCCCCCAGCTTTTACTGAATATTCACCCCCTAAACTTTCACAAATTAGTAGTATGTTGACATCTAAACAGATCCTTGCCTACATGTGGGATGTACTATGGCTTAGTGCACACCTGAAGTTGAATGTTAAGGGGAATCTAAAACATAAAGGTGTTTTAGATAGAGGTTGCCCAAGACGACACTTATGCCATGCTCCAGTTGAGACTGTTCAGCATTTGTTTTTTGATTGCACATATGTGGTTGAATTTTGGTCATATGTTGTAAACCAGTGGAAAGATATACCTTTGCAACAACTAACTGACGAAGTGTTGTTTTTTGGAATTTTGCCTCACTCTTGGAGTAAATACTTTCTTGATATGATTCATGTAATCCTGTCCTCAGGGCTGCAGCTATGCATTTTGGGGCCCCAGACAGGTCACTTGAAATAGGCTCCAGATTCCCAAACCAGCTAATGCTGGGGGTAATGCCAGCTCCTCAGGTGGGCCTCTCCTGAGCTCGGGGCCCCGGACAACTTCCCCACTTCCCCACCCATTACTGCGGCCCTGCCTGTCCTGTATAAAGTATCACATTTGGCAAGCACACTGTGCGTGGCCTTTGCAACAACATTATATGACCCCAATACAGTTATTCTGGAAAATGCAAATTACAATTTTAAGGATCAAACATTTTGAACAACTTCAAGCTTTAGAAGTTCGGTTTCAGCTGTATTGGAAACACTTAAATCGGTTAGATACAAGGTAAACAACAGATACTGTATCGTTTCTTAGGTTTCCCTCTTGAAGATTATATTCATGTATTTTTTTTTTGTATTGACTTTATAAAAGTTTTAAAACATATCTTCTGTGTTTCCCCTCATCTTAATTTATAAATTCTATGTGGAAATTTTATTTTATATTATAAGTTTAGTTCTGTTACATTTATTTACGATTTTGTATGAGGCAATACAATTTTGTACAATATTTCAGTTTTAAAATTCTTTTCATTATGTGGGAGTTTAAAGTAAAGCTGGTTTCATGGACTATGTTATTTATTTATTTATTCTTTTTCGTGTCAACTTGTCTACATGAACTTTTCGCTATATTCTTCATTGTAGACCATAATACTTATTTTTTTCTTTATGCTATGATTTTGTATGGGATATTTCAGTTTGTATATTATGTTTTCAAGTTTTTCAAATTAAAATACCCCTACTCTTTTAGTGGGGATGGGATGGGGGTTATGTGCATATAAAAATTATTTCTGTTTGCAGTTCCTGTATACTGTATTTCTTGTTTATGTTTTTTGACTTCTTGCATTATGATTTCGTATGATGTAATACACTTTTGTATATTATGTTTTAAGTTTTGAATAAAAAATTCCCCTACTCTTTTCGATATGCGCCATGGGATCTTTAACATCCACCTGAACTACCACCAATCCGGGCAGATGGGACCTCAGTTTAACATCTCATCCGAAAGACCTCAGAAGTGCAGCACCCCTCTCATTCTGCACTACAGTGTCAGTACTGGGATATTAACCCAAGTGCCAGATGTGGGAACTGAACCCACAGCCCTCTGATCTGCCGGACTCAGAGGCGAGTGTGCTACCTACTGAGCCACTGACACTGGGTGTAGGCCTTAGCGCAATTAGAATTATTTCAACCCCCTCTCTCCACCTGCCCACTGTTTCTTGCTACTGTCCCTCCCCCTTGTTTATTAACCTTCATATCCTCTGTCTTCTTCTTTTCCAGCCCCAGTGTGGTCCGTGAGGACTCCAAGTTGGATGCCAGCCCTCTCCCTGTGCTACAGAAAAGGGTGAGACCTCATGGCTGGACATGCACACATGACTGCTTGGTCTGGCTCTGCTGCAGCAGTTGCAATTGTTGGCCCTGCTGACGCTATGTGTCAGCTGCCCCACCAGCCCCTCCACCACCCTTGGTTGTCGCTTCCTTTTATAAGGAATGGTAATCACGTGCCAGTTTATATATATTTTTTTCTAACAGTCCACTTTTCCATAAGCGATCTATGTGGTGTGACCGCTAGCTGCTGCTATAATTCATACGAAGTGCAGATACACTTACAGGCTGTCTGCACACGTGCTCAGACCTTCCCCTAAAACCATGTTTCTCCTCTCACTTACCATAGGCACGTTCCTAGTCCCCCTATTGTCCTTCCTACTCTCTTCATGCCCTAAACCCCAGACAGCCCAAGCCTCAGCATGCTCCTTGCTCTGTTCTTAAGCCCAACAATTACTTCCCCCTTTCCTGGGACCCTTTGGATCTGAAGCACTGCCCCGAGATCACTGAGCCTTCCATATTACCCCCTAGCTTTCACACAGGGCAACTTGTTCTCAACCCATCCCTTCAGGCACCCCTGGATTTATCCCAATGGCATCCCTCTCATTCCTGTAAGCCACTTCCTTTTATTATCAGGAGCCTTAATACTCTCCTGCTTTTGTTGGCTGGCTGTATAGAATCCAGCCCTGGCCCTGCCCCTCTCACTGTCCAGCTCCCAGATGGTCTAAAGCTAGCCCACTTAAATATATGTAGCCTAGTCCCTAATATTGCAATGCTCCAGCCTATTGCAATAGCCCAAAAAACAGACTTCCTTATTATAATGGAGACATGGTTGAAGTCCCACATCCAGGATGCCACCATCCTTATACCAGGCTACTCCATCATCCATAACAATTGGCTTGTCAAAAAAAGGGGTAGTGGCATAGCCATGTACATCCGCTCCACCCTCCAATTCTCCCCTGTTACCCTAGTACCATCCCATGAGCATGGCATAAAATCTCTGATGGTAAAACTCTCACCCCCACAGTCCATACCTGTCTTTGTTGCCGGCTCCTGCTGCCCCCAGAAACCCCTGCATCTGTTGTATTGTCACTCCTTTCAACACTAAACTCACTTGTATTGGCCGGTGAACTTCACATCCTAGGAGACTTCAACATAAACTGGCTCTCCTCATCCAGCTTGCATATCCACCATGACATAGCTGCACTAAAATTGGTCCAAATGATCACGGAACCTACCCTCCTAAACTCTAAAACCAGTAACCACACCCTATATGATTGGTCTCTCACTACCTACCCGCATTGGCTCATAGCTGCAGGTTTGCTGCCTGACTCCCTGAGCAACCACCACATCATCTGCTCTGTGTGGAAAATTCACAGCCCCAAGGCACCCCCTCCAAAAATCTTGACGGTTCACTCCTTCAAATCCTTGGTCCTTCCATCACTCATAAATGATCTTCCAAACACTGACTGGTTGTTCATATCTCAAACCACCTCTGTCAATGCTGCACTGGACTTTTTCAAGTCCAAATTCCTCTCAGTCTGGGACTCTCATGCCCCACTGAGACGTACGAGGGTATGCGGCTAACACCTGCCATGGATCACCGCAGACATTGTGGCAATCCTAAGCAGCAGGGACATGGTCTAGAAATCTTTCAAATCTCTGGGCACCCTTTTGGCTTACCAAAAGTATCGCTCCTTGCATAATGCATGCACAAGACATATTCGACAAGTAAAAGCTTTCTACTTCAAATCAAACTTTTTCACCAATCTAAATCATCTCTATAAATTATGGAAAGTGGTTCACTCGCTCTTTATCCCTCCCTCCAGCCCCCACCCGGCACTGCAAGGACAGCTCAACACTTACGGAACCTCTTGCTGTCACCACTGAATTCAACTCTTACTTCTCAACTTGCACCTCCTCTCATGTCCTCTTTCCCAACCAACCCACAAACCCCAGCTGACCCATCAATCCCTCCCCCTTCCCAAGCCCAACTACAGTCTCCACCCATGCTTTATCCTTCATTCACGTGACTCCTGCTGACGTCTACAAGGCCCTGCTTGCCCTGAACCCTTCCAAAGGCAAATGTCCAACTGGATTAGATGCAAAGTTGCTTTTCCTGGCTGCCCCTGCCATTGCCAGCCCCCTGGCCTCCCTTTTCAACCTCTCCTTTACCCATGCTACTATCCCAGACAAGTGGAAACATGCCACAGTTATTCCACTGCCAAAAGAAGGCGACCCATCCACTCCTGGAAATTACCGTCCCATTTCCCTTCTCCCTATCTTAGAAAAACTCCAGGAACACTTAGTCCTCTCCCAGCTCTCCACCTTCTTTGACTCCACCTCCTTCTTCATGGCTTTCCAGTCTGGGTTTAGGAAGTCCCACTCCACCACCACCTCCTCCTCCCTCATGAGGCTCACTGACTCCATACTCACTGGTATGGATCGTGGCCACATCACCTCAGCCATCTTTGTCGACCTAGCAAAGGCATTTGACACTGTCTCACATCCCTTCCTTCTCTCCAAGCTCTTACTTGCTGGGTTCTCTATGGAGGCCACCAGCTGGTTCCGCTCCTACCTTGTAGGTAGAACGCAGTCTGTCAGGATAGGTAATTCCATCTCTTCCCCACTACCTATCTCCACTGGTGTTCCCCAAGGCTCCATCCTTGGCCCACTACTTTTCTCCATCTTCCTAAACGACCTGCCCTCTGTTTGCCCCCACACATCCATTCACATGTATGTGGATGACAAAGTCCTGTATGCTACTGGCCCCCCTCCCTCTGATACGGTAGCCAGGCTTCAGCAGGACATCAATAATTTTCAGCTCTGGTTTTGCTCTAATCAGCTTTTTCTGAATGTGAAGAAGACTGTCTCTATGACCTTCAGCACAAGGCGGAGACTTTCTCAGCTCCCCTTCCTCCCCTCCTTCCACACCCTAGGTTGGACAGTGCTGGAGGACAGTTCCCCCTTTAGATACCTCAGGATATGGTTTCACCAGCACCTCGACTTTTCTGTTCACATTGAGCACATCCACAAGAAGCTACACCCCATATTGAGTGCCCTATATCGCAACCTTGGAGGTATCCCACTGCAGGCCCGCTGTGAGATTTTGCAGGAAATGATCCTCCCTATTTTTGACTACGGTGATGTAGTCTACAGTGCCAGTCCTAAAACTGCTCTATCCAGACTGGATCCCTCTTTTCCACTCCTTCTGCTATTTTGCTCTAGACTGCCCCCCTGGGCACCCACCACTGCATACTCTAACAACCCATATACCATCTCTCCCTCTCTCCATAACAGAAGGTTTTCCCACTGTGCTTATTCTACGCCTAAGTACTGGACACAGTCCCTGCCCCATACCTCTCCTCAGCCCTGATTGACCCCCCCCGCACGCTCTCAGGAACTCTGATATCCATTCCTTCACTATCCCACATATGGCCACTACCGTGGGCCAAGCAGCATTCTTGTATCGGTTGCCTAGACTATGGGACTCGCTCCCTGCAGATATACAGCATGCCACCTCAACACAGGACCTCAGCCACCTCCTCCAAACCCACTTTGCTCCCACTTGCTTGTGCAACTAGGCCCCCTGCCTCACCTCCCAAAACTGGGCCCGAGCATCCATCTAGCATACTGGGCCTGGCTCTTAGTTAATCTATTGTTTATGATATACAGGGAGAGTGTAGTAGTACAACTTGTACACTTTGTAATATCAAAATGCTAATGTTTTTCTGCTTCTCATTGTAACTACTCATTTCCCCGCATTGGGCACTTGTATTGTTCTTACTGTCTGGTTGTTAATTGTGCCATATCTGCCTCATCTCCCTTATCTCCTTGTACCCCATTCCCCCAGGACACATCTGTAATCGATCAGCCTGTCTGCTCAGTATGCTCTTCCTGGTTAAACTTTTAAGTAAATAAATAAAATAAAAGATATAGTAATAAAGGCGACACCAGATCTATCATTGACCTAATTTTTGTTTCTAAAGGATTGCTAGAGATTACAAACCAGGCTGGTGCTCCCCTATTGGGCGATCATTGTCTGAAAGAGTATAAAGTTAAATTGAATCAGTCTCCTCTGCAGAGTGAAGTTCCTTTACTATATCATAGATCATATAAAAAGTCCAATAAGAATGCATTTATGAAAGATTTAGACAGGGTTAAGTGATATAGCACGAACCTTATTCCAGAGTTAAAAGATGTAGTAGAATTTTTTACTGGTGAGTTTTTATTGGTATGTGATAAACATGCACCTAAATTACAAACCAAGAAAAAGAAAAACAGCTTACCGTGGATTAATGGGAAAATATAAAAACTATTAAGGGTTAGAAAAAGGTTATGGAAACTTGCAAAAAAAAACAAATTGGGATAATGACTGAGAGAAGTATAGAATTTTTAGGAATATGTGTCAGAAATTAATTAGAGATGAAAAAGGGAAATATTAGAAGACTAAGTTTGAAGCAGCATCCAACACAAGAGAGTTCTGGAAAGTTGTAAGGCAATTACAAACTCCTGTTGCTAATAAACTCCCATCCTGTATGAGAATTCAGGAGGAGGTTGTTACAGATCCAAAAAAGATGGCAGAGACACTTTGATTTTTTTTACCACTTTGCCTTCATTACTACATGAACAGACCTCTTCCACTTTGGATGGAGCTGGGAATACGAAGGAACCAGTTAACACCAAATAGTGGGGCACTTTTGAGAGTATAGAGGTAAAAGCACATCCTAGGTTTAGCTTCAAGATTTTAGAAACTAGGAATATAAGAAACCATCTAAGTAAACTAGATGTGACCACATCTGGGGCTCTCGAAGGTTTAGAGGCCTCATTGTTGAGAGCTGGCGCTGAAGTATTAGCTAAACAATTAACAAACTTATTTAATAGAAATTCATGTCCGGGTCAGTTCCCAGACAAGTGGAAAGTCACAAAAATTACCCCCATTTTTAAGGGTGGAGACTTCCAACTGGCCGATAACGATAGGCCTATAGCTTTGTTAACTATACTTTCTAAGATATTTGAAAGAAAGGTGCACAAGCAACTACTGTATATGCATTTTTGAGTAGTAATAACCTATTGGCTTCTTAGCAGTCAGGTTTCAGACCGCTACACTGTACGATTATAGCCTTGTTGGAGTTCGCGGACACCATCTCCCGCACACTTGACAACAAGTTGTGCGTGGGGCCGGCGTTTGTCGACCTTTCTAAGGCATTCAGTACTGTTGATTATGCAATAATTCTAAACATTTTGAAGGGTAAAGGGGTTGCCGACAAGCCATTAAATTGGTTCAAATCATACTTGCAAGGCCAAAATCAAATAGTGTACATGGGATGTTATCTGGAGCTGGAGAGGTGAATAGGGTAGTTCCCCATTGCTTGATCCTAGGGCTTCTCCTTTTCATTTCTTTTATTGATGGGTTACCAAGGGTTTGTACAAATAGCATCATTAAACTAAATGCAGATGACACTGCATTACTGTGCTCAGGTAAAGATGATATTGAAGTACAGAATGTCCTGTAACACAAATTCTTAGTGTTGGAGTCTTGGTTCAGTCAAAATAAATTAATTATGAATACAAAGAAAACAAACATAATGATGTTTAGTGCGAGGAAAACATTAAAAAGGTGCAGTAAAGAGACTGCAAATATCACTATACAAACAGTACAGAGTAGCTCCTTGGTCCAGGTGGATACATACAAGTATCTGGGAGTCTATTGACTCCCAATTAAAATATGATTTTCATATTGACCAGTTATGCAACAAGGTTTCCCAGAAATTGGGAGCCTTGAGATGGCATAAAGAAAGTATGTCCCTAGATACTAGAAGAAAATTAATTCAATCCATAATTTTCCCATTAATCGATAACAGTACTATGGTATATTCAAATACTAGTAAACACAATCTTCTTAAACTAGATCGGTTGCACTATAAATTAGCTTGATTAGTATTAATAGTCAAGGGTCCACATCACTATTTTCACCACTGTGATTTACTTTCTCAACTGAGATGGGTCCCCTTAGATGTTAGAAGGGGCAGAACTCTGAGCAATTTTGTATATAAATGCCTTCATGGGTCTGCTCCTAATTATTTAATTGATAAATTGGTTTTAGAAAATTCATGGTTTACCTTATGAGACGTAAAAGGAAGAGGTTGGAATTCTCTCCCACCAGGGGTGCAAAGTTTACCAACTTTAACAGCATTTAAAACTGCTTTAATGGAATGTTGTGCATTTGAATGTAAATGTTTTAAATTATTTCATTGTATGACAGTTCAACTTCCATTTGTACTATATCTAGTTTGTTTCGTATGTAAGTTCCTGTCGAGTACTGAGTCTCTGGTCTTTGCTATTTTGCACATCTATGTTTGATGAATGTTGAAACTTTTGTGATATTCAGAACGACATTGTAAACAGGCTTGCCTAATGTCTTATCCTGGTGAAATACACAAATAAAATGAAATTAAATGATTGTTTTAAACAAGGTTTATTTATAGGTCTTTTTATGAAACTAGATTGGTTTTGTTAGTTTCATAAAATAGTTTTGGTCCAGAGCTTCCCTCTGGCTCCAATAGATAGTATAACAAATATCGGTCATAACTGTCAGTCATAATAAATATAAAGTTCCCTCTGTTGGGAGATACAAGCTCATGTTGAAGAACATTGTGAAATACTGATACTATTATTTCCTCCCACTTTGTTTCTTCATATGTATTGCTGTTGTGACCGCTTCAATTATGAAGTTAAAAAAAAAATACCTGAACAATTCATGTCTTAACATCATTTTAATGGACATGACGTAGTGCACCACCTCCACCCCCACCTCACAGAAACTGAAGCAAATCATGGAAAAGGAAGCCAACCTGGGAATAAATATGCCTCCCCAAACAGGAGCTAATTGCCAGCCTGGGAAGTAAGTTCTGTCTTTTTGTCACTTGTTCTTGTGATAAAAAATTACATTTGGTAACTTTTTGGCCAGCTGGAGGTCTCTCCAGGTAGTTTGTTTGTTTTGTTTTTTTAACTATTGTGAATGTGCAGCTGTCACGCGGCTATCAGGCAGCTTTTTTTTTTCTGCAGGAGAGACAGCAAGGCTACAAGAGAGAGTGCACAGTGACAAAGACTCACCAGCCCACTAGGAATCAGCAAGGTCTCTGGATGTCAAAGATGGCCTAACGATTGGTTCAGTACCCAGTCAGTCATCTCTCCTCCCCACCCATTTCTCCTTTTGTGGCGGTGTTGGTGCATTTGGAAGCCCTTCTAGTCTCCCTCTTGCCACAGCAGCAGCCATTGCATGATTGAGGCTCCAACTCATGTCCTCCTTCCGAGTCCTGACTCAGCAGGCTATGATCATTAGATGCCACAGCAGATTACGGCAGACAGTGAGTGTGTGACTGGGGATCATCATGGTCTGGTCCAAGGGTCAGTGACTACAAAAGCTGTTTACAGGATGGTGTTCAGGCTCTGCAGTGGGAACCCGGCAAGGACATGCATTGAGAAGCGAGAGGTGCAGGGAGGAGGATGAGAGTCACAGACACGTGTTGAGAATCTAGTCATGAAGTGAAAACATTAATAAAATGATTAACATTGCAGCTAGCAGGTTTTTTAGGCATCATTTGACCTGTGTGTAGGTGTGAAAATAAAATCATTTCAGTTATGCAGATGCGTGAGAGGTACTGTATTATTCAGAGTCAGCCTGCCACCATCATTTCTTTGGAAAAATAAAACCGTGACAAGAACGGAGGATTAATGTTTTGCCTCAGAGTGTGTTGGTCTCACAACTTCCTGCTTTGTTTTAATGTGGTACAAGTAAACGTAATTGGCTGGTGCTGGCTAATAAACACTATCTGAGGAAAGAGATCTGGGGGTAATCAAACCGTATGACCTAAAGGTGACCAGGCAGTGCGACAAGGCAGTTGGGAGGTCTAGTGGGATACTGGTGTTCATAAGCAGAGGTATCACCAGCAGAAAGAGGGAGGTGGTGTTGCCTCTGTATAGTTAACTAGTAGGACCCCACCTAGAGTACTGTGTCCAGTTTTGGAAACCACATCTCCGTAGGGACATAGACAGAGTGGAGGTGGTCCAGCGAAGGGCAACTGAAATGGTACAGGGTCTGTAGCAGAAGCCCTGTGAGTAGAGACTTAGGGACCTAAATATGTACACACTGAAAGAGAAGAGGGAGAGTGGGTTATGATAGAGACCTTTAAATACCTCACCATGGTAAATAAGGTACATGAAGGAAGTATTTTTCAGGAAAAAAGGTGCTCAAGAACAAGGGGAAATGCTAAGAAACTGGAGGGGGGTAGATTCAGAAGAGATGTGAGGAAGGACTTCTTCACAGAAAGAGTGGTAGATTCCTGGAATAGTCTTCTAGCACAACTGTTGGGGGTGAAAACAGTGGTGGGGTTCAAAATGCATGGAATAGGCATAAAGGGAAGGGGGATGGGTGAATGGATTAGAGATCAAGTAGGATTTGCGGTGATACTATAGGCAGAGAAAAATGGGAAGACTAGGTGGGCCAAGTGGTCCTTATCTGCGGGTAAATTCTATGTTTCTGTGTTTCAGCCTGTGCCTGTACTCATGGCTGTTGAGAGCTGGGCAACACAAATGGTGACAAAAAAGAACAGTCTTTCACTACCACATGCTGCCTACCTTATCCTCTGCGTACAATAGTTGTAGTTAGTGCTGTGTCTCTGCTGTTTGATGTGACTGAACTGCATGTGAATTGTTTGGGGGTTGGGGCTGATTGAAACAATTAATTTATACATTGTTTACTGAAATTTTGTTAACTGGGTGGGCCCACTGAGTGATAAAGTCCCTTTTTCAGGGGCAACCTGGGGTTATTTACAGGCAATAGGGATACAGGTTTACAACCATACACCCATTTTGTATGTAAAGACAAGTTAATAACAATATTTGAGGATAATAAGCGGTATAAATGAATGAGCTATGCTACAAAGGAGAACAAATAATCAAGATTATTTATGATCTCTTTTTACCACAGCTATGATAAATAACCCACTTATTTTAATAAATGTGGCTATAGGGGAATTAGGTTTTAAGCTGGGTATTGTGGTTAATAAACCAATAAAATGAATTTCAATCATTTTAAAGCATGTTAGCCTCTGTTTCATAAATGCACAGTAAATTAGATTTTCTGGTTTCGCTACATATTTTATGATTGTTTTTTTCTTTTTTTAATTGTTCAACCAGGACTGGCACACTAAGCTGAAAGTTTGTTTACAGGGAAGTTAAGTGGCTTGCTCAGGATCACACAGTACGCAAGTGGAGGCTGTGGGATTCAAACCAAGGTCTCCGGCATTGCAACTCAAAGCCTTAAACCACTGCGCTATACTGCCTCCCTAACTTTGGCTACCAACATTTATTTATTTAAAAGTTGGCAACCGGGAAAGACACACTGAGCCGAGGCTTGTTTCCAGGTGTGACGCAGGGGAGTGGGGAAGGGGAGTACAGAAGTATAAGAATTTACAGTACAACAGATTGTGTTTATGCAGGCAGCATTAAGTAGACAGCATCACACAAACTGGAGCAATTGTGATAAGTCAAGGAGAATAACAGTAAAATAGACGGGCAAGTAGAAAACTGTAAAAGTGCACAGTGCCTGTTGGGGAGGGTGATAATGCTATTGGTAAAACAGAAACAGTGCGTGGGTAAACATAAACGCTAACCTTAGATTAGAGAGTCAAAAACTGGAAGGTGGTCAAGTGAGAGAGGAATACTTGCTGCTGATTATTTATTTATTTCAATCTAGGATTACAATACCTTTGAGCCGAGGCTCTTTTACAAAGGTTCCACGTCAGCGTGTGCAACAGTCATCATTTTTAGTTACAAACATAATGTCACTGACTTACAGACATGTAATAACCAGTACAAAGACTTGAGCTATGAGGAAGACGGGGAGGAGGGTCGATGGGGGAGAAGTGAGGGTGGGAGATTGAGGGGTAGGAGGTGCAGGGGGTAAGGGGTGCAGGGGGTGGGTGGGGGCAGGGGCAGGAGTGGAGATATGGGGGGGAAGGTGGGCGAGGGTGGGAGACAGTGCAGCCAGGGGGCCTTGTCGAGTTCACCAAAAACTATGAATTTAAAATTTGCAGCTTCAACTCTGGCTTGTGACATCACAGTTGGCTGCTGTAGAGATAATTATGATTTAACAAGTGAAGGGTTAGGAAGATGTCACTTGTAGGCAAGCAGCCAGAATAGATGAAGACCAAGTGATAAAGATCCTGTTTTCATGCAAATTGCTTGAGTGATAAAGTACGAGACTAAGGTAATGTATGGAATATAAGCAAAATTGTGTGTACTAATTATTTTTTTCAAAACTGTCTTTGGGGTATTGGGGTCACAGTGGTGTGTCTCTCCCTCTCCCTCTTTACACCCCCCAAGTCTGTTCATTAACCTGCTCCCTTGATGCTTCCAATTATGTGGTGGAGAATCAGGATGTGTGCGGTCCAGCACAAGGAGCATGGTGAAGACAGCGAGCAGACAGGTCGAGGATTTTAGGGGAGCAGAGTGCAACTGCCACTCAGTCGGTTCAGTTGTGAGTGGCATTGGCAGTGATTTCAGCCCACTCAGAGGGTCATAGCATGAATGCTAGAGTGGCTTAACTTGAGACTGGCACAGCCAGTGACTGGGGCAGGTGGAGAGAGTGCAGCTTTTATTGGGTGGCTTCTTTTAAGGCTGGAGTTGCTGGTGATTGGGGTGAGGTTCGAGTGGGAGAGTACAGCTGCTGCCGAGTGACTTCTTTTACAGCAAGTGACTTGAGGCGGTGAAGAATGTGAGTGGTGCTGACCGACTTCACATTAACCAAGAAGTTGACAGCCATGGTAAACACTCAACTGGTAGCCATAGTTGATGCTCTGTTAATAGCTGTAGGAGCCACTCCTTTAGCAGCCAAGAAAGTCACATCATTGGCGGCAGTAGGAACCACTCCTTTAGTGGCCAGGGTAGTCACTCCATTGTTGACATAGGAGCTGCTTCTTTGGAAGCCATGGTAGCCACACTGATGGTAGCCGTAGGAGCCTCTCTGTTGGCAGCTGTGGTAGCTGCACCTCTGAAGGCCATAAGAGCTGTTCAGTTGGTTTCCATGGTAGTTGCTGCACTGGGGGTGTAGGAGTAGAGATGCAGCACATTTTAGCTTCACAGTTGAGGTTGGTGCCGAGTCCAGAGCTTCAGACTACGTGTAGCTGGGTGAAGTTTTTCTGACTTCCCCCAAATTTATTAGTTTGTTATGCAAAGTTTTGTTATTTTTTTTTAAATGATTTTAAAAGTTAAAAAACACCTCCACCCACTTCAATATATAATGCCTTCGCCCTTCCACCAACCATGACCCTTTAAATTAAAGAATCTCACACACTTAGCACCCCAACCTCCCTCCTCCTCCCCCGCACAACTTGCTGAAGTAATCACTTTTCCACCCTCTGGCACTCCCTAGTCCCACTTACTCCAAAGTACCATCCCACGATGGCTAGTCTAGAACAACCAGTACAGCCACGTCTGGCTCATTCACTGCGTATCCTTTTTTTTCCCCTGTGGTGGAGTTAGGCTACACCCTAGGCTATGACTAATGGACCACTTTTCCATCTCCTTATTTCCTAGCAACAGTTTATGCTTTTTTCTTTGCTTTTCTTCTTTCCCCCCTACCCTAGGTTGGCCACCCAGTGTAGCTGTTTACTGTCCCTACTAAACTTCCTACTAGTTCTCTCTTTTCATTCTTTTCCCATTTCCATCCATCCAGTCCCTGGAATGATGCCAAACACTCAAAGAGGTGTTGTGTAAAGTGCATAAGTGCATTTTGTGTACAAAAAGCATGAAGGCTATTTTAGGTAGCAGGAATGAATACAGTTAATAAAGCTTTTTAAAGAAAAATGATTAGAAACCATATAAAACAACACTAATGTAATGATTAGTACAGTTTTAAGAAATCCTTAAGGTATTTTCATAAATTCAGACTATAAACCTGTCACTGTATAAGGTTCTATGTATAAAAGTGCTTAGTCACTGTGGATCAGACATATAGAGAGTCAATATCTGTTGAGACATACACTGTGCCTTTAACTGAATCAGGAAGTCCCCTGACACAAACTCCCCTTTTTGGTTTTGAAATAACATGTCCAGATGCAAGGGCTCAGTCAGGTGACCCCACCAAAAGATATAAAAGCTTTTACACTGACTTCACTTCAGTTCAGTCTAGTACAGTTCAGTCTTGAGAGTGAAGGAGAGAGGTGCTACTGCAGACAAACTGTTGAATGCAGATAAGAAGGGTCTTAGGAGTTCTAGAATCCAGGACTGTATTGTGTAAGAAGCTACTGATGTTAAGTAGCAATTTTCTTTGCAATTTTTTTTTCATTTATTATTTTTCGAATTTTTGGAAAAAATTAATATCACACCAAGGTGTGTTTTAAACCTGTAAATTTACCTTGTCTGAAGTTTATTCCCACATGCTGTGACAAACTTGGTGTTAGAAGTGGGATAGTACTGGTTGTACAGAGAAACAAAGGGGAGACCAGTACCCTGATATCAGCCCTAGTATCCAGACATAGGGGGCAAAGAGCAGGATGGCATACCAGAACCCAAGTGAGGAGGACTGGAGGGGAATTACTAACTGGATTGGAATTCAATGGAATGCAGAAGTGGACCAGTGCCAGAGAGAAGCAGAGCACCACTGCCAGGTGCTGATGGAGGGTTCCCAACCAGAGGATTTTGTGGCAGAGGCAGAAGACCAGGATCCATGGGTTCTGGGGGAGGAGGAGGAGGACCCCCTGATGAAACCTTTGTTGCCAGTCACTTTTGAAATCCCATTGTTGCCCATTTTTCCAGGATGCTGCTACTTGGAGGATGATGAGATGAAGTCCCCAGGTAAGACTGTTTCAGGACATTTGCATACTGGGGTGAAGACTACAAGCAACAGGGAAGACACCATGGAGGTTGAATGGACTTTCCCATGTTTTGAACCCCTGTGATATGGTATAAATGTATGACACATGTAATGTTTAAAATGAATATAGGATTAAGGCTGGTGCTGAGTACAGCCAGTTGAGGGTACCAGAATGGTGTAAGGGTTGAAAGGAAACCCCTGGTATGTTAAAAATAAGGGTTGAAAAGAAACCCCAAAGGTTTTGGAGTTAGGAACTGGCTGGTTGATATTCAACATGAGAAGGTTCCCTGTCTGCCAGAAAATATATGAAAGGGAAATGGATAAATGAGATATATGAAATGATTACAAGACATGTATAACATAAATGTCTAGACTGTATGATATACACAGAGGAACCTAGGGTCATGGATGATCTAGGTATGGGGTGGAACCTATGATTGGGCCCCTGAGTGGAAATGATGCCAAGTGATGGGTATGGAGGAAGCTCGAAGTCAGCATAAAACTGCTGTGTATTACTTCCTCTTTGTTAATGTACTGATGAAGGTACGATAGTGTGTGCACATGGCTGAAACAATGCCAAGTGGTAGGTATGGAGGAAGCTCGAAGTCAGCATAAAACTGCTGTGTATTACTTCCTTTTTTTAATGTACCGATGAAGGTACAATTGTTGGTGCACAGGGTTTTGAAACAATGTCAAGTGATGGGTGCTGACATGATGCTTATTGATGGGTGCCTGATATTACATATGAAATGTCTGAGTTGTAGTAACCAGAGTGAAATAGGGGGTAGACAGTCACTACAGACTGAAGTCCTTTGAGAGCATAGATGGGTACTGTGCTGAAGTGTATGACAGCCCCAGGGTAATGTTGTGAAAGTATTA
This sequence comes from Neoceratodus forsteri, assembly GCA_016271365.2. Taxonomy (NCBI): domain Eukaryota; kingdom Metazoa; phylum Chordata; order Ceratodontiformes; family Ceratodontidae; genus Neoceratodus; species Neoceratodus forsteri. The sequence goes on from CM057454.1 coordinate 272,484,920, forward strand.
TCATACTGCAGTAACTTGGTATGGTGGTCAATACTAAAAATAGCTGGATTAAGGGACCCTGGGGTGAAGCTTTCATAATGGGTGAGAGAAAGTTTCAACCAACCCTCATTCTACTGTTTTGGTAGCATATTTATGACTGAGAGGGGGTTAATGAAAAAACAGATTAGTTTTAAGAACTGTTTTTTTTATTTTAAGGAGGGAGCTGTGTGGTGGAGTTAGGCTACACCCTCGGTTGTGACTGATGGACCACTTTTCTATCTCCTTATTTCCTAGCAACAGTTAATGCTTTTTTCTTTTCTTTTCTTCTTCCCCCCCACCCTAGGTTGGCCACCTAGCGTAGCTCTTTACTGTTCCTACTAAACTTCCTACTAGTTCTCTCTTTTCATTCTTTTCCAGTTTCCATCCATCCAGTCCCTGGAATGATGCCAAACACCTGAAGAGGTGTTGTGTAAAGTACATAAGTGCATTTTGTGTACAAAAAACATGAACGCTATTTTAGATAACAGGAATGAATACAGTTTATAAAGCCTTTTTAAAGAAAAAAATATTAGAAACCATATTAAACAACAATATTTTCATGATTAGTACATTTATAAGAAATCCTTAAGGTATTTTCTTAAATTTACACTATAAACCTGTTACTGTATAAGGTTCTATGTACTAAAGTGCTTAGTCACTGTGGATCAGAGATATAGAGAGTCAATATCTGTGGAGATATACACTGAACCTTTAACTGAACCAGGAAGTCCCCTGACACAAAACCCCCATTGGTTTTGAAACAACATATCCAGACATGTAAGGGCTCAGTCACGTGACCCCACCAAAAGATATAAAAGCCTTTGTACTGTGTTCAGTTCAGTCTACTGCAGACAAGTTGTTGATTGCAGATGAGAAGGGTCTTAGGAGCTCTAGAATCCAGGACTTTATTGTGTGAGAAACTACTGATGTTAAGTAGTGATTTTCTTTGCAATTATTTTGTTTTCAGTTATTATTTTTCAAACTTTTGGAAAAAATAAATATCACACCAAGGTGTGTTTTAAACCTGTAAATTTGCCTTGTCTGAAGTTTATTCCCTCATGCTATGACATTCCCCCTTTGTGGACTGGCATGGAAGCGTGAATGGGTACTTAAGTGGGTGTGTGCAGAAGAGGGGCGTATCATGGGTCAGGCAGGAGAGGTTGAAATGGGACAGTGTTGTGGGGAGGATTAGTTTACTTCTAATTTCTGGTCAGGGGCTGTGGTGGTCTGGGGGAAGGAGAGTGCTACTTCAAAGTGGGTAGGGAAAGGGGTCATTCTGTTTTCAAACTGGGTAGTGCTGGGGGGGATGGAGGGTGGTATCAGAGTATTTCAAGAGGGTGGGGGAAGGAATTAATGAAAAAACACGTTTCAGTAGTGCTTTGTGTACAACTTCTTATAAATAACAGTTTTTATACATTTATAGTTTAATGGTTTCAATTTTACATCTTGATAGCTATTGCCATGCTCACTAAGGAGATACCAATACCAATCTTGTTGGGACAGAATATTTTTTTTTTACACTAACGCCAAGGCCTCATAATGCTCTGGGGGGTATCAAAACAGAAACAGGTGGCCTCCATCTTGGCAGCAGGCAGCTCGAATGGAAAGGACACGGTACATGACAGCGAGCAGAAACCCTCCAGTAAAGCCATAGTTCAAGCGGTTCATGACTTAGACCACAAAATAAACTCATTCAGCTCTCAATTCTCTGTGGTGGAAACCAAGGTGGAAGGGGTCACCACAGATTTAAGGAAAGAGATGGTTATGAAGGAAGGGATCCAGTCAATTTTCTGTCTGAGTACCTACAGTGCCTGCCTCAGTTGGAGATACTGTTTACTACCTGGAAAGCCCACCTCATGGCCTCCCAAAGGAAATTGGCTGTTAACAATTTGCCTTGAATGCTGTTTAATGTTACACAAGGGATACACAAAGGAGACTGAGTACTGCAAGCTGCACGTGCTCTTGGATATTTAACCACTACAATAGTAACCTAATTTTACCTTTTCCAGATCTATGACTCGACGCTCGAGAAAGGCACCAAAAATTCAGTGTCAAAACTGGGGAGTAGTACATGCCTTACAAGTCTTGGCCTTCCTCACACAGGCATATGCAGGTACTAACTGCCAGTTTACAGAGCTGGCAGATGCAGGCACCTAGTGCAACAAGTAATAAGAATTTTATGGATCAAGACCAGGGAGATGGGGAGGTATCATGGGACAATGAATGCCTTTGCAAGTACGGTTTACCTTGATTGTTTTAATACTGGTCAATCTCCAATGCATGACTGTGTTTGCTTATCTGTATGTTGATATATGATTTTTTAGATATATTGTAGGTATTTACTGTAAAGATTTCATTTACCTCTGCTGAAAACAGGAATATTATTATTTCAGTGTGCAGTGGCTAAACTCTCTGTACTTAGGTTAAGACTGTGAGGGTGGGATATGTCTTGGATGGGTGGAGAATCAGTGGCAGTTGGTTTTGCTTAAAATTGTGCACAGTATCCTTTGAGCTCAGGAGGGAATGGAGCCATCCACGAGGCCAACATCGATTGTCTTGCTCTCAGCAGGAGGGACATCAAGGCTACGTGGTCGGATATTGTAAGTTGACTGAATTGTGATGGCCAGAATCTTGGTAAGCCCACATTAAGGTGATACACTCACTGACATAGTACCTCTCTGATCAAATTGTAAGGAGGAGAAAAAGAGGTCACTGTGCCCTTCTACAGGTCCATGGTGCATCCGCATGTGAAGTGCTGTGTACAGTACTGAAGCCCCTACCTCAAGAAGGATATGAAACAGATGTGGGTGGTGCAAAAAAAGGGCTACTAAGATGACACAGGGGCAACAAGATGTCCCATATGAACAAAGGCTGGTGAACCTGAACATATACTCGCTGGAGGAGATAGGAGAGAGAGGGGATATGATTGAGACCTTCAGATACTGTAAAGGCATGTACAAGGTTCACATACACATCTACAGATTAGCAGGGGGCTGGGAGTACAGGAGCGAGGCCAGAAGGCACTTCACTTATCTGAGAGGGTGGTGGCAGAATGAAACGCATTGCCAGAGGGGGCAGTTTCTAACTGGGTGTGTCTGTACCTTCAGCAGCAGTAACAGCAGGCATTAGATTTCAGGTGATTGACTTTAAATTGCTATGTGTGTCTGCTGAGTGGAGAGGAGTGATTTACCTGATTTGTTATTTTGCTACATGCAGTTAGCTGATTGTTACTAGCACACAGCTACTGCTGAATTATTCCACCCACCCACCTCAGGTTCATCCACCTTTATAGGCATCCAGTTACTTACAACTTCCTGCCTGGAAATAGGACTAGGTTAGCAAAATTTCAAACACAGCCTATCTGATATAGTTAGTTACCAAAAAAAACCCAAAAAAACCACATACACACATAGGAGTAGAACTCGGACAGAGGACTAAGCAAGGCAGCAGAAGGCACTAGTCTTGGGATGACTAACCTTGATTTAGAGGGGCAATATCCAGTGGGTCGGAGCAAGAAATACATCCGAGGTACAGGAGACAAGCACAAGGGCCATGAGATAAAGTTGGACAACAGGAGGGCTTAGATAGGATATAGGCCTATATAGGACAAGGGTGAAGGCATAGTCAGTGCAAACAGGGAAGATGCAGGGAGTGGTGCAGTGTAGTGGGTGTAGGGCTGCTGTGTTCAGGAGGACATTCTGGATCATGCAGTGCTGCCCCATCTGCAGGCACTTCTCTGGGTTGAGGGTAGAGGTTGCCTTTCTCCAAGCAGAGTTGGTCAGGATGCAGCAGACCTCCATCCCCACCCTGAGGCCACAGTGTCCACAACCACTAACTCAAAAGGTTGCTCAGGTGGAGGAATGAATGGACCGCAGTGGGCTTGGGGAGGGTGCATGAGGTGAATCTGAAGTACATCCCCCATCTGGTCCAACTTAGAAACTCCTACGCTGTTTTGGAGGAGCGTGAGAGTCCCACGAGGACACCTGAGGTTGAGGCCAAAAAGGATGAGTGGGTCCTTCAAAATGGAGCCCCAGGGGTGGGAGGTAGAGGACCCCCAAAGGAAGTGGAAGCTACTTCCGGGGGGGACTCAGTAGTCTGAGGAGTGGAACTGGGAACAAGTATCAGAGAGGTGAAGGAGGTCAAGTGCTTTCCAGGGGGCACAGCTTGGAGGGATGGGGAGCGAATCCAGAGGATCGCAAGGATGATAGTTACTAGGAAAGAGCTGGATGTCATTGTCCACCTGGGGACAAATGACCTGGCAGGGGACAGGGAAGAGATAGGCAGGATACAGGAGGAGTTCAAAGAGTTGGGAGAGGCCTAAAGCAGGTAGCAAGTTCTGTGTCCTTCTCAGAGGTACTGCCTGTTCACAGCAAGGGGGAGGCTAGCACACTTCAGATCCAGAAGTTCAACTCATGGTTGAAGGAATGGTGTCGAGAGGTTTGGATTCATGGGGGACTGGGGCTAGAACTGGAAGGATGTGGGCCTCTACAAAGGTGACACCTGCATCCATCTAGGGAAGGGACCATGGTCCTTAGTGAAGAGTTTCAGTGCTTCACTAGCAAGCATTTAAACTAGCCAAGGTGGGTGGATGAAGGAAGGATAGGAGACATAATATGCCCTCTCACCCCCCCCCAAGAGCATGGGAATTACAGGGGAACTCAGGAAGGGAATAGAACAACAGAGGCCTTGGGTCTGCACAAAGACAGGAAACTGAGAGGATCTGACAAGGATTGGGGTCAGAAAAGGAAGAAGCATAAGAGAGCAAAGCAGGGGAGGGGCTTCACATCCTGGAGAGCCATGTGTGCAAGTGCCCAAAGTCTGAGTAACAAGATATGTGACCTTGAGTCTGCCATGTTGGAATCTGGCCTGGACATTGTGGCCATCACGGAGACCTGGTGTAATGAAAACCAGAGCTGGAAAGTGGCCATACCAGGTTACAGTCTACTCAGGAGAGACAAAGTAGGCAAGAAGAGGGGAGGAGTGTTTTTTATGTGAGGGAAAATATAAAGGCCACAGAAATTCAAGGGGAACTGCGAGGAGGGGAAATTCTGTGGGTTACACTAGAAAGGAGTAAGGGGGCAGCCACCCACACAGGGGTAATATACAGGCCACCAGTTCGGGGGAGGCGGTAGATAAAGAGATGATGTTAGCAATACAAAGGATGGAGCACAAGATAGAGGCGTTGCTGGTCAAGATTTCAATCTACTGGATGTGGAATGGAATTCGGCTAATTATTGGGCTCACATTCCAGTGTGTTTTACAATTCTACTTTACTACTGAGTGCTTTGTAGAGTTTTCACCCCACCTGCTTTGCAATACTCAATGCTGCTATGCTCCTGATTTCGTGCTGCTGCTTATTCAGAACTCACTGAGTCTGTCCCCCAGGTCTGTGCTGGCCTCTTCTGTGTTCATGCTGCCCAGTTTGTGCTGGCCACTTCCATCCTCACAGTGGTCAATATTCAGCTTTAATGAAATAAATATATGCTGAGAGGACTGCGTATAATAACAACTGGCTGGGGTCTCTCAAGTGCCGTTTTTAAAACCATAGCATGCTATGCTGTATAGCGCTATAGAGCAGTACTCATAGTACATGAAGTGTACTACATGAAGTGTATTTATGCATTTAAAATTACATGCACATACTTTTAATGGAACTGTAATTCATTTATATTGAATAAAAACTGTTTTTTACAAAACAAACAATCTTGTGGTTTTGTCATGCTTTTTCCCTATCCAGTACATTTAATTTTTGCTGTAAATGTATTTTTGCAGGATTTTGCAGTCAGAGAAAATAGTGAAAATAAATTTACAGCAAAAATATCAAGTTTTACAGTATATGCTGTTTGAAAAGTTGTTAAAAATAAATTTAGAGGCCGGCTCAGTGGCGCTGGGGGTTGAGGCGCTGGATGCCACACCTTTGTGCTACACCGGCAACCCAGGTTCAGGAATGACCTCGGGTCATCGGGGTGCCAGCATTGGGGGGGGTGGAGCAGGATTGAGCATGCCGATAGGCAGCTCTCCCTAACCAAGGGTGGTGAGGGTGGGTTGGCGCCCCCTCACCCCGTAGTTCCACTCCCACCAGGTGGAGGTCCGGTGGGTAGCGTAGGCTGAGAGGGGGTGGCAAAATAGTTCCGGGAGGTGGAAGGGGCTGATCTGGCACCACGGGGTGCATAGCATGCCTCCACACACTCGCACAGCCGTGTGCCGGGGCTTCGGGGTGGGGTGGGGGCTTTAAGGGAGAAAACAATAAAAAATACCTTTGTGTCCCCATCGCCAGTTGGCAGGAGGAGGCGACAGGAACCAAAAAAGCTGTATGAAAGAAAATTTACAGCAAAAAAGAGAGTTTTACAGTATATGCTGTTTGATAAATCGCTTTTTCACACTTCTAGGTTTAGTATATAGTTGAAATGTGGTTTGTATACTACTGAAAAATGAAATGTTGGCCTTATGTGGATATTAAACCACTAAAATGATTTTCATACTTCTATTTAAGATATATTTTACTCTGCTTGGGTTGATCCACAATGTAGCTGCTTCACAGCTCTTCATGAGATACTGTATTTATGGACTATCAAGTTTTGGATGCCCCTCACTTACAGTAACAGAAAGAACTTTGGAGCAGCCTATTCTATGATAAGGCTTATATGTATAATTTTTACTATGCAGTTCTATCAACTACGTTGCAGCATTGTGGTATCATTTGTAAGTTTTCTGCCAAAACTAGTGAAAATAAAGTTAAACAGTAAGGAACTTTTTGCTGCAAATTTATGGTGCTATGTGTATGTGTAGTGTAAAATATTACACTACGGCAGCAATTCACCAGTGATGTAAAACTTTGCAACACTCCATGCAAAGTTGAAACATATGTTTCCCAACTTTACACATTTCTAGTTCTTTATGCCCACTCACAGAGATCACATGTAAGTTTTTCTTATACACTGTATAATTTCCATGGAGAGTTCTTCAGGCAGACAGGCAGTTGTAAGGATGCCACGGTACACCATTTTAAATGTTTGCCACATTATGAACAGCTGATGATATCAGTATCCCACTGTTTGTTGCATACCGCAGTAACTGTTGCACCTGGTATCCCGTCAGCTGCTCTTTTTCAGCGCATCTTGCAAGTGCAGTTACAGCAGTGCACTGTGCAAGCAGTTACAAAAAGCATTGTTGTGCCTTTTTGCACCTTCTTGTGACCTGGGGGTGCCTTAGTAACAGATTCCCTGCTTGTCAAACATTTTGACCAATCTTGAAGTTCAAAGCCTCCTTTGGTAAGCAGAGCTGATAAATAGGGAAGCAGTGACGAAACGCCCTTTCTCCCCAAGGCAGCCAGAAGAGTATGTTGAAGAGAGAGACACACAAACACATTGAGGTCCTATTAGCACCATGAGGCAGAGCAGAATTGAAGTACCGCACCACTGATGACTCCCACTCCCCCACACTCAGAGCACCAGCAATCAAGTAACATCTGTGTAAATCCAGAGAGTGAGGTGGAGGCAGATGGTGAGAGATTGAAGAGTGAGGTGGAGGCAGACAGTGAGAGATTGAGAATGCCTACATTGTACAGCATACAACTCCGATGAAGAGGGAATAATAGCTTGCCAGTAGTTCAAGGGGACAGGAATCGATTACTCATGTACAGCTGTTTGAAATGTCTCTATTTTCATAAATTATATTCATACCTCTAAAGGATCCGTATTTAACTGTGCCTGAATAAAAGCTGAAGCTGTCAGTTGTGTTTTGTATTGTATTCTTTGTATGGGCAACATTCTGTGCAGTTCCTTTTACGGAACCAAGAATTTGGAGTTTTGACTATGTCACTTCATGGTTTCAGAACTGTGAGCATGAACTTGTCAGTACAGTGCCCACAGTTCTGAAAACATGACGTGACATAGTTAAAATTCCAAAATCTGGTTCCACAAAAGGAACTGCACAGAATGTTGTCCATACAGAGAAAACAAGACAAAACACAGCTGACAGCTTCAGCTTTTCTTCAGGCACAGTTAAATAGGGATCCTTTAGAGGTATGAATATAATTTATGAAAATAGAGACATGTCAAAAGTCAAAACAGCTGCACATAAGTTATCAATTCCCGTCCCCTTCAAGGTAAATGTAATGTGCTGAGTTTCTTTTTTTTCCTTCTATATAGGTATTTATCTCCTGTCACCTCTAGCTGCCCCCTTCAGACTGACCCAGCCCCGTCACCCCGGTATCACTGGGACTTAACTTCCAGAGTTCTGCCTGGGTATGGAGCCTGCAGAGGGTCGGTCGTTACCTGCAGTCAGGGATTTTTCCTCCATTTTTTGTTCTTCCCTCCCTGTTGCAGAGGTGCACACGACAAATGTGCATATGTGGAGGTGCACGCACTTCTGCAGAAGTCCCGCAACACCCTCACTTCCATGGCGCCCAGCAGACCCTCAGTACCTTTGGGCCTCCACCTGGAGGCAGTCATTCAGTGGGAGTGTCAGCCCTTCCTCCCTGAAAGAGGAGAGCAGTCCTTTGGATGCTCAGTCCTCTCCTTCCCTAGCCGAGCCCCGGTGGCCCGGCGAGACTGGCAGTAAGGCATGGGTGCCTCAATCCTCCATGCCACACTGGGCCGGCCATGTGCTGAGTTTCTGATCGATCCACCACTAACTCCCCCTAACTAGTCTTCAAATAAAAATTTGGGGGGCTGTTCTACTGTTATTCCGAGTGTTGCTTAAGTTTCATGTTGCTTCATCAACTCTAACTGCAGCAGGGAATAACAGCCGTGGCCTTGACCAGGGGATGGGAGAATGGCATGACAGTTTCCTTACCATGGGAGTGTTTTAATTAATTGGTATCATGTTCTGATTCTGACTCCCCACCCTCACCTCCTTCAAAATACTATAAAACTATTTTGTGGTTTTAACTGGTATTACTGTGCACTGCTGCTAAATTAGGCTGTTTAAAGGCCATAGCCCAGAATGGGGACAGCTGAGCAACACTTTCTGGTAAATATTTAAAAATGGCCATTCAGACTTGAAGATTTGAAGAGTAAGTGACTGTCAGCTTCAGCCCAGACCCACAGTTAATAATATGCAATATATTTGTGTGTGTGTGTGTGATTCTACAGTGCACAGCCAATAGGGTAAGGGATCCTCATGGTTAACTGATACAGTGCAGTAATAACTGGTGACCCCCTGTAACAACTCGCTTTGGTTGGTTATCAGAAGCCGTAATGCCCAGTACAACATCACACCAAGTTATTACAGCTTTTGCAGGCTAATGCTCCACTGTCTATGTCATTCGCTGTACAAGATGACCTGCGTGTTCACTCTAGATCCCCGTGGCAACCAGGCTGACCCAGAATACAACCATCCAAGCAGAGACATTTAAAAAAATTTGTGGTTTTAAAATAGTTACGTTTTTATCGAATTCACAGTTAAATAGGACTGTTCAGTCTTTGAAAAACAGTGACCAGTGAGATTGCAGCTGAACCCAAGCCAACGAAATCGAAAACAAACAGCATCCAGTAAAGTAGTATTTGCCATTGATTCATTCTTGAAATACTTATTACATTTTTCACTGCTAGTTAACAAGTGATGAAACATGTTGTAGGGTGATAAATATTTATCTAATGTTTAGCAGAGTACATTAAAAGTGATTGCTTTTACTTCTACAAAATTACAGCAGCTTCTTTGAAATATTCCCTGTACCAGTTATTATAAAAAATAAAACATGCAGGTGTGTGTCATGAGATTTTTCTATACACCCTTGGTGTGTGATAACCTCATAAACCTCTTGCGGTTTATGGATTGTCACACACCTCAGGTAGGTAAATAAACCTCGTAACACACACCTGCATATGCATTATTCACTATAATAATGGCACTAAGGCAGAGGCAAAGATAAATAATTACTGTGTATGCAGTATTATTTATTCTCCTCCTGTGCTGCTGGTCTGAATTATCCAGTCTTACAAGGCACAATCAGGTAAGAGGTGTGGTGGTATATTCAGTGGTCTTTGACTCTGGTTGATAGGAACTGAATTCTTTATTACTCTGATTGTTAGTCTGTTAGAAGAAATTATATACTAGCTTGCTTGCTTGCTGCTTGTGGTGTGTCTGTGTGGTCAGTCTCATTCTCACACTGTGGTGTACATGTGACTACCCCACAACATCCCTACAGCCTTCCCCCAGCCTGAGTCCTGGAGGACCCAGCATGGCAGGGTACTCTGTTGGCAGCAGTCTGCAGGAGTCTTGACTCAGGTGTAGTAGCCTGACCCTGGAGTTGGTTCCACCCCTGACTCTGACTCCCTGTCTTGTGTCCTCCCCATTCCCAGGTACCCTTACCAGTACCACACATGTGCCACATAGATAGGTCTAGCTGGCTGATGGCAGCACTGTGTGACTATGGTGCTAACTACAGAGCCAATCAAGCAGCCAGCCGGGCATTAACTCTCAACCTGGCTTGCACAAGCTGAGTCCAAGATACAACGGGGGTTAGCCTCCCTTAACAACAAACAGACTTATGTTGGGGGGGAGGGACAGGGCATCATTAACTCTGGAAATACAGAGCCAAATAGCCATACCTCTGACACCACCAGAATCCATTACTTTGTACTAATGGCATGGCTGGATCCCATCCCACTGCTCACTTTCACATCACCACCAGAGATACTGTGAGAGGTGGAAGTCACTCAGATTGAAGCAGCAGCAGTGACTATGGCAGTAGCACTAGTACAGACACAGAGCCATTCTTTTGGTCTCTGTTGGATTCCACTATAATAACATTCCATGTTCAGGCCAGTATACATTTTTATCCAGGTCAGCAGTTCTCCATGCATACAAGTAAAGATCATCCCACCCACTACTCAGTGCTATGGCATGGAATTTGTCTGATGGCGAGTGACTTCGCCAATGAGCAGGGACACTTGGTTAGTTAATTTTTATCCTAGGTTTCTTGCTAGCTGTCTTGTTGTCAGGGTCATGACAAGTAAAGCTAGACAAGATTCAGAGGTCACTCAGAGAACAACGGCAGTGCACGTAGCATAAAACACTGCTTACCGGAAGAGAATAGCCAGGCACCTGCCTTCCTGGACCAAAAGACTTGATATTGAGGCAGTAGTAATGAAAAGCTAAAGCATTAGAAGAATCCACTCCCAAACCTGTGTGCTCGGCCAGAGAAGCCTGGTGCAGAGAGGGGGTAGTAAGCCCCCATAACGGCAATACAACACTAGTTACCCTGCACTCTTCATGTGCAATTACCACCAGTCACAAGGAGATTTGAAAAGCATCAACGTTTTTTATTGTTGCTCACAGCAGCCAGTTTTGAAAGATGATACTCCTACCTCCATTCACACTGAATGAACTCCCTGGTGCTTCGACCAGGGTGTGGTCTTCCTCAGGGGGTATGAGGAAGACCACATCCTGGTTGAAGCGCAAGGGAGTTCATTCAGTGTGAATGAAGGTAGGAGGAGTATCTTTCAAAACTGTCTGCTGTGAGCAACAATAAAAAACATTGATGCTTTTCAAATCTTCTAGTGACTGGTGGTAATTGCACATGAAGAGTGCAGAGTAACAAGTGTTTTTTTAGTAGCAATGAAAAGCTGTCATACAAGATATAGGTAGCAACAGCAGGCATGAGAAGTACATCCACGCCGCCACCATTCCATGCCTACATGAGTGCTTTTTCAAGGTCTATAGACTTGAACCATTGATGTTGTAGGTGTACTCCTCACGTTTGCTGTTTGGTGTTGCGACCTGTTTCCTACTTGAACTGTGCACATAAATAGACTACTTTTCATTAATACTGCCTCAATATCAAGCCTGTTGGTCTGGGATAGTGGGTACCTGGCTCTTCCCAACAAGTAAAAGTAACTCACACTTGGGCTGCCAATAAATATTTATTTTGTAAAATGTATAGTAGTATAGTGCAAACAAAAAGATCTTACAGGACTCGTACAGAAAAACTCATTTGTATATCAGGACTGGAGCCACTGTCCCTTCATCATGGTGCAAAGGAGGGATTTCTGGGATCTGTTTGTCTGCACTATATTATTATGCTATGTATGGTACATCAATTATTTATTTATCTATTTTATTTTGTTAATTTATGCCCCTCCTGGTCCAACCCGCCCAGCTCCGTCATCCGACATCCCTGGGACTTAGCTTGACCTCCATTCTTCCCTCAAGGTGTCCCCCCTTGGTAGGGTCGGCAGGCCCCTCTTACCTGTCACAGAATGGATCCACGTCATGCAAGGAGGGTCCTCCCACTGGTGAGGGCCCTGCGAGAGGTCGGATCTCTCATTATTGCTCTGTCCAGGATTTTCTCTCCTGATTTTCTCCCCGGGACGCAGGCTTTGGTGTGGTACACAAGTTCGGATGCACGCATAGAACATGTCGCCACCAGCGTCCCCCACCTAGTAAGTCCCTCTGAGCGCACTTCCACCTGTTGTCTCCCAGGTGGCAGTATTATTCTGGAGCATGACTGCCCTCCCTCCACAAAGGAGGAGAGTGTCATATCAGATATTCAGACCTCCTCCTCTTGTCTGGCCCCGTATGGCTCAGGCTTAGTCTTGAAACTGGGTTGCTGGTGTTGTGCCAGCGCCTCAACCCTCTACAGTACTGGTCCAGCACACTGTACTTAAATTTATATTTTCATGTGGCAGCCTGAGTGTCAGCAGCTTTGATTCTTTTTTTTTTTTTTCCTTTTAATAAAGCTTTTTCTTCAAGCCAGCCCGGTGGTACTGAGGGCTGAGGCGTTGGATGCCTTACCTCATGCTGCACCGACGACCCATGTTCGGGAATGAACACAGGTCATCGGGGGTCGGCAGGGGAGGAGAAGGATTACGCATCCGTTCAACGGCTCTCCTCCGGGAAGGGGGGTCCTCAAGAGTCAGCGCTTGTTTGCCCCCCTGGTGGAGGCTAGGGGACAAGGCAGCAGTCTGCAGCTTGGGGAGGAGCTGGGGCTGATGCCTCGAGGGAACGTGTGTGGACGCGTGTGTGCTCCCCTCTGCCTGGCATCATTGCACGCCCAAGCTCCAGGGGAGTAAACACAAGAAAAATGGAGTGGTATCCCGGTCGAGTGGCTTGATGGCCATCCGACGACATCAGCTCTGGGGGGGGCGCCTGAAATCTGGATCCAATTTGAGGTGGGGAATTGGGGGTTCCCTGCCACCCCGCAGTGGGGGTAAACTGCAGGGGAGTTCAGGCGTGACCCTAATTGGAGTGTGGATGACGGACAGCAGCTGGAATCCCTGAGGAGGCTGCCAGAATATGGTGCAGACCAGTTACGCCTAGAGTGGAGGAAAAAAGGTATATAAAAAAAAATAAAGCTAGCCGGACCAGTGGCACAGATGATTGAGGCGCTGGTGCCTTACCTCCGCCCACGCTGGCGACCCGGGTTCGGGAATGGACTCGAGACGTCGGGGGCTGGCAGGGGCAGGAGTGGATCGGGCGTCCGTAGGACTGCTCTCCTCTCTTGGGGTGGGTAGTGGGTTGTCATCATGCTGCAGCAGCCTCTGGTGGAGACAAGGAGCACTGCAGATGCACACAGGAATAACCAACTGGAAAAAGTGGAAATACCGCTCTACGCCAGCCGGATGATGGCTGCCCGGCCCTCTGAGGCCATCTAGGTCCTTTCGAGCTCTCTACCTCAGCAGCACCCCTAGGTCCAAGTGTTGCACTGGTTTGCCCCCCCCCTTGACTAGTGCTTCCCCCTCGGAGGAGGGGGACCCATCTGGCAAAGGGTTACACCAGGTTACCCTGGGGGTTGGCTGTGATCTGAGAGTGGAGGCTTGGAGGACGAATGGGTCAGAGATCAGCCTTGGCAAGCCCGAAGGAGTGGCAGCCATGGAGCACGTAGGTGCTTGGTCGGTGTGGGTGGGCTCTCTGTCCTATCCCCACCCCGCTTTCCCTGGCACCTATTTCTCCAGTCTTCTGAGCCCTAGATCCCCCACAGATTGCCCCCTGTGGTGGGCCATCCTATTCCTACCCAGAGACTCTCATCCAGATTTGGGCCAGAGACTGGTGGATGGCACAGGGTTGGAGGTAGGTGGGCAGCGCTGCATGTAGCCCACACCAACCATTTTCTGTTTTCTCCCTGTATTCCCCAGCCATGGCATCACATAAGCATGTGTGCATGGAGGTGCGCATGTGCAGTGCAACTGCAGCCCCTCTCTTCTTTGCTGCTCGAGCTGCCAGCGCTAACTCCAGGCTTCCATCCAGGGGCAGCCAAGGGCTGAGTCAACAAACCTCCACACCCTAGGAGAGGAGAGCTGTCCTCCAGAATTTCAGTCCTCTCCCCCCCGGTGGCCCAAGCTCATTCCTGACCTCGGGTGTGCCAGCCCTCTATGCCACTGGGCCAGTTGCTGCTTTGATTTGTCCAATAGCAGCTATTTCTGCTAGTCCAGCAGGGCCACATTTGAAAAATACATTTTATTTTATTTATTTATTTATTGCTAGGATTACAATACCTTTGAACCAGAGGTTCTTTTACAAAGGCTCCGCATCAGAAACAGAACACAGAGGTAGTACATACAACATTTTTTTTGGGTTAATAGTGCAAGTCAAGAAAGGTAAACAAAATAGTATGATGACAAGGGTATATAGATATTTATTTATATAACATGAACAGTAAGGTACTCAAGCATTGACAAAGTGCAGTGAAAGGTATAGTAGGGAAACAGCACTGGGGCAGTCACAGGCACAGAAGAATAGGAGATGAGAGAGTGGGTGGGGGGTTCAGTCAATTAATTACAAGTTTGTCTGCAAGGGCTTAAGTGAGAAGGATATACAGTGTGGGGAGGGTAGAGAGAGAGCCAGTAAGGGTATAAAGAGAGAGAGAGAGAGGAAGAAACGGGGGGTAGAGGACAGAGAGGAATCCTTGTCAGATAGAAGTAAGTGGGTGAGTGTTAGGGAGTGAAAGGAGGTGAGGGGGGTGCTAGACAGATCGTGGCCAGGAGCAGGCCATTCCTCGCCTTGTCTAGGTAATGGGGAAGCAGTCACAACTGCTTTTTTGGGTGAGGTGTTGGCACAGATTATCAATCAATCAATCAATCAATCTTTATTTATCCAGGTGAACACCATTGAGCAAGCTCATTTACAAGGTGGATCTGCATCACACAAGGTCAGGAACATTGCATTTATGTACAGGCAAGAAAACAAACAAGTATATACATAATAAAAACAAGCAAGGTAGCAATAAAAAGTAATGGTGTAGTATTCAAGTACAAGTGACACTATTTCTAAGTAGGTACATATCCTATTCAAGAAAAAAGGAGAAAGGTGGGAAGGGGGCTGTATAAAAAGAATAATATGTAAAACCTAGCACAGTACGCAGGTAAACAAGGGGTAGAGAAGGTAAGGAGGGCATGGGTGGTGATGGTACAGGAATATATGCTTCAGGGAGAGGTGTTTTTACAAGCTAGGTTCTTGCAAGGAGGGGCAGGGGAAAATGGATAATTTGGATATAGGGTTCCTAAGTGGTAATGTTCGGTGTGGGCAGAATAAAGGATAGAGGTTGATAAGCAGGCAAAAGCAACCTATTGGCAGTTGCAGCAATGACATTTTTCTATGACAGTTTTGGCATACAAGGTCCTGAACACAGCAAAGCTGGCGAGGGTCCTTAGTTTCAAAGATTTCTGAAGTGTATTCCAGAGTGTCAGCAGTGTGAAGCCTATGGCCGCTCTCCCAAAGTGCATGCGGGCCCTGGGCACTTTCAAGGAAGTTAGAGAGCTGCTTCTTAAGGCATAGTTTCGTATAGTGCTTAGAGGCAGGCAGTCAATGATATACTGCGGTAACTTACCTGTGATAGCTCTGAATGTCCATACAGCCGCATTTCTATTACACCTATAATGTAGGGAGGTCCACCCCCACTGCAACATATAGGGAGCAGTGGTGGGTGGAGAATGGGACACCAGTAATGAAACGTAGGGCTCTGTGGTATACTATATCCAGTTTCCCCAGATATGAGGAATTACATTGGCTATAAATGAAATCAGCGTAATCAATTAAGGAGATGAACGTGGACTGAACTAGTTGCCTCTTAGCCTCAGTGGTTAGGAGGCGGTTTATCCAAAAGAAGAGACCGAGCCTCTGTCTCAGTTTTTTTAGCATTTCCTCCAAGTGATCCACAAAAGAGAGTTTGTGGTCTAGCCAGACCCCCAGGTATTTGGACTTCATTACAAACTCCAAGTTTTCTCCTAATATGGTGGTGATGTGGGGTCGGTTGCTAGCAAAAGCAGGGTATGCCATATGGTTGACAGGTGAGAATATCATCACTTTTGTTTTCTTGGTGTTAAGTAACAGTTTTTTTGTTAAGGAGCTGGTGCTGTAGGAGATTGAAATCAGTTTGCAAGTCTTCACAGGCAGCTTCAGGTGACGTACGGCTTAGGTAGAGCACCATATCATCCACAAACAGGTGGCTCTTAGCCTCCTTGATGCCGATATCTATGCTGTTAATGTATATAGTGAATAAGAGTGGCCCCAAGATGGAGCTCTGTGAGACAGTCTTAATGGTTTGAGAGTAGAAAAGTCTCCACCTGCCTTAATCTGCTGGTGCAGATTCGTAAGATAATCATGAAACCAGTCCAGGGAGGTAGAGTCTGGACCTAATGTTTTTAATGCAGAATGAAGTAAGCAATGGTCGACAGTACCGGACACCTTGCTGAGGTCTAGGAAAGCAGCACAGATAAACTTTTTGTTCTCCAAGTTACATTGCCAGTCATTTGTTACCTTGGCCAGCGCTGTAATCGTATTATGGTTGGCTCTGAAACCAGACTGAATAGGGTTTAAAAAAAGTTGTGTTTTCTAAAAAGGATCTCAGTTGGACATTCACAATTTTTTCTAAGAGTTTTGACAGAATGGGGAGGAGTGAGAATGGTCTGTAATTGTTTAGATCACAGGGATCCCCAGATTTAAATAGTGGGGTGATTTGAGCAGTTTTCTATAGATGAGGGATGGTCCCTTGAGAGAGAGACAGATTAAATAGGTGAGTAATTGGTACAGCCAGAACATGCCAGGCAATCTTTAGGTAGTAGGGGTCTAGTGAGTCCATGCCGCCACTTTTCTTAGTGTCCAAATGTAGGAGAAGGTCTTCAACCTCTTTCAGGGAGGCAGGTGACAATGAAAAAGCATGACTTGTTGGACAAGGTACAGGTGGCAGCACAGTTATCTGAGAGCGCAGGCTACTAGTGGGTGAGTTGTCAAATGCTAGACCTGCAGAGGCAAAATGGTTATTGAAGGCTTGTAGAATCTCCTTTTTGTCCTTGGTAATGACATTGTTTGAGGAGATTTTAGAGGGGGGAGCATGTTTCCTATCGTATGCCCAGATAGTTCTTTTATTGTGGACTAGAATTTGGTGGGGCATTTTGAGGCAGAGACCAGTTCCGAACAGTAGAAATTTGGTTTGGCCTCTCTGATCAGCTTAGTACAGGCGTTCCTGGCTGTCCTGAAGAGACACCAGTCTTCGACTAGGTATGATTTAATTGTGAGCTTTTTTCCAAAGCTTTTCTCTATTTAATAGTGTGATCTTAAGGTCTGTTGTGAACCAACGATATGTCCTGGTCTTTATACGGGTTTTGACCAGCAGAGCATGGGTATTGAGGGCACTTGTTATAATTTCCTGGAAGATAGCATATGCTGCATTTACTCATTTGGCGAGGTAAACGTTCTGCCAATGCTGAGATGCTTTCAGGTCAATAATATAAGCAAACAGATCAAAGTTCCGTTTGGACCTTTTGGTAGAGAACTTCATAGAAAAAGAGGATTTAGGGTCAGCTCTTACACCAGTGATGAAACAATGGTCACTAACATCGGCCAAAAAAGTTCCAGCATGGGAAAAAGAGTGTGGTTTGTTCACTAGAAGGACATCCAATAGGGTGCTATTCATAGGGTTTTTCTTGTTAATGCGTCGATAAGTAGTGACAGACCATGGGATTCACAGAATGATTTGAGAGGTAACGAGGCACTGGTCAGCCGGTCATAATTAAGGTCCCCTAGCATAATTGTTTTGAGGTTACTAGAGTCCATGATAGATGAGAGATGGGACAGGAGCTGCGACCCCGTAGACAGGGGTCTATAACACCCTATAATACGGAGGGCCTTTGAGGGTGAAATTTCAATTTTTATGGCTGTACATTCAAAGCTGTTTGCACTTGAGGAGGAGTCGACGGTGGAGACCGTGAAATTGTCCTTGATGTAGATGGCGACCCCACCACCCCTGGTTTGTCTATCGGTTCTGAATAACAGATAGTTGGGGATGTTGACCTCCCTGTCAGGGATGGATGGCCGAAGTCAAGTTCCTGAGATCACAAGTACATCTGGTTTGGTGTGGGTGACGCAAGCCCGGAGTGAGGTAAGTTTCTTTAGGAGGCTACATGCATTGACATGCATAAAGCTAATTTCTTTTAGCTTTGTGAGTTCGGACGGTGTAAAGAGGGCTTTTGTAGGTCCTGGATTGAGTTCAACATTGCATGAACAGAGTAACAGGAGAAGCATGACTTTCCTCAAGACAACAAGAGACAATTTGGAGGATCTAGCCCTTCCTCTGCTAGATGAAGCATCGGAGCCAGAATGCAGGGGCTTGTTTTTTATACAGTAAGGCCCTAGCAAAACAAATCCTAGGACCCGTGCTGCATAGCACCAGAGAGTATTGTTACTGGGAGGGTGTGGTGGCAATCCTTTCACAGGCGACAAGAATCTAGTCACACTCCGGTTTAGAAACTCAGCTTGGTGTAGGTGCAAGAACGCGGGGGGGGGGAGCATGAATTAAATAGGGACTTGATATGTAAGCACTCTTGGGGTAGGAGGTATAACTCCTCATTAAATAAGTTTCTGTCTGGAGGGTCTCTTAATAAGGGTATTGTGTGTAGGGTGGTAAGGAACTGGAACCATATCACCACCAACATAGTTACGGTTATAGGATCGGATAGAGAAGCTAGAAGTGGATAGGCTTGCCAGATTGTTCACTGGTGATGCTGAGCAGCGCAGGTTCAGCTGAGGATGACAGAAGTAGAGCTCAAGCTGGGCAACGGGGGACCAACTGAAGAAGACAGATGTAGAGCTAGACAAATAGTCAGGACATCGTTGAGGATTACAGCTTTCAAGTGAAAGGGGCAATGTCCTTGGCACCCTAAGGTCTGGGCTGCAGCTACCGAAGCAGGAAAAGGGTTGTAGCAGTTAAGCAATGGCAAAAGGCAGGAGAGTCTAGGTACAAATCAGTTTGCACACAAGACAGTGGGATTTTAGAATATTTAGCCCTATGTGAGGCAGGGGCAATGAGCAGAACTGCAGTAGTGAACAGAGAAGTTGGTGTTCAAGCTACCAGTGATAATGCTGGGGAGAGGTAGCGATCAGGAATTAGATGAGAGTGGAGTTGGGGCAATTTCCAGAGCAAGAAGCCCCGAGATTGAAGGAGGGCTGGTTTTGGCAGGTTCGGAGTATGTACACCAATCTTTTAGATGAATAGGTCAAATACAGTGCATTCAGAGAAAGAGGGAGGAATAGGACTCAGGGCAGCCAACCAGATGACGGCTTGAGCTAGGAGGGTGGAGCAAGAGTGTACTTAAAGGAGGCCTTCGGGGGTGGGGGAGAAAACCCTTCTGTACGAATAGCAGACTACACAGACAGTAAACAGATTAGTTCTGAAGGGGCCAAGGGAGGTGTGTTTAGTATCTCTGGGGGGATAAAACTTGGGAAAATTAAAATTAAGCTGGGAGGGGAGAAATCATTACTAACTGAATTGGAGACTCTTTAAGTTTTGTGCTTTATGTCTGACACACTAAGTAACCCAACTACACATGGCATGGCTTGATGGCTAATGGCTTATTTTATTAACATATGCAGCAAGTAATAATATAAAGTAAGACTGTGAAACATTTTTTCACACCCTCACTGTATAATGGCTAACTAAACCTGCTGGGCATACTGTATATTTATTCAACTCAATTTTATTTTTATTTATTCAGTTTTGATAACTGGGTAGGTCCACTGAGCCCTGAAGGTCCCTTTTTCAGGGGTGATCCAGGATTAGTTACACAGTAGAAACATTTCACATATACAGTATATAGGTGAGCTGGCCATTTCTGTTTACAACCAAGTCAGTACACAGGAGTTCAAAGACATGGTACGCAGCAGGAATCAGTTGTTTATCAAGACAAGTGCAATGTACAATCACATTAGAAAGGAACAGACATTTAACAGGAAGTGGAATTAATGCAGAGCAGAATAATTAATGGTGTTATCCTTTTTACCAGGATAACACCATTGAGACAACTCATTTGCGAGGCGGTCCTGGATGGACTGACATACATAGGGGTACATAGAATTAAAAATCAAAATGGCTAATGCAACAAAACAGTAAAAACAATACCTGTCGTACAAAACAAGTAATGTGCAGGTACAGCTTACTTACAGTAGGTTCTATACATAAAAATCAGGGTGGCAGATACAAAAAACAATGCTAACATTACAAGGGGTACGAGACAGACAATGTGCAGATACAACAAGAAGAAACTAACACTAAAAAGAGTGGGAGAACAGGAAGAGTTGCTGGAATAAGGTGTAAGAGTATGGGGAAAGGGCAACGAGAGAGCTAGAGACAGGTAGGGGATGGGGGTAGGAAATGGTGGGAGGATGTAGGTATAGGCAAAATTAGGAAAATGAAGGTGAAGAGAATAGGGAGTAAGTACAAGGTATTCAGGATTTGTATAAGAAGCAGGTTAGGTAAAGAGGAATAACCTATGGGATCCCTCCACTGGAGAGGAAAAAAAAAATAGTCAGAGTGTGGAACACCGCCACCATGGTAGCAATAAGTACAGTAGAGCCTCTTTAGGAAATGGGCCCATTATTTTGCAAAGCAAGAGCACTTGTCCTTTGTCTGCAAAGTGAGTTTAAGCAGTTACTTAAAGGTACACATCTCAACGGTATGCATAAGTTTTAATGTTTTTTGTAGGGTATTCCACAGAGTGGGTAGTGCATATCCCATGGATGCAGGTCCAAAGTGGGTTCTTATCTTGGAGGTATCGAATGTAATATAGGAACGTTTTCTGAGGGAATACTTGCAGGGGGAGCATTTAAATAGGTTGCAGAAGCTTCAGGGTGATGGCTGTATATACCTAGAGGAACGCATTGTACCACCTCCTGGTATTGAGAGAGGGCCAATTAATCTGTAGGTAAAGAGAATGGTGGTGAGTGTTGAAAGGTGCATTTAAGATAAATCTCAAAGCTCTGTGATAGAGTGTGTCTAGAGTACAGAGGACTGTTTTAGGGCATTGGTTATAGAGGATATCCGCATAGTCAATTAGGGGGAAGAAGGTTGTCTGGACCAATCTTAAAAAAGCATGTGCATGTATGTGTACAGTTGTAATTCTGACCCAGTGGCGTGGAGGGCAGAGGCATCATGCCTGATCTCCTACCACACCGGCAACCCATGTTGGCAGTGCGAGTGGGTTACTGGGGATTGGGGGGGAGGGAGAGGATTGAGCATCCAGAGGACAGCTTTCCCGGGGAGGGTGGGGAACACAGACCGGCACATGCCTGACACCTAGCGGAGGCTGGGTGGTGGCATGCCATGTCCCATACCTAAGGGCATGGAGGAGGAGAAGCCAGCGGCATGCAGCGTGTGGACACATGCGCCATGTTCCACTGTCGGCATTGCACACTCCCCCTCCAAGAAAAATGGAAAAGGGTTCCAACCGAGCGGCATGAATCCGTCCCTCACAGGTGCCGCCCCTGAGATGGCATCTCCCCTGGCGCTGGATGCGTATCTGTTGGGTTGAGTCACTCCCCACCACCCTGGCATGAAGGGTTAATTGTGGGGGAATGAAGGGAAGGGGTCTGATCCTTGGGGACGGCGCTGGGAGGATGGAAGAAAGGAGAGAGACGGTCAGGACCACAGAGGAGAAACACAAAAGAAAAAAAAATAAACAACAGTTGTAATTAAATCTTGATCTTGATGCATCTGAGCTGAGCATGTGATTCTTGTTATAGTCAATAAACTAAGGTGACAGCACTTGCACAAACTGACACTTGTGTGTTGGCACGTGCCTTAAAGAGCAACTTCTGTTGCTGCTATCTAAATGAAAAGGTAAACTCCCTTAACTGTCTGGTAGCTGATCTGACACAAATGGAAGGGTTTGTAATTTTCCCTAGCTTGGCCAGTTGAAAAACCCCTTAATCTTCCTATTTGGGACCCCCACGCTCAGATGTTTCATGACGTGTGTGTATATGGAGAGTGTGGCGCTGTACTCCATATAAGTCAATGGGGCGTATTTTTAACTTTTTTTTAGAAACCTAAACACTTTTGCAAAAATCAAGGCCCGCGTTCAGCTTATAAGGACCTTAGTAGTTGAATGCCGGCCATGCTTTTTTTTTTTAATGTACTTTATTGAAAATTCAAAACAGCACAGTGCAGGACAAAAATAAGTCATACCACACAACAGTACAAACAGACCCATTCTCCATCACCCCTGCACAGGTAATCATGCTAGCTCAGTTGATCCAACATCATTCAATTGTTAAAAGAAAAAATACAAAAAAGTACACTTATAGCACAGTAGCCTGCTACATGCAATCCATTGTATTCAGGAGGGCATCTAAGGTATCCCATCTGTTGTGCAAGACCTGTACTCTGTGCCTCAGGGACACTATCATCCGCTCTAGCTGTAAGTAAAGTGTACTTTTTGTGTACCTGTGTTCAAGTCAGAGTCAGCATAGCAATTGCAGGATAACTGGTGTACACAGAGGCAGTGGTAAAATGTGCTGCTATAATATAATTGTAGCATTGTATACAGCAGTGAGCAATAAACGAGTGTGCATGAGGCAGAGTGCACAGTGCATGTTGGGTTGGGTAAAAAGGTGAAAGGCAGCGTCTACGGGACTGAGCAGGTGAGGGCCTAGGGAGAGGATATAGGGTTAGGGAAGGGGTAGACAGGAACAGGAGGGTGCATGAAGTGGTGCAGTCTAAAGGCAGTGAAAGAAATTGTAACTGAAAATTTGAAGCCTAATTGACACACTTATACGTACCTATTGCTGCTACCACTTTATACCTCTATCTTGTTTGTATGTTGCTCTATTTTGTATCCTAATCTATCCACCACAGTGTATTCTATATATCTATGTCTATTACTGCATCCTGTATTTGCATATAAGTTTTGTTTCTGTATATTTTTTTTTGTATTTGTACATGGTTTTTATCACATTCCCCCCTGTTTTCCCCGGGTCACACCTGGAAACGAGCCTTGGCTCAGTGTGCCTTTCCCGGTTACCAAATGTTTAAATAAATAAATAAAAAAGTGGAAAGGCAGTGGGGGAGGGAGCAGTTTCCAGAGGGAGGGAGGTGATAGGAGAAGACCATTTGGCCAGCAGAAACGTGTCGATGGGGAGTGGAGAAGGTGCGGGAATACTTGGAGTGACGTGAATAGGAGGAGCAGGGATAGCAGAGAAGAGAGTTAGGAGGGGAGGGGCCCAAGCCAGTGTTTGGTGATGAATGCAGCAAGTGGGCCTGACAACATGATGGTAGGAGGAGGAGGATGGAGAAGGAAGAGTAGAAGGAGCAGTGATGGGTACAGAGGAGAGAGTCAGTGGTGAAATGGCAGAAGGCTTTGCACTGGGTATCCAGTGTGGCAAGGGAGGAGGAAGGGGCAACGTCATAGACTATATCCACATAATCAAAGACTGGTAGAAACATTTTAGATACTAGTTCTTTGTGGACCTGGAGGGGGAGGCAGTCTTTTATTACAGAATAGGATGCCTACTTTGGGTTGGCATTTGGTATGAATGGTGTCTGTGTGGACAGAGAACTGAAGCTTGCTGTCGCACCAAATGCCTAGGTACTTGAATGCAGGGACCACTTCCAAAGGGGTGCCATCTAGAGTGGTGAAAATGAGGGGGGCAAGATTCTGGCCAGTTTTTGACAAATGCATAAGTTCATAGTCACTGTCATTTATTTTTATACTTTTTATTTATAGAATTTTTATGCCATAATACATAGAAATACACACTGAGCAATGCAATATATCATACACATTCAGAGTAAACTGATATACAGATTAAAGAGTCATTGCTACCTGTGGTACAAGAAATAGGGGAATACCTGCTTATACAGCTGACTACAGTATACATTTCTATCTTAAATGGCTGATGCTGCCAACACTTAAAGTGGAAAATTTCTAACCCATTGCATCTCTAAACTATACAAATTTAGCCTTTATAGTAAATATACTAAGCGTATTCTCCAATAATCCTGTCAGTACACTCCCCCAACCTCCAACCCTTATAAGATTTAGCAAATCCCAGTGTAAATCAGCCCTATTTACCCATCATAAGACCAGCACCGTTCAGAGCTGGTCTCTGCCTCAAAATGCCCCACCAAATTCTAGTCCACAATAAGACCAGCACCACTTCTAATGCCCTTATAATTAAACGCTCTTAAACTTTATATCAGTTTTCCTAGAGGAAGTGTTCCTGCTGTGCGGTGTAGGGTAGTAGTCACATAATGTCCCACTGAATGAACAAAAAGAAACAAGGAACAGTTCAAACTTCAGTATATCTGCAACAAATATTACAGTCCAATAGCAGGTCTCAATGAGAAACACGGTGTACCGCTGCAGTAAATCCATCAAAGGCAAAGACTACTAATAAAGTCCCTCTTCCATAAAATAAGATGGAATCAATGAGTTAGTAATAGCTTACAGCTTATATTCAAGTGTCCCCCAGCTCAGACTCCGAAGATGAATCTCCCTCTCTTGTGGCTCTCTCTGTTTCCAGCTTGTCCATGAGTTTTGCTGTCTCTTTAGGATCTGTGTAAATGTATGCTCTCTGGCCTACTGTAACATGCAGGCGTCCAGCATGAGGAGGTTATTTGGATGTCCATTCCTCTCAGACAGCATCGAATAACATTAAAACTTTTTCTTTTCTGCCGTGTGGAGTAGGACAGATCAGGGAAGAGCAGAATCCTGGACCCATCCACCTTCAGGTTTCATTTATTATGGGCTGCTTGTAATATTGTGTCCTTGACTGCCACATAAATAGTGGATAACATGATTGTCCTGGCACCCTCAGTTGGACCACCAGGTCTCCGCAGATTTATTCTATAAACCTGAACCACCTTTCCTTGTAAGTCCAGAACCAAAGTCTCCATTAGCACACAAGTTGATGCCGTGGCCTGGGCTCGCTCCAAGAACTACTTCGACGCCTGCACTGTATCCACCACACCATCCAGTTTTTGCTCCGCATTCACCATACGATCATGGTAGGTGTCCATTTTCTTGACGATTTGTTGGACTGTTTTAGTTGGGCTTAAAACTGCTGATTGGAGAGATTCCGGCGTCGCCAGTCTGAGCTCCTCTGTACTCTGCTTCATGGATGAGGAGGCTGCAGGAGCAGACGGCAGTTTAGAGGCCCCACCGCATGGAGCAAAGAAGTTGGCTCTCTGTTCTTGTTCTTTCTGCCCATATTGAAACTCCGATCCCCCAAACTGGGCACGACACTCCAGGGAACAAATATCAAAAGGTTTAGGGCAAGTTTAAATGGATAAATCAGCAAAAATAGCACAAATTCGGATGTTAGATCGGGAGCTCCCTGAAAGTACATCTGTTCTGCTAGGCAGCTAGCCATGCCCCCAACCAGTCACTGTCTTTTTGATGTTGACCTTGAGCTGGTTTTCATGGAACCAGTGTAGGATGTTATGGAAATCCTGCTGGAGTGGCCCTGTCACAGTAGAGACCATAGGCTCAGAAGTGTATGTAACCCCTCACCCCTGCCTTTTTGCCAAAATGACAGGTGGCATGCTGTTGAAGCTGACAGCAGTACCTGGTGGGGATTGGGTTCGGGGAGGATGAGGCTACTCGGCACAGGGGGACCTAGGTTTGGTTACTCTGCACAGGGGCACCCAAGTAAATCCGAACACAGGAAGCAATAACTGTAATGTCCAGAACCAGGAATAGGATTATTCAGTGTGGCTTTTATTCACTTCCAAGCTGAACAAACAAAGCATAGATGGACCCCCATGGGGCTACATTTCCTGGTAATGCAGATTAGAGACAACAGAACACTTTATCACTACTTCTAGCCCTCAGGCTCTAAACCCACCAGGCACACAGCCTGGACTTGCACGCAGCTTTGGGTACACAGCCCGACTTGTACACTACTTGGGTTTTCCCCACTGGCCCGGCCCCCCCGCCGGCCACTTGATCTGCGGTCCATTGGAAGAATGAACCAATTATCCTGTTCACGGTCCGTTGGAAGAAGGAACCAATTATCCCATTCATGGTCCATTGGAAGAATGAACCAATTATCCTGTCGTGGCTCCCCAAACCACACTAGAGTCTGCGACTCCTAGAGAGAATTTTCCTTACAATCCCACGTCTGGGTACTTCCCTCATCACTGGCCAAGTGCCTGAGGTAAAGTAGAAATCCACAGAAGAAATCCGTAGAGATGGACCTGGTCACTAAAGATGGGGGTCCACCCACCTCCAGCTCCCACAGCCCATACCCGGCCATTTCTCTGGAAACTGAACAATTCCTTTACTGAACTTTCAAATGTAGATTGTGGGTAGACGTCTGTCACATCTCCTCTACGTATCATTTGCATCCCAACAAGCTCTAGACTTGAACCTACTTTTAATTTGCTTAGCCCATTACTCTAGGCTTCCCAATAAGTAGTAGTTCAATCCCCACATTGTCACACAAGTCCCTGGGTGAAAAACATAGGCCCTTTTAGCAAGAGCAGACACTCACCCTTACGTTGCAGGTGCCCCACAGGTGACTCACAAATCTTCTTATTCTCCCAAATAAACACTGGAACACATAGGCAGCTTTTCCTCCACAAGCAGAACTAGGGGGTTGCCCCAAGAATCTGCAGGAAATCCTTTCCTGTCCGCCCCAGAGGGAGGGGGCACTGAGACCCGAAAACAGCGGTCTCCACCACTTCAGTAATCTTCTGTGTCGCTCTTTAAGGTGGAGACACACACCCTTCTACTTAAAAAAGTAGCCCTCTGTCAGGGCTGAGGCTCCTAGAGCCTTCACTGAGCTGCTTTACCAGCAAGCTCCCAACTTCACACACACTCACTGAAGACTGAACTGAAGACTGACTTCAAAACTCCCAACGTCCTAACTAACTCCCTTTGCTGCAGATTCCAATGTGGCTCATGCAGCTGCGATAGTTCTATTGGTGATGTCATCCCTCAGTCTCAGCTGAGACTGAGAACAGAGTGAGACAGTGTGAAACCCATTTAACTGGAGTTTCACAAGCTGCCTTCCCTGCCTACCACTAGGTTTTACTGGGATTCTAGTAACCCTGGGTAACAAGGGGGTTACATGTAGATAAGTGTGTAGTACACGTACACATGGATGTTCAAGGAGACACACACAGAAGGGAGGCCATTGAGAAAAAATGGAGAAGAGGATGGGGCCTAGGATGGAACCCTGTGGGTCTCTGGCTAGGATGAGGGGGACAGAATGCCTCAAAACCAGTCAGCAGTGTTGGCTGAGAGGCTGGTGGTGCACAGTTTGTTGAGGAGGGAGTAGGACACTAAGTCAAAAGCTTTAGCCAGATCAATGAAAATAGTTGAGGTGATGTGGCCATGATCCATCCTGGTGAGGACAGAGTCAGTAACCTGCAGTAGGGAGGATACAGTAGACTGGTGCTTCCTTAAGCCAGACTAGAAGGGGGAGAGGAAATCAGGGGAGTGAAAGAGGTTAGTGAGTCTGGAGTAGACAAGGGTCTCCTGGAGCTTAGCAAGGGAGGAGAGGAGAGAGATGGGCGGGTAGTTACAAGGGGAGGAGGGGTCACCCCTTTTATGTAGGGGGACTACCTTAGTAACTTCCCAGGCCTGGATGATGGCAGAAAGCGAGAAGGAGAGGTTCTGGATGTGAGCTAAAGGGGAAGCAATGACTGGGGCTGAGATACACAAGAGTTTGGGTTCAGTCCTTCAAGGCTGGATCTGGGTGAGGTAAACTTTGTCGAGGGTGACAGGGGAAATAATAGCCTTTGGATGATGATGCAGGAGTGGAAGCAGCAAGGGGAGGCTAGAGGAGGAGGGTAGGGCACAGCTGGTGAAGAAATTATTGAGATGAGCAGAGACAGAGGACAGGTTGGAGACTGATGGGACATTCACCACGAGAATGGGGGGATTGGGTTTGGGAGGTCAAAATGGAGCAGATAAT
Source organism: Neoceratodus forsteri (assembly GCA_016271365.2). NCBI lineage: Eukaryota > Metazoa > Chordata > Ceratodontiformes > Ceratodontidae > Neoceratodus > Neoceratodus forsteri. The sequence goes on from CM057454.1 coordinate 272,513,069, forward strand.
TTTCCAGAATTTTGCTGAGGAAATGAGGTTAGGCTGGAGGTTATTTTTGAAATAGAGGGCCTTAGTTGTGCAGAAAGGCTTAGCACATAAATTCCTGAATGACCTGTAGGAAAGAAGATGGGATAGGGATTGGGAGGATTTGAAACAGGCCCAAGCCTGGTTGTGGGATTTACACAAGACAATCAGGTCAGGAGTGATCCATGGATGCTGGGCACATTTGACCATTGATTTTCTAAGGGGAGCATGAAAGTTCCACATGTGAGTAGGAATGGCAAGGAAGTGGGATAAGGCAGCACCAGCGTCAAGGGCATGATAGACAGGTGACCAGTCTGAGGCAGTAAGGTCGTGTAGTAAGGCATGAGCGTTGAGAGATCTGAGATATCTAGACCATATGTATTTGGGGGTGGAGTAGGTAAGTCACTTTCTGAAGTAGGTCATGCTGTGATAACTGAATGCATCCAGTATTGTGCTTGCTGTCATGATGCAATGGGGGTGGAAGGCAAGTACCCAGTCCAGAAGGAAGTGATTGGGGGAGTGAGGGTTGACAAAGTGTATTGGGTCCCTGCCTTCCTCCAGCTCCGGGATACCCACCAGGAGCAGGCTGTTACACCTGCTCCTGTTTTCTTCTCCTCAAACCATGCGACTTTCCTCTGGAATGCTACCACTTCCCCTCTCTTCCTGCTGTGCACAATTTCCAGGGACCTTACTTGGGCTTCCACATCCCCTATTCTCCTGGCCAGTGTTTCAAGTGAGGCTTTCACCATCTTAAGCTCCTCAGCACTAGCAAACACTTTTAACTTCATGGAGATGAGCTCTACCAAGAACCGCTCCAAGAAAAAGAAGAAAAAAAAAAAACTACTACACAGCAGCAGTCACACTCACTGAAGGTCATTTATTCCCCTTACCCCACCAATAGAAACGGCAATGGGCACCACAGCTATCACACTCAACCTACTCATGGTTACCTTTCTTGCTCTGCCCTCATCCCATCCTGCCCCCCTACCCTCCACCCTGAGCCCCACCCCCTTCTACCACCCCACAGCAGCCAACCCCCCCCACTCTGACACCCCTATTTTTCCACGTCACCCACCTCCAACCAATACCCCCTCCTCCCAGGACACCCTGGACCCACCCCTTCCTTGCCATATCTACCCTCCGCACCCTACCTATCCCCTGTACCCCCACTAGTAGGACCTCGCATCTGTACCTGGTTAAGGGTCCTGGTCGCCACAGACCACTCATCAGATTAATTGCTCTACTCCTTCTGCTCTCTGGGAACATACACCCCAACCCTGGGCTGTTGTCAACTAGCCACCCAACACCTCACTCTAATCCGCCACTTTCCAGTGCTGGGCTGTACAACACCATCCTGATGTTATAGCACTAGTCGAGACCTGGCTCTCGAGAAAAACTCCCGACTCGGTTATCTCCCTCCCTGGCTACATTCTGTTCAGGGAAGACTGCATAGGCAAATGTGGCTGCGGGAGTACAATCTTTATGTGGGACACACTTTTAGGCCATGCTCTTCCTGCCCCCAATCTCGGTTTTAGTGCCCAAGCCCTCACTCTCAAGGTTACCCCTGACCCAACCAGGGGCCCTCTTTTTCTCACAGTCTCTTACATACCCCCGAGGGACCAGGGACCAGCTGTCCACTCCCTCATTGATTACCTCACCACACTCCCACACAAGGCAGAGCAACTCATCCTAGGTGACCTTAATGTCAATTGGCTGAGTACCACTGCCCCCCATATCAGGGACTCCTTCGCTGCCCTAGATATGACCCAACTAGTTACCTCACCCACTAGATTTAACCAGTCAGGTGACTCCAGCACCCTTCTAGATGTAATTCTGTTGAACTGCCCCCATAAAATCAGGGATATTAATGTACTACCAGACTCTCCTGTTCTCTGCCACAGGTCATCCCCCACACCAAAACCAGTGTCCCAGGTCACCTTGCACTGGCGCTTTCGCGCCGGGGGGTCTCAGAAAGCTAAAAACGCACCTAGCCCAGCTTGACTGGTCCCCAGTCCTACTCGCAATGGATATTGACTCTGCCCTAGCCTATTTCTCCAGTGTCTTCAGCAGGGCCTGCGACCTTTTCGCCCCCCTGACCAGAATCCATACCAGGAAACACAACGCCCCATGGATCTCCCCATCCCTCATCTGAACACTGAAACAAAGAGATAATCTCTGGCATATTGCTGTCAAGATAGGCAAACTGGCTGACAGACAAGCCTATAATGCAGCACGTAACCAGTGCACCTGGGCTATAAGGCAGGCTAAGGCCAAATATTATCAAGCCACCCTTGAATCCACTTGGGGCTCATCCCATGCCTTCTGGGACAATATGAAAGAGCTCAATGGAAAGACCCGCTCCTCCCCCACCATCACTACTCTCCACAGACAGTACCGTCACTACTGATCCTCCCCGCATAACTGAGTGCCTCAAAATGACTTTGTCAGATCTAAACTCTGTCCTCCCCAACAACTTTTTCAACCCTATCCCTGCCTCCACCCCCCCACCTTGGATCACCCCCTTTTTACCTGCATGCCATATCACCCCTTGAAGCCAGGCTTTATCTGCAAAAAGCTTTAGCTAGCAACAACCCCAGCTGTGATCCCCTGGACTCCAGGATTCTCCGATTAGTCCTAGATACTGTACTAGCCCCTCTCACCAACCTTTTAAACTGGTCACTATGTCTTGGACAATTTCCCAGTGCCTGGAAAATTGCAGAAATCACCCCCTATCCATAAAAGTGGAGATAGAACCTCCTCTAACAATTTCAGGCCCATCTCCATTCTCCCCCCTCTCTCCAAAGCACTAGAAAAAATAGTGGTCATTCAGCTCTCCGAGTATCTGGCCAAATACGACCTGCTGCATCCAGAACAACATGGATTCCACCCTGGACACAGCACCACTACAGCCCTCCTGAAGTTCTCCCAGCACCTCCACTCTACTCTCGACTCAGGTCATGTTGCGTGTGCAGTGTTCATTGACCTCTCCAAGGCCTTTGACACTGTCTGTCACCCCCTCCTACTTGACTCCCTCCACCAACTTGGCTTCTCCCCTGGCCCACTGGCTTGGTTCACCAGTTATCTCTCTGCCAGATCACAGTGCGTGAAGGTAAATGGCACCCTGTCCAATACTCTGCCCATTCTCTTGGGGGTCCCCCAGTGTTCCATCCTGGGATCTGTTCTGTTCAGCCTATTTCTCAATACCCTCCCCAGCTCCTGCTCGGGCAATATGGTACTCTATGCCGATGATGCTGTTCTCCTTGCCCCCCACCCTGACCCCGCATCTCTACAGGAATCCCTGCAGCACACATTTAACCAAGCTGAAAAGTGGTTCCCATTGTGTTAGAGAGAGAAGGAAGTGCAAAAGAAGAAGGAAATCATTTTGGTTCTCAAAAACAGTAGCAGAAAAGGTTAGAGCCAAAAGGCTGGCCTTCAGGAAATATAAGGGAATGCAGCGGGATGAAGATAGAGAGGCATACCAAACTTCCCTAAGGGAAGCAGGGAAGGCAGTAAGGCAGGCAAAGGCTCAAACCGAGGAAACACTATCTCAGACAGTAAAAGAAGGTCACAAGACTTTCTATAGATGCATTAGTGAAAGGAGAAAGTCCAGAGAGGGTATTGCTAAGATCAAAGGAGATAAGGGGGTGTGTGAGGAAGAGGACCATGTAAAAGCATCTATCCTAAATAGATACTTCTGCTCAGTATTTACTGAAGAGAAGGTAGGGCAGGGCCCGCAGCTCAGCACCATGGACACAGGGGGGAGGGAGGTAAGCACTAGTCCCTTCACAAAAGAAAGGGTCCTACAAGAGCTCACTAAGCTCAGGATGGACAAGGCAATGGGACCTGACGGCATACATCCCAGGGTACTAAAGGAACTAAGGGTGGAACTAGCAGAGCCATTATCAGAACTGTTTAGTGAGTCTCTGAGCACAGGAGAGGTCCCAGAAGACAGGAGAAGGGCTCATGTGATCCCGTTCCACAAGAGTGGTAGCAGAGAGGAGGCAGGGAACTACAGACCAGTCAGTCTTACCTCAGTAGTGGGCAAGATTATGGAGGCACTCCTTAAGGAAAGGATAGTGCAACACCTGGAATCCATAGGAGCACAGGATCCAAGACAGCATGGGTTTACAAAAGAAAGGTCCTGTCGAACTAATTTCATAGATTTCTTTGGGTAACCAGAGTGGTGGACCAAGGGGGAGCAGTTGATGTCGCCTACCTTGACTTCAGCAAAGCTTTCGATATTGTTCCACATAGAAGATTGATTAATAAGCTGGGTAGGCTCGGGGTGGGTCAGAAGTTGGTCAACTGGGTGGCAAACTGGTCAACAGACAGAAAACAGAGAGTGGTGTTAAATGGTATACAGTCAGAAGAGATGTAAGTCACAAGTGGGGTACCTCAGGGATCAGTCCTGGGGCCAGTCCTCTTCAGTATCTTCATCAGTGATATTGCAGATGGACTGGAGGGTAAGGTTTGTCTGTTTGCAGATGACAACAAGATCTGCAACAGAGTAGATGATCCAGATGGGGTGGGCAGGATGAGAAGAGATCTGGATAAACTAGCAAAATGGTCGGAAGAGTGGCAACTGGGGTTTAATGCAAAGAAGTGCAAAATCATGCACATAGGGAAGAGAAACCCTGAAACCACCTATAGGCTGGGATGGGAGTTGCTGGCAGTCACAAGGGAAGAAAGAGACTTGGGCATCATCATCACCGATGACCTGAAATCATCCAAGCAGACCACTAAAGCAGTAGGTAAGGCTAGGAGGATGTTAAGGTGTATTAGTAGGGGTATCACAAGTTGGAAGAGGGAGATAATAATCCCTCTTTACAAGACACTGGTTAGGCCCCATCTGGAGTACTGTGTGTAGTACTGGAGGCCACACCTTCACAAGGACATTTACCAAATTGAAGCAGTCCAGAGAAGGGCAACCAAAATGGTGCAGGGACTGCATCAGAAAACATATGAGGACAGATTAACAGAGCTCAGTATGTATACCCTAGAGCAAACGAGGGAGAGCAGTGATATGATTGAAACATTCAAACGCCTTAAAGGCATTAACAAGGTGAAAGAGTCCGACATGTTTCAATATAAGAAAAATAGCAGGACAAGAGGACACAGCATGAAATTAGAGGGAGGCTGATTAAGGGGTAATGTGAGGAAGTTCTTTTTCACAGAAAGGGTTGTGGATGCATGGAATGGCCTACCTCATGAAGTTGTGGATATGAATACAGTGAAGGGCTTCAAACAGGCATGGGATAGGCATAAGGGAGCAATACAGATGAGTATGAATAGATAAGCCATTGACAGAGCAAAGGCCGATGGCACATTTATAAGGTAGAAAAAGAAATGGGCAGACTGGATGGGCCTTGTGGTCCTTATCTGCCATCAACTTCTGTGTTTCTATGTTTCCTTGACCACTGGCTGGTCATTAACCTCAAAAAAAACAAACCTGTGCTTTTTTCACATCACCAGAATAAGGCCAAAAATGCCCCCCTCTGCATTCTCCCCAGTAATGCTCACCCTCTCAACCAGGTGTCATCCTAAAAGTACCTGGACATCACCTTCGACTCGGCTCTTACATTCCACACCCACATCTATACCCTGTCCTCAGCCATAAACTCTTAGATTGACCTTCTCTATCGCCACGAGTTGCCTCCCCAAACCACTGTCTGACTGGCCATCAACTCCTCCGTCCTGTCCCTAGTGGACTACGGCCTACCTATCTATGCTACGGCTGACAATACTGCCCTTACCAGAATCCAGACCTCGATAAACAAGGCCTGCAGACTCCTGACCGGTGCATCCCTCCACACCCATACTTGCCTGCTCTATTCCACCACCAACCTGCTCACCTTGGAGGAGCGCCTGTGCAACAAACCTGCTTACTTGTCAAAAAAATTCCTGCTAGGACTCTCCCCCCCCCAAGGGTCACCGCATCCCTGCAGCTTGCATCCCTATCTGTTGCTACCTGTAGCTCAGTTAAGGCCACCTTTCTGGTGCCCCGTACCAAGACCTCCCTAGCCCAAAGGTCCTTCCAATAACGTGTCCCCACATGGTTCAACTCCCTCCCGTTCTCTGTCACTAAGTCTACCAAAATTGGTCCCTTTAAAGTCGCTCTCCATAACCACCTCTTTGGCGCCTGAAACTGTAGTTGCCCTTAATCAACCTAATGTTGGGGTCCCTCCCCATTTCTTGCCCATAGCCTTAACAATGTCTGTTGGACTGCTCCCCCCCTTTTTTTCTCTTTTCCTCACCTCTGCCTTCCCCACCCTTCCACTTAGGTATTTCCCCGGTACAACCAGGGTTGTGACTTCTACTATTGTTATACTTTATACGATTGCTATTTACTGCATGTAACTTTATCCTGTAAACCACTGTTATATTGTGTTCTTTTTGTTATCTGTATTGCACCTGTATGTTACCACTGTTGTATCTCACGCTGTAACCATGTCTACCCTCCCTGCAACGAGGTGCCTTTGTAAATGAGTCCTTGACTCAAAGGTTGTAAATCCGACTTTCAAAAATAAATAAAACAAATAAATAAATAAGAGGCTTCTTCAGCAAGATATACTGGGGAAAACAGTGGCTACCCGGGTTTGTGGCAGTTTGGGGCATGGGAGTGATCTTCGCTTGGTGGCAACTGAGAGGAGTCAAGTCAGGAAGAATGTTGATGTGACGTGACAACCTGCTTTGATCCACAGGTGTCTGGAGTATAAATAAGTGATAACTATGAGAGGGAGAGGAGATCCGATGTTCAAAGCTCAGTAAATTAAAGTGTTTAAATGCTGCCAGCTCCAGAGCCCCACTAGAGCATGACCACTTTCATCAAATGTGTTACTGGAAGTCCAAACTCTGGTCTTCCTCTTTGCAACAAGAGTATTTTAAATTTCTTTAAATTTTTAAAATACCCCATAGACATCCATGAAGCACACCCCTGCACCCTCCACATACACAAATATTGTGATTCCTCTGATCACGGGGGCACGGCTACCAAAATAGGAAGTAGAAGAGATTTTTCAGCTGGCCTGTTGGGAGTAAAATATGATCCCTTTCATTCCAAAGATGTCTGAGAAAAACATATTGAAGGCTATGGTTTATTTACCTTTACCAGAAATGGAAAAAAGGTGGAGGAGTAGCTCTGTTTATAAATTCTGCACTAAGTTGAAATTTCACAAAATCAGATTAATAAATACTCTGATATTGGAACTCTTTGGGTAAAAACATCTCCAAATCCATCAGACCGATTTATAACTGGCCTCTGTTACCATCCCCCAAATTCAAATCTGGAGACTACGTCACATACTATCAGTGAAACAGAAGCAGTCTGTGAAATCGGTGAAGTTATTTTCATGGGCGACCTTAACTTTGGGGACATAGATTGGGTACAGCACACAGCTTCTACTGCTCTGAGCAAAAGTTTCCTGGCTATCTGCAAACAGGTATTTTCAAAACAATAAGTTGCAGAACCTACAAGAGAAAATAATACACTAGATATTGTTTTACCAACATCAAAATTGAATATTTCAAACTGCAAGATAGGTCCCCCTGTAGGCACCAGTGATCATATCTCTGTGAGCTTCAAAACTGACCTTTCCTATACTATCTGTTAAAGGGGTATATATTTTTATAATTATAAAGTGGATAACTTAGAAAATATAAACAAAACACTAGAAATAGATTGGAATAAAATGCTGGCAAACAGTAATACAGATGAAATGTGGGGTAAAATAAAAGACATGGGGCAGAATTACAGGACTTAGGATTTTGCGGTGCGCCAAGCCCTATGCTGAATCTGCGCATGATTTTCCAATCTTAGGTGCAGTTGCTACAGTGTCCCTGATTTACAGTAGCTTGCGCCAAATATCTGGCGCAAGCTCTGTAACTTAGTCCCCAAGGAGTGGTGCACGCTAGACTACAAAACTGTGGTCTAAGGACCTGTGCTGGGTACAGGAGATAGAAATTCAGGATTGTCGTCTGGAGACTGTTGCAAGCCCTGTGCACCATATGTTTGGCGCACTGGGGGCTTGTGGCATTCTTGAAGCAATGAAAATCTGGCCCTTAATATTTGAAAGTAGTGATACGCATATTCCCAAATTAAAAAAATCAAACTGTACCAAAAATAGACCGAGATGGCTAAATAACAAAATCATCAAACTTCGCAAAAAGAAGTGGAAGGTATTTAATGCTTATAAAAACTCACGACTGCATATCACAATGACAGGTTAAAATATATACAAAAAATGATGTAAAAAAGAAATTGACAAAGCAAAAAGAAAAACTGAGCTTCAATTGGCAAGGACGGCAAAAAACAAACAAACAATGGAAAAGCATTTTTGGATATATTAATTTTATTAAAAAGGTGAAAAGCCGGCTCATTGGTGCAGCGGTTGAGTTCCGCTTAGCGGCGTCAGCGACCAGGTTCAGGAGCGGACTCAGATCATTGGAGAGCGGCCAGAGGAGAAGGCTGGGCGTCCGTGAACAGCTTCGCCTTCTCCAGAGAGGAGGGTGGGGATGAGCGCAGCTGCTGGCCTCAGCGGAGGCGGGAGCACAGCAGAATGTCAGAGCTCAATAGCTGGGGAGTGACGGACCACGCGCCATGACGTCACTTACGTCACTCTCCAGGGGAGAAAACTGGATAATCGGCCCTCCAGCTGGCCAGATGATGGCTGTCTGGTTGCCTGGCTGCCGTCACGGCCCCACGGCCTCCCATCCCAGCAGCATCTGGAGCCGATGCCGGAGTGCGCTGGACACCCCTCCCCGTTAGTGCCTTCCCTCTCGGAGGAGGGGGACCCACCCGGTGAAGGGTTATGGCGGGCTACTCCAGGGGGCTGCGATCTAGGGTTGTGACAGGTCGTGGGGATGGCGGACAGCCCAGGTAAGGACCTTGAGGGGCCCGAAGGAGGTGCCAGCCAGGGAGCAGAGGAGGAAGGAAAAAAAAAAAAAAGGTGAAGAAATATGGGACCAATAGTATGTGACAATTGTATTATAAATGATTTAAAGATCAAAAAAACTGTTTTTCCATATTTTTAATAAAAGCTTGAATTCACATGAATTTAAGTCCCTGTGTCATTAGTGTTCCCTAAAATTTTGATGCTGTTTGAATTTGTGGTTTTTCTTTAAATCACCATCTGTTAATGTGCTCTGTAGTAACTGAAAAGAGTGAAGATTTTTCTGTTCCCATCAATGAGGCCTACAGAGCGATAACATGTTGCTGTAAGTAAATGTTTAAACTGATAATAATAAAAATTAACTTTCACTGACATAGCAGCCAGCAACTCGGCTTTTCCACGAAGATCCTCACCCCTCAGATCTTTGTAATAATGGCAGCAGCAGGCTGGTGATACATTTTGGGTGCAAAAAAAACAAAAAAAAACTCACTCCTGCATTCATAAATCAGTTCATGAGCGTGTACATCTGTGTGGCCCACATTGATCCAGACCTCAGCAATTTAGCATGGCGGAGGGACTATTTTATGTTAATTTCAAACACAAATAAAACAAAATACTAAAAAAAATATTTAAACTAAAGTAACTCATAACCCAATTATAATAATAGCAATAATGAACTCCGGGGGTTACGTTAATGTTCAAGTTAATCACCCACTGGGGTGATTAACTAGGACATTAACATAACCTCCATCGTTCATTATTACTTAAAAGTCTGCAGTGTGGTCACACTCTGCCTAGCATTGTAGCAGCAGATTAATAGTTGAAGACCAGAAGAGAGCAATGGCCCTTCAACTAACATATGCTATGTATTCTTACTAAAACTAAATGCAATAAGACATTAAAATTACCATATGACAGATTGTAAAAACTACAATGTTTAAAAGGTCTGGAGGGTATGTCCTATGAGGATAGGCTGGGCAAGCTGAACATGTATTCACTGAAGGAGAGGGAGGATAAGAGGGATAAGATTGAAACTTTTAAATACTTAGAGGGTATTAACAAAACTGACACAGAGAGGATCATCTAGATTAGAAGTGGGAGGGACATGAGAGGGCATAAATTTAGATTATTATAAGGGTCTCATGAATGTGAAAATCTGATTGGCTTTCAACATTCTGAGAGGATTATGTTAAGTTGCTTATTAATGTACTTGTCCAGCCTAATTACAAGAGTACTAATTTGTCTGGGGCTATTTTTTTTTTTCAAATTCCATTTCTAGAATTTACAGTCGCCATTATGTCAACTGATAGACCTACTGGCCAGTGTAAATGGAAACATGAAATAAACATAACCGTGAACCATACATTAAATGTCTGAAAATCATCCATTTGATTTCTGTCTCCATTTTCTTTGTTTTGTTTCTTTCAATGGACTACTAGCCACACAGCATTAGTAGTCATGATGTGATGTGACAGTTAAGTTGATTAAAAACCGGCAGTGAAACTGTACTGTGAAGCCGCAGTGTAACTTTTAAACATATAAGCAGGTATTACAAGACAGAAGCTCCTGAAGTCCAAACACATGCATAGTAGTCCTAACTTGATTTAGACAATAAACGTATCCATACTAATAAAAAAAAATCTCAAAATAAAGATCACTGAGTAGCCGTTCAAACTGTTTATTGCCAAATATGGAGCCCACCCAGACATCACTGTTGACATCAAATCCAGAGACAGACAATTAAAGGCAAGAAAAGTGTCCTGTCCCGTTTGTCAATGCAGTCCACAACAAACAACCCCACCTGCTGCCAGCAGTGATACCCGCGTCGAGCCACAGTACAACTTCGAGTTACCACTCCTGCCAGCACAATGTCCCCCCCGCACTTGGAACCAGCTCACAGTGCAAGTAGTGTGCTGAAGCTGCAGCCTGCTGCCTAACACAGCCCAGTGCCAGCATAGGAGTCAATAGTAGAGATCACAGAACAAAGCAGCATATCCCCCCTGTGTAGAAACTATCTATGAACCATGACCGACCCTCTAGGAAGATCAGTGACAGCGACCTCTCCCTCTCTGGACTCTGGTAAGTGCAATGCGATTACTGCAACAACATGGTTTCGGATGATGGCTATGGTCCCCGGGGATGAGTGGGCTGGTTCACTTTTGCTGACACGTTAGTGTCATAATTATGTGAGTGAGACAGGGTTGGGTCGGGACAGAGGGACTACTGGGGGGATTGAGCTAATGTTCCCGTTGAGGTTCGTGGTGGCAATCACACATCTAGAAGCGAAAGTCGTGGGCCTTGAGTCAGGCGGGGGAAGGGAGTTAGAGTGGTGGAGCAATTTTGGAAAACTAAAATGAAAACTAATATAGACTGACTCCACTCAATTGTATGAATCATCATTTATTGTTAGAGATCTGCTTATTATTTGTGTGATTAATGAGGTGAATGCTAGTGGCAGTTAACTAATGACCGCAGCACTGGGAGCGGGGGAGGACGAGGACGAGGCGGTTCAGATGTCAGTTATTCAGCTCGCACTATGGCAAGTCCCAATTCTTTTCAAGCTGCATGTACTAAAAGTGATTTTTCAGAGAAGATGGTATGTTAACCCAGTTTAATAAAATGAGCAGTGCAGATGTGATTTTCAGTACTTTTGAAATCGTGAGTTTATGAATGAGTGTGCACATTACAGTGAGGCATTTCCTTTTTGCCTTTTTTTTTCTGTAATCCAAGATTATCACCAGCATGCTACCATTATTACAAGGATCGAGGCTTGAGGAGCTTCAAAGAAAGCCACACTGCGGGCTGCTATGTTGGTGTAAGTAAATGTTTAAACTGATAATAATAGAAATTTACTTTCACTGACATAGCAGCCAGCAGCTCGGCTTTTCCATGAAGATCCTCACCCCTCAGATCTTTGTAATAATGGCAGCAGCAGGCTGGTGATACAATTTGGCTGCAAAAAAAACTCACTCCTGCATTCATAAATCAGTTCATGAGCATGTACATCTGTGTAGCCCACACTGATCCAGACCTCAGCAATTTAGCATGGCGGAGGGACTATTTTATGTTAATTTGAGACACAAATAAAACAAAATACTAAAAAAAAAATATTTAAACTAAAGTAACACATAACCCAAATATAATAATAGAAATAATGAACTCCGAGTCGTTATGTCCGATTAATCACCCCAGGGGCTGATATGGCATCGCTGCGCCTTTATGCCGCATTAAACTTCCAGGGAGTGATTAACTAGGACATTAACATAACCCCTGTCATTCATTGCTGCTTAATTGGTGGGGGGAAGATTCAGGAGGGAAATCAGGAGACACTTTTTCACTGAACGGGTGGTGGATAAGTGGAATACCCTGCCCGGGGAAGTGGTAGCCTGTAGTACGGTGGGGGGTTTTAAGACAGTGTGGAACAGAGTGAGGGGAGGGGGTAATTAAGAGGAGCTGGTGGAAGGGTTGGGCAGCTGCAAATTGAGTGGCTAGCTGCACAATCGAACTGACTTGATAGACTGTTAGGCCTGTTTCTGCTGGCGTTTTCGTATGTTCGTATGTAAAAAATGGAAAATGTTCAAGAAATATTAATATATATATAATATATATGTATATGTGTATATATACTGTATATATACACACACACACACACACACACACACACATATATATATCTATACAATTTGACTTAATCGCAAGAACCATTTTGATATTAAGGTCCTAGAAGGGGAGGCAGGGAGGGCTTGTATAACTCGCTAAAACACACTCTGGAAGCAACATCATTACTACATGACTAATGTTTTCTTCTAGCAACAAGAGTGTATTAATATTATACAAATTTGCGGACTCCAACTAGTGTAAGAGAGAGAAAAGTCCGGCAACCCAGAAAAAGACCATACTCATTGTTATAGTGAAATTAGCAAATTTATTCTAAGATAAAAATTTCTTATAAGCAGCAAAAGTATCACCATAATACAGTACAGCCAACAATAAAAAAGCCACATTGGTGTTGGCTGTACTGTATTATGGTGATATTTTTGCTGCGTATATGAAATTTATATCTTAGAATAAATGTGCTAATTTCAATATAACAGTGAGTATGGTCTTTTTCTGGGTTGCCGGACTTTTCTTTCTTACACTGACCTTTTTGTCTGGGCACCAGATATTATAGCAGCCGTCTCTGCAATTCTTTGCAGTGTTCTCCCAGCCTCCAAGTAGTACCTTGTGGGGCAAGGTCTAGAACATATCTAGAGAAAAGGTTCTAAGACATTGGTTCATAATGTCATGTCGGTTCTCTCCCCCCTTTTCTTCCATTACGGGACCTGATTATCAAGCTGCGAAGTCTTTTTGGAGAGCATTTTACCTGCATATGCTGTGCATAATTTGTTTTATTAAAATTCAGTATATTTTATATGAAACAAGTTTGCAGGGAACTTCAGATTGTTTTATACCCCCAGGGCTCTGAGACTTGCCCTGACAGCATCAAAATGTTTACATCATTTTCATGTTTCAAAGCTTAAATCTGGAAAGCAATAAAATTGTTCTGCTGATGGCGTAGTTAGTGGAGCCCTTCTCTTTGCCACATTCAGTACCAAGTCTCTGATGTGTGGGCCACTTGTTATGACGAGGACAATGTGCGGATACTCCAGATTAGAAAATAGATTTTTTTTTTTATTTAATTGTCATCTTGGAGTTACACCTTTGAGCTAGGAGCTCATTTACAAAGGTTCCACATCATGGTTAGGTACAAAAAATTACAAGTGAGTACATACTTTTAAGTACAGGCATTGGTAGATACAGACATTAGACACATACATTGGTAAGTACACGGAGTAAAAAATCGTAGATACAGTACTATAAATACAAACGATAATGTACATAAGAAAAGTGTAACTTAATTTGAAGAACTGGGAATGCATAAGACAAGGCAATTATGAGGAGAAGCTGGGGAGGGGAGAGGAAAAGCACAGACAGAGGTTGTCTTTGTCATGGAGTTATATGGGGAGAAAGGAGTTGGGGTAGTGAAATAAGGGTGAGGGGAAGAGTGGGGACAAAGTGGTAAGTTAGTGCTTTGAGAATGGTGAGGAATGGGCAGTAGTGGGGGGTAAGAGGTGGGGATTCTCCTCCACCTGAACATGCAGTTTACGTTCACACTAGTCCAAGGGCTTAGTTCTCCATCTGTGGTTCTCTTAGTGATGTATCAGTGTTCATGAGTGGTTGTTTTTTGCACTTTCTTCCAGTTTGTTACCTTATTATCTCAGTTTGTTCTGCATGTTTGCTACTTGTAAATATTCTTTATATGTATTCTCCCTTCCCCAATCACCCCCAGGATGCATCTAGAATCGAGCAGTAGTCCACTCAGCATGCTTTCCTGGTAAAACTTTTAAATAAATAAAGAGGACAGGAGAAGGCATGGGTTGGGGTGAGTGGGTGTGTGAGGAGGGAGGGTGGGGGAGAGAGGCAAGATGAGCAGCTTGACAAGAGAGGGGTAGAAAGGGCACTGGGGTAGATGAGCATGTGAGGGAGGGGGAGAGGGGAGTTAGGACCTGCAGTCACAGGTACCGAGGGCTGTCAGGTGTTGGTATAATAATTTCTTAAAGGTTCTTAGCTTTGGCACCTTTACTACGTCCAAGGGGAGTTCATTGACCCATAGGGGTGCCTTGTAGGCAAAGGATCGCTGGGCCAGAGCAGTGTGGTGGAAAGGGATTTGTAGGGCTTTTCTCATTTTACCTCTAGTCTGATGTGAGTTAGATGTGGGTTTAAGGAGGTTTTGAATGGCTTGCAGTGTTAGACCAAGGAGGTTTTTTTCTGAAAGAGGCAGTCCTGGTACTTAATCCTCCCCTGGAGATCAAGCCACTTGGTCTGGGGTATATGTCACAAGTGTGGGTGAGCCTGGGTGCACCTAGGACCAGCTGACATGATTTGTCTAGGGCTGTTCTGATCCTTTTTAGAACTGTATCCATGGCAGCACAATACACAATTACTCCATAGTATATTACAGAGATTATATTAGCTTTTGACTGCCAGAGACAGGGCTTTGGAAGTCTTTTGTGCTGGTGCCAGTAAAGCAGTCCAATTCTGGAGTTGGCTGTCTTAATGATCTATGTGATGGGGTTCCATCTCACAATAGCAAACATAAAGTGGCGACATTTGACAATGGTGACTGGAACTGGCGACTACAAATATGGCAATAAGTGTGTATCTTTGGGGGTCTGCCCTCTTTACTACTAAATATACCAACTGGGGTTGGACCACCCCCAGCTGCCATATTTGCAGTTGCTGTATTCTGTCGCCATTTTTGTCATCGCAATTTTCCACATCGCCATGGTCACGGGCTACCATGTGATGGACATAAGAGAGGGAGCTATTAAGTGTGATGTCTGGATATTTGAAGGTGCTGACCTGATCAAGAGGCTCCTGTTTGTTGTTTAAGATAGTGAGCTGGCTGGCTTTGTATTTGCTTTGGGGGTTAGCAAACAGCACTACTTTTGTTTTTTTTGTAGTTCAACAGAAGTTTGATTTGAGTAAACCATTCCTCTATTAAGGAGAAACTATTTTTGAGAATGGATTTTAACAGGTGTGGGTATAGACTAGTGGAGTCGATGGCCACAGTTTCTGCGTAGAGCAGTATATTATCAGGACAGTGATGGACAAGAATATACCTTGTGACATTGTGTTTCTTGATTTCAGTGGGCCTTAATTGAGAAAACTGGAGAATTAGGTGTCCATAAGCAAATTGTGGCTTGGATCTCAGAATGGCTAGGTAACAGGAAACAGCAAGTAATAATCATTGGTCAGTTATCACTACCAGGTGCTGTAACTAGTGGGGTTCCCCAGGGCTCTGTCCTGTGCCCTTTACTGTTCCAGATATATATCTCAGATATGACATCAAAACTCCAGAACTATACAGTTAAATATGCTGATGATGTTAAATTAGGGGTGCCCATGTTGCTCAGATATACATGCACTGGAACTACAAAGAGATTTAGACCTTATCTGTACATGGGATGAAAAGTGGGGGATGAAGTTAAATTTGGAGAAATGTTGAGTTATGCAGTTGGGTAAACACAACCCACATTATAACTATACCCTAAATAAAGTTATACTAAAAACTACTGATGACAAAAGAGACCTGAGGGTACACTTCATCCGATGATCTTTTCTGCAGATATCAACTCAATGCTGCCATAAGTAAAGCTAATAAAGTTACCTGGTCGATTAAACGTAACATTAACTCCAGAAGTGCAGAGGTTTTAATGCCCCTATTTAGACATCCTATCATTGGAAAGGGTCCAATAGAAATTTACCAAAACTATTACCAGCTTTAGAAATGATACTTATGAGGAAAAAATGGAATACTTGACATTAATGACACTTGAGTTGCAGCAGCTATGGGGAGACTTATTGATGTTTGACATTATGAAAGATCCCTATCTCAGGTGCGAGTTAGGCTTAAAATATTTAGGAAAAAATATGAGAGCAGAGGGCATCCCCTTCAGGTTTCCAGCAGGTCCTTTAAGACCAATCTGAGAAAATACTCTTTCACCCTTAGAGTAGTACATCCTTGGAATAGCCCACCCTTCGAAGTTGTTATCAGTAAGACCAAGGAGGAATTCAAGAGAAAATTAGATGATTCATTCTATCTGGGGGTGAATTGAGGTACTATCCTTATTAGTATAGGAGCTATATGGGTATTCATGCCTCCTTGCTCCTCTGTGTCTTAGTATGAACCTTAAGGCAAGCTTTAGGGAGGGAGTTAAGGAACAGGCTGAATAGGAGCGGGCCCAGGATGGAGCCTTGCGGGACACCAGTTGTCACCCATCTACTGTCTGAGAGGGTCCCATTGATTTTTACTTGTGTTCTATGTCCAAGGTAGCTGTTAAACCATCCAGCAGTGTCTGGCGATAGCTCAGAGGCAAGAAGTTTGTTGAGTAGGATACTGTGACTGACCGTGTCGAGTGCTTTAATAAGGTCTATGTATAGCGACTCCACTAACTGGCTGTTGTCAAGTGCTGCATGAATGAAGCCAGAGTATTCCAGTAATGCTGTGGTGGTACTGTGGGCCTTCTGGAATCCGTGTTGTTGGGGGCACTGAATATTATATTTGTTAAGGTAGTCCACCAGTTGGTCAGAGACTGTGCATTCAAGGGCTTTAGAGAGAGAGGGTGTAGGATGGAGATAGGCCTGTATTTGGCATGTAGAGCCCGATCTCCACTTTTGTGAACTGGTGCAACCACGGTGGATTTCCACTTCTTGGGGAATTGCCCAACTCTAAATGATAGATTTAATATTTTAGTGAGTGGCTGTATTATTTCATCAAGGGAGAGGGCTATCAGCTTAAGGTCGAAGGAGTCGTTACTGTGCCTGGATTTGCCAAGTGTGCTCTGGAGATATTTTTTGGCTTCTGAGTGGGAGATTTGCTTGAAATAAAATTGAGGGGTTCCAGTGTGGGGCAAATTATGGTCAGCCGGGGTTGCAGTGTGGGGCAAATTATGGTCAGCTGGGGTAACTTCAGAGTTTTTCTTATCAGTATTTAAGAAGTCCGAGGGGGAAGGATGTGACTGAGGTCAGAGAAGGCAATGCTGAAGGTGTCCACTACTGTTTTTGGGTCTTGAGTGATTTCCCCATTTACTAGGAGCATAGAGTGGGATGACTTGTTGTCCTATTCTGTGAGGTTTTTTATGTTGCTCCAAAATTTTTTTGCCATCCCTCCATGTGTTGCTTAGGCTGTCTTTGAAGTGCTTTGCTTTAGTTAGCCTGTTCTCATGGGTACAGGCATTTCTTGCTGCCCTATACCGCTATATGTCAGCTAACTTGCCAGTGGCCTTAGCTTTGTGCCAGAGACAGTCCCTTGTCCCCATAAGATCTAGTAGAGTTTGGGTGATCCAGGTGTTGTTAACACCCAACCTTTATTTTACATTTTCTTACCGGTGCATAGATGTCACATACTGTATTAAAGGTGGTGATAAAGTAATCTAGGGCCTGGTCAACATCTTGGAGGATGCAGAGGGGGCCAATCAAGGTGACTAAGATGGGATTTAAATGAGTTTAGTTGCTCTCTTTTAAGGACACGACTTGTGGCTATGTTATGGGGAAGGTTTTTGGTTTTGTTGGTCCAGAGGCAGGTAACTGGGGATTAGTCACTTGGCATGTCAGCGAGGACTGAGGTGTCAGAAATTTTCTCTGGGTGGTTTGTAAGTACCCAGTTGAGCAGGGTCATTGTACTAGTCCAGTAATTTATCTTTAGTCAGGGTATCAACCATTTGGGAAATACCTGAGCTGGATAAGGTATCTTTGAAGGGGGCTGCCTCATTAGACAGCCAATTAATATTAAAGTCTCCTAGGATTACAAGTTCCCAGTTATAGAAACATAGAAACATAGACTTTGATGGCAGATAAGGACCACTTGGCCCACCCAGTCTGCCCATTTCCCTACCTACTGGATAAGCTGCAGATTCTAGTTAACCAACAGCCTACTTCCTGCAACCCCCCACTATAATTGCCTTGTGTCTGTCCCATTCATGTTTGAATTCCCCCACTGTTTTAGACCCAACGACCTCCTCAGGAAGGCTGTTCTGACGTAGGTCTTCTAGATAGTTATTAGTTTGTTGAAACCACATGTTTGTTCTCTTGGGGGTATGTATATACTGATATTACAGTAAGAGATTTTTTGTAGTTGTCAAGTAATAACCTAATGGCTAGGATCTGAATCTCCTTTTTAGAGTCAATTTGGGGGAGTGCATGGCTGCAGAGGGTATCCCTGATGTAAATGAGACCCCCCACTTTTTTGCCATTTCTGTCCAACCTGAAAAGGGTGTACCCATTGAGTGATAGGGGGCCAAGTCTGGGATTTTAGGGTGAGCTATGTTTCCACAATAGAGAACACATCTGGATTATGCTGGCAGATCCATACTTGGAGCTGGTCTACCTTTGGAAGGTACAGCAGGTATTTATGGAGACACTAAAAGGCAGATGCTGCACTCACGGATTCAAACTTCAAGCTTTCAAACTTACAATGAAGGCATACAAGGCAAGTAAATTTTAAAGCTGATTTATTGGATGCTCCAATACACAATTGAGATGTAAACCTTTGCCCTGGCGCTTTGAGACACAGTTTCTTTGTCATTGTATTTTGAAGCACCGGGGCAAAGGTTCACATCTCGATTGTGTATTGGAGCGTCCAGTAAATCAGCTTTAAACTTCACTTACCTTGGATGCCTTCATTGTAAGTTTGAAAGCTTGAAGTTTGAATCCATGAGTGCAGCGTCTACATTTTTGTGTGCGTCTGATGTACAGATGGGCTACCTGTTAGACGCTGCACTGCCCCCATCTGTATGTCGCAGTCTCAAGAACTTTTTGAGATATTTATGGAGGCCAGTTTTAATGCCCCATTATTGTTCACCCTTACTTGTGTTAGCCCAGTAGGGCCAGGATTGGGATGTTTGTTGCTAGAGAGTAATAAAAGCATCAGGATGCCGATGCAGTGCAGCAGATAATTATTTATTGATTTGATCTTCAGAGTGTGTGTACATCTGTTTTTTTTTCCTGTCCATACAGGCTGTCAGTATTAGAATGAGGTGGGATGGGTTGAATGTTGGTAGTAAAGGGGTACTAGGGATCTGGTAGTCTGAGGGGTTAGTAGAATTGAAATTGTTTCTAGTGGCGTTACAATCTGTTGTTGACCCGTGAGTATAGTGGGGCATTGCTAGTGCAGTGGGTAGGTGGGTGATGTTTACCTGTGTTTGTTTGTGTCTATTAAAGTTTGGGTCATGAACAGTAGAATTATGACAAGTCCACTGCCAGAGAGAGACATTTTTATGTTTGCTGCTAATTTAAGCTACAGCTTTGTGTGTTCCCAGAAGGTAGGGAGGGTAACTATCAGTGAACAGCTGTAATTCACGACAAAAGTGAGTTTTTAGAAAGCTGGAAGTGGCAGGGCAACACTATGGTGCGGTTGGGGGGGACAGGTTGGTGGAGGAATGTCTCTATGTGAACTCTAGTGGCAGGAAGAGGTACCATGAGCAGGGGTGGATAAGACTGAACAGTGTAATTACACTAGGTGGCAGTATAGCAAGAGCAAGCGGGTGAGGCCGTAGGAGATATTAATGAGGTCTCTGCTTGAATACTTGTTGGTGTTATAGCCTAGTGGATAGGGCACGGGGTTAAGAAGACAGCTTAAGAAACGTTATTCTGTATCTTTTTTCATGTTTTTGAATTTAGGCCAAGGTCTACTGTTTGAGACACAACAAGTCAATGATGACAGTTATTGGATCCACATTTCCTTCTTGCTCCAGTAGACCATCGATGCGCACGTTGGAAAGCCGTGCACTGTTCACCTGATGCACTAAATGGAGCTGAAGGATTTTATTTTCTTTAATTATACCAGTGATTGCCACAGCATTTTGCTGGGCCGAGTTAGCCACTTGCTTTACCTCTGCGGAGAGGCCATCCATTTAAGTATCCATGGCAATGAAGCGGTTGTTGAGACCATCCACTTTTTTTTATCTAAGTCTCTTATGGTCTGGAGTAGGGCCCCATAGGTAGGTTCAGCCATCACATTCGCTCTAGCTGTCATCCCACCTTCCCGTTACTGGTCTCTAGAGCTGTAGTTTTTCAGGGATTCCCCATTCTAGAGTAGGACCAGATTGCACCACTGCTATCCTGACAGTCCTACCAGCAACATGTACATTTTTGGTGCATAAATAACAAAATAGGAGCTTTTTTTTTTTTACTTAGTTTGTAGTCATTTGCTGCAACCAAGGAGCCACTATGTGATGCGACGTTTCCTGTAGGCTGCTAGCTTCTCCCCCATGTACAGTGTTTCACACAACTCTGCTTATTTATGTAATAAATGGTAGTTTCATTGTCTGTCTTTATCAGGATGGTTTGGCTTTGCAGTAGTGAGCAGGACATTAGTACTGCTCAGAGTTCCAGCACATTTATGTGCACCTTTCTTTTGTGGGTATTCCAACCCCATTTATTGTTCTCTCCAGATGTCCTCCCCAGCCTGCATCCTTGTAGGGAATCATTGATGGAAGGAAATACCCTGTCTGAGACTGTCCACTTCTTTCCACCACAGTAGTGTTTGTATAAACGTGCTTTATACTGGTACTTGCTGCCGAACTGAATCACTTCTTTGGTGCCAGTGCCTTGTGAAGTCCTACTGGCCATCCCTCATTTACAGTCTGGCCCATGGCACCACTGCCTGGGTCAAAGCCATGAGGTAGAGGAATTTCTATGCAGTCCTTGATAGACCTGCCTGGAATGTTTTACATAGTGAGTCAGGGCTTCTGCCCTTTGCAGAGGAAGAAAAGCTTTGTCCAGTTCTGTGTTTAACTTTGCACGTATAAACTCCAAAATCTGTCTGGGTTCCAAGTGCAACCTTTCTAAATAAACCTAATATCTGTAGGGGGCTCCTTGCTGTCCAAACTGAGCACTCTGCCTCCTCCCGCATTTTTCCACACACTAGCCAGTTATCTAGGCAAGGAAGAACCACTATCCCCTGCCTGAGCAGGTGAGCCGACACCACTGACAAGCACATTGTGGAAACCCTGTGTGCTGTGATCACACCAAAAGGCATTGCTTTGAACTGGAACTGAGCATGCCCTTCTCTGAATCATCAGTACTTTCTGTGGGAAGGTCCTACATGGATAGAAACATAGAAATATGGAAACCTGCTGGCAGTAGAAGGTCTCACAGTCTATCCAGTCTGCCTTGTGAGGTGGTACATGCCCCCTAGGGGTCCATGGCCACCCCTACCCCACCCAACCTCCCCAGCTCCCTTAACCAGCCCTTTATGTGTGTCCCATCCTCTCTTAAATTCATTCACCATTTTTGCACTGACCAGATTCTTGGGCAGTATATCACATGCTTCACGAAAATGTACTTCCTAACGTCCTTTTTAAACCTATCCCCTACCATTTCTCTCTTATTCTGC
Source organism: Neoceratodus forsteri (assembly GCA_016271365.2). Classification (NCBI taxonomy): domain Eukaryota; kingdom Metazoa; phylum Chordata; order Ceratodontiformes; family Ceratodontidae; genus Neoceratodus; species Neoceratodus forsteri. The sequence continues at coordinate 272,534,909 of CM057454.1, forward strand.
CTGGTATTAACGCTGCTAGTCTCTTTGAACAGCTTGCTTGTATCCACTTTTGAATGCCTTTCAAGGATATTGGCTGTTGGTTAGCTAGGATCTGTAGTTTATCCAATAGGTAGGGAAATGAGCAGACTGGGTGAGCCAAACGGTCCTTATCTGCCGTCAAAGTCTATGTTTCTGTGTTTCTGTGATATGAACATTTCAGTCATCCCCCCATCCCATCTGGTATTCAGTGAGTACATGTGAAAACTCTCTATTCTTCCAGTGGAAGTATGCATCCCTTAAGTTTAGTAACCCCAACCAATCCTCTTTATTTTGTAAAACTTTCATGTTCATTACAGAATATGCAGCATAGCAATTGACAAGGAACTGATACAATTCCGAGACTTTGTATATCCTATTAAATAACATACATACCAGTTGTGGAATAGTATAGAGATTGTCCAAAGAATACTTTGATAGATCCATAGCAATAAATTGGTAGATCTGTTCTTATGTACCAAACTTCTACCATAATAATGTAATGTGTGCTATGTGACCTGACAATCTCCTTTCTGTAGGGATTGAACCACTGTTTACAGTGCCACCATTTTGAACTGTTCCTTTTTCAGATGCCTGTTGAGGAGCCTGAGGTCCTGAAGAGGTCACCAGTTTCTACTTTTCCTGAGAGTGAGAAAATACCTTAATAGAAGCACCATCTCAGATGGGAGACAGGGTTCTTCTGTACCAATTTTCTCACTGCCATTTCAGATATGAACTTTTACTGTATTATTTGAGCTGGAAATTCTCCACTGGAATACTGGAAATGCCGAATTTGATTTGGGGAATTTTACATATTAAAGGGTTAAGCCCTGTTTTATTACCTCCAAGACCCACTTGTTTATGGTAATACTTTTCTACTTCTTACGCTAATAAGACAAGTTATCTGGTACTGGCTGTAGGTCTGTGGTAACATGGACAAAATTGTCAGAGGTTGGGCTTTGTCTGTACTGGAGGAGCTGAGACATATTTCCAACTTGCTTCCCTTATACCTCTGCCTCTCCCTGGCCCCTGCTGAACTATATGTTCATAGTGCACATACAGTCTGTTGTAAGAATCCCTAACCATACCTCCCTGTTCTGTAGGGCTTATAACATGTTGAGGACCTTTCTTTCCCAGTTATATTTTTAAAAGTAATTTTTTATCGGACGTCCGGTTCCGGAATGTCTAGATGAACACCATCCTCATCTGGGCTCCCTGACTAAAAGCATTTAAAATGGTGTCCTGCCTAAAAAACTACCAAAATTCTGATTCATTGCAGACGCTGAAACAAGGAAGACAAAAACACAGCAAAAACCTCTCCTCAAGCTATACTTGTATGGCTAAATCTCAGTCGAACAGATTCTTACCTTTGACAGATTTGAACATGGAGGAGGATGAGGAAGGCCTGCAAGAGGGAGAGGCATGCATCCAAAAGCCACAAGCTAGTGAGATCCTCCGTGACACAATAACCCACATAACAGGGGGCGCTAGCAAGCCCGAGCAATATGGCCGCCTTTGAATAGAGCTCCTTTCTAACTTTGGTTTTGGGAGATCAATCAGGTACCTTTTTGCAATATCCCAAAAAAATCTAAATGCAGAAACAGCAATCAGAAGACCCGAAGAACAACATGGGAAATCCTCGGAAGGATCGAACTCTCCATGAAGGAACAAAATTTAAGAACGCTCCCTCTACCACGCGGTCTACCTCTCAACAATGAGCCACAGATGCAGGAAATGAAGGGGAGAAAACTCTACAATCCCTTGGATTTAAAATAAACAGATTAATTGCCTCTGTTTCTGGTCTGGCTGAAAAAATAGATGGCATTGCTAATAGAGTCACAAATCTAGAAACAAAAATTGACCTGGTGTCAGCGGAATCCTCGGATGCCAAAAAATGATTCGATGCGGCAATGGGCGCAGTTAATGATGTGATAAAAGAGAAGAGGTTCTTCCAAATGCGTCTGGAAAATCAGACCAGGGCTCCTAACATTCATCTACTAGGGCTCCCAGAAGGCTGTGAGGGAGATCACCTCGTCCTTTTTCCTTCATGATTGGCTCCAACAGCAGTTTGGCGAAGAGGCAAGCCCATGCATTAAGGGCATTCAAAAGGCCTATAGGATCGCAGCCAGAGGTAGGCCAGATAACCCTGAAGCCCCTTGTACAGTTTTGGCAATCACCGACGGAGTAGCTACAAGGGATTACCTGCTGACTTTAGCCAGACAACATCGGACAGTGCTTTGTGAGGGGGAAACCGTCCAACTCTATCCAGACATCAGTTTTGCCACCAGACAACGGCGGAAGCAGTTCGATGGTACCAGGGCACTCTTGCATGAAGCAGGGATTCAGCACAGTGTAATTTTTCCGGCCCAGTTGAGAATAATGCACCAGGGGCAGATCTTAATTTTTTTAGAATTAAAGGAAGCTAACCGTTGGGTTTAGAGTTATGCACCAAGAAGAAGACGTGTTGCAGACCAGGGCGTGAGCTCCTCAGATGACGATGAGCCATGAAGGAACAGTTAAGATTTCTTCAGTGAAGATCAAGGGGAAAGAGAGAAACTCTGTTTTAGTAAATATAGAAGTTCGTTTAAGCCCAGAGAGAGGTTTGAGTGAGTACTTTACCAAAGTTGTTGTTGGGACTTCCATTCCTGAACACTTTAATTTGCTCTCTTGGGATCTATTAGTAATCACCTTCTGAGTGACAGTCACATAAAATGGACTTTATATAGGTCATCTATATAAAAACACTTAAAGTTGGTTTGTTGTTTAATTAAGTTTGGGAAAACCAGATCCTCTTAGTATTTGTCATGGTTGCTCCCATAGTAGAGGTGTTCTAATTCAATGTGGCACGACCTTTTTAGAATTATCACAGTTTGTGATGCTTATTTACAGTTAAAGCATGGACTTTCTCATAACCCCTTTTTAGGGGATATTTGAATATGTTTACTATGTATATTAATACTGATGTAGTAATTTTTCCATGCTGCCCATGGGTTCTATTACTAGCAAATCTGTATTAAAACTCATATATAATAATTAAGTAACTCCCTAGGATGTATTTTAAAGCAGTAGAATAACTAGTATATAGGAATTTTAGAGGGGTGGCGTCCTCATTGTGTCCAGAATGTAACTATCATTTGAAATGTCTCTGCTTGGAATGTATTGTATATGTACATTGAAAACAATAAATACAAAGTATAAAAAAAAAAACCAATAACCCACATAACAGGTACCATGGCTGGAAGAGGAGGAAAACGGAAAGGCAGTGATCCCCAGACAGCCCCTCACCCCGAACAAGCAATTCTACAGGCTGTCGCGCAATTAAGAGAGGAAATGTGGGTCTCCATTCAGGAACTCAGAGCTGATTTGCGAGCCCTACAAATTCGCGCTGCTGACGCCGACCAGCAGATCTCAGATAATATCACCAAAATTGAATCTCTCGAGTCATCGGTTCTTCTTTTGGCTGCAGGCCAGCTACATAATTCCTTACAGCAGGAGGACACCAATAATCATAGTAGACGCTAAAACCTTTGAATATTTGGTATGCAGGAAGGCGAGGGAGGCGCCGACCCCATGGCTTATGTGGACTCGTTTTTCAGAACAGTATTGGATCTGGGGCCAGATTACCCCCATGACTTTGAACAAGCTCATCGAGCTCTTGGCCCCAGGCCTAAGGCAAAAGATGCAAGGCCCAGATCATCCGTGGCCAGATTTCAAAGCTACCAGTCTAAAGAAACAATACTGAAAAAATTATGGCAGAAAGGAAAAATTATGCTGGGCTCTCACCGCATAATTATTGATAATGATTATGCCCAACATACGCAAAGTCAAAGGAGAGCTTATGCCCCTCTTTTTCCCATCTTACGTTCTCAACAGATAAAGTTCCGGACCCCCTACCCCTCCAAACTTACAGTCATGCTGCCAGAAGGTCCAATCTCTTACAACTCAGCCATGGAAGCAAAGGAGGACCTTTACCAAAGAGGGGTGCTCAAGGATTGTATGCTGGGCCAGACTAACGTCTCCAAGAATATCAACCTGGGACAACAGGAATCTGAGAGGCCTTCTCGACCTAACTTGACCATAGAGGAAATGCTGCGTAAGATCAGCCTTTTGAGAAATCCTACCTTGGCAGTGGAATAGAAGTAAGTCCTGGGTATTCTGTATTCTGACTGTACTCTGCTCGGGGGTTCGGGATGGGGAGGTGGGGGTGGGGAAGGAATCGATGGGGGGCGGAGGGCCGGTGACAACCTATCGACTAAATGCCACCCCATGCAGTGATTATCCTGAGGCTTTTCGTAATTCTAGCACAACAATTAGGCACTGAACTGCTAAGTATGGGAGGGGATCCCCCTAGGTGGCGGGTGTGATGCCTGGCCAAGGAGGCCCAGGTGATGGTCGGTGCACTGGGCTTCTCTTCCCTCCTGCCAGGTTGGCTTTCCCTTCACTCTGCCTCCCTCAATCCTCAAGTAGTTCCTCCATATGCTCAGTCCAGGTGGGACTCTTGCGACAATCCCCTCAGGGCTGGGTATGGTCAGATAGAATTAATCCCAGATGAAGAATAGGATAGACTACGAGTATGGACTTGTCTTTTTTTTTAACCTCAAATCAATACCATGACGTTCACTTCATTACCTGAAAAACAAGAACCTCATCCTGACTTTTGGTTAATGTACCTTACCACATGCGAAAGAGGGTGACCAGTGCCCATTAAGGACAAGCAACAAAAGAGCAACTGACTGGTGGGGGGAGAGAGAATGAAGGAAAACTCTGGTGTCCTGAAATCCTCTTTCTCTTCCCCATTTACTCCCCCCATATACCCTCCCCCATTTTTTCTCTTTCTCTCTCGCTCGCTCTCCTTCCTTTCTTCTTCTCTCTTCCTTCCTTCCTTCGTTCTTCTCTCCCCAAGGTCCAGGCCTGTTCTCTTTTCCCCTCTTTTATTTTTCAGCCCCCTCTCTAGCTTCAGCAGTCAGTCAAGAAGACAATTGGCATAATGGATGGGGGAAGGGGAAATAGGCCCAATGGTAACTCCTCCCTGAGACCATAAACTACCCCATCCCTTTTTAAAAACCTAAAGGAATGTTACTGTCCCCTAGCGGAAAGCTGGAGGGATGGAGGGTCCAATACTCCCACAAAGATGGGTCACTAAGGGGAAAGCTGGGAGAGCACCCTAATGAACCATAGTGTTCGGGTAACATGAAGGAGTATGGGTGGGGTGGGAGAGGGAGACTTGAAACCACCTTAGTCACTTCAGTGTTATTAGCCCATACACTAAAGAAAGTGGCTATTCAGAGTAAATCATCTCTATGTTGCCTCTTATGCATCCCGAGGGTTCTCACTATAGGCATTGGTTCCCCCGGCTTGTACATAGGGTTTGTGACCGATCTTTAGACACAGGGGACTGGGGGAGGAGGGGAGGGAGGAGGGGGAGGAGGAAAGAGAAATTAGGGAATGCCCAGTAGTGGAGACCAGTTCTACCGGTAGTCTCCTGCAAAGAAGGCCATGGGGCTCTTCCAACTTTCATTGGACCCTTAAAGATAATCATCATGTGATAGGGTTGCCTTAAATCTAACTAGACCATGAAGGGTATGATGGCTGGCCTTTGGGCTAGGTTTCTTCCCCTCACATATCGGGGGGGAGACTGGGGGGGGATCAGAGATGGTGGGTCTGAATAGCGGTAACTAATCTATAATAATTGAAAACAAGGGAGGGATTATACAGGGAGTTTAGGGAGCCCAGACTAACTAGTCATTTCAGACAACTCAGGTGGGGTAATCCCCTCCTTTGAGGCATCTCCACTCCTAGGAGATCCTCGATCAAACCCGGTCCCACTGGGGAGACTGGCTTGAGATTCATACAGGGTGGTTTGGTGTTACCACCTTAATGATGGAAGTACACAGCTACATAGTTCTCTTTAATATAATTATGTTTAAAGTTGAAGTTAATTCATGTTTACAGTGGTTTGGAAGGAGATGCAGGAGACAGTGTACCATGTTACAATGCAATGTTTTAATAGAACAAGTTCAGAAGTATCATTTTGAGAGATCCAGCAAATTGTTCGGAAAGGGATCAAAGGCAACAGGTAATCTTCTCAGTGTCCGGGGGGAAGTGGTCCGGGTGATGTCAAGTTGGAATGACCTGAAAAATAAACAAATAGTTCATGAAAGACAGCTACTCAAAATGACAAGAAAAGCAACAAGTAATAAACCTAAAACAATAAAAAATGGAATTAAAACAAACAAACCCAAATGAATACTCAACCAGTAAAGATTTACTCCATTAATGTCAACAGTCTTCATAACCCCATTAAACAATCATGAACGATGCAACAAAAAAGCAGATATTTTATTTATACAAGAAACACATCTCTCAGATCATGAGCACCAGAAACTATCTTGTGGGGGTAGATACGCTGTTCATTCCTCATCTCACCCGAGTGGACGCAGGAGGGGAGTGGCAATAATGATACCGTCAACAACCCAATTCAAAATGAATAAAATATATTCAGACGGACTAGGACGCTACGTCATAATTTAAGGTTGCCTATATAAGAAGTCACACTAGCCAATATATACTTACCTCCACAGACTAAAACACCAATACTCCATCAGATTCTGGCAAAAATACTGGACCTTCACCAGGGACAGATATTAATGGCTGGGGACTTCAACATGACTATCGCACCGAACCTTGACTCATCAAACCCTAAAATTTATCGCCTATCTACCCCCATAAAATACCTTAAAGCACAACTAGAAAATCTTGGTTTGGTGGACATCTGGAGGAAATTTTTTTCTTCTGCCTCAGGCTTCACATACTACTCGGATAGATTTCACTCGTATTCAAGATTGGATTATTTCTTCACTTCATGTGAACATTTTTCCATAGTTACTGACTATTTGCCTTAAAATAATTTCTGACCATCACCCTCTATTATTAAAACTTGACCTGGGCAAAAAAGTGAAACAAACACTTTGGAGGCTAAACCCTTATCTTTTGAAGGATATAGAATTCACAGACCACATGAAAAAGAGAATCCCTCCATTTTTCGAAGAAAATGCACCATCAACAGTCTCAGAAGCCACCATCAGAGGCGAGATTATTGCATATGCTTCATGCAAAAAAATAAAAGAAAGGGAGAGTAGATACAATAACCTTATTACGGCACTGCAAACCTTCCAGCTGCTTTATAGAGATGGGGACAAAGATTTACAAACCAAAATTATAGAAACCAAAGCAGCCATCCAAAAAAATAATAGATGACGGGATCCAAATGTCTCTTTTATATTTAAGACAAGCTAATTACGAGGGTGGGTCTTGAGGAACATGAAGCTTGGCTCAGAAGTTGAGAGCAAGAAAAAACGCAGTAACAATATTGAAAATTAAGCATCCTCAAACGGGTAAGATTACACATAAAGAAGAAGAAATAAGACAAGCTTTCGCTTACTATTATCAACAACTATACTCATCACATAACACCTCCTCCCAGGAGGTCAGGCAAACCTTTCTAGCCCAGTTACAACTTCCAAAACTAACAAAAATACAAATCCAGAAACTGCAAGCCCCGATCGTAGTTGAAGAAATAAATGCTGCAATCAATAAACTATCACCAGGTCACTGCCTGGGTCCAGATGGATATGCCAATGAGTGGTATAAACTTTTTACTAAGGAATTAACTCTAAGACTTCTTTTGCTGTATAGAGAGACAGCAAGGGGAGAATCAGCCCTGTCAACGTGGGACTATGCCACAATTGCAGCTATCCCAAAACCTAATGGTAACAAGCTAGATCCATCCGCCTATCGTCCGATATCCATATTAAACTCGGACTATACAATTTTTATGTCCATCTGGGCCAACAGAATAGAAAATATCCTTCCAACAATAATACACCCAGACCAAGCAGGTTTCATTAAAAATAGGTCAACAATGGACAGTGTCAGAAAGTCCCTAATCTTAATGAAATATATCCAAACCCGGAAAATTTCAGCAGCCTTTATAAGCCTAGATGCTGAAAATGCATTTGATCTGGTCTATTGGCCCTTTTTATGGGACACACTTAAAGCCTTTGGCTTCCCGGACTCTCTTGTACAATGGTTGTGTCAAATATATATCTTTCTCCCAAAGCATATATTCGTATAAACGGGGGACTTTCTTCACTGATCACAATTCACCAAAGCACAAGGCAAGACTGTCCTCTCTCCCCTTTGCTGTTTGTCCTATACCTCGAACCCCTAGCCAAGGCAATAAGAACATCCAAAAAAATAGAGGGTATTCCCAGCAAAATGAATACAAGATCAGTCTCTTTGCTGATGATATTCTCCTCTCCCTCTTACCCCCCTCAGATTTGATCAAAGAGACATGGAAAATTCTGTCACGATTCAAGGCATTGGCCAGTTTTAAATTAAATATCTCTAAAACCAAAGCCTTCTTATACAACTACACCCTCCAAATACTTTAAAACGAAGCTTAACCATCAAATGGCATTAAACTAAAATAAAATATTTATGCATTCACATACCGCAAAATCTTCAAGTAATTGAATTAATCAACTACGAACCTATTTCTATTTCAATCAAGAAAGATCTAGACAGTTGGACACACTTACCACTTTCCCTATTTAAACACATTGAGATCATCAGAATGAATGTCCTATCTCGACTATTGTACCTGTTCCAAAACATCCCATATTTCCCATCATCATACTACTGTATTTTAAATCATGGGACAACATGATATCAACATTTATCTGGAACAAACAAAAAACATGAATTCGACTTTCTATACTAAAATTATCATTGGCCCAGGGTGGAACAAACCTTCCCGACCTCAAAAAATACACCGAGGCTGCATTTCTACGAATACTTCTCCTCTGGCTTTCCGATCAGTTTGACTCCCTTTGGAAGAAATTAGAATTTCACCTGAATGACATGTATGACATCAACAAAATAATTTTTTCTTCCCCCGGGAGGTCCCCTCCCACAAAAGACTTTACTGACATGCTGTAACTTCACAAGTTTTAAACATATGGTTTAAAATGCGTGACAAAGAGCCATTTCAGTTTACCTATGAATACTGCAAGGTCATTTCGGAGGATGAACTCTTTGTCCAATCAATCACACAATGATCTGACCTTCTCTCGTTGGCGTAGATTAGGACTGGAACAGGTGTTCCAATTCCTGGGTCCCAATGGGATACTATCATTTTAAGAATTAAAGCTTAAATTCAATCTCTCAAATGTCGATCACTTTAGATATCTCCAAATCAGAAATCACATACTATGTAACCGAATTATTCAGGCCAAACTGCCTCCCTCACTCTCTCCTCTCCTAAAACTATTTTTTGATCACTCCCGGGGACACCATTGGAATCACTTAAATGGAAATCTAAACAAAATGATGCGAGACCTTACCAAAGAATCAACAAGTTCAACACTGATATGTTGGAATAGGGACTTAGATCTTGATGTCTCTAAAGAAGAGTGGTCCTCTTCATATCTGCGAGCGGTTAAAATCACTCAATCACATATTTGGAGAGAGTATTCATGGAAGTGTAGATCCAGGTTTTTCAGGTCACCGGCACATTTGACGAAATACCTTCCAATTGAATTTGGGGTTTGTTGGAGGGGATGTGGAGGTAAGATGGCTGACCTTGCTCATATCATGTGGCAATGCCCACATCTAATGCCCTTCTGGATTAGTCTACAAAAAGAAATTAGTGACAGCCTTGGAGAGAACATTGAACTTACAGCAGAAATGGTACTTCTGGCTGTCTACCCGCACCATTCCCCCCCATGGACAAAAACCCTGCTGCCCATTTTTTTGCTGGCAGCACAAAAATCCCTAACAAAAAAATGGATAGCTAAAGATGTTCCTACCATACAAGATTGGAGGAGAATAGTGATATCTATATATCAGATGGAAAATATCACTGCTAAACTTAATAACCAAATTCATAAGTTTGCCACTCTTTGGCAGAAATGGTCGCTTTATCAAGCAGGAGTCGACCCTAACTTCTGCCCATGACATGTTAGCCATTGGGGAGATAAAGGGAGTGTAAAATGGAATTAATTATCTGAGTAAATTAACAAAGAGTACTTACTCCTTTCCTAATGCTTGACTGTATTTATGCATAGATCTCTATTTTGACTCAAACAACTGTACCTTGTAATATAACAAAACTGAAGTGAGTATCAGATAATTACAAATTGTAAAATGTCTCCTGTTTTTACAAAAAAGTTTAATAAAAACGTTTAAAAAAAAAGTAATTTTTTATCAACTTTTTTTCATATACACTTAGTTAAACACCAAATAAAGAGGTACCCTCAAAGGGTAAATCAGTTGCTTTACTCTTCATGTGCTGAGAGGACCCTGTGGTCAGGTTTTTTGGAATCTTTATTGATATGTTGCTGAGAAATTTACTTTTGCATTCTCACAAGCTGCCACCTCACCTGAATAACTTCCTCAGGGTTAGGGTGAATGTTCAGTATATAAACTCTAATCCGTCCCTGGTTACCGCATACCTTTTTTCTGTTTTCTTGTCTATGGTCGTAGAGGTTGAAGATCAATCAAAAATGTTTTCTAACATTCTGAAAAGCCTTATGGATGGGCATAGACACTGTTTTTGTTGAGGTCAGGCCCAACATACACATAAACTGTCCCTTCTCTGTGTCCATTGATGTCTCAGTGGACAACAGATTCAGCATACCAGCCATTTGGATGACAAATGCAGTATACCTGTAGGATGAATAGTCTCAATAAATAAATAAATAAGTAGTCTTAATTCACCCTGCTAGGGGAAACAAATGCCTCAACTGTATTGTATGGGGAGATTGGTTCCTCCCCCCCTTTCCTCCTCAAAGCATTCTGGAGGATACTGGGAGGGGCATCAAGGGCAGGTTTTTCAATGCAAACATGTGAAATTTGCCAGCAGAAAAAGGCAATTTGTTCTACCGAATCTGCATCTGTTTAATGTCCTTTACAGAGGGTATACTATTTTCAGGTAGTGGTTCTTCTATATGTTGCTTAGGCATAGAAACCTCAAGGTGCTTCTCTCATTTTATTTTTCATCTGTAGTTTTTGACTGGTGCTCAGAAAGTCACTTATGTTTGTTTTTTGGTTTTTATTTTGTTTGGCTACCATCAGAAACATCAGGCTGGTCCCATCTAGGAGCCCCATGCTTATTAGAAGTACATGGTTTCGCAGTCTTTTATGTTTCCTTGGTTGCCAGAGATGACTGCTCCTTACAGTGCATTGCAACTTTTTTGCTGTCTCCTTGGTTTCCAGAGACTGCTGCAGAGAAATATCATCTGAAGCACAATGTCTACATTCAGTGGAGCCTTTCTCCACAATGTGTTTCCTTATTTGTTTATAGGAGAGCACTCCCAAGAAGCTCTTGTGGAAACTGGTTAAGACAATGTCTCCTGTTTAGCCACCCTTTTTGTGTTTGTTTTAGGTCAGAAAACTGCAAAGATTTTTTATTTATTTATTTGAAAGAGTTTCACCAAGAAAGACAGACTATAATAGCTTGTTTCCAGATGCATCCTGGGGAAGGGTAAAAGGGGGAAATACAATTGATAAAAATTGAAGTACATATACATGATGAAGCTTGAACATGCAACGTAATATATTTAAAAATAACCAAACTTTTTTTTGTGGAATAGATAGGTGGCATATGTCAACCAGATAAGGAGTAGTACATACTGTATATGCAACTATATGCAACACACTTGTAAAAGTTACATCACATGTGTACAAAAATAAATAAGATGAAACAAATAAATAAACAAACACTCCCAAACAATATAGACATAAACAACATACATACAAAAACAATGCCACTGATAACATATGATGGATTAGCTATTGAGTATTATACAATGGCAAAGACATTTCCTGACCTGTGATTGGTCAGTGAGTGCCTGGAACAGTGATGTTATTACACAATGACATCACTGTATTAAGACCAGGCACATACATGACCGCATAAACAGCTTAATCTGGTTCAAGGTCAGTTGGAATTCATCTGTATCCCCCTCCCCCGGGTCGTGCCTGAAAATAGGCAGGATTTGTCTAGTGCACTTACCCGGCCAACAAAAACTAAATAAAATAAAAAAATAAAATTACACAGCATTAAATCATGCTTCCCATACACAAGCAACCGCCAATCTGGTCAGCCCCTGTAAAGCAATGCATGCCCCCGAGAACGTCACTTTCCCAAAACACCAGTTCCTCAGAGAACGTATTCAGTTAAAGAAAATGCAATACTGCAAAAGACAAAACTGCCTAATGTTCATGCCCATTTCTTTTCTTCAGTTTTGTTTTTCCTAAAGCGAGCGGCTTCACTGAACCATGGAGACCGTAACTTCTGGTCATGCAGTTCACTGAAGCTGCTTTGTTCAAATGGCCGTAGCCTCTCGTCCATTTACTTTTGGTAACAGTGTGAAAATGACTGAAAATGTCACCAAAACATGACATTCAGTTTCTGTGCTGCCAAGAGAGAGGAGTGACAAGAGTGACAACACTACCATTCGCTGTTCATTGCTCCGACAGCGTGTGTGCTCGCTTCTCAGCTCTTGCTCATTCCTCCACATGTTACCATTCAAAACCTGATAATACAAACCAAGAAAACTGTCTCAGTTGAAGTACAAGCCCACAGACAATCCTGTCTGTATATGTCTGTCTGTCTCTCTCTCGGGGACAACATGGGGGGTGTGGTGAGAAATATACAGAATCCCAGAATGAGATGGGGCACTGGACTGTGAACCACTAGCACCACCTACTGGACTACGTTTTGTTATATTTTCAACATATGCCTCCTACACAAAAATAAAAGACAAAAATGTCATAGACATTTTTTTCAACTTTTTATTATTATTTTTAAACGAGCCATTGTATAATAGCAATAAGGCACTCCAGGGTGTGTGTTATTGTGTAATAACGTCACTCTTGAGGTGGTGGAAGCACTCGGCTTTGCCTCGTGCTTCAACCCACCCCAGGAGTGATGTTATTACACAATAACACACACCCTGTCATGCCTTATTGCTTAAGTAAGTGTGGGCACAGCCAGATTGGTGGATAAGGAGGAGGGGGGTTATAGGAATAAGGAGCACCTGCACCTCTTCACCTCTCCGGGATGCAAACCCCACAAGGGGATTGACAGTGAAAAGGAAAGGTACACTAGGTTGGGTTAGGGAGTATCTGGAGGAAGGAAAAGCTGGCACTAGCATTTAAAAATGAAGGAAAGTAGTCCATAACACATTAGAACAGACAGCATTCAGATGAAACAACTACACAAAGTACATGAAGTTGTAAGAATTGAATAGGAGAGAGAGGGGTCATGGGGAGGGGGGAGAGGAAGTCAAACCATGTCCCTGAGGAACAGATTTCACACTGCTTAATATAAACCCAGCCAGTGCTGAAGGTATAAGGCAGGCCAAGGAGAAGGCAGAAGGGGGGTGAGAATGGAAAGAACAGAACGGTAATAGAGTAAAAGAGAGAAAATGAAAGTGAGGAGGGACAGAAGCCAGAGAGGGTTTGGGGGGTGCGAGGCTAGCTATTAAACCACACTGCTCAGTATAAACCAAGCCAGTCCTAACCTTATGGCACGCCAGACAAGGGGAAGAAGGGGGAGTGAAATTGGTAAACTAGACAGTAGCAGGGGAGAGGAGAGGTAGTGCAGGCGAGGTGTGTCAGAGGCAGTTACAAGATGGAGAAATGTGGCGATGCAGAAGAAAGGACAAAGAGCGAATAGAAGGGACAGGACAGATATCTAAGGGGAGTGAGTTCCACGTATTTGCAAAGCGATAGGAGAAGGCAACTCTCCCTGAGTTTGAGGTTCAGGTAGGGACAGCGAGGGTCCTATGGGGGAGTTGCAGAGAGAGTAGGTTGGGGTGGGAGGGATTGAGGGAAGGGCACTGAAGTAAGGTGGAAGGGAGCCAAGCCAGTAATTCCCAACTAATGAGGCACAGTGGACAAGATGTCTTGCCCCAAGAGAGGAGAATGAGAAAGCTATGTAGAGGTCACAGTGGTGTGTACATGGTGGACAGGCAAGAGCAAAGCGACAGAAGGAGTTGAAGAGAATGTCCAATCTGGCAAGGGTGGACTTAAGGGCAACACTATAGACAATATCACCAAAGTAAAAGATAGGGAGGATCATTTTCTGAATGCTCTCCCTATGGAACAGTGGAGGAAGGTAGCCACAGTGTCTGTACAGAGCACCTACTTTGGGAAGAAGCTTTTTGTGGATAGCATCCATGTGACCAGCAAAGTCATGGTTCCTCTCACGCCAAAGCCCAAGATATTTAAAAGATGAGACATCCTCAAATATGAACCCCTCACAGGTATGAAAGGAAGGAGTAGCAATAAGCCTGGCAAGCTTTTGCCTGGTGCCAAAAGGTCATAGATACCATCATTTTGGCATTTAGTGACATTTGATTTGAGCAAAACCAGCACTGGATATTATTGAAGTCTAGCTGTAGGCTGGCTACCACATCAGAGGCATACAAAACAGTATCGTCCATGTACATGTGTGTATCAACTGAAGAGCAGGCTGAAGGTAAGTCCTTCAGTAATATCGAGAAGAGTATTGGTCCAAGTACTGAACCCTGACGGACTCCGGTGTTTATAGGGAGAGGGGGTGAGAGGGAAGTGCCTATCCTGACTGATTGGGACCTACCTATAAGATAGGAATGGAACCAGTGAATGGTTGATTCAGAGAGGCCAGCTGTTGAGAGCTTGCCAAGGAGAAGGGAGCGGGCAACAGTGCTGAAGGCATTGGCCAGGCTGACAAATATGGCAGAAGTGATACATCCCTCATCCATGCCAGAGAGAATGGAGTCAGTAAGATGGAGAAGGGAGGTTGTGGTGGAGTGGGCCTTGTGAAAACCAGACTGGAAGTTGGTGAAAAAGGGAGGAGTCATTGAAAAGAGAGTGCTGACCCAGAACTAGGTGCTCTTGGAGTTTAGCAAGGATAGGGAGCAGAGATATTGGGCGGAAGTTACCTGGAAGTACATAATGTTTAAAATGTTGATCTGTGCCCAAACAATCAAAACAAAGACCATGGCCATCTGCGTTTGCCAGCCAATACTTACAGGATTGAGGACTGGCAGGGAACTGTATATATCAGAGTAGTAAAACTAGTTTTCACAAAATATCATGTACCAATAGCTGTACTAGCTAACTGGCCAAATGAAAAGTGGGCTAATAATGGTCTCTAATAAAGGGATTAGCACAAGATGCATTTTCTGAAGAACAGAGCTGTAACTTTACTGTCTGATATTTTGAGCTTACATTCCCTACAGATCAGTTACAAAAACACAAATTTTACAAGGGACAGAAGAAAATTTGGCAAAATCAGGGACACCCCTGAAAATCAGGAAGAGTTGAGAGGTATGTTTCACACTACTACCGATTTATATTCAGGGAGCTCTGTTACACCTAGAAATAGGTCCTAACATGTCCCTTTGAATCAATAAACCAAATGTACATCTATTTAATACATCAGTCCCTTCATGAAGCTGCAGCAAAATTCGTTGTACAGTGATTTCTCAAGCTCCATTAAAAAAAAGTTATCTGGCTTATGAATGTTTCTGTGCAGAATGACACTGAGTTTAAAGAGCAACTGAAGGGAAGAACTGCAGACTTTACTAGGGAAAATGGGAAAGGTGACACCCCGACTCCATCAGATCGGATGCACTTACAGTAGTACTAACAAGGAGAAATTATTCACTATTCAACTAGGAAAAAAGGAAAGAATTTCTAGGCAAGTAGAACTAGAAACAAGATTATTTGCTCTCTCTCCAGAACACAAGATTACACTAAGTGAAGAAGTTAAAAAAAATATACAAAAAGAGGGTGGAACGGAATAAACTTATTGATGGCAAGATTGTGGGTAGCCTATACTATGCTAGACAGAGGTTCTATAAAGCTGGCAACAGAGCTGGCTGAGCAAGGAGCAGCTCTGACAACAGACAGTGAATACAGCAGTATTGAATATTAAAGAAGAGTATTTATTTATTTTATTTATTGAGAGATTGGAATTACAATCCTTTGAGTTAGAGACTCCTTTGCAAAGGCTCCATGTCATGGAAGTACAAAACAAGAGAAATGGACAATACAATGAAAAAGATATTACGAATGAATGTGAATGGTCAAACAACCCAGAGTCGAGTGTGGTACAAAGGTAACGAGCAATACACTGAAAGGTATTTCATCTGAATGCAGAGGGTAAAACAACCCAGAGTCAAACTTGGTACAAAGGTTTCAAGCAAATTAAGCTATTGCTTACATTCAAATTTCAAGGACGATATAAGGTTTCCTAAGCCAATAAAAGAGATACTTAAGATAAAGGCCCAATACATCAGAAGAATCAGTCAGAGTACAGGGAGAGGAGTGAGGAGGAAGGTGAGGCGTGTACGTTCACTCAATATTATAAAACCCCGTATCAGGCAAAAAGAGGTCCAGACCATGGAGCTCTGGTGGGGGCCTTCCATTATACACTTCTGTTAAACACTGTCGCACATGAAGCTAAGAAGGCAGTGGATGCCCCAATTACCAGTACTTAGTTAGGGTAAGCTATAGATACATTTAAAAATAGTAAGGCTGCTGGCCCAGAAACTCAGTCCAGTATTGCTGGCATCTTTTGTGTAGGTACAAAAGGACAGAAAAAAAACACCTTCGTGGAATCAGGCACTTGTTACCATCTTGACCAAGCCTAGAAAAGTTTTTTTAATACAATTTTTGGCCAAGAAAGACACATAAAGCCAAAGCTTGTTTCCAGGTGCATCTCGGGAGCATACGGAGGTTAAGTGCCTTGCTTGTGGTCACACTGATTGCAGGTGGCGGTGCTGGGATTCAAACCCAGTTTTTCAAGTTTGCAGCTTAGTGCTCTTAACCACTGCACTAAAGATTTGACAGCATACTGGTCATATAGACCAATATCACTGTTAAATGTGAATGCTAAGCTATTTACTTCAAATCTGGCATGGAGATTATAAAACGATATTCAGGCCATAGTCCATTCGGATCAAACTGGTTTTGTGAAAGAGTGATACCTCCAGGATAATATTAGGTGACTCATCAATGTTTTTACTTCACAGCAATCACAAAAGCAGTTTCAGTTGGCTATTTCCAGGGATGCAGAGAAGGCCTTTTGACCACACCAATACCCTACAGAAAAAAATAATTTGGCCCAAATTTTATGTATTGCACGCAAGAGCTCTATGCAGCCCCAGAAGCCAGAGTGACAGTCAATGGGATTCACCCCCCCTTTTGGCCTCACTCGTCGAATGTGACAGGGCCGCACCCTATCTCCTTCCCTTGCTGTTTTTCATCTCCATAAAGCTTCTGGCAGCAACAGTCCGGCAGAATCCACACATCCAAGGAGTTCAGGTGGCAGGCACAGCACAAACTGTCATTATATGCAGATGACACATTGTCTTTATCTATCACTCCAAAACCTCAGTGCCTGAGCTGATAGACTTACTGCAGCACTACGGAGTCCTG
Organism: Neoceratodus forsteri; assembly: GCA_016271365.2. Taxonomy (NCBI): domain Eukaryota; kingdom Metazoa; phylum Chordata; order Ceratodontiformes; family Ceratodontidae; genus Neoceratodus; species Neoceratodus forsteri. The sequence goes on from CM057454.1 coordinate 272,552,420, forward strand.
GCAGGGTAAAAAATTAATGAACAGAACCTGAAACACTGGTGCGCAGCGGTTGACCCCCACCAGGGTTCAAACAGACCTTTCCATTCTCCTGAGTGAAAAATAATAATATTAAATATCTAGAGGTGGCTGTCACCTGATATTTCTATATTGTTTAACTGAAATTCTGACAAACTCATGGGAGAACTCATATGGAGCACAATACCTTTCTCCTTATGGGGATGAGCCTCTATACTAAAAATGGACATCTTACCTTGCTTATTATTTTTATTTCTGACTTTCCTCATCCTCATACCAGAAAATGTCTGGAAGCAGCTAAAGAGAAAGCCGTGTTCTTTTCTCTGGCAGTGAGCCGAATCTAGAATCTGACTTGTCACACCAAACCTGGCTACAAATAATGAGGGAATGGGTGTTTCTCAATTTCAAACTTTATTATCAGTTGGCTACTACAGTAACATGGGCCACCCAAAAATGGACTTCAGGTTTTTTATGAAGCAGAAAATGAAGCAGCAGCAGCAGCATCCTACCCATTACACCCTCCCAGCAGTGCCAGTGACCACAAGATTTGTCAAATCTATAAATAACCCAGGCTTCCACACACAACTAAGGTTCTGCTACAAGCCAGGCAGGACACATCAACCCTTAATTAAGCAGCACTAGTCACAGTCATAGTGGGTAACCCTGAATCCCAACCACCTAGAGAAGACAGTGGATATTCAAATTTGGAACTAGAAAACTCTCACAAGATTTGGACAGTTGATACTTAAGGAGAAATTTCAGCCTTTGCATAATGATTTCTTCTGGTATTGACAGGTATGACACTTCCTACACACAGACAGTACTTCCAAGGCTGACAAGAGAACAAACTCATTTAGTGGTCTTTTATTACTGGGTAGTCAAATTAACAAGGAGACAGAGATGCATCTTGGCACTATACCACCTTTTGCTGAAATGTTCGAACATGGACACCAAGTATGTAAGCAAAAATTGGAGGTGAAAGCAGGAGACTCTATTTCTGATTGGGACTGGGTAAACATAATTGTCTCTGGGGGAAAGGGTGACTTCTTTCTCATCTTGGAGGGAGTATTGATAGTCACAGCTTGTTTTATTCCCTCACCCCCCACAATTACTAAGCATTTAAAGACCACCCAAATGGACACGTGTTGGAGAGGCTGCAGCAGTAAGGGCACTCATATGCATATATTCTGGTTGTGCCTTATAGTAGCCCCATACTGGTCAGCCATACATACCGTAAAGAATTGGAAACAATCTGGGGATAAAACCTTCCCTGTCTCTTACAAACATTTACTATTGGGGAAGTCTAGAGGCATTCAAATGCCCCTAAACTTAATTCAAATCTTATAAGCAATGTTGTTACTAGCTATTGAAGTGCTCACTATTAATTGACTTTCTCCAGCAAAGGATTAATAACCTATTTCACGCGGAAAGTATTACAGCTGATCTTAAACTGATGAAAGAAAATTTTCTAAATAAATGGCAGCCACGGATGCTGTGCTTGATGAGAGGGGATGGTACAGTTAGTAGCAGCTCAGATTAAGTCCATAGGAGAGAAGGAGCACCTTGGAAAGTATGGGGAGACCGGAATGCTTCCGTAATAGAGATAAGCTGGTGGACAGTAAAGTAGATGGCCCATATACTGTACATATTGGGGGGGGGGGAGGTTAAAAAGGTCACAGGAAAAGTTCAATAAAGTTGAACAAAAAAGAGACGAGACAACAGGTGGCAAAGTTGAAGTTAAATGGTGTTATTCATTACAGTTAGTGGTTAAAATGGTTTCAATTGGCATTTACACTCTAAGGGCCAGATAGTCAGAAATGTGCCAAAGGCCGGCGCAAGTCTGGCACAGCACAAATCCGATGCACCGTGGTGCAACAGGAGCCATACACAGAGGTTGCACTGGCCGCACTGCACCAGCGCAGCCCAGCTGAATATGGCACAGTTGCACCATGGTGCAACTGTGGATGCACCATGGCACAACCACAGGTGCACCATGGGCAGACACAGAAGCCCCATGGCAACCGTGGGAGCAGAGCACCAGAGCAACAGAGGGGGGCACGGCACAGAGAGAAGACCCAGGGACAGAGCCAGGGAAGCAGAGTGACAGGCCACTGGAGGCCACCACCAGCTGGGCACAGCAGGGTGCACACAGGCACCCAGACCCCCACCCCAGAACACAACAGTGGCACAGATAGTAGGCAACAGGGGATGCCAGTGGGGGATGGAGGGCCACCAAGGGGGCCCCCCACAGGCAGCAGGCTGTGCCCCCACTGCACACCCAGACCAGGGCAGGCCACACCCAGGACCACACAGCCAAGTGGACACACCCGCCACACAACCCTGACAGCCATCCCAAGGGCACCCCAAGGCACAGCCATCACCTGAGGAGAGGGACACCACCACTGTGGGACACACTGCAGCACACATCAGTGATCCACAGAAGCACAACATGCACCCCAACACATACACACCACACGGACAGGCACTGGGCCACTGTAGCATGGCTCCTCATGCCACCTGCAAAGCAGACATAGACACAGGCAGGTAGGTCGGATAAATATATTTACTCAGAAACTATGTATAATAACCAGGGGCTGGGAAAGGGTAGGTATAGTGAGGGAAGGGGACAGGGAACAGGGACTGTACAGTGGGATGAGGGACTGGAGGGGGAGGTATGGCTGGGGAAACAGGGGAACTCAAAGCTGGACTAATGACGGCCACGGCCTGCCACCCCCTGCTGACATTGGTGCCTCCTGTCCACCAGGAGCAGTCTGCAGATCTGGAACACAGCCTCCATCATTGTTGCGGTTATTAATATCAGCTGCCTCAGGAGCCAGCAGTAGAGGGGCCTCCTGCGCTGTCGGCGGACACCTAGGACAAGGGACAGGACAGGTGATCAGTGCAATGCCCCAAGGAACCAGGCCCAACCACAGTGCGTACCAGGCAGGGGGAACACACACCCATGGAGGGCCCATACAGGCCACCCACAGGGGCGTGGACCAATGCCTGCTGGCAAGGCGGCACACCACATCAGCGCACAGCAGTGGTCCCCACTGCACAGTGGCCATCCAACTGCTCTATGGCAGTCAGATGGCACAGTGCCCCAGCAGCACCACAGCAGCATCAGTGGTGGCCGTGCACACACCCACCCCACCAACAGCTGGCACACGTGACCAATGGATGTGCCACAGTGGCGGGCACCACATACAGTGTCAGTGGCTCAGTAGGTAGCACACTCGCCTCTGAGGCCGGCAGATCAGAGGGCTGTGGTTTCAGTTCCCACATCTGGCACTTGGGTTAATATCCCAATACTGACACTGTAGTGCAGCATGAGAGGGGTGCTGGACTTGTGAGGTGCCGTCTTTCGGATGAGACGTTAAACTGAGGTCCCATCTGCCTGGATTGGTGGTAGTTCAGGTGGATGTTAAAGATCCCATTGCACTTATTGAAAAGAGTAGGGGAATTTCCCCAGTGTCCTGGCCAAATTTCCCTCATTCACTAAAAAATACCACCAACAGCTTAATCTGGTTCAAGGTCAGTTGGCATTCTTCTGTATCCCCCCCCCCGGGTCGTGCCTGAAAATAGGCAGGATTTGTCTAGTGCACTTACCCAGTCAACAAAAAAACTAAACTAAATTAAACTAAACTAAACAGCGCGACACAGACAGCTGGCATGGCATACGGCGCAGGCAGCCATGCCAGCACCCATGCCCCCGCCACCCCCCAATGACGGTGCGCAGAACAATGTCAGTGCCTACCTGCCCTCTGTGGCTCCACTGGTGCTGGAGCCGCTTCTCCACCCTGGGCCGCTGCGGCCTGGCATCCCACCAGCATCACCTGTTATCTGTCCTGAGGTTCTGGGAATGGAACAGAAACAGGTACACATCAGTAACCAACCACAGCAGCTGCTCACCACCCCACCCCTGTGCACAGGATGAGCCTCTGCCTGACATGACCCACAGAGTGGCAGCACAATGCAAGTGGCAGAGGGTGATGCCACCCTGCACTGCGCATGATGGCAGTACTCCACCCTGCAGGACATGCCAGGCAGCCTAACCAACACCACAGTACAGCACCAGGGCACACATGCATGATGGGCCTACTCACCTGGCTGTGGAACAGCCCCATGCCTGACACGTGCCTCCAGCCTCCTGAGGTGCTCTGGGTCTCTCTGCACCAGGTCCCCATATCTGTGGTGACACTGCTTGCCGGTCCCTGCCACCCCTGTGCGCTGGGTCGGTGAGGGAGCAATTGCCTGCCACCCAGCCACCCGGGGCTGCTGCAGTGGCGCCTGCCCGAACAGCTGGGGTGCGTGGGGCTGGACGCAGGCCATAAGATTGGCAAGCTCACCCTGCATCCAGTTGGCTGCCTGCCCAGTTCTCTGCTGCGCCATATTACTAGGGTGATCCATGTAGCAAAATGGCAGCAAGAGGCACACGTGGCCAGTGCATGCACCAGATGCACGGGCCAAGGGGACATGCGCTGTGTCTGCCCATTGTGCAGTCGTGGAGATGCGTAGCATGGCGGTGGGTAGATGGAGTCATGGGTATGGGGGACACCCAGGGACAGAGGTCACAGCAGGGGTCAGGGGTCAACCACCACAGAGTGCGCACGTGTGCAATAGCAGGCATGGGGCACCGTGCGCCACAGTTCCTATTGTGCAGTGGGTGCATAGTGTGCAATAGGTGACAGCACACAGTCTGGTGCATGTGCACTGCGGTCCTGTGCACTGTGCATACGTGCGCAGTGTGCTGCGATTTGCGCCGGAGCAATCTCACTGCGCACGGAGCAAATACGTAATATTCAGCTGCCACATTCAAATGAGCTCATTAGCCAATACATGGCACACTGGGGGAATTAGCGTGTCATTACCGGTTTACCAAAGCTCATTTGCATGCGTTGCACCATGGACTGGGACAGGCCATGGACCGGTATTGCAATCTTTGGAGGTAAGTTACGCAAGCTGCTGGAGCACACTGAGCCCAGCCAGCACAGCAGGGGGGGGACAGAATAGGGTGCTGCTGACACTGACACACTGTGCCGTCCATGTCCACAGGTAGCGACATGTCGGAACATGAGGAGGGTGAGGAGCGTGGGCCTGCTCGCAAGCGCAGGCCCAACTTCACGAAGGCAGAGGCAGAGGCCCTGTTTGAGGCCTACCTCGACAGGGAACTGCTGTTGAGTGGTGCCACGGGCACACCACAGGCCAGGGCTGGGGCCTGGGAGGAGGTGGCGGCATGCATGAACCAGCAGGGCAGCCACCAGCAGTCAGTGCAGGAGTGCTGCAAGAAGGTGGGCATGGATGAGGGGCACATTAAGGAGAAGGTGGCGGCCATATGTGTGGCCTGGAATACCACTGGAGGGTGGGGGCTGCTGATGCGCCACAGCTCAGGCGCAGGAAGAGTTGGTGGCAGCCACCATGCGCCACAGCACCATGGAGGATGTGCCAGGTGGAGGATTCCAGACGGGTGGCAGCCCATCACTGCATGGTACATATGTCTGGCACGCACAGCATGCAGTGGCTGCGTTGGGGGGTGGGCACTCATGAGCATTGCATCACTGACACACCTGTTTTCTCTTTCAGCACCAGCACGCCTGTGTGCAGAGGATGAGGCACCAGCAACACCCGTGGAGACAGGACCAGCCCCAGAGGACCAGTCATTGATCTCCACAGGCATCCGGGGGCCTGATAGGCTGCAGCACACCACCACTGTCACGCTGGATGTCCTGGGCAGGGGGTCGGACGAGGCCCTGGATGTGTTTCTACAGGATGCCAGTCTCAGTGTCCTCTGCATGGAGACACAGATTGGGGCAAGGTCCGACACCAATGTCGACCTAACCATAATCCTGGACAGCATGGGTGGTGTTGTGGGGGAGACACCCATACCAGACACCAGCATAGGCAGTGCGCCCAGTGGCCTGACAGTGGTGGAACAGCTACCTGCTGCCACTGTGGGTGCTGCTGTGTGCACTGTCACAGCTGTGCCACGTGGTGGTGGTGGTGTGGCCACGCTGGCGCTGGGCAGTGCTCAGCGGTCAGATGGGCAATGGCAGCAGGTTGCAGGAGCAATACGGCAGCCAGACACAGGGTCTGCTGCCGGGGCGCCTGCTAGGGACATACCGCATGAGGACCCCACTGTGCAGCATCCACCTGAGCAGGGGGCTGTGCAGCATGGTCGGTCACCACAGGAGGGTCGGCATCCCACCCAGGTACCCCAGGACGCCGACCCATTGGCAGAGCACACCCGTTTGCTGCAGGCCTCTGTGGAGCAACAGATGCTGCTTGCCGCTGGGGTGCATGCACTGCACATGGAGGTGAGCCAGGTGGCCGAGCAGCACGAGAGGGTCACTGCGCAGCTCCTGGTGGCAATACAGCACATGCGGGAGGCCATGACTGCATCCCAGGATTGCACTGTCAATGTGATCACGGATGGCCTTGCACTGCTGGCTACCACAGGGCGTGGACAGCCACCACAGACCCCATGCAGTGCACTGTCCACCCCATGATCCCGGCATCAGGCGACACCCTCACTGTCGACGCCGGGCTCTGTTGTTGGCATCTCAGGCACGTGGGCATGTTTGGGCACCTACACAACCCTGCGCGGACCCGGTTGCGGTCCCACAGTTCAACTCATGGGGGGCTGTTGCAAACACCCCCTGTAGTCGATGAGCAGCCTATGGCTGCCGATTGACCCGGTGGGGCTGCCCCCGTGGCCATGGTGGCCATGGTTCCACACTGCGGCCCTGATGTGCATGTCGCCCTGACCAGTCTGCAGCCACTGCCCTGTGCACGCATTGGGCAGCGGTGTGTGTGTGTGTGTGTGTGTGTGTGTGTATACCACTGGTGTGGTGCCTGTGTGTGTCGCGCCACACGCTGCCTGTGTACGTGCCTGCCCAGCCACTGGACCATGATGTGTGGACACAATGAGGGCAGTTCTGCACCAGTTGCGCCTGTGCACCGGTGCAGTGCATCTGATCCCCGCCACTTGCCAGCGTCTGGGTGCATGGGAGCATGTGTGTGTTGCTGTGTGAAGCTGCGTGCAGTTGTGTGTAGATGTGTGCCACTGACTTCCCTACTCCTGCATCATGCCTCTGTGTATGCATGCCCATTGCCATGCAACCCCCTGCCTGTGTGCTGTACCTGTGTGTGTGGCCTTTGCATAGGGGTGGCGCCACCTACCTGCGTGCACCATATTGCTCCTGTGCAATGGTGTCACGATGCTGCTGCGCCATCCGTTGCAGCCGGGGATCCCTTGGCCCGGGGGGGGCTGTCCACCACCCTCAGGCCCATTGCCTCCGTCATCCTCAATACTGTTGCCCTCATCAGCACCGACAGGTATCCCATGGTCAATGGCCATGTTGTGCAGTATGCAGTAGGCCAGGAATAGGCCACAGGCTTTTGAGGGGCTGTACTGTAGGGCACTGTCAGACCTGTCTAGGCAATGGAACCATGCCTTCAGCATGCTGAAGACACGCTCAATGATGTTCCGCATGCTGGTGTGTGCCTCATTGTAGCGTTCCTCTGCTGGGGACGATGAGCACCGATATGGGGTGAGCAGCCGGGGCCTCAGTGGATAGACTCTGTCTCCTGTGTGGATAAAGACATGGTTAGCACTGTGACATCCTTCGCTGTGCCCCTTGCTTGTCCCTGGTGTCCTCGCCAGCACGCCCACGCTGCCTTCCCCCATCCCATGGCCTGCTCTGCCTGTCACCCCTGTCCCATCCCATACTCACTCACTAGGTGGCTTGTGGGGATGTCCCCATGCTCAAACCTGTGGCACAGTGCAGAGCTGTGCCAGATGAACGCATCATGTGCACTCCCAGGGTGTGTGGTACAGACATTGGTGATGCACCCCTTGGCATCGCACACCACCTGGCAGTTCACGCTCGGGAACCCCTTCCTATTGATATAGGCCACACCCTCAGGGCCAGGTGGTGTGCGGATGCCCACGTGGGTGCAGTCAATGGCCCCAAGCATGCCAGGCATACATGCTACACTGTGGAAGTCCTGCATGGTTGCTGTATGCTCTGCCTGTATGCTGGGGAAATGGATGTATTCTGAAGCACATGGCAGCAAAGCGTTGAGGAACTGTGCGAGGAGACATGTTGTGGCTGATTGGGTTATGCCTGTGGTGTTCCCTGTTGGTCTCTGGAAGGTGCCCATGGCGAGTAGGCACATGGCAGCTGTCATTTTTGTCTCCACAGACATGGCGTGGCTCCATCTCGAGGGTGCCTGCATCTCCTCACTGCACAGCTCTCAGAGCTGCCTCAGAATGGCCCTGCTCAGGTGGTACCGTCTCACAATCTCCATTTCAGAGTAGTTCTCGAAGGTGGTGCGAGCATGGTACCACTTGTTCTGGGCATACTGCCGGCGGGCCCTTCCTCGGCCACATCGCTGTTCCTCTTGCCCCCTCACACCCCTTATTACGGCCTCCATCAGGAAGAGCACACTATCCATGGCCCCTGATGTCCTGTCTCCCCCTGGGCGGTTGGCTGCTGAGGGCTGTGTGCCACCCTGGTGCATTGTCTGGCACTGTGCCTGTCTGTCCCTCTCACTCTCTCTGCCCTTGACTCCCTCTCCACTGCCACCTCTGTCCCTCTCCCTCTGTGGCTGCCTGTGTCAGTCTCTCTGACTCTCACTCGCTCTGTCTTGCTTGGTCTGTTTTTCTGTCTGTCTGTCCTTCCTTCTTGCTATGTTTTGCCATTCTCTCTCTCTCTCCCTCTCACCTGGCGCAAGTGCTGTCTGTGTGCTTGCACCCTGCATTTATAGGCTCAACTCTGCTCGGCGCATCCCGGTTTTGCTCTGCACTTGCACCATGGTTCCACGGTTGAATATCGCACTGTGCTGGATATTCATGGGCACGCTCCCTGCTCTTGTGCCTGCATTCATTATAGTTGCGCATTGGCACAATGGGATTTGCATTGCACAATGACTCCCACTAAATATCGCTCCTTGGCGCATGTCCACACTTGTGCCAGCGTAACTGCTTTGAATATCCCGGCCTAAATACTGTATATAATGCATAGAAAATATCTTCATACAAGCCCTAAAACCAAAATGGGGAACCTCCCTGCAAGCTGTAATAAGAAATACATGAAATTATAAATCACTGTAATCCTGAGTTTACTGTAATGAAATGACTTTGAATAAATATTGAGTTAAAAAAAACACATTTTGAGCACTCATTGAATTATAGAATCCATTTATTGATTCGGAGCGTGTGTAGATGCCAGTGCCTTGCATAACTGTGCTCAGTGGGATCTAGCATGGAGTATTCTTAAAGAAGAAGAAAGGATTTTGATGACTTAAGCATATTCCCCTCCCAGTCAGGCAATACTTGAAATCAACAACTTACTTTGTAAACCTGCGATTTAAGTAGCTCCTGAAGATTGTAATTTGCAGTCAGAGTTTTGCACATATAATAGATGCTTCATGTATCAGCTATGATGGCACCCTTCACAGAGGAATATGCACTGCTCACTGCCTTCACCATTCCTTTTTGTCTCTACTGTGAGTCCAAAAAGATATTTTAAATAAAATATAAATGCCTGCTCAGTCAGAACTAGCAGAACACTGTAAGGTGCAAACAAATCTGTTGCAAGAGACAAAGAAACAAAGAGAAACATTCGTGGATCAGGGGCCAGATATTCAGAACTTTACACCAGGTACAAAATGGTTGCACCCGTGTTGCACATGGTTTGCGCCACATTCCTGTATTCAAAGGGGTGCGTAGTGTGTGCTAAATGCATTTGCGCCCACATGCAGAGAAAATTTATGCAGTGTGCAAAGGCGGGGTGGGACTGTGCATGCCAGCGCAGCATAATACTGCGCGCATTAGCACTGCGTAGTAGAGTTAACGTAGACCACTTAGCGCTATGCAGTTACTGCCTGTAAAAAGGTCCATTAAACTGGGGCAAATGCCAGAGATAAACAGAAATAGTGAAGGCCACACTGTAAGATAGCGGCCTGGGAGGGGGGGCACACATAGTGTACTTGCTGCAGCAGATCATACAGGAGAGGAGAGGGCCGATGCCCACTCTGGGCCTATACATAGGCTGTGGAGGCGCTATGCTGCACACAGACAGTACCATCCATGAGTTACTTATGAAGTCCTCAGTGACAACCAGCTGATGGGCTGCCAGAGGCTCAATAGGCCCATGCTCAGGCATCTGTGTGAGCTGCTGCATGACCAGCTCCAGACAGACACCCGGCACAGCCATGCATTGCCCATAGAGCTGAAGATGGCTGCTGCATGACCAGCTCCAGGCAGACACCCAGCGCAGCCAGGCATTGTCCATAGAGCTGAAGATGACTGCTGCATGACCAGCTCCAGACAGACACCCAGCGCAGCCATGCATTGTCCATAGAGCTGAAGATGACTGCTGCATGACCAGCTCCAGACAGACACCCAGCGCAGCCATGCATTGTACATAGAGCTGAAGATGACTGCTGCATGACCAGCTCCAGAGAGACAACAAGCGCAGCCATGCATTGTCCATAGAGCTGAAGATGACTGCTGCAATGTGTTTGCTGGCTGTGGGAACATTTCAGACACCAGTGGGGGACACCACCAGTATCTTGCAGTCAGCCACCTCATACCTGTTGGCCGATTCTTAGATGCTCTGCTGGACCATGCTGATGACTTTATCATATTCTCCAGCACCTCAGTGGAGTGAACAGCAACCATGCAACAGTTCCATTGAGTTGTGCACCTACCACCTGTACTCGATGCCATTAACTGCACCCAGTTTGCAATCTGGGCACCCACTGGTGATGGAGTGGCATCTTGTCTCAGTAGGAAAGGGTACCACTCTATCAATTGACAGGTGGTATGTGAAGCAACAGGGTGCATCTTCTTTCTTTTTAATTGTGTGTGTGTGTGTGTATATATATATATATATATATATATATATACAGTATATAGGGGATACGTGATGGGTGGCTGTGGAATATGGAAAATATTTGCACGAGTGCAAATGTTTGCCATATTCCACAAGTCACACATCATGTGTGCGATTTATACAATAGGGCTAGTATCCTTTGGGAACACATTTTTCTGTGTTTTCTCATTTTGGTAACTGGGTAAGTTTTTAGGAGGGGGACCTGGGAGCACTGGACAGTTAAGTGATTTGTTCAGAGTCACACAGTATTGAAATAGAAGTTGTGAGAATCAAACACTGCTCTGGGCTGCTGGATGTAGGAAGTTTGTTCATTGCTTGTTGCTCTAAACTCTAGGCTATACTGACAGCACAGTTTGTGTGTGGTCTGAGTGTGTGTAAGTGTTTCTGAGGCCCTGTCCACACTACACCTCTGTAACGTTACAGAGTGCCCAAACCGTTGCCGCAATGGTTTGCGTTTACACACCTGTAACGTTACAGAGGGCGTTTTCATAACCGTTGTTGAAACCACATATGAGGTGGTTTCAACAATGGTTATGAAACTGGTCCCGCCTTGGTAATGTTACCGGTGGTAGTGTAGACAGGCGGTAATGGTCCCCTGCAGGGCCCAAAGTGCAGCGCGAGCTGCATTGTGGGATCGGGCACCGTTGTAACAGTTGCCCTGCTCCCGAAGTGTGGACCGGCGGTGCTGGTCCCGTAATGGACACTGCCACAGTGTGGAGGCACTGCACCGCTCCCCGGCCATAACGGATTGCATCTGTTACCGGGCCGGAGCGGTATAGTGTGGACAGGGCCTGAATGGGCTGAGACTGTTAGACACTATGAGAAACAGGTGCATGTGATTTGCAATGATAATTGTGTTACCTGCAGCTAGGAGTGAGAAACAGACTGTTTATTTAGTAAGACCCTGTCCACACTACACCTGAAAATGCTGAAATGGTTCCGAACCATTACAGACTCTAAATGGTACAGCACGTCCACACTGCCAGGGAACAGGTGTGAAAGTGGTCCAGAACTGTTACAACCCATCCACATTGAGCTGCAAACAGGGAGTGGACACAAACCCAGGAACGGAGAGCGTATCCCAGGGTGCACATGGGGAAGACAGCTGCGAAGACAGACACCCACCCACATGGCCATCCGGCGGACAGTGTACACAGAGTGTGGCAGAACATGGTAAGGGGCTGGCAGCAATGTGTGCCCTGTGGTGGCCGTGGTGGACCGATGGTGTGATGTAGCGAAAGGGGTGGAAATGAAAGCAGAGGAGGGCCCTGATGCCTGGCATGGAAGAGAGATGTGGTGCACCCACGGGAGCTGGGAACTGTGACTCAGCAGCATGCCACAGGCAGGTATGAGGTGCACCACCTGGGCAAGGCATGCCATGCACAACAGCCACCCTCCAAACGCAGGCTGCGTGTGTCCAGCACACACAAGGCTGCCAGGCAGTACACACAGTCCCACCACACCCGTGACCCATGTCAGCGGAGGCCCAAGAGTGCCTCCACATAGCAATGTGGGCATGCAAGCATCCCGCCCAAGCAAACGAGCAACACAATATCGTGTCACATGTCAGTCTTTATTGCAGTGCCACCATGGCCTCTGGTGGCTGTAACACATGGAAAGCAACATTAGACAACAGCATGAACAGGCAGCATGCCCTGTGCATTGCTGCAGCACACAAAGGATAGGAAAAGAACATACAATGTCCAACAGCAAAACCCCATGCAGGACTGAACCCATGGCATAAGGAACACTGTAATGACCCTGTGACCACTGCAAACCCGCCAGTGGACACGCAACATAATACTGAAACTGCACCACCCTCTGAGGCCCCCTACAGTGATAGGCACTGTCCAGTGGATGCAGGGCACCCACGGGACACAGACCCTGACATGTGATCCAGCCATGTAGCACACTATGCAAGACAACAATATGGTCAACAGTGTACAACCAGACAGTAACCAACCCAACGTCCCCATTTCTCAACACAACACCCTGGGGTACCATACACAGGATGGGCAAACACCCAGCCCCCCGTGTGAACCTCTTGTGCCTGAACCCCTGTGAACCATGTGACAGATACGCCATGCATCACTGCAGAACACCCCAGTGGGAACACACTAAATACAGGAGTGCCACTGTGAGCACAAAGCCCTGTGCCAAACCACATCAGGCACGGACAACACCGGTCCACTCCCAGTGCCATCACCATACCAGTGTGGAGAACACAATGGTTGACCCGGGGACAGCCCGTGGGACACACTGGACAACAGTCCCCTGCAGGGGGCCCATGCCATCACAGTGTGGTCCACTGGAACTCGTCATCGTGCAGGTCCTGCGTGAAGCTTGGCATGCCTGCAGTGGGTACCATGGGAGCAGCACTAAGCTGGTCAGCAGCACCATGCATCAGGGGTAGGGTAACGGTGTGTGGACCAGCTGTGGTGGGCACGCCACCTGTGGGGCACTGTCATGCCATGCCAACATGACATGGTGGTGCCTGGGATGTGGTGGCCAGGGTGTCCTGGACGGTGGCGCCACCTGTGTACGCACACCCCTGAACAGGAATGCACATCTGTGGGTCACAGGCATGGTTGAGGGCAGCACACCGGTGCAGTCAGGTGGTGCCCTGCAGCCTGCCTGGCTGTCATCGGTGGCGGACTGGTGCAGGATGGCCATGGCCTACACACCAGTGGGGTTCCCCATGGACATGGGCATGGCGGAACACCACGCTGGGCTGCGCCCTGAGGGATGGGGTGGGTGGGGATGGGGTGACAGTGGTGGAGGGCATGGCAGTGGCACCCCATACAATGCGATGCACCCGCGGTGTGGCTGGTGGCATTGCATAGCCAGGAACATTGCCATCTGTTGAAAGAACTGCTGTGTCTGTGCGGCCTCCTGTTGCCGCATACGCTCCTCCATAGCCCTCTCCTCCCTTGCCCGCTCCCTCTCCAGTTCCAGAATCTCCCTATTGTGCTCCTGCAGCATTTTACGGGTTGGTTCTAGCACCACCCCAAGCACATCTGCCATCCGTGCCGCCTTGGACTTCCTCTTCCGGAAGTTCACCAGGGGTTCCTGGCCACTTCGCTGCCTCGCAGCCCTGCCCCGCCCTGTGGTGAAGGTGTCACTGGAGGTACCTGGCTTCTCATCCTGCATGCCCGAGGACACTGAGGATGAATCCGCTCCATCGGTGTCTGCAGATGTACCTTCCCCTGTGTCTTGCCCTGCAATGGCAGAACACACAAATCACCATCGTACTCATGCAGTCGCCCCACCCACCCCATGCCCAACCCCATCCCCACCACTGTTCTCGCACCGTGGCCAATGCACACACCCCAGGTTCCACTGCCCTGTTGCGTGCCCATGGGCCACGGCATGTGCGCTATGCGCCACCATGCTGACCCATGCCACCTCCTATCGCTGTGCAACACCCATCTGTGATTGGCATCTGCCTCATGCCCTGGCAGCACCACCATGTAGTGTCCCCCATGTCCCAGCCACCATATGGGTGCAGTGCACATTGTACATACCAGTGCCAGGCGTCTCCCGATGCACACTGTCCACACCTCCAGGCCCCTGGTGTGGGTGCGCATTCCCGGTGGCGTCCCCATCATCTCTACTCTGGTTGTGGGCTGCCCACCTGTGAGCTCTCCAGGATGAACGCCGGTGCTGTGGTTGGCTGTGTGCCTAGTATGGTGTCCAACTTGTCATAGAAGGGGCATACCACACGTGCACCCCCCTGAGCATCTGTTGCTGTCCTTGGCTTTGTGGTACCGCAGCTTCATCTGCTTTATTTTGTCGCGGCATTGCTTTGCCATCCTCTCCACGCCATTCTCAAACAGGTAGTCCGATATCTTCTGGTAGACCTTGGTGTTGTGCCTGACACTGGCTAGCTCCGCCTGCACCTTCTCCTGTGACCAGAACTCCACCACCAATGCGGTGGCCTCGTCTGACCAGGTGGCGCCATGGTCTGACATGGTTCAAGCTGGCACGCAGCACAGGGTGGGTGGTACCGTACTGCTGTGGTCACCAGTGCCTGCGTAGCAGGATGTATCGGTTGACCTCACTCACGGGCTGTGCTTGGGGGTCAGGATGGCTCTGCTGTGGCCTGCTTCCCACCTGTGGCACACAGGTCTGTGCTGTGGTCTGTTTGACTACTTCCTGTACCCTGCTGTCGTTTTGCCTTCCAGCTGTGTCCCACTGTTTGCCCTGGGACCATCAGTGTCCTGCTGGCATGTCCTGTTGTTCAGCTGCCACCCCACTGGGCTTCCAGTGCTTCCCCACTGCTCCGCATTCCTGTGTGTGCCTCCATTGGTTTGGGTGCTTGGTTTCCCACCATTGTGCTGGCTCTGCTCCCGTACCACCGCAGCCCTCTGCGGGTGTTCACTCTACACATGCGGTCTCCTTCCGAGTTCCTCGGCCCCCCCCTGCCCTCCCGGCTTTTCTTGTGCCTGCGCTTTGCGCGGCGGTGTCGGATGACCGTCCGGCTGCGATGGCGCGTTACGCGCTCATCGTAACGTTTCTGTTCTGCAACCGTTAGAACCGTTGTAGAAATCACCTCCCAACAGGTTTCTATAACGGTTGCGAACTCGCCTCCTGTAACGTTACAGGTGTAAATGCTACCTGTTATGGTCACGTTTTACACCCTCTGTAACGTTACAGAGGCATAGTGTGGACAGGGCCTAAGTTGCAGGCTTCACTGAGACAGAGAAATTGTTGCAGTCAGCACTCAGAAAGAGAAACTGGTTTATGAAGGAGGCTGGTTTGAAGATTAGAGCAGCACAGTAATGGGCTAGGATTGTCAGAATAACTATGAGACACAGGTGATTGTCTTTGACAATGATAAGTAAGTTAGTTGCAGGATTCAGTGAGAAAGAGAAACTGTGAAGCTTTTAAATTCGGGCTGCAGTGTAGATGGTCTCACTCTGGCGACATCACCATTGTTGTATATTTTCTGGTGATGTAGACACCGTGGGTTTATCAGGAAATAAATCCACAGTGGTGATGTCATCACAGTGGTTATACAATGGCTGTGAAAATAACACCATTTACTTCATAACATATCACCTCACCCCTATTGTATAAATATATATATGTATGTATATACTGTATATGATATTTTCAAACTCAGATCACATGTACAAGGAAGCATTATGAAATACATTTCAGAAGGGTGCATGTCAAATGTTCTGATAGCATAGTTCAGTGTTACAGCTTGGAAATCTCAGGAAAGCTTGCATCAAGAACTAAGAAGATATACTGTAGGGCAGTGTGTCACTCTGAACTAACAGAAGTAGTTTAGTTGCCGTATTGGTCCTTGCAAGAACAGATCTTACTTTGAGAGGACTCTTGTAGTAGGTAATAACCTTTAGGACTAGAGCCATCAGGCACTAGGAGCACATGGAAAACTTTAGCTAGCAGTGTTAGATGGGGAACCGCCCTCCCGACATCACATGAAGGATGTCAGCATGACACTGTATAGTGGGCGGTCCCCATGCCTGCCCTCCAGTTCTTTCCCACCAGCGACCGGCTGCACACGTTAGACCTCACAGAAAACACTGCTTCAGTCGACCAACATTTTCAGTTGAGTATTACCAAATTTTCTTTCTTTCTAAAAATTGTGTAAAAAGTATTACCTTTTGTGTGCATGTCTTCTGTGATGCCTTCTGAGTCGCATAAGAACAAGTGTGATTCCTGCGGAACACGGCTCTCTCACAAGGATGGCCATTCCCTCTGCCTCTTCTGCCTGAGCCCAGAGCACAAGAGCAAGGACTGAGGCCTGGCAGAAATGTATCCAGGCCACACGGAAATGCCGCCAACAGGCCCTGGATGCTCACGTTCTTAAACTTTGGATGGCTTCCATGGAAAAGGAGCTGCAGAAGCTACGGGGATCGTCCTCCTCACCAGGAGATTCTTCCAACTCCCACAGAAAGAAGAAGGACAAGGAGAAGCACCGGTACCGTGATTGGTCTTCTTCCCATCCACAGGGGCCGTGGGTGACAAGCGGTCTCCCGCGGGCACAGGTACCGCTCCACCAGCCAAGCCTAACCTCCTTGTAAGGAGCAGCCTTTGGTCCCTCTGTCTGAGCTTGTCAAAGTTCAGGTGGGCACCTCCGATCCGTCGGAGAGCTCAGCCACCCTTAGCCCCTTTAAACCTCAGGATCTAAGCCTGGTGGCATGGCCAGTAATTCGGTCGACAGCTCCTCTGATGAACGCCCAGCCCTAGCTGATAAGTCGGACACCAGCTCCTCTGATGCCCGCACAGCCACTGTGCTTTTGCTGAGCCTCGATAACAGGTCTGACACCGATCCTCAGGATCAGTGCACTCTGCTGCTTTGGCCGCAGCCCACCCCAGAAGGTTCGTCCTATGGGTAACCTTTTTCACCGCCTCCACTGATGGTACCTCCAGGCTCCTCTGCACATTCGGAACTGGAGGAGGAGCATCTTCCTGACACACCCCTGTTGCCAGAGCCAGAACACCTGACACTGGATCTTAACGGGAGTCAACATCCCATGCACCACAGGCTCCCCCATTTAGGCCACTTCAGCCACCCCAGACCCCGGTGGGACCCTCAGCCCCTCTGGGGCCTATGCCGGAACGTCCTCTGATTGTTCCAACAGCAGACCTGACATTGCTGGGCCCTTTGAACTCTCCATCCTGGACCCCATCAGGTTCCTCAGCTGCTCTTTTGGGGCCTACACCTAGCTACCTGCCATGAGGACCCCAGATAGGGCCTTCGGTGCCTTTGTTGGGTTCCACACTGGGTTATCCACCATCAGGGCCTCCGGTAGGTCCATGGGCTCTGACGTCGGACCCCTTGCTGGGCTTTCCAATGCCAGGCTTTCCTACACCATACTGCCTTTTGCCGGGGTACCTGCCAGGGCACCCTATGCCGGGCTATTTGCCCTATGGGACATTGGGTTATCGCTGCCCAATGACGGGCTACCTGACATCGGGTTTCTGTTTACAGGGTTACCTGACAGACTACTAGCCCCCCTCCACTGCCTCAACCTCAAATGGACTTCAGGGAGGCATTATAGTGTTGGTGATCCTCCAACAAAATCCAGCTGATCTTGGAACTGGACCAGTGGCAATCAGCTGCAGCCTTTATGCCAGCCTGCCCGGATCCTACACTGAGGCCCCTCTCACCAGTAGAGTCTTGTCCCTCTACCTCGGTATTGACCTTGTGTCCTTCCATGGCAGCAGGTGCTGGCAGGGATCAGACGGTCTCACTTTGGGAGACTATGCTCCCACAGACTCTGTCCCACCAGCCAGGTAGGGCAGAGGCTGTACTACAGGCCATTCATGCTGGAGTCAGGACTGTGTGCGCTGCATTACAGGGGCAGATGACTGTGTCACAGGGGTACAGTGGGGGAAGGTGTGGAACAATGTTGGTAAGGGGTGACTGTGCACAGCCTACATCAGTCCCCTACCACCACCCCAGGTACAGAGGGTATGCCTGCGCAATCCCCTGAATGGTGGTGGTGGTGAGGGGGCTTAGCCACGGTATGGGAAATGAGCATGGGATGGTGTAAGCCAACCTCGGTCCCATGGATACTGACCCTGGGGAGGGGCAGGTCATGACTTGGAATGCATAGTGTCCTCGGTGACCTGGGAGTCCTGGATGTATGGGATGTTCTTGTGCTGTCACTGCATGGCATTGATGTACACCACGCTGTCTGTTGTATGGTGACACTACTCCCCCTGGACAGGCAAGGGCTATGGCTGTCTCTCACAGTGCCTGCCACCATGGCTACAACCTTCCACACAGCAGCACACAGGCCGCATAGAGCCACTGTGTGCTCCATGTGCCATGCCTCCATCTGGTGCTAAGCATGCTGCATATCCTGGGCAGCATTTGATAGAGGCATGTCAGCACCTGCGGCGCAGCACTCTGTGTCTCCATGGCAGACTTCAGCAGCTGCCGGTTCTTGGCTACATTAGGCTGCACCTGCAGTCATTGTAAGGGCTGAGGCTGCAGCATGGTAGGTGTGGCAGCCCGTGGTGGGCACTGCGGACTGGCTGTGGCAAGCCTGGTGTGATGGGCGTGGGGGAGGCAGGGCTGTGGTCGTGCCACTGGGTGCATCATGGGGAGGCACAGTGGTGGCTAGCACTGCGATATTGGCCGGGGTGGTAGGGCGACAACTGTGTTGCAGTTTGGGTCCGGGGGTGGCAGAGCAGTGGCTGTGTCAGAGACAGTGGTAGGCTGCAACCCTGTGACCGCTGAGCCACATGGGTACAGTGGCTGGGCCACAGTAGTATGGGGGCTTGTGGGAGGGACAGTCTCTCCTGGTCTGGGGCGGGGCCTCACCTATTCCACGCTGTCAAGGTATGTCTCATTGTCACCCTGTTCCACATCCTACTCACTGCTGTCTGCTGGCTGGCACAGACAGGTGGGTGGAAGGGGTCTCACATGACATTATGGTCCTGGGGCATCCTTCTCTGTGTCCAGTTTCATTTGCTGTACTGTAGGGGAAGAAAGGGGAGTTATATAGTACTGTACCAGACAGATCGGTGTGCAGGTGGAGACAATATGCATGCCCGGTGTACGGTACCATGTCACCCAAGCTGTGTGTGCATTGCATCGCCAATACTGCACAGCCCTACGCTAGTGAGCACACACGCCATCACCAAAGAGCACATTACCCAGCACCAGTGTGCACATGGCCCAGCACCGGTGTGCCCACACCTCCACACATGTGTACATACACATAGCACCAGTGAGTAGACACCCCACCACCACCACTGGAAAGTCACCCACTGTCATGGCATGGATGTTCCAGAAGCACACTGACATGCAGATCTCAAGGAAAATGCAGTAGGTAGGTATTTATTTGTCCTCTCTGGAAGCCTGGTGCCATTTTCCTATAGCCCATGCCCCCCCCTTCTTGAATCCCTTGTCTGTCTGCCCCACCCCTCCTATTTCTATTGCTCTCTCCCACAGTCTTTTTTTCACCCTGACCTGCCCACCGATTACTCCTCGAGCCACTGTTTGTGGCATGATACTTTAACCCTCTCCCTCTCTATCTCTCCCCAGGAAGCCTCTGCCCTTGATTGGACTCTCTGATGAAGCAGCCCCAGCGCTCAATGCAGCCGGCCGTGCTGGAACTCCTGCCTGCCCACCCAGTGAAAGGTACAACCGCTTGTCTCAGGGAAGCCCAGCTCTCGAGCTGCCTAATCCCGATAGGCAGCTGAGACTAATCCTGAATTCTCACTGGCTGCCACTCGAGTCCCTTGTCTCGGTGCCCTTTTTCGAACTTTTCCTCAGCTTTAGCACTAAAGCTTTACGTTAAACAGGGTTTATTTTTGCCCCCCACCCCGGCCCTGACCTCTATTAATTAAGTGATCACCCCATCCCCAGCTCCTCCTCCTCCTCCTCCCCTCTCTCTCTTCCTCCCCAATCCACATCCACAGATCTTTCTTTAAAGTGACACCAGGATGGTTCTGTACTTGTTATTTACAGGATTGCAAGTCAACAGTCAACCCTCTTTTCCCTCGCACCAGCCCACTTAGGAGTAAATCCTCTGTTGCTTGATGACTGTCTACCAACCTGAAGTTGTTACTACCCCCAACTGCAATTACCTACTGCCCTCAGCCCACTCCTCTAATTCATCTTCTCCTAAAGTATACTAAATCATCTGTTGCTTTACTCTGCTAGCCCCAAATCCAGGGCGGGCCCCTTGAAAATCTTCTCCCAAACATCATAATATGGTTCTGCCCAAACCTTTCTTATACTTTGTCCTTGCCTCTTATCTCCTCACAATGGTCCTCCCATCCCTCCACCCTAACAAACATTCCCTAATCTTCCCTGAATCACACATCTCTCAAACCAGCTCCTCCCATCCTCTCCCAAGCCAACACCCTGTGACTTACCTGTACGCCCTCCCCTCATCGGTCCAAACATCCTGCCTCCACAGATAATAACCATCGTGTCACTCATTAAGGCTGTCAGATCTACCCCAGATACCATCCTGTATACCAGAAGATACAAATTCACCTCCTCATCATCATCCTACTCCTAGCTGGTGGTATTGAACCTAACCCCGGCCCTCAGGCTGGGCCACAGCCACTAAGCTCCCACAAAGGCACCTCCATTGCCCACGTGAACATCAGAAGCCTCCTGCCTAAAACTGACCAGTTAACCTGCTGGATAGCTGAGCACTCTCCTGACATCCTATGCCTGTCCGAAACATGGCTCTCCGTAAGAATCCCAGACTCCTCCCTAAATCTCCCTAGCTATACTATACTCAGACAGGACCATGGTAAATGAGGCAGAGGTGTAGCCATCTATGCAAAACAACCACTCTCGTGCTCGGTCATGTTTAAGGAATCGCACCCCGTGCCCTGGCTCCCATGAAGTCCTTCTGTTCCAATTCACTCTGCCTGCTTCTCTCCCTTTATTTATCGGGGTGCTATATGCATCACCCCGTCTTTCTCATGAATCTCTAGTATCCACCCTAACTACCCTTTCTGACCTGACCTCCAAAGGGGAACTGATTCTACTAGGTGACTTCAGTCTAGACTGACTCACCCCTTCCTCAAAAGCCTACACCTCCAGAATAGAATCCCTCAACCTGACACAACTGTTACATGAACCCACCTGCTACAATCCTCACTTCCAAAACCACTCTTTAATTGACTGGATCCTCACCTTGCATCTGTACAGGGTGATCTTGGCTAGAATCCTTGCAAATGCACTAAGTGATCACTGCATTACCTACTGCATCAGAAAATCCCGCTTTCCCAGATCTGCCCATAAGCACATTAACACCCGATCCCTAAACTCTCTGGACACTGAATCCTTGCTAACCAGCCTCAATCACGCTGACTGGCATCATGTGTACTCTGCTCCTAACATCGATGTTGCCCTCTCTAGCTTTCTGCACACCATCTGGGACTCCCCCGTCCCCCGCAAAAGCTCAGGGTGAAAAAGCTCCATCATAAATGGATTACGGCTCCCATCCTCACCTTATGCAAGGCCAGGGACAAAGCCTGGTCTGTGTTCAAATCCCTTCCTAGCCCTGAAAGTAGACAGGCATACAATACCCTCTGCAATGCATGGACTAAGACCATAAGACAGGCAAAAGCGGACTTCTTCAAATCGCAGCTGTCGCACGCCCACCTCTCCAAATTTTGGAATGTAATACACTCACTCCTCAACCCTCCATTGCAACCCAATACCCCTGTCGTCAAGTATCACGGTCAGCCCGTAACTGATCCCACTAGCATTACTGATGCCCTCAACAAATTTTTCACTACATGTGCTGTACCTCATGGCCCCCCACCTACATCCTTAGCCTCATCTCCACCTCCCTGCCACAACAACTTCGAATTGACACCAGTCTCAGAAAATGAAGTCTCACAGCCCCTCTGTGCACTCTAAATCCAGTCCAGACAGGATTCACCCAAATCTCCTGCAGATCTCTACTCCCGCAGTCACAAAACCTCCTACCCATCTATTCAACCTCTCCTTTTCCACGGGCATGGTCCCTCAAGCCTGTAAACCTGCCACTGTCATTCCTCTTCACAAAGGAGGGGAACCCTCTATGCCTGGAAATTACAGGCCCATCTCCCTCCTCCTTGCAAAGCTTCAGGAATCCCTGGCACACACCAGACTGGTGGATTACCTTGCCACAAACATCCTCCTATCTCCCCACCAGTCTGGCTTCCAGAAACAGCATTCCACTATCTCCTTTCTCCTACGTGTCACAAACTACATCCACACTGCCTCTGACCAAGGCCGTCTCACCACAGCAGTCTTCATTGACCTGGCCAAGGCTTTTGATTCTGTATCCCACCCCCCTCCTCCTGCTAAAACTTGAATAAGCTGGCCTTGCTCCTATTGCCTTACCGTGGTTCAACTCCTGTCTCTCCAACAGGTCGCAATCTGTTAGAATCGCTGATGTGTCTCCCCCCCCCACCCATCTTAGCAGGCATTCCACAAGGATCTGTCCTTGGCCCCATCCTCTTCTCCCTCTTCATTAATGACCTCCCCTCCTCCTGCACCAAATCTAGCATACACATATATGCGGATGACACTATCCTTTTTATCTCAGGCCCATCAATACACGAAGCTCAAGTTACCCTCCAGTAAGATTTTAACCACATCCAAAAAACAACTAAAACTTAATACATCCAAAACTGTTTCCATGCTATTTGGCACAGCGCAAAAAATTTGCAGGTCCCCCCCTTCCGCCATCATCTTCCTGGATGGTACCTCTCTTGACCAGGTTAGCAAATTCAAGGACCTAGGTGTGAGGCTAGACCCCAACTTATCTTTCGCTACTCACATAGACGCAACCATCTCTAAACTATGCCCCAACTTGGCATCCTATACTGGCACAGAGACTCCCTTCCACTACCTGCCAGACATCAAATCATAACTAAAATTATATATCCCATTTTTGACTATGTGGACGTGGTCTACTGCCCGGCCTCAGAAACCACCCTATCAAAGCTTGACACTCTCCTGAATTCTTTTTGCTGCTTCGCTACCAACTCACCCCTTTGAACGCATCACTGCGATCTGTACTCCCTCTTAGGAATAGCCCCACTGTCCCACAGGCATTATATCCACTCGCTCAATCTGATATCTAAATTCTGGTTTGACTTGCTACCTCCCCCCCCACTTGGTGGAAAGCCTTTCACTGGCCTCCGACACCCCCTACACACTAAGACATAGAAATGAAAGATTCTTCTGCGTACCTCGACCATCCTTGTCTTCTGGCAAAGCTGTCTTCTCCTACCGGCTCCCCACTTTGTGGAATAAACTGACCCCCTCCATTAGAAACACCTCTTTCCTCACTTGCAAGAAGCAACTATGCCTCCTAGCACCTCCCTCTTGCCTCTGTCCCAGGTGATTGCCACTACCGCCATTGCTTCTGCTATCACTCCCAGCTCCTGCTAGACCTCTTTATCACTGATCACATCCTTGGCTAAATCCTTATCTTCTCAACTCATCTCATACAATCGCAATGTCTCTAGCATGCCCTGCTATGTTAATTACTTTGAAAAAACGATATGCTGTCGACCTGTAGCTCTATTGACCTGTAATGTGGAAACTTCCACTGGATCTGTCTGTATTTAAACCATCAACTTGTAAATACTATAACTGTAAACAATTCTGTAAATATCCTGTCTGTGTTATTACTGTATGCACTCCTTTATCCCCTTCCCGGGTCGCACCTGGAAATGAGCCTCGGTTCAGCATGCCTATCCCGGTCAACAAATGTTTAAATAAAAATAAATAAATAAAATTTATTTGAAGAACAAGCAAAATAAAATAAATATTGGAGTTATCACTGCAACCTCAATAAAATTCTTCAGTAGTGCCTCCAACAAGTAATCTTTTCTCTGCAGTGACTAGACACCAAGTGACTCAAGTCCTAATCAGCAAGGATTCCTTTATAGGAAAAATCCTTCCTCCCAGTTCCCATAGGCTCCACAGAACATCAGTCTTCACAGAAAGTACTAGAATGTACACAACAGTAATAGGGCATTGCATAACATATACAATAATGCATGGGGGTGAGTGCATAATGAGAAATTAGGTCCACCCGAGGTGTGGGATGCTATGTAAACGCCCTCGGAGTTTATAAAAGCATTCCACACCGACGGTGGACGTAATTTCTAATTATGCACTTACCCCTATGCATTGTCATGTGTAATTGCTAGCTTGTGTTTTTTCCTCACAAAGATAAAAAAAAGTTGTCTGACACCCTGTTGGAGAGAAGTTTTTTATTTAACACTGTATGGAAAAGTTTTAACATTTTTTGTAACTCAGTTTGGCAAAGAGCTTGAAACTTTTATAGCGTTCTTTAAAATCAGGTAACAACAGAGAACTTTTCAAGTACTTTGCAAGAAAAGGATTTTTTTTTGCAGTTGAATGTCTTTGAATGAAACGAGAACATGGAAGCATGAACAACAGAAACAGTAAAACTTGCTTCGACTGTTAAACTTTTTTTAAAATTTACTTGCAGTACTTAGTGGTTTTGTATGCAGAAAATCTCTTTTTTAGTCCAGTTTTTTGTTTTCTTAAGGTTTTCTTGTTCTATTTCCTCGATGTTTCCATGGAGATATGGTAATGAGGTTGAGGTCAGGGATCCTGTTCCTATTGAGATTAGAGAGAGAGAGAGAGAGATAGAGGACGTTAGCTACGTAGTTAGGGAGTGTCTGGAAAGTGTTTGAAGAGGTAGTGTAGATCTTACTTCGACAGGGCTCTTGCAGTAGGTATTTACATATAGGACTGACCCGGCAGGTGTCAGGACCCCACGGAAAAATTTCTAGCTAGCAGTCTCTGGCTGGGGACTGCCCCCACGTCAGGTGACCGACTTCATGCGACATCAGTATAAAGGGACGGACCCCCACGCCCACCTTCCAGTTCTTTCCCGCCATCGACTTGAGAAAGTTCCTCGCGGTAGAGTTCATCGCTCGTCAGTCTTTTGTCGGTTCAGTTTTCAAACTTTTTGACATATTTTTTCGATAATTTCTCTTATTATTACATCGTGTATGTCGTCCCCGATGCCTTCCAAATCGCATAAAAATAAGTGCGACTCATGTGATGCCCAACTGCTGCATAAGGACGGCCACTCCTTGTGCCTCTTCTGTCTAGGCCCGGATCACCCTGTGGAGAAGTGCCAGCACTGCCAGAAATTTAATTCAGCTACCTGAAAATGGAGGCAGCAGTCCCAGGAGGCCCATATTTTAAAGAAAAAGATGGCATCCTTGGAGAAGGAGTTGAAAAAGCTGAGGCAGGCTTCCACTTCCCACGAAGGCCACAAAAAGAAGAAGAAGAAGCACCGGGACCAGGACTCGACCTTAATGGCCTCCGTGACTCCGGCTGGAGTCGCAGTTCTAAAGGTAACATCCCCTCTGGAGGACTGCTCCTCGGCGACCGTCTTGGCGCTGTCCAAGAAGGTGTTGCCCCTTCCATTGGGCTCATGCTTGGGCCCCTCGGGTATCTCCAGGGTAAAGGAGGCCTCTGCTCCTGGGAAGGCCGCGACCATGCAGCCCTCAGTGTCAAGCAGGTCTGCTAGGTTGGTTGCTGGTGCCACTGACATCCACTCGGACAAGACTGGTAAGCCGCTTGCTCCTTTGGGGGGGCGCACAGTCGTTTCGTTCACCCTACAAGGTCGCTTCTCCAGTGCGGCCTTCTTCAAGCAAAGGATCCGATAAGTCGGACGCTGGCTCCTCTGATGCCTGCCTGGATCCAGCTGATAAACCGGACATCGGCCCCTCCGATGACTGCCCAGCCACGGAGCCTGCATCGGACCCCTTCAACCAGTCTGACACTCCAGGCTCCCCACAATGCTTGACATTGCCAACTGAGGTCCCTGCGTCGCCTCTGTTGAACCCCGGGGATTCCGACCCTCCCTCCCCAGTCATCACGGAGGACCTGGATACGCTGTCATCAGGACCCCTCCAACTAGGCTAGAAACCCTGATGCCAGACCCTCAGATGTTAGCTCTGACGCCAGCTTACCCGATGCCAGCCGATGTCCCCCTACCAGACGGCGCTCCCATGCCAGGCCCGACACCCGCGGGGCCACCATTTCCTGGCCCACCTGCTGGGCCTCTGCCAGCTCCCTCTGCTCTGCCAGAGCCCCTGGCACCCGAGTATCCGACACCATTAAATCTGGTGCTGCCTTACCCGGTGCCACAGTATCTGATGCCACTGTACCTGACGCTGCTTTATCCAACGCCGCAGTACCCAGTGCCTAAATACCCGACACCAGGCTTCCCATCTTCGGGTTATGGATACTTGCTCTACAGATACCCCAATATCCGTATCCCCATCTTCCTCCTCCTCCTCCTCCTTCATCACCGGCACCCCTGCCACCAGCAAACTTGAAGGAGACTCTAGTTGCCTGGTGGGCCGCGGCCAAGGCTCAGCTCACCAGAGAGGCAGAAAGCCATCTAATGGCACGGGACCCTGTGCAGGATCCCCTTCGCTGGAGACCGGAGACTCCCTGCCCCTTTCCCAACACCAGAGGTGAACCCTGCGGCGCCAGGGGTGGGGAGAATACACTTCCCAGAGGGCTTCCCAAAGGGACCATTCCTCCCCCGCATCGGGAGGAGTCTTCTTCTACATTGGAGACCTCTGACTCAGACTCAGGGGGATGCTCTGACCTGGATGACTAGCCCCGTACTCCAGACTGACCCAGGCCAAGGACCCCTCTGAAGTCTCCTCCGGAGGATCCTTCTTTTCTGGAGTTACTGAGAAAGATCCAGGAAGTTCATCAGTGGCAATCTCTGGAGCCAGATCCACAGCATAAAAAGCTTGCTGCCCACTTAGATCTGCCCGAGACCGCTCTTACATTGATTCCACCATGGATAGAGCCTCACGCAGACCTTGTTTCCACTATTTGGAAACAACCATCCATGTTAGCCCCCCATCCGAGGAAGGCAGACCGGCTATACTAGGCTCTTGAGGGAGTAGATTCTTTGAATCTACACCTCAAAGCAGACTCGGTCATGATTAG
The DNA here is from genome assembly GCA_016271365.2 of Neoceratodus forsteri. Taxonomy (NCBI): domain Eukaryota; kingdom Metazoa; phylum Chordata; order Ceratodontiformes; family Ceratodontidae; genus Neoceratodus; species Neoceratodus forsteri. Next base: position 272,579,810 of record CM057454.1, read on the forward strand.
CGCTGCTCATGGCCGCTCCGCTAATCCCAAACATCTCAGCTTGTCTCCGCCTGACAAGGAGTCTCGGCTTCTGGACCAATATGGGAGGAAGGTCTATGCGTCTTCTACTCTGGGTATTAGGGCCCTGAATTATGTTGCTCATATGGGGGACTACCAGAAGACCATCCTGAGTAAGGTGGAATCAAAATTGGACTCCCTTCCTGAGTCTCAGACAAAACAGGAAGTGGCAGATCTTGTCCATTCTGCTCATTCAGCTAGTTGGCACATGCTGTGTGCCACTTACAATGCAGTGGATGCAGCTGGACGGTGCTCGGCTTTCGCTGTGGGTCTTCAGCATCATGCCTGGCTCTGAGTGTCAGGGTTGGTCCCTGAAGTGCAATCCGCCATTCAGGATGCGTCCTTTAGGGGTTCGGTGCAGTTCAGTGGTGATGTCAAGGACATCATAACCAATCTGCAAGAGAAGGGTAGTGCACTCAAGTCCATGGACTCTTTGTACAGACCTCCTCAGGGGCAGCGATGCCCTTTTTGGTGACGTAACCTACAAAAACCTAAACCACAGGGCAAGCGGGCCAACAAGCGTTGGGTCCCTCCAGCAACCAAGACCTCCCCTCCCAGAAAAGCTGTGGGAGCCTCAGCCGCTGCGCTGCCCCAGACCTCCTGACTCCTCGCCTCTCCCACAGCCTCTGGACTCACCAGAGGAACCAGTAGGAGGGAGATTCTCCTTCCCTCTACCAGGTTGGGCGAGGATAACATTGGATGCTTGGATGTTCCAGCTGATTGCAGCAGGACATTCAATAGAGTTTCTTCAGAAACCGCCCTGAAGACCCCCCCCAGTCATCTTACTCCCTGGAACATCTTCCTCTGGTCCTAGAAGAAATCACCTCCAGTCTCTCAAAGATGGTGATAGAAGCAGTTCCCAACCACCTTTGGGGGACGGGTTACTATTCCCATTTCTTTCTAGTTCCAAAGAAAATGGGAGATGTGAGGCCTATTTTAGACCTCAGTTCCCTGAACATGTTCATGGAGTACAAATGTTTCAGAATGCTCTCCCTGCAGGGCCTTCTGCCTCTTCTTCGTAGGGACTGTGGCTATGCGCTTTGGATATGCAGGATGCTTACCTGCATATCCCCCATATGCCCGTCCCACCACACATTCCTTAGATTTTATTTTCAGGGGGACTACCAAATCAAGGCCCTCCCATTTGGTCTTTCCTCGGCCCTCCGAGTGTTTACCAAATGCCTGTCTATGTTAGCAGCCCACCTGCGTACCTAGGGAGTACAGGTATTTCCGTACCTGGACGACTGGCTCCTGGCAGCCCCGTCCAGGGAGGAACTTCTGCACTCCCTTTCCCTCACCCTGCAGGTTTTCACCAGCCTGGGTATCACCATCAACCAGGCAAAGTCCCATTTGGTCCCTTGCCAAAGACTCCAATTTATTGGGGCGATCCTGGACACGATCATCGGCAAGGCCTTTTTTGACTGCAGACAGGGTGGACACCCTTCAGACTCAGGGAAGTCTGCTGTCCAGTCGCAGAAGGGTCAGAGCCAGGTCAGTCCTTCACCTCCTCGGGCTAATAGCAGCTGCCATTCTGACGGTCCCATGTGCTCGGCTCCATATGAGGATTTCTCAATGGACGCTTCGGTCTCAATGGGACCAAACACTGGACGACCTAGACCAGGAGGTTCTAGTTTCTGATCCCATGATCAGGGACTTGCAATGATGGATGGTACAAGAGAACCTTTGCCGGGGAGTTCACTTCAATATCGAACCCCCCCTTCCAGACATTGACAACAGATGCCTCAGGAGAGGGCTGGGGAGCCCACCTCGGGTCTCACTAGACTCAGGGCAGCTGGCCTGGGTTCGAATAGAATCTGCACATAAATGTGCTCGAACTCAGAGCAGTCCTGTATGCCATCCAGGCCCTACACTCCTCCATACTTCCTGATCATCTAACCATACAGACAGACAACATGTGTGTGGTCTGGTACATCAAGAAGCAGGGGGGAACATGTTCCTACCCTCTGTGCGGGGAAGCAATGAGAATCTGGAATTGGGCTACCCAGCACAACCTTCACCCGATGGCCGTTCACATTCCGGGAGTAGAAAACACACTGGCGGACCACCTCGGTCGGTCCTCAGCCAGGGCCCATGAATGGAAACTGGATCAAGAGGTAGTAGACAACATCTTTCTGCTTTGGGGAACCCCTCAGGTAGACCTGTACATGTCTCCTCAAAATGCAAAACTTCCTGCCTACTGCTCGCTCACTCCAGGGTGAGACATTTTCTGGTGGGACGCTCTGTCTCTTGATTGGAGGGGCAGATTCGTCTATGCCTTCCCTCCAGTTCCCATAATTCTGAGGGTCCTACACAAGCTCAGAACAGAGGGAGCATGAATGATCCTCATTGCTCCATTCTGGCCCAGGCAAGTTTGGTTCTCTCTTCTGCAACAATTTTCAGAGGAACCTGCGCTTCCTCTTCCTCTGTCGCAACACTTGTTGACCCAGGATCAGGGGACCCTTGTTCATCCAGGTCTCAAATCCCTTCATTTGCATGCATGGCTCCTTCAGACGTAGCTAAAGCCTGGTTCGGAGTTTCTCTGCTCGTAGCATATATTCTGGTGGAGGCCAGAAAGCCTTCCATCAGGGCCACATACGCCATGAAGTGGAAACGATTCTCTATTTGGGCCATGTCAAAGGACTTAGAACCTTTCTCTTGCCCAGTTGATAGGATCCTGGACTACATGCGTCATATCTTCAATCTGGGTCTCAGCCATTCCTCTTTAAAGGTCCACATGGCAGCAATTTCAGCCTACCATGTCCCCTTCAGAGACAGGACTTTCACTCAGTTGGAAGTCTCTAAGACATTCCTCAGAGGGGTCCTCTATTTGAGACCCCCCCATCCACATTCCTGCTCCTCCTTGGGACTTGAATTTTGTTCTTGAGATGCTTACTCTGCCCCCTTTCGAGCCGGCAGTCTCAGCAGACTTAAAGTTCCTCTCTTGGAAGACTCTCTTCCTAGTGGCCATTACTTCAGCTCGACGAATTTCCGAGCTTCAGGCCTTGATGTGCAAAATCTCGTATTTGATTTTTCTCAAGGAACGTGTGGCTCTTTGCACCAACCCTAAGTTTCTCCTGAAGGTGGTGGCGGGATCCACGCTGAATCAATCCATTGAGCTACCTGCCTTCTTTATGCAACACTCCAATCAGGGGAGTACCTCTTGCATACTTTGGATGTTCATAGAATTCTGAGATACTACACCACTAGGGCTAAGGATCTCAGAAAATCTGATCAGCTGTTTGTCTTCTTTGTTCACAAAAGAGAGGGCAATGCCATTTCCAAGCAATTCCTCTCTAAATGGTTGGCTCATTGTATCACTTTCTGTTACGACAAGTACAACAAGACCCTGCGGTGTCAAGTCAGAGGCCACTCCACTAGAGGGGTAGCTGCCTCTGCAGCTTGTTTTAAGAACATGTTAGCAGCAGACATCTGCGCAGCTGCAACTTGGACTTCTGTCCATACCTTTATGAAACACTACAGTTTGGACATTGCCTCTCGCCGTAGAACAGACTTCGGGTTGGCTGTGCTTCAAGGTCTTCTTTCATAAGACCCATTCAGCCGGAGGTTCCATTCTATGGTTCGTTTTCCTCTTCCTGAGTGCTTTTCCTTGTTCCAGACTGCTTGGGATTCAGTCCTATATGTAAATACCTACTGCAAGAGTCCTCTCGAAGTAAGATAGTACAGTTACGTAAGAACTCACCGTAACAGTAGATCTTCGAGAGAGGCTCTTGCAGTAGGTGTTGCCTTCCCGCCCTCCATCCCTCTTAGCTTTTTTAGCTACTTTTCCAGGAGGGGAAATATCCACTTCTCTCTCATCTTGCCTCTTTTGAGCCTTGATGGGAAAGAACTGGAAGGTGGGCGTGGGGGACCGCCCCTTTATGCTGACGTCACATGACGTCAGTCACTTGACATAGGGCGGTCCCCTGCCAGAGACTGCTAGCTAGAAATTTTTCTGTGGGTCCTGATGCCTGCCGGATTAGTCTTATATGTAAATACCTACTGCAAGAGTCTCTCTCGAAGATCTACTGTTACGGTAAGTTCTTACGTAATTATACTTTTCCTTGGGAAATCTGCATTTTTTGGGGAATATATTGTGGCTCTGGAAGGTGTGTTTGTATGTAGGGTGAGTGGGTAGAAGGGTGATTTATTTATGGACTCTAATTTGAAGTATTTTCGCAAAACAAAATGCCGTTTTACAAGCGCCCACTTTGTACTCGCGATGAAGTTTCCTCAGAGTTTCTGTGTAGCTTTGAGAGATGACAGTGTGTGCTGAGGTACAGTGCGAGGGAACAGAAGGAGAAGGTGGCACATGCTCGTCCTTATAACCTGCAGGTTATAATGGCAAATTATAACCTGCTTCTTCTTAGGGAAAAAACACAAGCTAGTTATTACAAACAGATAATGAATTTAGTACAGTCAGTGTTATTCAATGTCAAAAGTGTGCCTTTTTATTAAAAATATATAAGAAATAGGCAAGCACATAAGAAATATTTGCTAATGTAACTAGAAGTGTGGTACATGTTGTTTAAATCAGTTGTCATAAAAATTCTAAACTATACCAGTAATTCTACTATAATCCTGCAGCACAGTTTTTCTTTTACCAAAAGATGGTACTATATATGCCTAGTTACTGCTCCACTGTTTCTGCATACATTATATGACTGCCCAACTAACAAGGGAAAGGAGTATGTTCCAGGTAACAGAGGGGACAAGACACAAAAGCTGAGCAAGAAACACTGTCTGGCTAGACCAGGGGTGAAGCAAAGGACACAGAATAGAAAAAGGACTCCACTGTCCAAACCATGGAATGGGGACAGAGATCAACCTCTCACTTTCTCTCCTTTCTGTATTTCTAATTGCTTAAACAGTGGTAGGAGATGTCAGGCCTGTCACACCCAGCATCAGTGGGTACACACCCCAGCACCAGGGAACATACTCTCTCCACCAGTGGACAAACTCCCCAGCAGCAGCAAGCACACACACCTTCCCCAGAGAGCACACATCCCAGCACCAGAGAGCACATGGACAACACCACAAGGGGCTGCTGAGACAGAGACAGAGAAAGCAGCCAAAGATTCCTTAAATCAAGAAGGTTATTTTCTAGACTACGCCGAATTGAATTATTACTTTTTGGACCTGTGTAAGTAACTAGTATTGATTCTGTTTTTTGGGGTTGACTTTTCTTAGTTTAACTTTAATTTGCCAGGGAGGAACTGTAGCTGGGAGATATTTGCAGTCATTTGTGCCTAGACCTGTTACTTAGCCTTTGTGAAATAGGTGTCTGCTAAGAGGAGGAGCAGAAATGGGCCTAGTTGAACTGTGGATTTAAAACAGGAGTTGTTTGTGGTCTCTGTCTGCTGAGACAGAGAGAAAGCAGACAAAGCTTCCTTAAATCAAGGAGGTTATTTTCTAGACTACACTGAATTGAATTATTACTTTTTGGACTGGTGTAAGTAACTAGTATTGATTCTGTTTTTTGGGGTTGACTTTTCTTAGTTTAACTTTAATTTGCCAGGGAGGAACTGTAGCTGGGAGATATTTGCAGTCATTTGTGACTAGACCTGTTACTTAACCTCTGTGAAATAAGTGTCTGAAAGGAAGGAAGGCACCCCCCGGGGTGGAGGGTCAGAGTTGTAATTAATTGTTTCTGGAGGGCATAGGGTTACTCCCACCCACCCTACACTTCACCCCACCTGCCCCAAGCGCATAACTTCCTTTATAGCAGGGATTCTGACATCACTTCCCCAAAACTGCTAACAACATACACCTGTTCATATCCTTAAAGGCACAGCACACTGAATAGGGGGTAGAAACACTCACAAGCTTGCACACACTAAAACAAGAATAAACAAAAAAAGAAAAAGAAAAGCATCTGTAACAGGAAGGGACACAGACATGTGGGGAGTGGTGCAATGCACTGGCTGTGGAGCAGCAGTCTTCCAGGAGACATTCTGGAGACTGGATTGCTGCCCTATTTGCAGGCATCTCTCTGGTCTGAGGGAGAAGGTTGTTCATCTCCATGCTGACCTGGCAAGGATTCGGGAAACATGCTCCCCCACCCAGGGACCACCCAGACCACCGCCACTACCTCAGTGGTCACCAAGAAAGAGGAGTGGTTGGACCACAGTGGGCTCAGGGAGGGTGAGGTGGTGGAATAGAGGTGCATCCCTCCAGTTGTGCCTCTCCACAATTCATTCGCCACTCTTGTGGAGCATGGTTCCTCTATGGAGGCACCTGCAGTGGAGACCAATGAGGATGCTGGGAACCTCCACAATGGAGACCCACAGGAAGGTGGCACAGGACCCCACAGGGGAAGGAAACAATTCCTGGTGGGGGACTCAATTATTAGGGGGGTAGAAATGGGGGAGGAAGGGGAGAAACATAGAAAACATAGAAACATAGACTTTGATGGCAGATAAGGACCACTTGGCCCACCTAGTCTGCCCATTTCCCTACCTAGAGGATAAGCTGCAGATCCTATTTAACCAACAGCCTATTTCTTCCTACCCCCCACAAAAATTGCTTTATGTCTGTCCCATGCATGCTTGAATTCTCCCACAGTTTTAGACCCCACAACCTCCTCAGGAAGGCTGTTCCATGCATCCACCACCCTCTCTGTGAAAAAATACTTTTCACATTGCCCTGGAGCCGCCCCCTCTATCTTCAAATTGTGTCCCTTGTTCTTGCACATCTCTTTTTCTGAAAGATGCTACCCTCTTGGACTTTGTTGATTCCACTGAGGTACTTGAACATTTCTATCATGTCCCCCCTCTCCCTCCTTTCCTCAAGGGTATACATATTAAGCTTCTTTAGCCTCTCCTCATATGGCTTCTCTTGCAGACCCTGCACCATTTTAGTTGCCCTCCTCTGAACTGCCTCCATCCTGTCTATGTTCTTGTGGAGATGGGGTCTCCAGAACTGGACACAGTACTCCAGATGGGGTCTCACCAACTGTCTGTACAGGGGGATAACAACTGCTTGTTTTCTGCTGGTGATGCCTCTCCCTACACATCCCAGTATCCCACCAGCCCTCCCTACTGTCTTCTCACATTGCTTGCCAACCTTAAGGTCATCTGATATGATTACCCCAGGTCCCTTTCCATTTTGTTGCTGTTACTGCCTCCCTCCCATTGTGTAATCTTCCCTGGGTTTGTTTTCCCAGGTGCATTACTTTGCACTTCTTTGCATTGAATCCTAGCTGCCATATTTCTGACCATTCCTCCAACCTTGCCAAGTCCCTTCTCATCCTTTCCATGCCTCCTTGTGTATCAACACTGTTGCAGATCTTTTGTCATCTGCAAAGAGGCATACTTTTCCTTCAGTCCCTCTGCAATGTCACTTATAAGACATTAAAAGGACTGGAATCGTACTGAACCCTGATGGTACCCCATAGTAACCCCTCTTTCTTCAGAGTGGACTCCATTTACAATTATCTTCTGTGTCCTGTTGTTCAGCCAATGTTTTACCCCGGCTACCACCCTGGGACCCACTCCCAGGCTGGTTAATTTGACTACTAATCTTTTGTGTGGGACTGTGTCAAATGCCTTGCTAAAGTCTAGGTAGGCCATGTCCACAGCCCCTCCCTGGTTTACTACTTTGGTCACCCAGTCAAAGAAATCAATTAGATTTGTCTGACATGACCTTCCTGCAGTGAACCCATACTGCCTTGGGTCCTGTGCCCCACTGGCCTCTACGTACTCAACAGTTCTTTCCTTCAGAAGTGATTCCATCACTTTCCCTACCACTGAGGTCAAACTGACAGGTCTGTAGTTTCCTGTCTCTGTCTTGCTCCCACTTTTGTGAAGGGGAATCACATCAGCCTTCTTCCTGTCCTCAGGTACCACACCATCCTCCCATGATTTGTTATAAAGGGTAGTCAGTGTGTCACTAGTTCTCTGCTTAATTCTTTTAGAATTCTGGGGTGAATTCATCTGGCCCCATTGCTTTGTCCACCTTCAGTTTTAGGAGTTCTTCCAGAACCCTTTCTTCTGTGAAAGGACTGGGATCGACCCCCTCTCCAGAGTGCTTCTGTTATTTGGATTAGGCACCTCCCCCACTTCCTCTTTTGTGAATACTGAACAGAAGTATTCATTCAGTATCCCTGCTTTTTCACTGTCACTCTCTGCCTACCCACCATCCATTTTATTCAGCCTCACTATCCCTCCCGTTGTCTTTCTACGCTCCCTGATATACCTATAAAAGGTTTTATCCCCCTTCTTAACCGAGTTGACTATCTTTTCCTCAGTTTGTGTCCTCACAGTTTCCTCTGGAGATAAGGTGCCTGCCTGGTGCCACGGCTTGGAAGGACAGGAAGTGAATCCTCAGGATCGTGGGAGCAGCTGCATGAGGGAGGGAGCTGGATGTCATTGTCCACCTAGGGACAAATGACCTGGCTAGGAATGGGATCAGAGCAGTGCAGGAGGAGTTTGTGGAGTTGGGGAGGGGCCTTAGACAAGTAGTGCATATGGTAACCTTCTCGGAGGTGCTGCCTGTCTATGGCAAGGGTGATGCTAGGGTACACCTCACCAGGGAATTCAATGAATGGTTGAAAAACTGGTGTGGAGCTCAGGGTTTTGGCTTCATTGGGGACTGGGAGCCACCTGGAGGAATGCAGACCTATACTGGTGCAATGGTCTGCATCTGTCCTGGGGGACCAGGATCCTAGGTGAGAGGTTTAAATGCTTCATTGGCAAGCATTTAAACCAGCCAAGGGGGGAGGCACTGAAAAGAAGCAGGGAAATCCCAGCCTTCCCTCACAAAACATGGTAATTAGTGAGGTAAACATCAAGGTAGAGAAGTCATTAGGGAGCAGGACAGAGGTAAATGTAAAAAAAGGCAAAGGCAGTAAGGATAGGAATGGGGCTAAAAGGGGTAAGGCCATCAAAAAGTGCAGGGTGATGAGTACCAATGCCTGTAGTCTGTGTAACAAGCTCCCTGAGCTAGTGGCCTTGATGGAAGAGGGTTGCCTGGATATTGTGTCAGTCACAGAAACATGGTACACAGAGAACCATGACTGGGATGTCAACATACCAGGATACACAATCTACAGGAGGGACAGGGAGGGTAAAAGAGGAGGAGGAGTAGCTCTCTATGTAAAGGAAGGTATCAAAGCAACAGAACTAAAGAGTAAACAGGGAGCAGATGAGGCACTCTGGGTCACCCTGGAGACAGGAAATGGCACCACAATCCGCATGGGGGTTGTATACAGACCCCCATCTCAGGGGGAGGGAATGGACAAGGAAATGATAGAAGGCATCCTTAGAATGGCAGAAAAGGGAGATATTGTTGATGGGGACCTGAATATGCCAGATGTTAACTGGAGCACCTTTGCTGCAGGCACATCCAAGAGCAGGGTCATTCTTGATGCCCTGCAAAGGCATGCCTCAGACAGCTTGTTTTGGAACCCACTGGAGGGAGCAATCTTAGACCTGGTACTCTCAAATGGGGATGGAGAAAGAATCTCAGATTTAGAAGTGGGTAGCCATCTGGGAACAAGTGACCACCAAACAGTGTGCTTCACGATAAACACAGCCACACAATCAAGCCATACAAAAGCAAGAGTGTTGGACTTTAGGAGGGCTGACTTTTGGAAAATGAGAGAGTGCCTCAGAAAAGCACTAGCAAACAGGCAAGAAGGAGGGGTGGAGGAACAATGGGGAGTAATCAAAACAGACATCATAGAGGCAACAAGCCTTTGTGATAAGCAAATCAACAAAACACAATGAAGGAACAAACCGCTATGGTTCTCAAAAGAGGTGGCAGGGAAGGTTAAGGAGAAAAGGATAGCATTCAGGAAATATAAGGAAACACAGAAGGAGCAGGACAGAGAACTTTATCAGTTGAAGCAGAAGAGGCTGGGAAGGCAGACAGAATAGCAAAGGCTCAAACCAAGGAAAGGATAGCCAACTCTGTTAAGAAGGGGGATAAGACCTTTTATAGGTACATTAGGGAGTGAAGAAAGACCAAAGGAGGGATACTGAGACTTAATAAAGGGAGGGAATGTGGGTAGAGGGTGACAATGAAAAGCAGGGATACTGGAACGAATATTTCTGCTCAGTATTCACAAAGGAAGGAGGGAGGTACCTAAACCAAACAAGAGAAACTCTCTGAAGACGGGGTGATACCCAGTCCATTTACAGAAGAAAGGGTTCTGAAAGAACTAATAAAATTGAATGTGGACAAAGCAATGGGGCCTGATGGGATTCACCCAAGAATTCAAAAAGGACTAAGGGTAGAACTAGTGACACTGCTGACTACTCTCTTTAACAAATCATGGGAGGATGGGGTGGTACCTGAGGACTGGAGGAGGGCGGATATGATTCCTCTTCACAAAAGTGGGAGCAGGACAGAGGCAGAAAACTATAGACCAGTTAGTTTGACCTCAGTGGTAGAGAAAATGATGGAATCACTTCTGAAGGAAAGAATTGTTGAGTACCTAGAGGCCAGTGGGACACAGGACCCAAGGCAGCATAGATTCATGATGGGAAGGTCGTGTTAGATGAATCTAATAGTTTCTTTGACTGGGTGACCAAAGAAGGGGCTGTGGACATGGTCTACCTAGATTTTAGCAAGGCAATTGATCAGTCCCACACAAAAGTTTAATACACAAGTTAGCCAGCCTTGGAGTGGGTCCCAAGGTGGTAGCCTGCATAAAAAATTGGCTAGACAACAGGATGCAAAGGGTAGTAGTAAATGGAGTCTACAGTGAAGAAAGGAGGGTTACTAGCAGGGTACCGCAGGGATCAGTACTGGGACTGGTCCTTTTAATGTCTTTATAAGTGACATTGCAGAGGAACTGAAGGAAAAGTATGCCTCTTGCAGGCGACACAAAGATCTGCAACAGGGTTGATACACAAGATGGAGTGGAAAGGATGAGAAGGGACTTGGCAAGGTTGGAGGAATGGTCAAATGTATGGCAGCTAAGATTCAATGCAAGAAGTGCAAGGTAATGCACCTGGGAAACAAAAACCCAGGGGAAGAGTACACAATGGGGGGTGAGATACTGACAGCAGTAAAAATGGAAAGGGACCTGGGGGTAATTATATCAGATGAGCTAAAGGTGGGCAAGCAATATGAGAAGGTAGTAAGAAAGGTTGGGGGATACTGGGATGCATAGGGAGAGGCATCAATAGTAGAAAACAGGAAGTTGTTATCCCTCTGTACAGACAGTTGGTGAGACCCCATCTGGAGTACTGTGTGCAGTTCTGGAGACCCCGTCTCTGCAAAGACATAGATAGAGTGGAGGCTGTCCAGAGGAGGGCAACCAAAACAGTGCAAGGTCTGCACCAGAAGACATACGAAGAAAGACTAAAGGAGCTTATATGTATACCCTTAAGGAAAGAAGGGAGAGAGGGGACATAACAGAAACTTTCAACTACCTCAAGGGAATCAACAAAGTCCAAGAGGGTAGCATCTTTCGGAAAAGAGATGCACACGAACAAGGGGGCACAATTTGAAGATAGAGGGGGGACGGCTCAGAGGTAATGTGAGGAAGTATTTTTTCATGGAGAGGGTTGTGGATGCATGGAACAGCCTCCCTGAGGAGGTCGTGGAGTGAAGAACAGTGGGGGAATTCAAGAACACATGGGACAGACGTAAGGTAATTCTTGTGAGGGGTTGGAGGAAGTAGGCTGTTAGTTAACTAGGATCTGCTGCTTATCCGTTAGGTAGGGAAATGGGCAGACTAGGTGGGCCAAGCGGTCCTTATTTGCCATCAGATTCTATGTTTCTATGTTAAAGGGCATGGTCATTGACCTGCACACAGATGACTACACACTGGGTGACAGGGACACAGTAGTGTAGCCTAGACCCAGTGTGCTACCAGCACTGGCATATGCGTACACCCATACCTATAGACATCCTGACATGCAGACATGGCCTATGGCACATTGCACTGGCAGTCACTCACATGACTGAGCAGGTCCCACTTGGCTTTTGTAGCTGCCACCCGGCACTCCCGTCACCTCCACGGGCTATAGAGTAGATGCTATGGCCTCCTCCGCAGGATCCAGGGTATATGCAGTCGCTGATGCCTGTGGGCCCTTACCTGTAGCATGCAGCTCCCTGCGCTCCATTGCCATGAGCTCCTTCATGCCCTTCTTTATGTCTCTGAAGCACTTTCTCACTACTTGCACAGGCCTGTTTCAGCCACCAACGGCAGTGACCTCCTCGATGATCTTATCCCTGGCCCACCATACCTGGGCATCCGTACTCTTGTACCAGAACATGACCTCCTCCCTGGCCTTGTAGGCTTGTGCCAACACATGTAACTCCTCTGTGGTTAAGTGATGGGCCCAAAGACTGTCGGTATCCTCCATGGCCAGGGGAGTGCAAGAGCGCTGACTGGGGAGTACGTACAGTGGCACAGAGCTGAATGGGACAGTGTTGTAGACCGCCATCCCTGACCACATAGGAGTCCTGGCAGTGTCTGCCCTCCCACAGCCCTAAGCCGATTGACAGCCAGCTGTCCATGCACACATGCAGCCATTGTGATGGGCACAGACAGGCAGGGATGGACAGGGGCAGAGACCCACAGACCTCTTGGCTGCTGCCACGGTCACATGTCTGTAAAGGGGCTACCCTGCTGTCAGTGTGCAGCAGGGAACACAGCAAGATGTGCCTCCTCCAAGATATGGCAGCAGCTCCACCACTAGATGTTGGCACCATTATCCACCACCACCACCTGTCCATGGTACTACCGCACACAGCATACACACAGGGGTTTCATTGGGCAAGAGTAACAGGACTTCTGTCCAAGCATGTTCCCAGCACATATCAGACAGGCCCAACACCACCAACATCCAGCCCCATGTAGATCTATTGTTGACTACCACCACCTCCACAGTACATGAACCACTTAGAAATCAGGCTGTGATGGGTCCCCCACCTAAGCAGTACCTGTGTAGCAGTCCCCCATCTGTAAAGTGCGTGCTGTATAGTACAGGGCAAGGTGGACATGTACATCGACAATGTATCCCTGGTGTTACAGGGGATGCACAGTAAAACTGGCTACACTGTTCCCCCCCCATAGTATGTCACTGAATGTCCCAGAACACTGTGGACCCCACTGTGGAAACACAATGGCAGTGCTCCTGCATTGCTGTGGCATGTTCCCCATAGCTCTACAGCACACGTTCTATGTTTCCCTGTAGCGTACATCATGGCATATGGAAGTATGCAGGCTCTGTTGTCCCATATAACCATTGCATGGCTATGGGGACAACTGTCTTGTACATTGCTTGATGTCTCTGTACAGTACACAAAGCCCAGTAGACTTGGGAGTCCTGCCTATTACATGCCAGATGCATTTGGGGGCCATGCTGAGGCCAACACATACACACAGTCCACCGCACACCCATCCCTTTCTAGGCCATTCGACAGGACACTTACTTCTGTACACCTGCAGTTCCGCTGTGATGTCTAGGTGGTGCAGTCTGCCCTATATAGGCCAGGTGCAATCAGGCATGCTAATGTATGCATACCCTGGCTGAATAGTGCAGGTTTGCGTGGTGCGCAAACCCAGTTTGTGCTTGTGCACTGGCATTGTGCTATGCCTGTGCATCTTAGGGCCATGGTGCAGCCATGATGCCATATGCCACCTGTGATCCTGTGATGTCATCATACTGTGCAGCCATGCATGCTGCAGCAGTATGCAAATGCATTGTGCAGAACTGCGTGACGCTTGCTCAACACTCGCATGTGTGTCCCACACACCTGCCTCCCCATACCAGCGGTATGTCCCAGTGTCAGCCTTCGCCCCAGACATACGTGTTGTATAGCGCAATGTGCCATAGTGCTGCACTATCATGGCAATGTGCTGTGCAATAGCAAAACATGCCTAGAACAGGAAGCAGTGTGCCTTTAACCTGTGACCTGTGTAGCACACAGTGTGGGAACACGATGTCCTAGTGGCGATGAAGGGCAGTCCTGCAATGTGACCACAGGAGTCAACCATAGAGCTGGCCAACCTAGTCAAGCTCATTGTGGCCAGGGAGGACCAGCTCCTGGGGAAGGGAGTAGGGGTGGTCAGGCCCCACAGTGAGGTCTAGGCATCCATGGGGCAGCAACTTTTGTGCTGGACAGGGGTCATCCATACTGGGGACTATTGCAGGCACAGGTTCAGTGACCTGCAAAGGATGAGGTGTGCCACCTGCATGAACTGCGGGCCATGGTGGACAGTGGCACTCTGCTCAGGCCAGTTGAGTACAGATGGTTGTCTGTATGGTGTGTGTGTACTAGCCTGTTTGCAGGCCTGTGGTAAAGTAGTGTGGGATAGAGCTACATCCCCCCGAGGCACTGTGCACATCATCTGTGTGCCCTCGGTGTTTCTCTGTATGCTATAGGAGCTGCCCTGCTGTATGGCCTACCGGCCGTATGCAGCTGTCTGGGCCCTGGGACCTTCCGAACATCCTTGAGCATGATTAGATCTGTCATGGAGGCCTGAGGCATGCACATACCTTTGCTGCACAGTTGCAGACCACAACAGAGACATGGGAGCAGTATCATGGGCATGACAGGCCCATGTACAGTGGCATTGCATGGAAGGCAGAGATTGTGTACCAGCAATATTGACTCTGACATATCAATGCCTATTGCCATGTATGACTAGGGTAGGAGTTACATGTATCATACATGTGACTGTCCAGGGAGCCGTACCCAGCCAGACATGGCAGTGGGCCCCCTCAGTGTCGTGTGCACTGTACATACTACGTTGCCTGGCCACAGGTCTGCATGTGCAAGGTACAGCTAAGAGTGTGATGATACTGCATTGGAGTCCAGACATGTAATAGCCACTGTGCTTGTGCACACCTACTACATCCAGACCCCTCAGCTGTTGTACCAGTAAGCTATGCCTGCCTGTGTTGTGCGTTACATGCTGCATCATGCATACCCATGGATACTATGCCTGGACATGGTCTGGGGCCGGCATGTATGGTCTGTGGAACAGGAGACAGGGGGCTGACAGGTTGCCGGCACTACACAGGATGGCATACACTGTGGTAGGCCAAACCTAACACAGGGGGAGGTACGAGACCTTCTGTATGTGTGCCAGGGCATGCATGTGTGTGGTGCCACAGGTGGTGCTACAGGTACCTTGCAGCTCTGCTCATCCTGCCCACCTGCAGCATGCATATGTGGCTGCTGGTGCACAGTACTGGCATATGGGTGGTTACACTGGGCAGTGTGTATGGAACGATGCACTGTGTACCACTGCAGGATATTGATCACAGTCAACTGAATGTTCTGCAGTATGGCTGTGCCCAGTCAAAGCTGCAACCAAAATGAAACAAAAAAGACTGGTACCAGTCACAGCCCAAAACAGTGAGATTTATTTCTGTAAATAGTTAAATATAAAGTGCATAATTAATACAGTGTAGGTACATTCATGTACTAGTAGCAGCAGCAAGGTGGGGAGGCCAGAACTTGGAACCTCTGACCAGTTTTTCACTAAAGCTTCGTTGGGGGGAGGGGCACTTTATATTTAGCTATTTGCGCGGATCTCATTATTTTTGGCTGTGACTGGTGCCAGACTTTTTTGGTTTTGTTTAGGATACTGATCACACCTCCCTTTTCCTCCTCTACAGATCTCAGCAGCCAATCCATCCCAGACAGAGGCCAACAGCCATGGGGCTAGCAATGCCAGAGGGAGGCAGGTGATGGATCACTGAGCCATGATGGGGCCCATGGCAGTGCTGCACAGAAGGGACATCCAGGTGAGTACCTTGTGTTATGTGTACATGTGTACAGGTATAGGTGCCGGTACAGATGGCACTGCTGTGGCCATGGCCCTACCCTGTCAAAGGTGATGGGCCCAGCCCATGCCATTGTTGCACTTATGGCTGCATCTGACAATGGTGGAGTGTGCCTTGACACCAGTGAATATGCTGTTTAGAGGATTATGTACACAACACCATCTGCATGGTATGACAGGTGTCTGTAGTATTGGAGACCACTACACCCCTGAGTGTGAAGCAGGGGGAGGGTGGGGTCCTGTCCTGCTGGGACATGGCACAGTGTGCAGCTGTTACCAGTGTAAACAGCATGCCAGGCCTTTGGGGGTACAGTGGACAGGGTGGTGCTGTTGATGGAAGTGGGGATCTACACTACTATTGTATAACTGCTCAAGGTGGCTCTATGAGTGTTGGTGACCCCGCGTGGGGGGAGAGTTGCACCCTTTACATCTTTGCCCCAACAGTGTACAGACCTGTCCACCACCTGCCTACACTATTCTGCATGTGTCTGTGGCCAGAGACAGGTGTTTGTATGTGGGCAGCCATACTGGGACATATGCCTATGGGGACAGTACCTCAGAGGTTGTAGTGGGGGACACACACCCTGCAGATGGGGTGGTGGGCCACCAGTGCCACTGCGCTGTGTCATGGTCTGTGTAGTCTACTGCAGTTTACCTTAGTATTGCCAGCATACTCACCTGTGTCTGTTTACCATGCCATGGCATTGCCTCAACTGTGTAGATGCATGCACCCTGTGCTGCCAGACAGATGTCACAGTGGGTGGTGAAAGTGCACACAGCCTACGTGTGCCCCTTTCACAGGTAGTCAGGTCCATACTAGCCTATACCCCGGGACTATAAGCATGGCCGTCAGCAGGTGGTTGGAATTGGCCAGTGTAGTCTCAGTACACAACCGTGTCCACCTGTGTATCAGATGGCTGCCATGGTAATCCACCTGCACTGGTGGCATATCTTATAACAGATGTATGGTATGGCATGCCTCAGCGGCTCCATGGTGGTCCACAGTTGTTGCATGGGGTCGGTCGAGGTGCGGCCGTTGGTGTGATACCAGGGTAGTCTTTCCCAAGAACTTGGGTTTGGTAAAAATCAGCCAGGCCGCTAAGTCTTGTATAAAAATGTCCAATAATAAGAGTGAGCTCCTTGACTCAAAGAAAACAGCCCAGTTGCTGAATAAATATTTCTTAACATTGCCTGATATTACCATCCCAGCTGGTTTATAAGTACAAACAGATTTAGTAAATAAAGAAACTAATAATGAAAATGGTCCTCTTTTTTATTAAAAAAAAAATAAAAATCTTGGAAGTTTGGTGGGAGATCTTAAAATTAAATAAAAATAAATCATATGGTATGGACAACATTAAAGGGAAATTTATTAAAGATGCAGTTGAAGTCTTATCACCAATACTGACTGATTTATTTAATCAAAGTTTGATGGAAAATGTTTTTTCCTCTATCTGGAAAACAGCCAAAATAGTACCTATATTTAAGGGGGGGTTCAAATGACCCCTCAAACTATAGACCAATAGCAGTCCTCTCCATCCTCTCTAAGTTAATGGAACAAATGGTGTTTGGCCAGTTGTATAGTTACTTAGAAAAATATTCAAAATTGACTAAATACCAACATGGCTTTAGGGCAGGTTATTCAACTTGCACTGTGCTCGTGGAGTTTGTTGATAAAGTGGCAGTGGCCTTGGATAAGGGAGAGTCCACGGGTGCAGTGTTTGTTGACCTGTCCAAAGCCTTTGATTTGGTCGACCACCATTTTTTGTATAAGAGGATGGAGAGGATTGATATAGCCCCTAGGTCATTATACATAGAAACATACATAGAAACATAGAATTTGACGGCAGATAAGGACCGCTTGGCCCACCCAGTCTGCCCATTTCCCTACCTACTGGATAAGCTGCAGATCCTAGTTAACCAGCAGCCTACTTCTTCCTACCCCCATCCCCCAGAACTGCCTTATGACTATCCCATGCATGCTTGAATTCCACCACTGATTTTGACTCCACAACCTCCTTCGGAAGGCCGTTCCATGCATCCACAACCCTCTTGTAAAAAATACTTCCTTAAATTACCTCTGAGCCGCCCTCTATTTTCAAATTGTGCCTCTTGTTCTTACACACCTCTTTTTGAAAGATGCTACCTCTTGGACTTTGTTGATTCCCTTGAGGTACTTGAACGTTTCTATCATGTCCCCCTTTCCTTCTTTCCTCGAGGCTATACATATTAAGCTCCTTAAGTCTCTCTTCATATGTCTTCCGTGCAGACCCTGCACCATTTTAGTTGCCCTCCTCTGGACAGCTTCCATCCTGTCTATGTCTTTGCGGAGATTGGGTCTCCAGAACTGCACACAATACTCAGATGGGGTCTCACCAGCTGTCTGTACAGAGGGATAATAACTTCCTGTTTTCTACTGGTGATGCCTCTCCTATGCATCCCAGTATCCCCCAGCCTCCTTGCGCCTCTCACATTGCTTGCCCGTCTTTAGGTCATCTGATATGACTACCCCAGGTCCCTTTCCATTTTTGTTGTTGTTAGTATCTCACCCCCATTGTGTACTCTTCCCTGGGTTTTGTTTCCCAGGTGCATTACTATACACTTCTTAGCATTGAATCTAAGCTGCCATACTTTGACCATTCCTCTAACCTTGCCAAGTCCTTTCTTATCCTTTCCACCCACCCTGTACATCAACTCTGTTGCAGATCTTAGTGTCATCTGCAAAGAGACATACTTTTCCTTCCAGTCCTTCTGCAATGTCGCTATAAAGACATTGAAGAGGACCGTCCTAATACTGAACCTGTGGTACCCCACTAGTAACCCTCCTTTCTTCTGAGTGGACTCATTTACTATTACTCTCTGTGTCCTATTCTCCAGCCAATTCTTTACCCAGGCTGTCATCTTGGGACCCACTCCCAGGCTGGCTAACTTGCATATTAATCTTTGTGTGGGACTGTGTCAAATGCCTTGCTAAAGTCTAGGTAGGCCATGTCCACAGCCCCTCCCTGATCTACTACTTTGGTCACCCAGTCAAAGAAATCTATCAGATCTGGCCTGGCATGACCTCTCACAGAATCCATGCTGCCAGGGTCCTGTGCCCTCTGGCCTCTAGATACTCGACAATTCTTTCCTTTAGAAGTGATTCCATCATTTTCCCTATCACTGAGGTTAAACTAACAGGTCTATAGTTTCCTGCTTCTGCCTTGCTCCCATTTTTGTGAAGGGAATCACATCTGCCTCCTCCAGTCCCTGGTACCACCCATCCTCCCATGATTTGTTAAAAGGGTAGTCAGTGGTGTCACTAGTTCTACCCTAGTTCTTTTAGAATTCTGGGATGAATCCCATCAGGCCCCATTGCTTTGTCCACTTTCAGTTTTAAGAGTTCTTTCAGAACCCTTTGTTCTGTAAATGGGCCGTATCAACTTCTGTATCCAGAGTGTTACTACTGTTTGTTTTATGTACCTCCCTCTTCCTTTGTAAATACTGAGCAAAAATATTTGTTTAGTATCTCTGCCTTTTCACAGTCTCCCTCTGCCCACCTCCTCCCCTTTATTAGCCTCACTATCCCTCCTTGGTCTTCCTTCGCTCCCTGATGTACCTATAAAGGTTTTATCCCCTTCTTAACTGAGTTGGCTATCTTTTCCTCGGTTTGGGCCTTTGCTGTTCTGACTGCCTTCCAGCCTCCTTTTGCTTTAACTGATACAGTTCTCTGTCCTGCTCCTTCTGTGATTCCTTGTACTTCCTGAATGCTTCTTTTCTCTTGAACCTTCACTGCCACTTCCTTTGAGAACCATAGTGGTTTCTTACATCGTCTTGTTTTGTTTATTTGCTTCACACAAAGGCTCGCTACCTCTGTGATGGCAGTTTTTATTATTCCCCATTGTTCTTCCACCCCTCCTTCCTGCCCATTTGCTAGTGCGTTCCTTAGGCACTCACCCATTTTGGCAAAGTCAGCCCTCCTAAAGTCCAGTACTTTTGTCTTTGTATGGCTTGACTCTATTGCTGTGTTTATTGTGAACCATACTGTTCGATGGTCGCTAGTTCCCAGATGGCTACCCACTTCTACATCTGTAATCCTCTCACCATCTCCATTTGAGAGAATCAAGTCTAATATTGCTCCCTCTCGGTGGGCTCCAGTACTAGTTGTCTAAGGCATGCCCCTGTAGGGCATCTAGAATAACTGCACTCTTCAAGTGGCAGCTGCAACTGCCTCCAGTTAACATCTGGCATATTCAGATCACCCATCAGCAATATCTCCCTTTTTCTGCCATTCTAAGTATACTTTCTATCATTTCCCTGTCCATTTCCTCCCCTGAGAAGGGGTCTGTATACAACCCTCGCGCGTATTGTGGTGCCATTGCCTGTCTCAAATTTACCCACAGTGCTTCTTCTCCTCCCTGTGTACCTTTTTGTTCTGTTGCTTTTATTCCTTCCTTATGTAAAGAACTACTCCTCCTCTTTTACCCTCCCTGTCCCCTCCTGTACACAGTGTATCCTGGTATGTTTATGTCCCAGTCATGGTTTTGTGTGTACCATGTTTCTGTGACTGCCACGATATCCAGATGTTCTTCCTCCATCAAGGCCACTAATTCAGGAGCTTGTTACCCAGACTACGGGCATTAGTACTCATTGCTCTCCATTTTTGATGGCTTTACCTTCCAGTGCAGCATCCCCACTGACCGCTTCTACCTCTGTCTTTTTCTCATTTAGTACCCTGTTTTGTAGGGAGGCTGGGATTTTCCTGCTGCTTGTCAGTGCCTCCTTTGACTAGTTTAAAAGCTTGTCAATGAAGCATTTAAACCGATTGCTCAAAAGACTTGTTCCCTTCCTGGACAGATGCAGACCATCCTGCCAGTATAGGCTGGTGTCCCTCAGGTGGAACCCCAGTCCCCAATGAAGCAAACCCCTGTGCTCCACACCATTTTTTCAACCATTCATTAAACTGCATGGTGCCAATTACCCTCGCCTCCCCATGCTTTTGACAGGCAGCACCTCTGAGAAGAAACTGTGTGTGCTACTTTCGTCTTAGGTCCTCCCCAACTCTGCAATGTCCTCCTGCACTGCTCTAATCTCATGATGAGCCAAGTCATTTGTCCCTAGGTGGACAATTACGTCCAGCTCGGAATCCTTGCAGCTGTTCTCGTGATCCTGAGGATGCTTCCTGTCCCTCAAGCCATGGCACCAGGCAGGCACCTTACTTCATTTTCTCATCTCCCCCAGTTCTATACCCCTAATAATTGAGTCCCCACCAGGAGCTGCTTCCTTTCTCTTTGGTGTCCTCTGCCTCCTTTCTGTGGGCCTCCCTTGTGACAGTTATCATCAGTCTTCTCTGGAGCACCCATAGGGGAGCTATGCTCCCCAGAATGGTGTATGGATTGTGGAGTGGAACAATTGACTGGGTGTGCCTCTGTTCCACCCTCCTCACCCTCCCTGAGCCCACTGTGGTCCAACTGCTGTGCTTTCTTCGCAACCTCTGAAGTAGTGGTGGTGGCGCTAGTGCTCCCTGGATGGGGGAGGTTCCCTTTCTACTGTCCAGTGTGGCCTGGGGGAAGGTTTCCTTACTACTGTCCAGTGTGGCCTGAAGACGGGCAACTTCCTCCCTCAGGGCAGATAGTTGTCTGCAAATAGGGCAGCATCTCAGCCTCCAGAAAGACTCCCGGAAGACTGCTGCCCCACAGCCATTACATTGCACTATTCCCACATGTTTATCTAGTTTTTTTTATTGTATTTGTATGTGTGCGTGCGTGTGATTTGATTATATAGAAAATATATATATATATATTATACAACGTATGCTTATATTATCAGTGCAGTGTGCTAGAGAGGATATGACAGTGAAATGCACCTTGCACTCGAGGAAATGATGATGATAATTTAATCATAAATTATTATGATTTAAATCATATTTGAGTCAAAGAAAACAGCAAGTAGTAATAAATGGTCAATTTTCTGAAGTAGGTAGTATACTAAGAGGTGTCTCTCAAGGTTCAGTTTTGGGGCCATTATTGTTTTTGTTATATATTAATGAATTACCTACCAAAATAAATAATACACAAATCAGGTTGTATGCAGATGATAAAGTACTTTTAGCATCAGCCAAATCTCAAAATGAAATGATGGTTAAATTACAGATGGATTTTGATATTCTACAGGATTGGTTTTTCAGCTCTAAATTAGTGATAAGTGATAAAAAAAAACTCAGGTTATGTTTTTCAATAAAAAAACAAAGGCTAATAAAAAACAGATCAGAGATAGGGGAAATACTAATGAGGAATGGGAAAAATTGTTAATCACAGATCAATATAAATATTTAGGTGTACAGATTGATTATACTTTATCTTTCTCAGCTCATATTAATAATACAATAAATAAAATTAATAATAAGATAGGGGCACTATGTAGGTCTTCAAGGATATTAAATCTACAAACCTGGAGGTTAATTGCAAATCAATTAATAATGCCTGTATTAGAATATGGAAATATGGTGTATAATTTTGCGGGTCAAACACATTTAAATAAATTAGTCATATCATATAATCGATTGCCAAGATTTGTCCTGAACTATAGCTATAATACTCATCATTGCATTTTGTATAAAGACCTAAACTGGGACAGTTTATCAGTACGATTTAAAAAACAATATTCAGTATTTACCTATAAAATAATAAATGGGATGATTGATGGAAACATGGAAATGCCTTCTGTTAGTAAATATTATCCATATCTTTTAAGGGATATAAAGCATAGAGGATACACTTTTCCAAAAACTAATGCAAGATATGGTACTATGACACTTGAGGCTCAGACTACAAATATTTGGAATAATATTCCCCCCGAATTAAGGAAAGCAACTAAACTATCCCAGTTTAAATTATGATTGAGCACTGTTTTTTTATGATGAATGTACTTGTTTTTAAAATATGGATAAATGTGTTAGTTGTTGGTTTGATGGAAGATTTTTGTCTTGTATAATGTCAAAAATTGTTTATTAATTGTTTTATGTAGTCTGAATTTTTGTATGTTATATTGAATGTAATTTGTTCTTGACATAGGACAACTTTGAAAATAGGTCTATGACCTAAAGTTTGCTATCCTGTATAAAAATACATTTTTTTACTACTACTACTATTACATTAAAAAAGGCAAACTATTTGAAAAATTACAGGCATTGCTAACTGTGTGGCAGCTACAGGAAATTTAGCTAACAACACATAACAATTTTTAGTAGGTACTAACCACAAGTAGCAATTTTATCATGTTTTCCAGCTTTTAGCAACCAAAAAGTACTTGTTTACCTTTTGAATGTTCACAAGTTCCTATTTGCTTCTGCCTTTCAGTAACCAAAAAGTACTTGTTTACTTTTTGAACTTTCACAAGTTCCTACTTACCCCCACCTCCTAACAATCCAAAAGTACTTGTTTACCTTTGGCCTTTTGCAAGTTTCTACTTGCCTCCATCTTTTAGCCTATGAAAGTGTTAGCAGCCATAAAATTGCTACTAACATCATTGCCCATACCAATTTTTATCTGTGTCAGTACCAATAGATGGTTAAACAACCATGTGATTCCTGTTATGTTTTTTCCATACTGCTTTTTATTTGGGTCCGTACCACTTTGTAGATGGCCCAAGAATATAAAATCCCAGACTTCTGACAGTTGAGAGGACAGTACCAGCAGACTTGTGGGAAGACAGCTGCCGGTTGTTAGGCTTAGCGAGCATTGGCTGCAGTGTGCTTTAAGGTCACAGAGGGGTAAGAATATACTCAGCTCTTACTTCATGCATCGACAGCCTCTCGTGCAACTTTTTAGCAGCCAAGACTACAGGGCACTGTGGGTACTGAATTAGGGGATAATTACTTTACAATATGAATACAAATATTATCATGCAGCTTACTTAGGTTAGTTTTGGGTAACTGCTTTATAATATGAATGTTAATATTGTTATACAGCTTAGTTAGGTTAGCTTACTTGCTAACTTAGATTAGAAGTTAGGGCTCTAGATCATAAGACTGCCAGGCATAGAAAATAGTAACTTTGGGATATTGCTTTTGCTGAATTGAGAAATAATAACTTTTGTCATATTGTGGGTAAATCTTTCTGATGTGAGATTGTGAGTACCCACTCATATCTAGTTAAGTGCTAAGAATATACATCATAAGAGGAAATGCTTGAAAAAATATAAGAATATAATAGAATACATAAAGCATGCTTGGGGAGGATGAAGTAAGGGAGGCATTCACTTTATTCTTGGATACAACTAATGCATGCTGCATGTCAAATATAGAAGGTGTATGCTTTTAAGTATATAATGCATAGACTGATTTATAATGATGCATGGACTGATTTATCAATGCATGGAACTGTGGGGAATCTAGGTGGGGTCAGGGGAATAAAATGCATGTATAAGCGCATATTGGAAGACAACAACCAACACCTGCTTCCTAAGGAAATCTGAAAAAGTAGGTACTAGATGGTTCTGCAGGCAAGCTCGGGAAGATCGGGAATAAAAGATCTGGTGATCAAGTCTGAAGGGGTGAATGGCAAACTGCCATGAGTTTATTTCTTTGGACAGATACATAGGAAGTGACAACAGCTAGTATTTTTGAATACTAAAGATTATGCTTTTTCTGTCTTTTTCTACTTGCTGTCCACTGTGTATAAGTGAAGTGAAAACATTGTATGTATTTGCTGAAGAGGAAAAAGAAAAAGTTAAAAGAACGTGTATGTTACACTGCTGAATGTTCAATAAAAATTAAGTTAAAAAAAAAAAGAACTTACATCATTAATAAAAAACACTTGAACTATGCCAGTATGCTCCAGGTGCCATCTATACCTACAAAACATGAGTACTCGTACTGTGTCATTCGAACCTATAACACGTGGGCAGTGCATGTAAGGTACCCTGCATGAGTGCTTTGAGCCGGAGCTGCAGCGGTGACTAACCAACAAGGTGCTGACTGACTAGGGTATGGTTACCTCACTGTACACAGGCAGGAGCAGTTATACAGTTGTACACAACAGGGTCATGCAACCAATGACCTGCACAGGCCCTGTATTGGGGGAACACATCCAGGGTCTAACTGATGTACAGGGGGCCCTTCTGGACAGTCATTGGGGGTGGGCCCAGGGTGACACACTAATATCAGTGGTTGACATCAGTGTGATACTGTAGTGCTGTGGTTGAACCTTAGCATTACCTACAGTGGCACATCAGCCCCATTCAGGTAGGGTATGGATGATACATGCTGTGCGTATCATAGTATAGAGAGTGGCCAGGTACCCACCAGAGGGGGAGGCTTACCTGGATATTTCCAGGTATCCTGGTAGCCCAGTCCAACTCAGGTCAGACTCTACTTAGGGTGCACCTGCATCTGCTGGGACAGCGGCTGCCTCCAGGCTGCACTGCATCATATATCAGTGTTGTGACTGGAGCACAGTGCATCCTAGACTCTCCCACGTACACACCACTGCAGTCGCATGTACCAAGCTTGTTGCACACAGTGCCACCTGACAGTCCCAGCCATCTTCAGCTGGTGTGTGTGTGCACCACGTGTGTGTAACTGTGCCAATCCAGGCAGCAAGCCAGGGAGGCACCTGTATGTCTATGTCCTGCATGCTAGGGTTGGCCTGTGCACTGAATGCCTGATCAGTGACCACAGGGTTTTTGGGCACACCTCCTTGCCACTTGGAACAAGACACTTCTTCTCAGACTCTGGTGTGGTGCTGCTGATGCATGTGCTGCAGGCATACCTCTGCCATGCCCATCGATGGTGTGTGTTCGTGCAATGGCCAGGCCTGCCATGGTGCTGAATGGCACAGCTGTTGCATGTGCACTCCTCCACTATCTGGGTCCACAGTGCTGTCACAGGTATGCCAAGTCTGGCCCAGTGTAGATGTCAGGCACCCATCGTTCCTATGTGGCATGGTTGCACATGTGTCCGCTGGTTATACCATGGCTGTGTATGGTAGACAACACTTGCATGTCCTGTCCTGTGTCCATAGCTGGCTGAGTTCATTTTCATTTGGATCATAGGTGTCCAGAGGCTTACCGGCTGTCATGGCCAACCGGAACAACACGAAAGGAGGAACGATCTCCTACGGCAACTTGTGTGCCAGCAAAGACTGTTGCTCTGCAGGGTGTGAAGCATGAAGGAGGCCGTTGAGGAGCTGGCAGCTGCACTACGGTAGCAGCATCCACCGGCACCATCTTCAGCACAAACAACAAGTGCAGCAGTGGTGCCATGTCTCTTCTTGTAGCACGGGAGTCACGTACCCCATGGATTTTCCTCCCCCCACATTTCTGAACAGTTTCCCCACTGCCTAATTGTTTCATGTTCCTGATTTTTGCTCTGTATGTGTGGCTTGTTGCCATGTTTTCTGTTAGTTTGTTTCTGATACAGAAGCAGCCATGTTGTGTGACTGACCTGAATGCCCTTCTCGTCCTCCCTCAGCCACCCCTGGTGTGCAGCTCCATTCCCAGTGCTTTGGACAGGGCAGTACCATCGCTTGTCCACTTTGTGGGCTGTGCTATCCATAGTGTTATATTCAGAGCTGCACAGCTGCAGTGTGTCGTGCACCCCTTGCCATTTGAGTGACATGACATTTGTCTTATATTCAGAGGGTTTAGCGCCATCACTGTGCCTCTGTATATAGCAGGTTAGGGAACCAGTGCAAATGCAAATGGTGGCGCAGCACAAACATTATGCTTGTATGCACTTTTGAATATCTGGCCCCAGACATTTTAAGAAATTTGAAGGTGGGACATGTAAACTCACTTGTGATCTTATCAGCTTTTAGCTTGGATGTAGGTTTAGTGAAAATATTCTTTTGGGCAGCAACTTTGCATAGCTTGCAGAAAACACTTAGCATCCTTGTTGTGAATGAGCAACGTCTATGTTTTGGACCAGGAGTCCTTTATTTTTCTGTGGCTGTCTCTATCATACATTATTTTTTATTTGTGTATTTTGTTTTATTTTTTGCTGAATGCTCAGATTGATTTTCAGAAGTTGTGTTGCTTTATGATGAAGAACTGGCTGTTTCTACAACAGTTCCTGTTCTGGGAGATGGTCCTTTAAACATGTCAGTTATTTTGTTTTGCTGAGTTGCAGTGAGAATTCTTGGAAGTCGCATTCTGTAATCTGACTGTGCTTAAGCTAGACATTTAGTCATATGGGAATTAATATGTAAAAACAGTACAAACACATGAATGTCTCAAGCAATGATGCTATGAATTATACCAGGCACTCAGATAAAAGGAAAAAAGTGTGTAACAATAGTTGTCTGAGGTTTTTTATTCCTCAGGGGAATTATATGTGCTGACATCTGTGGCTTGCATTCACTATGAATAATATTTTATTTGAACAGGCAGTAGCAGGACCCCATAGTCAAGTAATGGCAGTGGCCCTCAAGTTCTAGTAATTTTTTAGTAATAATTACCTCTTTAAAAAAAATATTTTTCTTTTTTAACTATCTGATGCAAAAGTATTGATAGAGATGACACTAATCAGAGTAAACTGCCTTGAGCAGTGATTTGTATTAGTCTGTCAGTGTCAGTGGCTCAGCAGGTTACACACTCACCTCTGAGGCTGAAAGAACAGAAGGCAATGGGTTCTATCCCCACACCAGGCACTTAGGTTGAATCCCAATACTGACACTGTGGTGCAGCATGAGGTGCTGTCTTTTGGATGAGATGTTAAACTGAGGTCCCATCTGCCTGTTCTGGTGGTAGTTCAGGTGGATGTTAAAGATCCCGTGGTACTTCTCAAAAAGAGTAGGGGAATTTTCCTGGTGTCATGGCGAAATTTCTCCCATTCACCAAAAATACCACCAACATCTTAAAATGTGGTTCAGTTTCAGTTGGCATCCATCTGTATCCCCTTCCCCAGGACGAGGCTGAAAATAGGCAAAAAATTGTCTAGTCCTCCTTCCTGATCAACAAAAACTAAATAAATAAATTATTGGGGGCTGTTAGGAAAAGTGGTCAGGAGCACAGGGAACTGAGATAGTATAGGGGGGCTCACTTCTACAGTACTTTTACAGCGTATCTTTAAATCTATCAAAAAAAATGCAAGCCCAGCAAGACAGCAGTTTTTAAATCAAACCATTATGCCCACAGAAGGAAAGCTAGGCTCTGTAGTATTTTGTTACACAGCCAAATAGTCATGAGGCTGCAGATTTGCAGCAGTTTATAAAATCGAGTGTGACAATTAGGCTGCCCTTTACAGTAAGGAGTATTGCAGCTGTCTGGCTTTTTTTCAGTCCCAGTTACACTAGTTTTTCCAACAGCAGCACAAGTTCTGTCCATTGTTTTAATGTTGAAGTCACATATTTCTTTATTGTAAAGCATTTTGTTTGCCTTAGATTTCTTTCATAGTAGTGTTAGCTATGTGAACAGTTTTTCTTTGTGTGCCACAGCCTTCATTTTCTTTTCTTACATAGTATATGTTTTTTTCCTAAGCCCACCAAAGCACTCTGAACTGTGGTATATACCCTCAGGCATTTGATGATTGTAGAAACATAGGCAATGACAGCAGAAAAAGACTATCGGTCCATCCAGTCTGCCCTTAACATCCTATCGAACCCCAAGACCTTTTGGCTATACAGGGTTTTAGCTCTCACTATCCAACCCATTCTCTCCATTTTACTGCAACCCCCCCCCAGTAACTACCAAGCCTTTCATTCTGTCCCAGTCATGCTTGAAACCATTACTGGTTTGGTGCCCACCACACCAACTAGCAGACTCCATGGCTCAACCACCCTTCCTGTAAAATAAAACTTACTCACATCCCTCCTGATTCTCCACCCCATCAGTTTCCACTCATGTCTTTGTGTTCTTGATCTGCTACTCCTACTGCATAGTTCTTGACAGTGTACCTTGTTCACTCCCCTTCAGGAACTTGAAGGTCTCTATCGTATCTTCCTTCTGCTGTCTGGCCTCCAGTGAGTACATATTCAGTGCCTTAAGCTGTTCCTTTTAAGATCTGCCTTCCTGCCCCTGAATCATTTGGTTACCCTGTACTGCGCCATCTCATGCCTGCCCATATCTTTTCCCAGGTGAGGACTCCAGAACTGGGTACAGTACTCCAGGTACACCCTCACCAGTGGTCTCTAGAGAGGCAGTAATACCTCCTTTCTTCTTCTATAAGTACCCCTTCCTGTTCACTCCACTATCCTGTTTGCCTTACTGCATGCAAACCTTGTTGATTACTTAAGGGAGTCACTAATCATGACTCCTAGGTCTTTTTCCTCTGAAATAGTGCCTAGCTTAACACCTCACACTCAGTACTGTGTCCTTGGGTTCTTGTTTCCTATATGCATCACCTTACACTTTTTGGCATTGAATTTTAATTGCCAGACCTTAGACCACCTCTCTAGCCTTTGTAGGTCCATCTGTTCATTCTTTTGTTATAATTTACTTAGCCACATATATAGTCCCAATGTTTTGCTTGCTGACCGCGTGCTTTATCAAGGGATGTGGTCCTGTGTTTCAAAAAGATATAAGTATACAATAGTAAATATTTCACATCTTTCATACATCTTATCCAACATTTTTAACAATATTCAAATAAGATTCACTGAAGTTTTCTCACCAGAAACTGATATCACAGCACAGTGTCAAGGCAGTATTTTCCTGCTTGTTGCTTACGTTCAGCATTCTTCGGTGTTCTGAAAACACCATTAACAGCATCAGCTGTTTGAAGTAGTCACCTTGTCTTTATCTACATAGGTGTTTTTTTCCACCACCACCCAGGTCATGTATGATGCTTGTTGCGCAGTGATGTAATTATCGCTTAGTTTATCGCATAACCAATCAGCTGCATGGCAGTGAGAGAGCAGTTCATCCAAGGGTGCCCCAAGTGCTGATGGGTCTGTGTGATACAGAGAGGCACCTTCTACGTAGACTGTCAGTGTGTTATCAAGGGTGTCATATCAACTAAGTACAATAAGGACAATTCACCCTAAAGTGCTACCTTTACTAAATAAGTTATGTGGGGATTGACAACTGAAATGCCCCAAATAAAGCCACAATATAAACAGTATCCCATAGAAATGCAGTGTTTGTGATGTGTTGTTCAAATCCCAATTATGTTACACGTAAAATGGGAAATGCATTCCTGTAGTGGATTACATTTTACAATTCACTGAAACCAAGCTATATATAGCCAGAACTTTTTTGAACAAGTATGATCTTACTTCAAGAGGTCTCTTGCAGTAGGTAATCACCTTGAGGACTGCACCCCCTGGCTTTAGGACTACATGGAAAACCTTAGCTAGCAGTGTGTGATGGGGGACCGCCCACTTGATGTCATGTGACGTGTGTCAGGCATGATCGTATATAGTGGGCAGTCCCCACACCCGCCTTCCAGTTCTTTCCCACCATTGACCTGTTCATGTTGGACCTCACGGAGATCATACGCTGCAGTTCGAATGCTTTTCGGATGAGTGTCCATTTTTTCCACCAATTTATCAGTATTGTAATTTTTGTGCATGCAGTCATCTTCTAGCATCGAGTGTAAGAACAAGTGCGCTTCTTGTGGGGTGTAACTACTGCACAAAGACTCCCATACTCTCTGCCTCTTCTGCCTAGGCCCAGAGCACAAGGTTGAGGATTGTAAGGCCTGCTCCAGCTTTAACCAGGCCACATGGAACTCACACCAGCAGGCCCTTGAGGCTCACTTACTCAAGTAAAGAATGGCCTTGAAAACTCTGTAGTGCTTCCTCCTTGCCTCCAGAGTCATCCAGGCATAAGAAGAGGAAGGAAAAGGAGAAACACCAGGACCAGGACAGGTCCCCCTTCCACCCATGACCGTCTTCGGGCCCTTCAGGTGAGCTGCGTTCTTCTTCCTCCAGGAAGTCGACCACTGCAGCCAAGACTGCCCCACATCAGGAGCAGCCCTTGGACCCCTTGACGCCACTGCTTACAGTGGCCGCGGATGCCTCAGCAATGCCTTAGGGCTCTGCTGCACTTAGGCGCCTTTCCACTGGTGGGTCTATAGTGTCTGGCAGGGCTGATAAGTCGCTTGTTGGGTCTTCCGATAAGTGCACAGCCCAAGCTGTGTCGTCAGGCTCCAGAGACTCCAGGGCTCTCCTGGCATTTGTCGATAATTTGGGCATCGGGTCATCCAACATCCACCCGACCACTACTGCCAGTAAATCATATGTGGTTCCACTGATGTCCGTCTGACCAATATGGCATCGGGGTCTGGCAATGGCCCCGATGATACCCAGTTGCTGGATTTGGCTCAGTTCTCCCTGGTTGGGTCCCCTCACCAGGCCTCCCCTACTTCATTTTGGAAGAGCTCCCTCTGCCCTCCCCAGACCAGAGAGGAGTGGGGAATGGGGGTCATCTGTCTGGTGGCACTTTTCCAGGCTCACTGCCAGATCTATCATTAGAGGTCTCAAGTAACCTTCAGGGGTCCCTGCTGCCGGTGTTTTCCTGACAGAGGCTCAGACGTCATGTCTGCTGCCAGCTGGTCTGATATTTGGCCTGGTCCTTCTGAGTCCTTCAGGCTTGGGGTTTGGGGCACCTCAGGGTCCTTCGTCAGGGCCACCCAGCACCACTGTCTGGCACTCCGTCAGGTTACCCCTCATCAGGCCCTCCATCGGGATACCCAACGTACCACCCATCAGGCTATCCCCACCAGGCTTCCAGACACTGGGGTATTCGCCCTCTTAACCTCCACCAGGGTACCTGTTGCACTCTTGTCATATGCTGGGTTACCCAATGCCAGGTTTTTCTGTGGGTTACCCACCACTCTACCAGCCCCCTCCACCTCAGGCTCCGACGGACTTTAGGGCTGACCTCCAGTTCTCGTGGTCTGAGACCAAGGCCCAGCTCCTGTCAGAGCTGGATAGCCGTCAGCCTCCTTGGGAGGTTCCCCAGAATCCAGAGATCCAGCCACCCAGGCCAGCTTCTACGCCCACACGTCCTGCGATGCCGGGCCCTCAGAAGGAGCCGACATCAAGCTGGACACAAGAGGCAGTGCCTCCTGACACCTGGGAGTCAGCCTGACCTGACATCCGGTCCGCGGATTCAGATCAGGACTCTGATTCTGACTCCTCCTCTTCGGTGGGTCAGGGTTTGAGACTCCTCCTGCAGAGGAGCCCTGGCCTAAGGAGTCCCCTAAATCCCCACCTGATGACCTCTTTTTCATGGACCTGCTCAAGAAAATAGCAGAAATTTATGGGTGGAAGTCCGATGCTCAGGACACGAAATGCCAAAGGCTGGCAGAGCATCTGGACATGCAGGAGGCAGCTCCTGTCCTCACTCTCATCTGGTTGGAACCTCACAAGGAACTGGCATCCACCATCTGGATGATGCTTTCCTCGATACCAGTGGTAGCTAAGAAGGCTGACTGGACGTACCGGACACCAGAGGGGAAGGACCACCTTTGTGTCCATCCTAAACTGGACTCTGTGATAATTACTGTATCCCATGATTGGTCCTCCAAGCTAAGGCACATGAGCACCTCTCCTCCTGACAAGGACTCAAGACAGCTGGACCAGTTTGGGAGGAAGTTTTATTCCTCATCGACATTGGCCATGCATGCCTTGAACTACGTAGCCCATATGTTGGTCTACCAAAAACCGCTTTTTAACCAATTGGAGCCTGCCATTGCAGCACTAGTAGACTCAGAGTCAAAATCTATTCTGGCAGACTCCATTCGGTCTGCCAAAGTGGCATGTAGACATTCTCTCAGGGCCACCTATGATGTGGTGGATTCCTCGGCCAGGGGCACTGCTACAGTGGTTAGCCTAAGGAGATTTTCCTGGTTGAGGGTGTCTGGTCTGGCACATTATGTGCAGGTGGCCATTCAGGATGCTCCCTTCAGGGGTTCGGTCCTCTTTGGGGGTGACGCTTAGGACATCATCACCAGCCTGCAGGATAAGGGCACGGCCCTTAGGTCAGTTCATACTATGTGCTGCCCTAAGTTTCAGTCCAAAAAGCCTTTCTGTCATCAAGTAAAGCAGCAGATGAAACAGCAAAAGATGCTAGGTGTCAGCCCAAATGTTGGGCTCCATCAGCCACAGCCAACCCTCCTGCAAAGGCCCAGAGAGTTTCTGGCACCGCTCTCCCTAACCCCCCTCCCTCACTTGACTCATGATCCGCCCTCCCTCCCTCCTCCATGTCCCTCGGAGGAGCCAGTGGGGGGCAGGCTCACCAGTCATCTGTCAGGGTGGCAGGCAGTAACCACCGATTTATGGGTCCTTCAGTTGGTGGAACAGGGCCATATCCTGGAGTTTCTGGAAAGACCTCCAGATAGGCCCCCAGTCATGTCCCATTACCCAAAGGTGCACATCCCTCTACTAAGAGAGAAGATCCAGGCTCTGTTACAAAAGGAAGCAACAGAGCCTGTTCCTTTCAGCCAGGTAGGAAAGGGGTCTTACTCCCACTTCATCCTGGTCCCCAAAAAGACTGGAGATTTGCGTCCCATTCTGGACCTCAGTGCTCTAAACCTGTACATAGTGTATAAGAGATTTCAAATGCTAACCCTCCCAGGTCTGCTGCCCCTCCTGCACAAGGGACAGTGGCTCTGCACTCTGGATATGCAGGATGCCTACATACATATTCCAGTCTTTGAGGCTCATCACCTCTACCTGCATTTTGCCTTTCAGGGAGAACATTACCAATTCAAGGTCCTCCCCTTTAGCTTATTCTTGGCACCTCAGGTTTTCACCAAGTGCCTGGCAGTAGTGGCAGTGGCCCTGAGGCATCAGGGTCACTGTGTGTTCTCCTACCTTGACAACTGACTCCTTTCAGCCTCGTGGAGGGAGAAGTTGGAACTCTCCCTATCTGCTACCCTGGATCTTTTTATGTAGGTTGGGATCACTGTGAACCTCTCAAGATCCCAACTTATCCCTTCCCAATGCCTTCGACTTATTGGAGTGGTTATGGATATTGTATAGGGTATTGCTTTCCTCCCTCTGAACAGGGTGTATACTTTACAGAGACAGGCTCATCTGTTAGCCTCCAGCAGGAAGGTCTCGGCTAGGTCGATCCTTCGACTGCTGGGCCTTATGGCAGCAGCCATTCCCACCATTCCTTTAGCCAATCTCCACATGCGAATCTCACAGTGGACACTCAGGGCACAATGGGATCAGTGCCAAGATGACCTGGACCACATGGCCATGGTCTCTGAGTCGATGCAGCGGGCTCTCTTATGATGGCAGGATCTCACCACAGGGGTTCCCTTCCAGTCCCCTCCTCCCACCCAGACCCTGACCACAGGTGCATCTGGAATGGGTAGCGGTGCTCACCTGGAGAACCACAAAACTCAGAGCCAGTGATCTCAGTTTGAACTCTCCCTGCACATAAATGTGTTGGAGATGACAGCAGTTCTGTACACCCTTCAAGCGTTCCAGCA
This sequence comes from Neoceratodus forsteri, assembly GCA_016271365.2. Taxonomy (NCBI): domain Eukaryota; kingdom Metazoa; phylum Chordata; order Ceratodontiformes; family Ceratodontidae; genus Neoceratodus; species Neoceratodus forsteri. The sequence goes on from CM057454.1 coordinate 272,613,982, forward strand.
CCTGCTCCATCAGGGCAGTACTATCTTACTTCAAGAGGGCTCTTGCAGTAGGTAATCACCTTGAGGACTGAGTCCCAAGCAGTGTGAATCAAAAGAAAAACAAACAGTGGAGGTCGGAATGAATCTGCGAAAGGCAGACAAATCAGGGCAAGAGGCCCTGGAGAACAGCTAGGCCAAAGCTTGCCCTACGCCTAGAGGCAAAGTCCAGACTGTAATACTTTGTGAAAGTGTGGACAGATCTCCAAGTAGCCATGGCACAAATGTCAGTGGCTGACACATTCCTGAAACAAGCTGTAGAAGCAGCCATGCCTCTGGTAGAATGCCCCTTAAGCTCCCCTGGGAGGGTTTTACCACATTTCTGGTAACAGAAAACAATACAGTTTGCCAACCATTTGGATAAGCACTGTTTGGAAACTACAGCACCTTGTCTTTGGGTGCAAGGGAAATGAAAAGTTGGTCTGGTTTTCAGATTGACTTTGTTCTATTAGTGTAGTAACACAGGATTCTATGAACGTCCAGTTTATGGAGAATAGCTTCCTCTCCACCCCTGATTAGAAAGCTCAGGGTAGTATACTGGATGTTGAATCGACTAGTTCAACATACATTCTGAAACCACTTTTAGGAAGAACTGAGGGTTGGTATGAAGAGCCACCTTGTTTCTATGAAAAATTAAGTAAGGCTCCTTACAAATCAGGGCCTGAAGCTCGGAAATCCTTCGAGCAGAAGTAACTGCCTCTAAAAATAGTGCTTTCCAGGACAAGTAGCGCATATGCCATGAACCAGCCGGTTCAAATGGTGGCAGGTTCAATTTTTCTAAAACAAAATTAAGGTCCCAAGGAAGCGTTGGGATGCGCAACGGGGAATTTAGGTGGAGGATTCCTTTGAGAAAGGTTTTGTAAACCTCCAACTGGGCCACTGTTTTGCCCTCTACTAGAATGTGGTAGGCAGAAACAGCTGACAGATGTACCTTCAGAGACGAGTAGCTCAGGCCTAGGTCATGGAGATGTAGGAGATACTCCAAGACATGAAGAACTGGACACGAAAAGGGGTTCCAACCCTTTGCGATGGCACAAATGGAGAAACGCTTCCACTTCATGGCATGGGTAGTCCTTGTAGAAGGCTTTCTAGCCTCTACTAGGACCTGTGCCACCCTGGAAGAGACTCCAAATCATGAAGCAGTTATGTCCTGAGATGCCATGCATGAAGGTGAAGGGATTTCAACCCTGGATGGACCAGCGTGCCCATCTCCTGAGTCAGGACATCATGGCAGAGGAACCGGAGGTTCAACCGCTAGCTGCTGAAGAAGCGGAAACCAAACTTGGCGAAACCAAAAAGGAGCAATCAGAATAATGTGCTCCCCTTCCATTCATAGCTTGAGCAGTTCCCTCTGCAAGATCAGAAAGGGAAGGAAGGCATACAAAAAAATCCCTGTCCAGCAAAGAGATAGCGTGTCTTACCAAAAAACACCATGCCCTGGAGGAAGCAAGCAAAACTTGGGTAGTTTTGAGTTGTATGGGGAGGCGAACAGATCCAGGTCCAGCCAGCCCCACAGGTTGAAAATGTAGTCAACCACTTCTTACTTGAGCTCCCACTAGTGGGCTCTTACTTTGGTGCGGCTGAGACTGTCCGCAAGGATGTTTTGCAAGCCTGAAACATGAACTGTTGTGAGCTGAATCCGATGCAGGACAGCCCAGTTCCACACCCACATGAGCCTCTCTGCAAAGGGGGTATGAGTGTGTGCCTCCTTGCTTGTTGAGGTACCAGACTACACACATGTTGTCTCTGGACATTGACTCTAGGCACAGGGCAAGATTTGGCCTAGCTATTCTCCAGGGTCTTTTGTCCTGATTTGTCTGCCTTTCGCAGATTCATTCTCACCTCCAGTGTTTGTTTTTCTTTTGATTCACACTGCTTGGGACTCAGTCCTCAAGGTGATTACCTACTGCAAGAGCCCTCTTGAAGTAAGACAGTACAGTTACATAAGAATTTAACATAATAGTAGCTCTTCGAAAGAGGCTCTTGCAGAAGGTAACCTTTTTCCCCTCCCTCCATCCCCCAAAATTTATTTATTGCTCTTTTTCTATGCACTTATTCTGAGCTCCGGGAGCCTCTTTTCCATTCTCCTGTTGCTCGTCTTATGAGGTCTCTGGTGGGAGAACTGGAAGGCGGGTGTGGGGACCGCCTACTATATAGGGTCATGCTGATGTATGTCATGTGATGTCGGGTGGGTGGTCCCCTGTCAGACACTGCTAGCTAAAGTTTTCTGTGTGGTCCTGATGCCAGGGGTGCAGTCCTCAATGGATTACCTACTGCAAGAGCCTCTATTGAAGATCTACTGTTAGGGTAAGTTCTTACGTAACTGTACATTTTCCAGATAGGGATCCCAATAGTGTTCAGAAATAAACATAAATAAAAAGGGAGGGGTTGGAGGTTTTAAGTAGACTTTGGTTCTCTTCTGATTGCTGTCCCCTAGTTTTTATGTGTACACACAAACTCCTGTTACAAGTCTTGAAATGATATAGTGGATATGGAATTTGTGTGTACACATAAGAACTAGGGGGCAGCAATCAGTTTATAAGAGTAAAACCTCCAACCCCCCCATTTGACTGGAGTTGTCTGATTCTATTTCCAAAGCTCATGGTATTAAGGCAGACCACTTTCCGTCTTGTTCCTGATCCCCTCCTGCTTTTTACTCATCCTTCCCCCTTATTTATCCTTAGTCTCATTGATTTCTTATTTTTTATGTTCATTGTAGACTTTGTAAGCCCTCACGCCATGGCTTCTTCTCCTAACCTAATTTGAACTCCAATCTTTCTGTTACCTTCCTCACTATTAACTAGCCCCCAGCTTAGGGGGAGCACAGTAACATGTCAACAGGTCGACCGAGTAACGTCGATCCATCAGAAGGGCGACAGAATAACAGCGCTGACAATTTGGGCAACATGGGCTTGCTCCCTTCCCTGAGCTATGTCCCCCCACCCGGAGTATGAATCTATAGTAAGGGGGGGGTGAGGGAAAAGCCACCCACAAGGGAAGAGTGGGGGGGCAAAGCACCCCACATAAAAACACTTTCCCAAATGTCGTAACCCTGGGGGTCTGGTGCCCTTCTGACAGGTCGCTGTTTTTTGTTCGCCCATATGACATGGAACCGGGGAGCACTATGCAGGCTTCTCACCCTCTTTCCTCTCTCAGTGGTTCCCCTAGCATCAGTCTCCCCCCACATTTTTTTATGTAAATTGTCCAAATATGTATGCACTTCTACAGTATCTATAATTTCTTGCCCCAGCTTCTGAACACTAAGATCAGATCTGTCTGCTACCTGTCCTGACTGAGTGATGTGTTGAGCATATGCCTACTTATAAACCCCTCCATGACTTGCACAAGAAACAAGATAGTGATTGGTTATAAGCAGGGCCAGATTAAGGCAAACTGGGGCACTAGGCACAAGAGAAATGTGGGACCCCTCTCAACATGGCCATTCCCTTTCACCACGAAGGGACCCTTTCACAGACTGCAAGTCATCTTGGGAATCCATTTACATAAAACTGTATCCCTAGTATGGATACAGTTTATATGTAAAGACCTTATAGAAAAAAAAATGTAATGATAGCCAGCTCCGTGGCACCAGGTGATAGAGATCGCCTGGTGCATTGGCGACCTGGCTTTATACCCGAGCCTAGGACAACAGGAACAGAAGGTGGCGGGGAGGATTTTGAGTGTCCACTGAATGCTTTCCTCCCAGGGGAGGGTTACAGCCTGTATCACTCTTGCACAGCTCCTGGTGGCAGGTTGTGGTGAAGCACCTTGCGGTATGGGTAACCACACACTGCGGGACATTTCTTCACAACACCATGAGCATGTGGCCATCTCAGAAAGGGGGGAGATCAGAGCAGAAAACAGGAAAAATGCCCACCCACTCACCTGGTCAGAAGACGCAGCTGGTCCTCCTGCCCGCCACACAGCCCAGGATTGCCTGTACTGGTCTCCTCATGTGCCCCAGGTGAATTCTCCATTCCTGCAGGCAAGCACTTCCCTCCCTGGTGTACCGTATGGGAGGGAAGCCCCCCCGTGAAAGGATATGTTGGGCAAACTTGGGGCCATGGTAAGGGACGATGGGATGGCAGAGGTGACTGGTGGGATGAGGTTGTCCAAGGCAGCCTGAAGGAGTAGCCGACTGGGGGGGCCAGGGTCCATAAACAAATAAAACAAAAAAAAATAGCAATACATTGGGAAGGTGCTCTTCAATTTTGTTTATTTTAAGCATCCAAACAAAGTTTCCCTGATGCTTCAAGGAACAATCTCTCTTCATTGGGGGAGGTGGAGTCACTAAGTAATAGACACACACAGCCCCTGACACCATTAGAAAAACTTGGAAAAAATGTGAGATTTAGACAGTTCAGTTTACATTTCATGTATTTTCTATAATTATTTACCTTTTTTCTTTATTACCAAGGACAGCTATATGAAAGAGGCTTACTTTCCCTTAGACTTTATCTGCTCTTTCTGCTGTCCTACATATGACATCATAATACAGGTTGCACCTGGAAACGAGCTTCTGGTCATGGTGCTTTTCCAGGTTACTGACTTTTAAATAAGTAAATAAATAAAATAAATAATCCCACGTTTATGGCATCATAATTATCCCCACAGCAACAGACTGTGATGTCATAAACAGAGCTGTGATGTCATATGTAGGCAAGCAGCCAGAAAAGATAGGGCGGTGATCCTGTTTACATGTAAATGTCCTTAGTGATAAAGAAGAATGAGAAATACAGAAACAATATTTAAATATAAGCTCACTTGTGCTAAACATTACATTTTCTCAAAGCTGTCACAATGGTGTCAGGGGCTCTTTAAATACTTAATGATACATGATGTATTTTAAAACTTCATAACGTATCTGACATTTCATCAAATCTGTGCAGCTACAGTAAGTAACAATATAAAACATCCAAGTATTTATGTGCAAAATAATAAAAAAATATTAAATCTACAAAAAACATTTTGCACCAATAATTTAAAGTCTAAAAGCATGACTCTAATGCTTTAGAGATGTAACAATTCCCAGCTCACAGATTACATTATTAAAATGCCGAACTGGCATAATAAATTCAGACTGGGAAATGGGGACATCTCTAAACCTTCACTGAATTTCTCCAACAGGCTTAAGTGTTACTAATTGTAAGTATCAATCCCGATTTTCTTTTACACGATTGTACTCAAGATACCTGTGCATTATAATGAATGAATCCCATGGGTTCAATATGGATCTGTTAAAAGCGATCACGTATACGTTTATCAAGTTATACTTTTAAAACACACGGGTCTCATTAGTCAAAATGCCAAACCAGGAAAGGGACATCGAAGAGGGAAGAAAAACTGAAAAAAAGGGGGTGGAGGGGAGGGAGGGAGGGAGGGGTTTGGGGGGATATCCCTACCCAAAGTGAAGGCATGGTGCAGAAAGTTTGCATAGGACAGAATAAAGAATACGAAATAAACAGACCTATGACTAGAAACAGTAAACACAAAATTAAATTCTAGAAGAGAATTGTAAAATTGAATATACATGAAAAAATATTAAATTGATGTCATACTGATATTGTAAATCCAAGGCTCTAATGCTAGACAGTCAGAATTTAAAGCATTTAAAGATGCACACTAAGGTCCAGCTCTCTATTTAATCCTTTGGGGAACAGGGAACTCAGTGTAAAAAATCAATCTAGATTCCTTTTGTAACAAAATTTGCTTTCTGAAACAAGAAGGCCCCACCAGCTTAACTAGACTCTAGGCCTGGTGGGTGCAAAACCAGTACCTTAAAGAATATTCTGAATCAGGAATCAAGTTGTCTATAAGGCAGATTTAATAAATAAATTAGCAGCAATTAATTTCATTTCATAGTTGGTTCCATAACCCTTTACATTTACTTTTAGATCTCCAGTTTTCTTTCTACTAAAATCAATTATTTGTAAATTAGTGAATGAGATACCTCAAATAATAATTAAGATAAGTTTATTAGATTGAGTGCAATTTTCAGTATTTTTCCAGTTCCATAATTTCCATATCTGTATGCATACAATATGATGAGAATGCTTGAGGCATAACAAACTAGCACCATTTTTTGCTATAGTGTGCATGTTCAATCCTGGAGGCATTGCTGCTCTAACACTGGGTGTCCTACTAATGTGCATGTCAGCCAAAAATAGCTTTCTTGGTAGTAGGTCTGTGTTTATCACTTATTTTTACTCTTTTGAGCATGCACTTCTTTCTACATTTAAATTCACAGTCTTGGTTTTCTGATTGGTCTGATGAAGGGGTTTCCCGAAACGTCACCACCTGCTATGTCACCCATTTTCTGCTGTTGCTCTCAGCAGTGTCCTGTTGACGTTCATGTGGTGCGGTGTTCAACATTTAATTCTTTTGCTAGTTTGCACTTTCCAGGGACTTTGGACCTTGGTTGGAAGGTAGAATATTGAGCACATTGACTCCGTCCGTGCCTTGTGGGATTTGAATTCTATGACGGATATTAAATTGGAGAGTATGAAGGGACTCGGGAACGGTTAATGGATTTGATAAGACCACCTTTTCTTGATGGGTCTGATGACTGTTTGAATCTAACTTTAGCCTAAAAGTGAGTGGAGAAGTGGCATTTATGCATGAAGAGAGTGCTCTACCAGGCTTCACCAGAATATGCCTTGAGCAGAGGGAGCCTAGAAGTATAGTGAGCATAATCCCATTATGTATATGTATGCAAGTGAACTATTAGCTGGTGAATACAAAGCTAAAACCAGGCTTGCCACTGATTTCCCACCACCTTGGCCATTGAATTATTGCTAGCTGCCTAGTAAACATTTTGAGGTTTGAAGTCTCTCCTTCAACTTTATTTCTGCTGATTTGGATCCCTTCTCCTACCAAGCCATATCTCAGCTCCTATCTAAACAAGATATATACCTAACCAAACACATTTGCACCTTTAGCACTTTATACACGTCTGTTATTTTTGAATTATTATGCTACCAAATTTGAACTTGGTTGCGATTTTCAATGCAATAAGGAGAAGCGCCAACAGATGATCTATGTCTAAAAAGGTTTTTGTATGAATGTAAAGGGTTGTGGAACCTATTGTGAAATTAAATTAATTAATTGTTGCTAATTTATTTATTAAATCTGCCTAATTGGCAACTTGATTCCTGGTTTAGAATATTCTTTAAGGTGCTGGTTTTGCACCCGCCAGGCCTAGAGTCCAATTAGGCTGGTGGGGCTTTCTTGCTTCAGTTTGAATTCTGCCGGCAAGTGCACTTAGAATAATTAGAGTTTAGGAGCTGGGAGGAACTTTCTCATTTCCATATTAGTTAAATTTTCTGCTTTGGCAGAATCAGTCTTCCCAAGGGCTCCAGCTCAGAAGTATTAAGCAGCATTTTTTTAGATGTTCATTAATGGCACACACAGCTGAGAGCAACAACTGTTTATCAATCTTCGAGGCGGAGGGGCTTAGAATTGCAGGACCCATAGAGGGGTACCAAAATATTTTTAACAGCAATAGAGGCTACACAAAAACAAAGGATGATCAAAGCTTTCTTGAGATTCTTCATAGAAAAAACAAGATACACTATGCATCCAGTTTCACTTACCAAATATTGGCAAGACAGGAAGATGCCAAGAGGTTTGAGAAACCAGAAACCACCAGCTTATGGATTGGAGGATAGATAATTTATACTTGAGTGAGGGGAAAGTAACAAATAAATGCTCATTTGATTGGATTTTGTTACTAATTAAAAAAAGTAAAAATGAAAACAGTAAGATATTGGAAGAAATCAGGAAACTTGAAATTGACACATTTAAGGTTATTTCACCAGCAGAACTTAATGAATTTAAGAACAAGATGGATCAAATGCTTGCTGACTATAAAGAAGAAATTAGACAACAGAAATTGATTAAGCATGTCAGGGATGCTAAAGATTATGCCAATAAAACTGTGCATGTTTGGAACAAGATTGTCATGAAGGAAAAGGGAGCTACTAGTACCACCCATACAGAGAATGTACCTACAGACATCTCATCAGCAGACTCTGATACAAATTCAGAAACAGATAGACAAAGTACAATATAGAGACAAGGTTTAGTCCACAACTCACAGAGACCAGGAAGCTCATACACCACCCTCCAATCCAGTTCCCCCTTTTTTAGGACCAAAAGGAGGATGAGGAGGGGGTGGAGGAAGAGGAGGAGCAAGAGACAGAGGGAACCACAATGGCACCCAGTATTACACTCAACACTACCAACAGGAACCCAGGAGATCCACCAGGAGGAAAAACTGGCAGTCGACAACCTCACCGATGTTTCCATTACAGAATCACAACTATCACTGCTAACTAAATGCTGATCTTTCATACCTGAAACAGAGTCAATGCCTTTAATTTAGAAGTAGATAAATTTAAATTCTTTAGACAACTGAGGTTGACAGAATTTTTTGCAAATAAACCGATAATGACAGAATATGCTCAGAATAACAACATAGCGCTGCATACATTAAAAAGCAAGTCCACATTTGTTCCACCAGTACCCCCTAGTGACAGGCTGACTACATTTATGACAATTGTAGATCTGCAAATGAACAAATTAGTGGAGAGAGCTGAGAAAAAAATAAAAATATGTTAAAGACAACCTAATAAAGGCAGAGAGAAATGCTCTCCATGAACTAGAAAAATGACAAGATCTGATAATAAAACCAGCTGATGGGGGGGGAGCAATAGTCATATGGGGAAAAAAAGATTACATTCAGGAAGCTTACAAAGTAAACAACTATACAAGATAAGTCATTATCAGAAAATAAATAAAGACCCTACAATGGACATCAAAATAAAAGCGGACCAAATAATCAAAGCAGTGCTTGAGGATGAGTGGATTACAGACAAAGATGTTAAATATCTAACAGTAAATAGTAAATAGTAATAGTAACAATACTAAACAGTAACAGTCAGAAGAGATGCAAGTCACAAGTGGGGTACCTCAGGGATCAGTCCTGGGGCCAGGCCTCTTCAATATCTTCATCAGTGACATTGCAAATGGACTGGAGGGTAAGGTTTGTCTGTTTGCAGATGATACTTGGGATGCATAGGAATGGGCATCACAAGTAGAAAAAGGGAAGTGGTTATCCCTCTGTACAGACAGTTGGTGAGACCCCATCTGGAGTACTGTGTGCAGTTTTGGAGACCTCATCTACGCAAGGATGGAAGCAGTCCAGAGGAGGGCAACTAAAATGGTGCAGGGTCTGCATCAGAAATCATATGAAGAGAGGCTGAAAGAGCTTAATGTGTATATCCTTGATGAAAGGAGGGACGGGGGACATGATAGAAACATTCAAGTACCTCAAGGGAATCAACAAAGTCCAGGAGGGTAGCATCTTTCAGAAAAAGAGATGTGTAAGAACAAGGGGGCACAATTTAAAGATAGAGTGGGGACAGCTCAGGGGTAATGTGAGGAAATTTTTTTTCACGGAGAGAGTGGTGGATGCTTGGAACTGCCTTCCTGGGGAGGTGTTGGGTCTAAAACAGTGGGGGAATTCAAACATGCATGGGACAGACACAAGGCAATTGTAGTGGGGGGGTGGCAGGAAGTAGGCTGTTGGTTAACTAGAATCTGCAGCTTATCCAGTAGGTAGGGGAATGGGCAGACTGGGTGGGCCAAGTGATCCTTATCTGCTGTCAAAGTCTATGTTTCTATGTTCTATGTTTCTATGACACCAAGACCCGCAACAGAGTAGATGATCCAGTTGGGGTGGGCAGAATGAGAAGAGATCTAGATAAACTGACAAAATGGTCGGAAGATTGGCAACTGTCATTTAACGTAAAGAAGTGTAAGATCATGCACATAGGGAAAAGAAACCCTGAAGCCACGTATAGGCTGGAAGGGGAGTTGCTGGCAGTCACAAGGGAAGAAAGAGACTTGGGCATCATCATCACAGGTGTCCTGAAATCATCCAAGCAGACCACTAAAGCAGTAGATAAGGCTGGGGGGGGTGTTGGGGTGTATTAGTAGGGGTATCACAAGTCTTAAGAGGGAGGTAATAATCCCTCTTTACAAGACACTGGTTAGGCCCCATCTGGAGTACTGCATGCAGTACTGGAGGCCACACTTTTACAAGGACATTAACCAAATTGAGACAGTCCAGAGAAGGGCAACCAAAATGGTGCAGTGACTGCATCAGAAAACATATGAGGACAGATTAACAGAGCTCAATATGTATATCCTTGAGCAAAGGAGGGAGAGAGGTGATAAGATTGAAACATTCAAACACCTTAAGGGCATTAACATGGTGAGCGAGTTTAACATGTTTCAATATAAGAAAAATAGCAGGAAAAGAGGACACAGCATGAGATTAGAGGGAGGTCGATTAAGGGGTAATGTGAGGAAGTTCTTTTTCACAGAAAGGGTGGTGGATGCATGGAGCAGCCTACCTCAGGAAGTGGTGGATATGAATGCAGTGCAGGGCTTCAAACAGGCATGGGATAGGCATAAGGGAGCAATACAGATGAGTATGAATAGATAGGTCATTGACAGAGCAAAGGCCGATGGCACATTCATAAGGTAGAAAAAGAAATGGGCAGACTGGATGGGCCTTGCAGTCCTTATCTGCCATCAACTTCTGTGTTTCTATGTAAATAATCCAGTTAAACCTGTATTGTACCTACTGCCCAAGATTCACAAAAGTGCTGAGAGACCCCTGACAACCTATTGTTTCCAGCCTAAATTCCATGACAGAGCCATTGTCACAGTATGTAGAGCAATTTATCAAGAAGTGGGTACCGGATCTCCCAGCATACATAAAAGATACGAGCAATGTACTTAAGAAACTAGAAGGTGTAGTAGTATGTAAAAATGATATAATGGTAACAATTGACGTGGGAAGCTTGTATACAAACATCCCACGTGAGGATGGTTTACAAGCTATTTCAGACACATTGAATGAGAAAAGGCCAGCTGGTCTGCTACCACTATTTGAGTTTACAGTGACTCTTGCTAGATTTGTTTTGCAGTCCAACAATTTTTTGTATGGGACAGGTTGCTATATACAGAAAATGGGAACTGCAGTGGGGACTACCTTTGCACCGAATCTTGCTAATGTGTATATGGGCACCTGGGAAAAAGAATGTTTGTGCAACATCACTTTAAATGAAAAGTTGCAGTTTATCAAGGTATATGATTGTTTTATTAATTATATACTTATTATCTGGAGTGGTACAGAGAGTCAGTTGCTGGCATTTATGGAGTACATTAATAATAGAACTGTAAACCTGAAATTTACCCATGTAATCTTGTTTTCTCCATAGGACTATTGCCCCCCCCCATCAGCTGGTTTTATTGTCAGATAGGCAATACATTTTTTGGATCTGAAAATATACAAGGAAAATCAGGTACTCAAGACAACCCTGTACAGGAAACCTTTGGAAAGAAATACAGTTCTACATGGGAAAAGCTTTCATCCAAAGAATCTCGAGTCAAATATACCAAAGAGCCAATTGATATGAGTCAAAAGAAACTGTACAGATCAATCAGAATTCAGTAAGCATGCCAATGATATGGAAAGCTGTTTTGTGGACCATGGATATGATAAAGGTACTATTGTGAGATGCAGTACAACTGTGGAGAGAATGGACCATGTACAGATGTTAAAAAAGGAAGTACAATCTGGGGAAAATGAACTTAAACGGCATACATTTGTAACTCAATACAATCCACTGGCACCGAAACTGGGAAAAGTTATACCTGTAAATTGGCATATTTTACAAATGAATTTGGAATTTAGTGAAAAACCAAGAATTACATTCAAAAGGGGAAAAAATGTGAGAGATGCATTGGTACATGCGACCATCACAGAGAACTCCAGAAGAGACAATTGGTTGTCAAAATTGCCTGATGGAAATTACAAGTGTGGACACTGTGTGTATTGTGCACATACTCCCGAGTCGTACCTGAAAATAGGCATATAACTTGTCTAGTGTACTTACCTGGTCAACAAACGCTAAATAAATAAACAACACTAAAAAATTCAAACATCCAACAAGATCAATGGAATTTAAAATAAACTAGTTCATTAATTGTTCTACCACAGCTGTTATTTACTTAGTTTCTTGCCCTTGTGGTGCTAGTTATGGTGGACAAACAAAACACATGCTCAAACAGAGAATTGGTGAACATTTGACAGCTGTAAGAACGGGCAACCTGAATTATGCCATTGTGAAACATACATGGAACCGGACACGGGACAGCAGAGGACATCCATCACAACAGCTTGGAAAAAATTGATTTAGGCATTAGAGGGGGAGGAGACATCCAGAGCAAATTAAGACAACGGGAGAGTTTTTGGATTTTTACGTTGACGACCCTGACACCTACTGGACTCAGTGAAGAACTACCAATGGGCCCATATCTGGAAACCTGAACTGATGTTCTGTTAATACGATCACATGTACCATTGATAGATTGGTTGTTTCTCTAGCATGTGTAGCCTTGATGTTAGAAGTAATTACTTGACAATTTTCTGGATTCCTGTTATTCAGCAAGTATTTGTTATTCCGTGCACCATGCATCATTTTTAATTTTGCAGTATTCAGTTTATATGAGTGTCTGAGGTTCCACTTCATGGGTGGGGGGACAACTTTTTTGATCTGCAGTTTTCTTTCCACTAAAATCAATTCTTTGTAAATTAGTGAATGAGATGCCTCAAATAATAGTTAAGATAAGAGGTAATGTTTATTAGATTGAGTGCAATTTTCAGTATTTTTCCAGTTCCATAATTTCTCTGTCTCTATGCGTACAATATGAAGAGAATGCTTGAGGCATAACAAACTAACACCATTTTTTGCTGTAGTGCGCATGTTCAATCCTGGAGGCATTGCTACTCTAACACCAGGTGTCCTACTAATGTGCATGTCAGCCAAAAATAGCTTTCTTGGTAGTGGATCTGTGTTTATCACTTGTTTTTACTCTTTTGTGCATGCACTTCTTGCTACATTTAAATTCAGTCTTGGTTTTCTGATTGGTCTGATGAAGGGGTTTCCCAAAACGTCACCACCTGCTATGTCAACCGTTTTCTGCTGTTGCTCTCAGCGTCGTCCTGTTGGCGTTCATGCGATGTGGCGTTCAACTTTGAATTCTTTTGCTATTTTGCACTTTCGACCTTGGTTGAAAGGTGGAATATTGAGCACATTGAATTCTATGACAGATATAAATGGTGATTCCCTGGACCCCATAGAAGCCGTTGAGGAAACCACTGGGAGGCTGGATCTCCAGCCTGTGTCTCCTGATGGGGAGACTAATAAAAGGGGGGTAGAAATGTACCCAGTAGCAGTTAACCACACAGCTATGAAGAGTTGCTCTGAAGAGGGAGGGGTGGCCAATTGTCAGAGGGTTAGGGATGACAGTGATCCTGAGTGCCCTGATGCTAGTGCTAGGAACCCTACTTTAGAGACTGAAGGGGACCTGTCCCATGCCTTGGGAATGTGTGAGAAGTTTGCAGCTTGCTCACAGAAGTGACCCTAGTCTAGAGAAGCTGAGGGCTTGGGCAGACTCTGATGGAGCACAGGGAGGTGACAGCAGGCATACGGCTTATTGGGAAAATGGACTGATGTATACTCAGGCTGTGCAGACAGAGGGAGGGGTAATAGGCAGGCAGCTTGTCATTCCCCAGGGCTATTGTGAGCAGTTGCTCAAGATTGCATATGATATTCCCTTGTCTGGTGATCTGGGAATCACATGCACTATGCAGCAGTTGGCTCAGAATTTCTATTGCCCCAAATTCACCCAGCAGGTGAAGGAGTATTGCAGGTCTTGTCACCGGTACCAAGAAATAGGGAAGGCGGGCAAGAAAACCCAAGCTACCTTAATTCCATTACCCATATTGGAGGAGTCATTCCAGAGGGTGGGAATGGATATTGTGGGGCCTTTAAATACCCCCAGCTCCTCAGGGAAGAAGATCATCCTGACTGTGGTGGATTATACCACCCAGTACCCCGAGGCAGTCACCCTATCCTCACTGAGGACAGACAAAATGGCAGATTTTCTTACTTGGGATTTTCTCCTATGTTGGGTTTCCACAGGAGGTTATCATCAATTGAGGGGGGTTCCTTCATGTCGGACCTGATGAAATGTTTGTGGGAGAAGTGTGGGGTGGTGCAGAGACGCACAACACCATATCGCCCACAAGCCAATGGGCTTGTGGAAAGATTTAATGGTACCCTGAAGTCAGTGCTCTGGGTGTTTGCTGAACAGCATGGGAGGGACTGGGAGAAATACCTTCCCCACCTGTTGTTTGCATACAGGGAGGTGCCCCAAGAGTCGACAGGATTTTCCCCCTTCAAACTCTTATATGGACAGCGGGTACTTGGGCCCTGAGACTTCATCTGGGAGGACTGGGAAGGCAAGCATGCCACCCAGGGAACTCCCATAGTGGATTACATCCTTAGGTTTAGAGAAAGGCTGAAGGAGCTTGTGGGGACAGCCCAGGGCAACCTGACAGCTGCCCAACAGAACCAAAAAAATGTGGTATGAGTGCAGAGCCAGAGCTTGCTCATATATGGTGGGTCAGGAAGTCATGGTACTTATTCTGGTCTGGAAAGACAAGCTGCAGGCTGAGTGGGCAGGACCGTTCAAAGTAGTTAGGAAGGTAAATGATGTGAACTATATTATAGAGTTACCTGACAGAAGACAGACGGAAAGGATGTACCATGTCAACCTGATGAAGCCATTTGCTAATAATGTGGTGTCTGCAGTGTGTAGTCCTGGGGAAGGGATGGACGAGGGAGACCCCCTTCTGGACTTGCAGGAAGAAAACAAGCGGGAGTCCTCTGTGGAGGCAGTAAAATTGTCTCCCCAGTTGGTCCCAGACAAGATCCAGGCAGTAAGGGATGTTTTAGCAGACTTTGCCCCCCTGTTTAGCACCAAGCCTGGACTAACCCCCTTAGTGACGCACGATATGGAGACAGGGACACGGACACCCATATGGCGGACAGCATATCAGGTGTCAGAGGCTGTCCAAAAGGACATTAGGAAGGAAGTGGAGGAGATGCTGGATTTAGGGGTAATACAGAGACCCCACAGCCCCTGGGCCTCACCCGTAGTCCTTGTGCCCAAGCCAGATGGCTCTACTCATTTCTGTCTGGACTATCATGGACTGAATGTGGTCACAAAGTCAGATGACCACCCGATGCCCCAGACAGATGAACTTCTGGACAAGTTGGGAGGGGCAACCTACAGCACAACTTTTGACCTAACCAAGGCGTACTGGCAGGTAGGGTTAATGGACAGAGCTAGGGAGAGGTCAGCCTTCATCACTCCGATAAGGCTTATTTGAATTTAAAGTAATGCCTTTCGGAATGAAGAATGCCCTGCCCACTTTCCAAAGGTTGGTGAACCAGGTGTTATATGGTGCTGAGGAGTATGCCGAGGTGTACCTGGATGACATTGCCATCTTTAGTGCCAGCTGGGAGGAACACCTGTCCCACCTTAGAGAAGTGCTGGGCAGAATACAGAGGGCCGGGCTCACTGTCAAAGCTGAGAAGTGCCAGGTGGCCATGGGAGACGTGGCATACCTCAGGCATGTTGTAGGCTGGGGACAGCTCCATCCTAACCAAGCAAAAATAGAGGTGATCAAGGCATGGCCCAGACCAGAAATGCAGAAGTAGGTCAGGAGTTTTCTAGGGACAGTAGGGTACTATAGGAAATTTGTACCCAATTACAGTGACCTGGCTGGTCCCCTATCTGACCTGGTAAAGAAAAGGATGCCAAAGAAAATTACCTGGGGACCATCCTGTGAGGAAGCTTTTACCCAACTGAAGGAGGCACTATGCAGTGCTCCTGTATTGACAAGTCCTGACTATAGCAGACCCTTTATAGTTCAGACTGACGCTTCAGATGTGGGTATTGGGGCAATACTGAGTCAGACATCCAACCAAGGGAAAGATTACCCGGTAGTGTACCTGAGTAAACAGTTACTTCCCAGAGAGCAGGCATATTCTACTGTGGAAAAAGAGTGTCTTGCCATAGTGTGGGTCCTAAAGAAGTTAGAGCCATACTTATATGGGCAGCATTTTGTGGTACAAACTGACCACAACACCCTGGTTTGGCTGATGCAAATGGAAAAAACTAATGGTAGATAGTTAAGATGGATACTTGCTTTGCAAGGGTACGACATGACAGTCCTACATAGGGCTGGAGCGAAAAATCAGAACAGCGATGGCTTATCACGCATCTATGAGAAGTTAACTGAGTTGGGTAGCTCATCCCATGCAGGGGATAGAGCCCCCAAATTCACTTTAGGTAGGGAGGATTGTGACGCTTGGCCAGCTGGTTCTGATTGCTCTATGATTTTTGTAATGTAAAAAATGTAGTGTTGATTGTCTGTCATGAGACATCCTGTGCTCCTGGGATGACCCCCCTCCCAGGTTTCAGTTCAAATGACAGGATATGTTAAACAGCAGATCTCTGTAATGTAATTAACTTCCAAGAAGTCGCATTTTATAGCCTTGTTTATGATCTGTGTTGCTTTGAAGCCAGGAACTAAAATGTCCATTTTATGACTCTGAAGCCAGGAACTAAAATATCCATTTTATGACATCTTCAGAGAAAGGAAAGTTAATTTCAACTGGTGCTAAAAGAAGCTATATGACCTCTAGGTGAGAAAACTGCAGAGTTGTAAAAGTCCTGTGATGTCTTTGAGGAGCAGAAAACCACACTAGATCAGAGGAAAGATTTAATTAAGAAGTCATATTAGGAAATTAGTTTTTGCTGATGTCTCCTTATTTAAAATACCTCTTGAGTGATAAGACATCCTGGTTG
Organism: Neoceratodus forsteri; assembly: GCA_016271365.2. NCBI lineage: Eukaryota > Metazoa > Chordata > Ceratodontiformes > Ceratodontidae > Neoceratodus > Neoceratodus forsteri. Next base: position 272,630,815 of record CM057454.1, read on the forward strand.
TATAATTTTTAATATACAAGGAGGAACTAGGTGACTTCATGGAAGAGGTGTGTTACCAAGACAGTTTTAAACTATTCTGTGACTGATTTTAGAGACACATTCCTGTTGGACTCTGAAACAACAACATCTAACTATAAATACTGTAGAAGGTAATAATACATTAGATAGACAAGTCTAATTGTATTGTGGTAGGAGTTTGTTTGTACTTTTTTCTTGTTTTCTTTTAAGTGATTGTATGCTTTGTGATATATGGTTCTGTGTTTACATTTTACACATTTTTTATCCATATTTAAAGAGAAATTCTTTCTTTTGCATGCGAAGTACAGATGGTTAAAGTTGACACTGTTCATAAGCTTAATGGTAATACCAAACTGGGAAAAGGTAAGAATTTTTCTAAGGTCTTTCATAGAGTTTTTAGGGTTCATTTGGGATACCTGGTTAGGCACCCTTAGGATAAAGATATCTGGCATTCCCAGAAGAGCAGAATTATCTGAGCCTGTACATTTGGGTATGCTAGCATAAGGTTCACAGTTTGAATCCCTCCAGAACTTGAGACCAAAGGTGTTTCGGACCGACAAACAGACAGTGGGGTTACCCTATTCTGTTAACTGTTCACAATACTGTGCTTAGAAGTTGGCACAGTGGGAGCAGAGGGCCTGACCTGCTGAGTGGGTTTGTGACAGCTAGAAGTCTAGGAAATAAGATACCAGACCTAGAGGCCATCCTGGCAGAGGCTGACCTGGATACTGTGGCCATCACTGAGTCATGGTGCACTAAAAACCGTGACTGGGACTTGGCCATAACAAGCTATACTCCATTCAGGAAGGACCAGGTGGGAAGGAAAGGAGAAGGTGTGGTGCTTTATGTGAAGGAAAACATAAAAGCCATGGAGATACAGGAAATACAAGGGTGGGCAGAGGTACTGTGAGTCTCCCTGGAGACAGGGAATGGAGCCACTATTCACACTGGAGTGATCTACAGACCTCCAGCACAGAGGGAGGAATTAGATAAGGCACTTTTGGAAGCCACTGACAAGATGGCAGAAAATGGGGAGATGCTGCTTATGGGGGACTTCAGCCTTCCAGGTCTGGATTGGAGCATCCCAGCAACAGCTTCAGCTAGAAGCAGAGACATCCTGGACTCTCTGCAGGAGGCATTTCTCAGGCAACTAGTCAGTGAACCCGCTTGTGAAGGGGCAATATTGGTTCTGGTACTCACTAACAGGGACAGTGTTGCAGACATCAAGGTGGGAGGCCTTTTGGGGACCAGTGATCACCATACAGTGTGGTTCAATATAACAATGGCTGCAGAATCGAACCACACAAGGGTGAGGATCCTTGACTTCAGGAGGGCAGATTTTAAAAAGATTGGTGAATGTCTCAGGGATGACCTAGCAGGGGTGGGTGACCTGGGTGGGATGGAGGAACAATAGGTGAAATAAAAGGAAGCACAGTAAAGGCAACAAACCTCTGCATCAAACAAGTGAGCAAAAGCAAGAGAAAAAAGAGACCGCTATGGTTCTCGAAAGAGGTGGCTGTAAAGGTAAAAGTAAAAGGGAAGCATTCAGAAGGTATAAGGAGACTCAGAGGGAGGAGGATAGGGAGGTGTATTGGGGGAACAGAGGGAAGAATGGAAAGCAGTAAGAAGTGCGAAGGTGCAAACTGAAGTGAGAATAGCTCAGGAGGTAACGAAAGGTGACAAGACGTTTTTTAGATATGTAAGTGAAAAGAGTAAGACCAGGGGTGGGATTGTTAGGTTAAAAAGGGAAAGGGGGGACTGTGCAGAGGGGGACCAGGAAAAGGCAGATATCCTAAACAAATACTTTTGTTCAGCATTCACAGAGGAAGGAGAAGGGGAAGGGCCACAAAAAAGTAAGTAAAGCTTTGGAGGGAGGGAGGAAGGTGTATACTAGTCCTGTTTTAGAGAAAAGAGTCCTGAAGGGACTTGCTAATCTGAAGTTGAACAAAGCAATGGGGCCAGATGGGGTGCATTCAGGAGTATTGAGGGAGCTCAGGGAAATGCTGGCTGCACCTCTGATAGTTCTATTTAACAGTTCACTGGAAACAGGAGTGGTTCCAGAGGACTGGAAGGGGATGGATGTAGTCCCATTTCACTAAAGTGGTAGCAGGGAGGAGTCTGGCAATTACAGGCTAGTCAGCCTGACATTGGTGGTGGGGAAAGTTAATGCAATTACTGTTGAATGAAAGGACTGTGGAATATCTTGATACCAGTGTGTTACAAGGCCCAGGGTAGCATGGTTTTACAAGGGAGAGGTCATGTCAAACAAGTCTGGCAGATTTCTTTGACTAGGTGACCAAGGAACTAGATAAGGGTGGAGCAGTGGATATGGACGTGGTCTACCTGGATTTCAGTAAGGTGTTTGACACCGTTCCACATAGGAGACTAGAAAGCAAGCTTGGGTAGCTTTAGAGTGGGTCCAAAGATGGTAAGGTGGATAAGAAATTGGTTCCGGTATAGGCAACAGAAAGTGGGGGTAAATGGAGTTCACTCCAAGGAAAGGAGGGTGACGAATGGGGTGTCTCAGGAATCATTGTTGTGACCGGTCCTTCTTAACATCTTTATAAGTGACATTCCAGAGGATCTGGTAGAAAGGGTCTGCCTCTTTGTGGATGACACCAAAATCTGCAATGCGGGTGTGTGTGTGTGTGTGTGTGTGGAAAGGATGAGTAGAGACTCAGAAAACGAGACGTGGTCAAGGGTATGGCAGCTGGATTTCAATGTGAAAAAGTGCAGAATAATTCACTTAGGACACAGAAACCCAGGGGCAGAGTAAAAAATGGGTGGAGTGGTATTGATGACCACCAAGCAGGAAAGAGACCTGGGGGTAATCATATTGGATGACCTAAATTTGGCCAGGCAATGTGACAAGGCAGTAGGGAGGGCAAGTGGGATGCTGGGGTGCAAGGAAGGGGTATCACTAGCAGAAAGAGGGAGGTGGTGTTGCCTCTGTATAGATTGCTGGTAAGACCTTGCCTAGAGTACTGTGTCCAGTTGTGGAGACCACAACTCCAGAAGGACATAGGCAGAGTGGAGTTGACCCAGAGGAGGACAACTAAAATGGTGCAGGGTCTACATCAAAGTCCCTATGAGGAGAGACTAAAAGACCTCAATGTGTACACCCTGGAACAAAGGAGGGAGGGAAGGAAGATGATAGAGACCTTTAAATACCTCACAAGGGTAAATAAGGTACAGGAGGGGAGTGCTTTTCAGAAGAAAAAGTACTTGAGAGCAAGGGGATATGCTATGAAGCTGGAGGGTGGTAGATTCAGGAGGGACATGAGGAAGTACTTCTTCACAAAAAGAGTGGTGGATCCCAGGAACAGCCTTCCAGCAGAGGTGGTGGAGCAAAAACAATGGCGGGGTTCAAGAATGCATGGGACAAGTACAAAGGAATCATAGTGGAAAGGAAAGGGGTAGGGAGAAAGAGCTGTAAATCAGGCACAGTCTGATGTAATAGTGTAGGTAGTGAGAAATGGGCAGACTAGATGAGCCAAGTGGTCCTTATCTGCCATCAAATTCCATGTTTCTGTGTTTGTATGATAGCATTGTAAACCTATCTATAGTACTGTAGCCTTTTTGTTACTTTGTGTCATTAAAATGTGGTTTTGTCGGTGGTCTTACAGATCAGGCTTAGCCATACTGTTTGTGAATTGCAGTATAGTGTTGTTAAGGGACTTAAAAAATTCAGCCCACTTTTTTAGTTCTGGCAGGCAGGCAAGGGCCCTAGGCCCGGGCCTATGTTGCCTATGCCTTAATCCAGCCCTGGTCATAGGTAAGAGTTAATGTAAATGCAAAGCTTTGAAATGTACTCTTTTGCTCACCATGAGGACAACTAAGCCTCATTTGTTACAAATAAAGTTCAGAAACTGCAATTACTCATGCATGAGTGCTGTTTTGTTACCTGTCTTATTCGATGGTTTTACAAAAAATCCTCCAGACTTTTCAAGCCAGCCAGTAGAATCTTAGGTTAGTGCTAGCACCATATGCCCCCCCATAAAAAACAACTTTCATACTTTTAAAATGGTATCCTCTGTTCCCATTCCAGCCTTGAATGTGGCCACTATAACTCCCTTCTTATTCATTATTTTCAGTCACTCCCTTTGCTGAGGTTCTAAAGCACTGACAAAAAGGATACTACTACTCTTGTACTTCTTCCCAAATTTATGAACCCACAAAAATGCCCAACCGTATCCTGCGCCTCCCATGTAAATTATTCTAAAACATACCCAGTTTCTAACTCTACCTTGCACCACTCTTGTGACTTACTGTAAATTCCTTCTCCCACATACCTCCTGAAATGTATAGATACCACTACACCTCTCCTAAAATGTGTACCTCTGCACCTCTCAGAAATGTTGCATGTGTCCCTAACTCTGCTCCCTCACCCTTGATATCTGTACTCCTACCTTGCACCTGTTCCAATATTTGCCCACTCACCCCTCACTCCTTTCCCAGAGATTGTACTCGCACCCTACCCAAACAACATTTGTATCTCCTCCCCCATTCTCCCAAGATGTGCGCCCATCTGTGCACATTCCAGATTTGTACCATAAATTCTTCTCCAACCATTTGTACCCCTACCTCATGACTCCTGAAGCTTGTACTCCCTGCACAGCTCCACCAAACCTGTAACCTTTCACAATTTTGCACACACTCACCAATTGCTAAATCTGTACTTCCTCCTCACTGTCTTCCCAAAATTTCCACCCCTGCACCTGGAACATAATAAACTTTTACCCCTTTCCCACACTCTGAAAACTATTTACCCCACCTCCATTCTCCCCAAGAGGTCTACCCCTTCTCTTGTACATCTCACAAAATTTGTTGCATAATCCACACTCTTATCCAAATGTTTTACCCCATTCCCTGCATAAATGACATTTGCAAGACTGCCAAAAATCTGCATCCCTTCTCTTGAAACCCTCACACAATTTACATGCCTACCACTACACCTATTTACAAATTAGTACTCTGTATCTCACACTACATAAGTAGTAATACCCAACAGGATGGGTGGTATTGTGCTATACCAGACTGTCCAGGGGTGTAATGAGGCCCAACTTCACAGGTGGAGGGCCTTGTAGCCCCTGGAAGGTTCGGCATGGCACAATACTGCCCACCATGTCGGGTATTATTGTGCTTAGAAAATGGGCTCTGCACTAAATATTATTAAAAAAAGTTTACTAAATTAAAAGCATTACTGTAAATGCTTAATTTTAATTAAAAAAAGATGTGTGATGTAAAGTAGTTCCTGTACTGGCTGTTGAGGGTGCTGTTGTTGTTTTTTGTGCCTCTCTGTTGAAGGTCGTGTCGTCCCCTCCCCCCCAACAGCAGAGGTTTTTATCATTTTTGTTGTGTGCCACTTGCGTTTGGCTTTATGGTGTCTTGAAAGTGTGCTCCCCCAACCCTCAACTGGCTGAAGGGATGAAAAAAAAGGACTGTTCTTATTATATAATGTATTGCAAGTGCCTATTAACCACCATAATCAGCAGTCACACAGCTTTGTTATGCACTGTTTAGAGTTTTAAAAGTTGTTAACCACACTTCGGAACTTCCAAACAGTGGCATAACAAAAAAGAATTCACCAGGGTTCCATAATTCTCACACATAGAATGCAAACAGTGTTTTTTTGACCATACACTATGAAGGATGATGGCTGGGGATCGGGTGACAACCATGCTGAAATCACCTCTCGAGGTTGCTAGGGCTACAGTAAACCTCTCGAGCTGCGCTCTTGAGGTTTACCATGTTGCCCTAGCAACCATTCGAGGTGATTACAGCGTGGTTATCACCCGATCCCCAGCCATTATCCTCTATATTAATTTATGTATAGTGTATGATGGAACATTGTTTCCGATAAAATTCTGTCTCTTTCCAAATGTTGTCACGTTGCAGTAGCTCCCTTGATTATATTTGTTATGCTGCAGTAGCTACATATTTACTGCAGCATAACAGAATAGAAGTTGCCTTATGCTCTGTGTTCCAGCATCTTCTCCTGTCAAAAGTGCAAGGCAGTTTGACTTACCAGTTTCATATGTACACGGTCAACTAAGCTAAAAAAAACTTTCGACAAAGTTTTTTTTTCCTACTGCGCAGTGAGTGAGAGAGTATTGCAAGATTACATTGGAAATCGACATCGGGTCAAACAACCATCTTTTTGGGAAGAAGATCATGTCGAAGGTCGTCACGTGGGTAATCCTTAAAAGCTTTTAAGAAACGTGTTAAATTTTCATTTGTAACCATGTTCTTGTTTGCTATTTCTAGTTAACTGTATTCAGTGGAGCATCAGCTGTTAAATTAATTGTTGGGCAAGTAAGTAAACTCATTTTCAACAAAATGTTTTAGAGTCTGCCATCTGTTTGTTTATAGGGTTAACGCTTACTAATTGATCCATCATACACTATAAAAAACAATAATTACTGGTGACCCCCTTTATCAACCTGAATTCAGTCACTCATCAAATGCCGTAATAACCCGAAATCGGGTTATTACGGCGTTTCAGCAAAAAAAGTCACTGTCACTATGCTCAAGCAAGTCTCACGCGCTTGACACAATTCAAGCGCTAACTTACAGTCTTTCTCTCACAAAGCGCCACTCCTCAGCACTGCCGAGCTGCGTTACAGGTCCCTCCATCAGCACACTATCAAATACTTTTTAAAAATGAGCTAGCATCACTAATAAAATGGTCAAGAACCCATAATTTGCAGAAACTCCCTTACATTTTTTTAATCTCACACTGGTCTCCACAGCAACCGGATGACCTTTGTCACCATAGGGACACTTCCTGTTCGTCGCGTTGCAAATGGACAGCAAGATTTCACCAATGTTATAGATGTTTCAACTTTTTAGTAATTTAAAAAAAAAATCTTCAAAGTTACATTACTTTTTGCTTGTTTGCCATTTATCCGATCTCGAGCAGACTGTAGCAACCATCTGGATTCGGCTTCTACAACAGGACTTTGACTTTCTGGTATTTAAACATTTCACAGTTCGCATTTAAAGAAAAAAAAAACTTAGTCTCTTCAAGTGTTCACTGCTTATCCTAACTTCAGCTCACTAAATCCCGTTGTGTTGAATAAATATCAATAAATGTAATTCTGCTTTAAACACAGTATTTTTTCTGTAATTATAAAAAATAAAAGATAGGCAAGTGTGTGCCTATGAATATTTTTTTCACACCCTCAGTATGTTATGACTACACAAACCTCTCGAGCATCGCTCTCGAGGTTTATGGGTCATCACACACCTCGGGTGTGAAAAAATATTCATAACACACTTGCCTATCCATTATTCTTCTATATGGATAATTACCTATTGGTAGCAGTTATTAGGTGCATCTTGAGGTTGCCATCGATATCAACCTCGAGAGCTATGTTTCTGAGGTTCGAGAAGTCACCATAGCAGCCTCTCGATGCACTAACAAGCTTGTTACCGATAGGTAACTATCCATTATTCTCTATATGTAATTGGTTGTCTATACCCAGTGCTGTTGTGTGAGAGCACTATGGGCAGCCAGCCATTCAGGATGGTGAGGTGAGAGCATGATGGCAATAATGACTGTTTACTTTGTTACACCCAAAGCTACGAAGAGTGGGAAAGTTGGGTGACTGTGTCTGAAAGTTATACAGACAGGTTTCAGTTATATTAAAAAAAATACAGTTTCTTTGCCGTATGCCATATGCCCACACTATGTGGGTGGTGGTGGTGGTGTTGGGGGTTATCCCTCGCAAAGCAAGAGAACAACATGGCGGCAGTTTCAGTTTCAAAATTCTATTGGCACAAGGATTTTTTTGGAACAAAATCAGTTCAGTTGGGACTGGCAACTGTTTTTACTGGGCTCTGTTGTCTGATACATGCCTATCTTGCAAGGGGTATGAGCTAATCAGAGCCTGGGAATTTCTTAGCCCATTTTCTAATCTAAAGGTATGTACTGCACCTTTCACACACTGCTCCCAAAGTCTACACCCCAGTCCTGTGTACAATTTAAGAGGTGTGAAATGGTAACGTTTGGGAGGGATGCTTATTTCAGCAGGGGTGCAAGTACAGATTTTGGGAAGAATGCAGGGGGTGCAAGTACAAATTTTGGGACAGGTGCAGGGGAACAAGTACAAATTTGGGGAGAGATATAGGGAACACATACAAATTTTGGTAGAGATGCAAAGGTACAATTAAAAATTTTGGGAAGGATGCAGGCATAGAGCTACAAATTTTGGGAGGGACACAAGCAGAAGTACACATTTTGGGAGGGGTACAAGTGCAAATTCTAGGAGGGATTCAGGGGTGCAAGTACAAAACTTGGAAATGGTGCAGGGGAACAAGTACAAATTTTGGAAAGGGTGCAGAGGAACAAGTACAAATTTTGGGAAGGGTGCAGGTACACATTTTGAAAGGGGTACAGGGCACAAGAGCACATTTTGGGAGAGGTACAGGTACAAATTTGGGGAGAGGTTCAGGGGAACAAATACAGATTTTGGGAGGGGTGTAGGGACGCAAGTACAAATGTTGGAAAGGATGCAGGGGAACAAGTACAAATTTGGGGAGGGTGCAGGGGAATGCGTACAAATTTTGGGATGAGTGCAGGGTTAGAAATGCAAATTTTGGGAAGGGTGCAGGGGAACACATACAAATTTTGGGAGGGGTGCTGGGGTAGAAGTACAAATTTTGAGAGTGGTACAGTGGAACAAGTACAAATTATGGGAGGGGTGCAGGGGTACAGTTACAAATGTTGGGTATGTGCAGAGGTACAAGTACAATTTTTGGGAAGGATGCAGGGGTAGAGGTACACATTTTAGGAAGGGTGTTGGGGAACAAGTACAAAGTTTGGGAGGGATGCAGGGGTAGAGGTACACATTTCAGGAAAGGTACAGGGGAAAAGTACACATTTGGGGATGGGTGCAGGGATACAAGTACAAATTTTGGGAGGGATGCAGGGGTAGAGGTACACATTTTAGGAAAGGTGCAAGGTAACAAGTACACATTTTTGGGAGGGGTGCAGGGGTAGAGGGATGCAGGTACAAATTTTGGGAGGGGTAGAGGGGTACAAGTACACATTTTGGGGTGGTTGCAAGTACAAATTTTGGGAGGGGTACAAGGGTACAATTACAAATTTTGGGAGTGGTGCAGGGGTACAAGTACACATTTTGGGAGGGGTGCAGGGGTACAAGTACAAACTTTGGGGGGTACAGTGGTACTAATACAAATTTTGGGAGGGATGCAGGCACAAATTTTGGGAAAGGCACGAGTAACTTTTGGGAGGGGTGCAAGGGTATAAGTACACATTTTGGGAGAGGTGCAGATACAAATTTTAGGAGGGGCACAGGGGTACAAATATACATTTTGGGAGGGGTATAGGTTCAAATGTTGGGAGGGGTACGAGGGTACAAGTACAAATTTTGGGAGGTGTACGGTGGTACAAGTACAAATTTTGGTAGGGGTGCAGGTATACATTTTGGGAGGGGTATAAGGGTACAAGTAAATTTTGGGAGGGGTGAAGGGGTGTAAGTACAAATGTTTGGGAGGGGTGCAGGTACAAATTTTAGGAGGGGCACAGGGTACAAGTACAAATTTTGGGGGGGTGCAGGGGTACAAATATACATTTTGGGAGGGGTACAGGGGTACAAGTACACATTTTGGGAGGGGTGCAGGTACACATTTTGGGAAGGGTACGGGGCACAAGTGCAAATCTTGGGATGGTGCAAGCACAAATTTGGGGAGAGGTTCAGGGGAACAAGTGCACATTTTGGGATGGGTGCTGGGGTGCAAGTACAAATTCTGGGTGGGGTGCAAGGAAACAAGTACACATTTTGGTAAGGGTGCACTTGGAAATTTGGAGAGGGGTATAAGTGGTGTACATTTAGGGGAGTGCAGGGGTACATGCGCACATATAGTAGTGTGGGCTAAAGTACTAATTCTGAGAGGGGGTGCAGAAGATGGAGTTCATATATATTTGTATGGATGCAGGAGTAAAAGTGCACATTTTGAGAGGGGAGGGGTTGACATAAAAAATATTGTGAGGGTACAGTAAAAGAGGTGCACATTTTGGGAAAGATGAATAAAGGTCTTACACTAACAGATGACTGGGTACAGTACTTATCTAAAGAAGTGCAGGACATAAGTAAATATACTGGAAGGGTTATAAGGGCAACAATACAAATTCTGGGAGGAGGAGAACCCATTACAGATAAAATGCATAATATTGGGGAAAAAAAATGTGTTTCAATGGACTGTTTCTCAACTCTGCGTATGTGCTGTTCCTGTTGTACTGACTCATTTGATGCATCTGTTTGACCGTAAGTACTTCCTCCAACTCTGTAATTGTTGTTACCTGTGTATTGTACCAAATCATATCATACTTTATTTCTAACGCACTTTTGTTACATCAAAGTGTGTATACAAATTAAAATAACCAATAAATAGGTAAAACAGAACTTAAAAGGCAGCATACATATGACTAAATATCCTCCCCAAATGCTAGGCCAAATAAATATGTTTTCAAGGAGGATTTAAATGCCTCAGTGGACAGACAATCTCTAATCTGATGAGGTAGAGAGTTCCACAGGGTCAGGGCTACAAAAGCAAAAGCCCTGGCACCTGATGTCTGTAAACAGACCCTGGGAACCTCTAGCAATCCCTCATCAGTGGAGCAGAGAGGGCAGTAAGGTCGCAGGAGGTCTTGCAAGTAACCTGATCCCTGTCTGTGTAGGGTCTTATAGGTCAGCAACATGACCATGAAGGTGATCCTCCATCACACCGGCAATGAGTGCAATTCGCGCAGCACAGGCGTGACATGACAAGATCTTGACTACCCTTACAACAACCTGGCCGCAGCATTCTGCATCAACTGCAGGTGACTGAGATCCATCCCCCGATAACCGTAGGTATAGAGCACTGCAGTAATCAAGATGAGAGGACACAAAGGCGTGAACCAACACAGGAAGGTCATCGGCAGAACAAGGTGCTTTATCTGGGCGATGTTCCTCAGATAGAAAAATGAGGACTTAACAACTGCTGACACCTGTGCTTTAAGAGTCAGTTCATTGTCAAGCACAACCCCCAGATTCCGCACCTTTTCAGAAGGTCTCAACTGGTCACCCCCCAGCACCAGACCAGACAGTTGCCCAGGAGTCAAATTCTCTACCTGGTGACCAGGGTCCACCACCAACACTTCAGTCTTATGCGGATTTAGTTTCAACCAGCTAGCACTCATCCAGTCCTGAATCTTGGTGAGGCAGTTGTTAAATACCGAGACAGCACTACTCTGTTCGGGTTCAAAGGACAGGTAGAGCTGAGTATCATCTGCATAGCAGTGAAAACTCAGCCCATACTGCCTTATGATGTCTCCCAATGGCAGCATATACACTGTGAACAACATGGGGACAGTACGGAACCCTGCGGAACCCCACAGGGCAGGGCAAAGATGGTCAAGGAATAAATTCCCAACACCACACTCTGAGACCTGCCCGTGAGAAAAGAATGGAACCATCTGAGGATCGTCCCCGACAGTCCACAGATTAACCGCAGGTGTTTCAACAACACCCCATGGTCCATGGTGTCGAATGCTGCAGAGAGAGATCAAGGAGGACCAAGACCGAACGAGTCCTCCAATCCCTCACTATTAGGAGATCATTCTTCACCCGAACTAATGCTGTCTCAGTACTGTGCCTCTTCCTGAAACCAGGCTGGAGAGGATCATAGACTTCATGGGTGGTAAGAAAGTTCTCGAGCTGCAATGCAACTACCTTCTCAATAACCTTACCCAAAAAGGGTAGGTTAGAGACAGGTCTGTAGTTTGCAAGACAGTCTGGGTCACTGGATGATTTCTTTAAAAGGGAAGTCACCACCGCCTCCTTTAATGGATCGGGGAACACCCCTTGATCCAACGAACACCAGACTATCTCCATGAGGATCGGTCTGATGACGTCTATATACCCCACCAGGAGGTGCGTTGGACCAGGATCCAAACTACAGTAAGTCGTTCGCAAGCCCTGAACAATCTTCATGATATCCATGATCGCTGGCCGGTCAAAAACTATCCAGACAGACCGGGTGCCTGAGCTCTCGCATCGACCTCTGGCATACTCATTTGAACGAGTTGAGCAGATCTCCGACCTGATGGAGGACACCTTATCTGCAAAAAAATCAAGCAAACTCCTCACACTTAACTTGTGAAAAGGCTCTCCGGCCCCAAAGACAGACTGGATTGCATAAAAGAGGAGGGAGAAGTGCCTAATCCAATTAACAGAAGCACTCTTCATAGGGGGGTCGATCCCAGTCCTTTCACAGAAGAAAGGGTTCTGCAAGAACTCCTAAAACTGAAGGTGGACAAAGCAATGGGTCCTGATGGAATTCACCCCAGAATTCTAAAAGAATTAAGGGAGGAACTAGTGAAACCACTGGCTACTCTTTTTAATAAATCATGGGAGGATGGTGTGGTACCCGAGGACTGGAGGAAGGCGGATGTGATTCCCCTTCATAGAAGTGGGTCCAAGACAGAGGCAGGAAACTGCAGACCTGTCAGTCTGACCTCTGTGGTAGGGAAAGTGATGGAGTCACTTCTGAAGGAAAGAATAGTCGAGTACCTAGAGGCCAGTGGAGCACAGGACCCAAGGCAGCATGGGTTCACAGCGGGAAGGTCATGTCAGACGAATCTAATAGATTTCTTTGACTGGCTGACCAAAGTAGTAGACCAGGGAGGGGCTGTGGACATGGCTTACCTAGACTTTAGCAAGGCATTTGACACAGTCCCACACAAAAGATTAATAGTCAAATTAACCAGCTGGGAGTGGGACCCAGGGTGGTAGCCTGGTAAAACATTGGCTGGACAACAGGACACAGAAGGTAATTGTAAATGGAGTCCATTCTGAAGAAAGGGGGTTACTAGTGGGGTACCGCAGGGTTCAGTATTGGGTCCAGTCCTTTTTAATGTCTTCATCAGTGACATTGCAGAGGGACTGGAAGGAAAAGTACGCCTTTTTGCAGATGACACAAAAATCTGCAACAGGGTTGATACACAAGGAGGCATGGAAAGGATGAAAAGGGACTTGGCAAGGTTGGAGGAATGGTCAGAAGTATGGCAGCTAGGATTCAATGCAAAGAAGTGCAAAATAATGCACCTGGGAAACAAGAACCCAGGGGAAGAATACACAATGGGTGGGGAGGTAGTAACAACAACAAAAAAGGAAAGGGACCTGGGGGTAATCATATCAGATGACCTGAAGGTTAGCAAGCAATGTGAGAAGGCAGTAGGGAGGGCTAGGGGTATACTAGGATGTATAGGGAGAGGCATCAGCAGCAGAAAACAGGAAGTTGTTATCCCTCTGTACAGACAGTTGGTGAGACCCCATCTGGAGTACTGTGTCCAGTTCTGGAGACCCCATCTCCGCAAGGACATAGACAGGATAGAGGCAGTCCAGAGGAGGGCAACTAAAATGGTGCAGGGTCTGCAAGAGAAGCCGTATGAGGAGAGACTAAAGGAGCTTAATATGTATACCCTTGAGGAAAGAAGGGAGAGGGGGGACATGATAGAAACTTTTAAGTACCACAGTGGAATCAACAAAGTCCAAGAGGGTAGCATTTTTCAGAAAAAGAGACTTGCAAGAACAAGGGGACACAATTTAAAGATAGAAGGAGGGCGGTTCAGGGCAATGTGAGGAAGTATTATTTCACAGAGAGGGTAGTGGATGCATGGAACAGCCTTCCTGAGGAGGTTGTGGGGTCTAAAACTGTGGGAGAATTCAAGAATGCATGGGACAGACATAAGGCAATTCTTGTGGGGGGGTAGGAAGAAATAGGCTGTTGGTTAACTAGGATCTGCGGCCTATCCTCTAGGTAGGGAAATGGGCAGACTAGATGGGCCTAGCGGTCCTTATCTGCCGTCAAAGTCTATGTTTCTATGTTTCTATGTTTCATAGTCTGTCCACAGTCTGAAAGAGCTAAGCAGGTCGATTTCTCGCTGCAGTAATCTCCCTGGACAGGAACGCTGCCTTCTTACGGGAGATTTCTGATTGATAGTCCAAATAATGGGTGATCAACCTAAGTCTGTCCTCCTCCAGGACGGATTTCCCACAACAATGCTCCAACCTTTGCCCCACTCTCCTCAACTCCCTCAATGTCCCAGTGTATGCTGAATCTTGTTGTATATTCCATGTACTGTATGCTGTATCTCATGTATTGTATTCCATGTACTGTATGTGCTATCAATATGGCCCAGGTCATTCCTGAAAACACTCCCTGGGACCAGTGTACCTACCTGGTTATCAAATCAATCAATCAATCATAAATACTGAGAGCGTTGTAGAACATCAGCAAATGGAGTGAAGCAAAATACAGCTGCATTTAGGTTAGTAAGGAAAATAGGAACAAAACTTTACATGACCTGAGGATTTTTGAGCACCCCTTCTCTTGTTTAATACTGTCCTCAAATTTTTAATTACTAGATATTTAATATCTTATAGTACAGTATTAAGTATGTTTAATACTCTTTGAAGTGACAACTGATTTTTACTATTTCATAATATGACGCACTGTATGCATACTAAGCTGCTAGGACCTTAATAAAAATGATGCCATTCTTGTTTAAATGACATCACCACCCACCCAAGATTCCACCAGCTGGTCTGAAAATGTCTGAGGACATTTCTGCAAAGCCATCAAATAACCGAAGCAATGAAATGGCATTTATACATAAAATATTGCAATTCCTCCAGTTTATTTATAATACATAAGGCCCGATTGTCCTTGTACTAGCAGAAAGGGAAACTTTCTAAAATACGTTTGCATTTGATCTTTGACCAGTCATTCTCCTCCTAAGCAGACCTCATGCAGTGTGCACTTGGTGTGATCTCAGAGTACAGCAGTCTGGATTGTACTCGCTAGCAGGAGAAAGAGCAATCATGCATTAATTCTCCTTCTTCCTCCTGACATCAAAGATGGTACCTGGATTTGTAATTCTTTTCCTAGCAATGCAGTAGTTTCAGACTGATGAGGAAAATGGTGAAAAAGTCCTATATACTTATTTATTCACCTGCATGTCATAGAAACAACCTGTAGAATTATGCATAGGTGCCTGTGAAGAACAAGGTGGTAATTTCATAGAGAAATGCTGGAGGCAGGATAAGCCACTAGCCAGAGGAATGAATGACTTCTACTGCTCCAAGCTTCACGAGATGAAATTGCCACTGAGTTCTTCACAAGCACCCATCTAATTTGTTATACAATATTTCATGGTAAAGAACTGGGTTTGCATTTACAGTATGTAACTTTTCCATGTGTGAATATGTTTGGAAGTGTTGCCTGACTGTGAGTGAGGTATTCTCTGTTGACAGGAGTGGGCAGTGGTATGATTGTTTTGCAAGTAATTATTGTTATCTGCTGCTAGCAGTGGGTAATGGAGTATTTGCTTACATTTTAAAAAATGCTATTCACTGTCCATTATTCATATTGAATTATTTGCTGCCAGCAGCAAACTATGGCTTTTTTCATCCACTGAAAATTAGTGGATAATGGGGGTCCAACTATGTTATATAAATACTTTTAGTCACACTAAATGGCAACGTCCTACCACAACCAGAAAGAATGTAAAATAACTGAACCCCAGGGATGGATAAAATAATAGATAAACATCAAGGCTCAGCATAACTGTCCATGTGCTTCTGCAAAATGTCAAAACAGTATATTTATTCACCACAAATATGATTTATTTAGAATGCTTTTACCAGGACAGGCCTACAGAGCTGAAAAAAAGCTAACATCCATAAGTGTCTCTGGGGAAGGAATACAGGTGTAAATATGAAAAGCAGTACAATTATATTACAGGAGCAGAGCCAGAAACCACCAGGGTCAGACATTTTCCTCATGCTGTTGCATAGCTGTAGTTAAACTTGATCAAAAGTGTATTTTTTACCAGAAGTTGCCAGTACCTTTGACACTTACTTGGCAATAAACAGGTTTTTCTGCTTCTGATGGAATTTGGCATCATAAACCAGCAATTTGCTTATCAAATGGTGTGTCCAAAGCAAACAATTCCAAGGAAAGGGCCCAGGAGGAACAGGAAGTAATGGCATCACACTGCTTAGCACCTCAGGTGGAGCTGCAGGCTAACTCACATTGCAAACAGTTTTAAGCATTATCAAAGCCTTAAATAAACAGATAGAGGTCCTGGACAAAAACATTAACACATTTACAATAAAGGTGATGGCTCTGGCAATATGCATATATGTGTTATTAGGCCTTCCTGAGGACATGGAGGGAGAGAGGCCAGCAGATATTGCAGTGACATTCCTTACACACTTGCTTCAACTAGAAACCACAGTGCAAGTGCAGCGGGCATATAGTATAACCCCTCGCCATTGATGGGGATTATTGGACCAAAAACCCTGCTGGTTATCACCTTGTGATCTCTATAGTAGGTTGTATCCTTTCTGAAGCATGTGCCACAGGACAACTGGTGTTGGAATCAGGAGGTACCGTATTTTGCATTTGTTCCCTAATCTCAGTTTTGACATGTGGAAAATGCTGCCAGTCTTTTGACACCTTGAGGAGTGGCCTTTATGAGTTAGGAATAGTTCACTCCATATAGCTCCCTTCCAAGCTCAACATCATCAGTATGGGAAAAACATTTCAAGGTGTCCTGGCCAAATTTCCCCCATTCACTAAAAATACTGCTAGCAGCTTTATCTGGTTCTGTGTCAGTTGGCATCCATCTGTATCCCCCTTCCCTGGGACGAGGCTGAAAATAGGCAGAATTGTCTAGTCCTCCTTTCCTGGTCAACAAAAACTAAATAAATGTTGAGACCCACTGGATGCTGGCAGGCTACTATAGAAGATCTGGAAGGAATTCAGAACGAGAGAGGCAATCAACCTTCTGAGAAAGACACTTGCATTTTTTTAATGCTCTAACAATCTCACAGTAGGGATAAGGTTGGTTATAGATTAACATTTCTTTTTCATGCTTTAACATAAATGTGTGTACATGTACCACCACTTTAACTGTTTTAAATATTTGCAGATGTGAGATGCAATCAAACCGTTTGTTTCAATGTGGCGGCTGACATCTGGTGTGGATATCCAGTCCTCTTTTGAAGTGAGAGTGGCAAGTTACCTACAGTTTCACGTTGCATCTATTAGTTATTTCCCTTCTTGGTAGAAACAAGTTAATTGATATAGGTTGTTACTGCAGCTGCTTCTTTTTTTATGCAGTTTAGTAACACACAAGGCAGTTATGAATAACTTGGTTCTGAGTATGATACATTATAGAAGTATCACATTAGGAGAAAAACACTCTTTGTCCCGAGGTACAACATTTGGGGAGGCTGGCATAAATTCTGAAAACAAATACCATCCTAAAATTGCTTAAAGATGAGCCCCTGCCACAAAGCTTAGGATATATACCTAAAAGAGTGTCTGAAATATCCATTCAGGTGTAAAACACCAATATGCCATACTTGTGATGGTGATAAAGTGTATGCTGTACAGGGAAGAACAGGTGACTAGTAAGTAGGTAAATAAGTCTTTATGAAGTGCCCTATCCCTGAAGCTCAGGGCTTTTTACAATATGCAGTATACAAATAGAAATAACAATGAATCTGCAATTCAAGAACAAATCAAAGATAAACTGATCATAAAATAGTTTAGTTAAGATCATTGACCCATATACCTCAAATCACAAAAGCTTCCGTGAAAAGATGTGCTTATAAGCTCTGCTTAAAGGTTTCTAACGAGGGGGCCCCCCTCAAGAACCTTGGAAAAGAATTCCACTGGCCTAGCACAGTGACTGCCAATGCGTGGTCACCAGATGTTTTTTGCAGGGCCCTGGGAATTGCTAGGAGACGTTCCTCGGAGAAGCGGAGTGAGCACTGAGAGTGGGAGGGGGTCAGGAGATCAGTCAGCTAGCTTGGGCCCAGACCGTATAGAGCTTTATAGGTGAGAAGACCTACCTTCAAGGAGATTCTCCACCTCACCAGCAACCAGTGCAGACCATGCAGCACTGGGGTCACATGACATGACTGTGGAAGGCCAGTCACTGATCTGGCTGCTATGTTCTGCACTAGCTGTAGTTGGTGCAGGACACCTCCACTAACCTTAAGAGAAAGAGCATTACAGTAATCGAGTCTGGATGTCACAAATGCATGCACCAGTGAGGACAGTTGCCCCGACGGGATAAGAGCTTTAATCTGGGCAAGATTCTTCAAGTGATAGAAACCACTCTGGATGACGGACAACACCTGAGCCTTGAATATCAGTCCATCATCAAAGATAGCACCTAGAGTTTTCACCCTTGTAGTGGTCACCAGCAGTGTTGAGCCCAGCATCAAGACAGGGATAGCCCCAGCAGTCTCCACTTCCCGCTGGCAACCAGACTCAATCACTAGTACCTCTTTTTTGTCTGGGTTGAGCCTTATCCAGCTAGTGGACATCCAGTCTAGGATCTTGGCCAGGCACGCATTTAGTACCTCTATGGCATCATTAGTTCTGGGCGTAAAAGACATATACAGTTGGGTGTTGTCTGCATAGCAGTGGAAATCCACGCTGTAGCATCAAATGATCTTTCCCAAGGGCAGCATGTACACTGCAAACAATAAATAAACTGCATGCTCCAATAATCATGAGATCTGTTAATTTGGCTCCAGTGCACTGCTATATCTAAACAAACTCTGGTCAGAGCCACTATGGCTGCTGATGTATTAACTTGATAAATGTGTGTCATGGGCTTAAACATAAATGCCATAGTCAGGTCCATGTGTAAATGTAATTTTTGGTAAATTTAGATCATGTATGGGGTTAATCCTGTTTCCCATGTGCTTAAAATGTGAGCGGCGAGTGCAACTTGTACTATATGGGGTAGGAGAGGGAGCTCTGCACCAAGGCTTTCAAGTAATGGTAGAATAAATAGTGCAGAGAGGAGAGGAGAGGTATGGCTACACTGGGGACTGTGGACCAACCTGGAAGGATAGGTGCTTATGTAAGCATTAAGCCACAATGAAGGTGGCATCTAATGCTAGATTAATGCATGGTTGGGAGGGTTGTGGCCCGAGGTCGCAGGCCGAGGGCGTACAACAGCCCAACCATGCATTAATCACATTAGATGCCACCTTCGGAGTGGCTTAATGCGCTTGTTACATGGGCCGCATGAGTATAGAGCTGGCATGATTCTATTTCACATTGTTTGAGCAACATAACACAGCGACTCACTATGTTTTCATGAGGTTTTTACTGCACTTCGAAAACCTGGCACAGACAAGCTTTTATACGCTGATGGGGTGGAAACATTGTCTAGTGCTATATCTGTAGAATGGCATCTTTCACATCCTAGACTGACTTATTTTCCATTCTAGATGGGTATTCATTTCATACCATTCATTGGAGGTCTGCGGTAGAGTCCTTTGAGCGCCACTGTCTGGACTTCCATTACGAATTTGTATCCTCCGTCACTCACCTCTTCATGCTCCTGTGAGATAGCTTTGATGTCCTGCACTCTTGCTCAATCTGGTGCTACTGCTTCTGCTCTCTTTGTGCTTCCCCTGCCATGCCCTTCCTCACCTCTGTTTCCGGTCACTCGCTGCCTACCGAAGACCAGCGTCCCTCTTACAGTTCTTTCTTCCCTCTCCCTGGTGCTGCTTATCTGGCTGTCTGGATGGTCCTGTTACTTCACTTTTGGGCACGGCAGTTATGCTGGATTAATCCCTACTCCGATTCCCCCACGTGATCACTTTGAACCAATCGCACATCCCCATTTGCACATTCACTTCAGTGCCATGTTACAAACCGAGGTGATGGCCTGATTCCATCCAGGAGTGAACTATAGTCCTCAGTGGATGGTTTAAATGTTACTTTGATGGACATTTAAAGCAGTTGAGCAGGATGACGGGAGAAATAGAGGAGGTAGAAAGTGGCCCACCACAGGCTGAGATAGAGAGTAGGAAGATCCCTAGGGGAGAGAGTCCCACCAGGATACAAGTTATTCAAGGAAGTAGTGGGTTAGTAAAGGAGAAGGGGGGAGAAGGGAGCAGTCAAAGGAGAAATGCAAGAAAGGGGAAAACAATTGGAAAAAAGAGACAACAACAAGTAAAGAGCTAACAAAATATGGAAGGCGATGTTTGCCAATGCTAGAGTCTGAGAAATGAGATCCCAGACTGAGAGACCATCATGGTAGGGGAAGACCTGAATATTGTGGCCATTACCAAATCGCAGTGTACTGACAACTATGTTAGGGACATGGTCACCCCAGCCTACACAATGTTCAGAAGAGACAGGCTAGGAAGAAAGGAGGGTGTGTGGTGTTTTTATGTGAAGGAAAACATAAGAGTAATGAAGGTACAGGGAATTCAGGTGGTCGAGGTTATGTGGGTCACTCTGTAGTAGAGAAACAGAGCCACTGTTTGGACAGGAGTGATCTGCAGGCCTCTGACACAAAGGAGGACTCAGATAAAGAAATGTATGACGCAGTTAGCAAAATAGCTGACAAGGAGTTGTGTTGCTTGTGGAGGACTTCAATCTGCCGAATGTAGTTTGAAGCCTTTTAGCTACAGCATTGGCTAGGAGCAGGGATATCCTGGACTCCCTGCAAGGGGCATTCTTTAAGCAAGTAGTCAGTGAGCCTGTTCGTGATTGGGCAATAGTGGACCTGGTTCTTACTAACAGGGACAGTATTGCAGATATCAAAGTTGGAAGCCATCTGGGAACCAAGGACCATCGTACAGTGTAGTTCAACATAAGAACAGGGGCAGTCTCCAACCACACCAGGGTGGGGATCTTGGTCTTCAAAAGGGTTGAGGGTACAATGATTGTTGAATGCCTCAGGAATGATCTGGCTGGGGGAGATGACTTGTGGGGGTGGAGGAAAAGTGTGTCAAAGTAAAAGAGGGCATAGTGAAGACAACAAACCTCAGAGTCAAGCAAGGTAAGCAAAAACAAAAGAAAGATGAGATCACTATGGTTCTTGAAAGAGGAGGCAGAAAAGGTAAAGTCTGAAAGAGTAAAATTCAGAAGGTATAAGGAAACCCAGAGGGAGAAGGATAGGGAAGCATATCTGAGAAAACACAGCAGGGAAAGCAGTAAGGAGTTCAAAGGCACAACGTGAGGAAAGAATAACTCAGACAGTATCAAAAGGGGACAATATATTTTGTGGGTATATTAATAAGAAAAGGAAGACAAAGGGAGGGATTGTATGGTTAAAAGGGGCGGGCCTATATGGAGGGGGACCAAAAAACAGAAGACATCTTAAATATTTCTGCAAGGTGTTCTGAGTACAAGGTGAAGGAAAGGGAACACAGAAATGCACAAAGGGCTTTGAGGGAAGGGAAATAGACAGTAGTCCCTTTTCTGAGGACAGAGTCTAGAAAGAACTCAGTAATCTGAAGGTGGACAAATCTATGGGGCCAGAGGGGGTGCATCCAAGGGTGCTGAGGGTGCTCAGGAAGGTACTAGCTGTGCCATTGACATACTTATGCAACAGACATGGAGAAGGTCATGCTAAACAAATCTGATAGGTTTCCTTGACTGGGTAATCAAACAGCTAGTTTTTTAGTGCCAAAAAAAGTGCAAAGTAATACATTTGGTTCACAGAAACCCAAAGTCAGAGTACAAAATGGTGGGGGAGTGATACTGACAGCGACCAAGCAAGAAAGAGATCTGTGGGTTAATTAGATTGGATGGCCTAAGGGTGGCCAGGCAATGTAACAAGGCAGTCAAGGGGGACTAGTGGGATACTGGGGTGCATAGGTAAGAATATCACCCGCAGGAAGAGGGAGGCAGTGTTGCCTCTGTGTAGGTCAATGCATAGCACCCCACTTGGAGAACTGTGTCCAGTTCTGGAGATCACATTTCTGGAAAGAGGCAGAGTGGAGGTGGTCTGGAGGATAGCTGTCAAAATGGTGCAATGCCTGCATCAGAAGCCCTGTGAGAAGAGACTAAAAGAGTTTAATATGTACAGTAGAGTAGGGAGAGTGGGGATATAATAGAGACCTTTAAATACCTCACAGGGGTTAATAAGGTAGAGGAGGGAGATATATTTCAGATAAAAGGTGTTCTAGAACAAGGGGTCATAATATGAAGCTGGAAGAGGGCAGATTCTGGAAAGATGTGAGGCAGTGCTTCTCCACAGAATGGGTGGTAGATTCCTGGAACAGCTTTCCATCGAAGGCAGTGGTGGCAAAAGCAGTGGTAGGTTTCAAAAACTACAATATGCAAAGGGAAATCCTAAGAAGAAGGAAGGAAGGGGATGGAGGGGACAGTGCTGTAGATCAAGCAGGTTCTGCAGCAAAAGTGATCATAATTAAAAATGGGCAGAGTAGACAGGCCCAGTGGTCCTTATCTGCCATCATTTTCTATGTATGACAGGTTGTGTGATTCTAATGGATGCAGTGTAAAATTATTAATATGTGCAATGTCCATACTGTAAACTGTATGGCACATATAATTCATGTTATACTATGCTACATATACATGATAATCAGATGGGCAATAATATATGCATTGAGCAAGGGAGAGAAAAAATCAAGGGAAACACATGCGAAGCAATATACTACTAGAGTGGTGACACCGTGATTCACCTTGAATCACTTTGAATTTTAGAGACAGTAGAAGGCATAACACCCATATGAGCTGTCCCTTGTTTAGTTATAATCCTCTAAACCCTTCTCTGCCAAGACATTTGTCCAATCTATTCTTATGCACAGAGAAATTCCTGTTTACCACTTCAGATGGCAGGTTATTCCAAATGTCTACTGTTCTTTGTGTGTAACAAATCGTATGCTTGCTTGGTTTAAAATTGATTGGCCTAATTTGTTTTTCATCTCCCCTTACTTTTTGTTCCACTCTAAAATGTAAATGTAATTCTTCCATTAGATCCTCCTTGTTAGTGATTTTATGCATCATTAATAGATCCCCCCAATATGCCTGTTGTGCAGAATATTTAGTCTGAGGAGTTTCAAACGTTCCTCATATGTCTTATGTTTCAAACACTTTCTTATTGCCTTCCTCTGAATAAATTCAGTGTTCTTCCTAGCAGTAATATTTAAAGCTCCCCAAAACTGTGAACTGTAGTCTATGCTAGGTATATTCTGTATGAAGTTATGAAGGTATGCAGTTGTATACCAATGTTGAGTTATCTACATTATGGGATTTTATTTATTTATTTTTTCATTTTTTGTTTTTTTAATATTCCATACATTGTCTACACACTGATAACACAACCAAGGATGCTCCTTACAATCTGTGACCTTTCTTTTTTTTGTACCACTGTTTTTTGGGGAAATCACTTGCAACCTGGCATGTGCTGTGTTGCTGTGTTTTGTTAGGTTAACAATGGGCTAACCTTATCAACTGCAAAATGCTGGCTGTCTCCCCCCCTCCTCCACTCAGCCCTGCTCCATAACACAGGGATCACCCCTTACTACCCACTCCAGGAAATGACAATACACACAAGAAACCATTGAGCTTCACATGACAAGTGACTGTGGACCCTTCTGCTTTGTGCCTCATTGACTTCTGTGGTCAGCTTGGAAATGTCAGTGATGAGGGGGAGGTGCTTTCACTGACCAGTAGCATCACACAGCAGAAACTGAGATTCTTATACACAGGGTCCTTAGCCTAGAAAAGCTGGGAAGGGATTGTTTGAATATAAAGTAGGCACAAATTAACAAAAATCCTATACAAACATATATGTACAAGGAGCTGGATGCAATGCATGCCACCTACCTCACAATGGCACGCAGTGGTCAAGGGCCTGAGGGCATTCATCCTTGCATACTTAAGCAGTATGCACCTTGGCTGACCAGACCTATCACCTGGCTTTTTAACCTCTCAATTCGTATGTCTACTGTCCCATCCACCTGGAAAACTGCCAGAACCATCCCTATACACAAAAAGGGCGATGTCAAACTCATGTCCAACTACTGCCCTATATCTCGTCTGCCCACTCTCAGTAAGCTGCTTGAAAAAACAGTCCACCGCCAGCTTCCTGCTCACCTTGACATGTTTAATCTTCAAACCCCGTGCCAACATGGTTTCCGGCCCTGTCACACTACCACCTCTGCACTTACACAACTTACAAATGACATCAGAAATAATATGGACCGTGGCCTACTCACTGGGGCCGCTTCTTTACTACCTGTTAAAGCCTTCGACGTGGTACACCATCCTCTCATAGCAAAGAAGCTCCAACCATTGGAGCATCTGACCAAGCCTCTCCTGGTTCCATAGCTATCTTGACAATCGGACTCAGGCGGTAGCATTTCACAAGGCCCTTTCCTCCCCAAACATCTCCCATGGAGTTCCCCAGGATCCACTCTTGACCTCTACTCTTTCCCTCTTTCTAAATGATATTCCCACCATGTCCGGCATAGCTGCACTCTTATGTATGCAGATGACCTTGTTCTCACTCTGGGTCAAAATCGGTTGCTGCCATCAACTCCACTCTCACTAATGACTTCCAATTCCTGCAGACCTGGCTCTCTAGCAACCACCAAGTCCTGAACCTAGAAAAAACCTGTGCTATGCTATTCGGATCCTCTAAGAAACTGTCTGCCCCTGCGAACAGGCTCCGGGTTCAATGCCTTGATGGCTCCCTCATCTCAAACACTGAGTCCTTCAAGTACCTTGGGGTCACTTTGGATCCCACACTTGACCTGTCTCAACATGTCAATATGGTGTGCCATGCCGTCAATGCTAAAATTGGCGGAGCTTATCGCGTGCGCCACTCCCTCACTCCTTCCGCTAGACTTTCTGTTGCGAGAGGTATTCTCTTACCCCAGCTCCAATATGCTCTGCCCCTCCTCTTTGCTGCAAACTCTGCTACACTCCACAAATGGGACACTGTCTACAACAACATCTGTAGATTCGCCTTAACTGCCCCACGCCCACCCATCATTGTCTCCTTTACGCTGGCTTAAATTGGCTGTCACCTAAGGATATTCGAGCCTACTCCCTGGGCTGCTTTATCGACTCCCTGTCTAGACCTCCCTGCCCTGTCTATCTTGCCAACCTCCTGACTCCTGCCTCACACACCTGCATTCTCAGGTCTTCCTCTGTCCCCATGCTTTCCACTAGACCTTGCATGACAAAAATGGGTGAACAGGCATTTGCCCATTTTGCTCCCAAATTCTGGAACTCACTCCTCTTATGGTGAAAACGTCATCCTCCCATCGAGAATTCAAAACTCGCTGTTCACCCACCTCCTAGCCTCTGGCCAATGCAAATGCTCTTAATTTGCTTTGTCCCACTGCAGGCTGTCGGGTTGACCCTGAGTACTACACTAATGTTCTCCCATGCAATACGCTTGTCTAGGTGGCTATGAACCTGATGTCTTTACTGTCCTCAGCTGTCTTATGGTTACCCTAATTGCTTTATTTTACATCTTTATTATGATCTATGCCTAAAATGTACCCTTATGTAACTATTACTGTGCTACCCAATTTATATCTTGTTTTGCTCCTGTACACCTATATTATGTCTGTGCATTTCTGCATATTGTAACCAATGTCCTGTGCTCTCCCGGGTCGTGCCTGAAAATAGGCAGGTATGTTGCCTAGCGCACTTACCCGGTTACCAAAAGCTAATAAATAAATAAATAAATAAATGTCTTAGCAGCTACCATTGCATGGAAAAACAGAAAGAATGCCACTGTTAGATCAGTCCTGAAAGGGTTAACATAAATGCAGACAGGAGTTGCAGACACACACACACACACACACACACACAAAAGAGATAGAAAACCAAAGAATGCAAAATGCCAGCAGCAGAGATAAAGTACACATACACACACACACACACACACACACACACAAAAAAAAAGGTTAAAACCCTGACAGTGACCATTTGTAGGCTCAGGTGTTCAGGTCGGGAGCAATGAAATAGTGCAGCCACTGCAGTGGTGGGGTGGAGGAGGAATGGGGAGTGGGAGACAATGGAACAACAAGGAGCAGCACTGCGGAAGTGAGGTGGAGAGTTGTGATTCATGTCCAGCCCAAGCATTCAGTGGATGGAGACCCACTTGATATTCAATCACATGCTTCCAGAGTCCTATCTGTCTTCCCCAGTCACAGCATTATGTCAGCATAGTGACACCACCATGCAGTCAAAAAAATCAGTTCCTATCTGAAATAGTTCAGGCCTAGTAGTACTAGTGAAACATTCAAATATAAGAAGAGAGAAAATGCTTATCCTGTTTTGTAACACTGAGACAGCCATTACATAGTAAGTTATGCAGTGGGTTTTGTTAAACTCTATCTAGTTACAACTTGTAATTTCTATTAAAGTAACTTAATGTGAATTGAACACAACTATGCATTTCCAGTAAGAAGCTAGCGACTGGCTTTTTTAAGTGTTCTTCTAATAACTGATAGCCTGAGGGAGGGTACTTTACACCTCCAGGGGTTCAGATGAAGCTTCTTGCAGAGGATCGCTGCCATACGAATGCTGATTTGTGGGCGCCTGGCAGGAACCATCTTATCCTAGCAGCTCATCACTATGACAAGAGCTCCCCGCCAACCTAAATATAGAAAGTAAAAGTAAAAGGCAGATGGTTCTTCTACATCCATACCCACAGTACAGTAGATCAGAAAATATAGCAAATAAACCCAAGATATGGCCCTCCCCCAAAGCTAAAAGAACCAGCTCACATTTAAGCTAAAATAACCTGCTTGCATTTCAACTGCAATTGTATAATAAACTGTATAACAGTTTAAATTCAAGCCCGTTATGTTTAGCCCTCCGAGCACACCTGGCATGTTCTCGTCATCTTGTTAACTGGTGGAACACTAGTGCTGCTATGATATAATGAGTCACATAATATTCACTGTCTTTTTATTTTCCTGCTAATATGAAACCAGCAAAAATAAGACAGTAAATATTTCCTGTTATACAATAATATGAATGGTTAACTTGTCATGGGAAAACACATTAGCAAACAGTATCAGACTGTTTTTTTAAATACTTTTTATTAAAAAGTGTTTTAAACATTTTCCCAGATGGGACATACATAACAGAAAACATACTGTACACATTTGCCTTAATACAGTACATCCAAACACTTGTAAATGCGTTAGTTACTTGATATCACATTCTGATTAAACCATACTATATTTCATTATGTAGCTTATATATGTACGTAACAGAAAAATGTAACAACAACTGATACATATTCATTTTTGCATTTCATAAGCCAATTAGCACAACTCAATAAATCAAAAGTGGCTTCTCTTGGTACAAGTTAATAGTCTGCTCACCATCTACTTTGATCTCTGTCTCCATTTTTTTCCCCGTGCTCCCTTCTGGGCCTAGAGATATACCACTGCAATTTCAGTTGATGACAGTGGGGCGAGCAAGGGATTCCACTTGTGGCTAAATTGATCCTCCCACCCTTTTAACTCACAGGTCAGCCATTCCAGGGGTAACATTTTGAGCAGTAGGTCTTTCCAGAGGCCCAGTGTGGGTGTTATGCATGAGACCTAGGTGTTTTGATTGCATTTTCTGGCTATCAGGAGCATAATTCATATAACTCTTTGGTACAACTCCCAATCCTCCCCTTCCTACTTTATGTATCAAACAAAAGAGACAGTGGTTCAATGGGTATGTCTTATCTTATTGCCTGGCCTATATGCTGTGCTTCCTCTGTCCAAAAAGGGGAGAAGTGTTGGGAAGATCCCAAAGTAATGTATTTATGTTCCCCTTTCATCATTACACCTTCCACCTTCCATAGCTGGGGAGAGTCCTGTCTGAAATTTACTAACCATTCAGGGGGCATGTTTAGTCTCAGTAGGAACTTGCATTGGACTTCCTTGTATAAGTTGCAGATAAGCAAGCCCGTATGGTACTCACAAATCATAGTCCAGGCCTTATTATGGATATGGCATTGCCGGTCTCTCTCTCCCAGTGACCTTTCACCTTGGATGGCATGTCTGGTGCACATCCGCTAAAGACCTGGTATTCCTTGGACATAGAGCCCTTATAGGTGAGCGGCAGACACCACTGATTTGTTTTGACTTAATGTACCCTCTCTACACACACACACACACACACATACACACACACACACACACACATCATGCATCATTTGAAAGCTTATTATGTCTACTTTAAGATGAGGTATGATGTGGAGCTGTCAAGTAGTGCCGTTACCATAGAAATGGGGCTAAACAATGACACCCTCAACACGTTAGAATGATAACTTTGAAATATTTGCATTTGTTTCTGTTAGTTTAATGATGCCATGTATTATTTCAAGACATAAACTAGGATTTATTTGTGATTGCAAAGCATCACAACAATCTAAAGGGTAAAACCAAACCTAATAATGAATTTGTACAGGTACCATTGAAATGCAGTAGTGCTAGTGACATTTCTAGTCAACATAATTATCATCATCTTGTTCATGATCATGATCTCTAGCGAGAGTTCGTGGGTTACCACAGTCTTCTTTGCCTTGACATGTACACAGTTCTGTGCAGGCAAGATTGTTCTGACTACAGACACAGTTGACTGTGCAGCAACCCCTACTGGTACCGGCACAAATAAGGTCTTGTAGAAGCTCAGATGCCATTGGGCCCTTGAAGAATACAGGAAGTAGTTCATCATCCATATTTTTTTAAAATTTTTTTTATTCTTTATACTCCCCCTGCCCGCAGCACTCCCACTCTTCGGGAGACACCTATGGCCTTCTAGTCCCGCCACCTCGACCTGGAGCCCGGTGCAGTCCGTCCCCCATGTAGCCGTTGTTATATCCCCCAGGCGGGTACGGGGCTGGGCCACCCCCAAAGTCCTTCTTGCTGTTGTCGGGACACTGGTACCGGGACAGGCAGGGGCACTGGGGATCGGGGCCTGGTGCTCCGTCTACCAGGAGTGCTGCGGGGTGATTTTCCTTTTTCTTGAGAGTGGTGCGTGCCCCAACGTCAAGGCGTCACCGCCGACGTCAACCACTCCCAACCCCCTCTGTGTACTCATGCGCTTGCTGTGCCTCCGGCTTCCACCAGAGGTCAGTCAGGTGCCGAGTGTGTGTCCCCCTCCCTCCCAGGAAAGGAGAGCTGTCCTCCGGATGCTCAATCCTTTCCCTCCCCTGCCGACCCCCGACGCCCCGGGTTCATTCCCGAACCCGGGTCGCCGGCGTGGAGCGAGGTGTGGCATCCAGCGCCTAAACCCTCAGTGCCACCAGGCCGGCATCATCCACATTTTTCCATCCATGTTGCAATGGTGATCCAATATCTGGTTTAACTATGTGCGAAGACGTCCAAATCTTTGTTTGCCAAGATGCTCTTTTGACATGATCTTCAGAACTGTCTTCACTTGGTGGGAGTTTGGCCAGTGACTTGTCCTTTTTGATGGCTAGATTGAGGCGCAACCAATTTCAGGTCTCTGTGGGTCTCCTTTTCTTTCTCGCTTTTGTCATACAGCACTGCTACTAACTTCCTTGCTGCAGAAATTGCAGCTTGTTTGTCACTCTCTCCCAATTTGGCAAGATCTGTGAAGTAGAAAGCTCCCTTTGTTTTGTCAACATTAAACACAGATTTTTTTCCCAGTACCAAATAGGGATGACAGAGAGTCACATCCTGTTAATGTGTGTATGGCAGGAAGTACATTGCAGAAGTCAGGAGTGAGTGCATCACAAATGGCGTGCACAGGTATGAAGTGATACTTGTCAGTTGTACTGGTAATGGTGCCTGTTTCTATTCACATGTTCTCTCTGTATTCCATTTTTGGAAAGTAGTGAACAGCAAGGACCAACACACCTGTATCAGGTGACCTAATTACTATGGTTCCTTTGACACCAAGAGACCACAAAGCCATATTGGCACATACAGCATGCAGAAGCATCCTTGTGTCCACTTTCTCCTGAGTACTGTACAAGTCTTGGGCTTCTTCAACACCTCTACTGATGATGGACTTTGCTACTTGTCTATTGGAAAAGCCTCCAGCAAGAAGGAGTGTTTGTGTTGGGTGTGCTCCTATACTCTTAGGTGCATTTTGAACCATATATTCATAGAAGAATTTTGCAAGTGACTGCTTGTTGGATGCTACATTTAGAAACATTTTCCATGGAGGCACAAGGCATCCACCAATCACCTGGTTTTGCTTGCATCCAATCTTAGATCTTGATCTTATCTAGCACTGTCTTTCTGCAGTTTTCACAGAGTTACTGTTGTCATATCTGTCAAAGACTTTGATTACAGACTTAGCTTTGTCAAATCTGTTTAGGACCTGCCTCAAGTATTCAGCAGCCAATTCACTGAGTGTGTGGAATTTGTCTACAGCCATCATTTGACTGAAAGCCATGGCATCTCTGATGTACACTGTAGTTTCTTTGTTGCATCCTCGTAGCTCATGGATGCTTTCAGTTTGCACTTCTAGCGGAAGCCCTAATTCAGCTTTGTCTGTTTTTCTCATTGTTCTATCAGCATGGAAGAGGGACATAGGCACAGGTCCTATTGTGTGACTAAGAACAGTTGCCATTGAAACATCATCTCTACATCTTGCTAAGGATAGGGCTCTGCAGAAAACAATTTCTGGACTGATAGCTGCTGTGATTGTTCCTACCTTGCCAGACTTAAATGTGGTCTTCTTGGCCATGTCAGCAAATGTTTTAATGCCAGATTTCTTGATGAGGCTGAAGAAGCTACATGTCTCATCAGAATCAAGTGCACCTCTCACAGATCTCTCCATTTGTTCTTCACTAGCATCTGCAATTTTAATAAAGACTCTTGTACATCTGATGTTACATGCAGTCCAGTAGATATGTTGATAAGCACCTCTGGATGTGATTCAGGATCAAATGGGTTTGTTATATTGTTGATGACATGGTTGGTAAGTGCTGTAACATGCTCTTCATCCCTCTTCAGTGCAGAGGCAAGGACTTGTTTGTGGACTTTAACTTCACCACCTGTTGATAGGCCATTCCTTTCTCTCATAGCTTTTGAATATACACCCAGGACATGTCTTGTGAGGGTCCATCTGACAAGGGCTGGCTTCTTTCTTTTCAGTCCTACAGTCCTACTGCTGCTTTTTCAGTCTTTGATGAAAGCTTTCTCTGTTCTCATGTCACTCCAAATTCCATTGAATGAACCAGGAGTCTGACGCACAGCAAATTCCCCAGATTCAAAGGCACTGTGTACTTCTTCACAGAGATTTAGCATATCAAGAATGTAGATTGGAATCCACCTGGCATAGTTGGGCCTGTTTGTAGCAAAGGAGTATGGAAGCATGGCATGCTGTGTGTGTAGGTGAAGTTTCCAATCACCCTATTGCTCTGCATGGACAATTAGAAGTAGTATCTCCATAACCTGAAGAAAATTATCCCAGAACTTGAATGTAGGAGACTGGGCATACCCCCATGTCTGAAGTTCCTTCAGTAGTGGTAGCATATGTTGAGTTAACGCATCATCAAGCCCTTTAATGGCATGTTGTAAGGACTCAATGTCTTCAGACTCAAATACATTTTGAGTGTCAGCCAACATTTGCCAGACAAATGCTGGAACTCCATGAGGCACCTCCTCCCTGCTCACACCAGTTAACAAATGAGTAAAGTTTCAGAGCACTCAGGGCCTCAGATGCTAGAGTCAAGTCATGTAGAGCACAGTCGAATTGCTTACCAACAAGCATTTGATATGCAGTACAAGCTGCATACACATCAAAATCAACAAGATGGTCTAGCAATCCTTCATCTCCCCTGAATTCCCCATCCATGCAATAAAACAACACAGGGTGTGAAAACCACCCAGGTGAATCACATTGGTACCAAGCTAATTTGGGAGAGTCCATTTTACTTGCTGAGCAATGGCATACAGCTGCTGATCCATGGTCTGAACGGCATACTGCTGGCCTAGAGCTGCTGACATTTCCTTATATTTCAGCATTGTAGTATAGACTCTGGCCATGTCAGCTGATTTGGCATCCAAAATAGGTGCATATGCAACTGTTGTGTAGGTGCTCTTCTTTGTGGCAAGCTTGAGGTTGAAACCAGTCCAAAATGGAATCACCGGAGTGTGAACAATATCAACGTCATTTGGTACTGGTAGGACATCACGAGGTAGTAGTAGTGTTAAAAGATACCAGGCGAGATCTTTGACAGCTCTTACTTGTAGGTGACAGGAGTTTATTTTCTTAAGTACTTTCTCATGGTGAGTTGGTTCTGGACATGTTCTAGGTTTTTCAAATGCAGCACACTGCATAAGAGACTTTGATTTTCCCGGAAGAGAAAGTAATTTTTCTTTCTCACACTTTGGTGATATTTCTTGTGATGCTGGACTTACTGCAGACTGTTCTTAAAATACAATTCAAGCCATTGAATGGAAGGTATTCTTTCCATCAGTGGTCTCTACGTTGATGTCTATATTATCATCTTTTCATGGATGAGATTTCCACCAGAATGAAGTGTACAGTTCCATTTGGAATGAACACACCTCCTTGGAGTCCTTCTACTTCAGGTTTCACAGCACTAGTCATGAACCACCTCTGCTCATCATAATTGATGCAGAATTCATGAAGGTGTAGTATGTCAATTAAATTGCGAGACCCAAACTCATGGTGTAGCTGTGCAGCAAGGTTTATGTGCAGTGGTGTGACAATTTTGGAACTGTTAAATACTATACACTCCACAATTGAGAGGCACCTTCCTTGAATGCCTTCTGAAGGATGATACGTACTGCTGGCTGAAATATATGCCTCTTTATCTGTCAACCAAAGGACAACCTCCTGCAGCAACTGGGCACAAAAGTAGCTGACCTCTGTAAACAACAATCCCCTGGCTTTGAATAATATTCTGAGGGTTTCATTTTTGCTATTTCAGACTGAAGGATTGAAGTGGCATTATACAAAACCACTTGCTCATTTGAAAGTTGTTCATCAGACTCACTCCTCAGAACTTCCACAAAACATTTGGATGACTTAAGTTACTGCTTCAGATTACAAGCAGCTTGGATATCATCAGGTAATGTTACTGCATTGCATAGAACAATGGTAGACTTGCCTTGTCCATGCTGTTCATGGAATGAAATTGCAGAACCATAGTGTTTTTCTAATCTTGCCTGTAATTTGCTACTGGAATAGCTTTCAGTTTCTACATCTGAGGGAAGTAGGGCTTTATATCTTTATAGCAGCTTGGACAGGAGAAGAGCCTTCTTGTTGCACATAAGCTCATTGTCTATCTCTGATAAAATGCAGTGTCATAAGGTGACAGTATTGTTGCAGTGGAACTAGATGGTATTTCTTTCAGATTTGTTTTACTCAAGTAGGAAGAAAGACATGTTGAGTGATAAACTGCATCCTTAGCAATCAAGTCTTCCTCAGATATTCTGCGCAACATGTCATCATCTCCTCTTTGAAGTGCTGCCTCCCTTAGATTGGTTGCTTTCACAAATGTTTCAATTTTATGATGTTTCATGGCTTTCTTGTGTGTTTTTCTCAAGCAAGCAATGCAACAGGACCAGTCGCTGGAGGAGGTGCCTGTACTGGTTACTATGGAAGCAGGTGAACATGATGCTGTCTGATCAGATTCAGTCTGTTTTCTTTCCTGGGTTGAATACAGCTCTGACATGTGCCAAATTCAAATTGCTTGTGTATTTCTGAAAGCAACCCTTGTGACAGAGTACTGTTGACACATCATGTAAACTGGAAAACTCAGCCAGTAGCTGCCAATACAATTCATTTCTCCTGGCTTCTGCTGCCAGCATCATCACAGAAGTCCATCCAACACTAGTGGCTTTTGACAGTTTTGCATTCTGATTTTTCTTGACTAATAACATATTTTTCAAAGTTTGTTGAGAGTCTTTTCTCTTTGTTGTAAGCTTTAAGGGGCTAGTATCCTCCATGTCTTCATATATTGTAACTTCCCTACGACGGTAAAATTCAAAATGTATATTGACTTGTTAGCATTACCACCACTACTACCACCATTTTTCATTTTGTACAAGTATACAGACTTGTGCTAAATTAGATATAAATTACATCTGTATGTTAGTATCAAAACTGCCATTTTTGTTTAGTGAGCACTTTGATTGAAGCCCAATATGAAGCTGTCTATTGTCATCTCTAACACTAATACTGACCTGTGCATAAGTGTCACTGAATTAAAAAGCTAGTTTCTAGAATATTGCAAAGGCTAGTACTGCATGTATAGGCAATTATAAATTAAAACCTTATACCAAGCAGACTAGATGCTACATTGTTTGTATAAAAGCTTACAAATGGAGAAGCGTTACATTAGGAATTTGCATATATTTATATCTACCCACTATGCAGTACAAACTATGGGCACGCAATCTACTGATACTGGTGCACAACCTTCAGCGTGAGACTGATCTGGGCAGCAAATTTCAATTGAAAATGTAGAAAACTATTATAAACACTTGTGAGACACTTTGACAGATAAGAATCTGTGATGTGAAAACATTTCATTTTAGTATATTGCAAAATGTTGATATTCGCCATTTTTGCCACATACTAATCAGCTTCATCATTTCTGAAAAAAAAAAATGAGCCAATGTAAAACCAATACAAATTTTTAATACATTGTCATTTGGTAGCTTTGACCAATATATACCACACTAAAGTGCTGAAATGAACAGAAACAGTAAAAACTGGAGTCATAGTCATGTTGCAGTGTTTCTGGAACTGTGCAAAAATGGCGCTTTCTCATTATGGGTACCATTGTTTAACCTTGCCTACAGGCTTACTTGACAGCTCCACATCATACCTCATCTAAACATACATAAAATAAGCTTTCAAATTGTGTTTGATGTAGGTGTGTGTAGGGTGGGTACATTAAACTCCAAAAATATTACCCTTTTTGGAGACTAGCCACACGCCTGCTAGGATTAATCCTGACCTGAAGTATATTTTGTTCCAACTCATGAATCTTGGCCTCCTTGTGGTACAGTCTCCCTATTGTTTGTGCCCAGTTTCTAACCTGGAAATATTTAAATCTGTTCTTCCTGGGGAGGTCCAGCTCCTCAGTAAGCTGATGATAGGTTTTAAATCCTCCCAATGTGAATGAATCCCCTAGACACCTTATTCCTGCCTTTTTCCAATCCCAGAAGTCCTGATTTTCCAACCCTGGAAGGAACTCCATATAAAGGACTTAACAAAGTACTCTCCTGTGTGTCACTGATATACTTCTTTATCTTCTCCCATGCTTCCAGGAGCATTTCCGCTAACTCATTCTTTGCTCCTGTAGCATGGACAGCCCCGAGTCCCATGCAATTCAGGTAGGCCATTATGGCATGGGGAGCTCCACCCCATTCTATGGATACCCAGCTTGTGCCTCGCCTCCCTCACCC
Organism: Neoceratodus forsteri; assembly: GCA_016271365.2. Taxonomy (NCBI): domain Eukaryota; kingdom Metazoa; phylum Chordata; order Ceratodontiformes; family Ceratodontidae; genus Neoceratodus; species Neoceratodus forsteri. The sequence goes on from CM057454.1 coordinate 272,666,094, forward strand.
TTAATCCATTCAGGTAGCAGTCTCACCCGGGCCACCAAGTGATAAAGGGCAAAGTCTGGAAACTTGAGACCTCCCAGCAAGTCCTATCTCCTTAGTCCCATAGACAACATCCGTATGGGGTATAAGACCCTGGGGAAAACATTCATTTTAACGAGGTTAACTTTTCTGAGCCAAGAGATAAGTAGTCCCATCCATCTAATTAGATCTGCCTTGATTGTAGCTAGCAAAGGCCTGTAATTAATAGTATCAGATTGTTAACAAGACATTCAGTCATTTTAGGCAGTTTTAGCCTTCAGTGTCCAAATTGTATTGATGCTGTCTGGTCACAAAGTCCAGCTTTATATCCTCTAGTTTTTTTGACAGTATCTTCCATGTCATTGTATAGAAACAGCGTACCTAGGAATGTGAGTTGAGGTTTGGCAGGTAACTGAATGGGATGAATGATGCCTAGTGACCACAGTCTGGCTCAAACAGATTTGAAGGTCTTGCAGTATTACCACTTGGAGAAACTGAGGTCCAGGCACACATAAGGTGGAGTTCCAACCAACAAAGATAACTGCACCCGTGCCTTGTCCACCTGCAGTATTTTGTCCCAGGCATGTGGGCCATGAGTTATTAAAAGTATGGTTCGGGGTTGGTTCACGTCAGTGGGTTTCTTGTGAGGTAAAATCCAGTATGCTTTGTACAGGTTATCAGTAAGATAGAAACATAGAAACATAGATAGAAACATAGAAACATAGATTTTGATGGCAGATAAGGACCACTTGGCCCACCCAGTCTGCCCAGTTCCCTATCTAATGGATAAGCTAAAGATCCTAGTTAACCAGCAGCCTACTTCTTCCTACCCCCACCCCCTAGAATTGCCTTATGACTGTCCCATGCATGCTTGAATTCCACCACTGTTTTTGACTCCACAACCTCCTCCGGAAGGCTGTTCCATGCATCCACAACCCTCTCTGTGAAAAAATACTTCCTTAATGTTTTGATCAAATCCACAGCAAATTGTCAGACGTCAGTGTCTTCTTGATCCTCAGGCACACAAAGGAGATGGATGTTTGCCATCCAGGCTCTGTTTTCTAGTTGTTCCAGGCAGCTGCATAGTAATCTATTTTCTTTTATAATGCCTGCAATGGCTGATGAAGTTTTGTTTGCTTAATCCTCGGCAGCCTTATTGTCTGTGGAGACTATAACCATTCTAGTCTCCACTGTCATCAGTTTAGCATTGAATGATTCAGCTTTATGGTCTAGTTCTTGAACCACTTGCAGGATGGCCACATTTGTTGTTTCTCTTGCTAGACCTGTCTCGATTTGACCCTCACTGCTGTTCCCCATGCTGGGTCACAGTGTTGCTGTCAGACTGAGCTGCCTTCTGGTACGGTCTCCCCATTATTCCAGGCAATAGAAATTGCACTGAATTGTAGTTTTTGACAAGTACTACAAACTTGGCTAGGCAAATTTAATTTATAAAGCATTCTTTCCCGTGTGCTCAGAGCACTTTACAGTCTCAACACTTCCTTTGTGCCTTGGAACACTTTCCATCTGGAAAACTGGTCCAAACTGAAATCTTAGATTTTTGTGGACTAAGAAACCTTCTCATTATTCTCAGCCCTGTCTGCCCCAGCAGGGGTGGTTGTATGGCCAGGAACTTGAAAGACTATAAATAAAGTAATAAAATAAACATAAATAATAAAATATTTAAAATAATAATTCTTCAATGTAACTTTACTTTCTTTTAAAAAATATCTGGGAATGCCTGAGTACCTGGAGGCAGTATAGCGCAGTGGTTTAAGTCTCTGAGCTGCAAATCTGGTGACATCCAGCAGATCAGACCTGGGTTTGAATCCCACAGCTTCTACTTGCATACTGTATGACCCTGAGTAAGTCACTTAACTTCCCTGTGCTCCCAGGTTGCTCCTGTAAAAAAAACTTTCAGCATAGTGTGCTACTCCTAGTTAAACAACTAAAAAAAAAGTTTTTAAAGAAGCTTTAAAGGCCTCCACAGTTTGGGCAGAGTGGATGCTCCCAGGTAATATATTCCAGAGCATGGAAGCGGTACACCAAAGGCCCTGTCCCCAGATTGTTTTAAAAAGGAAGAGGAAACAAAAAAGCAAGCCAGCATCAGAGGAGTGGTGGAGGTGTGTTGGGCAGTAAGTAAGCAGGAGATCTTTGAAGTAGTTGGGTCCCAGACTGTGTAGGGCCTTGAAAGTCATCAAGCATATCTTGATGGTAACTGCTGACCACCTACAAAAACTATTTATAATTTTAGTCACACTAATGTAATGTATTTTACCTTGATGCGTGTGTAAAAAAGTTGAAATAAAAGAAATTAAAAAAAAAAATGCATATCTTGATGGTGATGTGCCACTGCACATTCAGCCAGTGTAGTGCATGTAGTACAGGCATGATATTGTCCCTCTGAGAAGTTCCCACAAGTAGCCAGGCTGCAGCATTCTAGGCCAAGTTTCAACTGAAGCTTTGAATGTCGGTTTCTAAATTGTTAAAGCAAATAGAACAAGGCGGTGCTTGATTCAGGCACATCTGACCCTGCTCGCTGTTAGCTCTGCCCCTGCCACTATAGCTAGTTCTAACTAGTTATTTTTTGTAAGTTCAGTTTAACAGGTGTACAAGTCTATTAGGTGTCCTGCTAGATTCTGTGATCTTAGACTCCTAAAGTCAGTTAGGCTATTCAGGTGTAAAGTATGTTGGCAATATTTTCTAGTCTTTTCGTCACTCAACCATGTGAATCTTAGATTTTTCTTATTAACTTTGAGGGACTCTTTTTGGACACTGTTTGGTATACCCCAGATGTAACATATTAATTTGTGAACATAAGTCAAATTGTAATGTATGGTGTGTGTTTTTTTACATCACAAATCTCGTGTATTGTGGAATTTGTATATTAATATTTATTCATAAAATTCAGTAAACAATATATATTTTTTTATTAGTTATTTAACCAGGATTAGCACACTAAGCTGAAAGCTTTTTTACAGGTGCGACCTGGGAGCACAGGGAAGTTAAGTGACTTGCTCAGGGTCACGCAGTATGCAAGTGGAAGCTGTGGGGTTCAAACCCAGGTCTGATCTGCTGGATATTACCAGATTTGCAGCTCAGAGCTTTAAACCACTGCGCTATACTGCCTCCCATTAGTAAAAAAATAGTAATAATACAAACTGCACAAAGAGTGCAAAAAACAGTGTTGCAGAGGAGTACTATACCTAGCATAAATTAAGGTAAACAAGGCACATCACCAAATAAGCAAACAGCTTATCTGTAGATTATACAAATGTTTTGGGAAATTGGAGACTTATGACATACACTATGTCCAACAAAAATGTGAAACAGAGCTTCAGCTGCTAGTCCTGATCGAGTTATGGAAAAAGCTGTGCATTAATCAATATGAGTTAGCTCTTGCTATTGGAGCAAGAAGGCAGCTAGAATATTTCTGCTAGAACATTTTTAACTAAGGGGTAAGTAGACAGATACTATATTGGAAGTGTAGGGTCTGCAAGGTGAATTGGGACATTCAGTCCAGGCATAAAAAGCACAGTAACTCCTCGCTGTAACAAATGTTTTGGGAGCCACGCCTGTCGTTCTTTATAGCATCTTGTTTGTTAAAGCGAGGGAAGCTATATTACAGCTAGAACATAGTATTGCTGTATCTGTACTGTCTGCTATTGCATGTTCTTGTCACAGCTTTCATCCTGCCTTCTTCCTCATTTTAGTGTTACAGTTGTCCTGTTAAATTTAAACCTTGAAATAAAAAAAAAAAAATGCTGTAGCTCTCCGCTGTTGTTTTCTCACATCATGCCAACCTGCTCAGCGTGCCCCTTTCCTCCAATGTGTGCTCAGTCTCCCACTTCTCCTGGTCAAAACCTCCCTCCTCATTACAGTCAGTTCAGGCTGACATCTCCTAGTAGGATCATACTGTTTCAGAGATAGGTAATAGCCGTGTGCTGAGAGATCTAACAACTGACCACCTGCCAGAGAGGCTGACAGCATACTGTATGAGAGAAACATAGAAACGTAGACTTTGACAGCAGATAAGGACCGCTTGGCCCACCTAGTCTGCCCATTTTCCTACCTACAGGATAAGCTGCAGATCTTAGTTAACCAACAGCCTATTTCTTCCTACCCCTCACAAGAATTGCCTTATGTCTGTCCCATGCATTCTTGAATTCTCCCACAATTTTAGACCCTACAACCTCTTCAGGAAGCCTGTTCCATGTGTCCACCACCCTCTCTGTGAAAAAATACTTCCTCACATTGCCCCTGAGCCATCCCCCCATCTTGAAATTGTGTCCCCTTGTTCTTGCACATCCGTTTTTCTGAAAGATGCTACCCTCTTGGTCTTTGTTGATTCCACTGAGGTACTTAAAAGTTTCTATCATGTCCCTCCTCTCCCTCCTTTCCTCAAGGGTAAACATATTAAGCTCCTTTAGTCTCTCCTCATATGGCTTCTCTTGCAGACCCTGCACCATTTTAGTTACTCTCCTCTGGACTGCCTCCATCCTGTCTATGTCCTTGTGGTGTTGGGGTCTCCAGAACAGCATGCAGTACTCCAGATGGGGTCTCACCAACTGTCTGTACAGAGGGATAACAACTTCCTCTTTTCTACTGGTGATGCCTCTCCCTATACATCCCAGTATCCCCCCCAGCCCTCCTTAGTGCCTTCTCACATTGCTTGCTTACCTTTTGGTCATCTGATATGACTACCCCAGGTCCCTTTCCATTTTTGTTGTTGTTAGTACTCCCCCGTTGTGTACTCTACCCCTGAGTTTTTGTTTTGCAGGTGCATTACTTTGTACTTCTTTGCACTGAATTTAAGCTGCCATGCTTTTGACCATTCCTCCAACCTTGCCAAGTCCCTTCTCATCCTTTCACCCCCCTTGTGTATCAACCCTGTTGCAGATCTTTGTGTCATCTGCAAAGAGGCATACTTTTCATTCCAGTCCCTCTGCAATGTCACTTATAAAGACATTAAAAATGACTGACCCCAGTACTGAAACCTGAACTAGTAACCCCCCTTTCTTCGGAGTGAAATCAGTTTACTATTACCCTCTGTGTCCTGTTGTCCAGCCAGTCTTTTACCCAGGCTACCACCCTGGCTAACTTGTTTATTAATCTTTTGTGTGGGACTGTGTCAAATGCCTTGCTAAAGTCTAGGTAGGTCATGTCCACATCCCCTCCCTGGTCTACTACTTTGGTCACCCAGTCAAAGAAATCTATTAGATTCATCTGACATGACCTTCCCGCTGTGAATCCATGCTGTTTTGTGTCCTGTGCCCCGCTGGCCTCTAAGTACTCAACAGTTCTTTCTTTCAGAAGTGATTCCATCATTTTCTCTACCACTGAGGTCAACCTAACTGGTCTGTAGTTTCCTGCCTCTGCTTTACTCCCCCTTTTGTGAAGGGGAATCACATCCACCCTCCTCCATTCCTCAAGTACCATACCATCCTCCCATGATTTGTTAAAAAGGGTAGTCAGTGGTGTCACTAGTTCTCCCCTTAGTTCTTTTAGAATTCTGGGGTGAATCCCATCAGGTCCCATCGCTTTGTCCACTTTCAGTTTCAAGATTTTTTTGAGAACCCTTTCTTCTGTGAATGGACTAGTATTGACCCCCTATACAGAGTGCTTCTATTGATTGGATTAGGACCGCCCCTCTTCTTCTTTTGCGACTACTGAGCAGAAGTATTTATTTATTTTTATTTAGTTTTTGTTGACCGGGTAAGTGCACTAGACAAATTCTGCCTATTTTCAGGCACGACCCGGGGGGAGGGGGATACAGATAAATGCCAACTGACCTTGAACCAGATTAAGCTGTTGGTGGTATTTTTAGTGAATGTAGTTGTTCAGTATCCCTGCTTTTTCACTGTCACCCTCCCCTTAATTAACCCTCACTATCCCTCCTTGGTCTTTCTTCACTCCCTAATGTAAAAGTTGTTATCCCCCTTCTTAACCGAGCTGGCCATCTTTTCCTTGGTTTGGGCCTTTGCTACTCTGACTGCCTTCCCTGCTTCCTTCTGCTTTAATTCTGACTGCCTTCCCTGCTTCCTTCTGCTTCTTCAGATACATAAGTGAGAAGAGGAAAACAAGGGGAGGGATACAGGTACTTCTGTTCTATCTTTACACTGGGGGGGACAACCTCCAGGGACCAGCAGGAACAGGGGGAGATGGTCTTAAGTTCATAATCAGAGAAATGAGTCCTGAAGGACTAGCATCTCTGAAAGTGGACAAATCTATGGAACTGGAATGGATACATCCAAGGGTACTAAAAGAACTCAGGGAGATGCTGGCTACCCCGCTAATGGCCTTATTCAGCAGCTCACTGGAATCAGGCATGGTTCTGGAGGGCTGAAGGAGAGCAGACATGGTCCATCTACATAAGAGTGGCAGTAGGGAAGATGCTGGCAGCTATAGGCCAGTGAGCCTCACCTCAGTGGTGGGGAAATGAATGGAAAGACTGTTAAAGGAAAGGCTGGTAGAGTATGTTGAATCAGATAGGCTGCAAGACCAAAGGCAGCATGGATTCACTGTGAGGAGGCCATACCAGCCAACCTGATTGATTTCTTAGAGTGACCATGGAAATGAATCAGGGGGGCAGTGGACATGGGCTGTCTGGACTTTAACAAGCCCTTCGACAATGCGCCACAGAAGAGACTGATTAAGAAATTGAGCAGTCTAGGGGTGGGATCCAAAGTGGTAAATTGTGTTAGAAACTGGTTAACAGGTAAGAGACAGAGGGTAGTAGTTAACAGCGCTCACTCTAAGGCTGGAAGAGGAGTGACCAGCAGGGTGCCGCAGGGCTCAGTACTGGGACCAGTCCTTTTCAGTGTCTTCATAAGTCACATTGCAGATGAACTGGAAGGGTATGCTTTTTTGCACATGATACAAAAATCTGTATTAGTGTTGACAAACAGGAGGATGTGGAAACAATGCACAGAGATCTTGGGGAAACTCAGAGTGGTCAGAAACATGGCAGTTGAGGACCACTGCCAAAAAGTGCAAAATTATGCACTCAGGGCATATGAACCCTGGAACTGAATATAGGATGGGAGAGATGTACTGTCAGTCACTAAGCAGGAAAGGAACCTTGGGATTATTATATCTGATGACCTCGAAGTGGCAAAACAGTGTGTGACAGAGCACTGGGTAGGGCCAGTGCAATGCTGGGCTGCACTGTGAGAGGCATCTCCAGCAGGAGAAGGGAGATGATGTTGCCATTGATGCTTACTGGTGAGACCCCACCCGGAGTATTGTGTCCAGTTCTGGAGGCCACACCTCAGAAAGGATATAGACAGGGTGGAGGCAGTGCAGTGTAGGGCAATAAAGTGATACAGGGGTTGCAACAAAAGCCCTACGAGGAGAGAGGCTGAGCTATCTCAACTTGTACGCCCTAGAAGAGAGGAGAGTGAAAGGGAACATGATAGAGACCTACAAGCACCTCACAGGGTGAACAGGGTGCAGGAGTGGAGTCTCTTTCAAAGGTGTAAGAGCACCAGCACCAGGGAGCACACAAGTCAAGTCTTTATTGTTCGGCCGTTCAGATCATTACAATATTTTGCAAAGAAAATTCAATATTTCATTAAAATATCCCAAAAACAATACATAACATCAATTAAAACATGAATGGCAAGCAGCAGTTAGACATATGCATCCTTTTTTGCAACTTAAATAGTATTTCAAAAATATAAGTTCTGTCATCAGTCAATTAATTTACCATCGCTCAAGCTGTATTAAAACATACTAATATGCAGTCTGTTGCCTGACTATATTAAACGTTGTAAATTCCCATTAAAATTAAAAATCACAATGTAATATTTCATATTTCTTTCCTGATAACAAAAAATTAATTAGAAGAGAATTCCCTCAGTCCAGGTAAGACCCCCCCCATAGGATCCTCCCCTGACCAGCTCAGGCTATAGCGGTTCAAGTCCCCACGCAGGTCACAACTTGTCCAAATGGAGCACAGTACCCATTGGGCTGTATCAGAATGTACCTACCCCCTTTTTGTTGTTTGAAGACCTATCTTAGTAGCAACATATCTGCCCTTAGCAATAATGCTACATTCTGAGTCCAGTTACTATCCATATGGGTACATCATGATCAGTGGAGGCTTTCATTGGGTGACCATAGGATCTATTTACCAAAGTCTGGTCTAGCAACCACCAAAGATTCCTCTGTCACCAAGCTGCTGCTGGTGTACACTTGATTCTGTCCTTAAGCACTTTTGCCGCTTCTGGACTCCGTGACCATCAGTGGTCAGTACTAGCAATGCCCAGCCATGTCACAACTTATCCAAGTGGAGCACAGTGCCCGTTGGACTTTATTCAGATGTATCTATCCTCTTTAGGTTGTCTGGAGACCTATCTTAGTGGCAACATGTCCCCCCTTAACAATAATGCTACTTTCTGGGTCCAATTACTATCCACACAAGTACATCATGTCCATTGAGGCTTTCATTGAGCCACCATAGCACCTAATTACCAGAGTCTGGTTTAGCAACTACCAGTGATTCCTCTCTCGCCATTCTGCCCTTAAGCACTTTTGCTGTTTCCAGACTCTGTGACCAGGAGCGGTCAATACTAAGCAGTTCCCAACCAAATTCTGAATGGGTCCAAGGTACGCTCCAACCCCAGATTCAGTCCTGACCCTCCCAAGTTGTACCTGATACCCACATTTGATTAATCATTTAATAAGGGCTCCTTAGAGACTCCTTAAAACAATTATAGTCTACCAATTAGAAATAGTATGAATTCACCTGATAGTCAGCTGTAAAATCTATTTCCAATCAGTGGATGCATAGTTCCACCATAAATACTTTCCTTACCAAGGTGCACATAAACATTTTCACAAATGACAAATCCTAGTTTAAAAACAAGAAGCAGACATTAAGCAAACATTAAATAATCACCAATGTTTGTATTCATGCATAATATGGCAAGCATAAATGATTTCAATTGCTTAGCAGTCGCTTATATTTTGCCTAAAATGGATAAAAGGCTGTGATAATAACTTATAGCAGGCAATATGAAACTGCATCCCAGGCCAGGAACAAGGTCATTCCATGTGCATATTGAGTTCATTTTATGACTCTAAAACCAATTTCTATAACAGTCCTGTTGAATCTTAGACTTCATGGCATTACTTAAAGGGACACTTTACCTTCCATGAAACAATTAAAAAGTTCTGTCATGAGACACGAAGAAATGTTCAGTTTTCCAATGCGAAATAGTAGTTTGAGCCACCAGGATATTTTTGATATCAAAATCACAGATGACAGGTACCAGGGCAAATAAGACTGTGATGCTCCATTTTATAATGCATGTAACAAATAAAAAGTATACCTCAAAGGAGGGAAATACCTCAACACAGCTATCCATTGAATTTGTCGTTTTCTTCCATTACAGCAAAAAGCTGCAGCAATAGCAGCTACTATATGATCAACATTCCTTTCCTTTCCTTTCCTGGTTTTAGGGTTCATTAAATTCTAACAGAATAACCCCTGTTTGCCATTCAGCCTACACCAGCCATATCTCTCCCATACCTTGGCAGCAGGGTTCCTCTCCATCCAGGAATCTGACAGGAATCTCAGCCCATTTGGGCTCACCCACCTGGGTTCCATGTTGCAGTCTCTGGTTCCTGCTAAATTGATCTGAAAAATTGAAGGGAAGAAGAGCGTTCCACTGTGCAAAGTATTTTATGTTATTAAGTAATACAAGGACATCCCCGTCCCCTTAGGCAACACTGACATACCTGTTATATATTGGAAAGCCACCTTCCTGCACTGTCAATGCAAAAACTCTCCTCAAGGATGAGTCCAGAACAGGTGTAACTCCCTCTTTTCCATGATGCGGGACACCTTTTCCACATTGCTATACACCATCTCTGGGCAGTTTGCGAAACTTGACTGGAGTACTCACAAGTCCAGAAAACTAGACCAGTTTAACCCAGTGCTAAGGGGGCATGCAGTGAAACTGGGGGGGGGGGATAAAAGGGATGTGAGGAAGTACTACTTCATGGAAAGAGTGGTAGACACCTGAAATAGGCTGCCAGTATAAGTGGTGGAGGCAAAAACAGCTGGGGGCATGCATGGAATAGACATAAGGGAATGTTAGTGAATAGGCAGGGAGAAGCTTGCAGGAGACCACTGGGAGTCTGTGGAAGCAGACTAGGCAGGGAGCATTTGGGCAGACTGGGTGGGCCAAGCAGTCCTTTTCTGATAACAAATTCTATGTTTCTAACACAAAGAAACTAGTACACCTACTTAGGAGAGAAAATGCATGGATTCTTTGACACGCCAGTTGGAGGGAGTCTGATGAGCCAAAGGCAAATCATACACTTGTGGTGTAGGCGTGCCCATGTATTCAGTTTTTTTGGTGCACCTGCCTTTAAGAGATTAACAAAGTGACAGGCACAGAGTGTCTAGAAGATCCCAGATATGCTGTCTTGGGGCAACACTTTGAAGATCCAAGGTGCAATACGAAAGAAATTACTGGCTGTCCTACGAGCAGTAGCGTAGAAAAGCAATCTCAAGAAACTGGTTCAAAACTAATCCACCAACCATACAGGACTGGCAGGAACTGATGAACCATATATACCCAATGGAAAAAATAACACTGCAAAAAAAAAAACAGGCAAAGACCTTGACAATCTTTTGGACCACATGAGTTCACTATATAATGAAACAACAATCAGGGCCAGCCCGGTGGTGTGGAGGGCTGAGGCATCATGCCTTACTTCCTGCCACGCTGGCGACCCGTGTTTGCAGTGCGAGTGGGTCGCGGGGTCGTCGAGATGGGAGAGGATCAAGCATCAGAAGGACAGCTCTCCTCTCTTGGGGAGGGAGAGAAACAGTGACCAGCGTATGTCTGACACCTAGTGGTGGCTGGGTGTTGGAGCGCCAGGGTCCCGTATGCTGTGGGTGGAGGAAGAACAGTCGGCTAGCATATTGTGGGAGGAAGCATGCACAGCTCGGCCATTGCCGACTTTGCATGCTCCTCCTCCAGTAGGGTGGAAAACTGGAGGAGAAAAGGTTCTGGGTGAATCGGATGACTGCTGACCCTTACAGGCGCTGTCCCTGACATCACCAGGCACCTCCCGAAACTGGATCAGGTATCAGTGGGTTGAGGAATCCCTGCCCCCCACTGTATGTGGGGGAAGAAGGGAAGCAGCCTTGCACAGTTGGTGGACAGGGCTAGGGGGTTGACAGGAACATGGGCCGACCAGGACGGGGGATAAAGAAAGTAATAAAAAAAATTAAAAAGGAAGCAACAATCAGACTTTTTTTCCCCTAAACTGAAGATGCAATGTACTGATTGGTAGTTACATGAGGGAAGACAGAAGTTTATGAATCCAATATGAGAGAGCCCCCCACCCTCGATTTGGGTAGCAGTCACTGTGACAAGATAATTTGGTATCACCACCACAGGTTAAAGGTTTTATGTTTATTCATCAAAATATACAGTTAACAGGAAGCAGGCTGGCAGAATGGCACTGGAACAGAGATTGTATTGTCTGTAAAGAGAATGGTTACCTCATGTCTCTAGTCTTATTAAAGTATGTATAATACAATGCTGTCTCCTTGTGCCTCCACTCAATAAAATGATTTACAACAACAGCAAAGAATTAAGTAGTGATGACAGCGGGGAGAGGGGGTGGGGGTCAGAGTTACATGGTGAGTGTGAAGGGGAGAGACAAGGAATGGGGGGAATGGGTCAGAGTTACACACTGAGTGTGAGAGAGAGAGAGAGACAAGGAATGGGGGTCAGAGTTACACAGTGAGTGTGAGAGGGAGAAAGAGGGACTTAGAGTTATGCAGCAAGTGTCAGGAGGGGGGAGAGAGAATAAATGGGAGTCAGAGTTAAGCAGTGAGTGTGAGAAAGGGAGAGAGAAGTAGCAGAAGTCAAAGTTACACAATATGTGTGAGGAACAATAAGGAAGGAGCGTGAGTCAGAGTTATGCAGTAAGTATCAGGAAGGGAGAGTGAATGGGAGTCAGAGTTAAGCAGTGGGTGTCATAAGGAAGAGAAAAAGAGGGGAGTCAGAGGAAGGAAGATCGAAGGAGCAGAAGTTAGATTTACGCAGTGATTGTGAGGAGGTGAGAGAGAAGGAATGGGAGTTGGTGCTACACAGTGAGTATGAGGAGGAAGGAGAGAGAATGTGCAGGAGTCAGAGTTATGCAATCAATGTGAGGAAGGAGAAAGAAGGAGCAGACATCAGAGTTACACAGTGCGTGCAAAGAGGAGAGAGAGAGAATTGGAGTTGTTGTTACACAGTGAATGTGAGGAGGGGGGAGAGAGAAGGAATTGGAGTTAGAGTTACATGGGGGGGGAGAAGGGAACAGAGGAGGGAGTTAAGGTAGCTAAGAAGGGAGTCAAGACCAGAATTCAGATGTGAGAGCAGCTTAGTGATAGAGATGCCTGCCTTTAAGGGAGCAGAGGGAGAGGGAGAGGACAGTGTTGAGAGGGCAGTGATGGGTATGGGGAGAACTGCTTAGAACAAAGCAACAGAAGGAGTGAAAACTGTTGTCTACTCTAGCTAGGGTGGACTTGGGGCAGCAATATAGACCATATGTCCAGAGTCCTTAATATCTCCATAGTCATTGAGCCAGAGATCAAGTAGGATCTGCAGTGATACTGTAGGTAGGGGGAAATGGGCAGACTGGGTAGGTCAATTGGTACTTATCTGATGACAAATTCTCTATTTCTATGCATGTTTCTGTTAGTCAAATGTTGGAAGGATCAGTTTTGCAATGAGTTCAGAAACATAGAAAATCATGGCAGATTAAGACCATCAGTCCATCCACTCTGCCCATAATACTCTGTCTGACCCTGAGACTGGTCTATATGGGGTGTTTGTCTGCACTACCCATCCCCATGTTCCCTGCCTTACTGCAACCCCCCTGAGTAACTACTAAGCCTTTAACTCTGTCCCAGCCATGCTTGAAACCATTAATGGTTTTGTCACCCAACACCTCAGCCAGTAGACTGTTCATGGCTCAGCCACTCTCTGTAAAATAAAACATCCTCATGTCCCTCCTGAATCTCCTCACCACCAGCTTCCACTCATGTAGCTAGGGGAGGGGCGGTGGATGTGGCCTACCTAGATTTCAGCAAAGCCTTCGACACCATCCCACATAGGAAGTTAATAAATAAGTTGAGCAGCCTGGAAGTGGGCCCCAAGGTGGTAAACTGGGTCAGAAACTGGTTGAGTGACAGGACACAGAAGCTAGTGGTAAATGGCGTTCAATCTGAGGAGAGGGGAGGTAACCAGCGGGGTGCCACAGGGATCCATGCTGGGGCCAGTCCTCTTCAATGTCTTCATAAGTGACATTGCAGAGGGGCTGGAGGGGAAGATATGCCTCCTTGCAGATGACACTTAAGATCTGCAGCAGGGTCGACACTCCAGGGGGTGGAAAAAAATTAGAAAGGACCTAAATATGCTTGAGGAGTGGGCGAGAGTGTGGAAGCTAAGATTCAATGCAAAGAAGTGCAAAATCATACACTTGGGGCACAGAAATCCAAGGGAGAGGAGGGCGCTGTCGAGCCCGAGCAAAATGGCTGTATAGCAATGGAGCTACGAGCAACGGCTGTTAATCTTGGTGGTTTAAACATATTTTGACTCAAGAAAATGCAGTACAAAATATAGCATCAAAAATCAGAATCCACCTACTTGAAGATGGAGAATCCTCGTAGAGAACAAGCGCATAGTTTGGGAGCAAAAGCAAAATTCTCACGTCTCCTCTCGCGCTCCGCTTTTGAGGCCATGGGAAGATTCTTTACCAGACTCTGGGAAGAAACTCTCCAGCCACTTGGGGTTAAAATCAATCGCTCATTTCCACTGCTGCAGCTTAGCAGATAAATTCGATGGATTAACCAACTATGGCTACCTCAATCACCCATGGAAGCGATTCAGATGGCCACCTCTGACTGAACCCCACATGCTGAAGCAGCCATGGAAGCTGTCTCCACTATGGTGAAGGAATCCAACTACATGAAGGCCCGGCTCGAGACCCTAGAGAAATAGGTCAGAACCACTAATGTTCATTTTCTGGGGTTGCCCAAAGGAGTGCAGGGCGAACATCTGCTGATATTTCTGAATGAATGGCTCATGCAACAACTGGGGGATGATGTGGCTCCTAAGATCCAAACATCACGAAAAGCATACCGTGTGGTTCCACGAAGCCGCCAAGTGAATCCAGATGCCCCGTGAACTGTTGTGCTTGTTACTGTGGGTATGGGCACCCGAGACCACTTACTGGGGGTTGCTAGACAGAAAGTGCCATTACTTACGAAGACCATCCAATTCAGATGTATCCCGATTTAAGCTATGCTACAAGGCAGAAAAGAAAAAAATTGATGGAGTGTGATCGATGTTGAGGGAGACAGGAATTCCACACGGAGTACTATTTCCCACTAGGTTAAGAATTGTACATGTTGGCAAGGTATTTATTTTCTCAGACCCAGTGGAAGTACTCAAATGGTGCCAGAAAAATGCTTGCCCTGCTTCAAACAGATCGCGGAGAGAAAAGGATAGCTCAGAGGATGAGGTGACCTGAGGGGTATGTGTTTCCTAAAGGAGGACTTTTCTATCAGTGGAAGTTCGTTCCCATTTTCAGTAAAGAGACTTGGAACTTTACAGTGACTGCTGTGGTACTCTACCATGGGCCAGGAACTTAAACCGTGATGATGTATTTTACTGAATTAAGACTTATATTGAAATAAGTTCCCTGGTCTATACTGTTTTATAAATTAGCTTAACAAGAGGCCTCCTATCTTCATTAAACATTTTGGCTATCAAGAGGGGCTTGTTCTGAAATGTATCCAAGTAGCACTGTATAATAGTTTAATTGTAATCTTTAACTACCAAGTTGTTTATTCTTCTACAGTCATTGCTAGCAGCATTATAAAGGGGGAAGCACCTACAGAGTGCATAACTGAGAGATAGCATGGTGACAATTTTCCCTCTTTGGGGGGGGCATATATTGTGATAAAAATCAGTAGACTTTTGGATTTTACTTATCCATGCAGCTCATGGGCTGGAATTCAGCCTAGGTGGATATA
Source organism: Neoceratodus forsteri (assembly GCA_016271365.2). Lineage (NCBI taxonomy): Eukaryota > Metazoa > Chordata > Ceratodontiformes > Ceratodontidae > Neoceratodus > Neoceratodus forsteri. Next base: position 272,681,158 of record CM057454.1, read on the forward strand.
ATTTTTGTTTTGATAAAGATGGTAATCCTCCCATGATGTGTCAAAAAGAACTGGATGTACAATGAGTGATTATTAAGAGGAGCGCAACCTCATCGATTATTGTAATAAATGTAATGTCCTGATCTTGGATGTAAACTATATGTTGTTTTGAAAAAACAATAAACATAAAGTTTAAAAAAAAAATTCCAAGGGAGGAGTACAAGGTGGTGGTGGGGGGAGGTACCGACGGCCACCAGTCAAGAAAGGGACCTGGGGTAATCATATCTGATGACCTAAAGGTAACCAAACAATGTGAGAAGGCTGTGGGTAGAACCAGTGCGATGCTAGGGAGCATAGAGAGAGGTATCACTAGCAGAAAGGAGGTGGTTATGCCACTGTACAGATTACTAGTGAGAGCTCATCTGGAGTACTGTGTCTAGTTCTGGAGACCACATCCCGGAAGGACATAGACAAAATAAAGGCAGTCCAGAGAAGGGCAGCAAAAATGGTGCAAGGACTGCACCAAAAGTCATATGAGGAAAGACTAGAGGATCTCAATATATATTCCCTGGAGGACAGCAGAGAGAGGGGGGATATGATAGAGATATTCAAGTACATCAGGGGTGGAAACAAGGTACAGGAGGGTAGCCTCTTTCAAAAAAGAAGGTGCACAAGAACAAGGGGGTATGATATGAGGCTAGAGGGGGGTAGGCTCAGGGGCAACATGAGGAAGTACTTTTTCACAGAAAAGTAGTGGATACTTGGAACAGCCTCCCTACGGAGGTGATGGGGCAAAAACAGTAGGGAAATTCAAGAATGCATGGGATAGACATAAGAGTACTCTAGCAATAGGGAAGAGAGGGTAAGTCACAGATCAGCTAAGGTCTGAGGTAATGCGTTAGGTAGGGAAAAGGGGCGGACTAAGTGGGCCACATGGTCCTTTTCTGCCATCGCCTTCTGTCTATCTGTGTGTGTATGTTTCCATGTTCTTATCTGCAGTTCCTGCTGAATAGTTCCTCATAGTTTACCTTGTTCATTCCTTTCAAGTAATTGAATGTCTTTATCATTTTGCCCCCTCCCTTCTGGCCTCCGGTGAGTAGATGTTCAGTGCCCTAAGATGATCCTCATGGGATCTGCTCTGCTGGCCTTGAATCGTTTAGGTTACCCTGTGATGCACTGTCTCCAGCTTGTCTTTTTCTTTAAGTGAGGAGTGTGACACTTAGACAGCTGGTTCTGATTACACTATGATTTTTGTGATATAAAAATGTGTTATTGAGTGTCTCTCATGAGACATGCTGAGACAGCCTGTGGGATGACCCACAGCTACAGCTACAAGATGTTAACCTAAAAGCCAGGAGATAATTAAAGACTAGAAGAGACATAAATTAAGGATCTCCTGTTTATGTGACTTAATTGTAGCTTGCCAGCTGGCAGAATGGAGCTCACAGACTTTTATGACGTTTAGAGGAAGAAACCAGGTTATGTCACTTTAGTGCTAAGTCATAAATGTTCCTGTGATATCTTGGGAAGCAGGAAACCACACTAGATGAAAGGAAATACTTAATTAAGAAGTCATATTGAGAAATGAGTTTTTGCTGATGTCACCTATTTAATTTACCTCCTGTTTGATAAGACATCCTGGTTGTATAATTTTTAATAAACAGAAGAGGAGCTGGGTGACATCATGGAGAAGGCAGGTTCAAGACAGTTTTTTTAATTATGCTGTGACTGACCTTTAGACATATACATGTTTGGACTCTGAAGAAGGATCATCTACTGTAGCACTGTTAGAAGAAATACATTAGGTAGACAAGTCTAAGCGTATGGGTGGTAGGAATTTGCACTTTTTAAACCTTATTCTTTTAAGTGAGTGTATGTTTTGTGATATATTGTTCTGTATTTACATTTTAAATGTTTTTATCTATTTTAAAGTAAACCTCTATTTTAAAGAGACTACTTGGTGTGCCTTGGAAATTCTTTCTTTGACAAGTGAAGCATTTACGGTTACAGTTGACACTGTGCATAAGCTTTATGGTAATACCAAACTGGAAAAGGTAAGAGTTTATCTGAGGTCTTTTCATAGAGCTTTTAAGGGTTCATTTTGTACACCTGATTAGGTGCTCGTAGGCGAAGGATATCTGGCATCCCCCCGAAGAGCAGAATTATCTGAGCTTGTACATTGGGTATGCTAGCAAGAGATTCACAGTTTGAATCCCTCCAGAACTTGAGACCAAAAGTGATTTGAACCCACAAAACAGACAGGAGGGTTACCCTGTTCTGTTCCTGTTCACAATACTGCGCTCAGAGGTTGGCACTGGGAGCAGAGGGCCTGATCTGCTGAGTGGGGTTGTGACAAGTAGTACAGAACTGGGCACAGAGCTCCAGGTTTGGCCTCACCAGTGATTTATAGTGAGGAAGTAATACCTTTCTTCCTGCTGTCAGACCCTTCCCAATGCACCCCAACATCCTAGTTGCCTTACTTTAGGCATTGTTACATTGGCTAGATGTTAATGGACTAGAGTGTTTAAGGCAAGGCAATTTTATTTATATGGTACCCAATCCCAGGGACTTTCAGTGCCTTACAATAAGTACAGCAATTTAGAAAAAAAAGCAATTAAGATAAAATTAATAAAAATCACAGAAAATATAAAACAGAAAAATATTTACTCAGCAACTCAAGACCCAAAACTCAGTGTTAACTAGTGAGTCTTTAAACGTGATCTAAAGATGGCTGGAGAAGGAGCAAGTCTCACCTCCGAGGGAAGGGCAATCCAGAGAATCAGGGCAGCCACTCCAAATGCCCTTTCTCCTGAGGACTTTAAATAAGCGAGATCTTGGAACAAACAAGTAGTCTGCCTCTGTTGACTGGAGGGGGAGACCAAGAGTGCATGGGGTGCAAGTCACTTATGATAACTCCTAGGTCCTTTTCCTCAGACGTTAGTGCTCAGCTTAGTTGCTCCCATCCAGTACTGTGTTCTGGGGTTCTTGTTTCCTTTGTGTATCACTTTGCACTTTTTAATACCAAATTTCAACTGCCAAACCTTGGACTACCTCTCCAACCATTACAGGTCTATGAAGAGGCACATCTTGCCCTGAAACATGCCATAATTAGTCTTCCTACAATGGTGGCATATAGGTGGTCTAAGTGGCACACAGTCTGTTCAGTGGATAACTATGCAACAGTTTAAAACATCACAGTGACTCTTGTATTCTGAAGCTACTTGTCCCGGAGGCATTCCCAAACAGCATTACACTACAAATATAAATACAGTAGTATCTGCCATTCTTGTATGGCCTAACCATCAGGATGTTTAAAAATCTGTTGTTCCAACAGAGCTGTCTTTTACAGTCAGGTTCTGCCTCAGTCCAGTTTGAAATGTTAAGACTAAAGGGCTTCAAGTTACTTACTCCGTGTCAAACAGTCAGCCAGTGGTCATGATGGGATTTCAACTATGGTCTCCTGGTTCACAGTTCACTGAAGTGTTCCATCCACCGCACTAGTCCACACTGAACACGCTCCAAAAGGGTCAAAAGGGCACTGAAACTACAGCAGGATAATTAGAAATGAGGAACCGCTTTCTTGTGTTACAGTGCAGTCTCCCACGTAGACCATGTTTTGATGATCTGATCACAAACTAGAGAGCGGTAGTGCTGAGTAGATGCATAGTGCCTGCAAGTGAATATCAGTACTGCAGGCCAGCATTTTGATAACTCTGCTAAAAAGAAGATGTGGGGAAAACACATTTATGCTGTATTTACAGACATTGAAACATACAGTGATTCCCCGCATCACGGCCTGTCAGTTTGAACCATTAGTCATTCAGCCATCACACCCTGGAAACACACACACACACACACACACACACACACACACACACACACACACCTCAAATGGATTCCAAGACCCCTGCTTTTCCCTTGAAAATAATGGGATCCCAAGATAATCCATTTTTTTCAAATCTGCCATTTAATCTGATTCGGGTTACTTTGACAAGTACTACATAGTAAGGCATACCACTGATATGGGATTCATACCTTTGTGGGTCCAAGAAAATCTGAAAAGGGAGATTGCTGATACCCCCCCCCCAAAAAAAATATTGATTAGTAGTGTATGTATAGGATATGCATGCGCAAAACAAAGATGTACCTGAACCAAACTGCTTATGTTACATGGGTAAAAGCAAACTCAGTTATGTTATGTACAGTATATACCAAGTTCCACGGGACCTTATCAAAGTGGTTGAATGGAAAATAGAAAAGATAATTTCATACCTTATAAACATGACATTAAGAGAAACCTCAGAGTGCAGAGCTGTGAATCTTGGTATTCATTTTAAATCTAACCACCATGTACTGTGTGACTCATCTCCTTTTATTTGCCTCAGTTTCACTAAAAACATAGAAGAATAAAATTCTTAAAATGATCATAAATCCGTCAAGTCTGACTCTAAGTCCTAGAATGTATTCCCTCCTAAAACCCCCCTTAAAGGTGTCCAATTGAGCTGGCCCAGTGGCACTGAGGGTTAAGATGCTGAATGCCACACTTCACTCCATGCCAGCGACCCAGGGTCGGAAGCGAAACTTAGGTTGCCGGGGGTCAGCAGGGGAGGGAGGGAGAGGATAGAGCATCCAATGGACTGCCCTCCTCTCCCTGGGAGGGAAGGGTTGTTGATGGCCAGAAGGCAGCGCCAGAGGCTGGGAGACATAGGACTGTGGGGATGTGATGTGCACGTGCCTCTACACATGCACATTCATGCCGCGAGGGGAAGGGGGTGTATGGGAGAAAACAGGAAGAGGAGCTGGCAGACTTCATCTGACTCTGGCTCCCAGGATATCTGGATTGTGCTTCAGGAGGTGGGGGAGGACGGACCTCCCCCTCTGACCCTGCCATGGAGGGAAAATCCATGGTGGGATCCTGGAGTCAGAGAAGCGGAGCTGTGGAGGAGGAAATTAGCTCTCTGAGGGGGCTGTAGCCTGCCTGCCAGCCCCAAAGGAAACAAGCATTTGTCAATGCCGAATGTTGATTGTGTTGGTCTGTTGAGCTTGCTCACTGCCCCTCTGTCACTTGCTCAGTCTGTTTCTTCCGGTGCTGCAGGCTGCTCTTTGTACTGGGCTCCTGCTGCCCACTAAAAAATCTGCAGCTGTCCCGACAGAGCTCCGTTGAGGTGGCTCACTCCCCCCCCCCCACTCGCTCATTCTGTTTCTGCCGGCGCTGCAGGCTGGCCTTTTGTACTGGGCTCCTGCTTGCACTGCTGCCTTTTTCTGCCAACAAAGAAATCTGCAGCAGTCATGATAGAGCTCCGTTGAGCTCGCTCACTCCCCCTGTCTCACTCGCTCATTGTGTTTCTTCCGGCGCTGCAGGCTGCCCTTCTGTACTGGGCTCCTGCCTGCGTTGGCACCTTTTTCTGCCCACAAAGAAATCTGCAGCTGTCCCAACAGAGTTCCGCTTGAGGTCGCTCAGTCTCCCTGTCTCACTCACTCATTCTGTTCTCGTGGCTCTGCAGGCTGCCCTTTTGTGCTGGGCTCCTGCCTCTGTTGGTGCCTTTTCTGCCCACAAAGAAACTGCAGCAGTCCCGACAAAGTTCCATTGAGCCTGGCCACCCCCTTCTCTCACTCACTCATTACGTTTTGCTGGCACCTGCAGGCTGCCCTTTTCCACTGGGCTCCTGCCTGCGTTGCTGCCTTCTTTTGCCCACAAAGAAATTTGCAGCAGTTACAATATAGCTCCATGGAGCTCGCTCACTCCCTCTCTCTCACTCACTCATTCTGGTTTTCCTGCCACTGCAGGCTGCCCTTTTGAACTGGGCCCCTGCGTGCATTGCTGCCCTTTTCTGCGCACAAACAAATCTGCAGCAGTCCCAACAGAGCTCCGTTGAGCTTACTCACTCCACCTCCCTCACTCCCTCATTCTGTGTCTCCTGCCGCTGCAGGCTGCCCTTTTGTACTGGGCTCCTACCTGCGTGGTGGCTTTTTCTGGCCACAAAGAAATCTGAAGCAGTCCCGACACAGCTCCATTGAGCTCGCTCAATCCCCCTCTCTCACTCACTCAATCCATTTCTGCTGGCGCTGCAAGCTGGCCTTTTGTACTGGGCTCCTGCCTGCGTTGCCACCTTTTTCTGCCCACAAAGAAATCTGCAGCAGTCATGATAGAGCTCCGTTGAGCTCGCTCACTCCCCCTGTCTCACTCGCTCATTGTGTTTCTTCCGGCGCTGCAGGCTGCCCTTCTGTACTGGGCTCCTGCCTGCGTTGGCACCTTTTTCTGCCCACAAAGAAATCTGCAGCTGTCCCAACAGAGTTCCGTTGAGGTCGCTCAGTCTCCCTGTCTCACTCACTCATTCTGTTTCTCGTGGCTCTGCAGGCTGCCCTTTTGTGCTGGGCTCCTGCCTCTGTTGGTGCCTTTTTCTGCCCACAAAGAAATCTGCAGCAGTCCCGACAAAGTTCCATTGAGCTCGCTCACTCCCCTTCTCTCACTCACTCATTACATTTTTGCTGGCACTGCAGGCTGCCCTTTTCTACTGGGCTCCTGCCTGCGTTGCTGCCTTCTTCTGCCCACAAAGAAATTTGCAGCAGTTACAATATAGCTCCATGGAGCTCGCTCACTCCCTCTCTCTCACTCACTCATTCTGGTTTTCCTGCCACTGCAGGCTGCCCTTTTGAACTGGGCCCCTGCGTGCATTGCTGCCCTTTTCTGCGCACAAACAAATCTGCAGCAGTCCCAACAGAGTCTCGTTGAGCTTACTCACCCACCTCCTCACTCCCTCATTCTGTGTCTCCTGCCACTGCAGGCTGCCCTTTTGTACTGGGCTCCTACCTGCGTGGTGGCTTTTTCTGGCCACAAAGAAATCTGAAGCAGTCCCGACACAGCTCCATTGAGCTCGCTCAATCCCCCTCTCTCACTCACTCAATCCATTTCTGCTGGCGCTGCAAGCTGGCCTTTTGTACTGGGCTCCTGCCTGCGTTGCCACCTTTTTCTGCCCACAAAGAAATCCGCAGCAGTCACAATAGAGCTCCGTTGAGCTCGCTCACTACTGCTCTGTCACTCGCTCGTTCTGTTTCTCTTGGCGCTGCAGGCTGCGCTTTTGTATGGAGCTCCTGGCTGCAATGGCACCTTTGTCAGTCCACAAACAAAACCACAGCTGTCCTGACAGAGCTCTGTTGAGGTCGCTCAGTCTCCCTCTTTCACGCGCTCATTCTGTTTGTCCTGGTGCTGCAAGCTGCCCATTTGTACGGGGCTCCTGCCTGCATTGGAGCTTTTTTCTGCCCACAAAGAAATCCGCAGCAGTCCTGATAGAGCTCCGTTGAGCTCGCTCAGTCCCCGTCTCACTTGCTCGTACTGTTTCTCCCACCACTGCTGGCTGGCCTTTTGTACTGGGCCCCTGCCTGCATTGATGCTTTTTTCTGCCCACAACGAAATCTGCAGCAGTCCTGACAGTGCTCCGGTGAGTTCACTCACTCCCTCCCTCACTCGCTCTCTCGCTCTGTTTCTCCCAGTGCTGCAGGCTGCCCTTTGCACTGGGCTCCATGGCTGGGCCCTCTTCTGCCCACAAACAACCGCAGCAGTCCCGACAGAGCTCAGTTGAGCTCGGTCCTCCCCTCTCACTTGCTCGATCTTAATCTGTCCCAAACACTGATTTACCACAGCGACCGTGCTATTCTCCGGCAGGAGTGCAAAAACATATTTTAGCCAGGATGTGAAAAATGACAGCTGTACTGTTCATAAGGAGGTGTGAAAAAATGCCACTGTTAAAAATGTGGCGTGAAAATATTACAAATTTGCAAAGTAACAAGGGCGCATGAAAACAGTTCAACGCATGCTTGTAACACAGTCATGTTATGGAGTTTCATCACCAAATTTTCAACATAGGGATTTTAGGACCTCTGCTCATGAACAGTGCCACTGTCATTTTCTTAATCTGTCCCGAACACTGATTTCCCCAGCAACGCTGCTATTCTGTGTGCTGGAACTGTAAAACAAATTTCAGTCAGGATGTGAAAATGACAGCTGTACTGCTCATGAGGAGGTGGAAAATGCCAGTGTTGAAAATCTGGTATAACAATATTCATAATCTGAGGTTACAAGTATGCGTGGAAAGTGCGCAACGCATACTTGTAACACAGTCATTTGATGGGCTATTATCACCAAATTTTCAACATAAGCATATTAGGACCTTTGTTCATGAACAGTATCACTGTCATTTTCTTAATCTGTCCCGAACAGTGATTTCCCACAGTGACCGCTCTATTCTGCGCCGGAAGTGCGAAAACACATTTCAGCCAGGATGAAAAAAATGACAGCTGTGCTGTTCATAAGTAGGTGTGGGGAAAATGGCAATGTTGAAAATCTGGAGTGAAAATATTATAAATTCGCAAAGTTAGGAGCATGCGTGCAAACCGCGCAACACACGCCGTAACACAGTCATTTTATGGAGTATCGTCACCAATTTTTCAATATAGGCATTTTAGGACCTCTACTCATGAATAGTGTCACTGTCATTTTCTTAATTCTCCTTAAACACTGATTTCTGACAGCGACCGCGCTTATTCTGGCGCCGAAGTGCGAACCACATTTGCGCCAGGTATGAATAATGACAGCTGTACTACCTACAAGGAAGTATGAAAATGCCAATGTTGAAAATCAGGTGTGAAAAATATTGCAATTTAGGGTTACGAGCGCAAGTGAGCAACTGTGCAACACACGTCAGAAACAGTCATTTTTGATTTTTTCCACCAAATTTACAAAATAGGCTTTTTGAGAGCCCACCTCATGAACACTTGCACTGTCATTTCATTAATTGGCTCTGAAAGGTGATTCTGTGCAGTGACCATGAAATCTCCTTTCTGGGCCGATTAACGCCATGACAATTCCAGAATTCATGAGGAGGGGTCCCAAAAACCCCGTGTTGAAAATGTGGTGCCCAAATTCCAAAAAATGACAGAGCTATGCATTAAAGTTGGAAAAAAAATGTATTCCATTATTTAGCTTACTGGCATTTCCTCAGTTTGCGGTTGGCTTTGAAGAGTGCAGACGTGTTCCCGGTCCACCGAAGATTGTTGCGCTGAGCTCTGGAGGTAAGTATGGGGTGAGGAGGGGTGTAGGGAGGCAGGGTGTGCAGTGGGTGGGTGCGGGTTGTGGGAGGAGGGGCAGGGAGACCTCTGAGGGACAGTTTCTTTTTTTACAGGTTAAAAAAAAAGAGACACTGCGGGACCATTTTTTATATTACAGGGCATGTGGCACACTGGGGTGGGCTTCCAGCGTGCCACCGGAGTATTTTATTTTATGGGGGCAAGGTAGCCAACGGGGATTGGGCACCCCGCCGGCACACAACAAAAAGGGGTGTGATATTATGCCGACGGGATTGGACACCCCATCAGCAGACAATATAAGTGGGGGGTTATAATGCTGACGGGAGTAGGCCCCCGCTGACAATATACACATTGGGATGATGAGTCGATGGGGATTGGGGCCCCATCGGCAAATAAACATGGTGTGGGGGGTTAATATTGTTTGAGACCATGGCGGCAAACCATGCCATGTTCATAAACAATATCGGTGTGCCAAGATCCTGTCCTGCAATGACAGATCGCTCCCTCATTGCAGCGAATGGCTTATGCTGCAATTACGAGGCAGCCCCTGATTGCAGCGGCTGATTTTTTACAAGTTGGTGGCACGCTGGCTGAACTAGTGTCAGCAGCAGCATGCCACGGCATTGTGGGATGCTGGACATGCCTTTAAAGGCTGTAGGGGCATTGGCCACAACAATGCCGCACCTCCACAACCTGCTTGTGGAGAAAGTTGCCGCAATATGTTTCTTGCACATGCGCACAATCAACATAAAAAGTTATATGGAAAAAAAAGGTGTCCAGTTGTGTTTCACAGCCTTCCACAGTCCCAGAATTAAACCTTCCCTGTGTGCGCCAAATCACTGTTCACTGTTTGTGGCTATAAAAGTGCTTTGAGACACATGTGAATTAAAGATACTGCATAAAAACAAATCCCTTTCATTCCCTTCCTTTCTGGTTCCATCTGCCAATCCAGACTGTCATGCAGGAGAACCAACCAACAGTGAAGGACTTAGAAGGATGAACAACAACACTGAACAATCATCATACCTAAAAACTCATTAGAATATAGCAGCTTGCCAAACTTAGAAGCCAAAAGCCACATCTATGAAGGCTGCCACGTCTTATCACAAGACATACTCACAGGCTACCACATCTAATTAAATAATAACACATCCACACAGGCTGCCACATCTAGTTTAGCAATACATACACAGGCTGCTACCTGTACCTTAACAGCACATTTACACAGGCATCCACATGTGGCTATCACAATGAATTTAATAACAGCACATACATATAGGCTGCCACATCTACTGTAATAAAACCTATGCAGTCTGCCAAATCTAATTTAAATACAACACATCGACACAGGCTGCATCGTTTAGTTTAGCAATACAAATAACACATCCACACATGCATTCACATATGGCTACTACAGCGAATTTAAAGAGGCAGTGTAGTGCAGTGGTTTAAGGCTCTGAGTTGCAAACCTGGAAACCTGGATTTGAATCCCACATCCCCCCTTGCATACTGTGTGACCCTGAACAAGTCACTTAACTTCCTTGAGCTCCCAGGTTGCACCTGTAAACAAGCTTTCCGCTTAGTGTATCTCTCCTGGTAAAACCAAAATTAAAAAATAAAAATTAATAACACATCCACACAGGTTGCCATATCTATTTTTATACAATGTGCAGAGAACTCGATTTCAGTGCTCTAGAGATGCCTGAATAAGCAGCTTGATGGTGGTCTGTCAGCTTTGTCATTACTGCTGTCCATCCATTGGATACAAACCTTGCAAATCAGAAGTCTTACAGGGCAGTCAAAGGAGGGGAACCCAGGGGCTGAGGTAATTAGGTAGTCCCTAGCCACATTACGGGGTCCATCAGCAGGCAGAAGGATAATCAGAAAACAGAGGAATGAAAAAATAAGTGACATTTTCTATAACAAATCGTGTTCCTTTCTTGCCTTTTTCCTTAAATAAATCTAACTAAATCCCTAGTGTGTTTCCAATTTAGCACATAGTCTCCACTATGCTGTCATATTCTCTCAGAGAGCCTTTCCCTATGATTTTCAGCATGGCCAGGAAAAGCATAGCATATCTGGTTGATTTATCATGCAGGGCCCGTTTGGCATCTCAGAAATGATGTTGCATGATAGGATTTCTTTAGGAAGGTCTGATGAGATCGATATTTTATGACATCTTTCAGCATATAATATCAAAGGAATATAAATCTTAGAATTCAGTAACAGGTATACATTTCATTGGATTTAGACCGGAGTGCACTAGACACAATAAAATCATACAGTAAATCACACACATAAACATCTGGACTGGAGAGAAGCAAGGTAGAGCATCTCATAAGATTGTACAAACCAACAGGGAGAACCTTCTGAGTAGCAACCTCACAGGTGAGACCATAGCAAGAACAAACTAAAAGACACCGCAGGACTTACAGTTGGCATTATACATAAGTAATAGAATGAACCACAAAGACTTCTGCAGAGGGAGTATCAATTTGGGGGTAGCATCTCCTTCTGAACTGACGTCCCACAGTGACGTCCTTATGCTATCGACCATTAGCCCTAAACAGATCATAATAGTAGAGAAAGCTGAAAGGAGTCAGTTCTCTAACAGCCTTATTGTTAGAAGGGATTCAGCTTTCCACCATCGAGTGGCTGTTACTGAAGAATGCAAGATTAAAGGCTAAGCCCTTTTGGTGGTGGAGGGTGGGAGGGCTCCTGCACACTACCCCTTGCAACCCACTAGCAGTACTAGTGGCTCCAGCTGCAACTCACTAAGCTCAACCAGCCCAAGGGCCACAATGCCTTTATAGTATATGGTTAACCTCTATTGTGTAGGGATTTCTACACACAGAATTTTCTTGTAGGACAGTTGAAAGGTCACCAAAAGTTGTTGTATAGGTTGTTAAATATCAGCATTGGGCATTGGATAGAGCTGCTGAGTGAGTTTAAACTCGCCAGCCGATCAGCCCTCTACTCCCAAAGTGCCAACCTCTGAGTGTATGATTTGTGGACAGTGAACAGAACAAGGTATCCCTCTTGTCTGTTTTGTGGGTTCGAGTCACCTTAGTCTCAAGTTCTGGAGGGATTCAAACTGATAACCTCTTGTTAGCGTACATAATTATCAGGCTCAGATAATTCTGTCTTCAGGGGGCCAGATATCTTTGCGTACAGGCACCTAATCAGGTATTTCAAATGAACCCTTAGAACTGTATGCAAGACTTTAGAGAACTCTATCTGATTCCCAGTTTGGTATACAATAAGCTCAACACAGTGTTAACTATAACCACTCTGAGCTCTACTTAAATAAAAAGAAATATCAAGGCACTCCAGGCAGTTTCTGTTTTAAAATATATATATTTACTTTAAAATAGGAAAATAGGAAAACAGAAAAATTACAGAACAAAATACCCCAACACATACAGCCTTAAAAACAAACAGGTTTAAAGTGCAAGTTTCTACAATACATACATTCAGACTGGTCTAATCTTACTCTCTTTCAGTGCTGTGTTGTTTCTTCCTCAGTCAGATAATATGAAAAAGTGTGTCTGTCAAGGTTCTCTCAGCAATTAAACACAGTTCTGAGCTGGCCTTCTCTGAGGTCACCAAACTCCGCCTTGGTGTAACAAAATCTATATTCTAACACAGGATGTCTAAATAAAATATTTTAAAAAAACATAATAGGTGACCTCACTAACTTTCCTCTCCTCAGGTTAACCAGACAAAACTGGTTTGTGCTCTGCTACACATACATATCAAAGTTTCTTTGACATAAGTCACTGTATTCAAAGCAAAAGTGTATTTGACTCTTTAATCCTATCTGGGCCTTGGTATCTACACATCAGAGGTCTCTCTGATGTAATTCAAGGGTTTCCCGGAATGGATATTGGACCTTCCAAATTTGTCTAGGTCCTGTTTTGCCCAGACATCAACCTCTTTGATGAAATAAGCTGGTTTCCTGGGCAGATATTAAAAACACATGCATGCTCTTTCCATATGACACCCAGAGCAAAATCGAAGGATTTCCCTGGGGATGCCATGAATGGCTAATTTCATTTCCTGGGATCAAAGCAAATTTAACATGCTAATTGAACCTCAGATCTCTGTAGTTTAAAATATCTCCTGTCCTTGAACTTATCCCTGAGGAGGTTTTGATGTGTCTGTTCAGCAAGACTGTAGTTTCCTCAAACTGACCTTCCCATCACATATTTTATATGTAATAAAAAAATTGATACAGCACTCAGAACTGGCTGTCTACATCACACTTATGACATCTCCACTGTACAACAACTTTTTACTTTGAAGTCCCAATAGTCTCTCCTCCAGATGCTATCTTGCCCCCACAACCATTAAACAAATCTGTCACTTAAATTTTACATTTTAAATTTTAAATGTAATTCTTTCCTTGTTTTTACTAAGAACAGAATTACTACAGCTTGCTTGAATTTATTCACTTGTATACTACAAAACCTATATACTATAAAAAATAATGTATGGGCAGCCAAAACACCATTCAGCCTGTGTTTTCATTTCAAGGTTAATATGATATTAGGGACCTCTCAAGCTTTGTTTTCAAGGTCCCTGTGATGCCATTTCAATACCTTGATGGAAACACAGTCTTGTTGTGTATGGTTGCCATACAGTACATTATTATATATATGTTTCTGAATGTACCCTTCCATTCAAGGTATGCTTGCATTCATGTCTGCATTTGGTTTCTGTTTCTGAGTGCCTCACCCCACCTCCAACCCCCAAGAAGTACTCACCTAGAAAAATCTCTTTCTTTTTGTGGTAGGTTCTGCTTTCATTTTTAGGCACCAACAGCATATCTGTTAGCACCTGTTGAGGTCATATATACTTTTTTGTGCATTTAGTCAAGTTTAAGGTTACATTTAGTGTGAATGATTTGGCTGCATGATGTTACTGATGATGTCAGTGATTGGGCTTTTAGGTCTTGGCATTAGGTTTCAGACTTACTGTACATAATCCTTGGTTTGATCCTGTGTATTTCATGATTTTTTCTTTCTCACTACAGTTTTTTATTGCAGGAAAGAAATTATTAGAAGTCACTGCAGATGTAATGAAGGGTTTCAGCAAAGCAAAATAGACTTGAAGCTAACTGAACTTAGTTTTGCAGTATGTTGTCAATTAAATTAGTCTCTGCTGAGGCTCTCTAAGTTTGAATACAATTTGAGTCACCTGTTTTGCAGGTGGTGAAATAAACTCTCCATCATAGGAATTGCAGCTCACTTACCTGTAGCTCAGTGGTACACTGAATATGTGTTTACTTAGTAGTCAGCTGATCAGTGGTTCAGATCCTGGCAGGGATGTAAACATTTTTTTAGATGGAAACTCACTTGAGTGACAATTCATGGTGGAGTGGAGTTGGAATAATAAATTATATAAGAAGTAAATTTGGCTAAGTACAACAGTTTATGAAGGTAAATCACCCACTGGAATTAGATCTCCAGTCACCTTTTTGCAGGTTGTGACATAACCTGTACACTATAGAAAACGCAACTTATTTACCTGCAGCTCAGTGGCACACAGAGTGTGTGTTTGTTTAATAAGCAAAGGATCAATGGTTGAAAATCAAGAAGACCCAGTTTGAATCCTGGTGGGGACTTGAAATTTTTTGGTCAACTTTTTTGTAAGATGGAAACATACTTGAGCAGCAGTTCACAGTGGTGTGGCATAGAATAGTACATTACCAATAACCTGCAGGATTGGAGGCAGCATGGATTCACAGGGGGAGGTGCTGCAGACAAACCTAATTGAGTTCTTTGATTGGGTGGCAAGGGAAGTGAATCAAGGAGGAGCGGTGGATGTGGCTTACCTGGATTTCAGCAAGGCCTTCGACCCTGTTCCACATAGAAGGCTGTTAAACAAGCTGGGGAGCCGAGGGGTAGGTCCTCAGACAAAAAAAAAAACTGAAGGAATCCAAATCTTCATTCAAAAACTTCTTTTTTATTTTATATTTGATAATTTCTTGTGCCCTGATGTTTTGCACTACAGTGCTTTTTCAAAGGGCCTGTTAAATAAATTATAAATACATTTATTAGTTTCACAAGAATATATCACATTTAAAGCACTGCTTTAACAGCAATCAAAATAAGGTTCCCATTTTTTTACTAAGAAAAAAGTTGCTATGGACACTTGCACCATTGAACGACTCATTGTATTTAAAACCATACTTTTATGTCCACTGATATTATTTCTAGTTCACTTTTCAAGGTATTTACACATCACTCTATGCCTTGCTTACTTGTAGTTAGCCCTGTTACTCTCCGGGGCTTAAACCCACTTTTTTAACTATCTGGCATGCCTTATACATTGCATTAGTTTCAGCTCAGCTGTTACTTATATATTCAGTAACATGCTACTGAATATGTAAGTAACAACTAAGCTGAAACTAATGCCACAGGGATCAGTACTAGGACCAGTCCTCTTCAATATCTTCATCAGTGACATTGCAGAAGGGCTGGAAGGGAAAGTATTCCTGTTCACAGATGACACAAAGCTCTGTAAGAGAGTAGACACACCGGGAGGAGTGGAAAGAATGAGAAGTGATCTAGAAAATTTGGAAGAATGCTCAAGGGCTTGGAAGCTGGGTTTTAATGCAAAGAAGTACAAGATAATGTACTTGGGGTATAAGAACCCAAGGGCAACATACCAACTAGGAGGAGAGGTATTAACAGTTTCAAATCAGGAGAGGGACCTCAGGGTTACCATTTCTGATGATCTGATGGTAGTGAAGCAGTGTGACAAAACAGTGGGAAATGCTGGGTTTGTGTAGAAAGGAGAATCACCAGCAGAAGGAGGGAGGTAATAATACACCTATACAGATCACTGGTTAGGCTGCACTTGGAGTACTGTGTCCAGTTCTAGAGTCCCTACCTCCATAAAGACATAGAGATTGTGGAGACAGTACAAAGGAGGACAACCAAATGGTTCATGGTCTGCATCAAAAGCCCTAAAGGGTAAGACTCGAGGAACTTAACATATGTACTCCCTGAGGGAAAGAGTGGATATGATAGAGACATTCAAATACTTTGCAGGCAAAAAAAAGGTATAGGAGGGAAGCATTTTCCACAGAAAAAGATGCTTAAGGACAAAGGGCCATGCTATGAAGTTAGAAGGCAGGAGACTCAGAAAAATTCTGAGGAAGTTCTTCTTCATGGAGAGAGTGATGGATGCATGAAACTACTTACCAGTAGAGGCGGTGGGTGTGGAAACTGTGACCAGGTTCAATAACGCATGGGATAGACACAGAGGGATCTTAGTGGTGGGGGGGACCAGAGACAGTGTACGGTCTGTGGCAACACTATAGGTAGAGAAAATAGGGCAGACTAGGTGGGCCATCAGTCCTTATCTGCCGATAGAGTCTATGTTTCTATGTTTATGTTTCTATATGAGAGGTAAATGTAGCCAAGACCAACAATTTGTGAAGGTAAATTGTCTGCTGGGATTAGATCCCCAGTCCTCTGTTTTGCAGGTGTAATATAACCTCTACATCATAAAAACTGCAACTCACTTACCTGCAGTTCAGTGGCACACTAATGTGTGTTTGCTTAGCAAGTAAAGTGGTTCAAATCTGAACGGGGACTTAAGCATGTTTTTTTTTAATTTTTTATGTTGGAATACTAAATTATGTAAGTACATTCAGCTAAGAACAACAATTTGCGAAGGTGAATTGCCTGCTAGGATTAGATCCCCAGTCACCTGTTTTGCAGGTTGTGACATAACCTCTACAGTATATGAACTGCAACTCACTTAGCAGCTCAGTGGCATTCTTAATTTGTTCGCCTAGCAGGCAAAGGATCAACAGTTCAAATCCTGACAGTAAGATGGAAACTCACTTGAGTGGCAATTCATGGTAGTGTGGAGTTGGAATAGTAAATTTAGCTAAGAACAACAATTTGTGACGGTAAATTGCCTGCTCAGATTAGATCCCTTGTCATCTTTTTTGCAGGTTGTGACAACCTCTACACCATAGGAACTGCAACTCACTTACCTGTAGTTGAAAAGGAAAAACATTTGCTCAACTCAAATGGCTAAAGTTGTCTGCCCCCTTAGATACTAAGGTGCAGGATGTAGGGTAAAGTTTAGTTAAAATGTCTGATCCTATGAATTATTTCATCTGCACACTCTTCAGAATAATAGGTACTTAAAGCTGCTTACTTTATTCAAAACTTAATTTTTAAATTGAAGCTGTATGACAACCTTCACCATAACAGTGTTATTGCAGAGAATCATGTGTGAAAAATGGCAGAGACGTACATATTCATTAATGCAGAACTTCAGTGCAAACTTGCAAAAAAACATTTTTTTTGTCCAGTCTCTGCTGTTTATTCTCAAATAAGATGTAAACAAGGCAAGCTCTCTTTTTCCTGTCTTAATTGCCTGAATCCAGTATTTACTAAAAGAACATGTGTTGGTATTTCTTTTGAAGCAGTCTGCTTTCCTTTCGGCTGGCTTTCCTTTCTTGGAGTAAAGACTCCTTTTACTTCTTGTTGCTGTCGCTGCTGACCTCAACACAGTCACGCCTTTGGCTAGGGGCAACTTGAATGAACAGTGAGTTTGATAGCTTGGAGCAAATTACTCATCTCTGAAGATGGAGTAATTTGCTCTGAAATGTAAGCTCACTGTTCATTCAAGTCACCCCCAGCCAAGGGAGCGAGTGTGTTGAGGTCGGCAGCAGCAGCAGCAGCAACAAGTAAGAATCTCTATTCTAAGCAAGGAAAGCCAGCTGAAAGGAAAGCAGATAGCTTCAAAAGAAATACTGACATATGTTCTTTCAGAAAATATTGGATTTAAGCAATTGAGCCAGGAAAAAAAAAAGTCTTTGTTTACATATACTTTGGGAATAAATAGCAAAGCCTGTACAAAAAAGTTGTTTTGCAAGTCTGCTCTAAAGTTTTGCACCAATAAATATGTGCACGTCTCTCTGCTCTTTTATGCACATGATTACACCGATATGTACCTCCAAAACTTGAGTTCATTCATGCCTCAGCAACAACAAAGTTAGTGACGTAAACTACAGCGTCAGCAATTCACTCACACCAGCCACCGTGCTCCGACAATCTGCTGTGTGGCAGTAGAAGTCCCCCACACCCCCTGATGCAGGAGGCTTTGAGCCCCATACCCCCCCAGATACTTTATAACAAACTCTGGATCGCGCCCCGGTGGACAGTAGGAAAATAGCGGAACAGCAACACTGCCCAATGACAAAACATCAAAGTCACAGCAGTCCGTCGGCAACATCGCAACAGCAATAATCAGTCGGCACATTAACGGGCTACCCAAAACTTGTAACACCTACTGAAAAGGCTCTACTCGAGCTGACTTAAGCTGTTTTCTGTACTCTGTATATGTCCTCCATCTGATGTGGAACCTTTGCAAATGAGCAAGTTGTGCTCAAAGGTTGTTACTGATTATTACAAAAAATAAATAAAAACTACATTAACACTGTTGTTGTGGTGAAGGCTGTTTTACAGCTTCACTTACCTGTAGCTCTGTGGCATACTAAATGTCTGTTTGATTAGCAGGCAAAAAAATCAGTCGTTCAAATACAGGTAGAGAGTTTGAGTCCTGGCAGGGACTTACATTATTTTTTTCAGATTTTCTATGTAAGATGGAAACTCCCTTGAGCTGCGATTTGTGGTGGTGTAGAGTTGGACTAGTAAATTATATGGCAAGTAAATATAGCTAAGAACAGCAATTCATGAAGGTAAATTGCTTGCTTGGATTAGATCCCTAGTTGTCTGTTTTTCAGGTTGTGACATACCTTTTCACCACAGGAACTGCAACTCACTCAGCTGCAGTTCAGTTACACACTGATCATGCGTGTGCTTTGCATGCAAAGGATCAGTACTCCACATAAGTAAACACAGTTTGAATCCTAGCAGGGATGTAAACATGTTTTTCAAAATGTTTTATTAGATTTAAACTTACTTTAGTTGCAATTAATGGTTGTGTGGTGTTGGAACAGTAAATTACGTGAGAAGTAAATTTAACTAAAAACAGCAATTTGCGAAGGTAAGTCACCTGCTGGGATTAGATTCCCCAGTAGCCTGTTTTCCAGGTTGTGATTTAAACTCTACACCACAAGAACTGCAATTCCCATACCTGCAGTTCAGTGGCACACTGAATGTGTGTTCACTAAGTAAGTAAAGGATTAGTGGTTTGAAAATTCCAGGTAAGCACATGGTATATTGTATTATAATAACTGGGGAGTATTTTCTCCCGTAGGGAAACCTGGTTATAATTCACCATTATAACCTGCAGGTTATAATGGCGAACACATGCCAGATTTCCCTCCCTCTGGGCATGTGCTTGTTGCTTCCCGGGCGCACACTCAGTATCTCACCGCTGATCTCTCCAGTGGCACCACAACTTGTTTCAGGACAACTCTTTCAACTTCTGAGGGTTGTACTACTTCACGCTGGTGAAAAAAATAAATAAATAAAATGACAAAGCTACAGCAGTGTTTCTCACGCTTCATGCTGGTAAAAAAAGTAAAAATGGCACTTCCCATCCCACCACCACCCCTAAACTTGACCACTATGAAGGCAGACAGAAGAAGAGAAGTGGGCTATAGGGACCTGCAATGAACAGCAGCAAATGGAGTTTGGGTGGTGGGCTTTAAGCACCACCACCAAAGATGTTTAAATGCCTTGGAACAGCAGCACCATCTACTGCCTGTAATGAGTTCTATAATTACTGTGTAGTGTTTTGAAGGTGAGAAAATGCTACCCAGCAATTATACAAAACAGTACATGGGGGAGTGCAAAACTCAAATTTAATGCTCCACCCCCTTGGTGTGGGATGCTTTAATAAACCCCTTGGGTGATTATGTAGCATCCCACACCTTGGTGGTGCATTAAATTCTCATTATGCACTCCCCCATATATTATTCTACATGTAATGCATGATTATTTTTCACTTTACAGACCTTATGTACTTGGCTGCTTGGTTCCTGTACTCTATACAGACTCTGTGGTTTACTGGAACATATCTGCAGCATTCGCATGTGAAACCAGAGCCGGAGACTAATAGCACTGATAAGTAATTCAGACTCATACAGGACTTTACCTGCAGTGCTAGAATGAGCATACCTGCATGGAAAAAGAAGAGCAGCTCTCTGTTGTGGGGATTATAAGTGGAGGCAGAGGGAGCATGTTTATAATACATGGTAAGCCCAGGAACAAAATGGCTACTGAATGTTTTTTACTAAGGAGTATAGCAAAGTACTGATATTCATACTATATTGAGGCTATTTCTGGTTAGAATAAGGACTGTGGTAATGAACTGGGTATTTACTGAGGATTATTGCATGGTCACGTGACTGGTTTTAGCCATTTAAATTTGCTGGACTTTCTTACACATTTTATAAATTGTTACAAACCCCATTATTTTTGGTTACAAACATACAAAATTTGCCAGCAGATAGGCGTAGAGATCTATCAAGTCTGCTTAAATGTGCAGCTAGCACCCCTTATTCTGGTTGTATTAAAGTAGGCCAAGATGCTGTAACGTAGGCATGGCATGGCATTAAGACAGAAGCAAAATCAGGAGAAGGATCTAAGGAGATCCCTAGGTGCAGTAGTTACATCTTTTACAACTGCATGTACAGAGATCTGAAAGCAATGTGCTTGTGTGCTGGAAACCTTTGTAAGTAATCAATAAATAGATTATTGTGGTCCTGTCTTGTGCATAGACTGAGATTCACATAATGACAATCGCTTCTAGAGAAATGACTACCCATATAATTTCAGTACAATGGAGAGAATTTGTGAGACTGCATTGGACAGCCTCAACATAGGTGCACCATTACCCAGGGGGTGCACAAAAAGGAAGCACATGAGTAAAAGGCCAAAGAGAATACCCTGCTATAGTATACTCACAGAAAAACAATGCACACTCTGAGAGTAAAAATAAATGCAAAGTGCTTTATTAAACATGCAAACAAACTGCCACAACCATGGCTCAGTGCTTTGAGGTGCACTGCCTCCTCACCAGAGGGAGGTGAAGCCAAAGGTAAGTATGTTGCCACTATTTACACTGACCCTATTAAAGCGGTAAACACCAGATCCCATGATGGGATATGATATAGCAGTTTAACGTTAATCATAAAGTTCATTTTAAAAATGGTGCAAGTAAGATCTAACCATTAAAAGGCAATCAACTAAAACTTAACAGTCATCCATCTGTTTTATTTTTCAATAGCCATTTAGCCTACTTCTTAGTAAAGATCCCACTGGTGACTGGTGGTCTGAGGGTTGACACATTTACAGTGTTCCAAATACTGAAAGCAAACATAAGTACAGATGGAAGAAAGCCATCAAGCCCATTCCCTACTTTTCTAACACAACTGCTTGACTTGGTGAGTTCAAGTAGCCTCAAAGAGTATGCATCTAAGATGGGAGGGGAAGGGCACAGATTAAGACAAAATATCAGGAAGAATTACTTCACACAAAGGGGGTTAACATGTGGAATATAGCCTACCAGGTAGGATAATGGAAGCTAAGCAATGTTCAGACAATCAAATCGGGGCTTGACACATTCTTGACAGGGAATAATATTCAAGGTTACACAGCACTAATGGGTCAAACCTTGAGCAATAAAGGCAAACACAAGCCAAGATCACTCCCTGGTACTGTGCTTCATGCTGACACAAAAGTTCAAGCACAAAGAAAGCTGGCCACTCACCAATCTTGTTAAGAAAAAATTTCACAAGCCTTTTTTGTTGTAAAATTGTTTTATTGAATAAAATACACAGATTACCAGACTTTAAATATTTAGGGGTCCAGATAGGGCGAAGATGGGAAGAGCTATATAAGCTGAATTATTATGCCCTGATAAAAATGGTCCTGGCAGATCTCAAGTGATGGACGCAACTCCCTGTGTCTTGGATTGGGAGGATTAATCTCATAAAAATGAATATTATGCCCCATATCCTATACCCCATGCAAATGCTCCAGTTGAGATTAACAATGGGGGATGTGAAACGGTTAGAGAGGGGATTTTCGAATTTTATTTGGCAAGGCAAGAAGCCCAGAATTAGTTTGAAAAGGCTCAATGCGGATAGGACTAAGGGAGGGCTGAATTTCCCGGATTTGGGTACTTACTATAGGGCGGTGCAGCTTAGAGGGATAGCTGACTGGGTTCATAGACCGGGGTGGCCAGCTGGGTAGGACTGGAACAAGAAGGGACCCCAGGGAGACTTATAGCTCACCTTCATAGTAAGGGGTTATGGGCATATAGGGCTCTGGGGGGGGGGAGACCCGTTAGGGAAACATTAGAGGCTTGGGACCACCTGTGGCGGCAGAGGAGATTGGCTCGGAGGGAGACTGTGCTACTCCCGACCGTGAGGAACCCATTCTTCATGCCGGGGATGGAGGATAAGGGGTTCTTAGAATGGGAAAAGGGAGGAGTGGCATATATAGGGGCTCTGTTGGAGAAAGGGGAGTTAAGTGAATTTGATAGGATTAGGCGAGATATGAGGTTGGGGACATCCCAATTATTTCGGTACCTGCAGGTGAAAGCATTTGTAGGGAAGATGGGAATGGGAGATAGGGGAGGACTGCACCCAAACAAGATAGAGCAGATGGTATGTCAGGCTAAGAAAGATCCGAAAGGATTTATTGGAAAAGTGGCTAAACAAGATAAGCAGAACCTACCAGACCTAACGGGGGCCACAAAGGCTCTTTGGGAGAGGGATATGGGGAAACAAATATCGGAACAGAACTGGAAGTTAGTTTTAGGGATGCTGGAGGGGATCATGGTGTGTAGTAAGTTTAAGGAGGCTTTCTATAAATTTCTGCATAGAATATATTGGCCCCCGGTTGCGGTTCATAGAGCACATCCTGCAGTATCACCGCTGTACCGGAGGTGTAACAAAGGGTTGGGCACCTTCTTTCATTGCTTCTGGACATGCCCGGTCTTGGTTCAATTTTTGCGGGGGAAGGGTAGTGCAGGTGGTGAATAAGGTGTCAGGAGGGCGGCTGTTCCGGGACCCCCTGATTTGTTTATTCGGGGTTGAGGTAGTGGAAGGAGAGGAGGAGTGGTTGCCATTGCCGAGATGGACAAGAGTTCTCTTAGTATTGGCCAGGCACTGTATACAGAACACTTGGGTCACTGGGAATGGGCCTACGGTAATTGAGTGGCGGAGAATGGTTATCCGCTCTCTTGCATTAGAAAGGCTTACATGGGCTGTAAGAGATAGGGAGGAGGTGTTCTTGAGGGAGTGGGCCTCTTTCTAGCATCCTTGAGCATATCTGATAATCTAATGCTCCGCACAGGGCTGAATATCTAAACCCCAGAATAGGTACCTGTTTAAGGTGATGAGTTCTTCTTGTTGGTTGCTGACTTATTATTTCTTAGATGTGTTTTGGCATTTTTATTTTATACAGAATGAAATGGCTCTCCTGGATATCATATCATATGGGTAAATGTAGATACATGACTATGTATGGCAGTATAGATTGTAATGCACACTCGATTGCATCTATGTGATAATACGTGATATGTGTTAATATGTGATACGTATTCTTAGTCTACTTGGGATGTATGTCTGTTTGTCTAGTTCATTGTCTGTAGCTGTTTGTCATACATGTGCTGTTTGTAAGATAAAATTCTTAATAAACAGAGTATTCAAAAAAAAAAAAATACACAGATTACAAAAATACAGTGGCTTCCAGTTCCAGATGCAAGGTACAGTTGCACAATGTAGTGCTATGCCTACCCTGTGACAAAGAAAGAAAATTACCAGACACAAATATCCTACAAAAAGTAGGTTACAATGGAGAAAGCCTCAAGAAACTTCTCAAAAGCAACCATTTTGACATTGGCACAGTGTTGCATAGTCTGTAGCTTAAGACACATCGATAAGTTTTTACAGCATAATGCAGCATTGGGCAGCTCCTTGCCTAACCAGTTTGGGAAGTACCCTACTGGGCATGTATTAACACCAAAGTCTAAAATTGTTTATTACCCTGAGACTGAGTCTTCTGCACCTAGCAAAAACTCTAAGGGGGTACTGGGTAGAGTACACCCTAGCACCTCCTGCATAATTTTGTGTATTATAAGCTAGAAGACTCTAACTTTGTCATATTTATTTTATTTATTTATTTATTTTATTTATTTTGATTGCAGATTTAACACCTTTGAGCCAGAAGGCTCTTTTACAAAGGTTCCATGTCGAGTGAACAAGAGAAAAATATACAAGACAGGTTACATAATTCAAAAACAGGTTCCTTAACATTCAAGGATAGTAGGAGATTACATGCAGAGTAAGTAGCAATTGAACAGGCTGTTCCATTGTCAGCAGTATAACTATGAGATAGGTATCTTATCAACATAGTAAGCTGGTATCAGTAAAAACCTGGGAAGGGAGACTGACAAATGAAAGCTAAGGGTAGGCGGGTGCAGCCTGAGGTGGCTTAGTCACGAAACCATGGATGGGGATCTGAGAAAAGGTAGGGAGTTAGTGGGAAGCCAGCACTGGGTTTTGTCGGGGGGGAGGAGGGAGAGGAGTTAGGGGAAGGAATGGGGGTAGGCAAGAGGGAGAGTTAATTATGAAGTATGATGGCCATTGGTATTTTCTAGCTACAGTCACAGAGGGATATTTGGGCGAGGAGAGTTTTCAGTTCTCTTTTAAAGGGCGCAATTTTTGTGCGCTCCCAGGTGGTAGCAGGGAGTTCATTAAACCAGGTGGGCCCACAGTAGGAGAGTGAACGCTCTGCGAGGCAAGTTCTTTTGAGAGGGACCTGTAGCACACCCTTGGCCGAGCTTCTAGTGACTTTAGTGGGGAGGAAGTGCTGGAATAGAGGGGCAGTGGAGGGGGGGGGCTGAGTCCAAGAAGTGCTTTTTTACCTATTAGGCAAGCCTGATATTTAGCCCTAAGGTGAAAGGGGAGCCAACCAATGGAGGTGTATAGGGTGCAGGTCTGGGCCAGGTGCTTTAACCCCAGGACCAGGGGGCAAGCCTTGTTCAGCAGTACTTTAACCCTTTTTAAGGCAGTGTCTGAGGCAGCACTATAAATGACGATGGCGTAGTCAATGACCGACAGGATGGTGCTTCTGGTAACAAGGTTAAGAACTTCTGGGGTCATGGATTGCCTATGCCTACAGAGGATTCCTAGTTTAATGTTAGCTGTTTTGACAACATGGTCAATATGGTGTATGAAGGATAGGGTGTCGTCAATATGCACCCCGAGATATTTAAAGGAGGAGACTTGTTCGATGCCATCTCCTTTTTGGCTATGGATAGTCAGGGGTTCATCATGCCTTTTGGCATGTGGCAGGGTTAGGTGCATACTTTTTGTTTTTTTGTAGTTTAAAATGAGTCTGTTTTGGGTGAACCAGTTCTCAAGCATGGCAAAGCTTTGCTGAAGGTTTTGAGCTATTTCCAATATATGGCTGCCAGGCACAGACATAACAGCGTCGTCTGCATAGAGCAGCATTTTTGCAGGACAGGCACTGGGAAGCGAGTTAACGAAGAGTCCGAAGAGAAGTGACCCTAAGATTGAACTCTGGGGAACCCCTAGGGTTACCTTTTTGAGATCGGAGGTCCCCCCCATCCTCACACACTGGGTCCTGTGGGGAAAGGTAGCTGTTTAGCCAGGAGGTGGTATCTACTGACAGTCCCAGGGTCCTAAGGTGCCTGAGCAGGATTCTGTGATTAATGGTGTCAAATGCTTTTGTGAGGTCGATAAATATAGACCCCACCATTTTTCCAGAATCAAGAGCTTCATAGATGTGAGTAGTGAAGACGATTAACACTGTGATGGTGCTGTGGCCTCTGCGAAACCCGTGTTTTTGTGGGCAAAGCAGGTTATACTTGTTTAAATTTTTGGTTAGCTGGTCCGAGACTGCCCTTTCTAGTGCTTTAGAGAGTGGAGGAAGTATTGAGATTGGCCGTTAGTTTCCCAGGTTGGTTCTGTCCCCATTTTTATACACCGGGGTGACCAGGGCAGTCTTCCACCTATCTGGGAAGATTCCAGTGCTCAGGGAAATGTTGAAAAGTATGGTCGGAGAGAGGCAAGCTCGTCCAATGCTAGTGCTATTAGCTTCATATCTAAGGAGTCACCCCTGGCCCTGGTTTTGTTTAGAATTTTTCTGACATATTTAATTGTCTGGGCCCTAGTAATTTTCCGAAAGTAGAACGGTGGTTGGCCTGGTTTAAGTGAGGTATGAGGGTTAGGGTAGATGGAGATCGTATTTGGCGGGGTATGGAGATATTTGGGAGGAAGGTTGAGCTGAGGTCAGTGAAGGTGTTATTAAAGGCATTTGCCATGTCAACAGGCTGCTGTAATGTACCAGAGGTGGTTACTATAAGTTGTGGCGGAGCTCTGAGTTCTTTGCCGGTGAGGGATTTAATGTTATTCCAGAATTCCCTGCAATTTCCCCAGTTGCTCTGGAGTTGTTCTCTGTAGTAGGCAGATTTAGCATTTCATATTTGCCTAGTGCACTTGTTTCTAGCAATTTTGTAGGTTACCATATCTGTTTGCCTGCCTGACTCTCTGGCTATGTGCCAGAGGTTGTCCCGATGTTTCATCTGGGCAGTCAGGGAGCCTGTGAGCCAGGGGTTTATGGCTCCTTTTATTTTAACTGTCCTGACAGGGGCAAAGATGTCACAGGCTCTGTTGAAGGTAGATACAAGGTATCCCAGGGCTGTGTTAGCGTCTCTGCAGTCAGCTAGTGGGGTCCAGTCTGCATCCCTCAAATACCTCTTGAAGCTGCCCACAAGTCCCTTTTTGAGGTAGTGGTTTTTGGAGATCTGGGGGGTCCCTTGTGCCCTTGTTTGTCCAGAAGCCAACTATCGGTGAGTGGTCACTTAGGGTGTCTGGCAGGACAGAAGTGTTTTTGATATGCTCAGGGTTGGAGGCAAGAAGCCAGTCTATGAGTGTACTAGTGCCTGTGCGATAGTTCAGCCTAGTTGTCTGTGTAACCATCTGTGTTAGATATAGAGCATGGATTTGGTCCCTCGTGGTGACGGAATCCTGGGCAAGCCAGTTTGTGTTAAAGTCCCCTAGGAAGATCTGCTCGCAGTTTTTTTTAGCATGCTAATGTGGTTGAGGAATAGGTCAAGGCCTGGGGCTCGCTTACCTGGGGGTATGTAAACAGTGGTCAGAGACATTGCTTTGCCATGACTTCCGATGGAAAGCTTGATGGAGAGAAGCTGTGCTTCTTTTGTATTTACAGTGGGTTGCAAGACCTGGCTGTTAATTCTCCTAGTCAGATAGATCAAGCACCCACCCCCTCACTTGGCCTGTCTATCTAGCTGGAAGGAGGTATACCCCTCAAGCGAGATAGCCGAGTCGGGTATTTTCTGGGACAACCAAGTTTCGGTGAGCGAGACAATGTCTGGTTTATGGACAGCTATCCATGCCTGGAATTGGGGTAGTTTAGGTAGGAGACTCCCAATATTAATTGAAGCAATTTTTAGACATCCGCTGATTGAGGGATACTTCAAGCCCTGAGGTCCAGGGTTTGGGTGAATGTTGCCAGAGATCAGTAGCAGTATAACGATCCCCCTGGAGAGGTGGCACTTCCACCATGCTTTGCTGATCCATATCTTTCTGTGCCTTGTATTGTCCTGGCTTGTTGTTATCTGTTTGGAGGTATGTGTGCACATCAGGGCACTAGCAATGTCTAGTGGTAAGGGGGGTAACAAGTTCATTCTTTTCTAGAGAGTGAACCTCCGTGGGCTATTAGATATTGCTGTCTGGTGCTTCAAGGTGCCATAATTGGTAGCTCTAGTGTTTCCTAGTATTTGCAAGGGGCTAGTCTGGGGCTCAGTTGGTTTACCAATGGTTAATCCAGCCAAGGGGGGAAGGATAAATAAGGTGAGTAGGTAGGTGACCCAGGGGGAGTTATATGCTAGACGCATGCTATTAGGCATGTTGTCAGTGTTTGAAAGACCTTTGGGGAGGGAGGTAGATTGGTGGTGGGTGGATAGGAGCCTAGAGCTAGAGTTAGTCTTAGTGGAGGTTGGGGTGGAGGGGCAGATTCAATGAGCACAAGGGAGTGGGGAAGTAGCAGTTAGTAAGTTAAATTAAGTGTATCCCTTTTTCTGAGGTTCTTGCTCGTGGCTCTGCTGTTAGAAAGTGCAGTGCACCCTTTAGTGGTGGACCCATATGGGCTGCAGGTGGAGAAATGGGCTGATTGGTTCAGACAGCCCACTAGGTCGCTATTAAAGGGAATGCTCACCAAAGGTGGTGGCGGCGGCGGTGGGGAGCCGATGGAGAGCGTCATATGTGAGGGTCATGTGTATAAATGAGCCCTCTTCTGTTTCACACTTGGGACACATTGAAGATTTGAATGTGTTAAAGGAATGCATTTGAAGGGGAGTAAGATATGTTCTGTATATGAAGTTCATTTGCATCTGTCTGAGGTGTCTGCTTCTAGAGCAGTCTCTGTAATGTGTAGCAGCAGCTGCCCACCTCTTTGAAGGCACATCTCTACCTAGGTCCTGCTCCCACTTTTAAGTAACTGTGACCAAGGGGGGAAGCACATCCATCCAGCAGCAATTTGTAAAAGGCTATAAGGAGTCTGACTCCTGGCTGTGGAGTATACAGGATGGCCTCTGGTGGGGGATGGGTCAACAACATACACATTATCCTGACTAGGTGTCGACAACTAGTGCTTGATTCTGAAGTAGGCAAAAATGTCCCCTGTGTGTATACCATAGAGACTTCTCAAAGTTGTAAAAGACCGAAGTCACCCTCCTTCTAATAGGGTACCCGCAGTATTGATGCCCAGTGGTTTCCACCTCAGTATTGCCTGGTGTAGAAAAACATCATATTCTACCCTGTTTTTGAAGGTTACTAAGAAATCTGCCCAGGATGAGAGACCTCTCAGATGACCAATATGTTTGTGGGCCACTGTCCATATATGCACAAGGTTCATGGTGAAAAGGTTAGCCAGAACTTGCAGTGCATTGTGAATCAAATCAAAATTTGCTTCAATATAAGTGATGGCATATAGCCAAAGGCACAAATAGCAAATATTAGTAAACACAGGCTCTGGTGCTCCCCAAACAGCTGTCCAGTGTTTTGTGCTGTTACAGTGCTTTTTCAAGGACTGTGCTGCTGAGTCCTCGAACAATAAAATAATGAGTCGCAGCCAATCTCAGAATTCTTCCACACTACACAACTGATAGCATTTGGTATGGTCAGTGTCATGCAGCAGAAGGGGACAAGAAGATGGACACAAGTAAGTCCCTTTTATCTCTACTATACATGTTACTCCATAAATTGCTACTACATATCCACGGGTTGCAAATCAATATTCTGAGATGTTTTCTAGGGTGTGGCTGAGTTCTCTCACTGATTATTTATTCATTCATTCAGTTATTTATTTATATATGTAATATTTGTAGAATGGGACAAAATCCATTTTCAGGCATGATGGGGACCAGAGTAAGGGACAAATGAGTAAAACACAAAAGCTACAGTGTATAAGTCAATATAACACAACTGCAAATCAATTTTTCCAGCAGCCACTCACAAAAATATGATTTAAAAAACTGGGTGAGATTCACAATGTCTTTTTTTTTGTTTTTTTTTATACTGTCTCTTCTCCTGGCACCCCTGGACTGCTCCCTTATTACCTGGCATCCTATGGGATTCTGGCTGTCATCTGTCACCACCGCACCCCCTTAGGTCCTCGCCCTTTTCTCCTGTGGCCTACCCCCCACAACCGGGTGATGAGGAGCCCCCTACTCACTCACCCAGTCTGGATTCAGTTCAGGCAACGCCCCAGAGCTGGTGTTCTATCGGACGACCACCAAGCCACTTGGCCAAGATGCCTACTTTTTTCACTGGTTTTCTCCCTGTGGGCTGAGAAGCATGTAGTACCGTCAGGGGATGTACTGCGTGTGTGCCTGCCCACAGTACATCCAACGGCTGATCCTCTGCCCCCCATGTGGACACAACATTGGTGTGCCAGTCCCCAGCCACCACTAAGGGACAGGCAAGCACCCCCCACCCCAGAGAAGGACAGCTGTCTGAGGACACTCCATTCTTCTCAGGAACATCATTCCAAGAAGTGGGGCTGCATTTGTCTAAAATGAGAGGAAAAAGCAAAACATTTTTTCGATTTTAGACTAACAAGTTAAAAACTGTCTGTGTTCCTAATCATTTCAAATCTGCACAGCAACAAGCTAGGAATAATTAGCCAAATGCGTAGAAACATATGACAAAGCCAACAGACTAAGACCATTAGGTCTGTCTAGTCTACTGGCATTGCAGGGTGCTCATCATAAGCTACTGACCCGGTGTTTCTATTTTAAAACATAAGAATAGAAGATAGCAGTTGCCATTTATGCCCCTTGAGACTGTATCTTACTTCTCATTAGTAATATCATTTAACATTAACCACCCCTGTGTGCCTGGCAAGACCTGCTTTGTACACCTGCCTGCTCATTGCACATAAAACAGCTTCAGTAATCCATTCTACAAATAAGCCACCCTGTGTGTGTGTAATAGTGTTTTCTGTGATCCCCCCCCCCCCCGAACTGTCCTCCCTGGATCTGCAGGCGATGCCCCCTAGTTTTAAGTTCTCTCTCATTGTTTTAATTCTAATCCTAAAATGAATCACATCTCAGGGTCCTTTAATATTTATTTATGACTTTGATGACCAGGTAGGTACACTGGTCCAGTGGACAGTTTACAGGTACAACCCGGGCCAGAAGGCACGAATATAAGCATACAGTAGTAAAACTATTTACAAGGTTACATTTACATGTGGTACACTAGAAGCAATTACAGTAGTAAAGCTATTTACAAGCAAGCTACAGTATTTACAAAGTTACATTTGCATATAGTACATACAAGAAACACATAAAATTGTGTTCAAGGCAGCTATAAAACTCACCAGTCAGTGGAATAAAAGCACACAATTTTAAAATTTCGAGACATAGCAGGTAGACATATATACAGGGCTACCAAGTTATTTGTAGATTTAAAAATTGGGAGACACCGCTTCATATGAAGATCCACAACTAGACCTAACATACCCAAAACCAAAGGTAAAAAGGTGGGATAAAGCAGGATAGAGACAGAAAGGACAGGTGAGTGCGTGGGGTGTTACTGAGCAAGGCAGTTGCATCTGCACTTGTCCAGAATCCAGACTTTTAGGTTCTGTTTGAAGTTTAGATGGGTGTTTGAATTTTGCACGGTGGGGGGATTAACTCATTCCACAAAGTGGAAGCCGCCACTGAGAGAGCTTTCCCACCCATATTGGTGGTGGTCCTAAGTACTTCAAGGGTGGGGGAAACAGAGAGTGAAGATGTCTTGCTGGGGTTCTTGTGTAGAAGAGGGTTGAGAGAGGGGAAGTGTTTCCACACCTAAGGGTGGTGTCCAAGAAACAGTCAAAGCGACCCTGCAGGGGGAGCCAAACAAGGGAGAGATAGAGGTTGCAGTGGTGGGTTGAATAAGGGGACAATAGGGCGAAGCGGCAAATGCTGTTAAATGCTACCAAAAGTCTAGTCAGTAGGGTGGTTGAGACTCAAGAGTAAATAGTGGAGCAGTAATCAAAGATTGGGAGGAGACTACCCTTGATGATGGCCAAGCATGCCTCCTTTGTTAGGAAAGGTTTTAGTCGGTAGGTTGCTCCCAATTTTGTATTGACCCTGCTGACTTATTTGGTTTATGTGGTCTATGAAAGAGAGAGAAGGGTCAAGCGTTATCCCCAGGTATTTGAAAGAAGAGACGTTTTCCAGGGCAGGGCCATCCTGGGACGAATGAGGAGAGAGGAGTTGGTGTTGATGGTTTTATTAAGGAACGGTTTTGACCCAAACAGCATGGTCTTGGTTTTCTTTGAATTGACTAACAACTGATTAGAGGAGAACCAGTTATAAGCAGAACAGAAGTTGTGGGTGAGAACTGTGGAGATACTTGAGAGGGACTTGTCATTATGATAGATGACAAGGTCGTCCACATAGAGAAGGGAGTCACAGGTAAAGCTGTCGGCACGGAGGGAGTTGACAAATATGGAGACGATCAGGGGACCCAGGATGGAGCCCTGGGGAACTCCAGTAGAGACCGGCATGGGCGGAGAAATAGTAGATCCAATGCACACTGACTGGGAGTGTCCTGAGTGGTAGCTCTGGAACCAGTCAGTGGTCTCGACAGAGTAACCTAGGGAGGATAATTTGGATAGGAATAAGGAATGATTGACTATATCAAAAGTTTTAGATAGGTCGACAAAAACGGTGCCAGTGGCACGTCCACGGTCCATGTTGGAGACGATGTGGTTGATGAAAAGAACAAGGGCAGTGGAAGTACTGTGATGCTTACAGAAGCCATGCTGTTGGCTACATAGGAGGTTGTATTTGGCAATATGCTCATATAGTTGTTGGTGAACGATCCTCTCAAGAAGTTTACGTAGGTGGGAGAGAATGGATATAGGCCAGTAGTTGTCTGGGGAGTGGGGGTTGCCAAAATTCAAGATAGGAACTACTCTAGCAGACTTCCAGGAGTCGGGCATGGTGGAGGTAGATAAAACAAGATTAAAGATAAAGGCGTGAGGCTTGCATATAAGAGGGGAGGCCAGTTTCAGGAAGACAGGGGAGAGGCCACCGGAGCCAAGGCTGCCCCTGTTTGGTAGCTTCTTTAGCAGTGTGGATGTGTTCTTAGTGGAGATGGTAGAAAAGTAGAAAGGGGGGTGACCTGGGGCATCACAAGGGGGAAGATTTAAAGGTGGGGAGGGAATGTAGGGTCCTAGGGACAGACGATTGCAGAGGAGGGCCGATAGATCAGAGAACTTGGTATTTAGTGCATCTGTGACTGCCGAAGGGTCTGTCAGAAGGCCAGAAGGTGATCCCAGGTGAATGAAAGGACTGTGTGGGTGGGGATTTAGTAAAAAATTTATGGAGTACCAGAATTTTTTAAGATTGCCCAGGTTCTCCCTCTGGAGCCGATAGTAGTACTCCTGTTGTAATCATCTAGCCATGTATTTACATCTATTTCTTAGGTGCCTGTACTCATTCCACAGGGCTGGGGAGGGAGTCAGTTTGTGGGCAGCCCACTTGTCCCTCAACTTCATGAGTGTCAGTAAGCGTTTAGTGAGCCAGTGTGTGCTGTTGCCTCTGACACGCTGAGTAGTGGTAGGGCAGTGGCAGTCATGGATGTCCAGAAGAGCACTGGTGAAGTAGGTAGTGGCTGCGTACACATATGTGCTGGCATACAGGTCCAGCCAGTTAAAGGCCCTGATGTCCTCGAAGAGACATGAGGTATTGGAGCAGTTAAAATTCCGGAAAGAGAGGTACTTTGGTGGGGGACGGGAGGCCTTAAAGGACCAAATGGCATAAGTGGGGGAGTGGTCACTAATGGTGGCGGCTAGCGTCCCAGCTTGGACAACTCTGTCTCTACAATTAGTCATCACCCAATCGAGGAGTGTGTGTTTCGAGTTTCTGGTGTTGTAACAGGTAGGAAGAGAGATGATTTGCACCAGATTAAACTGATTCAGGAGGTTAGTAAAATCCTGTTTGTGGGCACTGAGCCAATTTAAGTTGAAGTCCCCAAAAAGGACTGGTCCTCTAGTTGGGGAGAGGATCCAAACTCTGTTAGGAGACTGCTGAGGCCTTCTACACCCCCCCATCTGGGGGGTTGTAACAGCATCCCAGGTAGAGTTTTCTTTAGTTGAACCCAGGGTGACTTCAACAATGAGCCATTTGTTGGGGGAGGCATTGTCAGAGCAGAGGGTGGTGGAAGCTGAGAGAGGTTCATTGACAAATATGGCAGCACCACCTCCCTTTCTTTTTTTTATCACTACATTATTTCTGCCACCACCTCCGCAGACCTGGCAGGGGCTATGACCCCCTCCCAGAGGGGTACATCCTCTGGCCCATCAGGGCCATCATGGGTCCTGCCAGGTCCCGGTATTTTTCCTCTGTTTTTTCTCCCACACCCACGCCCATGCAATGAGCACAGCAGCTGTTTCCACTTCTGCAGAGGCAGCCAAGCACTCTGGGCATGGGCCGAACCCCTCTTGTTGTGCACGCAACACAAATCCCCTTCCCCAAGGAAGGAGAACAGTCCTCTGGATGCTCAATCCTTACCTCCACCAGCCAACTCCTGAATGACTCGAGACCATTCCCGAACCAGGGTCACTGGCGTGGTGCGAGGTGTGGTGTCCAGTGCCTCAACCCTCAGCACCACCGGGCCAGCCTCCCTTTCTTTTGCCAGGTCAATCTTTGCACAGGAGAGTGTACCCCAGCAATTAGAACATGGTGTCTTGGTACTGTGGCTTCAGCCAGGTCTTGGTGAGGCAGAGGATGTGAGGTTTGTATAGGGAAACCCAGGCTTCAACATCAGTGTATTTTGCAGTGAGACTGCAGACGTTCATGTGGGTAACTTTTAGCCCTGGGGATTTGACTCAAATGGCATCCATAGAGGTGATGGAGGATTGTATGGGTCCAGGATTGGACTCAGTGTCTCTTGCCAATAAGAGCAGTGAGAGAAGGAGGCAATGGGGCACTGTGGACAGGAGAAAGGAGGGGAAGGGAGTGGAAAAGTAGGAAGGGACTGAGTAGATGGTGCTCAAGGTTTGTTAGGAAACAGGGGGGGTCCTGAGAGGGGAAAACTACCACCTTTAAGGAAGGGGATGGGTGGTACAAATAGGGTGGCAGACAATGGAGAAGTGGAGGAGGCCTGACTGGTCAATGGATAGTATACCAGCAGTGAGGTCAACAATCAATAGGATGTCATCAGAGAGGCAACCACAAGGGATAGGAATAGTGGCTTCATAGTGGCAGGAGACGGTAGTTGAAGGGTGACAGAAAGGGGCCTGCCCGTGTGATGATTGAGTTTAATACCAGTATAGTGGCAGGTGTCTGATTGCAGAAAATGGCCTCAGCAGAGTGAGAAACTCTTCCCTGCTTGGCAACTAAGGTGTACAGAGAAGGTGGCGGCCCAGGTTGGGAAGAGTTAGGCCCCAATATAAATGCAGATGCAATCCCAGCAAGATAGGGAGAGGACTCCATTACACAAGCGGTAAAGTGCAGGCAAAGAGGCAGGAGATAGCAAGAGTTACCAGGAGACAACCAGAGATCAGCAATCGGTGATGACACCAGTCGCAGTACTGATCTGACAGGAGACAAATGAGTTATAGGGAGACAGCCAGAGATTAGCAATCAGTGATGACAAAAGGACACCGTAGAGATCGGAAACCTGAGGAAAAAGAAATTAGGCAAGCTAAGCTGGTGAAGGGTTTAGGAGGAACAGAAGCAGAGAAAAAGGGTAGAGGCAATAAGGAGCTGCAGGGAGCAGCAGGGATGGAGAGAGAAATAAGCCTGGCCAAATACCAGGGAGATTAGGATCTGTGCCTGGCTGGCTTGTCACAGAGGTGACAGGTGGGCAGGCAGGATAAAAGATTAGGGGATAAAAAGCCTAACTAATTAACCAACAGCAGTCACTAGAGTTAAGAACTGCAGTTGTCAAAATATGTCGGTTTGCGAGAGGACTAACCGGTTGATTAAGATTTCACACAGGGCATGTCCTTACTGAGAGGTAGAGCATTTAAAGAGTGCCGGGGGTGGAAGGGTGGGCCAAAAAATCCTGGTAGCAGCAGAGGAGGAGAACTGCGGCCTGAGTGAAAGATTAGCAACAGCCACAACAGGCAAGGTTGGACCACAGAAAATCTTGTTTGAAAAAAGGCGCCAAAGCCCCCAGAAGAAGCTAGCTGACTGCGCTGAGCTCAGCTGTCCATACCTTGATTGTTGGGTGGGTGGGCTTCTGGCCACAGGTCCAGGGGCAGCGATCTGCATTGGAGGGCCACAGTTGAGGGCTACCTGAGGAGGGAGGAAGGGAAGACTAATTAAAATAGTAGCAGAAATAAAAGGAGTGGGTGGTAGTTAGCCTATGTGGGGGTGGGCGGAGTGGGCTGGAAGGGGGTTGAACAAGAAGGCTAGAGCAAGATGGCTGGAGGGAAGGAGAAAGAATCAAATAGTTGGAGAGAAAACCAGGAGTAGAGGGGGAGGTGCGGATGGCAGGGGATCCAGCAAGGGAGCTCAGAATAAGTGGATTCTAGCAAGTCTAGATGGCTGGAGGGGAACAGAAGTGGAGAATAACAGGGAGAAACAGCAGGAGACAAGAAATCAGGGTGGGAGTGAAATAGAGCAGTCGGGAAAAATGAAACAGTCAGCAGTAAACTTTAACAAATGGAACAGGTATTGAGGGTCAGAAATTAATTCAGATTACTTGATCAGGTCACTAATTAAATTCCTGTCTTTGAGAAGGCTTAGAGAAATTACAAGCAATCAGAATCAAAGGCAGGCTAAATTCTAGAGTCAGACTTAAAATTCTTAACTGAAGGTATGGTGAATGCAAATGCAAATAAGACCAAAATTATGGCTACAGGCTAAAAAAATATAAAACTAGTAACAGGTTAAAAAAATTCTGGTAACAGCAGCAGAGGAGGAGAAATGCGGTCTGAATGAAAGATTAGCAACAGCCGTAACAGGCAAGGTTGGACTGCAGAAAATCTTGTTTGAAAAAAGGTGCCAAAATGCCCAGAAGAAGCTGGCTGACTGCGCTGAGCTCAGCTGTCTGTACCTTGATCATTGGGTGGGTGGGCTTCTGGCTGTGGGTCCAGGGGCAGCGATCTATGTTGGAGGGCCCTGGTCAGGGGCTACCTTGATTGTTGAGTGAGTGGACTTCCGGCTGGGGGTCCAGGGGCAGCGATCTGTGTTGGAGGGCCCTGGTCAGGGGCTTTCTTGATTGTTGGGTGGGTGGGCTTCGGTCCGCAGGCCTAGGGGCAGCTGTCTGCATTGGAGGATCCCTGTCGGGGTCTACCTTGCTGGTTGGGTGGGTGGGCTTCTGGCCGTGTGTCCAGGGGCAGCGAACTGCGTTGGAAGGCCCCGGTCAGGGGCTACCTTGATTGTTGGGCAGGTGGGCTTCTGGCCGCGGGTCCAGGGGCAGCGATCTACTTTGAAGGGCCCCAGTATTTACATCGTTAACAGGTCACCTCTCACCCTCCTCTCAAGACTAAACATACCTAAATTCCAAAGCCTGTCCTTACGTGTTTTGCTTTCCAGATCCCTTTTACCCCATTATCATTTTCAGTAAAATGACCAGGATTATTAACAACACTCCAACTGCAGCCTCAAAATGCTCTGTAAAGAGGGGCAATAACATCCCTTGTTCTGCAGACAAAATTTCTCCTAATACTCTACAGTTAATATTCGATTTGCCTTTTAGTTTTTCACAACTTTTTCATACTATTGCCCCTATTTAGATCTTGAGTTAGCACTCCCTAATCCCTTCACTCCATCTACCGCAGATAACAATAAGTAGCTCCCATATTTTTTCCACCTAAGTGTAACACAAATAACTTCCCAACATAAAGAGTGACCATTATCAGGATTTTGTCACCCAAGTTAAGTCATGGTTCTCTGGTCTATTACAATGCTCATTGGAATGAAATGTTAGAGTAAAATATAGCCTGCAATAACATTTGCAGGGTTGCTCTTTTAGTTAGTCATCTGACCAATCACTGCTTGTTATATGTAGAACTTAGTTTTGTTTTCCACTCTGGGTAAACATTCAATTGAGCTTAGTTGCTTTATTGATCGTCCAGTTAGAAATCAAACTCCCATTTATTTACCTAATCTGTTACAACCAATGTTTGCTTCTCAAAATCTGTAAGTCATTGCTTAGAGAAGCAAAAGTTACAGGTAAAATGGGCCAAATGTTATTCAGCTATTTTGCCCTACTTTATGGAACACTTTATAGTTTGAAAAACTGTTTGTCATGTTTAATTCAAATCTGTATTTAAAGATATCATGTTGCACTCTTTTGCATGTTAATGTTATAACTGTTGAATGTGCAACAAATCTTTTATCTGTTTTATTTATACTGTGTACTAATACGTACCTGGGTTGTGCCTGAAAGTAGAAAATACATGTCTAGAACTTTTACCTGGTTAGCAAAGACTAAATGTAGAAATACATTTCCTGTTTTTGGGCCCAACTAGTTACCAAATCTTTCTTTTTTTCAACTTACTGCACTTTCTCGAGTTAGGACAGCACCCCTTCAGCCCCACCCACGCACACAGCCACCATCGCGGCAATTTTGAGGCCAGCCTCCACCTGGTGTTTCTCCCTGGCTTACCCCACAGGGGAGCCTCCCCTTACCCCTGCCAACGCTACGCTTGGTGTCTGGGTAGGGAGCCCCAGGTCAGCTATGTGGGGTAGTGGCGTGATGGGGCATCATTAAGACCATCCGGCAGGGTTTTTCTTCCAGAGTTCTAGGAGGTGTGGCGTGCAGTGATGCTGTGGCATCAGCAGGCCATGTGAATGACTCACCTCCTGTTACCAATTTGTGTCTCTGGTGACAGGACATTCTGTGGTCGCCCAGTAGCCCTGCACTGGGGACACCCCCCCCCCAAGAGGTGGAGAGTGTGCAGCAGCCACTCAATCCACCTGCCTCAGGCTGGCCCTCCAGCAACTCGGGTCTGCTACTGAACCCGGGTCACTGGTGTCACAAGCAGTAACTAGCTACTGCTGTGCTGGCAGGCTTGCCTGTAGCTACCAAATCTTTTATTTTCTCTTGGATATCCACTATCTCACCCAATTAATTTTATCATGAAGGTCACTAATGTAAATGTTTAACAATACTGGGCCCAATACACAACCCTGTGGGACCCCATTTGTTACGTGACACTCACTGGAGGCAAACCTATTTATCTTTACTTTCTGCTTTCTATCCCCAGGCAGTCTGCAGTCCAGTCTATCACATTACCAGTAATCCCAATAGTTTCCATTTTAGTTTTATTTATTTCTAATTTTTGGCCAAGAAGGGCACAGTCAGCTGTGATAGTTTGTTTCCAGGAGCGTCGTTGGGAGTGGGTTACATGGACTTGTTTTATTGATGAGATTATGCTGGCAGTGACACTGGGGAAGCTTCATTGAGAAGTGTCATGGGATCTTTAACTGCCTCCTGGACAGTGACCATATATGGCAGAAGGGACCTCAGTTTAATGTCTCATCTGAAGGATGGTACCTAAACTGTGCAGCACCCCCTTTGTACTGCAGTGTCAGTTATGGGTAGTACCCCAAGTGCCTGGTGTGTGAACAAGCACTGTTTATCATATACTATCCATGTCAAAAGCTTCACAGAAATCCAAGAATATTGTGTTCACTGGTTGTCCCCTGTCTTAATTCTTACAGTACTGGTTTATAGTGTATGGTGAGGGCTTGTTCGGCATGGAAACCATCTTAGCCGAAACATTGTTTTACCACAGTTAAGAGGTCATGGAACACGACAATACCACACTGTGGTACAACAGCATTTTAGCTTGTTTTAAAAGTGCATGAGCCACGCTGTTCAATAGAATAGCTCTGGCAACAGAAATGGCAGGATCAACCAGATAGTAAGTCAGGGTGGCAGCACCGATCACTCGAACCCACGACTTCTGCAGGATCAACCAGATAAGTCTTAAAAATGCAGGATCAACAGAATATTTAAAAAATACTCAAATAAAGAAAGTGATTCTTCCTGACTTAGTTATCTCACTTAGCAAGGAATACCACCTAATGTTTTTTTTTTCTGCAGATCTTACCCACATAAAGCAATCAACCAATAGCAGCCTATGCTGTAGATGTAGGTACGACTGGACCCCAGCAACCACACTACTGACCCCAGCAACCAGCACTGAAAACCGGAATGAAATGCAGCAGCAAAAATGTACTTTTCTGTTTGAAAAACACTAAAAGCTTCTTCACTTTATTTTTAGGGGCACCATACACTATCAAAAATAGTGGATGGGCAACTCTGCGCCCAACCAGTGAGTTGTGCCACCTCGGGGCTCTGATTCCCATGGACCTCTCGAGCTTCATTCTCGAGGTCACTGGTAATCTGAACCCCTCAGTGGTACAACACACTGGTTGTGCATAGTTGCCCATCTACTATTCTCTATGTAAAAACTGAGTAAGTTGGTCATACATGACATACCCTTAATAAACCCATACTATGACTTTCCTTTACACCAAATTCCTGGTTGTGATTTGATTTCCACTATATTTACAATGTATTTACGAGGATAGCTCAGCTGAGATGCAATATCTTGTTTTCACTGTAGTCATGGTTCCTTCTCAATTGAGAGTAAAAGTCTACATTCCTATTGTTCTTCTTTCTGACTGATTTACGTTGAAATAGGGATGCTTTTCCATTTCTAAGAAGAAAGACAGATACATTTGTGGAGTTCTGCCTTCTCAAAGATAATGTATAAGCAGTCACTTCTAGGCAGCTAAGGCAATCTACCACACCATTCAGCTTGCCTGTTAGTTGGATTGATATAGCTGGGTTTGAGTAGAAAGGGCTAGTTTTTATAAATCCAGGGTCTCCTGACAGTCTTGATGACCTAGCATCCTGTTACTCGTTCAGGAAGAACATTGCTGTGGTGATGTCTGGGTTCACCTGTACTGTCTGGTCTGCCACCAGCAGATCAACTGCCAGGAGGGCATGGCATATGACCATGAGAACCTGCACATTTACTGTATGTACAGGGTGGATTCCTTTTTGGACCACTTCCTAGACAGCATTGTCTGACCATGATGGTCTTTCTGTCCTGTCAGGGAGGTGTCCATGGTAACTTGCAGGGTAGGACAAGGAGGTTGGAGGAACATCCTCACTCTCAGGTTCTGTTGAACCTGCCACCAAGATAGTGCATCCAGTAGCAAAGACATCACTGTAATATTTTGTTCCATGGAGTTCCAGGCACTGGAGCAGAAGTTTGGTGTCTACATTAGGCAGTTAAACTAACTGCAGGGAACACTGAGGCTAGGTGAACCATGGTAAAGGGAGTAAGGGAGGAAACTTAGCTAGTGCTTCCACTAAACTGGAGACTGGTAGCAGTAAGAGGGCAAAATAAGGTTAATGTTCAATAAGGAGTAGTGGGTCACCGGGGTGGGGGGTGGTGGTGCTGGAGAGAGCAACATGGCTGCACGTACTTTTTCATAGCTCCACTACGACATGCTAAATTGGCTTTTTTTTGTCTTATCTGCTTTAATCGTTTCATTCAGAAGGTCGAATGGCCACACAGAAGGGCTCAAAGCTAAAGGAAGCTGCTGAAGCTAGATTTGAACAGATGTATAAGTTTATTTGCCCCAAAATTGGAATCAGGAAGGTAGCTCTGCATCTGGGAGCAGCTCCCACCAGGAGCGATGTCCTACTTAGCAATGTTGCATCCAGAACCGGGCGCTAAGACAAAGAACCCACAAAAGCCAACTTTGGTTTCTCTGCAAACTTACTTGGTGGAGTTACAAGTGGACATGAAGGATTCATTTGTGAAAGTGCAAACTTCTCTCTCTGAGATCTCTCAGCATTGCAGCAGTACTCAAGCCAAGGTTGTGATTATTGAGGAGCGGGTTGATGCAGTTGAAAATAAAAGGAACGACTTGCTGCGAGGGTCCTGATTGTGGAAGGGGTGGTTAATGCTTCCCTCCATGAACAACTGAACACAATGGCAAAGTTAGAGAAAATTGAGAATACTCTTTTGCTGAAAAATTTGAGACTGATTGGGCTCTCAGCAAACATTCCAGATTTCGACCTGAAGACAGAGGTAGAGAAAATTTTAACAATGGCTTTCTCACCTGAACAACTTGTGGCTTTGGACTCGGTCTTTAGGCCGTAACACAGACAGAAGCAAGGAATAAATGTTTTACAAGAGCCTTTGACAAGATATATAATATGTATTTTTGCCTCTATAGATCAAAGAAACAAAATGCTCCATGCTGTCATATTAAAGAAAAGTGTTTTGTATGGTGGCAATAAGATCCATTTCTATCTGGATTTTTGTCTCACTACACAGAGACGAAGAAAGTATTTTCTCATTTTGAGAACTAAATTTCTTCAGGCTGGGGTAACTGCCATTCTACAAGCCCATGTGAAGCTTAAAGTTATCTTCCAGAGTAAGGATTATTTTTTTGATGATGTGGATGCTGCAAGGGCTTTCTTTGAGAAAAATGTTGCCTTACCTATGGATCTGGGACCTGATCAGGATGAATCGGAGGAGGATGAAATGGCAGATAATACCAAGTATATTCCTATGTCCACGTGACTGTAGTCTCTTTCGGACATGACTTCATGAATTAAGGACAGCTTAACTCCACTTAAATTGGCAATGAGGCTACTTGCCTGACTTGACAAACTTTTAGTTTCATTCTTTCAGTTGGGAGTCATAGCTTGGAGCATGGAAAAAGAAACATAATTTAGATATATAAATTAAGAAATGCTTTTAGTTTATGTCTTGAATGGATTTCTTTTACCCCATCAAAAGCTGAGATTTATACTTTTTGGTTTTTCATGAATGTTAATTTTTTTGAGATGAGCTGTACTGAATTAATTGATTTTTTTTTAAATTTTCTCTCTGAATAAAAATTAAAAAGTATAAAAAAAGGAGAAGTGGAAAAGGCAATAGTGGGGAAGGATCTCAGGGTCTGCAGGCAATATGAAAAATAAAGTAAGGAGAATGGGAAACAAGGGTAAGAGAGAGAGAGAGAGTGATAGAGATATTGGGGAAGATCTGCAAGGGGAGTTAAAAAGAGGGAAGTGGTGATGGTTGGTGATCTGAAGCTGCTGTATATAAACTGGGACATTCCAGCAGCAAGGTGCACCAGAAGTCAAGCCCTGTTGGATACAGTGCAGGACTGCAAGCTGGTACAACTGATTAAGGAACCCACTAGACAGACAGACACTCTGGATTTGATGTTCACCACCTCTGAGATGGTTAGTGTAGTGAGAGTAGGGGAGCCACTGGGGTCTAGTGACCATAACTCCATTTGGTTTGAGCTGGCCCTTGGGATCAGAATGCCCTTATGAAAAGATGAAGTCCTAGACTTCAGCAGAGCAGACGTCAACTGGACGAGGGAGCTGGTCTGAGACAAATTGACCAGGGTGGACAGCATCTGAGGCATAGAGGAAAGGTGCAGGGCAATTAAGGGAGGCCATTCTTGAGGAAGCAAAGTCATGCATGAGAACTGTTGCAAAATTGCAGAATTGTTGCAAAGCAAAACAGGCACAAGTGACCAATGTTTTTTGGAAAGGGTCAGGGAGGGCCAAAAAAAAATACTTTCGCCAGGAACAGGAAAAAGCGTGGTGGTGGGGGGACTGGAAGAGAATCAAACAAAACTAAGGAAGCACAGAGGACAGTCAGGGAGGCACGGGTAGACACGGAGATGTGTATTATGGAGGGGATAAAGGGTGGGGGAAAAACAATTCTTCAGATATATTAAGGAAGCAGGGAAGGGGGTATTGTTAGGTTATGGGAGGGAGCTAGAGGAAGAGGAACAAAAAATAGTCATCCTTAATGATTACCTGTGCTCTGTCTTCACAAGGGAAGAAAGTGAGCCCCTGCATGAGAGTGGCATCAAGGGGCATGATGTGATAATCCCATGGACCACAGTACCAATGACAATAATCTCAAACACATTCTGCCAAAAACACTTGCACTGTGGTGAAAACACCCCACATGCCACAATACTGAAACGGAAAGCAAAAAAAACAAAAAAAAAAACCACACACACACAGGAATGAGCCCACACAGCTGTCATGATTGCCAAAAAACATTTATTAACAGCACATAGAAACTCCCAGGATACTGAAACCCACACTGCCCAGCACTACAGCTATACAGAACAAATCTACACAGTCAAACACGAGATGCACATATACATCATTATCCCCAATGTGGGGGGCTTCGTCACCTGCACCCCCTAAGTCAGGGGACTTTAGCCCCCACATCCCCATATTCTATATAACGAACTCCAGTCTGCCCAGCAATGGAAAAACAGGAATGTCACATGTAGCCATATGTTCCATGGGACGTTCTGTCATGTAACATTTTCCCATCAGTATTTTTGCAGCGGTATTCTGACAGCGACATATTTGCCGGCTACCTCATCAAGGCAGCTGTTAGGATAGCTGCTGAAATGAGG
Organism: Neoceratodus forsteri; assembly: GCA_016271365.2. Taxonomy (NCBI): domain Eukaryota; kingdom Metazoa; phylum Chordata; order Ceratodontiformes; family Ceratodontidae; genus Neoceratodus; species Neoceratodus forsteri. The sequence continues at coordinate 272,725,165 of CM057454.1, forward strand.
CAGCCAGTGTTTGCCAGAGAAAGGGTTCAGAAGGGGCTTGAAGCCCTAAAGGTAGATAAAGCTCCAGGGTCGGATGGTATGCACCCAAGGGTGCTCAAGGAATTGGCTGCAGGACTGGCTGAACACCTAGTAGGGCTATTCAATAGCAAATAGCTCAATTCAGACTTGGGTAGTTCCAAAAGACTGGTGGGTAGTGTGGGGGACAAGGAGCAACCAGGGTATTACAGACCTGCCAGCCTTTCCTCTGTAGTAGGTAAACTGATGGAGTCACTGATTAAAGAGAACCTTGTGGATTACCTAGAGAGCAATGGTCTACATGATAGTAAACAGCCTGGGTCTGTGGAAGGAAGGTCTTGTCAGATCAACCTGATAGTTTTCTTTGACTGGGTTACAAAGGTAGTAGATAAGGGCCATGCTGATTTTGACTCAGTGCTGCACAGAAGATTGCTGAAGAAGCTAGAAGATCACGGCATGGCTAGGGGCATAGATGAGTAGAAAACTGGTTGAAGGAGAGACAGCAGAGGGTGGTAGTAAATGGGATCATATTGGAAGAGAGGGAGGTCACAAGTAAGGTGTGCAGAGTCGTGTCCTGGGTCCTACCCTTTTCAGTATGTTCATTATCTGCATTGAAAAGGGCATCTAGGATAAGTTGTGTCTCTTTGCAGAAGATACAAAGCTCTGTGGTAAGGTAGACAGTGATGAAGGAATCTGGGAGATGCAGAGAGATCTACAAAGGCTAAAGAGGTGGTCTGAGATTTGGCAGTTGAAATCCAGTGCCACAAAATGCAAGATTATGCACCTGGGGGGAAAAACGGGATAGAGTACTGGATCGGAGGGGTTAAAGTGAGCATTACGGCAGGGGAAGAGACCTGGGAATCATCATTAGTGACTCCCTAAAGCAATCAAACCAGTGTAACAAAGCTTATAGTAAGGCTACTAGGATGCTGGGGTGTATTTGAAGGGGTATTAACAGTAGGAAAAAGGAGGCATTACTACCTCTATATAGGTCACTGGTGAGGCTGCATCTGGAATACTGTGCTCAATTCTGGAGTCCTCACTTAAGGATGGAAAGGAACAGGCTGGAGATGGCGCAGTGCAAAGTGACCAAGATGATTCGAGGCCAACAGGTCAGATCTTATGAAGATCATCTGAAAGCACTAAACATGGGCTCATTAGAGACCAGTTGAGAAAGGGAGGATATGATAGAAACAGAGACCATAACAGCAGAAAAAGACCAGAGGTTCATCCAGTCTGTCCATATTCCCTATAATCCCTGGAACCTATTGACCTAACCATTCTCCTCCCTGCTCTTGTCACTCCAGGCGACCACTATTCCCTTCATTCTATGTGCCTTTGAGAAAGGACCTTTGTCCGAAACGTGTCAAGTGTGCAGCTGTGTCTAGTGTTTTGGAATAAACTCTTTTTGCTATTGGACTTTTGGAGCCTGTGTGATGCTTATCTGGTTAGTGAGTGCCCATGTTCTGCTGTATGCATCCCTTCATTCTATCCCATGCCTGCTTGAGTCCCCTGACTGTGTTTGCACCCACCACGTCGGATGAAGTTTCAGCTACCTTTTCCATAAAGAAAAATAATGATAGAAATCTTCAAGTTCCTGAAGGAAATAAACAAGGTGAACTGCAGGCAACTATTTAACAGGAATACAAAGTCAAAAATCTGAGGTCATGAGTGGAAACTGGTGGTGGTGGTGGGGGTGGGGTAGGTTTAACAGGAATATGAGGAAGTTCTGTTTTATGGAAAGGGTGGTGGAGCCATGGAACAGTCTACCAGCAGAAGTAGTGGGTGCCAAGATCATAAATGGCTTCATTCATGGCTAGGACAGAGTGAAGGGTCTGGTGATTGCTCACATTGGTAGCAGTAGGGAGGAGATCAGGGGGTGGGCCGGAAGGGATAAAACCCCATATGGATAGTAGGTCCTGGAGCAGATAGGGAACTCTGGCAGACTAGATGGACCTTCGTCTTTTTTTTCTGCTGTCATTATCTATGTTACCACATCCCACATTTGAGACCACTGTTCCTGGAGGTACAACTGAACAGGTCTCCCATAAAGTCACATGATTTGTGCTCAAGAAACTGCAAAGGTGATTGAGGCCCCTTATGCCCAGGACATAAGAAAACATCCTTGCTGTGCATGACTGCACACTTCAAGGAATTCAGGAAAGGCATTGAGGTCCGTCTGAAGTATGATCTGGGTGAAGAAGAGCCTTTTCTTGAACTAAATCTAGTTGTGCCCAAATTTAACATTTTGTTCTGAGTCAGATGGAAAACAGTCCTATTTAGACTTGTGAGAAACCCTAGTTACCCGAATGTTTTCTCTTATAAGGTCTGGAGCCCTCAACATCCCCTGAGATGTGCTAATTTTGATCAGTCAGCCAGTCAGGTACAGATACATTGAGACTACCACCAAAAGACATTTGGTAAACACAATGGGAGCAGAGCAGAATCCAAATGACAAGACTCTGTACTTATGCATGTGTGCCATTTTTCTCAACCTCAGAAATTTTTCGTGGGTCATCTTATTGGGGTGTGAAAATGTGCATCTTTCACATCTAGGGTGCAAAACCAATCTCTCTTGTATGGATGTTCCCTAGGAATGAAATTATCCTTAAAGGAAAACTGTCCAAAACAGTGCTGGCAATTACCAGGGCTGCAAAAATGCCTGCTTAGCACAATCTTAGTATTTAAATATGATAGGAGCTGACCTTTGCCAAGTAATTTGTGGTGTTTCTTGCCTGTATGGTGGACTCCTCTACTGTCCCTGATGCACCATTTGGATATTGCTGCCACACTGGAAGACAGAGCTTGACCAGCATAATTCCCTGACCTTCCTGCTGTGTGCCAGAATGCCAATTCATGATGAGCGGGGCACATTTTCAGCAAGGAAAAATAAATAGCCTGGCATGTAAAGGTCATCCAGCTGTACCTCTAGAAACAACTCCTGTTAAATACTGAGCAGTGTAAGCAAGTTAAATTCATAATGAAAGTTCCAGCTCCGGGGTTTGGGCATGTGCAGTAGTGCTAGGCTCGGTGAAAATGTGCCCCGCTCATCACGAATGAGCAATCCGGCACACAGCAGGAAGCTCAGGGAGGCAATTAGCATAGTAGTTGCGGCTCTGGCTGCTACCCTGTGTGAAATGGCGCCACACACTCGGGAACATAAAATAAAGATTGCTACTGAATGTCATGCCCTGCAACTGAAATGCCAGTCTCTCACTGCAAGTTGGCAGGTGAGTAGACACTGGGAAGAAAATTGGGATTATGACAGTTTTCCTTTAAAGAAGCCATTCTGAATTTTTGGTGCATCAGGTGACTGTTTTAGCCCTTGAGATACAGAATTTTCTGCCACCCTCCTAATTTCCTTTTAGATACCCCTTTTGAGGGGCACTAGACAGCCATGCATGTGACAGAATGTGTCAATGAACAGCTCCAGTAGGGCTTGAGATTAAAAGTAAACATCTTACCTTTCAAAGTGGTTTTATGACTTTCTGTTTATAACAGTTTGATAGAACTAATTGTGCCGAGCAGTTTGATATCATTTTTAGTATGGGGAGACTAAAAGGAACAGTCACTGGTCCTGGACAAAAAGGAACACAGCAGTCGCAGCAGGCCCAGACAAGTACAGCTGAGAAAAGTGGCACCTGCAGCTTGAGTGGCGCACATGAACCTCTGCCATGGGACTTGGTGCTGCAGGCGGTGAAAGAAATTAGCAAAAAGATCGAGCGGATCCTGAAGAGAATGGGGGTGCAGGATATTAAGATTGATGGAGCAGTGTCCACAGCTTATGAGGCTGCTGACAGATCTGGCCACAAGCAGAATTCACAGAAATGACCATTGAAAATGGACATTTTAAATACCACCTGGAAATACTGGAAAATTTGAAAAGGGGAATGAACTTAGGAGCATTGGGTTTTCCTGAAGGTGAAGAGGGGGAAGATCTCCTTACACTTATTAGAGCTTAGCTTTCAGAATCTGTCCCACAGCACTTCAGTTTTTCGACCACAATCAAATCAAGCAAGCATACTGAGTGAATTTCAAAAGGGCCTAATCCAGCAGAGATTTACAGGACCCGATTCACAAAGGTCAGCACAAGCTGCGCCAAAAGCAGCTTGTGCCATTCACCAGTGCACCAAGGACCCTGTGCCTGATTCACTATTGGGAATGGTTCTGGTGGCAAAGTCCCACAGCTTGCGGCAAAGGTGGGTGTGCACCAAATGGACGGTGTATCTGCAGGTTTGCCAGAAGCTGCAGGGTAGTCGGGCAGCAGCTGCACCCATGGACAACAAGGAGCACAACCCAATGCCCCAGCACGTATCACCCTCCCTGGTGGTCTAGTGTACCCCCTGCCCCAATCCCTCTGTTATTAATAATAATTATGTCCCTAGTGGCCTAGCAGACTCCCATCTCCATCCCCGATCTGCCTGAAGAATATGATATCTACATTCCCTAATGGTCTAGTGGATCCCCCCACCCCAGCAGGCAGTGACCCACCACCCCACTTCCCGCATCCCTGACCCAGTGACCTACACAGCCCTCCTGTCTCCACCACAGCTGGCTGTCAATTGAGCTGTCAAGGAGCACATACTACAGTACTGGTTCAAATTCTGTTACTGCTGTAGCTATCTGTGTTGTTTTAATTATCATATTGGGTGTTTCTGATTTACATGCTGCTGGTAAGATCCATGGTATGACGTAGTCTATGTCACAGTTCTACTGTTCTGTTGTTGACACACTGCATCCATGTGCTAATACAGAACTCTGAGGTTTGTCAGGGACATAAACTGCATCATCAGTATCAGTGGCTCAGCAGGTAGCACACTTGCCTGTGGGGCCGGGAGATCAGAAGGCTGTAGGTTCTATTCCCACACCAGGCACTTGGGTTAAATCCCAATGCTTACACTGTAGTGCAGCATGAGGCAGGCGCTGCACTCCTGAGGTGCTGTCTTTCAGATGAGACGTTAGACTGAGGTCCCATCTGCCTGTTCTGGTGGTGGTTCAGGTGGATGTTAAAGATCCCATGGCACTTCTCGAAAAGAGTAGGGGAATTTTATTGAGAAAATTTGGACTTCATTACAAAATTGCACACACAAATCCATTACAGTACAATAAACATCTTGTCCAGGCTAATCAAAACAAAAAAAATAACACAATAGTTCCATAACATATATATATATACTACATGAGACATACATTATGTTAAATTCCATACATCACTATTGATCCATAACTAAATAAATTGCCTCCTAGATTTGTGTTTAAAGTCTACCTGCTTGACAGCAGTTACTGCCTTACTAATGTTATTCGCTATCTCCTGTTGTGGTATCCACTTTTGCTGTAGAGCTAATAGGCATCTAGCCTGCCATAAAAAATATCTAATCAGTACTAATACAATGCACATAGTTTCTACATTGTACTTGGTATTTGTTTGTTTGTTTGTTTGTTTAAAATTTTATTTATATACAGGTTAATCTGATTGGGGAAAATCCCCATTTACAACAGATACCTGTGGCATTTACAATAAACAGACAATACAAAATAAAACAAAATACAAAATCACATTTACCTAAAAACAATTACAACAAACATTTAAGTAAGAATACAATTCCAGTTTAAAAATATGCAGATCAGAAATTTCAGTCATATGTCGAGGTAACTTGTTCCATATCCGCTAAACTGTTCTGTAACACCATACTCCCATACGATTCATAATTTGTATCATAGGCAACTTTTAGTAGTCCTCCTAAGAATGTCTGAATATATGGAATCAGAATTATGACATATCAAATTTCGTAAAGGATGCACTTTTAAATATATCAAACCGTGACATATAGTAAGCCAAATATAATCCCTTCGTGATATTGGATCTAACCAGCCAAGTTCCTGATAAATTACACAATGATGGACTCGAGGTCCATTATTTAAGATACATTTCCCCAATCTATAATAAGTCTGGTCCAGTTTGTGTAAATATTTTTTATAAGAGTGAATATATAATGATAAACCATAGTCTAGTACAGGCAACAACAATTGTTTTACTAATCTGATCTTAACATCCCTAGTCAAACATTGACACTCTTCTTAATGCCCCCAGTCTTTGATTGACTTTTTTTATTTGTGACAAAATATGATCTGAAAAAGAAAAGCGATAATCAATCAAAACTCCCAAATATTTATAAATATTAACCCCTTGTACTTTATTCCCATCCAAAAAACTAATATTGAAGTCAGTTATTTCATTCTTAGGTCCTACTGAAAAAATCATACTCTGAGTCTTCCCAGTACTTATCAAAAGTCCGGAATTTCTTATCCAAGTTTCAATATTGGAGCAGTCTGTCTGTAGTCGCTGCCTCAGTTCCCCAGGATCTTTAGCAGATGCAACTAATACTATACCATCTGCATAAAGTCTAACATCAGAACCAACTACATAAGCAGGGAGATCATTAATGTAGAGATTAAATAACATAGGGCCCAAAATTGACCCCTGGGTACACCACGGTTCAAGTCCAAGGTATTTAAAGACTCATTGGTTCCAATCATAATTTCTGAATGTGTAAGCCTAGAAAAAAGAGGTTCATGTCATTCTTCTGCCAGTGTTTCCCAAAAATCATGTGCAAAGTTACAATTAAGAAATAAGTGCTGTTGTAATTCAATGATTTAGACACAAGATTCTCTTGGGCAATATCTGTCAGTAACAGTTTTGTGCTTGTTGTTCTCCCTCACGCTTAGCATGTCAATGTTTCCAGTCCACATGCTATCCCACACATAAGGTGTGATTCTAGTGTTTGAGAGTTGCTTTAGTACCCAAGTGTAATGGTCTTGGGGGCACAATGGAAAATCCACAGTAGTCTGAAACCCAGACCTCCATATGTGGTCATATAATGCCTTCCTGCTTGATACAGTAAAATCTCTAGGTTTGAAACCCCAGGAAACAGCTTGTTTTAATACCTCCAACCCATATGCTATAATTCCAGGAACCTTTCCTAATAGTCTATTCCTACCCTTTTCCCATAATGTAATACAGGGTAATAGCCAAACAGCCATAGTGAGATAAAAGGTTTCCACCCTTTCTCCCTAGGTTTCAGAGCCCACCCAAAATTGTAATCCAGAAAAATACTAAAAAAGAAAGCCACAGGGTTTATCATTCCTACACCCCCTTCTGCAATAGGTCTGTATGTTATTTTTCTTTTTATGGGATTTAGACGGGACCTCCAAAACCCTTGAAAGAAAACACTGTACAGGCGAGTAAAGAATTTTGTGGGAGGGGGAAAAACATGACATAGATATAAAAAAATTGGTACCACCAGGGACTTGATTAAATAAACTCATTTTTTTCCCCATCTGTTGCTGTTTCCAGGCAGATACTGTATTAGTCTATCAGCCCTACACAAGGTTACTTCCCAGTTCAAAGATTGTGCATCACTGGGTCCAAACATAACACCTAAGATTTTAATGGGATCAGGAGAAATCTTAATTCCAGCTATGGTCCCTGATTCAGGAATTGGGGTAGAACCTAGGGGTAGGCCTCTACTTTTACTAAAATGTATCTGATATCCTGATAACCTGGCATAATGGTTCAATGTGTTTAACAGGGCCCCTTCATTAGTGTCACGATTTACTGTGAGGACCAAATCATCGGTATATGCCAGAATTTTAACTGGTGAGAGGTTATGTACTCCCTGTGACCCTAACACATCAGAACACTGAATAATGGCTCTAATTAGCATATATATCCCAAAGCTGTATAAAAAGGGACTTAGGGGTCAGCCTTGCCTCACACCTCGTTTTACTGAAACCTGTTTCCCCAACCATCTGTTGACATTGGGAATAATAACATCCACAGTGTAAAAAGTTTTGATCCAATTTATAAATTTCACAGGGATTCCAAAAGCTTCAAGCACAGAAAATAAAAACTGGTGGGCTACCCTGTCAAATGCTTTCTCTTGGTCAATCCCTATTACCCATCCTTGTACACTGTTATTTTCCCCCAGAGAGAATAGTTCCCTCAGCAATATAAGATTGTTGTTTTGGTGTCTACCTGGGATGCCACATGTCTGTTCTGGACTAATTTCTTTAGCCACCTTAACGAGCCTAGCAAGTAGAATTTTAGCAATAATTTTGTGATTCCTATTGAGTAAACTTAATGGTCTCCAATTGTTTACATCATTAGCGGGGCCTTTTTGTGAATAAGTACCAGAGCTGCTTCCTGCATTGATTTTGAATATTTGGCCTTGGATAACTTATCATTAAAATGATCAGGGCAAGAACTAACTCCTCTTGAAAGACTTTGTACAGGCCTGCCGTAAGACCATCCAAACCAGGGTCTGAATCTGATTTCAAGCTATTAATAGCATGTGCTACCTCTTTTTCAGTAATCCCACTATTAAGTTTGTCTCTCTCTCTTCTTGTGTGAGCTGGAGGAGATGTAAGGATTCCAAGAAGCCAGCAGCTCCCTCACATGTGGATTCTGTCCCAAACTGTTGCAGCATGTGGTTTTCACCAACCTCCAAAAACTGTGCAGGTGCACTCACTTTATCCCCAGAGGGGAAAATTAACTCGTGAATAATTCTAGATTCTGTCCTGCTCTTACATTCTTTGTGTGGGTCAAATCCTCCTCTAGATAACTGTGTTCCAAACCTAGCTTCCTGCCCCAGTGATCTTGCCCTGTCATATTGGAGTTCCCTCACATATCTACTATATTGGTAATCTGTTCACCGTAATCTCTTTTTACTATCTGATAGTGAAATGAGGTGCTGCAGTTGTTGCCTCAAAGCTAAGTATTTTATGTATTTGTCAGTGTTTTCTGCAGCTGCTTTCTTCTGCAGTACTTGTCTCCACCCTTTCTTTGTATCCTCCCACTACTCAGTAATGTCAACATAACAATCAGCGACGGACAGTCTAGCTGCCCATTCCCGTGTCCATATTTTTTTTATTTTTGGGTCCTGCAGCATGGTATCATTTAGTCTCCACATATTTTATTACATCCCGGAGTGTCTGACCATATGATTTTAACCTGTACTGCTGTGTGGTCAGAAAATGTTCTCCCTACAGTTTTGCATTATAATACCCGTAGTATTCTGGACACAAATATAAAGTAAATCCTATTTTTTCTTACCCCCTAACGAATGTAAATCCTTCCTTGAGATGCAAACACCAATACGCATCTTTAAGACTGGCTGTTGTTATAACTTGATTAAGGGAAACTGAGTCACTGAAAAGTTTAGATGTTTGAAGGCCCCTGTCCGCCTGATGAATCCCGCAATTGAAGTCTCCTGACCAAATTATTAGTCTAGATGTGTGCAAGTAGGACTGAATCTCTTTAAAAAGTGCCACCCTCTGGGCCTTGGTTTGTGGTGCATAAATCACCAATTAACCTAAACCTCTCCCTACTGTATGAAATGTGTAGTAACAACGCTCTACCTGGGCAAACATTTATGAGTCTGGAGACTTTGAGCTCAAGGTTAGAAAACAGGATCCCAATGCCGTCACATAGATCCAACCCCTATAGACCAGAAGAAGAGACCATGGGGCCAAGCATGCAAGGCTTGTTGTAATTTTTTATTGGTCTTGATCCTAGTATCTACCAATCATGTAATATCACGTTGACTATTTTTCAGGGCCAACATAACCCCCCCCCCCAAGTTTTCTTTCCTCCTTAATACAGTTGATGTTTAAGGAAAAAATAGTTAAGGAGTCCATAGTAATTTAAGGAATCCATGCCTAGGGTGACTTGGTTCTCCTGCTCTGTCTGGTCCATTTGGCAATAAGGTCAGGTCCCCCTCCCCCCTCTGTGTCAGTATTAGAAATTACTGATGAAGTGTCTGTTTCTTCATCTTCTGGCTCTGTATACAAGGCATCAGAGGATAACAGAGCATACATGTTACCAGTTTTCCATGTACTAACATCTGTTTCTCTATTACCCTGTCTAGGTACAGCTATCCCGTGTCTATTCCTTTTCTGTTGAACTTTTTTAAAAGTGGTCTTCTCAGCACTCTGCAGAGGATGTTGTGGTAGTGGGGGTGTGGCATTTCAACTGAATCCTCTGGTGGGTTCTCTTTTGAGAGTGGACCTGAAGTACCCTGAGTCTCCTTCCGTCCTGACTCTAAATCACCTGTGCCCAGGGGAGATCTGGCCACCCTCACCTCCCCTTGCCCCAAAGACTCTACTTGTTGGGTTTGTCTTACTTTGTCTAGACCTGCTCTCAAGCTTTGCTCAGCAACTCTCCTGGCCTGTTGTTGCTGTGCAAGGTTAATAAGGCCTACGTTGGAGGGGCAGTCCTCTTTGTTATGCGAGGTCCACAGACATCAGCCGTATGCATGCCCAGTGTTTTAGCACAGATTACATTTCAATAAGTTTAAACATGAACTAGAGTTGTGTCCAAATTCTAAACAGTGGCTACATTTAATGGTGTCACAGGCTGAGCTTAAATGTGACCTGGAGTCACACTTGAAACAAGATTTAGGCTGGCCTCCATAGAAAATCATCCCCTTATCCCTTGCTAAGTAGAAAAAAACTGGGTAAGTGATTAGGGCTCAATTTTGTAGTATACAGTTTGACTCTAACTCTCCAACCTCCATCCCAAATCTGTTCACTATCCAGCGTTGGAGATGGTTTGTTTAAAACTTCACAACATTGTTTTATCCAAAATAAAATGTCTTTGATATTTACCCCCTCATTTTTAAACATGATAGTGATATTTTTGACAGCAGGTTTTGTCAAGGAAATTATATGAATGAGAGTCCAAGTGGGCGAATTCTTACAAGTAGTATATTGGGACCAAAATCTGTCCAGGCTGGATACATTCTTAAAACTGTCATTATAATTGGCATTACCCAACCCTATCAATGCAAAGATTTCTGACTAAAAGAATCGCAGTGATCCTTTCAGCAGGATTTTGGCTATATAAACCCTGTCTTGGGGGGTTTGTAGACTTCCTTTATATAAAATTCGAACAGCGTTGTGCCTGGGGGCAGGCTCTCCCTTGTTGTTAAATAAATCTGTGAGTTTGAAGCTAGCTCCAGGCCTGTCCTGTTCTGTAGTGACTGCTTGTACCACCGCAGGGTCAGGACCCAATCTTACTGGCCCTGTATTTTCTGGATCCTCCCCCTCCCAACTGAGTGTTTGAAACAGAGTCTGTACAAGGCACAGACTTTGTTCTATCATTCTTTTCTGTATTAATATCAGAGCCAGCCACATTATTAGAAGCAACATTTGAATTTAACTCAATATCATTTTCAAAAACACTGGTATCCATATTACAATGATTTAATATGTTACCGCGGGGTGCGTTGGAGTTCTGTAGTGTAGATCCATTGGTGGCCATATGTGTAGCAGCTTTTTTAAGCATGTTGATGTACGATGGATTTTGAGAATCAGGAGACCAGGATCCATCAGCTGCCTGATCCCAACCAACATCTTTTAGAGCTGTTTCTGGAGACCAGTTTGTCTCTCCAGTCTCAGAGTTTTTTTGCCAAAGTTTGTGTATCTTCAGACACATTATTCTGACTTGGTAGCGTATGCTCGTCTGTCCTACCCTATTGCTTACTCCAGCCGGGTTCTTGATTATGAGAAGCAAAGGAAAAAACAGCTCTTTCCATGATGTTTGAAGCCTCCAGTTCTTGATTTAGCTGAGTAGCTTCTTGAGTTCCTTGCCGTTTGCACCTGGATGTTTATTTTTTGCTTCTTTTGAAGATGTGGGCTTTTGGCACTTGGAGTGGGTTCGAATTTTACTACAGACCCTACCTTCTCTCACCAAGTAGGCAAGCTTCTGTTTGCATACAAGCATTGTATCGAGGGGAATCCCCAGTTTGTTGGAGCACCACGTCAGCGCTGAGCTGACTCACTGCTGCATTAACAGTAGCAGCTGGCTCACTGACAGGCCCTGAATCCTCCAGGAGAGCTGCAAGTTCTTTATCTATCAAGAGCATGTTCTCTATCAGAAGCAATTTCTCTGCCAGAAAACATACCTTGACTGCTTCTGTGTTTTGTTTTGCACAGGAGAAACAACCACTTGATTCCATACCACATTCATTCTCCGTCCATTGTCTTCCAGAATACTCTACTCAAGAATTTCTGCAACAGCAATTTCTTCCTCTATGGCCTTTTGTGAAATCAGCACAGGAGAGGAGACCCTCTCTCCTGCCTTCCCGTCCATCTTCTCCTCTGTCTCACCCGGACTGGCCATCCCTAGCTCAGATGCACATGTTCCCCTACTGTCGAGTAGGGAATTTCCCTAGTGCCTGGCCAAAGTTCTCCCCATTGAGTAGGGGAATTTCCCCGGTGCCTGGCCAAATTTCTCTCCATTCACTAAAAATACCACCAATAGCTTAATCTGATTCAAGGTGAGTTGGCATGCATTTGTATCCCCCTTCCCTGGGTCATGTCTGAAAATAGGCAGAATGTGTCTAGTGCACTTACCCGGTCAACAAAAACTAAATAAATAAAATAAATAAATATAGCTCTAAAATGGGTCAAACAAGTGAACAAAGGCAAGAGGAAAAAGAGACCACTATGGTTCTTGAAAGATGTGGCTGAAAAGGTAAAGGCAAAAAGGGCAGCATTCCGAAGATATAAGGAGATGTAGAGGGAGGAGAACAGGGAGGTGTATCAGGGGAAATGGAGAGAAACAAGGAAAGGAGCAAGGAGCGCAAAGCTGAAAACTGAAGAGAGAATAACTCAGGAGACAACGAAAGAGGACAAGACATTTTTCTTAGGTATGCAAGTGAAAAGAAGACCAGCGTTGGGATTGTAAGGTTAAACAGAGAAGGGGTGAACTGTGCAGAGGGGGGCCAGGAAAAGGCAGACATCCTGAATAAATACTTTTGTTCAGTGTCCCCAGAGGAAGGAGAAGGGGTGGGGCCACAAAGTAACAGCAGCTTTGGAGGGAGGGAGGTGGACACTAGTCCTTTTTGGAGGCGAGAGTCCTGAAGGGACTTGCTAATGTGAAGGTGGACAAAGCAATGGGGCCAGATGGGGTGCATCCAAGGCTATTGAGGGAGCTCAGGGAAATACTGGCTGCACCTCTGATAGTTCTATTTAACATTTCATTGGAAACAGGAGTAGTTCCAGAGGACTGGAGGAGGGCAGATGTAGTCCCACTACACAAAAATGGTAGAAAGGAGGAGGCTGGCAATTATAGGCCAGTCAGCCTGAGACCGATGATGGGAAAGTTAATGGAATCACTGCTGAAGGAAAGTATTCTGGAATATCATGAATCAAGTGGATTACAAGACCTAAGGCATCATGGGTTCACAGAGGGAAGGGCACGTCAAACAGGTCTGATAGATTTCTTTGGGTGACCAAGGAACTAGATCAGGGTGGAGCAGTGAACATGGCCTACCTAGATTTCAGTAAGGCTTTCGACACTGTTCCACACAGGAGACCAGTGAACGAGCTGGGTAGGTTGTGACAGGGTTTAATAAGATCCTGTCCCAGTGGTTATGTAGAAAGTGTTAAAAGCAAGGATCTTTTCTGTCCTCTCTTTTTCTACCTTTGGCTGATTGAGCAATCAAATTTTCATGTGAAATCTAGGACTTGATCACTCCGACGGTTTCACATTCCCACCTCACTATCTGCCTACCTTTGTTTCTTGCTGTCTCTACCTTGCTTATATTTGGTTATAGAAGTATGTGTGACTCTTTATATGAAACTGAGTTCCCTGGTTTGTAGAAATATATATAGTTATAATTTTTGAAATAAATGTAGAAAGATTTTGGGTTTCTTGGAAAATATAGCCAAATTCTAACAGTTTGACCATTTTTACCTCCTTAGCTGTCAGCAAGAGGCCAGCTGGTAGCTTGCGTCCCGGTGTTCTTTTAGTAAACCTTCTGCAGGAGGGAAACTGATGAATTCTGTACAAGCAAGAGACACCTTGCCTCCAACAGGAGATAGCAATTAAGCTGCTTAAAAAAAAGATCTTATAAAAGGGGGGGAGAGGGGGGAGAGAGAGAGAGAGAGATGGATTGTTTTGAGCTAAGAAAGTGGACTCTGGACTGCCTATGTTGAAACCATTCTGTATTTTTTTTTTATTTTCTTCTATTGTTATTGATAATAATAAAACACTACTTGTGAATTTTACAACTTCTCCTGGTCTGCATGTTTCCTGACCTAAGCCTCAATGACAGATGGTTTTAGAAGTGGGAATTACGCCATGCATACTCTAAGCCAAGAGGTTTGTGCATGGGTACTAGATCCGGTACTAAGGAAGCATAGCAGAAAGGTATGGATTCTGAAGCAGTGAGCTCAGGAGTGATTACCAGAAGGATGGCAGCCAAACTAGCACAGAAAGACATCCAAGCTGAGACTGCACAGCCGGCACCAGTGATGGAAAAAGAAGAACAGGCAGTGACAGAATCTGAATACCTGGCCACCTTTTTCAAATGATGGGCTATACAACAAAAAGAGATGGAGAAACAGGACAGAGAAGAGAAGAGAAGAGAAAAGAAGAGATGCAGCAGAGAGAAAAAGAGATTGAGCGTTTAGAGGCACAAAGAAAGGAAGAGATGCAGCAATTTGAGAAGCAGAGAAACTAAAGAGATGCAGTGACGGGAGCAGTGATGGCTGGATGCCTTACAAGCTATCAAAGCTGAAGGATCTGGCACAGGTCCAGCGGAGCAACAAGACACAAACAACTTAAAAGATATTAAACTTATAAAGTTGTGTCCCTCGAATGATACTGAAGCATACCTGACAACTTTTGAAAGGGGTTACTGCTGCCTGCCAGTGGCCTAAGCAGCAGTGGGCAGTCAGGCTGGTACCTTACATGACAGGTAAAGCCAAACTTACCTACAGCAATATAGACACTGCACAGTCAGAAAACTATGACCTTGTGAAAAGAGACATCCTGAAAAGATATGACATCTCAGGAGAGCCCTACAGGCAGATTCCAGTCCCTGAAGTACCACTCAGTCGACAGTCCTCAAGAAGCCTTCACCAGACTTTGAGAACTCCTTATTAAATGGCTCCAACCAGAGGGCAAAACAGTCCCGCAGATCATTGACACACTTACAATGGAGCAGTTCATCAACATCCTGTCTACAGACATGCAACTTTGGGTAAAAGAACACTGACCAGAAAGTGGGAAAAGGCGGTATCTTTGGCTGGAGACTATCAGATGGCCAGACAGATGCCACAGCAGTGGGGTAACAGCAAAACACTGGTAAGATCCTCTTTTTCCTGATTTAACTCAAAGTCTGATAAGAACTCTGGTGGGGGGTAGCAAATCTGCACCCAAAGACTTTGTTTGCCATAACTGTAATAAGCCAGGCCATACTGCAAGAAACTGTCATAGTAAGGAGGGTAACTTTGGAGCAGATTTGTCCCTTGGACAACTGGGGCAATTACTTAACAGATGTGAAGGTGGGCGATAAGCCTGTGAAGGGACTTATAGATTCACGAAGCAGAAAAACCGGGGTGCATATGGAAGTTCTTGAAAAGAACTGTGCCAGTGGACCAGGTACTGGGGTCATGTGCATCCATGGGAACACTTGATACTATCCTACCATCCAAGTGACTCTGAACATTAATGGGGTGTCGCACCAAATGAAAGTGGGGGTAGTACAAAAATTACCTCTACCTGTGATTATTGGCAATGACTTTCCAAGATTTACTGAGTTAATCACAGAAGGAGTAAATCCTGATGTTTCAGCAGCTGTGATGAAAAGAGCACAGGCAAAGAAAATCTCTGATGGTACAGACAGTTTTCCTTTTGTCAATTTTGATTTGGACTTGTTTGAGCAGAGTTCCAAAATCCAGAAGTCCAAGAACAAAAGAAGATGCCTGAAACAACAGTGGCAACAAATGACTGCTGGACATAAGGGGTTAATATATGAAAATGCTGAAACTAAACTGATCACTGTGATTTTGTTTCAGAGCAAACTAATGATGCTTCTCTCCAAGATTATTTTAAGCAGCTGGTGGTGAAACAAAAATAGGGTGAACCGATGTTTAAAAAATTTAATGGGTTACTGTACAGAGTTTGGGTTAAACCTCAGACACAGGAACAAATAGAACAGTTGGTTATACTAAAGAAGTATAGGATTGCGTCATTACAGATAGCACATGCTAGTCCTATTGCTGGTCAGTCGGGGAGGTACCGCAACCTTGCCAGATTGCTGTACAGATTTTACTGGACTGAGATACATGAAGATGTTGCTACCTATTACATTTCTTGTGCTGAATGTCAGAAATTAGCCCCAGTGACTAAAAAAGACAAGGTGCCCCTACCTTTGGTAGATGTGCCTTTTGAGAGAATTGCAGCGGATGCGGTTGGCCCCTTAGACAAAAGTAAAAATGGTAATCGATTAATTTTGATAGTACAGTATGTGACTATGCTACTCAGTACCCAGAGGCAGTTCCAGTGTATACTGTCACAGCCCCAAATGTGGCAGCAGAACTTGCCAACATTTTCAGCAGGGTGGGCACACCTAAAGAAAATATTACTGAATGGGGCAGTAATTTTGGTGCTGCATTACTGAGGGAGCTGTACCGACTGTCACAACCCCACTCAGCAGGTCAGGCCCTCTGCTCCCACAGTGCCAACCTCCGAGTGCAGTATTGTGAACAGGCTAACAGAACAGGGTAACCATCCTGTCTGTTTTGTGGGTCCGAATCACCTTTGGTCTCAACTTCTGGAGGGATTCAAACTGTGAACCTTATGCTAGCGTACCCCAAATGTACAGGCTCAGATAATTCTGCTCTTCAGGGATTGCCAGATATCTTTCACCAAGGGCACCTAACCAGGTACAAAATGAACCCTTAAAAACTCTATGAAAGACCTTAGATAAATTCTTACCTTTTCCCAGTTTGGTATACCATTAAGCTTATGAACAGTGTTGTCAAAATCTTAACCATCCCTGCATCACAGGCAAAAAGGAAAGACTTGCAAGACACAGGCAGTCTCTTTTAAAACAAGAGGTTTTACTTAAAATGAATAAAATATGTAAAATGTAACCACAGAACAATATATCACAAAACGTACAATCACTTAAAAGAACAAGGTAAAATACAAACACACACTCCTACCACCATACACTTTGACTTGTCTGTTTAATATATACCTTCTAACAGTGCTTCAAGTAGATGTTTCAAGAGAGTCCAAATAGGAATGTCTCTGAAAAACAGCCACAGCATAGTTAAACTGTCTTTGAACCTGCCTCTTCCATGATGTTACCTTAGCTCCTCATAAAATATAAAAATTAATACACACAGGATGTCCCATCACTCAGAAGGCATATTAAATCTGTGACATCAGCAAAAACCTGTTTCCTCTTATGACCCTTTGATCTTGAGTCTTCCTGCTTTTCTCAAAGACATCAAAGAACCTTTATGACTAACTCTGCCATATCTCACTTAAGTGTAATATGCTTCTTAACACCAGGTGAAATTAACTGTGCTTCATGAGGACGTCATAAAATGGATATTTTCATTTCCTTTGGCATCAAAGTAAACTGGGAAGTTAATCACATTACTGAGATCTGCTGTTTAACATATCCTGTCCTTTGAAGTGATACCTGGGGGGGGGTCATCCCAGGAGCACAGGATTTTCTCATGACAGACAATCACACTACATTTGTATATCACAAAAATCATAGAGCAAGCAGAGCCAGCTGGCCAAGTGTCACAATCCTCCCCACCTAGACTGAATTTGGGGGCTCTATCCCCTGCATGGGATGAGCTTCCCAAATCAGTTCACTCCTCATAGACACGAGACAAGCCATCTGAGTTCTGGTTTTTCGCTCCGGCCCTATGTACGATTGTCATATCATACCCTTGCAAAGCAAGACTCCATCTTTACAATCTACTATTAGTTTTTCCCATTTGCTTCAGCCAAACCGGGGGTTGTGGTTAATTTGTACCACAAAATACTGCCCATGTAAGTATGGCTCTAGCTTCTTTAGGGCCCACACTATGGCAAGACACTCCTTTTCCACAGTAGAGTATGCCTGCTCCCTGGGAAGTAACTTTTTACTCAGGTACGCTACCGGATGATCTTTCCCTTGGTTGGATGTCTGACTCAGTACTGCCCCAATACCCAGGTCTGAGGCATCAGTCTGAACTATAAAGGGTCTGCTATAGTCAGGACTTGTCAAAACAGGAGCACTGCACAGTGCCTCTTTCAGTCTGGTAAAGGCTTCCTCACAGGCTGGTCCACAGGTAATTTTGTTTGGCATCCTTTTCTTTACCAGGTCAGATAGGGGAGCAGCCAGGGCACTGTAATTGGGTACAAATTTCCTATAGTACCCTGCTGTCCCTAGAAAACTCCTGACTTGCTTCTGCATTTCTGGTCAGGGCCATGCCTGGATCACCTCTATTTTTATTTGGTTAGGACGGAGCTGTCCCCGGCCTACCACATGCCCGAGGTATGCCACTTCTCCCATGGCCACCTGGCACTTCTCAGCTTTGACAGTGAGCCCGGCCCTCTGTATCATGCCCAGCACTTCCCTAAGGTTGGACAGGTGTTCCTTCCAGCTGGCACTAAAGATGGCAATGTCATCCAGGTACATCACAGTGTACTCCTCAGCACCATTTAACACCTGGTTCACCAACCTTTGGAAAGTGGCCAGGGCGTTCGTCATTCTGAAAGGCATTACTTTAAATTCAAATAAGCCTATCGGAGTGATGAAGGCTGACCTCTCCCTAGCTCTGTCTGTTAACTCTACCTGCCAATACCCCTTGGTCAGGTCAATAGTCATAAGGTAGGTCACCCCTCCCAACTTGTCCAGGAGTTCATCCATCCGGGGCATTGGGTGGGTGTCTGACTTTGTGACTGCATTCAGTCCATGATAATCCACACAGAAATGAGTAGAGCCATCTGGCTTGGGCACAAGGACTACAGGTGAGGCCCTGGGGCTGTGGGATCTCTGGATTACCCCTAAATCCAGCATCTCCTCCACTTCTCTCCTAATGTCCTTTTAGACAGCCTCTGACACCCGATATGCTGTCCGCCGTATGGGCGTCTGTGTCCCTGTCTCCACATCGTGCATTGCTAAGGGGGTTAGTCCAGGCTTTGCGCTAAATGATGGGACAAAGTCTGCTAAAACTTCTCTTACTTCCTGGATCTTGTCCAGTGCCAGCTGGGGAGACAATTTAACTACCTCCACAGAGGACTCCCACTTGCTTTCTTCCAGCAAGTTCAGAAGGGGGGTCTCCTTCATCCGTCCCCTCCCCATGACTACACACTGCAAACACCATGTCAGCCCTATTAGCATATGGCTTCATCATGTTGACATGGTACATCCTTTCTGTCTGTCTCCTGTCAGGTAACTCTATAATATAGTTCACCTCATTTACCTTCCTAACTACTTTATACGGTCCTGCCCACTTAGCCTGCAGCTTGTCTTTCCAGACCGGAATAAGGACCATGACTTCCTGACCCACCATGTATGAGCGAGCTCTGGCTCTGCGGTCATACCACACTTTTTGTTTCTGTTGGGCAGCTACTAGGTTGCCCTGGGCTGTCCCCATAAGCTCCTTCAGCATATCCCTAAACCTAAGGATGTAATCCACTATGGGAGTTCCCTCGGTGGTGTGCTTGCCTTCCCAGTCCTCCCAGATCAAGTCTAGGGGCCCACGTACCCGGCGTCCATATAAGAGTTCGAAGGGTGAAAATCCTGTTGACTCTTGGGGCACCTCCCTGTATGCAAACAACAAGTGGGGAAGGTATTTCTCCCAGTCCCTCCCATGCTGTTCAGCAAACACCCAGAGCATTGACGTCAGGGTACCATTAAATCTTTCTACAAGCCCATTGGCTTGTAGGTGATACGGTGTCATGCATCTCTGCACCACCCCACACTTCTCCCACAAACATTTCATCAGGTCTGACATGAAGGAACCCCCTCGATCAGTGATAACCTCCTGTGGAAACCCAATATGGGAGAAAATCCCAAGTAAGGCATCTGCCACTTTGTATGTCCTCAGTGAGGATAGCGCAACTGCCTCTGGGTACTGGGTGGCATAATCCACCACAGTCAGGATGAATCTCTTCCCTGAGGAGCTGGGGTATTTAAAGGCTATTAACGTTTCCCTCGGTCCCTTGTCTCAAAAAGAAGGGGAGGGGGGAGATACCACTTTGGAACTGTAAAACAAATTATTGAAGTAGTGTGGTGCTCAACCCATAAATGAGAGACATATTCTTCTGGAATCAATTTAGGTTCTTTTATTTTCTTTTGAAAAATTCTTATTTTCTTTCTTGTAAGTATTCTTTATAATGTCAGGTTACATATGAATATTTCAATTTCTTTTAAACATTTATCAGCCTTTACTTCATCTGTTAAATCTTCCTTATAAGAATTCAGCCTTCACTTGATATTTGTTTTAGCTCTCTTATTATTTTTCCTAATTTGTTACATTTCAGGACTGAAGAGCAGCTATAATGTGGCTGTAAATTTAAAATAAACCCATCAGAAATATTGTCTCCATTTTTATGAATACTATAAATATATTTCTATTTTTCTTAATATTGGTCTAGGTAGGGACAAACCTGTAGGCAACATAATTTCACATCATTGATTTTTTCCCCTGGTGGCATTTCATGTCTAACATTGAGCATCTCTACTCTTTAAACGATTACAAAGAGATGCTCAATGTTAGACAAGCTAACAAAAATAATGAGCCCACTTTGAAAAAATAAAAAGATTTGAAAGTATTATGAACTACAGTTTTAGAAGAACACTTTTGTATCGATAGGTATAAATGTTATAACATAAGCCAATTTAAAATTTGCTTGGTACAGGAAAAATAAAGCACGCTATAGTGGTATCTTTATAGTTTAAAGATGTTAATATCTTTTGGGAGGCTATGTAGTACTTAAATTGTCATTTTATATAGATGGGAATTTTAGGAAGTAATATAGTGTTGTATAGAGATTTTGTTTGAATTACAGAAAATAAAGACTGTTTTTGAAAAGCCGCTTTGTGAAACGCCACCGGGGGGAAAAATCAATGATGTGAAATTAAAAAGGCATCCATATCCTCCTCCTCTTTAAATTTAGCTATCAATTTGGAATTCAATTTGTAACCCAGTCCTGTAGTCCCAGTTAAACCCAAGCCACTTACCTGCTCTGGTGCTGGTGGTTGGAGTTGTAGCTTCTCCAGTTCATGTCACCTCTGGCTCTCATGCTCCTCATGGTCCACCTCTCACTGTTCGTGGTCTGCCTCTCACTGTTCTTGTCCCCTCTTCTCCTCTGCAGCTCGCTGGTGCTCACGCTCCTCACGCTCAGCTTCCCACTGTTCCCGCTGTCTCTTCTCCTGGAACTCCAGCTCCATTCTGCGCAACTCAATCTGCAGTCTGAGTACTTCTGGCTCCAGAATACTGGTGACCTTTTCCTGCTGCTGTGGCCCTTCACTGGCACTGACCCTGCTGTCATCCTCACCAGATCTGGACACTGCACTGGCTGCTAGCCCCTCCACACTCAAGGTTCGGTCTTTTACAGTCACTGTCTGTGACTCAATGATCTGGGTATCTGCTACCATGAGGGCATCCATGAGGTTCTGCTTGGTGGCTTTCACCTTGTACATGACTCCTCTGTCCCTGCACAACTGCTTTAAGTAGTCTACAGTGTGCCTGCTGTAGTTGGAAGCCATCTTCTTCCCTAATTATGGCTACTCTAACCTGCACTTTAAAAAAAAAAACAGGTAGGAACTTGACTACAAGCCAAGTGATATAGTTCTGTCCTTTTTAAAAATAAATAAATCACTGCCTTGTTTTGCAAGTGAGCTGACAGTATTAAGCTGACACACTGAACAATAAAAGCTTGTATACCAAAATTATCAGCACCGCTGCCAACCAATCTGGAAATTATCAGCACCGCTGCCACAAAATCTGTCACAACCCCACTCAGCAGGTCAGACCCTCTGCTCCCACAGTGCCAACCTCCGAGCGCAGTATTGTGAAAAGGGTAACAGAACAGGGTAACCCTCCTGTCTGTTTTGTGGGTCCGAATCACCTTTGGTCTCAACTTCTGGAGGGATTCAAACTGTGAACCTTATGCTAGCGTACCCCAAATGTACAGGCTCAGATAATTCTGCTCTTTGGGAATTGCCAGATATCTTTCACCAAGGGCACCTAACCCGGTACAAAATAAACCCTTAAAAACTCTATGAAAGACCTTAGATAAATTCTTACCTTTTCCCAGTTTGGTATACCATTAAGCTTATGAACAGTGTTGTCAAAATCTTAACCATCCATGCATCACAGGCAAAAAGGAAAGACTTGCAAGACACAGGCAGTCTCTTTTTAAACAAGAGGTTTTACTTAAAATGAATAAAATATGTAAAATGTAACCACAGAACAATATATCACAAAACGTACAATCACTTAAAAGAACAAGGTAAAATACAAACATACACTCCTACCACCATACACTTTGACTTGTCTATCTGATATATACCTTCTAACAGTGCTTCAAGTAGATGTTTCAAGAGAGTCCAAACAGGAATGTCTCTGAAAAACAGTCACAGCATAGTTAAACTGTCTTTGAGCCTGCTTCTTCCATGATGTCACCTTAGCTCCTGCTTGTAAAATATAAAAATTTATACACACATAGGATGTCCCATCACTCTGGAGGCATATTAAATCTGTGACATCAGCAAAAACACATTTCTCCATATGATCCTTTGATCTTGAGTCTTCCTGCTTTTCTCAAAGACGTCAAAGAACCTTTATGACTAACTCTGCCATATTTCACTTAGGTGTAATATGCTTCTTAACACCAGGTGAAATTAACTGTGCTTCCTGAGGACGTCATAAAATGGACATTTTTGTTTCCTTTGGCATCAAAGCAAACTGGGAAGTTAATCACCTTACAGAGATCTGCTGTTTAACATATCCTGTCCTTTGAAGTGATACCTGGGGGAGGGGGGGTCATCCCAGGAGCACAGGATTTTCTCATGACAGACAATCACACTACATTTTTAAATTACAAAACTCATAGAGCAAGCAGAACCAGCTGGCCAAGTGTCACACCAACTTCTAGGTATCACAGTCATAAGAACCTCCCCTTATCATCCTCAGACAAATGGTCTTGTTGAGCATTTTAATTAAACCCTAAAACGCATGTTAAAAAGGCTTTTAAAAGGGGAAGGGAAAGAGTGGGACCAGCACATACCTTACCTGCTTTTTGCTTACAGAGACATGCCACAAACATCAACAGATTTTTCACCATTTGAAATATTATATGGTAGACAACCTAGAGGGCCACTAGATGTAATAAAAGAAACATGGGCAGATAACCCCATTCAGAAAAAAATCGGTTACATCTTACGTGTGCCCTGAGACAGAAACTGGCAAAATATGTTCAGATTGCCTCTAGTAATCAGGAAGAGGCCCAAAACCAGCAGTAGGCATATTATGACCATGGGGTAAAAGAAAAAGTTTTGGAGCCAGGTGAAAAGGTCTTGCTACTGTTATCCACTATGGAAAACAAACTGTTAATGAAGTGGCAAATGCCTTTTAAGGTGCCTAGATGTACTGGCACAGTTAACTACAAGATTGAGACCTCTAATAGGAAAAATACTACTAAGATAAACCATGCTAACCTCCTGGAAAAATGGGTTGAAAAATCACAACAGGCTGCTTTGTTAGTTTTACCAGAAACTTTTACAGAATATAATAATATACCTTATGACAGACTGGAACAAACTGTAACTGCCGATGCTGTAAAGGTGAATGTTTCCATAACCTCCGAACAAACTGCAGAAATTTGTAACTTGGTAAAAACATTTAACAGTACTTTTACCACAGTGCCAGGCTGAGCAAAAGGGCTTGAGCACATAACAGTGACAGGGAATACTCACCCTATCAGACAAAAGACATACAGATTACCAGAGCGTTAAGAGCAGACTTGATTAAGGAAATACAAAAAATGAAAGAATTGGGTATCATGGAAGAGTCGAAAAATGTGTGGTCATGGTCATCACCAGTGGTGAATGTAAATAAAAAAGGGGGTTTAAGAATCTGCCTTGATTGTAGGAAACTTAATCAAGTGTCTGAATTTGACAGTTATCCTATGCCCAGGACAGATGATTTGGCAGACAGATTGGGAAATACAAAGTACATCAGTACCTTCGATCTCACCAAGGATTACTGGCAAATTCCCCTAGCTAAAAATCCAGAGACAAATCTGCATTTGCCACTCCTAGAGGATTCTGTCAGTTCACCACCATGCAGTTTGGTTTACATGGTACACCTACTACATTCCAGCAGGACATGGATGTAATTTTAGCTACTCACACTGGTTATTGTGCTGCTTACCTGGCCGATGTCATGGTGTACAGTCCGACTGGAAAAGCCACTTGGAACACCTATGAGGTAGTTATCCAACCTATCAAAAAGGCAGGTCTGACAAAAAAATCTACCAATTGGGCATGCAGGAAACCAAATATTTGGGATATGTTTTCAGAAATGGAGAAGTAAAGTCAGCGATTTCTAAGATAGAAGCTGTAGCTAACAGTCCCATCCCTAAAACAAAGAAACATGTCAGGTCATTTTGGGGCTGGTTGGTTACTATCGGAAATGTGTTCCCAACTTTGCCCAGTTAGCTACTCCCCTCAATGAAATCATGAAGAAACAGTTCACAAATAATGTGAAATGGTCCTCAGAGTGTGATGAAGCGCTTCAGGCCATCAAGGCTGCATTATGTTTGGCCCCTGTTTTAAGAAGCCCAGATTTTGAGAAACCATTTTTGTTAGACAGATGCATCAGAGGTAGGCCTAGGTGCAGTCTTGAGTCAGAATATAGATGGAAAGGAGCAACCCATTCTATATATCAGTAGGAAACTGCACAACAGAGAGAAAAGGTACTCCACGATTGAAAAGGAATGCCTTGCGGCAAAGTGGGCCATGGAGTTCCTTAAGTCTTATTTGCTAGGAGCTGACTTTCAGATCATAATCCTATCTGTTGGCTTAACCAAATGAAGGATAAAAATTTCAGAATAAAAAGGTAGTACCCGCCACTACAGCCATTTAAATTGAAAGTGATGCACAAATCTGGAAACGAGAATGTCAATGCTGAATTTCTGTCAAGATATGGATCAGGAATTGAGAATTCCGAAGGTTGAAAAAATGTGTGGGTTTAAACTTAACTGTTTGCCATACTGGTTATTATGGAAAATGATTACTGCATATGAACAGAACTGTAAAGCTGACAAGTTCATGTTGAACAAGAATTAAAAGAAGATTTTGGAAACCTGTTTTTTAAAACAGGTTCCCTCTTAAAGAGGGGGTTATGTGACAGGGTTGAATATGACCCTGTTCCAGTGGTTATGTAGAAAGTGTTAAAAGCTAGGATTTTTTCTGTCCTCTCTTTTTCTGTCTTTTGTCTGTCTGATTGCTCAATCAAATTTTCATGTGAAATCTAGGACTTGATCACTCTGACAGTTTCCCGTTCCCAACCCGCTATCTGCCTGCCTTTGTTTCTTGCTGTCTCTATCTGCTTATATATGGTTATAGATGCACGTGTGGATCTTTATAATAAACTGAGTTTCTTGGTTTGTAAACAGATATACAGTATATAGTTATAATTTTTTAAATGAATGTAGAAAGATTTTGGGTTTCTTGGAAAATATAGCCAAATTATAACAGTTTGACCTTTTTTACCTCCTTAGCTGTCAGCAAGAGGCCAGCTTTCAGCGTGGGTCACAATGTTCTTTTAGAAAACCTCCTGCAGGAGGGAAACTGATGAATTCTTTACAAGCAAGAGACACCGTGTCTCAAACAGGAGGTAGCAATTAATCTGCTTAAAAAAAGACCTTATAAAGAGGAGAGAGGCGGATAGTTTAGTTTTTTGGGTGGGGTTGTTTTGAGCTCAGAAAGTGGACTATGTTTGGACTGCCTATGTTTGAAACCATTCTGTACTTTTTTTTAATCTTCTTCTATTGTTATTGGTAGTAATAAAACGCTATTTGCGAATTTTACAACTTCTCCTGGTTTGCATGTTTCCTGACCTAAGCCTCAATGACATAGCTTAAGAGTGGGTCCAAAGGTGGTAAACCAGATAAGAAATTGGTGAGGGGATAGGTGACAGAGGGTGGTGATAAATGGAGTTCACTCCAAGAAAGGGAGGGTGACCAGTGGGGTGCCTCAAGGATCAGTACTGGGACTGGTCCTCTTTTTTTTTTTTTTTTTTTAATTTTATGTGTTTTTTCTCCTTTCTGCCTGCCCCCCCAGTCCCAGATGTGCACGTGTGTGCTGCGTTCTGAGATGCCCTCCCAACTTGCCGTCCCCTTCTGCCTACACTGCCACTGGACATCCACCCAGTGGCAGCAGTATTACAGGGGGGCGACAACCACCCTAGGAGAGGAGAGCTGCCGTTAGGTGCTTGATCCCACTCTGCCCCTCCCCCTGTGCCAGCATCCTGATGACTTGAGGTTGTTCCTGAATCCGGGTTCCCGGCATGGCACGAGGTGTGGGGTCCACCGCCTCAACCCTCAGTGCCACTGGGCTGGCCAGGGACTGGTCCTCTTTAATGTCTTTATAAGTGACATTGCAGAAGAGCTGGAAGGGATGGTCTGCCTCATTGTGGATGACACCGAAAACTGTAATAGGGTGGACACTCCAAGAGGGAATGGTGGAAAGGATAAGCAGAGACCTGAGCAAGCTAGAGAAGTGATCAGGGGTATGGATGCTGGGTTTCAACATGAAAAAGTGTGAAATAATGCATTTAGGGCACAGAAGCCCAGGAGTGGAGTATAAAATAAGTGTAGTAGTATTGATGACCACCAAGCAAGAAAGAGACCTGGGAGTAATCATATCGGATGACCTAAAGGTGGTCAAGCAGTGCAACAAGGAAGTAGGCAGGGCTAGTGGGATGGTGGGGTACATATGGAGGGGTATCACCAGCAGAAAGAGGGTTAGTGGAAGGGGCATAACCAGTAGGAGGAGTGAAGTGATGCCACTGTATAGATCACTGGTAGGCCTCATCTGGAATGACAGCATGTCAGTTCGCTCCCACATATTCGTCCCCGGACAACCCACTTCCAACAATTCGCTCCTTGCACTTCTCGCTCCTCGCATATTCACTCCCTGATAACTTGCTCCCTTGGTCGCTCGGCTCATACAGCACAAGACAGCATGCACTATACCACAGCTAGAATATAACTGAAAACTCTGCTAACTATAAAAGGGTAGAGTACTGAAGAAATGAAAAAAAAAAGGAAAAAAAGTAATTTATAGCCCTTTAATATCCATATAAGAAGCAAAGAATAACTTGTTCTAAATACAGTAAGAAGAAAATTGCCCCATCTAGTGGTCGATCCTAATCCGAAAAATAATGTTACAGTAAGTCATGTATTAAAAACATAGCGCAAATGGAAGGGGAGGGGGACAAAACAAATTAGGAAAGTAGCTGGAGAGTTCACTTGCTGCTTCTTCAGCAGATTGAACTTGTTTTTCTCCCTTCTGATGTAGTCTGAAACGGAGTCTGGCCACATATAGTTTATTTAATGACTGTAGGCGTGTTGCTTGGACCGTATCACTGGGTTTAAGTCACCAGCTTTGGACGAATGCAATAGGGTCTGTGCCTTCTGTATGCTCAGGGAGTCCTGATATTATCAAGGTATTCTACTGCAGGACTCTTGATCTTCCACTCATTCCTCTCGGAGCCCCAACTTTCTGCAGAGATCAACCAACTCCGGTGCAATTTTATTAGTACTATCATCTAGGGATGAAATGCATGCAAGGGTGGGTCATTAACTTAAACAAACTTAAACAGCACCTTCTTAATGCTGCTAAGATATTGAGCAAAATTTTCTGTAGTGGTGAATTCTGTTAGGAAGGTGGACCAAGGGAGCGAGTTGCCTGGGGGTGAAGTTGCAGGTAGCGAGAAGTGCAGGGAGCAAATTGTCGGGAGAGAGTTGATGGGGGATGAATCTGCGGGAGAGAATTGTCATGTACCCATCTGGAATACTGTGTCAAGTTCTGGAGACCACATCTCAGGAAGGACATAGACAGAATGGAAGCAGTCAAGAGAAGAGCAACAAAAATTATACGTGCACTGCACCACAAGCCTTATGAAGAAAGACTCAAGGAACTTAACATCTATTCACTGGAAGAGAGAAGGGAGAGAGAGAGAGAGAGGTTATGATAGAGACTTTTAGATACCTTAGAGGAATAAACAGGGTACAGGAGGGGAGTATTTTTCAAAGAAGAAATTGCACAAGGACAAGGGGACATAACATGAGGCTAGAGGGAAGGAGGGAGGCTTAATGGGAATGCTAGGAAGTATTTTTTCACAGAGAGAGTGGTGGATCCATGGAACAGCCTACCAGCGGAGGTGGTGCAAGCAAAAACAGTATGGGGATTCAAAAATGCATGGGATGAGCATAAAGGCACCCGGATGTACAGCAGAGTGGGGGAAAGGCAGTCCAGATAACAGTAGGAATCGCCAAACCAGGTAGGGAAATGGGCAAACTAGGTGGGCTGTATGGTCCTTATCTGCCGACAGATTCTACTGTATGTTTCTATGTAAGTGGTGTTGCCTCTGTATAGGTCTCTGGTAAGACCCCACCTAGAGCTCTGTTTCCAGTTCTGGAGACCACATCTCCTGAAGGATATAAAGTGGAGGCAGTCTAGAGAAGGGCAACTAAAATGGTGCAGGGTCTGCATTAAAAGCACTATGAGGAGAAACTAAAGGACCTCAATATGTACCCCCTTGAACAGAGGAGGGAGAGTGGGATATAATAGAGACCTTTAAATACCTCACAGGAGTAAATAAGGACAGGAGGGAAGTATTTTTCAGAGTGAAAAGGTGCTGTCCTCATGTGTGCAGGGGGAATAACCCTCACAGAACACCATTCAGGACTTTATGAGTGGATTGAACCTCCCCTTTACAGAAGAGGAATGCCAATTATTAACGTCCTTCTTAGAACTTTGCTAAGGTATTAAAAGGTATTAAAAACGTAAAAATGGGCAAAACCCCAGATCTAGACTGCTACAGAATCAAATTTTATAAGGCACTTAGTGACACCTTACATGACCCACTAAAGACTTTCTGTGAATGCCAGATTAGGGTAGTCTGCCCGAATTTATAGAGATATGCCAATATTTCTGTGATTCTTAAACCTCACAAGGATGCCAAACATTGGGAATCATACTAGCCCATTTTGGTACTAAATATAGACTAGAAATTATTCACCAATATCATGCCACACCATCTAGATAACATTCTACCTAAAATTATAGACCCAGATCATTCCAGCTTTATTTGACAAAGACAAACCGCTGACAACATCAGATGCATCCTATTTGCAATAGATTATGCTTCCAGTAACCAGACCCCCATTAGTGATTCTCTGCCTTGAAGCCTAAAAAGAGGCAATATAGCGCAGTGGTTTAAGGCTCTGAGCTGCAAATCTGGAGACCTGGGTTTGAATCCCACAGCCCCACTTGCATATTGTGTGACTCTGAGCAAGTCACTTAACTTCCCTGTGCTCCCAGGTCGCACCTGTAAACAAGCTTTCAGCTTAGTGTGCCACTCCTGGTTAAACAATTGGAAAAAAATAAAAGGCATTCAATAGGGTTTCATGGAATTTCCTCCAACAGGCATTAGCCAAATTCACTTTCCCAGAGGAATTTAGAAAGTTAATTATGGGGTTGTACACCACCTTCCAAGCAGTAATCAAGGATAATGGCTCTTACTCAGATAGGTTCTCTCTGACAAGAGGTACCCAACAAGGTTACCCCCTCTCCCCATATTCGTTTGCACTATATGTTGAACCATTGGCTCAATTCCTCTGCCAAAATAAAAAAGTTGAAGGACTTTGAATAGGATATTCAGAGTATAAAGCCGCTTATTATGCAGACAATATCCTACTATATATTGCACACCCCGGAAAATCCCTCCCGACTGTAACTGACAGCCTTTGGATTATTGAGCAGTTAGCTGGCTATAAGGTAAACGATAATAAAACTGAAGTTCTCTAAGTGGTTTTCCACCCAGCCCCAGAGTTAAAAAACACTTATTCTTGCAAGTGGAAGAGACCGCACATCAGATATCTAGGTGTATGCCTATGTGTAGGCCCCACATAGTTATACAAGATCAGTTATCAAGAAATGGAGCAGGGTCTTCAAGAGGGCCTACAGAAATGGCAACGTTTCCACTTTAATTATTAAATAGGATTCAATCTATCTGTATGAATGTTCTCCCACAATTTCTATATTTCTTCCACATAATTCCACTTATATCAATTAAGACTAGTTTACAAAAATGGGATAAGTGGATATACAGATTTTTTTGGTGGAGAGAGGAAGACCAAGGGTGGCTTTTAAGAAGTTACAATAGCCTGAACTCCAAGGGGGTTCTCACTCCCAGATCTGACCATTTATGCCACGGCAGCACAATTACAACACATATTGACATGGATTGCTCCATCTCCCAGACCCTGCTGGGCTGCTATAGAGGTGACCATTGTTCTAGATACCATGTTGTTTTGTACCAATGAATCTTATTTATAAAATGGGCATAGCAAATAAAGCATTTTGATTGGCTAGAAAAGCAGTGCCATACATGTATTACACATAGGGGGAAAAAAGTGCAGGCAAAGAAATCAATGCTCCTAAATGGAATGTTCAGAGCTAAGCATGGAAGGTTCATTTTTTTGGAAGAGCTAGCATTGGCGCGAGGACTGGGGGTTGGGGGAGAAAGAGAAAGAGAGACAGAGAGAGAGAGAGAGAGAGAGAGAGATGGGAAGGAGCCAGGAACTAGAGGATTAGTGAGGGGGTGGCGAAGACAGGGAGGGAGGGGAGGTGCCTGAAGTGGTTTTTAATGGATGCTACTGTTGGCAAACTGTGAACAGCAAGGGACAGTGAAATCCACAAAGCAGGGAGCCTGTAGGCGAAGGCTTCTTTCCCGGCAAGAGAATGCTGGATAACTAGTGAGAAGGAGCGTGGGTCACAGGAACATAAGGCTTAGCCAGAGCAGGGGGCAGGGGCCAGCAGGGAGGAGAGGGGAAAGTGTCAAACCAGAATTTGGCAATGAAGGATGCGCAGTGTGCAAGCCGGCAGTTTGCTAGGGAGGGGAAGGAAACCTTGTGGTATAGGAGGCAATTATTTGTGTGGTAGGGGAGGTTGGTGGCAGAAGGCATGGAATAGAGGATCAAGCTTGTCTCGGGAGGATTGGGGGCAGAACTGTAAACCATGTCAGCATAATCAAAGGAAGGGAGGATAAGTTTAGTTACAATATCTTTCCTGACGGGGAGGGAGAGACAGTGTTTATGTCTATATAACATGCCTAGTTTGGGGCGGAGCTTGTTATGGATTGAGTCAAGGTGTAGGGAGAAGTCCAGTTTGTGGTCAAGCCAAATACCCAGGTACCTTTTTTTTTTTTAACTTACCAAGTATTTTTATTGGTATTTCATGCATAATATACAGTACATATGTCTGTATGCAATCTTTTACATTCAGAGAGAGCATATCCATAGGTTGAATATTAACAAAGTATTGTCAATATATACTGTCTAAAGTGAGTGTGGCTTTAGTTCAATATAAGTCCATCATAGCCATGTGATATGTAAACAAATATCAGTCCCATTTTTCCGATGGTTAATTGATTGTCCACATGGATCAGTTCTGCACACGAAAATGTCCACTTCTCACTCTCCTTATGCTGCAATTTAAAAGAGCTGATCTTATACCCAGAGATTCAGTTGATCCTCAAATAGCATATTTAAGTCACATACTATACTTTACATACCATTTAAACAATGATCCCAAAAAAGAAGGAGGGGAAAAAGGAAAAAAAAATGGAGAGGATCAAAACAAGAACAGCCATCAAACATAAAAAAAGTAATTACATGACATGGTCTGTGCAAAGTTATAGTCTTGTAATATTAAGATTATCTATTGTAAAGTCTATACCCAGTTGATGCCCTATCCAAGTCCTCTTACCAAGTCACTCAATAGGAGGCTGGCGTCATGGTTGCCCCGGGAATGCCATATCCAATCGACAGCATCCTATGTTGTCGCATGGGGGAGGGGTAGAGGCGGCTGTAGTGGCGATCCCCCTCATCCATATATTTATCACCATGGAAGTATGTGTTGCTCTAGCGCCAGAGTGCTGGTATGGTTTTCTATAAAATCATAGTAGGATAACCATCTGGAGTTACATTTATCTGTTATCAACCTCAAATGTGCTGTGGCTCCTTCAGCCTCCTTAACATGGTTCACATTATACACCCATTGAGCTAAAATTGGGGAATCTATGGTGAGCCAGTGCTGTGTTATAGTCTTTGAGGCTGCTGCTATCAGAATGTAAAATAAGTACTTTTGGGTGTTCAACCTCATCTCAGATGGTGGGAGGCCTAATACTAAATGCTCCGGACACAGATTTCCCTCCAGATGAAATATCTCCCTAATGGCCTGAGTTATCTCATTCCAATAATTGGCAAGGAGTGGGCACTCCCAAAGAATGTGAGTAATTGAGCCCCTTGTCCCACA
Source organism: Neoceratodus forsteri (assembly GCA_016271365.2). NCBI lineage: Eukaryota > Metazoa > Chordata > Ceratodontiformes > Ceratodontidae > Neoceratodus > Neoceratodus forsteri. The sequence continues at coordinate 272,757,603 of CM057454.1, forward strand.
ATTCCTCCAACAACCATCAGAGGGGGGTGTTGTATAGTGTTGGGAAACTACCGGGGTTATAAAAAATCTGCTCACCACTTTCCAACGGTGTTCCCTCCATATAGGGGAATTGGATGTCTTGCTCACCCCCAGCCAAATCCTACCCCAGTCCCTTTCTGACAGCTTTATGTCTAGCTCATCTTCCCACTTTCTTTCTATGCGTTGCATCTGTAAAATACCCTCTCCCTCCTGCAATGCCTTATAGATATAAGAGGTGAACCCTCTGAGCTCTCTGGTTTGGGCTTTCCAATATGTTCCTACCAAAGGTGGTATTGTGGGGCTGGATAGGGTTGTCAGGCCTACCCTTATCTCAATGTAGTGTCTGCATTGCAAGTATTTATAAAAATCCTGCCTTGGAAGGTTAAACTCCTGTTGCAGATCTACAAAACTCTTTAGGACGTTCCCCTGTAAAAATTGGGTAAGATGAATCAATCCTTGCCTTTTCCAGTTTAAAAAACTCCTGCCTTTTTTATTCAGGGGGAAATGAGGTAAATATGCTGAGGGTATGTAAGGCCATACTGGTGTCAGGATTTCCCATTTCTGGTGCGTCCATAACCAAGATTCTAGAGTATGCTTCGTCCACCTATTTTTAATTCTATTTAGATCGGATCTAAGGGCTTGCCACACCAAATAATTAAGTGGTGTTTCTGGAAATGCAACATGCTCCATCTCAACCCAGCTAACCCTATGGCCTGGGGATAACATGTGCAATATTGGTAGAGTCTGGGCTGCCAGACAGTAGTTATAGAAATGCGGGACCCCCAAGCCCCCCCATCTCTGGCTTCCGTCAACAACTCCCATCTCTTTCTGGGACATCGTCCAGCCCAGATAAATTTGCTCAGTCTCTGTCTCAATTCTTTCTACTCACCACGTGTGAATGGGACTTGAAGATTCATAAACAGAAACAAATATCTAGGTAGTACGTTCATCTTAACTGTTTCAATTCTGTTATAGGGAGTCAGTGGCATATCTTGCCAATGGTTCAGGTCCACAAAGACCTGCTGTTTGAGTGCTCCATAGCTGAACGCATGTAACTTTGAAAGCTTAGTAGGTATCTGAATTCCCAGGTATCTGATCTTGTCTTTGGCCATAGAGAAGGGAGAACTCCAGCTGGCCGTCCGGTCAGCTCTTCTCCCTTTCCTAATCACCAGCATCTCAGATTTTGTCTCGTTCACCTTAAATCCTGAAATTCTCCCAAACCTGCTCAGGAGTCGCAACAGTGGGGGGATGGACATCTCTGGATTATTTATATAAATTAAGGTGTCGTCCGCATATAGTGAGACTTTGTTCATCATCCCATTTAGTTTAATCCCCTCTATGCTGTTATCTTGCCTTATAGCTTGAGCCAAAGGTTCAATACTTAGGGCAAACAACAGCGGGGACAGGGGGCAACCTTGCCTCATGCCCCGATTAACTTTAAAAACCTCTGACACTGTCCCATTCACCCTGACCCTAGTGGATGGATTTTGATAAGCTAGCATGGTCCATTTTAGGAAATTACCTCCTATTCCCTTATGTAATAATATTTCTCTCATATATACCCAATTAATATGATCGAACGCCTTCTCTGCGTCGAGAAAAAGCATTGCTTGGGGATTATTTGTTTCTACCTGGGCTGTTATTATATTTAGTAACCTTCTTTTATTGTCTGAGAGGTGATGGTGTGGTATGAAGCCAACTTGATCAGGGTGGACAAGATGCTCAATACACCGTTGAAGCCTATTGGCCATTATTTTAGTTAGGAACTTAAAATCCTGGTTCAATAACGAAATTGGCCTATATGAGTCACATGCATCAGCCGGTTTCCCTACCTGAGGAATGACTGAAATCAGGGCCTCCATCCACAATTGTGGAAGCTGCTCCTCCTCCTCCAGAATAGCATTCATAATCAGTTTCAGCTTAGGCACTAACAGCTTCCTAAATGTTCTGTAGAACTCTACTGGGTACCCGTCTGGGCCCGGTGATTTACCAGCTGGCAGTTTGTTAATCACTGAATATAGTTCTTGTTCAGTGATGGGAGCGGAGAGGGCATTCTGTTCTTCCATGGTGAGGTTGGGGAGGGACAGCATCTGGAGGAACTCCTCCGTTTCCTGTGCCACCACCTGAGGTTGTTTGGTTTCACTATATAGTTTCTCATAAAACAGCCGGAATTGTGCTGCGATATCCGAGGGCCTTGTCCACTTCTGACCAGGATGGTCTCTATTCCTGATACTTTGTATACATCTATTAGCCTGCACCTTTCTAAGCCAGATAGCTAACAACTTAGATGCTCTAGCACCTCCTTCATACTACTTTTGGTTAGAGAACCTTAAAATACCCTCCACCTTTTTATTATCTAAAGCCTGTAATGCTTCTCGAGCCTTAGTTAACTCCCCCAGCACTTTTGCACTTGTGGGGTTGGCCTTATGCTTCCCTTCCCATACCTCTATTGTTTGAATTAATTCTATTCTCCGTTTATTGTTGCTCCTCTTTTTGTTTGAGGCATAGCTTATTATTTGCCCCCTTACCACCGCTTTCATCATGTCCCACCAAATCAGAGGTGAAGTATCAGTTATAGGAGAGTCTAATTCCAAATCTTTCAATGTGCAAGAAATATGTTGTTGAAATACTTTATCATTCTTCAAAGAGGTGTTCAGCCTCCATACCATTTTCCTGCCTTTGCTACCCCAAGATACCTGCATACCTACTGGAGCATGATCTGATAATGTTGTGGGAAATATAGTGGAGGAGGTACACTGGAAAAGATCCGATTTCAACATCCAAATCATGTCTATCCATGAATAGGACCTCTGAGCTGGAGAGTAATATGTGTAGCCTCATTCTGCTCCATGCATAGATCTTCATACATCCAAAAAAACACTATCCTCCAACAATAACTTTAGTTTCCTAGTAGCTATTCTATTAGTGGATGTCTGCCCTGTTGAATGATCTAAGGTGGGACACAGCACTGCATTCAAATCCCCTCCCAGGACTATCTGTCCACCCACCAGCCCCCCTATTTTGAGACGTAGATCTTCGAAGAATTTCTCTGTTCCTACATTGGGTGCATATATATTTATTAAATGAATCAATTGGTCCTGAATAGTACCCGTTACCCTAATGATTCTGCCTGAGGCAGCTGCCTCCACCTCTTGAATCTGAAATGGGCAATCCCTTTTGAAGAGGACCGCCACCCCAGTTTTTTTTGCTGTCTCATGTGATGCCGCCTCCACCCGGCCCACCCATGCTCGCCGAAGTTTGTTGTGCTCCGCTGCACTCAAATGTGTTTCTTGTAATAGGGCTATATCGCAGTTTAAGTGTTTTAACTCAACTAACAGTCTGGTACACTTAATTGGCGAGTTAATGCCCTTGACGTTATAGGATATAATGTTTAGATGCGTCATCATAACAACATTAATTGTACTACTGTCCAGTTAACATAACAGCCCCAACGGTCCCTTCCATTTAGCAATCCACAATGCCAGCCCTCCTTTACATTTAATCCTGGTTCACAAGATTTTGCATTGTCGTAAATTTTTATGAAATCATACATAAAAAAATAATATGGCATATTGCCCAGTGTCATGCAATTGAACAACAACTTGTTCCCTAGAAACCTGGGAACTCTCATAGAACACTTCAATCAACTCTGTTTTAACTTCCAAGACAAAGCTGGCCTATTATGGCTAGCTGAACAATGTAACCACCTCCCAGTTGTTTAATGGAGGTTGTGGCTGTACACGCTCTCTGTGCGTGGACTTTGCCACTGATAAAATGATGTCAGGCTATTTAACTGTGAATCCGTTTACCCCCACCCGTATTCTCTAAAACCGCAGTTCGTAATTATGACTTCGTCAGTACCCTCACAGTGTTTTCCAGTCATCATTGCACTTGGACTCTCGCTCTATGTAAAGCTGATCAATTAGGTATCCCCCTGCTGTTCGGCAGACTCTAAATTTCCCACTCTAATCTACCCTTGGTTGTCCAGTAATCTGCTCTGAAAGCATGCGCGCTCCCATCCACTTTGGCCATCACCCCCTTCTCGTTTGCAATCCATATATGTTTGGTAACCAAAAGGAAAAGTAAACGTCTGCCTTATCCCTCCCCTGCCGTTATTTTCACTCCCGTCTGTATTGTGAGTCTGTGACCGAAATCCAGCTTGCCAGAAACCTCCCTCCCCCTCATCAACTGTCTATCAGACACAGAACGTGGTCATAAGGTGCCCTGCGTGCCCTCATCACACAGATATTTGATGAGGATACCCACGCTCTGACCATACATCCTGCCTTATTCCAAGCGCTTCCCTACCCACTGACGCATGTCAGGATGCGGCTCAAACGATGCCAGCAAGTCCTGTCTTCCCCAGTTTCCCAGACTTAATTGTCTTTGTAGCCAGTTACAATTAATAGCCCCATTCACATGGTACAGTTGGAAAAGGGGGTCTAAACCCGTTCCCCGTTCTCCAAGTTACTTACCCCCCCACTCCCCTCGGCTCTTTATTACTATGCCATACCCCATTGACTAAATTCCATAAGAAAATGCCCTATAACCCCTGGCCCACTGCAAATGAGGGGGGGCTATCAGAAAAAAAGGAAAACATTATGACTCAGTCCCAGCTTAAAATAGTTCATGACTTATCTCCTCTCTGAGCCATCATCTGTGGAATCATATTATTATCTTGCTCTCTCCGGTCAGCTCGCTTCAGCAACTTGCTAACATCATGGATGGCCTCCAGTGGGATAGATCCTGGCAAACCTCTCTTTCTGTTCACTCCTCTCGATCGAATTGACCATGCCTCGGCTCAGAGTTTTTTCTCCAGAATTTCTATTTCCATGTCTGGTATCGGAATGTCCAGTTACTTTAAGAGTGGGATCGCTTCAACCAGAGAGGGGAAAGTTTTCATTCCAGAGTCCAGGTGTATTTTTAATCTGACCAGGTAGAGTATCTGTGCATGTATGTCTTTTCGAACCTTCAGCTTCTTCACCATAGCTCTGGCCCTCTGCCTCTCCCCTTGTAATGCACTCGAGAAGTCTAGATCAAAAAATATAGGTACATCATGGTACTTTAAATTCCTGAGTCTCCATGCCTCTTTCAGTAGCCAGTCTTTACTTTGATAGTACACCATCCTTATGATTAAGGAGCGTGGTTTTGCTGTGAGGTCTGGGGGCTTAGCAGCCAGTGATCGGTGGGCCCTGTCGACATCCAAGTTTAGGTCTGGTGGGATTGAAAGTACTGACCATAGCAATTGTTGCACAAAGTCCTCCATAGTGGCATACCCCTCCTTTTGTCCCTCTGGGACCCCATGGATTCTAAAATTATTATGACATGACCTGTTCTCCGGGTCCTCCATTCTCTGCTGGTTCTCTCGGTCTCGTCTCAGTAGGTAGAGGAGAAGGCGTTCGTTGGTGTCTTGGACCTCGGTAAGCTCTACTACCTTAGCTGTATTCTCTGATATTTCCGGGCAAGGTCTGCACATCTTTTTTCATGTCAGATAGGGAGGTGTCTATCTTTGTGACTGTTTTCAGGATTTGTTGCAGGGTATTAGCTGTGGTTGTTTTCTCCGAGGATGACAGCTCTTCTTCTGAATCCTCTGATGATTCTGAGGCCTGGCGCCTATGCGGCGGTAGCGCTGTTAGGCCCTCCAAGGCCTCTCCCAGTACCAACTGCTTCATTTTGCTAACTGCTGCGTTCGTCTTTGCATTTTTTGGCTTCGATGATTTCCCTGCCATATCAGATTGTTGTAGGTACTTTTAAAACAGTCAGTAGACCACGGAATATGTATATAAGCTTTCTCTTTTCCTGGGGTCGTGGAGGAGCACTTCGGGCTAGCGTGCAGACATGTCCGTGACGGCACCGGAAGTCCACCCAGGTACTTTTTTATCTGTCTACTACTGAAACTGTGGACCCACCCAGAGCATAGTGGAGAACAGTTTGGCCAACTTCTGTGCAGATCCGAAAGCCATCACGACTGTTTTGTTGGTGTTGCATTTGAGAGATTTTGCATCAAGCCAATGTAGCATATTCTCAAAGTCAGTCTGGAGGACAGGTTCAGTCAGGGCAAGGGAAGGATCAGAGGTGAATTTCATGGAGTCATCAGCATACATTTGAACTTGGGAAGAGGGGCAGACAGACGGCAGATTATTTATAAAGATGGAAAAGAGGGTGGGTCCAAGGATTGATTCCTGTGGGACTCCGTCTTGGATGGGAAAGGGAGGAATTTAGTATCACCCAGCTGGATGAATTGAAACCTGTTCAAAAGGTAGGCCTTAAACCAGTTGATGGCTGGGGGGGGCCTATTGAGACTAGGTCGTCTATTAGGAGTTTGTGGGCAACAGAGTCGAATGCTTTGGCTAGGTCTATGAATATGGCCAGTGTTAGGTGGCCTTTATCCATAGCAGTGTGAATATGGTTGGTAAGACAGAGAAGAGATGAGGAGGTGGAGTGGTGTCGTTGAAAGTCAGATTGATAAGCGGTCAGGATGTCCTTGGAGAATAGGAAGGCATTTAGTTGTTTAGAAATGAGGGATTCCAGAATCTTGGAGTGGGAGGGGAGAAGTGAGGTAGGCCCGTAGTTGCTGGGATTTGAGGGATCGCCCCCTTTGGGAAGGGGAATGACCATGGCCAGTTTCCATGCTTTGGGAAGGGAGCCGAAGTGAGGGATAGATTAAAAAGGTGGATGATGGCAGGGAGAGTGGCTGGGGCAGAGATTTTTAAGAGTTTGGGGATGATTTCATCTGGGATCTTTTTGGAGGTGTTTAGGGAATTTAGGGCACAGATTACCTCTAATGAGGTAAAGGGGAAGTTGTGGTAGAGTGGGGTGGGGGTGGGAGGTGTGTGGGAGACTGCCCTAGTATGGCTGGGTGCATTGGAGGGACTAAGGGATGGGTCCAGGGAGGAGAAAGGGAGGGGACCCCGAAGGTAAAGGCACAGGTGGTGAAATAAGATTTATGGAGAATGTGGTCGTTGCCAGCCCTGTCAGGAACTGAGAGCCTTGGGGGGAAGGGAGTGAAAGGGGAAGCCTAGAAGAGAGTGGAAGGTCTTCCAAAAATGAGCCAGAGTGGAACGTCAAATGTCTAGCTGGGCTTTGAAGAAATTGGCTTTGGAGGTTTGCACAGCCTTAGCGCAAGCGTTCCTTAAGATTCTGTATTTTTGGAGGTTGGGAATGTCCGAGGAGGACTTTTAGATTTTCCAAGTCTGATCACAGTCCTTGAAGAGCTTTACCAATTGAGGTGAGATCCAGGGATGGTGTCTGCACCGCAGCCTTAGTCTCTTAAGGGAGGCATGGAGGTTCCAGATATTCAGGAAGGTTGAGCTGAAGGCAGCCCAGAGCAGAATCTGTATCAGAAGTGGAGAAGACTCCTGATCAGTCAGTGAGATAAAGATCAGCCAACAGGGACTGTTGATTCAAGGACCTTAGGGCCTGAACCACATGTACTTGAGAGAGGCAAGAGGTGGAGCAAGACCTCCTTCAGCAGTAGGTGATGCAATGATCACTAAAGGCATCAGGGAGAGTGCCAGCTGAGGTGTATTTGTGTGGGTGGGTTGTTAGGATCCAATCGATGAGAGAGTGGTTGTGGGAGCAGAGCTTAAGCCTAGTGGGGTCAGATATTAATTGTGTGAGGTTGAAGGCCTCTATTTCTAGAATGGTTGGATGAGATAGTGGGACAGACCAATTCATAATAAAATCACCAAGGCTGAAGAGCTCACCGGAGGAGGAGTGGGAAATAACAGAGGTGAGCTTAGAGATTATGGTTGCAGGGGATGGGTTGGGGGAGAAACAGCAATTAGTGATAAAGAGGGGTGAGGAGCAGGGGAATGTCAGCTTAGAGAGGAGTAGTTCATGTGATTTTGGGATGGCCTTCTGGAGGACAGTGGTGGCATGGAGGGACTCGTGGACATAGGTGGTGACACCACTGCTGCATTTACCCCTGTCTTGATGGAAAATGGCGTACCCTGGGATGGCAACCAAGGAGTCTGGGACATTGTCCGATAGCCATATCTTAGTAATTCAGAGGATGTCTGGTGAGCACTGTGTAGTCCAGGTCTTATTGTGGTCTAATTTGGGCAGCAAGCTCCTTGCATTTATATGATAGATGCCCAGTCCGTTTGCAGGGGAAGGGCAAGGGACATTGGGGGCTGGCCCGGGATTTTATTCCACATCATCTGCAAGCAGGAGAAGGAGGAGGCAAGGGAATAAAAATTTTGGGAGTGTTTTTTTTCCTTAGAGGGTGGGGAGGGGGGCCCTGGGATTGAGGGCCTGGAGGGGAGGAGAGTGGCTGAGAGGTAGAGGGTCTGGGAGTGGAGGAGGAACTGGGAGCAGCAGAGGGAGGGAGGTTGAGGATGAGAGGGCTGGACTGCCAGTGAGGGAGAGGGGCTGGGGAGGAGGGACTGAGGGTGGGGGAGGTGTGTGGAGAGAGAGCAGTAATAAGAGGGAGGAGGTTGGGGCAGTCTTCGCAAATCAACGACAGGCTAATACATGTGCCTCTAGCACCTCAGCAGGGAGAGAGGAGAAGGATCCCAAATTCACCTTGTTTGCAGCTCGATTCAGTGCTGCTCTTCGGGTGATCTCAGCTTGAGGGCTGCGGGGAGGAGTGAGCCTTGTTTGTGGCTCAATCTTGCCCCCACCAGACACACTTCTGGCGACAAGTAGAATGCACCATCAGTACTATAGTAACGGGATATGAGGCATTGTCCCCGGAAACCCCTCTTCTTAAAATGTCCCTTTCATATCAAGCAGAAGTATTACTTATACATCCTGGGCATACTCTTGACAACTGCTCAAAAAAACATTGCTAGGTTATGGTTAACTACAACTGTACCTATGTGTATACAATGGAAAGATGTTCTTTTAAACATACAAGATGGAAAAAATGATGGCATAATTACTGAATAAGGTACCCATCCACCAGAACAGGAGACGTGCCTGGATACTAAAGTATACATAATAGGTGTAAAGCCAGAGATGGCCCCATAGAACTGTTTGAACGGCCATACATCCGTTTATGTATTGAAAGGGCAAGTACCAGACTGGACAGACCATAAGGACAGTACTAATTATACCACAGTCAAGACATGCAGGTTATTAAGGCTTAATAACAACTTGGTGATCAACCAAACCCTAATAGTTTATTCATTTAATAAAACACTCTATTTCATTGTGACTCAAGGTGCTTTACAATTGAGCAAATCCTATGTAAACAACTAAAATACATACAAGTACAGTATTAATTAATTTAAGACAGTTCAAATCAACTGGAAGGAAATGATTCTCTAAATAAAAATGTCTTTGACTCCCTTGTGAAAGCATTAACCAATGGGACCTCTCTAAACAAATAAGGCTGTGAATTCCACAGGGTCGGTGTCACAAACGAAAATACCCGGGCACCTGATGATTTCAAACAAACCCTGGGAATTACCGGGAGGCCCTCATCAGCTGACCAGAGGGATCGAGATGGGTGGTAAGGCTGTAGGAAGTCTTGTAGGTAACCAGGCCCCACCCCAATCCATGCAGGGCTTTATAGGTCAGAAAACTGACCTTGAATGTGATCTGCCACCTAACAGGAAGCCAGTGCAGGGAGCACAGCACAGGTGTAATGTGACATGACCTCAAAAGGCCAGTCAATAACCTGGCTGCCACATTCTGCACCAGCTGTAGGTGGCAAAGCTCAACCCCTGATAGCCCTAGGTAAAGGGCATTGCAGTAATCAAGCTGTGACATCATGAAAGCATGGACTAGTGATGGCAGATCACCTAGGGGAATGAGGTGTTTAATCCTGGTGATGTTTCTAAGATGATAAAAAGCACTCTGGACTATGGCCGACACCTGAGATTCAAGTATTAGACCACAGTCCAGTACAATGCCAAGATTCTTCACCTTGACAGAGGTGAGCAAATGGGAGTCTCCGAGCCTAATCCCAGAAACTTGACCACATTGCACGCCAACCCTCGGGTGACCAGATTCCACCACCAGTACTTCTATCTTATCTGGATTTAACTTCAACCAGTTGGCACTCATCCAGTCTTGGATTTCAACAAGGCACTGATTGAAAACCGAGACTGCATCCTGTTGTCTGGGCACAAAAAACAGGTATAGATGAGTATGATCAGCATAGCAATAAAAATGTGTCCCTTACTGTCTCATAATGTCCTGTAGTGGTAACATATACATCGCAAACAACATGGGGGACAGAATGGAGCCCTGTGGGACCCCACGTGGCAGGGGTAGTGGTGTAGAGGAAAGAAATCCCCAGTACCACCCTCTGTGTCCTGCCAGTGAGGAAAGAATGGAACCAGTTGAAGACTGTACCAGCCAGTCCACAACAAACCCGCAGGTGCTACAACAACACCTCATGGTCCATGGTGTCAAATGAAGCCAAGAGATCGAGGAAGACAAAAATGGAATGCTTACCTCCATCCCTCCCACCAGGAGACCATTAAGCACCCAAACCAGGACAGTCTCAGTATTGTGTATTTTCTTAAAACACGACTGGAGAGGGTCATAGATGTCATTAGTTGACAAATGGGCCTAAAGTTGAAGAGCCACCACCTTTTCGATAACCTTCCCCACAAAGGGAAAGTTAGAGACAGGTATGTAGTTTGCTAGGCAGTCTGAGTCTAGTGACAATTTCTTCAAGAGTGGTCTCACCACCACCTCCTTCAGGGGCTCAGGAAAGACCCCCCCCCCTCAACTAAAGAACACTGGACTATCCCAGCCAGGACTGAGCCAATGGAATCAATGCACCCTATCAGAAGGTGAGTTGGACCCAGATCCAAACTACAGTAGGTGGGCCTCAACTCCTGAATGACCTTCATGACATCCATGACCACCAACTGGTCAAAGTCAGAACAGACAGATGGAATGCCCATGACCCCAGGCCCATCACTGCATGCACCAATAGAGGGTGCCGTCGGGATCCCTGACCTGTTAGAGGCAATCTTATCAGCAAAAAACAGAGTAAACTCATGACACTTAGATTGTGAAAAAGCTGCAATAGCCTGTCGACAGTCCGGAAGAGCTGAGCTAGTCTGTTGACTGCTGCAGCAATCGCCTTGGACAGAAACTCTGCCTTCTTACAGGAGATTGCTGATTGACAGTCTCAATAATGAGGCATCAAAATAAGCTTATCCCCATCAGACCGAGATCTCTGCTGGTTCCGCTCCAACCTTTGACCCTTCATCTTCCACTCCCTGAGAGCCCCATCAAAGCAAAGGGATCTACAGTGTGAAGTGAGGGGTCGAACATGGACCGGTGTGACAGAGTCAAGGGCTTCAGCAACAACCCTATAATAGGTCGATACCAACTGCCCCGGCTCTTCACAAACACTCATCACACCTGATAGGTCGAGCACCACCATAAGACCTTCCAGGTCAAACCCTTTAAAGGACGGTACTGGACCATCTCCATAGGGGAAGGTCTATTAGGGGGAGCTTTGAATGAAAACCCCACAGTAAAGTAACAACTGGCTCCACCATGAGGTCTGTGACCTCCAATCCCAGTGAGAAGACAAGGTCCAAAGAGTGGCTGTGTACATAGAAACATAGAATTTGACAGCAGATAAGGACCGCTTGGCCCACCTAGTCTGCCCATTTTCCTACCTAACATATAAGCTGCAGATCCTAGTTAACCAACAGCTTACTTCCTCCTACCCCCCCAACTAGGACTGCCTTATGTCTGTCCCATGCATTCTTGAATTCTCCCACTGTTCTTGACTCCACGACCTCCTCAGGGAGGCTGTTCCATGCATCCACAGCCCTCTCTGTGAAAAAATACTTCCTCACATTACCTCTGAGCCTTCCCCCATCTTCAAATTGTGCCCCCTTGTTCTTGCACATCCCTTTTTCTGAAAGATGACACCCTCTTGGACTTTGTTGATTCCCTTGAGGTCTTGAAAGTTTCTATCATGTCCCCTCTCTCCTTCCTTTCCTCAAGGATATACATATTAAGCTCCTTTAGTCTTTCTTCGTATGTCTTTTGGTGCAGACCCTGCACCATTTTGGTTGCCCTCCTCTGGACAGCCTCCACTCTGTCTATGTCTTTGCGGAGATGGGGTCTCCAGAACTGCACACAGTACTCCAGATGGGGTCTCACCAACTGTCTGTACAAAGGGATAACAACTTTCTGTTTTCTACTATTGATGCCTCTACCTATGCATCCCAGTGTCCCCCCAGCCTTCCTCACTGCATTCTCACATTGCTTGCCCATCTTTAGGTCATCTGATATAATTACCCCCAGGTCCCTTTCCATTTTTATTGTTGCCAGTATCTCACCCCCCATTGTGTACTCTTCCGCTGGGTTTTTGTTTCCCAGGTGCATTACCTTGCACTTCTTTGCATTGAATCTGAGCTGCCATACATTTAACCATTCCTCCAAGCTTGCCAAGTCTGTTCTCATCCTTTCCACCCCATCGTGTGTATCAACCCTGTTGCAGATCTTTGTGTCATCTGCAAAGAGACATACTTTTCCTTCCAGTTCCTCTGCTATGTCACTTATAAAGACATTAAAAAGGACCGGTCCCAGTACTGATCCCTGCGGTACCCCACTAGTAACCCTCCTTTCTTCACTGTGGACTCCATTTAGTACTACCCTTTGCGTCCTGTTGTCTAGCCAATTTTTTATCCAGGCTACCACCTTGGGACCCACTCCAAGGCTGACTAACTTGTGTATTAATCTTTTGTGTGGGACTGTATCAAATACCTTGCTAAAATCTAGGTAAGCCATGTCCACAGTCCCTCCCTGGTCTACTACTGTGGTCACCCAGTCAAAGAAATCTATTAGATTCATCTGACACGACCTTCCCATCGTGAATCCATGCTGCCTTGGGTCCTGTGCTTCACTGGCCTCTAGGTACTCAACAGTTCTTTCCTTCAGAAGTGATTCCATCATTTTCCCTACCACTGAGGTCAAACTAACTGGTCTGTACATGGGTTGCAGAGGTATCCACCTGTGTCTGGCTCAATGAATACATTAATTGGAGAATGTCTTGTCCAAACTGTGAGAGTTCATCGTTGATCCAGGCATTGAAGACACCTAAAATAATCCATCTAAGCATAGCAACACTTATAAACCTTGTACATAATGACAGAGAAAACTCTGTGTTTTGCTGTGCCAGTATAATGTAACACATATCTATATACACCAGAAAAAAGTTAATAAAACTTTAAATAAAAAAAAGAAGGAAAGGTGTTCAAGAACAAGGGGACATGCTATGAAGCTGGGGGGGGGGGTAGACTCAGGAGAGATGTGAGAAAGTACTTCTTTACAGAAAGAGTGGTAATTCCTGGAACAGCCTTCCAGCAGAGGTGGTGGGGCTGAAAACTAATGGGATTCAAGAATGTGTGGGATATGCACAAGTGAAACACAATGGGAAGGAAGGGGAGAGGGAGACAAAGCTGTAGATTACGTACGATCTGCGGTAATTGTATAGAGAAGGAGAAATAGGCAGACTAGATGGGCCAAGCAGTCCTTATCTGCTGTCAAATTCTATGTTTCTATGCTTGAAATAGAGCACTAGAGAAGAGAGAGAACTCGCACTGGTCAATTTTCATCTTGGGCACACTAGATAAAAATATAGGACTAAATGAGGAAGAAAACTGGTCAGTGTGCTAGTAAATCTAGAAACTATAATTATATTTTACACCATGACTACTGTATATATCAAGCTCACAGACCATTGGTCCACTGTGTTGGTATGGTTACATTTACTTTTCAACAGTCCCTTAGCGCTGCACCAACCTCGCTCCTGATATTTCCCTCCCTCCTCAAGATCTGTGTATTCCCCCACCAACATATGCTTACATCCATACCATTAATCATTTTTACTCTAGTAACAAAACTTTATAAGAGTGAATTGATCATGTATGTATGTCTTTCTGTCTAAATGTTCAAGCTTGTATTTGAAATACCTGAGTAAGCATTAATGCACGATAGAGCGTCCGAATGCCTCCAACCACCAACCGGGCATTAATTCCCTATTAGAGCCAGACTCTGAGTGCATTAATGTACTTGTAACATGACAAGCACTACAACAATGAAGTGTTATGCTTATAATTAACAAAAAAAAAAAAGATGACAATGCTAGTTCCACTTACTTACTTATTCTGAAAAATTTGTTGTGGATCATCTCACATCTTTCAATATTGTGGCTGCTAGGAATTCACTATTAACATTTCTGCTCTTTTCTGTGGTCTAACAAGCTATATAACAAACATTTTTAATTCTAAATGGTAGTTATTTAATAAACATGCTTGCAACTTCTTGTTCATTCACTGTATTGCATCGAAAAGGATTGTGGGTGACACTATCAATATATTCCTCGCTACCAAAACTTTGCGACTTTCACTAAAACATTTCAACATTTCGCTACTTCTTGCTTTCTCCTGCTTTCTCCAACAAAAACCATTTGGTTTGCAGCACATGTTGCCTGTTCTCTAACTATCCAGTGATATACATTGCTGCTCGCTAACTAAACAGGGCGCTTGTGGATGAGAACAACTGTAGCGGGCCTATTGGGATGATTTACAAGTTTTTACCATTCTGTGCTCCACGGAACGTTATGCATGCTTCTACTGAGGCACTTACACTTCTTTTGTATCTGGGACACCAGAGTTTTCACTGCTGCAGCCATGTCCACCCACGATACTATGGCACCGGGACCACATAGATCAAACGCTGTGATGAATTCAGGTGCCCGATCTAAATTTTACAGTGAACAGTATATTTCTGTGCTTTAATGATGACCACTACAGTGCTGCTGGATTGGAGCGTATTGGAGTGCTAGTACAACAGCAGGCGGTATTATGAGCTCTCGGTGCTTTGCAGGATTTGAGGGGTACTACTCTAGCAGGCATTACTAAGGAATTAATCCCCGCTGATTTCAGATCACATGTTGCATTTCTGCCAATGAGTTTGTCTTATTGTTAGTTATATTTATTGCCATGTTACAATAAGGAATTAATCCCTGCTGATTTCAGGTTACATGTTGTGTTTCGGCCAATGGGTTTTTCCTATTTTTAGTTATATTTATTGCCATGTTATAATGTGCATTTTGAAATGGATATGTGTGGCTTTTTATAAAGATGATTAATGCTATGCACCATTTAAATAATAGGAAAAAATCATCCCAGCCAAAGAATATCCTAAGGGATTCCCCAGCTGCTTATAGCTACTTCTCAATAGTGAGTATAAACCGCAGCCTGAGAGTAACATGTCTGTTCAATGTCATTCTGAGTACTTCAAGACTGACACTGTGAAAGAAATGCTGGGCTGTTAGCTAGTAATGGTCCTGCTGCAAAGTTGGAGCGCAGTAGAACTGACATCAATCCATCGGTGTTTGCTGACTGGAGCAGCTTTTCCCTACCTGCTGGCTTCGAGTATATAACACGGAATGGCTCTAGGTTTCATTGTGCTAGAACATGCCGTTACAGCCAGAGGTGCTTTTATCTTTGTTCTGGTGAATGTAAAAGTCTGTACACACAATAGTTTTTTAAAAACAATTTGGTAGAAATAAAAAAGAAAGTTTAAAAAAAAGTTGTCTTGATTTCTTAATAGAGATCAGAGAGACTGAAGCCAAGATATCTCCTAACACCCCTGAGCAAACCAGACTTAACAGCCAGTCCTTAAGAGCAAAATATGAAGAGCTGCTGAGGGAACAGGTGGGATGTGCAATTTTTAAATCTCACTTGGAAGTACATTGACCAAGATGAAAAAAGCAGGTAAACTAATGGCTCTTTATCTCAAAAAACAGGAAACCAGTAGGCTTATCAAGGCTATCCAGCCAGCAGAGGACAGTTCCCTTAAAACCAACCCTAGAGACATTGCTCAGGAATTTCAAGGCTTTTATCAAAACCTGTACCAGAAATCCTAGAATCTGCCCATGACCCAGGACATTGATTCCTATCTGGGGAAAATACAATCATCCTCTATCACAGAGGAACAGCAAGAGCTGCTGGCATCCCCTGTCTCTGTAGCAGAAGTCTCAACGGCCAACAAATCTCTTCTCTTGAACAGGGTCCTTGGCCTGGATGGCTTTCCAGCCAATTTTTATAAGACTTTTGAACCACACTTATCCCCATTATTTACTCGCGTTCACACATATGCACAGTGAGGGACTTCAGAATTCCTCCCTATCCACGGCCCCAATCACACTACTACTCAAGCTTGGTAAAAACCTTGAACAAACAGCTAGCTACAGGCCCATATCTCTAATAAACCAGGACAGAAATATGTTAGCAAAGGTAGTGGCAGACAGGGTGAATAGAGTATAGGTCATCTCATAGGGCTGGAGCAGGTAGGGATCGTGCCACACAGAGTCTCTTCAGACCACATATGAAAACATAATCATGTCTTCTCTTTGTCTGGGGAGCCAGATTTCCCTTCGGCCCTGGTCTCCCTGGATGAAGAGAAGGCCTTTGAGCATGTGTTGTGGTCCTTCCTCGTCATGGTCTTGAAAAAGTTTGGGTTCCAGAACTCCTTTATAACCTGGATCAAGGTCCTGTATACTAACCCTCAGGCTAGAGTGTTCTGCAGTGGCACCCTGTCCAGCCCAGTGATGCTCAATAGAGGCACCAGGCAGGAATGTCCCCTCTCCCCCTTATTATTTAATATTCTCCTGAAACCCCTGGCATTAAAGCTCAAAGCCAATCCTGAAGTGCATGCAACTCTTATAAATTGTCAGTTTTTTTGTGAATGACATGCTCCTACACATTTTAAAGCCCCAGACATCCCTGCCTGCAGCCATATGAGACATTGTGGAATTCAGGGCTTTCTCGAACTACAAACTTAATGTGTCTAAAACAGAGGTAATGCCCCTGAATACCTCAGCAAACAGATGGTGACTCAATTTGGTCTTACATGGGCCCCTAGTAAGTTGAGATATCTAGGCTGTTAGTTTAAGCAGAAGCACTTCTAAACTAAAAGCGGATAATCTTGATAACCTGGGTGTCATCATAGAACAGGATCTAGCTAGGTGGAGAGTTTTACTTCCAACCTTACGGGGATGTATCTCCATTATTAAAATTAATATTTTTCTAAGGTTGCTCTACTGCCTTAGTATGTTAAATCTGACTTCACCAAACGCCTGGTTTACTAAAGTGCTTTACCTTATTTCCTCATTTATATGGGTGAACAAGTGTTGCAGACGTGCTTTCCATAAGTTAGTTAGGCCCAAACTTCAGGGGTTTGACTAAGGCTCCCCACTTCAGACTCTATTATGTAGTTGCCCAGTCTAGCAAATACTTCCATTGGGGCACCAGTGAGCCCAACAAGGAAGCACAAGGGCACACTACCCAATGGTATGCATAGAAAATGCCCTATGTGCTAAAACTGGTATCTCAGCAACTGCCCTGATACATGTGGCTTCCAACAAGCTATCCACTAGCATACTGTTATCCTTATCTCCTTACGGGTACATCACCAGTTGTGTTGACTACTGAAAATACCACCCACTAAAAATGTGATGCAACCTATTTTCTGGATTCCTGATTTCAGGGTTGGTAGCCATACTATCAAAGAAACAATGTAGGCAGAGACCAACATCCTATCCTTAGATAATATTCACCTGGGTGGGTGACCAATTTCATTTACCTTCTTCCAGGTGCAGCACAAAGTTGATAACAAAGCTGTCTTTAAATATATGCAGCTGACACATGCTCTATCCCAACATATGGAACCTCCTCCATTAGGAATCCCCAAATTATGAGACACTAGACTCCCAAATGAGTGCTGCTACTCAACCCCATGCCAGTTCCAATCTGTACCTCATAATTTTTGATTGATCATCTTGGAGGGGAGTTGGTAGCTGTCCATATAGGGGTGAAGCACTGCCCCAGGAGCAGCAGGAGTGAGAATGGGTGAATGGGTCCTGAAGCATCTATACACATGTATAAAGAATGACAAATTCAGACTCATACAGTTTAACATCTTAAACAATCTTTATTTTACACCTGAAAGGCTTTTTAAAATTGGAAAAACCCAATCAGATATACTTGTTAGGTGTAATAAGGCCACAGGCTCATTACTGCATGTCTTCTGGGAATGTGAATTAGTTCAGGAGTTATGGTCCACCATCAAAGTGAGAATGGATCCTCTCCTAGGGCTTCAGGACTTGTTTACATTCAGAATCTGCCTAGTTGTCAGTTTCCAGCATGTATCTATTAAGGACAGAAAACACCGTATCTTACTAATAGCTGCCTTTGTTAAAAACTGGTACTCAGACACTAGCTTGACTTGGAAAAACATTTGTACCAGGAATGGCACAATGAACTACTGTACCAACCAACTTATGGGTTGGGAAAATATGTGTCAGTATCAACAATAGATTTTCTTACTTTGAGAAAAAATGGGGCCAACTTTATACTGTATGTACACTCCCAGGTGGATACAAATTGATATTATGAGTCTGATGCCTCTTACCTTATGCATACTGAATGTATGCCACACATCACAGTCTAATAAGATCTTGATAGACCTGGCAGATCCTGCTGAATTCCTCCTATGTGTAACCACATTTTGGTGTCACTCCTTTGTACATAGAAACATAGAAATTGACGGCAGATAAGGGCCGCTTGGCCCACCCAGTCTGCCCATTTTCCCTACCTGCTGCAAGAACCACAGACCCTACTCGATCTCTGGCTTTGTTCTCCTTCCCCTTGCTAGGATTCCCCTATGCCTATCCCATGCATTTTTGAATTCCCCTACCGAATTTGCCCCCACCACCTCTGTCGGGAGGCTGTTCCATGCACCCACCACCCTTTCTGTGAAGAAATACTTCCTCATGTTACCCTTTAGTCTACCCCCTTCCAGCCTCATGACATGACCCCTTGTTCTAGAACATCTCTTTTTCTGAAAGATGTTACCATCCTGTACACTGTTTATGCCCCTGAGATATTTGAAGGTCTCTATCATATCCCCGCCTCTTGCTCCTCTCTTCCAGGGTATATATATATATATTGAGGTTCTCCAGACTTTTCTCATATGACTGTTGGTACAGGCACTGCACCATTTTTGTTGCTCTTTACTGAACTGCCTCTACCCTGTCAATGTCCTTACAGAGATGCGGCCTCCAGAACTGGTCACCGAACACCAGATGAGGTCTCACTAATGATTTGTACAGTGGCATCACTACCTCCTTTCTTCTGCTGGTGATACCTCTCCCTATGCACCCCAGTACCTCATTGGTTCTCCCCTCATCCTTCACTGTACATAGCTGGGGATCCTGTATTGTTCTATTGTATGTATTGTCTTGGGATTTTGTTTTATGTACTTGTGTTTCAATGCAAATACCAATAAAATGTACTGAATTAAAAAACAATCTGTTGGGCACGGCTGCTGGCGCAGTGGCAGTGCTTGCAGTACCGATGACCCGAGTTTGAGAATGAACTCGAGTCATTGGAGGGTTGGCTGGGGGGGGGGTGGGAAGAATCAAGCACCAAAGGACTGCTCTCCTCAGGGGAGGGATTGGTATGGCATTTGTGGTAGGACAACTGGGGATGAGTGCACTGGGCAGCAGAAGAGTGGTAGACATCTGGCACATCACATTTGGGGGGCAGCTGCAGAATAAGATCTCATAGCTGCACACTTGAATGGACTTGATAGACCTTAGGGCCTGTTTCTGCTGGCATTTTTGTATGTTCATACCATGCATAGGAGCATGCATGGCACACCATTGCACGCAACTTCTGCATGCCACAAGGGGAGGAGGGAGACACAGAGGGTAAAAACAATCATGGCTGGCATGCATGACTGCCACCCTAGCAGGCTTTGCACCTGGTGACAAGGGCATGGCTGCTGAATCCTTGGACAGCAGTTTGAGAGCACTCCCCGACAGCCCGCCCCTGGGGGTAAGCTACGGGAGCAAGGACAGATAAGTCCCAGGGGAAGCTGGGGTGATGGGGCGGGGGGGCAGCAGGAAGGAGAGCCATGCCAGGACAGAGAGTAAAAGAATAAAAAATACAGAGAAAAAGACAGCTTTGTCAGTTCTAAATTTTTATTACAAACTGGGATAGTATTACTGCACAGAAACAATTAAGCACTTTTGCATGTGTTTATTTAAGTACTGTCAACACTGTAAATGCATGCAACTGGTTACATCAGACCTACTGATATATGTATCCTGACTTAAACAGGATGAGTCAATAAAGTCATTAGACATTTTATTGTTTTATAAATATTTTATTTAGCTAAAAGTGAAGAGATCATAGTGCATCAGCATTGGTTTATTTACTTTCAAGTCTATGATGGTCTGTGCACCAGTTGTCCAAAAGAATTCGGCAGTAGCTGGCCCACCAGTGCAGCGGTAGTTCTGCCACTTGCAGTGCCAATGACCTGGGTTCAGAAGTGAACTTGGGGCATCAGAGGGCCGGCAGAGGGAGGGGGGTGGATTGAGCATCTGAAGGACCACTCTCCGGGGGGGGGGCTTTGCAGAGCCCAGAGACTTCCTAGCCCTTAGAGCGGAAACTGTGGGAAAAGGCACCCGGGACTGCCAAGAGAGCAAGGGTGCATGCCAGATGCTGATGTGTGGTATGCAGGAGCATGCTATGCATGTCATGGGTGCTTGTTGGGGTGAAGAAAATGGGACAACTACCAGTGGCAGGATGTCGTCAGGACACCCACAGGCCCTGCTCCAGACCAGCTGGGCCTACCAGTTGAGAACCGGATCATATTCTGGATTGGGGGTTGGAGAACTCTGTCGACCCTGCCAGGGAGGGGCAAACCCTGGGAGAAGTTAGGCTGGCAAGGTAAATCCTGGTGGACGTCAAGGTCTCGGGGCTGGGGAGTCCAGCAGATGGGGGCAGTCCAGTAGAGGCAGAAAAAGATTAACAAGAAAAGAAAAATAATTCAGCACTAGTTCAAAAGGATTCAGAGCTTATATTTTGATGCTTTTGTAAAGGTTCTTTTGAGGCCTTGGACACCTTCTTCTAAATGACAACTTGATCACAGAAGAAAAAAATTATGTTACTAACATCACTAATAGCTGTGGGTTTCAGGGATCACTTAGCAGTATGCACGTAGAAAAATAATGAGCTACCCTGCTCGGTTGTTATATATGTATAGGATGAAATCACCTATTAAGAATGTATTCAGAGATTGAAGTTTCAAAGATTGTGACTGTACTGTATCAATTATCACATACTGCATATGGAGAAATATATTGCATATGTAAATTATTTAACTGAAGACTGCAACTGCTAGAGTGTCAGGGGATGTTCAAAAACACTTTGTAATAACTTTGATATTTTATAGTTATTTATTTATTTATTTTTTTACAACTCTGTTTCTCTCTCCGGAGCCTGGGCATCCTTTGGGAGTACCCTCACAGCTGTGCCTCTAACTCCCTGCCTGAACCCCTGCTTTCCTCCCAGGCTCCCCCCCTTGAGCGACTTGGCAGGTCCAGCCTCCTGGATCACCTCCAGGAAAGGGCCCGCCCTCCCTTGGCGGCACTTTTTTCAATTAGAGGGACCTACCTCATCGCTGGGTCAGCTGTGGGGAGTCCTGGGTGCACTGGGCTGGTGTGGGATGTGGGCATGCCTCTGGGGTCTCCATCATCTCACTAGGCATCCGAAGGGTTTTCTCTGCTTGGTAGTCCCCCTTGAGGAGCTTGGGCATGCAATGTCAGCAGGACACAATGTGCTGCCAACCGCCTAACTCCTCCCCCGCTGAGCATAGAGCCGTAGATCTGTGCTGCACCCGACAGCCACCAGGTGCCACTACAGAGCGGCGTATCCCTGGAACCCTCCCCAAAGAAGGGAGAGCTGTTCTCCAGATACACGATCCCTTCCTTCCCCTTCCGACACCCAGCGGCCCCAGCCCATTCCTGAACCCGGGTCGCCGGCGTGGCACGAGTTGTGGCATCCAGTGCCTCAACCCTCAGTGCCATCAGGCCAGCCCTTATAGTTATTTTTGAATATCAGCTAATTTTCATGTATATATTTAAGATTAGACTTAAACCATCACCCAAAGAAGCCCATCGGAGTGAAATGTTGGATTCAGAGTTGGGAGTCTCACTGGACACAGATGAAATAAAGATACATTTTCTGAAGAACTGTAAAGTGGCTGAGTGTTTCTGTTCGAGACTGTGTTATGCCTGTACCAGCCCCCGAATAAGGGTGGTGACTACTTGGACCCCCGCGTTCCGGGTCATAATGTCATAAGCTTGGCATTATGCTGAAACCTGGACCTGTGCACTCTCCGTGTTGGACCCCCAGATAAAGTGCCAGCAAGAGAGGGGGTCTGCAGTAGTAGCATTGGCGCTACTGTATTGATGGCTTTGCTGTAGTTTATGAGGCATCCACCAGGAGGTCTGACTGAAAAAATAAATTAAGTTAAATCTGAATCTCTGATGGGCTCAATGGGTTATTCCAACATACATTAAGAAATATTATAAGTATTTATAGCTTAGTACCTTAGGAGTCCCCCCAAACAAATGTTAGTAAAACACTGAGCCACATGAGTAGCACAGAAAGTACCAACGGGTCCAAATTCAGGTAGACAACCTTTTTAAAGAAATCCAGTTGATAGAGATCTTAGTATTGCAGAGACTGAAGTCTACCTTAAAGGAGCCAACATGTTTAACAATGCTTTTGTATTCAGATCCATAACTGTCTCATAAAAATGGAAAACACATGAAACATGCCCCAAGTTGCAATGTGCAGCAAAATGTTCATGTAGATTTTTCTGAAGCAACAAAGTGTGCCATAATGTGGAAATGAAGGCCATGGTTATAAATGAAATGAAGGTTAGGGTTCCACCCTGGGTGTGCCACTATCTCGGCTTTATTTATATGACTATTATAAAAACTAGTTTTATGCAATTTGAAATTCATGACCTTCTTAATCAGAAAGAACAAAGCTGATAGTTGGTGGAAAGATACTGTGTTATATATAGATTTTTATGACATTATAGGCATGGTTATATAATCTTATAAAAGGCACCAGTACATTGAGAGATTAATAAGTTTGAATGTAGGACACCCCTCTACCACCACCACCACCAGTTTTATAAAGTCTATATATCTACGATGCGTAGTATTAGAACACTTTAAAGTCAGTTTTAATAATGTAAACTATAGAATCGAGAACCACCATATTTATTTACAAAATAAAATGTGATAGTCCCTCTATTAATAAGGTAGCAAAGTGTGTTATTTTCTTGAAGCATAGAAACATATAGAGTTTGGCAGCAGAAAAGGACAACTTGACCTACCCAGTCTGCCCAGATGATGCCTGCCTAGTCTGTCTCTGTAGACCCTAATTGGTCTCTGTCGACTCTTCCTCCTTCCTGCCTATTTAGTATTATAAAAAGAGTCTGAGAAATGGAGCTTTCTGATTGGCTGTGAACATTCTAACAGCCTTATGTTAATTTTTTATTAACATACATGTAGAGCTTAATCATATGTTGAATACGGTTTAACACTATTTAACTTTTTTTTTATTATAATACTAAAGCACTCCAGGATTATACATTTGTCAAGTTAATTCTAGGGTATGTGGCACCTAACCATGCCTCGTGGCCACATTACACCCCAGAGGATGATTAACAGACCATTAAAATAAACCCTGGTCATGTATTTTTGCCTAAGTATTATCCTAGATGTAACCCACATATGCTTGAAGCCTTGTACTGTTTTCACCTCCAACACTTCTACTGGCAGTCTGTTCCAGGTGTTTAAAACCCTTTCAGTGAAATAGCACTTCCTAACATCTCTCTTAAAATCCCCTTCCCCATCAGTTTCATTGCATGCACTCTGTTCTGATGCTCTTTTTCATTTGAAAGAGACTCCCTGCCTGCACTCTATTTACTCCTGTAAGGTACTTATAAGTCTCTATCATGTCCACTCTCGCTCTCCCCTCTTCCAGGGTGTACATGTTGAGATCCCTCAGTTTCTCTTCATAGGGTTTTTGGTGCAATCATACTAACCTACTAACATACTAATTGCCAGCAAATTAGGCCTTATGGTCTATTGAGTCTGCTCGAACCTCAGATCTCTAGTTGGGTGCCGAGGCCCTCCCCCCCTTGTGTTCCAGAAACCCCTATCATCCATCCCCAATCCATGCACTATTTTAGTTGCCCTCCTCTGGACTGCCTCCATCCTGTTTATGTTCTTGTGAGGTGCAGCTTCCAGAAGTGGACACAATACTCCAGGTGGGGTTTCACCAGTGAGTGATACAGTGGCCTCTCCCTATCCATCACAGCATTCCACAGGCCCTACCCACTGTTTTGTCAGACTGCTCTGCCACTTTGAGGTCATCATATATGATAACCCAAAGGTCCCTTTCCTGCTTAGTGACTGTTACTACCTCCTCACATCCTATACTCAGCTCCTGCTGTACATTCATGATTTTGTACTTTTTGGCACTGAACCCAACTTTTTTGGCATCGAACCCAACTGTCATGCTCTTGACCAGTCCTTAAGATTCTAAAGATCCTTACACATTTTTCCATCCCTCCTGTGTGTCCACCTATTACAGATTTTAGTGTCATCTGGAAAAAGGCATACCTTCCATTCCAGTTCTTCTGCAATGTCTCTTAAGAAGACATTGAACAGGACCGGTCCCAGTGCTGAGTCTTGTGGCACCCTGCTGGTCACTCTCCTATCATTTGAGTGAGTGCACCCTTCGTCTCATCTGTTAACCACTTTCTTTTTTTTTTTTAAATTTCTGTTTATCCCCTCCTGCCGCCCCGCTGGAGCCACACCATCTGGAGTCACCCATCAAGCCTGTCCCTACTGGTGCCTTACCTGACAGTCCCCAGTCCCTCCATCATGCCTTGGATACCCCCCGGGTGGGGCCAGGGTAGGGGCAGACCACCGAATCTTGCTACTGTCAGGGTCCTGAGACTGCAGGCAGGCACCTGCATATTGAGACCCAGCTTGGCACTCCATCTTCCTGGCTCCAGTGGGGGTGTTTCCACATTTTTCTTGTGCGACATTGCTGGCCAATATGTCAAGGCACAAGCACTGATGTTGGCAATGCCCATCCCCCTCCTTCCTCAAAAGAGTAGTCCCTGGGGCTGATTGGTCGGTGATCTACGCCCTCAACCAATCATGCCTCCCGAGACACCAGTTTATCGTGCCCCAGCCTCCGCTAGGTCGCTATTGGCTAGAACCTTCCCCCGGAGAAGGCAAGCTGTCATTAGATGCTCCAGCCTGTCTCCCCCTGGCTAACTCCCAATGGCCTGAGCTCGCTCCTGAACCCGGTTCGCCGGCGTGGTGAGAGGTGTGGCGTCCAGTGCCTCAACCCTCAGTGCCACCGAGCCAGCGTCGTTAACCACTTTTTAACACAGTGCACCACTTTGGATCCCACCCTGGGCTGCTCAGTTTCTTTATCAGTCTACTGTGTGACACAGCGTTGAAGGCCTTACTGAAGTCCAGATAGACTACTTCCACTGCCCTCCCCTGATCTATTTCCCTGGTCACCCTGTGAAAGAATTCAGTCAGACTCATCTGGCATGACCTCCTACTATAAATCCATGCTGTCTATGGTCTTGCAGCCCATTGGATTCAAAATACTCTGCCAACCTTTCCTTTAACAGGGGTTCCATTAATTCCCCCATCGCTGAGGTGAGAGTGACTGACTCACTGTTGCTAACCTCATCCCTGTTGCTGCTCCTAATGTAGAAGGACCACATCTGCTCTCCTCCAGTCCTCCAGAACCATGTCTGTTTCCAGAGAGCTGTTGAATAAGGCCATCAGTGTGGCAGCTACCACCTCTGAGTTCCTTTAGTATCTTTGGGTGTATCCCATATGGTCCCATAGCCTAGCCCATTTTCACAGTTTCATGCCCCTTCAGGACTCTTTCCCCTGAAAATGGACTTGTGTCACTTTCCCAACTCTGTTCCTGCTGCTCCCTGGTGGTACCCACCTTCACTGTAAAGACTGAGCAGAAGTACCTGTTCAGGATGTCTGCTTTTTCTTGGTCCTCTTCTGTGCAGTCCTCCCCTGTAGCCCTCCTTATCTTCATTATCCTTCTCCTTGCCTTCCTCTTCTCACTTACATACCTGACGAATGCCTTATCCCCTTTAGCTACCGCCTTGGCTATCCTTTCCTCTGTCTGCAATGTTGCTCCCCTCACTGCCTTTCCTGCTTCTCTGTTTTACTTGGAGCACCACCCTCCCTCCCTGTCTTCCTCCCACTGTGTTTCCTTATGCCTCCTGAATGCCACCACTTTTTCTTTCACCACCATAACCACTTTCCTAGAGAAACATAATGGTCTCTTTTTCCTTCTATTTTTATTCATGTCCTTCACACAGGGTCTGGTTGCCTTAATTATGCCCTCCCTTATTTTTTCTCACTGTACCTGTACCCCTCCCTGGCAAGCCCCCCCCCATGAGGCAGTTTCTGATGCGGTCTCCCATTTCTTTAAAATCTGCCCTTCTAAAGTCCAGGACCCTCATTGTCATGTGGTTTGCTTCTGTTCCCATCTTAATGTTAAACCATACTGTACCAAGATCTGCCCACTGTGATGTCTGTAATGCATCCCTGTTTGTAACAGCAGGTCCAGCACTGCCACATCCCTACTGGGTCCATTGACTAGCTTCCTGAGAAAAGCCCCTTGTAGGGAGTTGAGGATGGCTCTGCTCCTTGCCAAAGCTGCAGTTAGTGTCCCCCGAGTAATCACTATACTCTTCACTCTGTCCCAGCTATGATTGAAACCATTAATGTTTTTTTCACCCACCACCTCATCTGCTAGACTCGTCCATGGTTCCACTACCCTTTCTGTAAAATAATACTTTCTCATATCACTCACAAACTTCCCTCCTGTCAGTTTCCATTTGTGACCTCGAACTGTTTTTTTTTTGGTTTTTTTAGTTGTTTAACCAGGAGTAGCACACTAAGCTGAAAGCTTTTTTACAGAAGTGACCTGGGAGCCCAGGGAAGTCAAGTGACTTGCTCAGGGTCACACAATATGCAAGTGGAAGCTGTGGGATTCAAACCCAGGTCTGGTTTGCTGCATGTCACCAGATTTGCAGCTCAGAGCCTTAAACCACTGCGCTATATTGTTACTCATGTTAAATAATTCCTCACAGTTCACCTTGTTTATTCTTTTCAGGAACATGAAGGTCTCTATCATTACTATCTTTACTACTCTACTGGGACTTAAGAACTAGAACTCTACTACTGGGACCTTCAATTCAGGGTAAAAACAAACAAACAAAAATAAACAAGTGTTAGTGTGTTTGTCTGAGCTGGGTGAAGGGAACTGTTATCTGTGCAGTTAGCTAGATTAAGAAGGGAACTGAATTAGGGGGGAGTGGCTTAGGCAGCAGGAAGCCAGGTGTTTGCATTTAAAACTTACCTAGATAGCTTTTGGCGGAGAACAGCAAGAGGAAAGAGGTGCTGTTAGAACTTTACTACTCTACTGGGACTATATAGCCCTCCCTCCTCTCCACCCCCACCCTTAGTCAGTTCCACTTTTATAGGCACAGGATTTGACTGACAACAGGAACTTCCTGTTTGGGAGCAGGAAGGGAGTGATCACAGAGGCACAAAAGACTCACCATCCTAGAAGGCAAAGAGTAGCTGTCCACCCCCAGCCCCCAGCTGCTGGAGGTCTGACTCTGAGCAAGTAAGAAGGAGACTACTGAGGAATACAGGAACTTCCTGTCCCAGAACAGGAAGAGCAGGAGCTTTAAGGGCATGGAAGCAGTAGGAAAGTAGGGAGAATAAAATAAAAAAAAATAAAAAATAAACAGACAGAGGAAAGAGAAAGCATACAAAACAACAGTTGAGGGGCCACAAATAAGACATGATGGGAGTGGTGCAGTGCAGTGACTGTGGAGCAACAGTATTCCGGGAGATGTTCTGGAGGATGTGGTGTTGTCCCATCTGCAAGCACCTATCTGGGCTGAGGGAGGAGGTTGCTCATCTCCAGGCTGAGTTGGCCAAGATTAGGGGGACCTCCTTTCCTACCCAGGGACCACCAGGGCCACTGCCGCTGCTTCAGAGGTTGCCAAGAAAGAGGAGCAGTTGGACCACAGTGGGCTCAGGGAGAGTGAGGGTGGTGGAACAGAAGTGCATCCCTCCAGTTGTACCTCTCCATAATCCGTACATTATTCTGGCAGAGTGTGATTCCTCTATGGAGGCACCCACAGTGGAGACCAAGGAGGATGCTGGGAACCTCCACGAAGGAGACCCATGGGAGGGTGGCATGCGACCCCAGAGGGGAAGAAAACAATTCCTGGTTTGGGGACTCCATTGTTAGGAGGGTAGAACTGGGGTAGGGGGGAGAGGGAGGTGAGGTGCTTGCCTGGTGCCGTGGCTTGGAGGGACAGGGAGCGAATTCTCAGGATCGTGG
Source organism: Neoceratodus forsteri (assembly GCA_016271365.2). Taxonomy (NCBI): domain Eukaryota; kingdom Metazoa; phylum Chordata; order Ceratodontiformes; family Ceratodontidae; genus Neoceratodus; species Neoceratodus forsteri. The sequence continues at coordinate 272,785,907 of CM057454.1, forward strand.
GTCCAGCTGCATGAGGGAGGGAGTTGGATGTCATTATCCACTTAGGGACAAATGACCTGGCTGGGAAAGAGATCAGATCAGTGCAGGAGGAGTTTTTGGCATTGGGGAGGGGCCTTAGACCAATAGCATGCATGGTAACTTTCTCGGAGGTGCTGTCTGTCTGTGGCATGGGTGAGGCTAGGGTGCTCCACACCATGGCATTCAATCAATGGTTGAAAAACTGGTGCAGAGCTCAGGGTTTTGGCTTCATTGGAGACTGGGGGTCCACCTGGAAGGATGTAGGCCTATAATGGTGCGATGTTCTGCATCTTTCCAGAAGAGGAACCAGGATCCTAGGTGATAGGTTTAAATGCTTCATTGGCAAGCATTTAAACTAGCCAAGGGGGGGGGCACTGAAAAGGAACAGGGAAATCCTAGACCCCCCCAAAAAATCAGGGTAGTTAGTGAGGTAAACACCAAGAAAGAGAAGTCAATAGGGGTAAATGGAGAAAAAGGCAAAGGCAGTAAGGACAGGGATGGGGCAAAAAGGGGTAAGGCCATCAAAAAATGGAGAGTAATGAGTACCAATGCCCATAGTCTAAGTAACAAGCTCCCTGAACTGGTGGCCTTGATGGAAGAGGGATGCCTATATATTGTGGTAGTCACAGAAACATGGTACACAGAGAACCATGACTGGAATGTCACCATACCTGGGTACACAATCTACAGGAGGAATAGGGAGGGTAGAGGAGGAGGAGGAGTAGCTCTCTACATGAGGGAAGGGATCAAAGCAACGGAACTAAAGGGTAAACAAGGAGGAGAGAAGGCACTGTGGGTCACCCTGGAGACTGGAAATGGCACCACAATCCGCACGGGGGTGGTATACAGACCCCCATCTCAGGGGAGGAAATGGACAAGAAAATGATAGAAGGCATCCTTAGGATTGCCTAAAAAGGAGAGATATTGTTGATGGGGGACCTGAATATGCCAGATGTTAACTGGAGCACCTTTGGTACAGCCACATCCAAGAGCAGGGTCATTCTCAATGCCCTACAGGGGGCATGCTTCAGATAACTAGTGTTGGAACCCACTCAGGAGGGAGCAGTCTTAGACCTGGTACTCTCAAATGGGGACGGAGAGAGGATCTCAGACCTAGAAGTGGGTAGCTATCTGGGAACAAGTGACCACCAAAAAGTGTGGTTCACGATAAACATAGCTGCAGAGTCAAGCCATACAAAAGTGAGGGTACTGGACTTTAGGAGGGCTGACTTTGTCAAAATGGGAGAGTGTCTCAGAAAAGTACTAGCAAACAGGCAAGATGGAGGGGTGGAGAAACTATGGGGAAACATCAAAACTGCCATCACAGAGGCAACAAGCCTTTGTGTGAAGCAAATAAACAAGTCAAAATGAAAGAAAACGCCACTATGGTTCTCAAAAGAGGTGGCGGGGCAGGTTAGGGAGGAAAAAATAGCATTCAGGAAGTATAAGGAAACAGAAGGAGCAGGACAGAGAACTGTACCAGTTAAAGCAGAAGGAAGCGGGGAAGGCAGACAGAATAGCAAAGGCCTAAACTAAGGAAAAGATAGCCAACTCAGTTAAGAAGGGGGATAAAAACTTTTATAGATACATTAGGGAGTAAAGAAAGACCAAGGGAGGGATAGTGAGGCTTAATAAAAGGGAGGGTTGGTGGGCAGAGAGGGACAGTGAAAAAGCAGGGATACCGAATGAATACTTCTACTTAGGAAACGGGATCTTCTCCTTCAGAATCCTCTGGTAAGCCTATGATTCTGATGTGTGAAGCTCGTGAAATGTTCTCCAAATTTTCCAGACGTCGTTTAAGTGCCTCATTTTCTTTTATGAGGCCCGCAGTGATTGTCGTGGCCTTTGCGACTGCCACTGATGTTGCCTTCGACTCTTTAACAATGCTGCGTTTGTGGGTTGCATTGCACCATCCGATGCCTCGGGTCTCGACTCAATGCTAGTGCCCGGTTTCAGATCTTTAGGTCGGGTGCCTTCTCCACCTGCAGCTGCTTTATTTGTTCTCCCCATAGCTTCCTCATACAGATGAGTTGAGAGGCGAGAAATATACCGTTTGGTGCTGTGAGCTTCCCTCTCTAGTAAGGTCTGTTCAGCGATGAAAAATTAGCGGTTTTTCAGTTTAAAATATTTAAATATATTTGCTTATAGCGGAGCTCCACAGGAATGCGTCCGAAAGCTCGGCTGTTGGCCACGCCCCCACTGACTACGCTTTTTAACAAATCATGGGAGGATGGTGTGGTATCTAAGGACTGGAGTAGGGCAGATGTGATTCCTCTTCACAAAAGTGGGAGCAAAGCAGAGGCAGGAAACTACAGACCTGTCAGCCTGATCTCAGTGGTAGGGAAAATGATGGAATCACTTCTGAAATAAAGAATTGTTGAGTACCTAGAGACCAGTGGGGCACAGGACCCAAGGCAGCATGGATTCACAGCAGGAAGGTCATGTCAGATGATTCTAATAGATTTCTTTGACTGGGTGACCAAAGTAGTAGACCAGGGAGGGGCTGTGGACATGGCCTACCTAGACTTTAGCAAGGCATTTGACACAGTCCCACGGAAAACATTAATAAATAAATTATCCAACCTGGGAATGGGTCTCAGGGTGGTAGCCTGGGTAAAAAATTAACTGGACAACAGGTCACAGAGGGTAATAGTAAATGGAGTCCACTCTGGAGAAAGGGGGGTTACTAGTGGGGTACTGCAGGGTTCAGTACTGGGTCCAGTCCCTTTTTTTTTTTTTGCTCCTTCTGCTCCAGTGCCCCCACTCCTTTAGGCCTGCCTGAGGCTCCAGCTAACCCCTGCTGACCTCACTCATGTCCATCCACCCACATCCTCACATCGCAGCTGCCCCTGGGCTATCCTGATATAACCCTTTGTCAGGTGGGTCCCTCTCCTCTGAGAGGGAAGGCACCAGTGTAGGCGTTACCTGGCACATTCATTGTTAGGCCCTGGGAGGCTGCAGAGGTGGGGGGATAGCTCACTCGAGGGCTTCAGTGGTGCCGGAGACCAGGCAGCCATCATATGGTGGCAATGAGCTGCTGTTTTTCCTTGTTTCCTCCCCCGATGGGAGCTTGACGTCCGGGATGTCTGGGCATGAGCCGATGTCCGTCATGCTCTCCTGAGCAACGTCCCGATGTGTTGCCCTACCTCTGGCCTCCACCAGCAGTCACCCAACACCAGGTTGCAAACCCCCTCCTCCCTTCCAGGAGATGGCCAGCAGTACTGGGATGCTCAAGCAATCTCCCCCTGGCCAGTCCTCCAGCAACCCGGATCCATTCCTGAACCTGCGTCGCCAGTGTCACAAGTGGAAATCCAACTGCTGCGCCGATGGGCTGGTTTCCGGTCCTTTTTTATGCCTTTATAAGTGACATTGCAGAAGGACTGTAAGGAAAAGTATGCCTCTTTGCAGACGACACAAAGATCTGCAACAGGGTTGATACACTGGGGGGTGGAAAGGATGAAAAGGGACTTGACAAAGTTGGAGAAATGGTCAAAAGTATGGCAGCTTAGATTCAATGCAAAGAAGTACAAAGTAATGTACCTGGGAAACAAAAACCCAGGGGAAGAGTACACAAGGGGGTAGGTATTAGCAACAACAAAAATGGAAAAGGACCTGGGGGATGTCATATCAGATGACCTAAAGGTAAGCAAGCAATGTGAGAAGGCAGTGGGAATGGCTGGGAGATACTGGGATGTATAGAGAGAGACATCACCAGTAGAAAACAGGAAATTGTTATCCCTCTGTACAGACAGTTGGTGAGACTCCATCTGGAGTACTGCATGCACTTCTGGAAACCTCATCTCTGCAAGGACATAGACAGGATGGAGGCAGTCCAGAGGAGGGCAACTAAAATGGTACATGGTCTGCAACAAAAGCCATATGAAGAAAGACTAAAGGAGCTTAATATGTATACCCTTGAGGAAAGGAGGGAGGGGGGGACATGATAGAAACTTTTAAGTACCTCAAGGGAATCAACGAAGTCCAAGAGGGTAGCGTCTTTCAGAAAAAGAGATGTGCAAGAACAAGGGGACACAATCTGAAGATAGAGGGGGGACAGCCCAGGGGCAATGTGAGGAAGTATTTTTTCACAGAGAGGGTGGTAGATGCATGGAACGGCTTTCCCGAGGAGGTCGTGGGGTCAAAAACAGTGGGGGAATTCAAGAATGCATGGGACACACATAAGGCAATTCTGGTGGGGGTTAGAAATAAGTAGGCTGTTGGTTAACTAGGATCTGCATCTTATCCAATAAGTAGGGAAATGGGCAGACTAGGTGGGCCAAGCGGTCCTTATCTGCCATCAAAGTCTATGTTTCTATTATAACTTCCCTATCCTGTCTGGTCTCTAGGGATTACATGTTCAGTGCTTGGAGGTATTCCTCGTAAGACTTGTCCTGTTGGCCCTGAATTATCTTTGTCACCCATTACTTGCACCTCCTCTAGTCTGTCCTTTTTTTTCCTGAGGTGAGGAGTCCAGAACTGGCACTGGTAGCCACTTCCTCCCCCCTCCCCAAGGACCCCAACTTCCTCCCTTCCCATTGCCTCCTCCTTGCTGCTTTATCCTGCCAGTACAGCAAAGGAATTCTATATACAATTTTTGGAATTTATACCCATTTTTTCCCTGACCTGGGACCCCTGCAATCATGGCAGTGAGTGTGCGTGGAGGTGCACATGCACTCTGGGCACCAGCTCAGCTCCTTCCACTCCACCCCTTGCAGTTGCCACCGCCCCTTCCCACCTATGCTACCCATTGGACCTCCACCCGATGGGAGCGGAACTACGGGGGAGCAGACAACCTCCCCGGGAGGAAGATTGCCTTTTGACTGCTCAATCCTGCTCCCTCCCTCTCCCCCATGCTGGCTCTCTGATGACCTGAGGTCATTCCGAAACCCGGGTCACCAGCATGACCGAAGTAAGGTATCAGGCACCTCAGCCCTCTGAACCACCGGGCCGGCCACAGCAAAGGAGTTCTGCAGTGGTGCAGGCTGAGGAGTGTGTACCCTTTTCGCTACCCCCACTCTCCCAGAGCCCACCACGGTGCACTCGCTGTGCCTCTGCATCCCCTGGGGGAGCATCAGCAGACTTAGTGGCCCCTGGGTGGGGAAGAAGGTTCTCTGCATCTTTGCCAGTTACTTGGCTTACTTGGCTTGGCTTGGCTTACTTGGCTTTGTTAGACAAAAGTAGGCTGAAGACCCATCAAGTTTGCCTCCCACTCCTAGTGGGGAAATTTTTCCCTATTAGGCATAGATAGAAAGTAGATATCAGGCTATGTTTTAAATTGATTAAAAGATGTAATAGCCACCATCTTCTGAGGTAACTTATTCCATACTCTAGCCAACTGTACAGTGAAGAAATTATCCCTTTTTTATGTTGGCTTTTGGGATAATAAGCTGTGTATTATGTGATCTTAAGTTGATTGTTCTGTCATAGAAAGCAAAACCACACTGTGTTGTCAGTTCTGGGTTTTTTAATATTTTAAATAATAAAAGGACATCGCCCCTCAACCTTCTCTCCTCCAGACTAAACAATCCTGTCTCAGTCAATCTTTCCTCATAAGTCATATTCTGTAAATGTGGAATAATCTTAGTCGCTCTCCTCTGGACCCTCTCCACCAAGTCCAGTTCTCTCTCAAATACAGACCCCACAAAAAGGGGACCCATAGTCCAAGTATGGTCTTATATCAAAAAGTCTAAACCAAAGTCAGAACTCGCTATGGTAAATCTGCAATAAGCCGTGCCCTTCTGGCTCTATGAAACACTATACAGAAAACTCTGAACCTTGCAATCTCTGTGAAGTTGAGCTTCTTCAAAGTCCTGTACCTGCGCTCATTTAAGGAGACCTGTAATTGTTTCCACTGATGGTACTTATCCAGGGACTTTGACTAATTCTTCCTTGGCTGTTCTCCTTACTTTTAGCCTTACCCCCTGATTAACCTCATATGTAATGCTTCCCTTTACCCTAAACTCCCTGGCTACCCTCTGCCTCTCGGCTCCTTGCTGTTACTTCCCTCCTGTCTATATCCTGCTGATGTGTGGCATATCTGTATATATTGTACATAGGTTCTTTTTTCTATGGTTATGCAGCTACGAGTGCTGTATTGAATGTTATTTTGCCTTAATGTTTCCTTATCATTTGTACATAGATGTTTATTTATCCTTGTATGTTCTCATTTTGTTTTTACTTATTACTGTATTATTCTTCGTTGTACTCATGCCTATGTTGTTGTAACTGTCCAGGTCCACCTTGCAAATGAGTTTTCCTCAATGGTGTTTTGCCTGGTGAAAAAAGATTGATTGATTATATACATTCTATGCAAGGGGAGAATGCAGTAGTCACTCCTGGGTACAAATGAGCTTCTTATAGTCCTTAACAACCTGTTTGTCGATCTTGTGACTTTCCTACAATGATCAGAAGCAGATAATTTATTATTATGACTCCTAGGTCACGGTCTTTGTCAACTGCTTTTAGCTATATATAGCTGAGGTTGAACTCTGATTAGACTGAGGTACTGGTTTTGGACCTGGATCGACAGATGGTTGGGTTGGGTGATGGTGCGTCTTCTGGAATTCTTCTTGGAGGCATTTCTCTCCCGACCTCTGAACAGTTGCAGAACCTGGGGGTAGTTCTTGACGATGGGCTGACACTGCATTCGCAGGTGTCAGCAGTCATCAAGACTTCCTTATATCATCTTAGGAACATCGCCAGGATTCGGCATCTTGTTCCGTCTGCCGACGTGCCAACATTAGTCCATGCCTTCGAGTCCTTGCGCTTGGATTATTGCAACTCCCTTTACCTAGGGCTTTCTGGGGTTGAAATCCGTCACCTGCAGCTAGTGCAGAATGCTGCAGCCCAGCTTTTGACAGGTTCTAGTAGGTCCTGTCACATTACTCCGGTGTTGCGCGAACTGCACTGGCTGCCAATTCGGTGGCGGATCACCTTTAAAGTCACATTGCTGACTTTCAAAGCTCTACACGATCTGGGACCAGTCTATCTGAAAGAACTTCTGGTTCCCTATCGCCCTAATCGATCACTCCACTCGGCCAACTAGGGGTTGTTAGAGGTTCCAAGGGTGAATTTGAAATCTTCGGGTGCTCTGGCTTTTGCATATGTGGCCCCCACCCTTTGGAATTCTGTACCCCGTTGGTTGCAGGAGTGCACTTCTGTGGAGGCCTTTAAGTCAGGTTTGAAGACTTTTTTTATGGAAAACTGCATTTTTAGAATATTGATTGTAAAATTGTTTTGACAAAGTTGTATTTTTTAATGATTTGTATTTTTAATGTGTATTGATGTACGGCGCCTTGGCAATTGAAAGGCGCCTTATAAATAAAATCATTATTATTATTATTATATATTATTTAAAGTGCAGGGGTGCAGCAGGTTATTCCTGCCGAAATGTAGCACTGTTCATTTGTCATAGTTAAATTTAATGTTATTATTGTTAGTCTATGCTTCTATATATTTCAGGTCATCTACCATGGATTGATATTTAGTAGCCGTATCTGCCTCGCCACCCGATTTAGTATCATCAGCGAATTTTGATATGATATTGTTAATGTTATTATGCATGTCACTGATAAATAAACTAAACAGGGTTGAGTCCAAAACTGAGCCCTGAGGGACCCCACTGCTAATCAGACCCACCTCTGAGTACTGGCCATGGACCCTGACCTGCTGGATTCTGTTATTCAACCAACTTCCAATCAACTGGACTAAACATATGCTAAAGCCCATATTCTTCAGCTTCTCCACAAGCTCACAGTGAAGGACTATATCAAAGGCCTTCATGTAATCCAAGAGCACAGCATCCACAGGAACTTCAGTATAATACTAAATGAACCCATGTGACTTTCTTCCCCTAGAGGTAAAAGTTCACTCATGGACTGGGTTCTGACAAATTGGCCTGATAGGACTGTTGACTCTGGGATCTTCCCTGGCTCAATATCTGATCATTACCCTACTTACTATGTTTGGAGGGTCTCCCCCCTAAAGTGCCTCACAAAGTTATACAAGTAAGAGATTATTCTCACTTTAACTCTGAACTCTTTCTTCATGACCTTGCATTTGTAGATTGGTCATTGGTGCTATCAGCTACTGATGCCACAGATGCCCTAAATTGCTTCCTTTACATTCTCCCCCCTCTGCAAGATAAGCATGTCCCGAGTGTCAGGAGGAGAGTCAGAGGTACTATTACTAAATGGCTGCATGATGATCTGCTGTCTCCCATGAAAACCAGAGGTAAATACTGGAGCAAATTTAAGGCCACAAATGAGCTGTCTACCATGAATACCGACATCTCCGTAATGTCTGCGAAAAAGCCATATGGACAACAAAGAGTGAATACTGCACAGCTGCCCTGTTGTCTTCTGCTAGGGATCCACAAAATGCTTGGCATACAATCAAAAATGTTGGTGGCTACAGCAGGTGTGATACAAATGACATATTTGTTGGAGGAAAAAACTGCAATAATGTAGCAACCATTGCTAATGCCTTTAATGACCAATTCTAGGATCTGTCGGCCTATATATCTCTTTTTGCCATGAAAATACTCAGTCCCCTACCCCCTTAGCTACCTCTTTGCCTGGGCCTCTGCACCATTCCCCTTTTTATCTGAAAGCTGTCTCAGTGAGAGAGATTCACATGCTTCTTGCTGGCCTTTCCCATTTCACTAGTGCTGGTCATGACAACTTGGAACCCCAACTCTTAAAGATGGGGCCCCCCTACTAGTGCTACCAATCTCCCATATTCTCAATCTATCCCTCACTACTGGAGTGGTCCCCCCAATATGGAAAGTAGCTGGGGTGGTACTTGTTTTCAAGCAGGGTGATCTAAAATGTACTGAAAACTATTGGCCTATAGCTACCTTGTTGGCAGACAGCAAACAACTGAAAAATAGGATTTACTGTCCTCAGAGCAACATGGATTTCGCAAGGGTCACAGTACTGGTACAGCCCTTGCTAAGGTCATGTCTGAAACTAGGGCAGCAACAGATCATGGCATACATGGGGTGATCTTCATAGACCTCTCCAAGGCCTTTGATTTAGTAGATCATACTCTTCAGTATGCAAAGCTTCACTCACTTGGGGTGTCTGATCCAGCCCTAGCATGGTTCTCTAACTACTTCAATGGCAGACAACAGCTTGTTAGGTGTAACAGAACTTTTTCAGTACCTACTCCTGTTTATATGGTGGTTCCCTAGGGGTCTATCTTAGGTCCTGTTTTATTCTCCCTGTTTGTCAATGACTTCCTCTTGGTCCTAACCTACAGCAATATGACCCTATATGCTAATGATCTGGTTCTCCTGTCCAGCTCACATGATATCAGTACCATAAATCTTCAGTTACAAGTGGAATTCCACAGTGATGAAAGTGAACAGGAATGTACAAGAACTCTGTTCCTGTACTTTTTTTGCAGCAGGAACAGAGTTCCTGTACTTCTTCCCACTGACACTGGAACTGAAATTCTTAAACCAATAACATAATGACAGTTTCAGGCCTTGTGACCTAAATCAGGGTTTCCATAACAACATTGTACAACAGTGCAATTTTGCTAGAAATACTTCAATATCTGTAACTGAATCTACTAGTGTCTAAACAGATAGACGTGTCTTCACACACTTATCCTTCAGATTGAAGATCTTCATTCTGCATTTCATATTTGACAGTGCCTGAGTTTCTGTACTTCTTGTCTACCACTTGCACTACTGGACTTCCATAAAGTACAGACCTGGCTCCAGCCAAATAAACTTGTTTTAAACCTAAGAAAACTCAGGCCATGCTCTTTAGTTCCTCGGCCAAGCTTAAGCTGTGCCCTGCCCCCTTGTGGGTTATGAGTTTTGATGAGTCCCTGCTGGGCACAACATGCTCCTTCAAATATCTGGGAGTCACTCTTGACCCTAAATTAGATCTCTCTCTGCGTATTCGAAATGTGTGCAAGGCAACAAACATCAAACTGGGCCTAGCCTACAGGGCTTGGGGGGCCCTTACAGTAGCTGTGCAACTTGCCCTCGCAAAAGGTATACTACTTTCTACACTCAGCACTGGGCTTACAACATTTTCCCTTGCCACAAAATCTAGTCTAGCTAAGTGGGATGTGGCCTATAATAATGTCTGCTGCTTTGACCTTGTTGTCCCTCAGCTTACCCATCACTGTGAGTTATATGATAAACTTCACTGGCTGTCCCCATGTGACTATCGCTCCTTTGTCCTAGGCTGTTTTATTGATAAAATAGTCTGAACTGCCACTCCTCCTGCCCTGTCTAAACTCCTTAAACATGTCCAGCCCTTATGCTTACTTAGGTCTGCTGACTTGCAGTCCTTCCTTGTTCTAAGTCCCGCACTTTGGCAGGTGACCGAGCCTTTGCTGTTTGTGCCCCCAGGTTCTGGAACTCCCTTCCAGTCCTTACTAGGTGCGCTCCCACCCACCACATTTTTAAGAGATCTCTGTGGATACAACTGAAATCTGCCTTGGTCTGCAACTGTCCCTAAAGGGCTTGGTGTACTTTACTCCTGCATTATTTCATGGCCTCTACCTATAACTAAGAGTGGCATCCTTAATTTTTGGCAACACTCTGTTACTTAAACAATTATTGCCTACAAAGTGACTGTACCATGTCTTAACTCAATGCTTATGTACTCTTTCATATACTGTCAATAGCCTTCCTACTGTATTATACCTTCAACATGGTAGTTATGTTTTCTGATTACTGCCTCTTTATCCTCTCTGTTATATTGTTTGTATATTTTTCTTTGTAGCCTCCCAGGTCATACCCGAAAAGAGACATTTTTTGTCTATTGTGCTTACTTGGTCAGCAAAGGGTAAATAAATAAATAAATAAATAAACGTTGTTATAAAAGGACACTAGGTTTGTAGTGTAGGATAGGCTTTTAATAAAGCCATGCTGGAATTTATCAGTCAGCTCCTTTGCACCTATTTCTGATTCAAAACATTGTTTTACTAGTCTTTCCCCTGTTTTACTACACAGAGGAATCAGATTAATGGGCCTGTAGTTGCACACAGTACCTTTGTTACCTTTTTTGTGGCTAGGGATGACTACTGCCCTCTTCCAGTCTCTGGGAACCCCCACCAGTGTCCATAGATCCATTAAACAGAATTGTCAAAGGGTAAGACAAAACTGATGCCATTTCTTTGATAAACCTTGGGTGGATATCCTCGGGGCCTGGAGCGGTATTTCCTGTAATTAAGCTCAGGGCTGAAAACACCTCATCATTCCTAAAGTGAAGAATAACTGCTTGACTGATGTTAGGAAACTCCATGCTGTTACCCTTTGCACTGTAGACAGAACAGAAAGATCTGTTAAATACATTGCATACTTCAGAGGAGTCAGCAATAATATGATCATTGTCCACTAGTGGTCCCACCATCCTAGCACAGTTTTTATTAATACAGAACATGCAAAGAAGGATTTGTTGTTATCCTTCATATGTGCTATTTTACACTCAGTTTTTCTTTCTTTATCAAGGATTTAACCAACATTACTTCGGTTTTATATCTTTGTCTTGTTAAATCTGATGGGCCTTTTTAAAATTTTGCATAAGCCTTTTCTTTGATTTTGGTGTGCCTTTTTATTGTGGATGTAAGCCAAATCGGTATTTTGCCTTTGTTGTTATATTTATTTATTTTTTATTTATTTAATTTTTGTTGACCGGGTAAGTGCACTAGGCAGATTCTGCCTATTTTTAGGCACAACCTGGGGGGAAGGGGATACAGATGAAATGCCAACTGACCTTGAACCAGAGTAAGCTGTTGGTGGTATTTTTAGTGAATGAGGGAAATTTGGCCAGGGCACTGGGGAAATTCCCCTACTCTTTTCGCTAGAAGGCACTGCATTGCTGCGAGAAAGTGAACAGAGTGAATAAGATTTTGGAAGAGCAAGACATGTGGGTGGCTGAGGAGCTGGTCTCCTCCTCGGCCTTCCCTGTTCTAGAGGCTATTATGGATTTGGAACCTGTTTTGGAGGAACCGTTTGAATTGGCTACGGAAAACATGGATGGTTGAGATGCTGACTTACGTTGTTTAGCGGAGTCAGGAACCGAGGTTCAGATGTCTGATCAGAAGGCTGTCCCAGAAAAGAAGGTGGCTGATATTTGATTGAGGATGGAATTAGCAGAACAGCAATTTGTGGAAACTCGGAACAAACTACAGGAGGAACTGCGACTACAGGAGGAACAGTCTGCGGCTCAGGAACCGGATATTGAGTTGCGTAAGATGAAGACTGCTTTGGATGCAGAGAGTTCGAGAGATGCAGGGAATCTGCCTTTATCTTCTATGAATATTGTCTCCCCTGGCTCTCTGGTAAGGCAAGCAGCTGAAGTTGTGTTTGCTTCCACGTCGGATGGGAGCGAACAGAAAGACGTGCTGGTAGTTAGTGACATTTCAATTCCCCCAAGCTCGGGGAATAAAAATCAACAAAGTACGGTACCTGACTATAAATGTAAAAGTCTGTGAAGGGACTGACCCCTTACCCCCGATTGTTTTTTCCATAGGGGGTCTCCTCGGGAGGTGGAAAAAAGTCTAGTAGTAAGGAGGGAGCGGGTAAGGGCTGGAGAATGCATTCACAGCTTCCTGATGCTATCAGTAAATCTCCTAGCACTGTTCAGAAGGATCCTGATGTTCCTCCCCCGAGGCCTTCCTCTTGTTCTGTGGACTGGGTCTTGTCTGCATTAAAAGCTGCTGGGTGGGTAAAAAATAATTCTGGCACGGGGTGGAATGCTAATTTGCAAAGTTTGAAGGCCTCAGGTTCTGTTCCCAAATCATCCCTTTCTTCTGTGTTAAGTTTTGGCTCTATTTTGCTTCCAGGGCAACAATCTCATTTGGTGCAAATTGTAGCCACACAGTCAGATAAATCTCATCCCTTGTTAGAAGATATTAAAAATTTGGAGGGTGATGTTTCCGCTCCAGGTTTGCTGGACTCTCCTTTGTTAGCTTCTGGGGAGGAGGTGGCTGGCTGTATTCCTTTGGGTCGGGATATTAACCCTGAGTTACAGATAGGCCCAGAAAACCCCTTGCAGATCCCTGATAATGTATGACATGATAAGGTTCGAGACCAACTCTTCCCATCTGATATTAGGCTTCTATCAGAACCAGCTATATGTTTAAAATATAGGGGTGATATTTCAGATGTTCCTAACAGACATTTTGTAGGGCGGGCCTTGCTTAAAGATAGCATGAAGAACTATGCATATGAAGTATATGCCCATATACATGTACCTGGGGATTCGGTGTTTGATATTAGTTTTAAGCACCCAGCAGGCCTTGAAAGGTTTTGGAAACAATATCGGCTATTGAAGCTTTCCCCTTCATGGAAACCGTTTTTGGCAATCCCCTTGACTAAACCCATGACAAAGAAAATTACTGTATTATTTCAGAATGAAGAGGCGAATGTAGCTGATATTACTTATTGGTTACAACAGCATTGCACCGTTAAAGGTTACCCAGAGCCTATATTAGATGATGAACAACTTTGGACTGGTGGATGGAAATACCAGGTTGTTTTGAATTTGGAAAAAGGACTGACAAAGCATTTGCCAAATTGTTTTTTTTTTTATGATGAGACAGTGGGGTAATTTTCTACCCAGAACAACCCAGGGCATGTTTCAAATGTGGAGATGTTGGACATTTAAGCAATGTCTGCGATAAGCAGAAGTGTGGCCTTTGTGGTGAAGTGGGTCATTTTGGGGCACAATGTCAGCAACCTTTAAGATGTAATTTGTGTGACGAACGAGGTCACACTTTTCGTAACTGTTCCTGGGCTTCCCACAGTAGTAGAGATCTGGCTATTCGGGCTGAGCAAGATGCTTATGTAGCCATTGCACAAAAAGAGAAAATGCGTATGCTGGAATTGTTAAAATCTGCACCCAATATGGGTCAAAAACCCCGAAGAGCATCTAGAATATGTAAAGAATCCTCTACAGAGGAAATAGTTCTGGATGGAGTGATACCTGAGTCCCGGTCTGCTGTCATAGATGTTGACTCTGGTATTGTAGAAACAAGGAGTGACGCAGATTCTCTGACTGAAGCTGATTTATGTGACCCCCTTTCCCAGACTATAATTGAGCCCTGTGTGCAAGAAGGCCTGGTTGAGGAATCTGAACAGAGTATGGAGATGGTAGTGGAGGAAAATCCTATGCCCCCTCCTACTGTTCAACAAGAAGCAGTGTTTCACAGGGTTACTAGATTGAAAGCAGGGAAACCCCTTATAGACTCTCAAGTTGTTTCCAAGGAGTTGGATGGTCTCCCAGTACACAGCTCCTACGCTTTGTTGTTTGAACAGGGTGGTGAAGATGAAAGTTTTGATTCAGACTTATTCTCTGTTGCTTCTTCGCAGGCTGAAGTTGCTGCTGATGTAGGGCCTGTTGATAAGCCTAAACCTAGAAAATGTAAAAAGAAGAAATGACTGTGATTGCCTATCTATCATGCTTTATGTATTTTTTTCTCTCTATATTCTACTTTTTATGAATGCAAATATTTCTGTTCTCACAATTAATGTGAATAGCATTAAGTCATTATAGAAAAGGCGAGTCACCTTTGCTAGACTTAGAGAAGGGGGAGGACACGTTAATTTTTCTGCTGCAGGATACCAGATTGCATTCTTTGCCAGAGGTGAGAGAGACTCAAAGGGATTGGAGATGGGGTGTCTCCGTTTGGTCTTTGGGAGAGGAATCGTGTTCAGGATTGGGTTTTTTATTTTCAGGTTTGACTGTCCGTGTCCTACAAATTTTTGATGTTCAACCAGGGAGGGCTACGATAATGGATGTGGTTTTAGGGAATGTAACTTATAGAATTATAAACATTTATGCTCCTCAAGTTAAAGCGGATAGGTCTTCTCTCTTTAGAAGAATAGAGCCTTACCTACATCCCTCTAAGTTGGTGATATGGGGAGGTAATTTTAATTGTGGACTATCCCACAGAGATTGGGGAAGGGCTACAACAAAGATTTACAGTGACACAAATGCCTTGCTTAAAATCCTGCAGTTCAATAATTTATGTGATGTTTATGATCTTTTGAAACAGGTTCCTACACACACACTTTATAAAGGAAATTTGCCCACAAGGAAAGATTTTTGGTTCATGTCTGCTCAGGTTACTTGTCAGGAAGTGGTGGTTGTCCCTTTGGAAACTTCAGATCATACGGCTATTAAGCTTCAATTAGGAGTAGTACAGAAGCTTCCCATGGGGAGGGGATACTGGAAAATGAATGTTGCTGTTTTGCAGGAGGCCGTTATACAGACTTCTGTGAGAGAGTATTTAATGTTGAGAGCGGATCTTTGTTTTCTATATAATAGCCCTATAGAATGGTGGGACGATACGAAGAGAGATCTAAAAAAACTCTACATAAGTATTACCAGTGAAAAAACTAAAGGAAAATATATTCAGTATTTGGGGCTTAGAGCAAAATATATGCAGGTGTTGACTCAGGCAGCCGACATGAAGAATAATGTAAAACTGCAGTTACAATCCATAAGAGACAAAATGTATATGTATTTGAAAGAGTCAGAGAATAGGGCAGCACAACAACAAAAATATCAGACTAGGGGATCGAAAGAGCAGGTGAATCCTTATGATTTTGGCTTGCAGGGAGCTCAATGTTTGGTTATGACTGCCTTAAAGGATAACATGGGAAATTTAGTGACAAATAATAGTGGACTTATGCTCTTAATTCAAAATCATATTTTGGCTGCATTTCAGAAGGATAGAGTAGGACAGCCACACTTGTTTATACACCAATTGGAAATACCATAGTTGAGTAAAGTGGAGGAGTTTGGTTTATTAGTCCCTATTTCAGAAATAGAGATAAGGGAGGCTATTTCTAAACTAACTCCAAGGACTACTCCTGGAAATGATGGAATACCTAATGATTTTTATAAATTCTTTTCTGACATCTTGGCTTCTTGGTTGCAGGTTGTTTATGGGGCTATTTGGGAAGAAAATAGGTTTGTACCTAGCATGAAGGAGGGAATTATGACTTTTCTATATAAAAAAGGGGGATCCTCAGGAGGTAAAAAATTGGAAGCCCTTGAGTTTGTTGAACTCTGATTTCAGGATTTTAACTAAAATTCTGACTAATCATCTAGCCAAAATTGCACAACAGGTTATTAGCTCTTTACATACCTGTGCAATTCCAGGTAGAAATGTTGTTCAGAATTTGACCTTTATTAGAGAAATAGTAGAACAGGGTTTAGAAATGAATTTGGATGGTTACTTGCTGGCTATTGATCAGGAGACTGCGTTTGATGCAGTATGACAGGAATATATCTGTACGGTGTTACAGCACTATGGAGTTCCAGAGCTATTCTTGACTCTATTGAGGACATTGTATACTGAAGTGCAGGTTACCCCCTTGGTGAATGGGCATCTAGGAATGCCTGTATATTTGAGAAATGGTGTTAGACAGGGCTGTCCAATGAGTCCATTACTTTATGTGTTTGGCTTAGACCCCATACTAAGGACCATTGAATCTGCTGCAGACATTAGGGCTATTAAAAATAATGATGGGGTTGTTTTTCAGAAAGTTACTGCTTATGCTGATGACTGTGTTTTTACTATGGCTGATTTAGAATCTGGTGAATAGATTTTACAAATACTGGAGGAAGTCTATGATACCACAGGGATTAAGATTAATATAGGAAAGAGTAAGGTTTTAGTTATGGGTGCTGCACAGCCTGTGGAGAAGTTTCCTATCACTATGACGAAAGACGAAGTTAAGATTTTGGGCTTATTCTTTGGTTCTAGGGACTCAGAAGGGAATAACTGGAACTCAATATATGACCTGGCTAAACTTAAAGCAATTTACCAAGTTTGGATATATGAACACATATACTGCAAGGTGACTCCATATAGAACTGATTTGCAATGTATTTTGATAGATTCATAGCCTATTTTAGCAAATTAAATCAGGTTTTCATCCTCACAAACCAGGAAGTGTCATTTTGTGTATTGGAGCCTGTATTTGGTGACCTTTGACATGCATTACCTTTGCAATGTCACCACAGGGAGATCTGTGCTCTGCAATTAAAATTAGTTATTGGTCACAGCAATTCTGTCTTGATAACAGAGCTCTTGGTTGGCAATGTCAAACAGTTCATTGTCAGGGTCCGATGATGAAAGCATTATGTTGTCCTGCACTAACGGTGATCTTTCGGACACTGACATAGTGCCACAATTTGACAGCCACTGCATAGTAGATCCCCATAGGGATGACCCTATGGCAGCAGCGAGAATGATGTGGGCAGTAGCTCAGGCAGTCACAGCAGTAGTCCTGATCCATTCCAGTACAGCAGCGAGAGCAGACTTAGCAACACGGACTGTTAATATTATATTTTGCTACTTAGTGCTACGGTTTAGTTCCCATCATTACTGTCATTTTACTGTGCAAAATCAAGGTATGGTGTGTGTTCTATTATTCCCAGCATCAATCTGCCCACACAAATGCTAGTGATAGTACCCTGAGTTTTTATATTTCTTTTTTTGGGGGGGGGGTTGCTTTCCCTATGCAAATGAGTTGTTGGCCACTCCAGCTTGACACTGAGAGCACGGCTTGATCTGATGGCATTGCTTGAGCAGGATAAATGGCTCACAATTTGTCCAAATCCAATTTGTTCAAATTCCTCACTTGGTACTAGTTAGTAGTGACCTTCCGCCAATTGATTTATCAGTCACTCACTCTGATGGAGCATAGGGTGGAAATTACAAGCAGGCACCTTGTACCCCAACCACTCCAAACCCCCCAGCTGCACACATACACTTAGAAAAATGCTGCAGCAAAGAACTTTTATTATCTGTAAATTATTTATACTGTTTGGGCCTGTCTTTGCCCTAGTGCCAACTGGTCTACGCTATAGCTTTCTTCTCTTTGTATGTGTGTGTTTGGGGGTTGGGGGCCTGCTTGTACTTTCCCCTTTAGAGGTATCAGTGATTGAATAATGTGTTGAAGTCACCGGTTCCCCTGTTTACGGCATGTTATAAATTTAAAACTACAAATTATTGCACCAGTTTTGTGTTACCTCTAAGCGCTAAGGAACTATACAGACTGTAGCTGTCATTAGTGTCTGCATAAGCATCTGTAATACCATACTGGCATTGACTTATTGCTGCTACATGTGTGCCTCCAGGTGCATTATGAATTGCGTAAAAAATACACAGTACAGTCGGTGATCGTCCCCCACCCCCCAAGGTTAAAAATGACACTGCCAATACCCTTCTTATGGAGAAAGAGACTGCATTTATGTTTAGATAGCCTAAGTACCATTTGATTGGTCCACTACAAAAAGGGACATATCCTTGCGGTAGGTACTCAAGTGTTAGACTGTATTTGAACCACCCTTCCTCACTTATGTCACCATACTTCATTACCACTTCGGTCTGTGTCAAGAAGTTTGTGTTTTCCCATTTTTTCCATTACAGTGGATCTCTGATGCACATGTGTAAAGTGTACAGCAAATACAACAGGTGATGTACTATACTGTCTCCCATGTCTTACCGATGTCGTGGTGCATTGCGTAGACTCCCTGCATTCATTGCTGTGTAGCCCATATTTTGGTTCAGACATTATTCCCTAAGTATGCCGAACTGACTAGCACACTTTGCAATATAACACCATAGAAGCTGTACATTGGTACCACAGTGTCGGGAGAGGATGGCAACGGCAGTCTCTTTTTTGCTGATGCTCCGGAGCACATACAATGATGCTATAATCCTAATTATAAGTAAGGACTGTATGTTAAAATGTTAAAAAACTATGAGTTTAATTTTCAGATACACTGTAAACTATGTAAAGTATAACTATGTACAGTATATAACTGATTTTATTGCATTCATTTATAAACTTAGTGAGGAGATGGCACGCTGGAGAAACAATTCAGTGCACCATGTCCCATTATTCATGCACATCTAAGCATACTTTTTAGATCAGTGTTATGATGCTTGCATGAGAACACCAAATGAGCCCAAGAAAACACAGGAGCACAGGAGAAAATATAAACTGTCTATAATGATTGTGACAATCAGAAATGCAATAGCAAAGGCAGTTTACTGAAGCAATCACACTGGAAGCAGCACTTGCCAAAAATACACAGTTTATTGCACTGTTCTCCTGGGATTGGACTGTGCAGTTCAGTGCTTATACTCTTACTGCACATTACAATTCTGAACTGTTGAAAAAGTCATCCATTTAACACAGACCTCTATGTACCAATACTGAAAAGCTTACTTCAATTTATAGATCTGCCCAGTTCAAAAGTCGTCCTTTTGTGTCCCAATACGCTACAGATTACAGCTCCACTCAGTTAAAAACATTTATTTTTTTATACAGACTTGTTGTTATAATTATGTATTTGCAGCACTTACTAAAACTGTAACACTGTACTCAAGCAATGTAGATTGTGATGTTCCTAGAACCGATGGACCTAGGACACAGAGCTTAGTCAGATGAGTAAAATTGAAAATCAGGTGACATTACCACTTCTGCAATCCCAAAAGCAAGTATCCGCCTCAGCTGCCAATATAACAAACAGTTTCAGTCATCAGTGCTGTAATTTTTCCCAGTTCAGTTCTGAATCTGCACTCACTGAGGCTGGGTCCAGGAAAGATGAATGAACAAGCAGTGAGAAAGGTGCAGTGGGAACACCTTCCCTGTGCTAATGTCACTCATGCATGTGGATGCACTGCTCACGTGCGAACTTCAAACAAAGAAAAAAAAGCATGCAGAGACAACTGTGGCACAAAAATGTTAAAAAACTAAGCATCTGAATATATTTAATACTTTACTTTAGGGCAGCTGAGCTTTGCATCACTCAATGAAGGGAAGGTGACCTGCAAACATGACATCGGGAGAAGTTGGTAAATCACTTTAAAGTTATGTCATGGCTTTCCTGGAAAATGACTAGGAAAAAGAGGATTTATTTGCTTAGAGCATACATAGCTCCCATTTTCTTATACGTCTCGCATGTCTTTACACCTTCTTTTGCTATGCATTCAAAAGTTATGGGTCTCTTTTTTCTTTTTTTGTGGGGCAGTAGGTTGAATCCAATTAAGAGGGCACATATGTATAGGGCTTGGAAAGTGGGGGGTCTGCATATGATTCAACCTTTAATATATCTTTTTGGGAATTTTTTCTTTAGTTCAATTCATCCCTTAGTTTTAGAATCCGAGTGCATGGGATTGTTGTGTATGCGATTGTGGGGAACCCCTTTTTTGGCGGCATGGGGTAGGGGTAAATGGCATCCCTCAGAGAAAGCACTTCCAGGGTATGTACAGACCACTTTACGATATATTAGGACATGGAAAATTGAGCTTGCTTGGTTCTTGGGACATGAGAAGAAACATTTTTATAAAGTTGTTCTAGATAAATGGTACACGGAGGAACCCTTATTTCAGGTACCCCCTACAATTAACACTATGCTATTGTTGGATAGTATTGTGGAACCACAGATCCCTCTTAAGATGCAAGATTTCATATGGTTAAGTGGACATCATAAATTGAATATAAAGGGCAATCAAAAACATAAACAACTTGATGACAGAGGATGTGGGGAGCTACTTTGTAATGGTCAAATGGAAACTACGCAATACATGTTTTTTGACCGTGTGAATGTTCAGGGGTTTTGGAATCAATTAGCTGGCTGGTGGGGAGAAAATCTCTTTCAGTCTATGACTAACGATATTTTGATTTTAGGACAAATTCCTGCTTCATGGTTAATATGGCCAAAAAGCACTATTTATGTCATTTTAGCTTGCTTAAAGTGGTCCTTATGGCAGGCGAGATGCCAACAATCCCTGCAAGGTAGAGTGGTCACACGGCAAGAAGTATTATTTAACATTCAAGGAGAACTTGATAGAGTCAATGAATATGAATTTCGTACTTTAGGACAGGATGTGGGTTCTAGCCTATGGAAGAATGTTGGGTGGGTGGGCTAATGCTTGTATTTTTTTCTTTCTGATACTTTCACTAGAGTATTGAGTATAGAATGTCTGTAATAAGGATTATTGTTTTTTGTTTTGGTGATGGGACTTATGTTATCAAGGTTTTTTCACTAAGGGATTGTGTTAACATGAGTTCTATGTATGGGATGTTTTTTAAGTGGGCAATATGAGGTGACTCATATGAGTTGTATCAAATTTGTGTTTTGATTTTACGTTTGTTATCTCTTATGTTTTGTTTTTGAATATTGAATAAAAATTTCCCCTACTCTTTTCGAGAAGTGCCATGGGAATTCAACATCCCCCTGAACTACCACCAGAACAGGCAGATGGGACTTCGGTTTAATGTCTCATCCAAAAGACAGCACCTCAGGAGTGCAGCACCCCCCATGCTGCACTACAGTGTTAGTATTGGGATATTAATCCCAGTGCCTGGTGTGGGGATAGAACCCACAGCCTTCTGATCTCCCGGCATCAGAGGCGAGTGTGTGTGAACATATTTATTTTCCAGGTTGGGTCCAGAGTCCAGCAACCTCTTCCCCAACCCAGAGAGGTGAGTAGAATTGGAGTAGCATCTCAGTCTCCAGAAAGTGTCCCAAAAGACTGCGGCTTCACACCCATTGGACTGCACCACTCCCAGACTCTTTCCTTCTTTTACCTTAGTGCCTGTTGAAACTTCCCAATACCTTTCTATGCCCACTGAATTCCTACCTTTTCCTTTGCTTGTTTAGCATTTATTTGGTAGCCTACCCTAGATAGGGTGTCCTTTGTTTTCCCTTTTTTAACCCACCTACCTGTCCTAACTTGCTCTTGGTGTCTACTATTTCTTACTCCCTTGCCTGAACCTTATTCATTACCCTACCCTTGAGAGGGTGCCTCCTAACTTTCCTTTTTAACCCTCCTAACGTGTACCTACCTTATCCTGGTGACTACTAATCCTTACCCTCTAGATTTTAACACACTACCTGTATCCACCTATCCTGAAGCTGACTGTTTCAGTATACCAGAACACAGTAATGTTCTCCTACCTTGCCTGGTGTTCCTCCTGCAGAGGCCCCTGAAAACAGCAGACTATCTGCTGATGCTTACAGATGTTTAAAGAAGATGCCCTATGCCTGCACTGTAAATGAAATGGAAACCGGCACATGTTCAAACCTTGGGCTTCATGAAACTCAGTTCGCAATGTACTGTAGTACTTTACTGCTGTCACTTTGTAAAGAAAGAAAAGAGCCTACATGGTATTGAGTTCAATAAGGTGATTCATCTTATTAATTTGTGCACACCCCAACTTGAATAGAGGGGGAAGGAGGATTTTTGGCAGTGTCCTGAACATCTGCTGAAGTTCTTGTTGGATTTTACTGTGTGTGCACAAATTAATAAAATTAAGCACCTTATTGAACTCAACATGGTATGCTCTTTTCTTTCTTTATGAAGTGACAGCATTGAAGTATAGCATTGCAAACTGAGTTTCATGAAGCCCAAGGTTTGAGTATGTGCTGGTTTCCATTTTGTTTACCTTACTGACTTTTTAAACCGGGCACTGCCGTTTCCTAGGAGCATTCTCAAAAATGTTCTTTGCCCACTCCTGCACTATTCCATGCCTGCAGACACCTAAGGTAGATGCCCCACTCCTGCACTGTTCCATTCATGTGCTTGGACAAAAGCATGATGGGACATGATGGGAAAGGTGGTCTTTTATAGTGCTCTTGTTAAAGGGCACCAAGCTTCTGGCAGCATCATCACCCAATCACATGCCTGATTCACAGGGCTTTTCTTAATCTTCTCACCTCCAAGATTAATTTCCTGAGCTAGGTTCACCACACTACCTGGTACAGATTTAAAGACAAGTATCAAAGTGCCTCAAACACTGACTAAAAATCTATTTCCTCCAACTACCCTCTTACATTGCTACTTTAAAGTAGAACTACGGGGTTACTTGAAGCCCCAACTAATGCACAGATCGAGGCTTCAGTACCGTAATTCTCCCTGCAGGCACAATATAAAATCAACTGTTTCCCTACAATATCGCTAGTAAAATTTCCATATAGCTCCACACCAGACAACATATTACATCTCTTGCAGTGCCTGCCAGGTGCCCACTCCCGAGATCTCACTGATGACAACATGAGATGATGCTGTGCATTTGCCTCTACCTTTAATATTCTTTTATGTTCAACGCTTCAATAAACTCCATATCAGGCATGCCCTGTTTGATTTTCATGTACTTTGACTATATACCATGTGTATGCCATGTATACACATGGCATATAGTCAAAGTATGTAAAAATAAAGCAGGGTATGGTAGATATGGAGTTTAATAAAGCTCCGTACATAAGGGCATAATATGGGTAGAGACAAAGGTGTGTCATCATCTCGTGTTGTCATCAGCAAGATCTTGGGGGCAGGCATGCCGCAGGCACTCCAGGAGATATAATATGTTGACTGGTGTGGAGCTATGTGGAAATTTGTTGAGCGATACTGTAGGGAAACGGTTGATTTGATATTGTGCCTGCAGAGAATATTGGGGTACTGAAGCCTCAATCTGGGTATCGGTCAGGGCTTCAGATAACCTTGTAGTTCTCCTTTAAGTATGAAGATGGGAAAAAATATATATACAAGTAGGATTTCTGTAAGAAACTAATTTCCAAATGATAAAAAAGTTGATTTCTCTGCAGTCTCATCCTAGTCCTCCCTCCCTCTGTGGCCCCAGTTGTCAACCACCCCTACCTGCAACCATCTCTCAGTTTCTCCACAGCTGCCAACAAGCTGTTCCTTGCAGCTGAAGATCTCACAAATCTCTGCTCTCCTCTGAAGCCACATTGCCCGATGCTCGCTTCCTTGCATTTCAGACTGAAGGACACACTGATGTGCAGCCACACAACCATACCACACAGATAGAGGCTCTTTCTTGGGTATAACAAGCTCACCAGTGCACTTACTTGGTTTATATTGCAGTTCAAACACACAAGACCATCTATGATGTTATAGAGTCAGTACCTGGTTTAGGTGAAGGAAAAGCAGCTTACCACTCTTCAACTTTATTTAGCTCCATTTATTCTTTTCTCCACCACAGTACAGCAGCATATACCACAACTATCCAGGACAGATTTCATTGTTCATTTAAATCTATTTGGCTTGCGTGGCCATTTGTATGCGGTAAAAAGGTTTTGTCCAAACACTTGCTTGGTTTCCTTTGCCTCAACTAGCAATACAGCCTGTGTAGTACAGTTGGACCATGCCATGTTATACCATGCACAAGGGGACATTCCAGACCAAGGATGACTCAGACACAGGAATAAAGTACAAAAAATATATGTATTTTGCTGGCACTATTTATAGCATGGCACCATTTGTGCCCTACAGCCTGGCACAGTGGACTGTTTGCCCCAGAGGTGGTCGACCACTGGGTGACACCACAGTCCCACACAAAACTTCAGAGTCTTGGACTTCCGGTGATGTCAGCGTCGGCATGAGAGCCTGATTCTGCTGCGCGCAATAGCTGGTGGCTAATATCAATAATAACCGGCCTTATCTACCTATACAAGTGCGCTTCTCAGTGTGCCTATATACTTGTTAGACCACTGAACAATGGCGACTGTTAAAAGTTCAGCAAAAAATGCTTCCTCTAAAAAGAATAAAGGCAATACACCTCAGAGGCCTAGAGACCATAGTCCAGCCAACTTGATTGCTTCAACACAGACAGCGGGCTCGGGGGAGGAAGAGGAGGAATATGGCTCAGGAAGGGGCCAGCAACAACTGGGTAGGGCGGATTCAAGAGCAATAATGCACATGTTGCACAGAATAGACATCAAAGTTACAGGTATAAAACAAGTTCTCCAGAATTTGGAACAACGTACCATGGATAATGAAGGACACTTGGAGAGCCTACAAATGGAACACATGGCCTTCGGGCATTCCTTGATCTACCTATACAGGAGGGAAAGAGACCCAACTAATGAAGCAGAAGATACTGAGGCAAGATCTAGAAGAAACAACATTCGAGTGTTCGGAGTCCCAGAGGGCTCCGAACAAGCTGATACAGTGGCCTTTATGTCAGTGTGGTTACAGAAAGAGCTGGACCTATCTGCGGATTCTGAACTGGGGGATAGAGCGGGCGCACCAGGCCCTAGTCCCGAAACCTCCACCTGAAGCACCTCCGAGATCGATAATCATTAAATTTCTAAGTTATGCGGTGAAAGATACAGTGCTCAGAATGGCTTGGGCGAAAAATAATTTGAATTTAGACGGCCACCGAATTTATGTGGATCAAGACTACCCACTGATGATTTTGGCTAAGAGGAAGAAATTATTGCAAACAGTCAAATTACTGAAAGAGAAGGGCTTCAAGGCACAGATTAGATATCCAGCACATTTATGGATACAGACTAAGGACACAATTAAAACTTTTGATAACCTTCTTACTGCAGTTCCCTTTTTGAAATCATTAAACGTACCAGTGCCAGACATGAGAGAGGAAGACGCAGAGGCGAAGATTGAAGGTCTCTTGTGGAAGGTGGTTCCTTCTCCAGCAACGGGGGACAAGTGTAAACCCAGAGACTTGATCTCCTTTCATGCGGAGCTTTCTAAATGGCTGAAGACAGCGGAACCGAATACCTGACTTCGACAGGGAGGTAGGAGTAACCAGGTTGGAACTGAGCTGCCTTTGGAGAGACTTTGAATACAATTTATGTGGACATTCTGGTGGGCTGAACTTTAATAAACAAAAGAGAGCTGGTATTTACTGGCTGTTTGGATTTGGTTCTGAAAATGGCTTGCCGGATGGGAGTAGTGGCAGGGGGGACCAAGGATTGAGGTCTGAATTTCAGGGGAGGGACAAAAAGTAGCACCAGTCCAGCTATCCTTTGGCTTCCATTTACGGCTAATGCGTGAGGGACTAGTAACTCTGCACAGAACTTCTAACCAAAGGAAACAGGGGGTGTTTCTTTATCTTTTCTTTCAGATGGCAGTCATTCACCTTCAGTTTATTAGAGTGTGTAAAGGGATGGAGACAGGATAAATCCATGTTCGGGACATTACTTTGGTAGTAGGTGAGTTAAGTATTATGGGAGATCCATAAGGGACAGGATAATGGGCTGGATATGATGGTGGTGTGATAGAGAAGGGGTAGATATACAGTGCCTTCAGAAAGTATTCACCCCCCTTGGATTTTGTCACATTTTGTTGTGTTACTACCAGAATTTTTAAAGCATTGAAATTAATTTTTCCTCCTTGATTCACAGAGCATACTCAACAATTTAAAGGTACAAAAATATTTTTATTGTGTAACAAAAAGTTATGAAACATTAAAAACTGAAATATCTTGTTTACTTAAGTATTCACCCCCCTGAGTCAATACTTTGTAGAAGCGCCTTTGGCAGCAATTACAGCTTTGAGTCTTCTTGGGTATGTCTGTATCAGCTTTGCACATCTGGATTTGGGGATTTTCGCCCATTCTTCCTTGCAGATTTGCTCAAGCTCTGTCAAGTTGGATGGGGAGCGTCGGTGAACCGCAATCTTTAAGTCTTTCCACAGATTCTCAATGGGATTCAAGTCTGGGCTTTGGCTGGGCCACTCAAGGACATTCACCTTCTTGTTCTGAAGCCACTCCAGTGTTGCTTTGGCTGTATGCTTGGGGTCGTTGTCCTGTTGGAACGTAAATCTTCGCCCCAGTCCAAGGTCTATTGTAGACTGATGCAGGTTCTCCTCAAGGATGTGCTTGTATTTGGCTCCATTCATTGTTCCTTCTATCCTGACAAGTGCCCTAGTCCCTGCCACTGAAAAGCATCCCCATAACATGATGCTGCCACCACCATGCTTCATGGTAGGGATGGTGTTACACGGGGTGATGAGCTGTGTTTGGTTTGCGCCAGGCATAGCGCTTTTCATTCAGGCCAAAGAGTTCAATTTTTGTTTCATCAGACCAGAGAATCTTTTGCCACATGGTCTCAGAGTCTGCCACGTGCCTTCTTGCAAACTCCAGGCATGCTATTATGTGGCCTTTTCTCAGGAGTGGCTTCCGTCTAGCCACTCTCCCATAGAGGCTACATCTGTGAAGTGCTGCAGAGATTGTTGTCCTCTGGACAGGTTCTCCCATCTCAGCCATGGAACTCTGTAGTTCTGTCAGGGTGATCATTGGGTTCTTGGTCACTTTCCTGACCAAGGTCCTTCTTGCCCGGTTGCTCAGTTTGGGAGGATGGCCTGCTCTAGGAAGAGTCTGGGTGGTTCCGTAAATTTTCCATTTCCTAATGATGGACTTGACTGTGCTCCTGGGAACTTTCAACACCCTAGAAATGTTTTTATACCCCCTCCCCAGATCTATGCCTCCTCACAATTCTATCACAGAGTTCTACGGACAGCTCCTTGGTCTTCATGGTAGAGTTTCTGCTCTGACATGCACTGTCAACAGTGGGACCTTATATAAACAGGTGTATTTCCTCTGAAATCATGTCTACCATTTGAACTGACAACAGGTGGACTCCATTCAAGTTTTAGAGTGATCTCATAAGGAAATTGGATGCACCTGAGCTCAATTTGGAGTGTCATAGCAAAGGGGGTGAATACTTATCAAATTAAGACATTTCAGGTTTTTATTTTAAATTACATGTACAAAAAATTTCAGAAGTTTCATTCCACTTTGACATTATAGAGTAATTTGTGTAGATACGTGACAAAAAAGTCCCATATAAATGTATTTTAATTTGAGTTTGCAACATCACAAAATGTGACAAAATCCAAGGGGGTGAATACTTTCTGAAGGCACTGTATGGTGATGGGGTTATTAAGGAGAATGGGGCAAAGTAAACAGACAGTAGAATACAAAAATAAAGCCAGAGGGGATGAAGTTCCAACTTTGCAAGTTGATCTTTTGGGGAAATGTGTAACTGTGTGGGTTAAAAGGGGGCAGGGAGAGGGACTGAATTTATAAAAAAAAAAAAAGGGTTGGCACTATAAACGAGATGGGTTTTTTAGATACTGGCGAAGGAGGATGCATAGGTGCTAAACCTTAACCTGGTAGATAGTTTGTTAAGCCTCTCCCAACATAGATAGGCTGCTGGGGGTGAGAGCAGTAGAAATCCCAGTGGTCCACAGCTAATTGAGGAAGGAGAAGCAAGTCCTTTGGACAAGCACTCCTTACCCTGATACGGCTGTACACTCAGTTTCACTGGCGGAGTTACAGACTCTGCACAACCAGAAGACATTTGTCTTCTACATTGTTACGTTTCTTTTAATTACTGTTATAAGCACTGTTGAGTATGCTCCACCCTTGGGTTGGTTGAGATGGACAGAGTACTTCAGTGTTATAAGGAACAGCGGTATTTTGATGCCCAGTGTTAGGGGCAGTGTGTTTATTTACTTGTTTGCTGTTAATTGGTGCAAATGTGTACAAATAGAAGGAATAATAATACGAATAAGAAGTAAAAAGGGGGGTTGAGGAAACTGCAATTGAAGGATTACGGATAATCTGAAATTAGGGACATGGAATGTAAAAGGTATAAATAATGTAGTCAAAAGGGCCAGGATGCTACAAGAAATTCATAAAGCTAAATGTGATATGATTTGCCTTCAGGAAACTAGGTTGTCTCATAAAGAACATCTGAAATTGAGTTGTTTTTGGGTGGGTCAGGTATTTGGGGATTCCAATTTGAGTGCTAAAAAAGCTGGGGTTGCAATCCTGATATGAAGGGAACTTCCTTTCTCGATCACTAGTACTCTTTCTGAGGCCTCGGGGAGATTAGTATTGGTTACAGGTCAATTTCAAGGTAAGATAGTGCACATTTTATCGATCTATGCACCAACACCTCCGACAGGGGATTTTATAAGGTGGATTTTTCGGATAACAACCACTTTACCTGAGGGCCTGATATTATGTACAGGGGACTGGAACTGCATAGAGGATGGGTTGTTAGCTGTTCACCACCTCGTTGGGGGGGCATGGAGCATGTTCCCGATTACTATCCACCCTGCGGAAGGAAGCAGGATTGATAGATCCATGGAGACTGCTTAACCCCTCTAGTAAAGAATATACTTTTTTTTCACCGACCACTAACTCATATTCTAGGCTAGATAGACTTTATATACAGGAAACTTGGGCACATATAATTAAAGACATAAACATCTATCCAATGGCCTTTTCAGATCATTCAATGGTGGTATACCATTTGCAATGGAGTGGTTCTCTTACTAAAGGGACATGGAGGTTTTTGTCAGTTTATTAAATGACAAAGGATTTGTTAATAAGACTAAAGAGGTAATTAAGAACTTTTTACAAGAAAATGATAATTTAGAAACGCAGTTAAAATATATATGGGACTGCCTTAAAGTCATTATTAGGGGCCATTCAATATCTTTTGCATCTTTTAAAAAAAACAACAACACAAGGAGGCATACTTTAAAGCGGAGGAAACTCTAAAACAATTGGAAACTGAACATAAAGTGACCAGAGCGGCAGACTTACTGCCCAAAATAAAACAAGCTGGAGAACAGGTAAATTCCTTGTCGCTATGCCAGGTAGAAAACTCCTTACGATTTACTAGACAAAAATATTACGAATGGGGGGATAAGGTGCATCGTCTTCTAGCCATACACCTCAAGAAACAAGAAGCAGAAAGGCATATTACTAAAATAAATAAAGATTCAGACCTGGGGAATCCCACAGTACTTCCAGAAGAAATTCTTCAAGAATTCACTAAATATTATACTGAGTTATATCAAGAAGAAAACATGCAGGGCCAAACAGAATCAATGGAGATTTTTTTAAAAGGCTGAAACTCCCATCCATCTCACTGAATGCTAGTGACCAGCTTGACGCCCCTTTCCTAGATACGCAAATTGTTTCAGCGTTAAAATCATTTAAAAGTGGTAAAACACCCGGCCCAGACGGCCTTCCGGCTGAGTTCTGTAGAACTTTTGCCAAGGAACTTACCCCAATTCTGACCAGAGTATGTAATGTAGCTCATGAGAAAGGACAAATGCTTGAGTCATGGCACAGGGCACTGATAATTCTTTCTAAACCGGGCAGGGACCCAGCCATGTGTTCAAATTATCACCCAATATCATTGCTCAATGTGGATGTGAAGATTTTTACCAAGGCAATTAGCGCAAGATTACAATCCCTGATCTGTGACTTGATACATCCAGACCAAATAGGGTTTATACCGGGATGGCATATACAAGACAATATACACCTTCTTTTAAATATATTGGTCAAGGCTGAGAAACTTCCAAAAAAGACATCACATGGAGTGATGTCTGTTGATGCTAAAAAGGCATCTGCTAGACTAAACTGAACATATTTGCAAAGAGTGTTGGTAGGTTTTGGTTTTGGACCTCGCCTTAGAGCTTGGATAACTAATCTTTACAAGAACCCCACAGCTCAGATTAAGGTGAATTGCATGTTTTTCTGGCTCTTTTGGGATAGGCAGGGGCACACGACAGGGGTGCCCATTGTCACCCTTATTATTTTCCCTAAGTATAGAACCTTTAGTGGCATATTTTAGGCAAGCCCCAGATTTTCATGGGATTAGACTTGGGGGGAAGAAATCTGCATGTCATTATATGCAGACGACACACTAATATACATAAATGATCCAATAAATGAGGTCCAGAAAATAATAGATAAGCTCAGAATGTTTGGATCTTTCTCTGGTTACAAAATAAATGAACTAAAGACAGAATTATTGCCTATTGGTAGGACTGGGGAACCTCTCCCACCACTTCCAAATGGCTTGAAATGGGCCATACATGGACTGCGTTATTTGGGTGCATGGATACCTAGAAATCTAGACCTGTTATATACAAAAAAATACTACAGATTATTTTTAGAGGCCCAAAAAGATTGTAAGTGATGGAAGGAATTGCCCTTAACTATGGTGGGAAAAATTGAAACTATTCGCATGAATCTATTACCGAGATTTTTATTTTCACTTACAGTCCTCCCCATAAGACCTCCAGAGAAATTTTGGAAATTACTTTGTAATATGCTATCTAAATTTATATGGAATAGTAGATGACCAAGGATTAAATGGTTAACCCTGGTGGCACCTAAAGAGAAGGGTGGCCTAGCATTGCCGGATTTTAAAAAGTACTTTTGGGCAGCTCAATTACAAAATTTTATTTCTTATTTGAATAAAGCAGAAATCCCTGCGTGGATAGAAGTGGAGAGTAGGGAGGGGACATACCCTCAATGGGGGATGAATTGATGATGAATATACAAACATTCCACTACAGCAATAAATGGGCCCACAATCTCATTCAAACCTGGATAGAGATCAGCAAAAAATATAATCTTCCTATGAAGCAATCCTTTGATACTCCTTTAAGAGCCTGTATAGACTTTCTACCATTCAGATTGGTGGGGGAGGGGGGTTAAGATTGTGGGAAAGATTGGGTTTAACTAAAATTGGGCAGTTCTTCCAGGAAGGCTCATTAAAATCCTTTCAACAAATAGCCCAGGCGTTCAACTTGCCCCAAAAGGAATATTTCATATTCCTACAATTCAGACATTATTTGACAAGTGAAGCTGGTAAAATTCAGCTTCAATCAAATATTAATCAGCTTGCACATTTGTTGATTACTTTAGCAAACATTCCACAGTCGAGGGGGAGAATGGCTCAGATTGTACGCTTAATTTCCACCTTACAAACAGACCCTATGACCACGGTTAAAACAAAATGTCATGGAGAAACTGGAATAGAAATGTCTGAAGATGAGTGGGGGAAGATATGGGAAGGAATTTTTACGACAACAGCATCCCCATCCTGGAGGGATTTTAGGTGGAGGGTGGTGCAACGTCATTTTAGAACTCCAGTCATAACCCAACACTTCAGGGCGCACTTCTCGAATTTGTGCTGGCGGGGATGAAGGGATGGGTGATCATACCCACATTTTCTGGTTATGCCCTAAGTTGCAACCATACTGGGCAGAGATTGCTAAAGAGAGTGGTCAAATCTTAGATACAGCATTACCATTTACACCTTCCACTTTTATACTGGGTCTACCCCAGCTGGCCTGAAAACTAAAGCATTGAGATATTTGTTTAACATATTAGTGGCAGCCGCACTGAGAGAGATCACCCAAAAATGGCTGACCACACAGATTCCAGATACAAAGGCATGGTGGGACAACATTGCCAAACTGATGGAGATGGAGTGTCTAACAGCAAAGCTGAGACTTCAGAAAGAAGTATATATGGCTAGATGGCTCCCTTATTTTCATTATTTAGCAGAGAAAAAAAAAAAAAAAATGCAACAGAAATTCTGGCTGAACAAGAATAATGATTCCAAGGTAGGAAAGTGAGGGAAGGGATTGTACTTGGTTGGAGGAGTTGAGCATTACTAGCAACCATAAATTTTAAGGCAATGTGCCCAAGAGTGTACCCACCTGGGGATAGATATGTGCAAGTGGTTCAAATTTGGAGGGAAGGAATACACTGAACCATAGAATTAAATTTTGGTTTGGATTGAGTTTAGATTCAGGGTGGATTTGAACTTAAAATTAGATCAAACTACACAAGATAAAGTAGAATTTGTATATTACATATTTTATAGTATGGAATGGGCAATGATTGTGGTGAGATAAAATCACCTAAGTTGGTCTAGCCACATATTGCACACCAACAAATACTCTTGGACCTTGTGCCTCTTTTTTTCCATGGGTATACTTCCATAGGCTATAAAATTGGAAGTATGCCACAAAACCCAGGAGGAAGTGGTATATGAACTGAAGAATACCAATTGCATCAATGTTGTTTGTTTGTCTATGTGCCTGTATGTTCAATGTGATGTAAAGAAAACTTTAATAAACTATAATTTAAAAAAAAATGTCAGGGTCTTGTATCATTCATTACAGTTCATTATAATTTATTCATTTATTTAAAGTTGATAACTGGGAAAGGCACACTAAGCTGAGGCTCAATTCCAGGTGCGACCCATGGTAGGTGGTAAGGAAACAGCACATTTTTATAAATTACAATGCATATTTACATGGACAGGAAATATACAGGAATACAGTCAGAAGCAACAGCAGTGCCTGAAGATTGGGCCTGGCAATATACAATTTAAATACAAGGAACAACAATATGTACAATTAAATAATAGGAGCTGCAACACCTGAGCTAATATAATAGGACTAGGTAATAGGTGCAGATGAGAGTTCCCAAGAGTATACAGCCTGTATTGTATACCGTGGTGACTATAGGGGAGATTCAGTAGCTTATACAGGAAAGAAGAAGGAGGAAGAAGATGAAGAAGAAGAAGAATAGTTTGATTGGTTATATATGGCACCTTGTATGTGTGCGTTTATCCATGGACCTAGGTCCCCTTTAAGAACTACTAATGTTGCACATTGGAATTGTGATAATATTGTGTAACACACATTATATTAGGAATGGTTTGTGGGTGCCAGGGTTGCCTTGAAAAAGCATGATGAAGCATGGAAATGTTTGGCACTTTTTTCCATGGTGGTGAGTGCTACTTTTTTTTTTATTTACTTTACTTTTTTTCTGGGTCGGCTCCGTCATTACTCCACCCTAGTCATGGCCCCCCTGTGCCTCCGCTTCCGATCATTGCCAGCGCTCCCCGGTCACCCCTGGCTTACCCCCCAGAGGGTTGGGGTGTGGCGACTTCCCCAAGGTTGCCGCACAACTAATATCTAGTTGGGGAGCTGACATTGGAGGCTAGTGGAGACCCCAGGGGGAGGGCATCACGGAGATGGACCGAACCCAGTTATTTTCTTCCCTTTGTGTGTGAGGGGCAGGGACGTGCAATGATGACCACTGTCCACCCCGCCCCTGAAAGTCCAGACGTCGGTGTTGCTAGCAGCTACCCCAGCCTCTGCTGGGTGTCGCTAGACACTGAACATTTGCCCCCTCTCTCACCCCCGGAGAAGGAGAGCCATTCAAGGATGCTCCATCCTTCTCCCTCTGGCCAGCCCTCTGATGACCTGAGTCTGTTCCTGAACCTGGGTCACCGGGGAGTGCTACTTTTTAACTTTAAATAAATTAAACTGTTTGCATCATCCTGTGGCCACAAGTGATCTTTTTACATAGAAACATAGACTTTGATGGCAGATAAGGACCGCTTGGCCCATCTAGTCTGCCCGTTTCCCTACCTACAGGATAGGCCGCAAATCTTAGTTAACCAACAGCCTATTTCTTCCTACCCCCCACAAGAATTGCCTTATGTCTGTCCCATGCATTCTTTAATTCTCCCACAGTTTTAGACCACACAACCTCTTCAGGAAGGCTGTTCCATGCATCCACTGCCCTCTCTGTGAAATAATACTTCCTCACGTTGCCCCTGAACCGCCCTCCTTCTATCTTTAAATTGTGTCCCCTTGTTCTTGCACGTCTCTTTTTCTGAAAGATGCTACCCTCTTGGACTTTGTTGATTCCACTGAGGTACTTAAAAGTTTCTATCATGTCCCCCTCTCCCTTCTTTCCTCAAGGGTATACATATTAAGCTCCTTTCCTGCTTTTTTTTTTCTGCTGCTTTCACAGTTGGTTTTCCGGTTTGACTCCAAACATGGATTTCCTTAGCTATCTCAGTCCTGTACGTCTCAGCTGTCAGAGTGCCATTTCATACATCCAGCATAATACCGTCTCATAAAAAAAAAAAAAAACTT
Source organism: Neoceratodus forsteri (assembly GCA_016271365.2). Lineage (NCBI taxonomy): Eukaryota > Metazoa > Chordata > Ceratodontiformes > Ceratodontidae > Neoceratodus > Neoceratodus forsteri. The sequence continues at coordinate 272,820,476 of CM057454.1, forward strand.
TCTAATGAGCAAAAGGAAAAATAGAAATACTGTACTTCGGAAATAAGTTCAACTAACTACTATTTAAAATGTATAAAATGTTCCTGTCTGCTAGTTTTGGTTCTACTAGCTCTTAAGGTTGTGCTATTAACTTACAATGCCCAATATGGGTTGAGCCTGAGCTATCTGGCAGCGCTCCTGTCTCCCTACCAGCCTTCTCTGCTCCACTGAGGTGGGCCTCCTTTCTGTTCTCAGGGCAAGGCTAACATTTTTGGGGGATTAGGCTTTTAAAGTGATCGGTCCTTGTTTGTGGAACTTACTCCCCAGAACATCAAGGGAGACTTCCTCAGTGGAGGCATTTAAAAGAGGTCTCAAACCTACCTCTTCAAGGAAGCCTTTGATAACCATATGATGGCCCAGTTGCTGGCTGATTTGTTTTTTTAATCAAAGTTTTTTAAAGATTTTCATTGTTAACACCAACGCTTACACGCAGACAGCAAAGGACACAATACATTACATCCAACCTACCCACGAACAAAACATTACCCCAAAATTAAACAAAAATAAAATTATCAACCTAAGAACACTTAGATACTAGTAACACTAGCTGCAAAAGGGCACCAGGTAGCGGGAACTTGAGATTTCTATAAGACTTGCTATGTATACCGTTTAGGAAGCAACTGAATATCTCTTTGTGTTTTCTTTTGTCACATAATATTTTCTACCATAATGTTATATATAATAACTTGCTCAGGGTATCACTCTCTTCCTCCTAAATCTCCTGCCCTATCTATTCATTCCCCGTCTTTTAAATATGGAGTGTAACCCTGTCCGAGAGGGTGGCCCTTTCCTACCCCACTATCCAAGTGGAGTTAGCCTGGGCCTCCAGAATATCAATGCCCTCCTTGTCCATCATAAAGCTGATAAAGGGATACCATCTACTCATTTGTTTCTTTTCCTTGGACGTTGCCCTGTGTGGGTGGCAGATCTAGTTGCTGAAGCTGTTTTATGTTTATATTTCATATATCATGATGTGTTTATTTGTATTTTAAATTTGTTCTGCACTGAGGTTTTAATTTTTGATTATGTATTGCATGGTGCCCTGAGCCTCTGGGGAAGGACATATGAGAAACAACAAACTACTACTACTACTAGTAATATAACAAGGCCTACAGCAAGACAACCAGGATGATATGTGTTATTCTGGAAAGATCACAAGGGAAAGAAAGGGGTGGGGGTGGCATTGTATGTCAGAGATGACAAATGCACAACAGAAATCCAGGGAAAATGCAGTAAAGCAGAGGCCCTTTGGGTTACACTAGGAGCTGGGGACAAAGTCCCCATCCAAGAAGAAGTCATTAAACAGACCCCCATCCCAGGAGGCCAACTTAGACAAGGAGCTCTTGGAAACCATCTCGATGATGGCGGACAGAAGTGAGTTGTTGCTTGTGGGGGACTTCAGTCTACCGGATGTGAAGTGGTCCTCCTACGCAGCATCCTCAGACCAGAGCAAAGAGTTCCTTTTTGCACTAAGGGGAGCAGGTTTGCATCAACTGGTGAACTCACCCACCAGAGACAAAGCAATATTGGATCTAGTGCTGACAAACAGCACACGAATCCCAGAAGCAGAGGTGGGAGCCAATCTAGGGACCAGTGATCACAGTTCAATCTGGTTTACTGTGAACAATATGGAGGAAAATGGTCACACCAAACTCAAGATACTAGATTTCAGAAAAGCCAACTTCCCCAAAATGAGAACTATGATCGCATCCATGCTAGAAGGAGGAATCACAGGAGATGTAGACGACTGCTGGAATACTCTGAAGGCTGCTCTGCATACAGTAACAACTGTGTACACTAAGCAGATCAGCAAGTCCAAAAGAAGGAAAATACCTCTCTGGTTCTCTCATGAAGTAGCATCCAAAATCAAAAAGGAAAAAAAGGCTTTTTTCACAATTCAAGCAAACAAAACACGAAGCAGACATGGAAGAATACAAGAACAAATTAAAGGAGGCGGAGAAAGCTGTTAGAAGGGCAAAAGCAGAGATGGAAGAGAAAATAGCACAGGGTGTTAAGGAGGGAGGCAAAACCTTTTATAGATGCATAAGAGAAAAAAGAAAAACTAAGGGAGGAATAGTCCGACCAACGACCAAGGAAGGTAAGATGGCAGAGAATGATGAGGACAAGGCAGAAATGCTAAACGGGTTATTTTGCTCTGTCATCACCATAGAAGAGAGTGGTAAAGGTCTTATACTGAGCAGGACAAAGGGAGATACCAGGGAGCAGATACTAGCCCCTTCACAAGGGAGAGGGTCCAAAAAGAGCTTAATAAACTGAATGTGGAAAAAGCCATGGGACTGGACAGCATACATCCTAGGATATTGAAGGAGCTCCGAGAGGAACTGGCCGCACAGCTGGCTGAGCTCTTCAGCAAGTCACTAGACAGTGGGAAAATACCTCAGGCTGGAAACAGGCAACCGTTGTGCTCTTACACAAGAGTGGAAACAAGGAAGAGGCAGGAAATTACCACCCTGTCAGTGTGACCTCAGTTGTGGGGAAAATTATGGAGTCACTACTAAAAGAGAGAACAGTGGGGTACCTAATAGATACTGCAAAAATGGACCCAAAGCAACATGGCTTCACAGCAGGATGCTCTTTTTAACCCAGCTTGATCGACTTCTTCGACTGGGTCACCAGAACATTGGCTCAGGGAGGGAGCGGTGGACATTGTACACCTGGATTTCAGCAAGGTCTTTGACACCGTCCCTCACAGAAGGCTAACCAACAAACTGGAACATACAGAAGTTGGCCAGAGGATGTTCAGCTGGATCAGTAACTGGCTGAACGATAGGACTCAGAGAGTGCTGGTCAATGGATCATTGTCAAGGGATTGTAGGGTGACCAGTGGTGTCCCACAGGGATTGGTACTGGGACCAGCCCTAGTTAACATATTTATAGCAGACGTAGTGAATGGACTGACAGGGAAGGTTTGCCTGTTCGCAGATGATACAAAATTCTGCAACAGAGTGAACACAAGAGAAGGAGCAGACAACATGGAAGCTGACCTTTGAAGGCTAGGGAATTGGTCCAGGGACTGGCAGTTACAATTTAACACCGAAAAGTATAAAGTAATGCACTTGGGAAAGAGGAACCCTGGAAAAAAGCACACACTGGCAGGACATCAACTTGAGGAGGCACAAATAGAGTGAGATCTCAGCATAAACATCACTGACAAATTAAAGGTAGGAAAATAATGTGAGAAAGCAGCACAGAAAGCGGATGGCATCCTCAGATGTATAAATAGAGGTATTTCTAGTAGAAAGAGGGAGGTTATCATGCCCCTCTGTAGATCCTTGGTGAGGCCACACTTGGAGTACTACGCTCAGTTCTGGAGACCTCACCTCAAGAAGGACATTGACCATTTGGAGATGGTGCAGAGAAGGGCAAGTAAGATGGTGCATGGACTGCATCACAGGTCATATGAAGTAAGACTTGAGAAGCTGAACCTATACTCCCTTGAGCAGAGAAGAAACAGAGGGGACATGATTGAAACATTTAAATACATGAGGGGATTTAACACAGCTCAGACAGGCAACCTATTTCAACAGAACACGGCAGCATGCACGAGAGGGCATAATATGAGACTGGTAGAAGGAAGGTTCAAAAGCAACCTCAGGAAGTACTTCTTCAAAAAGAGTGTGATAGACTTGTGGAACAGCCTGCCTCAGGGGGTGGTAGCATCAAAGACAATCAGGGAGTTCAAACTGCATGGGACAGACATAAATGACAAGTTAGGATGAAGGCTGCATAGGGAGGGGGTAGTTTCTAGGGTGAACAAGATGGATCTCATGGTCCCATCTGCTGAAGCTTTCTTATGTCCTAATTGGGAGGGGTTTCCATAGCAACAGAAAGGAGACAATAGTACCTCTTTATAGATTATTGGTCAGGCCCCATCTGGGATACTGTGCTCATTTCTGGAGTCCCCACCTAAGGAAAGACCAAAACAGGCTGGAGACAAAACACACACACACACACACACACACACACACACACACACACGGAAATCAGTGGAAGCTGGTTGGGGGTGGTAAGGCAGGGGATTAAAAAAAAACTTCTGGTCAATAGGTCTTCGGGCAGGATATGGTATAACAGGAGAGTCTGGATGGATCAGTGGTCTTTTTGTCAGTGATTAAAGCAGACATTCATAACAGGGGAACTCTATAGATGAAGGCGGCACCAACAGGGACATCATGCAACCAGAAAATTTGGATGGGCACAAAATCCTAACCTCCCTAGGGGACTCTGTGGGCATGCTCCCTCAGAAAATGTTTTAAAAAATGTATGCCAAATGGTGCACTTTGGTGGCTTTTAGCAGACTGTGAAGCAGCTTTATTACAACCTACTAAAAGCAACAAAATGCTGAGGTATACATCCCTGCTACTTTCTCTGGCTTTCTTTCCCCTCATCTCCCCATCTGTTCAGACAGATCCCTGCCTGCTCTGTTTTTTTTTAAGTTTATTTCCTTGGCTTTCTGCCCCATAAAAGCCCCGAAGAACTGTTTTCAAAAGAGCAGTACTTGTCTCCTGGGTGCTGTCTCTGACTTTCTATCACCTCCTCTCTCCACTTGCTTAGACAGTTGTTCCTTGCCTGCCCTCTTCAGCTTTTCTTTTTTGTGTAAAGTTTATTTCCTTGGCTTTCTGCCCCCCCAAACACTGAGGGCTGATTGCAAAAGAGCACAGTAGTGCCTTGTCGCTAATCAGTTTCCCTCCTCACCCCTTCACTTGCTGAGTGCTAACATTGCAGCCCTCAAGGCATCCCTGTGTTATCTGACTTTCTAAAAGAAAAAAAATTCCCCACGAGTCAGGAAAACGGCTGTTTTTTTGTTTTAATATTTGTGTTTGCTTTGAAAACAAGGATATGAAGAGTGCTCAGTCCCCGCCTCCTCACTCAAGGCTCGTTCTCCCACTAGCACATTGGATGACTTCATAGTGACACAGTCCATTGAATAAGGACAGCAAGCAAGAACATATCAACTATTCATGTGCAATGATGATCTGCACATGCATGGTTGACGTGTTCAGATGTTTCTTGGATGCCTCTTCCTGCCTGCAGCCACTTCACAGTCAATCTGTGGTCACCAGACTCACAGTGGCAGCAATGGGCAGGGCAGGCAGCGGTACACTGCTTCCTGACATTGGGGACATCCTAAAGTCTAATAGCTCGATGTCCTGACATCAAGATCTTCTTCTTCTCCACACCTCCAACTATTCCGCTGAGTCCTAGTGCCCAGCAATGTATCTTTCTTAAAAGGTGGGGCTTAGTCAGAGTTGAGGTAGCAAGTGAGTTTTGTTTTCTCAGCAGAAGCCAGAAGGGGAAGGAAACATATTCAATTCAGTGCTTTACAGTAACTGGTAATTGCTATTTTCTTTTAAACTTAGATTGTGGGCTTTTAGTGACACTGTCATTTCTTTGCTGTCTTTACTTAGAATTGTTTTTGGGCTGTTGAAAATTTAGAACATAGTGGTGGTGTATTTCTTTGCTGTCTTTAATTGTTGCAAATTTAGTCTTGGCTCATCTGACTTGCCCTGTAGTTTGGGTGAGGGGTGTTAATTGTCTGGCCTCTGACCTCAGCTACGTGATAACTGGAGGTGGGGCTTAGTCAGAGTTGAGGTAGCAAGTGAGTTTTATTTTCTCAGAAGAAGCCAGAAGGGGAAGGAAACATATTCAATTCAGTGCTTTACAGTAACTGGTAATTACTATTTTTCTTTTACACTTAGATTGTGGGCTTTTAGTGACACTGTAATTTCTTTGCTGTCTTTACTTAGAATTGTTTTTGGGCTGTTAAATCTTTAAAATGTAGTGGTGGTATATTTCTTTGCTGTCTTTAATTGCTGCAAATTTTAGCCCCTCCTCCCTCCCTCCCCAACTCTTAATTATATGCCCTGTTAAATCTGATTGACAGGAGCTAAACACAGGTGATAGTAAGGGTGTGGAGTAGGAGGGGCATAAGGGGGAAGAAGCCCACCCTCAGCACGACTAGTGTTTTGACTCATTTATTTATTTATTGGTTTATTTTCTTTTTTTAAAAAGAAAAGTATCTGAGGATCAGTGGCAGAATTTTTAGGACAGTAAATTAATAAAAAGGGAACTAGGAGAGCTTCAGTAGCAGACAAGTAGTGGAATAGCAGTATAATTGCAGTATAATGTGGCGAGTGGTGCAATGCAGTGGCTGTGGAGCAGCCATATTCAGGCAGACCTTCTGGACACTAAGGTGCTGCCCTATCTGCATGCATCTCTCTGGACTGTGGGATCAGGTAGCCAGGCTCAGTGCGGAAGTAAACTGGGTCAGGAGTACCATCACCCCTATCCAGAGACCACCTAGTCTAATGCAACTGCCTCAAAGGATGCCAAGAACGAGGAGCACTTGGATGACAGTGGGCTCAGGGAGGGTTAGAGCGGTCAGGCAGAAGCACATCCCAGATCCTATTCCACTCAAGAACTCATATGCCACACTGGCAAAGGGGGAAAACCAAATAGAGGTACCCAGAGAAGTGGCAGGAAAGGATGTGGAGGTTAGCCAAGGCGGTGACCTCAGCGGGGAGAGCAGTGGACCCCAGAGGAGGAGGAAGTGAATCATAGTGGGGGCTCCATCATAAGAGGGATACAGCTAGGAACACAGGAGGGGGAGGGCAGGGAGGTGAGGTGCCTACCAGGTGCCATGGCATGGAGGGATAGAAGGAAGATCCTAGGGATCACTGGGAAGACAACACAGGAGGGTGAGCTGGATGTCATTATCCACCTGGGTACTAATGACCTGGCAAATGGGGAGCCAAAGGAAGCTCAGGAAGAGTTTAGGAAATTGGGGAGGGGTCTCAAGCAAGTAGCTACTTCTGTCACTTTCTCAGAAGTACTACCTGCGAGAGGCAAGGGAAAGCATAGGGGTGCATGCACCAGGAACCTTAACTCATGGTTGAAGAACTGGTGCTGTGAGGAAGAGTTTGGATTCATTGGTGACTGGGGATCCACCTGAAAGGATGGAGGTTTGTTCAAGCCTGATGGCCTGCATCCATCCTGGAGGGGAATACAAGCACTCAATGATAGGTTTAAATGCTACATTGACAAGCATTTAAACTAGCAAAAGGTGGTGGCAGGCCAGCAAGGAGGATACCTACTTGCTCACCCCCCACAGCTAGCAGTGGAACCAGTGAACCGGAGGAGTGGCTATCTCTACAATGCAGTGTGCAAAAGATGGAGATTAGCACCCAAGAGGTGGATAGGCAGAAAAGGGGCAAAATTCAGCAGAAGGGCAGACAGCAAGGAGAACCAGGGATAAAGGACAACCAAGGAAGGGGCTGGAGTAGAACAGTGAAACAGTCTAGGGAGGTCAAATCATGGAAAGCCATGTGTGCCAATGCCAGGAGCCTTAGCAACAAGATGGAAGATCTGGAGGCTGTCATGGTGCAGTCAGACCTGAACATTGTGGCCATCACTGAAATCTGGTGTAATGATAACCACAACTGGGAGATGGCCATACCTGGCTACAACATATTCAGAAAAGACAGGGCAGGTAGGAAGGGAGGAGGAGTGGCACTGTATGTGAAAAATGACATAAGGGCCACAGAGATCCAGGAGGAACAAAATGGGGGAGAGATACTGTGGGTTAAGCTGGAAAGAAAACTTGGGCCAGCCATCCGCACAGGTGTGGTCTATAGACCACCAGCCCGGGAGGAAGAAACAGATAGGGAGCTGATGCTAGCCATCCAAAGGACGGCAGAGAAGGGTGAGGTAGCACTGGTTGGAGACTTCAGTATTCCAGTCGTGGACTGGAGCATCCCAGCAGCAGCATCAACTAGGAGCAGATTTATCCTGAACTCCCTTCAGGGTGCCTTCCTCAAGCAACTGGTCATGGAACCAACTCGGCAGAAGGCAATACTGGACCTTGTGCTCACAAACAGGGACAGTGTGATGAGGGTAACAGTGGGGGAGCACCTGGGGAACAGTGACCACCAGTCATTGTGGTTTGAAATCACAGAAAGAGCAGAACCAAACCACACAAAAACACGTATGCTGGATTTTAGGGAGACTTTGGGAAAATGGGGAGATACTTGAAAGAGGCATTAAGGGGAATGGGGCAGGAATCAGGGGTTGAGAAACAGTGGGCAGTATTTAAAATGGGGATTACAAGAGCAACAGAATTATGCATTAAGTAGGTTAGCAAGAGGAAAAGGAAGAGGAGACCATTATGGTTTTCCAAAGAGGTAGCAAAGAAAGTGAAAGCCAAAAAGATTGCATTCAGGCAATACTAAAAGACACAGGCAGAAGGGGATAGGGAGAAGTACCAGGAGAAGCAAAGGGAGGCAGGGAGGTCAGTAAGGGAAGCCAAAGCTCAGACAGAAGAACACATTGCAAAATCAGTGGGTAGAGGGGACAAAACCTTTTACAGGTACATAAGTGAAAAAAGAAAGGCAAAGGGAGGGATAGTGAGACTGAAGGGGGAGGATGGGGCTGCGTGGAGGATGACAACACTAAAGCTGACATATTGAACAGGTATTTCTGCTCAGTCTTTACTGAGGAAGAGGAGGGTAATGGGTCTGAAGGGAGTACAAGGGGTGAGAATGGTGCAGAAATGGACAAGTCCCTTTACCGAAAGGGTCCTGAAGAAACTGGAAGTAATAAGGTTGATAAAGCAATGGGGCCAGATGGGATGCAACCCAGGGTCCTTAAAGAACTAAGAGAGGTGGTGGCTGAACCTCTGGCTATCCTGTTTAGCCATTCACTGGAAACAGGGAGGTACCCAAAGACTGGAGGACAGCAGATGTAGTCCCCTTATACAAAAGTGGGAACAAAGAGGAAGTGGGGAGCTACAGACTAGTCAACCTTACCTCGGTAGTGGGGAAGATCATGGAAGCACTACTGAAGGAAAGATTGGTGGAACATCTGGTTGTCAATGGACTACAGGACCCAAGGCAGCACGGTTTCACCAGGGGGAGGTCATGTCAGACCAACCTCATTGAATTTTTTGACTGGGTGACTAAGGAGGTGGATCAGGGGAGGGCAGTGGACATGGCCCATCTGGACTTCAGCAAGGCCTTTGACACTGTGCCACATAGAAGACTATTACACAAACTGGGGAATATGCATATGGGTAGGACAGTAGTGTGGTGGGTAGGTAACTGGCTAGGTGGCAGGACACAGAGGGTGGTGGTAAATGGCTGTCACTCCACAGAGAGAAGAGTGACCAGTGGGGTACCACAGGGATCAGTGCTGGGACTGGTCCTATTCAACATCTTCATCAGTGACATGGCGCAGGACCTAGAAGGCAGAATTTCACTGTTAGCGATGACACAAAGCTCTGTAACAGAGTAGATACACCAGAGGTGTAGACAGAATGAGAAGGACCTGCAGAAACTTGAAGAATGGTCAGAGGTTTGGCAGTTGAAATTCAATGCAAAGAAATGCAAGATAATGCATATGGGCACAAAACCCTGGCACAATATATCAGTTGGGGGGTGAGGATATAGCATGCACCAAACAGGAAAGGGATCTTGGGGTTATCATCTCTGTTGACCTCAAGGTAGGGAAACAGTGTGACAAGGCAGCAGTTAAAGCAAATAGAATGCTGGGATGCATAGGCAGGGGTATCACCAGCAGGAAAAGGGAGGGCATAATTCCACTATACAAGATACTAGTGAGGCCCCACCTGGAGTACAGTGTACAGTTCTGAAGACCTTACATATGTAAGGACGTAGACAGGGTAGAGAAGGTTCAGAGGAGGGCAACAAAGATGGTACATGGATTACATCACAAGTCCTATGAGGACAGGTTGAAGGAACTGAATATGTACTCCCTGGAGGAGAGGAGGGAGAGAGGGGATGTGATAAGAGACATACAAGTATCTTACAGGGAGGAACAGGGTGCAGGAATATACTATTTTTAAGTGAAAAAGATGTTCCAGGACTAGAGGGCATGGGATGAAGTTGGAGGGAGGACGATTCAGAGGAAATGTGAGGAAGAATTTCTTCACAGAACAGGTGGTGGACAAGTGGAACACCCTGCCAGAGGAAGTGGTGGAGGATGAAACAATCACGGGATTTAGGAATGCATGAGATAGACATAAAGGAATTCTGGAGGTCAGAGGTAAGGGGCAACAGACTTCTAGGAAAACATAAACTGAACTTACAAGCTCAAATGGGCAGACTGGGTGGGCCATAGGCCCTTATCTGCTGACACTGTCTATGTATCTATGTGAAATTAAACTGCCTGTACAAGGGACAGGCACACTTTAAAAAATGGTGTTGGCGGGGTGCATACGAGTTCCGCCAAGTTTCCCCTGATGTGTACCATGAAGGAACGCGGGGGAACTAGTACCCCAAGTTCCCCCACACTTTAATCACTGCATTTTGTGCCAACACTGTGTTTCACTGTGAGGAACAGGAGCAACTGACAGGCTTAGCCAGAAACTGGGAAACATATCATGCACGCAGTAGCGGAGGAGCAGCACTGCCATTTTCAATCAGTGCCTTTTGTACAAGTATCAGTGTAACTTCCATAGTAACAGTGTTACTTAATTTTTTGGATGAAGGACAAATCAGTTTGAATGTCTTTTGGACTATTCGCCCAGTTACATTACTATAATGGTGTTAAATTGAGGTCTTTTTCACTTTGCTCACACCCCTCTGTCAGTATTTAGTTTTCTGCACTGTTCACTTGGCATTGAATTATTTCAACTGTCTTTATCATTGTCATTTTTGCTTTTTATGTTCTTGCTACTAAATTGCTAGTTGCCATTCTTGCACATTCACCCCTTATTGATTGCTCTGTCCTTGCACTGATCACTTTCACTATACTAATAACATACGCAGACAATTTAGCTTTGATCTGTTTGTCACCATTAGGTCTAGGAAAACTAAAAGCACACCAGGACTACTGTTCATGAAATAAACTAATAGTAAATACAAATAAAACACAAGTTATGGTAATAGGGAAACATATTTGTAACAGCAAATATTCTTGGAATCTAAATAATGCCACACTGGAACTAGTATCTTTTCACAAATATCTTGGAATTTATATTTCATCAGATGAGAAATACACTGAACATCAAACATATATTCAAGGTAAATTAAATCAAAATAAAACTGCTATTTTACAATTTAACGCAAAATATGGATGTAACACTGTCTTGGCAGTTCTATGTGCAGCACAGATGAAGATAAACCAAGTAGCATCATATGCAGCAGAGATTTGGTATAATAAAACCTTTCACAAACTAGAAAAAGTCTTCACAGAACTTTATAAAGCAATATTACATTTACCTAGATCCACACTAGTGCAGGTAGCCCATGCAGAACTGGCAGATTACAAATTAACTATTTAGCAATCTTAGCTAAAATAAGATATTGGATAAGGGTTTCTAATATGGAAATAGAAAGATTAACATACAAATGTCTCATGGAAAAATCAAGATGGTTTAGCATGGGGCGTAGTTCTCCATGGCTCGCTCAAGTCATTGATTTTCTGCAAGATATAGGTTTAACTCATCTTTGGAAAGGTCAACAAAGGGGAATAAAACTATCTCCAAAATATAACCAAGTAGTTAAAAATAAATTAACTGTAATTTCATATGACCAAGACATGAGCTAAAGATTTGATAAACTTCATAAAATGGATTCATAAAAAAATGGTTAATGCTCAGAATAAATAAAAATGTAAAAATGAAAATACTAAATCTTCCAAGAGAATAATTAACTTTTGTAAAACATTGTGCATACTTCATGTAATTCTTTTTTCTTATTGTTATCATACTCATTATGTTCAAGAAGGGTATATATAATGTCTTGCTAATTTGTGCCATTTGTATATGTATTTATCTTTTTTACCTATGTATAATTTTTAAACTTTTGTAAAGACTTGAAAGTCGGACAATAAAGAATTACTGAACTATTCTACTACTGTATCACTGGTCTGAAGTCGAACAATAAAGAATTACTGAACTATACTAATACTGTATCACTGGTCTGAAGTCAAACAATAAAGAATTACTGAACTATACTAATACTGTATCACTGGTCTGGTTCATTTATATTGTTGTTTATGCTTTTGCTTCTAAAGGTCATTGTGCCTTGCTTCCCCATGTTTCCCCTTCCCTCAGGATGCCTCTAGAAACTGTTTTCATCTCTGCCGCCCCTTCTTGGTAAAACTCTTTTCATACATACATACATACATATGTACATATACATACATACATAACAAAATAAATATTTCAAATCCCATTGTCAATGGGCTTCCTCAAATACATACAACTTGTATGCCAAGGAGTTTCTCTGTTTAATTTTTCTTAATAAAGAAATATAGATACTGGATACTCTGTCTTGAATATGTTTAATCTATAATCAAACATGGTGAAAGCCAATTCTAAAAGGCTTCTAGTAGACTCCTCTACACATGTGTTTGAAATGGTCCATGGGGATTACCTCCTTTGTTTGCTTCATGTGGGGCACTCATTTTCATCAAGTACGAGGATGTCATTATGAATAGGGGCAGTAATGATAATAATGCAAACACTGTCATGTGTGCCACTGCTGGTGAGGAGTCGGTTAATGCATGTTTAGAACACTGGAATGTGTTAGTAAAGGTCCAGTATCTTCTGCGATAGCTCCATCACTCTGTAAGCGGACACTAGGAATGTAGTAGGTGTCATGTCTTTCTGTCTAAAGGAGAGCAACAACTGATTGCTGTTGTTCCAAACATCTGGCTAACATCTGATAGGCTGAACCCCATGAAGACAAAACATCCTTGATAAGAGTACAGAGTATTAGGGTCATGCAGAAGACTGATTTTAGATGTTTATGTATTTGTATCACTGCTATTTGTATTTAAGTTCTGGTGCTTTTAAAGAGTTTTAGACCATTTTGGACTTGCTGAACTGTTAATGACAGTACAGTTATCAATGATGTTTGTGTTATTATTATCAGTAAAGGTCTCATTCAAGTTGAATACATAATTTATACCATTATTAAGTAGAAAAATGTTAATCTATCAAGTTATACTATACAAAAAACTCAGATAACCTACAAGATTAATGGCAGGTTGGTTATTTCTACCTTGTGCATCTTGCCCAGTATCACATATTGTATCGATAAGCAAATTAGACACACTTTATTAAATATGGAATTCACATCCATCATTCACATGTATGCTGATGATAAGCTCTTTGCCTCTGGCTCCTCTGCCCCGACCTTACTGCCTGGCTACAACTAGACTTTGACAATATTCATCAATGGTTTGAGTCAAACCAATATTCCCGCAATGCCAAGAAAATTGTCTCCATAACCTTTGAATCTCTGCAAAGGCTCACCAGGCTCATCCCCCTTCCCTTTACCCCTAGGATTTTGAAATCATTAGCCACCATGGCTAAACACACCTTATATTTTTAGCCACCACAATAGACCTTGAGCCATGCATTATAATTCTCTCAGTTCTGTGCAGTGCCCTTGAACTGGCTTTTACCTCCTGCTTTTATTCTGTAATGTGAGGGCTCCCAGATCTACAGGGATTCCTGTAGCTTACAGGGATTTGAAACATCTGCAGGAAAATTGCTCCTGTTAACTTGCATTGGTTATACAGGAAAACAGAGCAATTTGGCTTCCACTGGAAATAATGTATTCTACAGGCAAAAACAGCAAAATTGCTCTGGAATTACAGAGAAAATGCCAGATCAATCTGGGAGCACCGTAACCTTTCATATTTCAGTCAGTGATTCCTATTTCAGTCCTGCCTGTCTGCCATTTCTAGCTCTCTGTCAAGCTTCCTTTAACTTTCTTTTTTAGTTCCTTGCCTGCCTGCCTGACTTCCTCAACTAATGTTTTTCATCCAGTCCCACCTCTGTTTTCTTTTGCAATTGAGAGCTCCACATGTATCTGCTCTCTTTCACCACCCAGCATCACTGACTCATGCTCTACAGCCCACCCTCTCAATACCATGTGATCACATTCTAATCTACCAGAGGAGAGTGTGTACTGGAGTCAATCAGACACAGTTTCCTCCATGCCCGATATCTGAAACGTGCATTCTGTACTTTCCAGGGTATCCATCGATGAAGTGTTGTGGGACCACATGAGATCCAACTTGGCACCAGCAGCCAGTAGTTTTTTGCCTCACTCTATGTAGTTCTAAACGCTTTGGTGAGAGAGATGGTGAAAAACAGCTGCAGCACTGAATTTTCCCCTCCATGGTGTTCCAAGAGCAGGATTCTTCATCCACAAGGCTTTTGGTGTCACCAGTGGAGACGTGGTGAGTGGCAAGCGGGAACGTAGCCCCCCCTCATGTCTCCTTCTTTAAATACCTTGGGGTCTGGCTGGCTGTCATCTCAATTTCTTGGCACACATTAATGTTGTCCCCCTTAAGCTCTACCCCAAGCTTGGTACACTTTACAGGAACACTTTAAGCATCCTGCTTCCTGCCTGCTGAGAGACAGTCTTTAAGGTGATCTTCCCTATCTTCGATTCTTTGACTTTGGTGACTTAGTGTACAGTGCCGCTCTCAAGTTCACCCTTGATAGACTGGACCCCCTCTTTCACTCCATCTGGCATTCTGCCTTGGACTGTCTCCCTCATACCCACCACTGCTCTTTTCACTCCTCCCTCTCCCTCACCTCCCTTGATACCAGGTGCCTGACCCACTGTCCCTGATTCATATTCAAATTCTGACATGGCTCCCTCCCTTCCTACCTTTCCTCTATCCTCTCCTCCCCCTTAACTCCTACCTACTCTGTAGAACTGTTTACCATTCCCTTTACCCCCACCCCGCAAATCTACTGATGGCCCAGCTGCCTTCTCATATAATTTCCCTAAACTATGGCACTCTCTTTCCCAGTCCATCTGTTCTGCCTCTGCCCCCTTTTTCCCTTAAGTCTCTTCTTTGAGACTTTTCAACTCCTTCCCGTAACTGCCCTGACCCCAGACCTTAGTGTCTGCCCTTCATCCCCCTCCCAGGAATGCTTCTGCCCTAATATGCAATTTGTATCCCCTTCCTACTGCTACACTCCAGTAAAAGTTGTTCACTGTGACTGTCTAAGCGCAATGTTATCCACCGTAAGCATCTTGTTGCACTGTTTAACCCTGCACTGAATATTGGTTTGTACATCTGTAATGTATTGTACTTGCAACTCTTTTGTTGCACTGTATTACTTGCAACTGACTATTGTTAGTGCATAGTTGTTAATGTACTATCATCTTTCTCCTTATTGTATTATCTTACTCATCCCCTGGGACGCATCTGGAAATGAGCTGATATTTATTTATCCATTTATTTATTTGTTTATTTATTTCAAAATTTTCACCATGAAAGACATACTGAACTGCTAACAGCTCATTTTCAGATGCTTCCTGGGGGGTGAAGGGAATTGGAGACAGATCAAGAGGTGGAAAAACTGAATAGTATTAACAACATTACAAAAAACAGAAGTCATTTACAACAATACAGTATAGGATATCAGAAGAGCAAAATCATTAACATTGTAAGGCAAATCAGTGCGGCAGGCACATACAGCAGATAAAAATGAGTTTTGATAGCCAGGGGAAGCTACCCATACAGGTTATCAGCTCAGTGTGTCTTTCCTGGTAAAACTTTTGAGACAAGTAAAAGAGCAGACTGTGCCTCACAGGGGCCCTCCACCCCTCCACCTTTGAAACCCGAAATAGGAAACACAGCTGAATGCAACCCCTGGGCAGCAGAGGAAGAATTGCTTTCAGCTGGTCTTACAGGGACTATGCTGCAGCTCCTGATGATAGTGACAGATGAGGCATCATTTATTTATTGTTTATCTATTTCAAAAGTTTCACCAGGCAGGACATACTGAGCTGGTAACAGCCTGTTTCCAGATGAGTCCTGGGGAATGGAGAAGATTGTAATAAATGCGCAGAGTAAATAAAATATGAAATACAGAAATACACAGTACAGTAAGATGCAAGAGGAATAAAAATGCAAAACACTAGAGTAATTACAATAAAATACTGATTGCAGAATATAAAGTACAGTAGGGTGCAATAGTGATAGAAGTACAATACAGCTGGGCAGTCACAAATTGCGGATAAACCAGTGTAATAAATATAAAAGGTGCAAGCTCAGTAGAAAGAACGAGTGCCAAAATTAACTGACAAAATCAGATGAGAATGTTATTTATTTATTTAAAAGTTGGTAACTGGGAAAGGCACACTGAGCCAAGGCTCATTTCAGGTGCAACCCACGGTATAGGTTGGAGGGAGAACAATTACAAATACAATATAGAGTCAGCATAGCAACTACAAGATAACTGGTGTACACAGAGGTAGCGGTTCAGTGTGCAGGCACAATATAAATACAGCATTGTATACAGCAGTGAGCAGTAAATAATTGTGTGAAGCAAAGAGCACAGTGCATGTTGGGGTAGGGGTAAAAGGCTGAAGGACAGTGACTAGGGGACTGAGTAGGTGAGGGTCAAGTGAGGGGATACAGGGTTAGGGAAGGGGTAGACAGGAACAGGAGGGTGCAGGATGTCATCTTAGGTGGAGTCTAAAGGCAGGGAGAGAAGGGGAGAGGTGGGGGGGTGGAATTCAATTAGAAGCAGATTAGTGCCACACAGACTGGGGCTTAAGGTTTCAAGGAGATATTGCTCCGGGGCAGGGGCATAGCTACAAGGGTGCAGGCGGTGCAGTTGCACCTGGGCCCATGAGGTTTGAGGGGCCAAAATCATAATTTTGATGTCTATTCAACACCAGGGGGGCCCTATAACATACCCTTGCACTCAGGCCCTCTGTAAATTTGCTATGCTACTGCTGCCGGGGGGGGAACCCATCAAACATGGTGTAGGGAAGGGGACACTATGATAGGGTTCAGGTGCAGTTATAGGAAGGGGGAGTAAAGTCAGAAAGTAGGGATTTCTATGGGATAAACTATGGTTGTCATTTACAGAAACCCAAATTGCTTTGCTACATTAGGTCTGAGATGATAAATGTTAAACTAAGTCAGTGGCTACAGGTTTTTACCTTCTGCAACGTGCCCAATGTCACAATCATACTCTCAATCTTTCACCCCCTAAATATGGAACAAATTTCCCTTAGAATGTGAAACAAAAATACCAAATTTTGGACATTTCATCAAATCTCTCAGATTGCAGCTCACAACCCCATGGAAATCTATGCTTCCATGTTCACAAAGTTTGCTGTTCATTGAACAACACATTTTTTCTCATTCCTTGTCTGGATATTTACTTTACACTGTTAGTGCAGAATGTGGAACAGAAGGCTTTTGTGAGGTAAAATGAGGAACTGCTTCTCGTAATGTGTGTCAGTGTCAAATATTTTACTATTGTTAGCTGAAAAACAAATCAGATGCACACTTTATGAAAGAGCAGACTATTCTCACTACTACTAATAATCCAGCAGTGGGAGATTTACTTTCAAGAAAACAAGTTCTTCTACCCTCTGTGGCTTGTTACCGGATATGCGTGTGGTGCTACATCACCAACTGTAATACTAAATATTCTTTCAGGTGGCACACTCCTAGGAGGACAGGACAAATACTGCAGTTTACAGCTACTTGAGTGAGTGAAAATCACACCATATTTGTTGTCATACAGTATTTTAAAAGATCAGATCTGAAGTGTTGCTTTTGTTTCTCCCAAATAACAAAAACAAAAAGGGCTGCAGCTGAGAGACATCTGGTGCTGCAGTAAGGACAAGAACCAAACAAAGCAGAAACTGTGAACACAGGAAAAATACTAGTATACTAACATTAGTGCTGCAAAAGATTTATTACAGTGCCATTCTCAGGATAACACACACTCAATGTTTTGCACTGCCACACTTTGTCAGGAGTGTTTCTTGAGAAAGTGCGCAGGCTTGATACATTGAGTGCATTCCATCCTGAGAATGGCACGTTACAATTTTTCCTTTGCACGTTTTCTGTTTTGTTTTCCTCCCAAATAACTAACCATCATATTCTCTGCATTAATGCCTAAATGGAATCTTCATCTGAGTGTTTGTCATCTGAAAGGCTGTGAACTCATATATCACACCCAGGTTGTGTTGCTGCTGCTATAGTGATATCATTACCTACCTGTGCATTGCCAAATTCATTGCTGTCACTTTGATTATTTTTCTGGGAGTCAGACTCATTACCGTGATCAAGCTGATCACGTTATGGAAATCAGACATGTGACTTTAAAGTAACAATATTTGTTAGTCACCATGCAGTTATTTTCAGCAATAATCTATTTTTGGCAAACACATTTATATACCCATTTTTCATTTCATGTTATTTAATTCCTGAATTAAGTTATGGGATTTTGATGTTTTTAAAAGTTCTCATTCCTGTACCAAGCCCACAATGAAAAAATGAAAGGGGTACTGTTATTATTAGTAAAGAAAAATTACTGATCATATATCTCCTATATATGTAGCAAAATGTAAGTTTGCCAGTTTTTTAACTAATTATTTTTTATCTGTTTTCACACACATCTCTTTTTTTTTTAGATATTTAGTTTTTGCTGAAAAAAACGGACTTGTGACTGTGTTAGTGTGAACTGTCTTGTGGGATTACATGGCTATGAGCTCATTCTTGGCTTGATATGACTTGTGCATGGCATGTGCATCTAATAACAGTAGTGTACGCATGCTGTGCTAAGTGTTGTAACTGGCAACAAGCCTGTCAGTCTGTACCATAAACTTCATATGACAGAAGGTGTGTTGTTTCATACATTTTAACATTCAGCAAATGGTAGTTGGAAATTTGTTTTCCATAATAAAAGTTACTACCATATTGTTTTGTTGAGTTAATTCATAACTGCACTCATTAGATTTACATTTCATTTGAGTCATTCTTGAATTTAAAAAATAAAGTCTCGAATCCTGCATTACTCTGTTACAGTATGCAGCATTGTTGTGAAATGATGTGAAATTGCTTTTGAAGCATTTTGAATGTATGCCAAGACTTAGGCTGAATTAATTTATTGCTGTGTACCTTAGATAAGCACTTCATTTGTGACTTCATGAATACAAAAAAATTGTTTGAATTATAGAAACATAGAAACATAGAATTTGATGGCAGATAAGGACCGTTTGGCCCACCTAGTCTGCCCATTACTCTACCTAATGAATAAGCTGCAGATCCTAGTTAATCAACAGCATATTTCCTCATACCCCCACTAGAATTGCCTTATGTCTGTCCCATGCATTCTTGAATTCCCCCATTGTTTTTGACTCCATGACCTCCTCAGGAAGGCTGTTCTATGTATCCACAACCCTCTCCATGAAAACATACTTCTTCACATTACCTCTGAGCCATCCCCTCTCTATCTTCAAATTGAGTTCCCTTGTTCTTGCACATCTCGTTTTCTGAAAGATGCTACCCTCTTGGACTTTGTTGATTCCCTTGAGTTACTTGAAAGTTTCTATCATGTCCCCACTTCCCTCCTTTCCTCGAGGGTATACATATTAAGCTCCTTTAGTCTCTCTTTGTATGGCTTCTAGTGCAGACCCTGCACCATTTTAGTTGCCCTCCTGTGGACTGCTTCCATCCTGTCTATGTCCTTGCGGAGATGGGTTCTCCAGATGTGCATGCAGTACTCCAGATGGGGTCTCACCAACTATCTGTAAAGAGGGATAATAACTTCCTGTTTTCTACTGGTGATGCCTCTCCCTATGCATCCCAGTATCCGCCAGCCATCCTTACTGCCTTCTCATATTGCTTGCTTACCTTTAGATCATTTGGTATGACTACCCCAAGGTCCCTTTCCCTTTTTGTTGTTGTTAGTATCTCACCCCCCGGCCCCATTGTGTACTCTTCCCCTAGGTTTTTGTTTCCCAGGTATATTACTTTGTACTTCTTTGCATTCAATCTAAGCTGCCATACTTCTGACCATTCCTCCAACCTTGCCAAGTCCCTTCTCATCCTCCTTTCCACCCCACCTTGTGTATCAACCCTGTTGCAGATCTTTGTGTCATCTGCAAAGAGACATGAACTTCATTAGTTTGTTTCAGCAAGTTCATGTAATGATGTTAAAATGTTGTTGATACACTGTGAATGTATACCAAGATTAATTTTGTGACTGATTTACTTTAAGATCTTTTTGAGACTATGTAAAATGAGTGGCAATTTCTTTTAAATGCAGATTATCTGTGCTAACGTCAAACAAGATCTCAATTTAGAAAAATTGACAGTTTGTATTATTTTTTTCATTATATGAGGTTCAAAACATATTTTGTTTATGTACATGTGTTATTAGGTGCATTCCTGTTTTACCAGAGTGTGAAAGAGTTTTTTTTGAGGGGGTTGGGGTGCTCTTGGCAGAGTGTAAATCACTTTGTTATGTGAATTATTCAATTGCTTAGTAAATTGATTGCTGTATGTACTGCATATCGGTCATCTGCTGATTGATACCATAAACATGCCTAATACAAACCATTAAATATATTATTTATGTAATCTTGTACAGAAAAAAGGATTAGCATGATAGCACAAGGTCCACCATTTGACCCCTTCAACTACCATCCACTTTTCTCACATGAATGTGATGGGATCTGGAGTAAGATCAGCCCCTTTGCTGATGACACAAAGATGGGAGCGGTGGTAGATGACATTGAGGGTGGAGGGGGCTGCAGGAGGACCTGACCAAACTACAGGAGTGGTTGGAGGCATGGCAGTTGGGGTTTAATGCCAAAAAGTGCAAGGTACTGCACTTCGGGGCTAAGAACACGGGGAGGAACTATCAGCTGTGGGGGTACAATTGATATGCACAGAAGAGGAGAAAGATCTAGGGGTGCTCATAACGGGGAGTATGAATAACTCAGATCAGTGCAGAAAGGTGGTAGTAAAAGCTAAAAGAATGCTGGGGTGCATAGTGAGGGGAATTTCCTCTACAACTGGGGAGATGATCCTGCCTCTCTACAGGTCGCTGGTCAGACCACACCTGGAATACTGTGTGCAGTTCTGGCACCCATTCCTGAAGAAGGACATCAAATTGCTGGAGGGTGTACAGCATAGTGCAACAAAGATGATCCAGGGATTAGAGGGATACTCCTATGAGGAGAGGTTGGGCGAGCTGAACATGTATTCCCTGGAGGAGAGGAGGGATGGGGGGACATGATCAAAACCTTTAAATACCTAAAGGGGATAAACAAGACTAGTACAGAAGGGATCTTGCAGATAAGAAGGGGGAGGGTCACAAGGGGACATCAGCGGAAGCTGGAGGGGGAAGGTTCAGGAGGGAAGTCAGGAGACAGTATTTCACAGAGAGAGTGGTGGACAAGTGGAATACTCTGCCTGAGGAGGTAGTAGCCTGTAGCATGGTGGATGGCTTTAAGAGGGGATGAGATAGAGCAAGAGGGGGATAGGTATGAAGAGGGGAGGGGTGAGTGGGGCAGTTGCAGGGTGAGGAGCTAGTTGCACAATCAAGCAGACTTGATAGACTGTGAGGCCTGTATCTGCTGGCATTTTTGTATGTTCATACGTTTACTAAGTTATATTATTATTCACCCTATGGGTCACAATTCAGTTACCTTCTGCCATGGTGCAGACAGTATTATTTACAAAATAAATATAACAGATTTGCCCGCTGTGGGAACATCTCTATGTATGTGCAGCAGTTCTATCATGAAAACTTTTGCTAGCTTTTTTCATCAAAAGGGTGTGAGCTCTGTCAATCATATACTGTAACTGCAAATGATGCAACTCTTTCTAATTTGGCTGATTTTTATTCATCTGTTGATTTCAATAATCAAATGTCTTTAGTCAATATGATGACTAAATAAGGGCATTAAATTAAAATCACAAATGTTCATTTGATGTTTACACATCAAACCCAGAATATAAAGTCGTAACATACTGCAAAAATAGAAAACAACAATTAAATACTTGAACATATAAAAGTGAAAGCACACGCATCAGAAAAAAAAACATAAATATGTCAGGTCAGTTCACTCTACATTGATATGGTCATCATAAGAAAACTGTGAATGTTAACGTATATCCTGTCAATGGATATAGCAAGTTTGATTTTCCATTGAACTGTATCAGTGTTCCTTGTAAGCATTAGTTCTGTTATATTTAGCAAGATATGGGGAAAGGAAATGGGTTACAACTGGGCACAAATTTGTTCATATGATCCTGGGTGAGGGGAGTAGCGATGAATGAGAAGAAGTAATGAGAATTGACAAGGAAGAGCAAGGGAGACACTGCTGGACACCAGAAATACAGTGGAAGGGAATAATCTATTTGACTGGCCAGCATGGCGTTCCTCAGAACCGATTATGTCTGCATGAGTTTGGTAATTCTGCATACTTCTACCCCACCTGAAAACTGATACAAATTACCAGCTTACATAATAACTTATCCACATCTTGGAATTAGAATGCACTAGTCATCTGAGTCAGTGAGAGCCAAAAGGAGGGCATATTCTAAGTACAGGATAAGGGAAGTCAAAAGGAGGAAGGCAGGATGAAGTATCTGGAAACAACAAGAGAAACCACCAGGAAGGCGAGAGAGGCCAAAGTGGAGTCGGAGCTCTGGTTGGCAATGAAGATGAAAAAAAAGAGGAAAGGGAATTTTTCCTGTATGTCAGGGAGAAGCACAGGGTTAAATGGGGCATAGTGAGACTTAAGAGCAAGGATGGGTGGGATGAGGGGGGACAAGGGGAAGGCAGAGATACTGAAGAATTATTCTTATTTTGTATTTACTAAGAAGAATGTGCCACTGCCAGCATACGGCATCAGGAAAGAAGGGAGCAAGGACACGGGGGAATTGGTCCAGATAATGGAGAAAAGGATGTTGGAAAAGCTAACAGGGTTGAAAGTAGACAAATCTATTGGACCTGACAGCTTGCATCCAAGGGTTTCACGAGAGGTAACAGGAGTTATAGCAGGACCACTCCCAGACATTTTTAACTGCTAGCTAGCCACAGGGGTGGTCTGTAGGGACTGGAGGACATCAGATGTGGTTCCATTTCACAAGAGTGGGAAGAGGGTGAGTCAGAGAACTATAACCAGTCAGTCTGACATCAGAAGAGCCTAGCAACTATAGGCCAGTCAGCCTGACAGCAATAGTGGTGAAAATTATGGAGTCTTTGCTGAGGGAAGATCTGGTGGTCTTCCTTGAACAGAATGGCCTGCAGAACCCAGACAACATGGGTTTACAGGTAGAAGGTCTTGCCAGGTGAATCTGATTGCGTTCTTCAACTGGGTAACCACAACAGCAGATAAGGGAAGGCAGCTGATATAGTATACCTAGACTTCAGCAAGGCCTTTGACTCAGTCCCCCACAGCAAGCTGGTCAAAAAGATTAGAGACATTGGGGTGGAAGAAAAATGGCAACTTGGGTAAGATAGTTGAGGGGTAAATACAAAGGATGGTAGTTAATTGGGAGTTTTCAGAGGTAAGGGGAAGTAACAAGCAGGGTACCCCAGGTGCTGGTACTATGACCATTCCTCTGTAATAGAAACATGGAATTTGTTGGCAGAAAAGGAACATTTGGCCCATCCAGTTTGCCCAGGTGTTTCCTGCCTGTCCTGTCTCTGTAGACCCTAATTGGTCTCTGGTGACTCTCCCCCCCCCCCCGCTTATTTACCAGTACTCCTCTATGTCTATCTCATGCATGTTTGAAACTCCCCATTGTTTTCACCCCTTCTACAGTAGAACCTCAATTATCTGAACTGCTTGGAGGACATCAAAGTAGTTCATGTAATTGAGGTATTCAGATGATCGGAGGCCCATTGCATAACACTGATGAACATGAAAAATGTTTTTAAAAATACTACACAACATCCGGTGATTGTAAATCAATCTTTTTTTGCTTAAAAACAATAAAATCAGCAGTAAAGCAGGACTGAAAAGCTTTAATAATTTAATTAAAAAAGCTTCTATGTTGTGTATTTATTTCATTTTTTGTACCTAATTGTACATGTACTGCACTCACAGCATAAAAATAATCTTTAATAATTTGTTGTTTAGAGTTGGCACAGCACATTTTGAGTGCCTTTATTTTAAGTTGCCTAAGGAGTAAGGAGTGTAGGTAATCACACTCAGTTTGGCTTACTAGCCAGAGGATGCATTTCTTTTAGAAACCTTGAAACATAGAATTTGCTGGCAGTTAAGACTCACTTGGACACCCAGTCTGCCCACTTTTTCCTGCCTACAGTATCACCACAGACCCTACTTGCTCTCCGGCACATTCCCCCAACCCCTTCCCTTTCCTTAAGATTCTCTTACGCCTATCCCATGCATTCTTGAACCCCACCACTGTTTTTGTCTCCATCACCTCCACTGGAGGACTGGTCCAAGAATCCACCACTCTTTCTGTGAAGAAGTACTTCCTAAAATCTCTCCTGAATCTACACCACCTTCCTTGTCCTTCATCACCTTTTCTTCTGAAAAATACTTCCCTCTTGTACGTTATTTACCTCCCTCCTTAGGTATTTAATGGTGTCTATTGTATCCCTTCTCTCTCTCCTCTCTTCCAGTGTGTACGTATTTAGGTTGTTAAATCTCTCTTGATAGGGCTTTTGATGCAGACCTGGCATCAATTTAGTTACCCTCCTCTGGACCACCGCCTCTCTCTCTCTCTCTCTCTGTCCTTCTGGAGATGTGATCTCCAGAACTGGACACAGTATACTAGGTGGGATCTTACCAGCAATTTATATAAAGGCAATATCACCTGCCTCTTTCTGCTGATGATACCCCTCCCTATGGAAACCAACATACCACTAGCCCTCCCAACTGCCTTGTTGCACTGCCTGGCCACCTTTAAGTCATCTAGTATGATTACCCCCAGCTCTGTTTCCTGCTTGGAGGTTGTCAGTACCACTCCTCCCATTTTGTACTCTGCCCCTGAGTTTCTGTGCCCTAGGTGCATTACTTTGCCCATTTTTTTGCATTGCAACGCAGCTGCTATATACTTGGCTGCTCCTCAAATTTTATCAGGTTCCTGCTCATTTTTTCCACCCCTCCTGGAGTGTCCACCCTATTGTAGATTTTGGTGTCATCCGAAAAGAAGAAGCCCTTCCTTTCTCCTCTGTAATGTCACTTTTAAAGACATTAAAGAGGACCAGTCCCCACACTGATCTCTGAACACCCCACTGGTCACCCTCCCATCCTTGGAGTGAACTCAGTTTACTACAACCCCCTGCCACCTATCCCCTAACCAATGTTTTACCCAGTTAACCACATTTGGACTCACTACTAAGCTACCCAGATTGCTTACTAGCCTCCTATGAGGAACAGTGTTGAAAGCCTTACTGAAATCTAATTAGGCCACATCCGTCACTCCACCATGATCTAATTCCTTGGTCATCCAATCAAAGAAAGCTATCAGATTCGTTTAACATGACCTCCCCCCAACCCCGTGAATCCATGCTGCTTCGGGTCTTATAACTTATCAGATTCGAGATATTCCACAATCCTTTCCTTCAACAGTGATTCCATTAACTTTCCCACCTCTGATATCAGGCTGACAGGCCTATAATTGCCAGCCTCTTCCCTGCTACCACTTTTGTGAAATGGGACTAGTAGTCAGCTGCTTCGCCGGTGGTTAGTACCTGTACAGGAAGGGCGCTGTCCTCTTCATCTTTATCCTTGACCGCTGGTTCCTTCTTCAGACTGTCTTGTGCTATAGCAATAATATCCTGGTGGTGAGCTCCATGTACCCCTTATCCTAGGAATCGCTACTAACCGAGGTGTCCAGGACCTCCTCTGATGTCTGCATTTTCTCTGCTGTTACGCATAGCCCCACATGTGACTGTTCCTGCTGCACTACAGTTGTATCCACTTCACTTGCAGGTGTCAAAACTTGTGATTTGTTCCAGCACTTTATCACAGTTTTGATCATATCTCAGTGACTCAGTGGGACTCGTTATGACTTCTGTGAGACTGCTTTGGTCATTCTCTTCAGAAAGCACACTGCTGAACAGCTTGCCTCTGTAGCTATGCTTCAGGGTAGCCAGGATATCCTGGCCCTTTGACTGCAGTGTAGCCATCATACCAATTGGAAGAAACATGCAGCAAAAGGACTTGTCATTGGTCATAAGAGATTCGGTATCTGAGTGGACCTGCATTGTCAGCCAGCAGGATTGCTGTCAAGGGGAGTCCCTGATTACAGAGATCAGAATGTACAGCTGGCACAAAGTCAGCATGGAACCACTCCTTGAAAATGTTTGCCATCATCCATGCATTGGATTGTGCACGGTAAATAACGGTCAGTTTTTCCATGTTGCAGTGCTTAAAGTACCTTGGACACAGGGACTCCCAATAACAAGCAGTTTCATTTTGTGAGTGCCTGTAGCATTTCCGCACCCAAGCACTGTAGGTTGCTCTTTATATATTTTTTTTAAACCTGGGGCAATTTTCTCAGAAGAGCTTTCCAGTGTTTCATTAGGCAGTAGCTTCCAATGTGAGCCAGTCTCATCACCATTATCAGGGCTAGTTTGTCACGAAAGGGTGCTATTGAATCACAGCTGGCAGATAAAAGTTCATCTCTGACAACTGCCTTATCCGGTCTCTTGTTTTAAATTGATCCAACCACCCCTCACTAGCAGTGAGTGAATCTTCCTTACCATTAATGTTTCAGTGAAATTTCATAGCCTTTTCTTTTAGGATTGGGATGGAGACTGCATTTCCTGTACATGATTCTAAATGAACCACAAACAAAGTGCACAGTCGAACAGGCCATCCTTGCACCACTTCATTGTCTTTCTTTTATCCTGACACTCCTTGTTATTCGTGGTAGCCACAAACTCCAGCTATTTGTCCTGGGCCTTTCAGATGTCAGAAATGGTTTATCTGCCTATTTTATACCGCTGGGCAATGTCAACAACTCTCTCGCCCTGTTCAAGGCAGTCCAGGATCCTTATTTTGGCAGAAATGTCAAGCACTATGCACTTTATTTTTGGTAGTTTCTGGCCACGTTAGCAACAACAAACATCAATCTCTGTGATAGCAGCTGTGCTGAGAAGGGAGTCTACACCTAATTTATAATCAAACAACTAACAATTAGCACATTCAAGCATGTTTAGGTCACTAGGTACATCTAAATGGGACTGCAAATTAGCGCATTTAACCATGTTCAGGACAATAGTTACTTCTCAAAAGAACCACACATTTTAATGGTTTTACTGTACCTCTGGTGGCAGGCTGTTTAAGGCACCAACCACTCTTTCAGTGAAGTAGTATTTCCACATGTCTGTCCTTCCCCCCTTGTAGCTTTATTGCATGCCCTCTTGTCCTGTTGCACTTCCTACTTTGAAACAGGCTCCCCATCTGTACTCTGTTCACCTCCATAAGGTACTTGTAGATCTTTTTTGGGGTTGACGTAAGAGCTTACCATAACAGTAGATCTTCGGGGTGTGTCAGTCATCAAGTCTCACTGTAGGAACTTCACCGTCGGAGAAGCAGGATCCACATGAAAGATTTTCAGCAGTACAACTGGGGCCACCTAAGCTGACATCACATAATGACATCATCAACTCTATAAAGGCATGAGTGGCCCCGCTCCCTCCTCAGTTCATTCCCGCCATCGACTTGCTTGCATAGGTCTCCACGGAATCTCTGTCACAGTTTCTCACCTTTTTCAGCCTACGGCAATATTTGTCCAAATGGTTGGCTAACTGCATTGTGTTCTGCTACAACAAGTATGGCAAATAATTGCCTGGAGCTGTCAAAGCTCATTCCACAAGAGGCATGGCTACCTCTGTGACTTGTTCCCAAGGGGTCTCAGCCAGTGACATTTGTGAGGCTGCCACTTGGAGTACTGCCCACACTTTTACCAAGCACTACAGTCTGGACATTGCCTCTAGAGCCCGTGCAGGATTTGGCAGGGCTATGCTGCAGGACCTCCTGTCTTAAGTTTAAAGTTGGCCTTCCTCCCAGACTGTCTAGTTGCACCTGTAACTGCTTGGGACTCATTCCTATGGTGAGACCTGATGACTGAAACACCCCCAAAGAAGATAGAACAGTTATGTAAGAACTTATCATAACAGTAGATCTTCGATGGTATTTCAGTCATCAGTTCTATTTTCCTCCCACCATCCCCCCTTTTGGAGGGCACTTTTCTAGAACTGGCTA
This sequence comes from Neoceratodus forsteri, assembly GCA_016271365.2. Taxonomy (NCBI): domain Eukaryota; kingdom Metazoa; phylum Chordata; order Ceratodontiformes; family Ceratodontidae; genus Neoceratodus; species Neoceratodus forsteri. Next base: position 272,848,540 of record CM057454.1, read on the forward strand.
TCTGGTGTATCCATCATTTCTTTTTTTCCTGGGCACCTCTCTCTCTCTCTCCTTGGCCCCCCCTTGGGTAGAGCGATGCTCCCTTTGTCTCCGAGGGAAGGAACTGAGGAAGGAGCCGGGCCTCTCATGCTTTTATAGGGTTGGTGACATCGGCGTGGGTGGCCCCAGTTGTACTGCTAAAAATCTTCCATGTGGCTCCTGCTACACTGGTGAAGTTCCTATGGTGTGACCTGATGACTGAGATCCCCACAAAGATCTACTGTTGTGGTAAGTTCTTACGTAACTGTTCTGTCTTTATCATGTCCCTCCTCTCCCTCCTGTCCTCCAGGGTGCTCATGTTGCGATCCTTCGGTCTCTCCTCAGATGGTTTCTCATGCAACCCCTGCACCATTTTAGTTGCTCTCCTCTGGACTGCATCTGCCCTGTCTATGTCCATTCTGAGATGTGGTCTCCAGAATTGGACACAATATTACAGGTGTGGTCTTACCAATGAACTATACAGTGGTATTACCACTTATGCACCCCAGCATCCCACTGGCCCTGCCCAATACCTTTTCATACTGTCCTGCAACTTTAAGGTCATCAGATGTTATAACAACAAAGTCCCTTTCTTGCTTAGTGACTGACAGTACTCTTCCCATTTTACACTCAGATCCTGGATTTCTATGTCCCGGTAGCATGATTTTGCACTTTTTGGCATTGAATCCCAACTGCCATACCTTTGCCCACTCTTCAACGTTTCTAAGGTCCTTACTCATTTTCTTCACCCCCTTCTTAGTATCCCCCCACTTACAAATCTTGGTGTCATCTGCAAAAAGGCATACCTTCTGTTCAAGCTCTTCTACAATGTCACTTATGAAGACATTGAACAAGTCCGGTCCCAATACTGAGCCCTGTGACACCCGCTGGGCACTTTCCACTCATTAGACTGAGTGCCATTTACCGCCACCCTCTGCCACCTATCCATTGAGCAGTTTTTTACTCAGCTTACCAGTTTGGCTCCCAACCCTAGACTATCCAATTTCTTTATCAGTCACCTATGTGACATAGTGTTGAAGGCCATGCTGAAGTCCAAATAGGCCACATCCGTTGCCTTTCCCTGATCTAGTTCCCTGGTCACCGGGTCAAAGAAATCAATCAGATTTGTCTGACATGACATTCCTCATGTGTATCCATGCTGCCTTTGGCCTTGCAATCCACTGGATTCAAGATATTCTACTAGCCTTTCTTTTAACTGGGTTTCCATTAATTTCCTCACCGCTGATGTGAGACTGACAAGTCCATAGTTGCTAGGCTCCTGCCTGCTGCCACTCTTATGGAGCAGAACTATGTCAGCTCTCCTCCAGTCCCCTGGAACCACTCTTGTTTCCAGTGATATATTGAATAATGCTGTTAGAGGTGCAGTTAGCTCTTCCCTGAGTTCTCTTAGCCTTGGTTAAATCCCATCCTGTCCCATTCCCATGTCTGCTTTGGTGTTTCCAACTCCCTTCAAGGCTCTTTCCTCCGTAATTGGACTTGTGTTCACCTTCCAGCTTATGTGTTCCTGCTGCTCCTTGTTTGTGAGTCCCCCCCCCGTCCACTGTTAAACAGAGACACAAAGCTCTGCACAAGGGTATACAAAGCTTTTTGACATAAAACTGTGACACAAAGTTCTGTGCAAGGGTAGACGTGGAGGAAGTGAGAAGGGAACTAAAAGAGGATCTGGGTAGGTTGAAGAGCTTGTCAAAGATCTGGCAGCTGAGCTTCAATGCTAGGAAATGTAAAGTAATGCGCACTAGGAAAAGTAACCCAAGGGTTCAATATGAAAAATGGGTGGTGGTGCTGGATAGCACTACGGAATAAAGGATTTAGGGGTCATGATAGTGGAGACCCTAAAAACCTCTGTACACTGCAACAGGGTGGTGGACAAAGCAAATAGAATACTGGAATACATAGCAAGAGAGATACGCACTAGAAGACAGGAGGTGTCCCTCCCACTGTACAGGTCACTGCACTGGTGCGACTGCACCTGGAATACTGCACAAGGTACTGGTGCCCACAACCAAAGAAAGCCTGGAACAAGGTGGAAGCAGTACAGCACAGGACAACTAAGATGATCCATGGCCTAGAGCAAATGATGTACAAGGACAAGACTTAAATGTGTACGCCCCTGAAAAGAGGAGGGAAGGGGGCGATATGGTTGAGGCATACAAGTACTGGCGCTGGATAAATAGGGTTTTTTGTCAAAAAAAACCTTCTTGAGTTTGAATACAGGATGAAGAAGGATTCACTAAAGCTGGCAGGAATAGATTCAACACAGACCTCAGTAAGCACTTCTTCGTGGTGATGGTGTTGGGCAAATGGAATAACCTGCCAGATGAAATGGTACAGGCTAAACCAATCAGCAGTTTCAAGCAGGGGTGGGACAGGCATGCGGTTTTAGTTAAAAAATGGGGACATTAATGAAGAGAGGGATTTGCCACTAGGGCTGAGCAGAATAGTTAAGTAGGACAGACTAGATGGGCCAAGAACCTTTTTCTGCCATCAACATCAATGCATCTACTATGTATCTTTATCATGGTCTACTGGGACATATGTGAATTAGGCAGTCCATAAGCATTAAAGTCAGTGTGGCAGCAGCAGGGTTCTTTTAGAAATGTAAAGAACATTTTCCCTAATGTTGACTAGGAAGAATGTTTGCTTTAAACAATACTTGCTTTATATTACTAACAAAATGGAACATGCACTGTGTAATATAACAGGCAAGGTAACAGTCATAGCACTGAAGTAGTTCACATTGCGAGCAATCAGACTATTCCACATGGTAGAATGAGATGAGTGTACTACTTTAACGAGTATGCCCATCAGGGCTTGAAATTCGGGGGAGAACAGATGGTATTCTCTATTTTAATAGCACCCCTGCTACTTTAGCTCCCACAATGGGGACACTCCCATCCAAATGCACTCCTTTCTTGTCCCAGTAATTACTTGCTGGGGTCTAGAAGTACCTCCCCTTCCCATAACCTTTAATTTAATGTTGTTCTATACTGTTTTTTGCAAAATGAGGAAATAAAAGAGGCCCCTTGACATAACGGTGACTGGCCCTAGAACCTTACCACTCATCACCTTGGCCAGCCACCATATCATTGCAATTATCACAACTTTCATATAGCATGATTTGGAATGTTTGCAATGAGACAGGTGCTGGCCCAGGTGGTGAATGTAGGGTTCCAGCGCTGTCACCTTTGCGCTGTGGGGGGAAGGAAGGGGGTTCTGCTACTGGCTAGACCCCAGGGAATGGTTAACCAAACTGAGAGAGATAAGTGGGTGCCAGTAGAGAAGCAGGAGTGCTTATTGTACCAGGAACAGGGAGGGGTTGCCACTAGACTGCAAGGAGTTCAAGAGAAGGAGGCTAAAGGATGCAAAAAGAGAGATGTATGGGCCAGAAGTGACAAAGGGCAACTAGAGTCAGGGAACCAGGAGGTCCCATAGCTGTTTTCTAGATATAAAGGTAAAGGGCTGGGGATACTGAGGGACTCTGTTTTAAGCATTTAGTAATCGAGTTAGGATAGCCCCCATACAAAATCCTGATTCCCCTATCTGTAAGACCCTGGGGGGATTTCCTGAAGGCACAAAACCAAATTTTAAGCCATGCCCAAGTAGCTCAAGAGTGTACTGAAGCACCTATGAAAAAGACTTTGTTTTAAATTGCTTCTTTCATACATACCAAACTGAAAAGAGCTTTACAATCTAGGAGTGTGAGGGAGCAGTACCAGTTAAGTGACAGAGGCTGGATCCTCCACCATCATGGTTTTAAAAGTATGCAGAAGACTCTCCTATTTTATCAGTCCCCCATAGGCAGTGCAGATTGTGGAGCAGAGGTGTGATGTGCTTGGAATGACTCACCATGTTCAACAAGCAGGTGGCAGCATCTTGCACTAGCTGCAGGCAGTGAAAAGTCATCGGTGAAAGCCAAAACACAGGGGGCCCGATTCCAAGACATATGGTGCAACTCGCCGGCACTTGAGAGTTGCGACATATGCTGATACGCTGGGCCCCTGTGCCATATTCCAGAACAGGCAGGGTCCCCAGCAGCTATGTCCTGTGACTTGCGGCACTCCATGCAGTGCGCCAAAGGGAAGATGCACCTCAACAAGGTGCCACAAGCCATAGCAGTGCCCTTTGACAGGGTTCAGGTCCCCACCCCCATAGCCCTGAACACACAGCCCCTCCACAAAGGTCTGCTCCCTGAAACAATTGCCCTGCCTCGCAGGGCTATAAAGGCACCCCCCCACAGCCACCATGCCAGCCGTGACACGTACCCATGATCCCTGGTAGTCCAGTGGCCCCCCCACCTGGCAGTGCCAGTCCACCCCCACCCCACACTCGTTTCCAGTCAGCGACTGCACAACCCCTCTCACCTCCACGGTCAGTTGCTGACTGAGCTTCCTCAGAGTGTATACTACTGTATACAGTACATGCTTCATCAGTTATTGAGCGTGTATTGTATACAGTAGTATGCGCATGGAGGGAGCTCAGTCAGTGGCTGGCCATGGAGGTGAGAGGTGAGTAGTGCCAGTTGCCAACTGGAAATGGATATGGGGGGTGGACTGTCACTAGTGAGTGGCGGTGGAGGGGGTCACTGACTACAGGGGATAGGTGACATGACAGGAATGCCAATAGCGGTGAGTTGGGGATCGGGGATCGGGGATTGGGGACCGGGGGATATGAACTGCCCTGCAGGGCACTACTCGAGGATCGGGGCTTGAGGGTGCCAGCACAGGGCATCTGCCAGTGGGGATGAGGGGGGGCTTCTGTAGGACCATGGGGAGTGGCTGTTGGGGCACATGGCACAGTGGTGCACCCTCAGTGGATGTAGAGTACACTTAAACTAGCTAATAGCTGGTCTAACTGCACTTAGATCAATGTCCTCCGGGGGTTGTCTTGGAATAGCACATTTGCTGTTCTGACAGCCACCCTCTCAGAATAGGGTGTAACTGCTGCCATAACCCCCCATGTGCCATGTCACAGGGGGTTTATGGTGTCACCAGTGGCGTAGGACAACTTCGGAGCAGGCAGCCTGTGACATGTCACAGGCTGCCTTCTGGAATACCGAATGTCGTTATGCATGGCACAAAGTGCTACTTGCGTCATCTTGTTTGACGCAAGTCACTTTGCGACATGCGTAACCATTCTGGAATAGGGCCCAGTGTTATAATAATTCCACAACAAATGCATGCATCAATGCTGTCAGCTATAGGAGGACACAAGAATGTGGCCTGGCAATTCTGCACTGATGATGAAACCCAAATCTGACAGAATCTTTCACATGCTCAAATGAGAAACCACTGTTAGACTGACCCTCACAGCCTGCGACAAGGAGGAATAGCCAACTGTGACCCAGGGCTGACTCTGGGGGTGTTGTTCTTTGCTCCACAGCTTGCACCTGAATTACTTTCTTATGTGCCACTTTGTTTTAATTATTGCCACGAATGTAATGAACAGACAAACCTCAGGGAAAAATGTGGAGTCCTATAATACTGTAAAAATGCAATATTATCCACTTTAGTATAACAGATAAATCTTGGGGAATAAGTCATATTATTGCCAGAGGTTTATCTGTTATACTAAAGTAGGAATTATTGCCCTTTTACAGTATAAAAGGGTTCATGTACTGGGTATGGGGAGATATCTTAATTCGTGCTAGTGGACTAAAACAAAAACCATGTAAGAAAAGAGTATCTGACTTGGGTTTATATTCTTTTAATTACAGAAAACAGAGGGGAGACCTATTATATGTTTACAAGGCATTTCATAATGAAGAATTATGGGAAACTACAGGTTTCAATAGGAAGGACTGTGTAAGAGTGACTAGCTCACATGATCTACAGCTCAAAGGGGAAAATTTTAGAACTACAAAAAGGAGTAGGTAGTTTACCCAAAGAGTGGTCCAAGTATGGAATTCTCTCCCTGAGTACGTAGTCGACAGTGATACTATATGCATGTTTAAGAATAGACTTGATGAATATGTGGGTGAAGCAACCATGTCATATCACCACTGATATGTGGTGAGTTGTAAATGGCTAATGCCAATTAACTCAATCCCCCTTTCTATGAATCCATGCTAAATAATGTTGTTAATGTCTGATCGGGGGCTGTCAAACTGTTCCTTTAAAGAGCCACCAATGTCTCCAGAAGAACTTTGAATAACATGACATTTGGACACAAAGCAACTTACATTTCTCATGAGCTCTGTATTTCTACTTGCCATTATTTATTACTGAGGTTTTATGCATAAAAACAAAACTTTTTAGCTGGCCCAGTGGCGCTGAGGGTTGAGGTGCTGTACGCCTTACCTTGTGCTACCCAGCAACCCAGGTTTGGGAATCTCCTTGGGTCGCTGAGGTGACAGCACGGGGGGGTGGTGGAGCAGGATCGAGCATGCCAATGGGAAGCTCTCCTCTCCCAAGGGTGGTGAGGGTGGGTTGGCACCCCCCGTAGTTCCACTTCCACTGGGCGGAGGTCCGGTGGGTAGTGTAGGCAGACAGCAGGTGGCAAATGTTATGGGAGGTGGAAGTGGTTGAGCTGGCACCATGTGGTGCGTAGCATGCCTCCACATGCTCACATGGCTGTGTGCCGGGGCCTCGGGGAGGGGTTGGGGAAAACCAGCAAAAAGTAACTACCATATGTGTCCCTGTCCCCAGATGGCGGGAGGTGGTGACAGGGACCAAATAGCTATATTAAAAAAAAAACAATAAAAAAAAAACAGGATCTTTGTTCCTTGAGGGTTCATCAGCTTTTATTGCTTATTCCCAGCCTGGGCCAAGCACAAGTCCTGTGCTGACCCTATCGACCTCTAGTACTAAAAGAGTCTGCATAACATCTGCACCAAATTGGTCTGCTCTGCTAAAACCCTATACTAACCAATCCCAACTCAACACTAACTTACAGTCCCCCTAAAACTTCTGGAAAGTCCTTTATTCACTACTGGACCTCCCTGCCCAATCCTCTACCTCCTCTCTTTTAGTGAATGGTTTGCTTGTCTCTGACCTTCCCTCCTTTGCCTCACACTTCAATATTTTTTTATCACTTGCGCTCTTCCCAAACACCCCTGCCCTGTCTCCCCCATCATCTTCCCCACCACCCTCAGATGTAGGTCTCTCCTTTTCCCCCAATATCTCCACAGAAAGTTTTCAATGTATTATCCTTGCTTTCCCCAGTTAAACACTGCCCTAACAGGCTGGACCCCAGGTTGCTCACTCTCTCTGCTCCAGCTATAACCCTCCCACTCACTTACTTGCTGAACTTATCCTTCTCACGGTCAACCATTCCCAAAGCCTGGAAAATAAATAAGGTCATATCCCTCCACAAGGGTGGTGACCTTTCCTCCCCAGAGAACTGCCATCCCATCTCCCTACTTGTCTTGGCAAAACTCCAGGAAGCTCTCGCATTCTCTAGACTTACCTCCTTCCTCACCCCCTACCAGTCAGGTTTCAGAAAGTCCCATTCTACAGTATCCTCCCTCCTCCGAGTCACTGATTCCATTTTTACTGCTATGGACAAAGGCCACCTCACCTCAGCCATCTTTATAGACTTCCATAAGCCATTGACTCGGTGTCCCACCATCTCCTCCTCGGTAAACTGGCTGTCTCTGGCCTCTCTTCCTCTGCTGTGAAATGGTTCTAGTCCTATCTCTCCGACTGCCAGCAGTCTGTGCAAGTCGCTGATACACTATCCCCTTCTCTCACTACCTCTGCTGGTGTCACCCAAGGCTCTATTTTGGGGCCAATTCTTTTCTCTATCTTCATAAATGACCTTCCCTCTGCTTATGTTGCTGCAAGCATTCACATGTATGCCAATGACACGGTGCTCTACATGTCAGGTCCCTCCAGCAATGCACCCGAAGCCCCTCTCCAGTAAGACTTCCTCAATGTTATGCATTGGTTCAACTCAAATCAGCTCACTCTGAATACCAAAAAGACTGCTTCAATGACATTTGGTACCTCACAAAAGCTTGTTAAACTTTAGTTCCCCCAATCTTTCTCACCCTGGATGGCACCAAACTAGAATCTGTGTTTGCCTTCAAATACTTGGGAGTCTGGTTTGAAACCAGACTGGAATTCTCCCATCACATTGACTCTCTCCACACCAAACTCTGTCCCAAGCTAGGAGCCCTGTATCACTCTAAAGACTGTATAACCCTCCCTTCCCATTGTGAGCTTGTCTCAATATTAATCCTCCCCTTGTTTGATTATATAGACATGGTCTGTGGCTGAGCCCCTCCCTCTTTCCTCAGTAAGCTTGACACCTTGTGCAATGACTTCTGCCACTTCGCCACTTATCTCCCCCCCCTTACTCACCATTGCTCGCTTTACACTGCACTCTCTATCCTTCCTCTGTCTTCCCCTCCACCATCAACTGCACGGTGCATCCTTTATAGCTAAATATTGGTTTAACTCTCCCAGCCTACCTCTCCTCCTTTCTCTCACAGTCCAGCACTTCTTACTACCCCTTCGCTCCTAAGACTCATGCACCTTCTCCTCCCCTCAGGTGCACTCCTGTGCCAGACAGTTGTCCTTCTCTTACCACCTACCCCGACTCCGGAATTGTCTCCCTTTACTCATATGGCTGTCCCCTTTCCTTCCTCTCAAGTATCAGCTAAAACTCTCTCCAGCCCTTCTGCATCTCTGCCCAGGCCCCAAGTTGATAATCCCCTACCTCCATCTTCCCCCTTTCCACCTGACGGATATCTCCTGCCTAGTTGTCTTCTAACGCTTTCTCATTGTCTTCCTGACCTCCACCACTATGTTTCCTCCTACATAAATCCTCCTCTGTCTCAGCCCTCCCATCTTCTGCTCATCTGATTCATTTTGTACTGTTCTCCCTTTTTATCCCTTGAATTGTATCTGTAACTTGGATGAATTGTTCTTTTATCTGTTTCTTTTTGGATTGTAAATATCTGTATACATTTCAGCAATTATCTATTTCATTGTCATTCTGTTGTTTGTACACATCTGTAAACATCTGTATATACTCCCCCTCCTCTTCCCCTGGGTCGCACCTGGAAACAAGCCTCAGCTCAGTGTACCTTTCCTGGTTACCAACTTTTAAATAAATAAATAAAAATAATACTCTGCTTGTGACATCACAGTGATTCTCATAGCAACCAACTGTGATATCACATTAAAGCATTATGATTTCAGGTAGGGAGTATACTGAAGGGGCAGATGAACGCTAAGCGATAAAGATCATGTTTTTGTGGGTACTGTCACAACCCCACTCAGCAGGTTAGGCCCTCTGCTCTCACAGTGCCAACCTCTGCGCGCAGTATTGTGAACAGTTAACAGAACAGGGTAACCCTCCTGTCTATTTTGTGGGTCCAAATCTCCTTTGGTCTCAAGTTCTGGAGGGATTCAAACTGTGAACCTTATGCTAGCTTACCCAAATGTACAAGCTTAGATAACTCTTCTCTTCTAGGAATGCCAGATATCTTTCGCCTAAGGGCACCTAACCAAGTATACAACATGAACCCTTAAACACTCTATGAAAGACCTTAGGAAAATTCTTACCTTTTCCTAGTTTGGTATTACCGTTAAGCTTATGAACAGTGTCAACTTTAACCATATATGCTTCACACACAAAAGAAAGAATTTCAAAGGCACACCAGGTAGTCTCTTTAAAATAAGAGGTTTACTAAGAAAATGAATAAAAATATGTAAAATGTAAACACAGAACAATATATCACAAAGCATACACTCACTTAAAAGAAAACAAGGAAAAAAATGCAAACTCCTACCACAATACAATTGGACTTGTCTATCTAATGTATTATTCCCTTCTTACAGTGCTTATAGCTAGATGGTGTTGTTTCAGAATCCAACAGGAATGTGTCTCTAAGGTCAGTCACAGAATAGTTTAAAACTGTCTTTGCCAACCTCTTCAATGATGTCACCTAGCTCCTCCTTTCAGAATTTAAAAGTTATACAAAACAGGATGTCCTACCAAGAGGTATATTAAATTCTGTGACTTCAGCAAAACTCATTTCCCAAATGACTTCATTGATCTTGAGTGGTTTCCTGCTCCTCTTTGATCTTTGAGCAGTTCCTCTTTCCCCACTTAAAGGCAGGAGGTCAATAAAATGCAACTCCTCTGAAATGTCATAAAATGGATATTTTAGTTCTTAGGTTCAAAGAAGCATAGCTCATCAACAAGGCCAAAAAAATTTGACTTCTTGGAAGTTAATTACATTACAGAGATCTGCTGTTTAACATATCCTGTCATTTGAACTGAAACCTGTGGGGAGGGGGTGTCATACCAGGAGCACAGGATGTCTCATGACAGACAATCCCACACTACATTTTTAATTTTCAAAAATCATAGAGCAATCAGAACCAGCTGGCCAAGCATCATAATCCTCCCTACCTAGACTGAATTTGGGGGCTCTATCCCCTGCATGGGATGAGCTTCCCAAATCAGTTCACTCCTCATAGACGTGCAATAGGCCATTGCTGTTCTGATTTTCTGCTCCAGCCCTATGTAAGATTGTCATATCATACCCTTGTAAGGCAAGACTCCATCTTAACAATCTACCATTAGTTTTTCTCATTTGCATCAGCCAAACCAGGGGATTGTGGTCAGTTTGTACCACAAAATGCTGCCCATATAAGAATAGCTCTAACTTCTTTAGGGCCCACACTGTGGCAAGATACTCTTTTACCACAGTAGAGTATGCCTGCTCCCTGGGAAGTAACTTTTTACTCAGGTACACTACCAGGTGATCTTTCCCTTGGTTGGATGTCTGACTCAGTACTGCCCCAATACCCATGTCTGAGGCATCAGTCTGAACTATAAAGGGTTTGCTATAGTCAGGACTTGTCAATACAGGAGCACTGCACAGTGCCTCCTTCAGTCAGGTAAAGGCTTCCTCACAGGCTGGTCCCCAGGTAATTTTCTTTGCCATCCTTTTCTTTACCAGGTCAGATAGGGGAGCAGCCAGGGCACTGTAATTGGATACAAACTTCCTATAGTATCCTGCTGTCCCTAGAAAACTCCTGACCTGCTTCTGTGTTTCTGATCTTGGCCATGCTTGGATCACCTCTATTTTTATTTGGTTAGGATGGAGCTGTCCCCAGCCTACCACATGCCCGAAGTATGCCACTTCTCCCATGGCCACTTGGCACTTCTCAACTTTGACAGTGAGCCCGGCCCTCTGTATCCTGCCCAGCACTTCCCTAAGGTGGTACAAATGTTCCTCCCAGCTGGCACTAAAGATGGCAATGCCATCCAGGTATGCCAAGGTGTACTCTTCAGCACCATTTAACACCTGGTTCACCAACCTTTGGAAAGTGTCTGGGGCATTCTTCATTCCAAAAGGCATTATTTTAAATTCAAATAAGCCTATCGGAGTGATGAAGGCCGACCTCTCCCTAGCTCTGTCCATTAACTTTACTTGCCAATACCCCTTGGTCAGGTCAGTGGTTGTAGGGTAGGTTGCCCCTCACAACTTATCCAGGAGTTCGTCAGTCCGGGGCATCAGGTGGGCATATGACTTCGTGACTGCATTCAGTCCATGATAGTCCACACAGAAATGAGTAGAGCCATCTGGTTTGGGCACAAGGACTATGGGTGAGGCCCAGGGGCTGCGGGATCTCTGGATTACCCCCAAATCCAGCATCTCCTCCATTTCCCTCCTAATGTCCTTTTGGACAGCCTCTAACACCTGATATGCTGTCTGCCGTATGGGCATCTGTGTCCCTGTCTCAACATCATGCGTTGCTAAGGGGGTTAGTCCAGGCTTGACGCTAAATAGGGGGGCAAAGTCTGCTAAAACCTCCCTTACTTCCTGGATCTTGTCAGGGGCCAGCTGGGGAGATAATTTAACTGCCTCCACAGAGGACTCCCACTTGCTTTCTTCCACCAAGTCCAGACGGGGGTCTCCTTCGTCTGTCCCCTCCCCAGGACTACACACTGCAAACACCATGTCAGCCCTATTAGCATATGGCTTCATCATGTTGACATGGTACATCCTTTCTGTCTGTCTTCTGTCAGGTAACTCTGTAATATAGTTCACGTGATTTACCTTCCTAACTACCTTGTATGGTCCTGCCCACTCAGCCTGCAGCTTGTCTTTCTGGACCGGAATAAGGACCATGACTTCCTGACCCACCATGTACGAGCGAGCTCTGGCTCTGCGGTCGTACTGCACTGTTTGTTTCTGTTGGGCAGCTGCCAGGTTGCTCTGGGCTGTCCCCATAAGCTCCTTCAGCCTTTCCCTAAACCTAAGGATGTAATCCACTATGGGAGTTCCCTGGGTGGTGTTCTTGCCTTCCCAGTCCTCCCAGATCAAGTCTATGTACCCACGTACCTGGCATCCATATAAAAGTTCGAAGGGGAAAATCCTGTTGACTCTTGGGGCACCTCCCTGTATGCAAACAACGGGTGGGGAAGGTATTTCTCCCAGTCCCTCCCATGCTGTTCAGTAAACACCCGGAGCATTGACTTCAGGGTACCATTAAATCTTTCCAGAAGCCCACTGGCTTGTGAGTGATATGGTGTCGTGCATCACTGCACCACCCCACACTTCTCCCACAAACATTTCATCAGGTCCGACATGAAGGAACCCCCTCGATCGGTGATAACCTTCTGCTGAAACCCAAACACAGGAGAAAATCCCAAGTAAGCATCTGCCACTCTGTCTGTCCTCGGTGAGGATGGGGCAACTGCCTCTGGGTACCGGGTAGCATAATCCACCACAGTCAGGATGAATCTCTTCCCTGAGGAGCTGGGGATATTTAAAGGCCCCACAATATCCATTCCCACCCTCAGGAATGGCTCCACCACTATGGGCAATGGAATTAGGGCGGCTTGGGTTTTCTTGCCCACCTTCCCTATTTCTTGGCACTGGTGACAAGACCTGCAACACTCCTTCACCTGCTGAGTGAAGTTGGGCCAATATAAATTCTGGCCCAACTGCTGCATAGCGCGCGTGATTCCCAGATGACCAGGCAAGGGAATATCATGTGCAATCTTGAGCAACTGCTCACAATACCCCTGGGGAATGACAAGCTGCCTGCCTATTACCCCTCCCTCTGTCTGCATAGCCTGAGTATACATCAGTCCATTTTCCCAATAAACCTTATGTTTACTGTCACCTCCTTGTGCTCCAGAGTCTGCCCAAGCTCTCAGCTTCTCTGGACTAGGGTCACTTTTCTGAGCAGCAGCAAACTCCTCACTCATTCCCAAGGCATGGGACAGGTCCCCTTCAGTCTCTGAACTATGGTCTTTAGCACTAGCATCAGGGCACTCAGGATCACTGTCATTCCTAACGCTCTGACAAAGGGTCACACCTCCCTCTTTGAAGTAAACCTCCATAGCTGTGTGGTTAACTGCTACTGGGGAAATTTCTACCCCCTTTTCATCAGTCTCTATATCAGGAGACACAGGCTGGGGAACCAGCCTCCCAGTGACTTCCACAATGGCTTCTGTGGGGGGTCCAGGGAACTACAATTTTCCCTTGCTGCTTGGCTATGGGTAACTGCACACACCATCCCTTGTCGGAGATTGTTGCCAAGGATGACATCCACTGCTAACGTTTTGGCTATAGTCACCTGTTACACAATTCCCCCAGTTTCACCCCAGTCTAGGAGAACACTAGCGAGTGGCAATGTTTTCTCTTCACCAGTGAACCCTTGTACAGTGACATATTTATTGGGTATAAGCTGACCAGACTCTACCAGATCTCCTTTTACCAATGTCAGGGATGCCCCTGTGTCCCTTTACCCATGTGTCTGTACACCATTCACTGTGACTGGGTGCACGTGTTCCCTCATGTTCACATCTTCCCCTTCCCCACCGAGTTTGAAAATATTGTCTATCCCTTCTTTTCCTGTTAACAAAAACTAATAAATAATGTGAGACTGGCTGGTCCAGTAACACAGCTGTTGTGCTATTTCTTGTTATACTGGCGATCTGTATTCAGGAATGACTGTGCTCCACTGGGGCCTAGCCAGGGGAGGAAGGATTGCACATCCTAAGGACTGCTCTCCTTCCTTGGAGAGGTGGGATGCTGCTTCAGCAGAGTGACTGCCGACTGGTGGAAATCAGGCTGCAGCACAGTCAGGTGCACCAGAATAGGGAGGGGTCACTGCCAGATGCCTGCCATGTATGTGTGTTAACACACGTATGCACAGCTATGTCATTGCATGCCAGCACACCGAGGAGAAATGTATTTAATTAATTAATTAATTAAAAATTGTTAACCTGGAAAGGCCCAGTGAGCCAAAACTTGTTTTCAGGTGTGACCTGGGAGAGAGGGAAAGGGCAGTACATTATACAAAATTACATCAAACCATAAAAATGCGGTCGCAATGATAAAATACAAAGTGTAGCACAAAATACAAGACAAGTAGGTGAACAATGCCATGACAAAATGACCATAGAATTAATTTACAGGGTGGCATATAACATGTATGCAACAGATAAATCCAGGAGACTGGATGAAAAAAATAGACATCCAAGTCAGGACCCCTACAGGCTCTGGCACAACTGACATGGCATGCCACCCACCACGTTGTGGTCCTGGGTAAGTGGCAGATAACCTGGAAGTCCATGAGAATGTTGGTGATGGGGCTGGGAGGCTGCTGCCAGACAAGATCAGAAGAACAAAGTGCTAGTAAAATAAAAAGTGAGACTGCTTCTGCTACAAGAGCACCATCAAGAATGTTTGAAGTGAACCAGGGTTCCTATGTCCAGAAACCAGGTTTTGTATGAATAAATACCTTAAAAAGCACCTTTCGTGGTGCTCACCCCAGTAATCCTGAAGGACAATTACTTCCCAACAGTTCATATGCTGCTGAAAGTTAAAATTGTGTGCCTCAGTTTAGAAAGGGAAGGGATCGTATTTTGGCTCAGTGGAGCTGAGAACCCAATCTCTTGCACTTCTTAGTCCTCAGCACCCTCCCCAACCCTAGCACGTTTTGTGATGTAAGTGTAAGGAGAGCGCTTGGGGCACTCTCCATAGAAAGTAATGTGACCACTTCTTTAACTTCTTTTTTTCATAGTTTAGCTGTTCATTCTGAACAAATCAAGGCCATCGCCCAAATAATCAGACCCTTGTTATTTGAGTGGTGGCATTGTTGACATGTTTGTAATGGCAAGCTACACTATAAAAAAGAAATTAAAAGAGTGGTTCCATTACTTTCTGGGGAGCACAGCCCTGCACTCTCCATCTACTTACATCACAAAACATGCTAGCACAGGGGTAGTGCTGAGGACCAGGAAATGGAAGGGACTGGGCTTTCAGTGCTACGGAGCCAAAATATGATCCCTTTCCTTACTAAATTGAGGCACATCAAATTTTTACTTTTATCAGCATATGAACTGGGGGCAGGTAAGGGACCTTCTGGGTTTGGGAGGATTTCAAAAACAGCAATAAAAGTGCTCTTTAAAGGAGAACTGTGCTGAATCTGCAAGTACTTTTTCCCATTTAGAAGCTGATTTTTAAATACTTGTTCCAGTTCTGTTACTGTTAATTTCTTCTGGCTGTTTAGTTATCCCAGTGGGTGTTTCTGATTTTACACACAGGATGTAAGTACCATTTTAGAGCTATATGATTTTGTTTATGTATTTGCTCAGCTCTTCCATTATTGGCTCACTGCATCCATGTTCCACCAAAGAACCCTATGCTTGGGATGGGAGAAAAACGATATCATACAGGTCTAAAATGATGCTTAAAGGGACACTATCAAGCCTCCTGAGCCTCAAGGTGTTCTTCATTTAAAAACAGATTTTATGATTGCTGACATTCTCTAGAGTTTGCTGATGTAGCTGGTCATTGATTCTGAATTCTTTTTCCTTCTTAAAAGTGAAAAAACGGTCTGCCCACCATGCTGGTGTTACTAGTTTGGTTCAGTTTCAGTTCATTTTATAAACATGGAAGTAAGTATTTTGGAATCTGTTTGATATAATATAAAACATGCAAATGCACATATATTAAAAGAAATACATAGAAAACATTTACACTACAAGATGCATAAGACATTGTGTATCATTCTGTAAAAAAAATTAGAAAGAAACTCGTGCAAAGTTTACCAAATCATATTGGATGCTAACCTCGTTAGTGATTAAAAGAAACAAAGATTTCCTGGGATGAGTTCATGAGCTCCTTTCCTACCAACAGAGGATTTGTCCATTTTGTTCTATATTTTGTCAGTGATGGACATCCCCTGCCATTAGTTCATTCCCCTTTATGTACCTAGTACTTACTCCAAAATTACAATCAAAATGTAACCTGGCCAATAGTTTTACATGTTTGGCATCTTCACAGTTTTTTTAAAAATGTTTCCGTATCAAAGTTTGAGTTTAATTTTATTGAGCTATAAGAACAAAAAAAATTAGATTCACTAATCTAACTGTATCAGACTGTTTTCCTGTAGCTTCTAACCTTAAGATTGCATTTTTTTTCTGAAATGATCTGAGTTTCTTAACTCATCAACCAGAAAAATAGGTTTCAAACCAATTGGTTTCAGCAGATTGTCTAAGTCTTTAAACCAGGACCTAGAGTTCAATGTTTTCAACAAATGAAGAACAGCTCCAAACCAACGTGCTGGTAATAAAATATTGTCAGAATTAGTCACCATTTTAATTGACCATTCTGATATTAGCTTGAACTATTAAAGAAAATATATGGCTTCCAGTCTCAGAAACTCTGCAGGATTTATTTGAGGGAGTCCCAATGATAATCCAATGAACATGTTATGTATGGGTACTTCCATCACCTTAATTTCATTTTTGAAACCCTACATTTTACACCATACAAAATACTTGAAGACATTTTAGCCTGAAAAGGTTGTAACATTGCTGGTCCGGAGTTATTGGCAAATATTTTTTTCCAAATGTAAGGATCTGAACTGTTGCTTGCCTTGCTTTGTTCTTTTTTGTTTCATCAGTTTCTGTTATTGCTCCCAGTTGCCCCCAGATATTAGTGGTAGTCCATCTCCTCAATTTTTGTTCTGTGATATGGCTAGGTTTAGTGCTTGTTATTTCATTTTGACAACTGGATTATGTTTGTATTGTTCTGGTAACCAGGTAAAGCCCATTAGGCACAGAGCCTGTTTTTAGAGGCAGCCTGGGAGCACTGGACAGTTTCACACACTTCTCAACCTCCTGCCTCGTAAATCAGGGACAAGGCTTAAAAAAATCAGGGACAAAGGACCAAAATCAGGGACACTTCTTTAAAATTGGAGATATCCACTCAGGAAGCCAATAGAATAAAGGGCTTAGTGTAAAATGTATTTTCTAAGGAAGAACAAGTCTGTAACTTTAATGTTTGAAATTGTTTTATGCTTATAACCCCTGCTGTTTGGTCACGAAAACACAATTTTTAGGAGGGACAGAGTAAAATTTTGAGGCAAAATCAGGGACGTCCCTGAAAATCAGGGACAGTTGAGAGGTATGCAGTTTCAGTGACTTGCTCAGGGTAACACAGTACGTAAGTGGAGGTAGTGGGACTCAAACCCAGGTCTGCTGGATGTTTCAAGCCCAGGTCTGCTGGCTGTATCAAGCTCATTCACAGATTGTTACTCTATTCCCTAGGCTATATTGCCAGCCCCATTTTTGGTTTTCATATGTTTAATTGTAGGTCAAGGTAGTTTAAACATACTGTAGAAAATTAGATATTATAGGGACAGAGGAGTGAGCGGCTGCACGATTGGCCATTGAGGGGAAATAGCTGCAGCAGGGGCTTGTGTGATGTGCCTGTTTTTTTTTCTTCATATAGGTATGCCACCATTCTCCGACTTGTGCCACTCCAGTATCATTGGACTGTGGATTCAGGGTTTTGCTGGCTAGCAGTGCAGGCTTGAAGTTCTGCGGTGGAGGAGCCACATTTGTGGCCAGGACGGCAAGGAAGCTCTGCAGAGAGTAGTATACCCCACTTCTTTTACAGACTTGAATTTATATTTTCTCTTCCTTTAAAGAGGAACTCTCATCAAAAGTGCTGCATTGCAGAATTAGAATATATATACTCTTAATAAATCTCATACCAAAAATTAGGTTTCTATGTTACTTTGTTTTAAGGTTATGAGCTGTTTTGTAACCTCGATTTTCCTACTTATTCAAAAAAGCCAGTTTCAGTGAAGAGCTACTGATGGTATCATCTCCTGAACTCACAGACCAGTCCTCCCTGTCAGCAACCTAATAGGACCTGCTTCTCCAAAGTTTAAGAATCTGTAGATATAGTAATCCTTTAGCTGTAGTAGTCGTTTTAAAAAAAATTGACATAAGGTTGGCTGCAGTGCTTGCAGTTCCAGAATATTCAGATGCATGGTACTGTACTTTAGAACATGTCAAGAGGTGGTTTTGAAGTGCAGCACTGAACCAAGGCATAGAATGTCCAGTTGGTGCGCAATTTTAAAATGTTGAGGTGGGGGGGGCATGCAATCTCAGAATGTGGCAGGGATGTGTCAGCTCAGAATGTGGTGGCACAATCAGTCTCGGAATGTGACAAGGACAGATGTTGAGGAATTTGGTGGGGACTGGCAGTTTCAGAATATAGTGGGGATGCATGCTGTTGGAATGTGACAGGACATACCATATTATTCTGAAAGTGCTTGTCCCTGCCACATTCCAGAATTGCACGTACTCACCATATTTCAAAATTGTGCATCACATCCCCACCACATGCCAACATTATGCATTCCAGCCACATTATAAAATTGTGTATCCCTGCCACATTCCAAAATTGCACGCGTTCACCATATTTCAAAATTGTGCATCACATCCCCACCACATGCCAACATTATGCATTCCAGCCACGTTATAAGATTGTGCATCCCTGCCACATTCCAAAATTGCACATCCCTGCTACATTCTGAAATGGCGCATCCCCATCAAATTCCAAAATTGCATATCTCCACCAAGTTGAGTTACAATGCCATATTCAAAAATTGCCACTGCCACATTTCCAAATTGTGCGACACTGCCACATTCTGAAACTATGCATCACCGCCACATTCAAAACTGTATGTCACCACCATATTCTGAAATTTTGCATTACCGCCACATTCCAAACCTGTGCATTACTGCTGCATTCTGAACCTGTGCATCACCACCACATTTTGAAATTGTGCATCACTGCTGCATTCCCGAACCTGTACATCACCGCTGCATTCAGAAATTGTGTGTCACTGCCTCATTCGGAAATTGCATGTCACTGCTACATTCTAAAATTGTGCATCATTGTCGTATTCCAAATTTGTATGTCAGCACTGCATTACGAACCTGTACGTCACTGCTGCATTTTGAAATTGTGTGTCATTGCCGCATTCTGAAATTGCACGTCACCATTGCATTCCGAAATTGTGCATCATCACCGCAGTCTGAAATTGCACGTCACCACCACATTCTGAACCTGTGCATCACCACCGTATTATTAAATTGTATGTCACCACAGCATTCCAAAACTGTGCATCACTGCCACATTCCAAAATTGTGCATCACCGCCCATATTCTGAACCTGTGCATCACTGCCACATTCTGAAATTCTGCATCACCATCGCATTCTGAAATTGCATGTCACCACCACATTCTGAAATGATGTGTTCCAGATACTTTCTGAGAGTGTGTCATTGCTGCATTCCACATTTGCCACTTGGTGACATTTCAAAATCCCATACCTGCAGTATTCTAAAAATTGCACTCAACTTTGTCATTCTAAAGCCATGTTTGCTGCTGCATTCCACCCCCCCGCCACATTCTGAAGTACTGTACCTCGCATCTACACATTATGGAAGTGCATGTGCTGACCCACCTATTGTCAGTTTTCCTTTTTCAGATGTTTACTATAACTGCAGTTTTGAGTAACATAGGAGAAATAAGTCATATAAGGTAGCTTTCCCCCTGTACAGACAGTGGGTGAGACCCCATCTGGAGTACTGCGTCCAGTTCTAGAGACCCCATCTCCGCAGGGACATAGACAGAATGGAGGCATTTCAGAGGAGGGCAACTAAAATGGTGCAGGGTCTGCAAGAGAAGCCATACGAGGAGAGGCTAAATGAGCTTAATATGTATACCCTTGAGGAAAGGAGGGAGAGGGGGGACATGATAGAAACATTTAAGTACCTCAGTGGAACCAACAAAGTCCAAGAGGGTAGCATCTTTCAGAAAAAGACATGTGCAAGAACAGGGGATGCAATTTAAAGATGGGGGGGCGGTTCCGGGGCAATGTGAGGAAGTATTTTTTCACAGAGAGGGTAGTGGATGCATGGAACAGCCTTCCTGAGGAGGTTGTGGGGTCTAAAACTGTGGGAGAATTCAAGAATGTATGGGACAGACAGAAAGCAATTTTTGTGAGGGGTAGGAAGGAATAGGCTGTTGGTTAAATAGGATCTGCAGCTTATCCTCTAGGTAGGGAAATGGGCAGACTGGGTGGGCCAAGCGGTCTTTATCTGCTGTCAAAGTCTACGTTTTTATGTTTCTAAGCTTGCAGGGAGGGCTAGGTTGTGAGCTCAGGAGATGGCATCATCAGCAGCTCTTTTCTGAAACTGGGTTTTTTGAACAGGCAGTGAATTATAGGTTACAAAATGATTTATAACTTTTAAACAAACTAATTTACAGATCTGATTTTTGGCATGAGACTGACTGAAGATATGCTGATCCAAATTTTGAATTTATTGGTGCCAAAAATGTTGGTCTCAGTCCCACTTTAAAAAAAAAAAAAAAAGAGAAGTACTGTTTTAAGGCACTATTCAAAGAGCGTTTTCTCACTCTGACCTTTATACCTCTGTGCCTATATATTTTTTCCTGTTTTATGTACTATGTGTTCTATGCTTTGGTTTTTCTTTTTTGCTAAACTTGCTTTTTTGCAGAAGGATCCAGTTGTTAGAGCCAGTTTTGTTCTTCTTTTGTGAAGATCCCCTCCTCCTCCTTGTTGATAGTGGGAGTATTGTGGGTAAAAGGGGAAAAGGATTTTTTGAAGGAGGGAAACCTTTTTTGTTTTTGTTTATGTAACAGCCTTTTGACTCACCTTTGGCTGTTCTGGGGCCCTCAAGGTCTTCACAGCAATTGTCTCTGAGTGAGCCGGTCTGGGTTAGGATAGGTAGGTGTAGAGTAGCTCAATACCTGCACCTGAAGAAGTGGTAGGGAACACCTGTGGGCAAATAGCAGGTTACCACCTCCCAGAAAAATACATTAGCTGCCCCAAACAGTTTCTCACACACACTGACAATACCCCTCCTTTCTTAAGAGAAACACTCTATAGCAGTAATTAACATGAACAACAACAGTATTTTATTGTAAGGGAAGTGGAAAAGGAGGGATAAAGCAGCAAAAGCAATAGCATCTGGCTAACAATTCTACCCCAAAACAATCCCCAGCTCCCACCTGCGGTTGCACCTGTCTTTCCCTTGGCAGATGTCCAGAAAATATGTACAGTCCTTTTCAGTGGATACCTTACCATGGTGCAGAAGTTGATGTGGGGATCATTTATTGGGGCCCAAACCTTAAATTCACAACTCTTAACTTTAAGTTTCATGCCTGGGTGCACTTTTCTGACAGAGTCCTGCCTAGGACTTAACCCCCTTTAATTTCAGCATAGTTATCTAGCTAAATAAAAACTCCCCAAAGCTGCAGCTTGGGGTACTTACAGTTCGCAGTTCAAGGGGGGTACAGCAGGCTGGAGGCATTATGGTACCATGAAGGTATCTTGTTGGTGGTGTACCACAAGAAGAGCTAACTGAAGAACATTGAAGAATGCTGATCTTCACCTGTCTGACCTTTCCAATCTTCACCTCAGAGGCCTTTGTAGACACCGTTCACCAGGCAGGCCTCTCACCATCTTCTCTATTGGTCTCTATCCACTTCATTCCAAGGACTGAGTAGTGTGGTTACTAGATTCCTCTGTTGCACACCCTTTTTAGGCACAAATGAACTGGGCTTTACCTCAGTCTCTAGCCCCAGCATTCTCCCACTTCTCTATTAGCAGCAGTGACTGGGCTCTGGCACAGTCTCTGGCAACAGCGTGCATGCGCACACACAAACACACACACACATCCATCAGGATATCAGCAGTTCAATTTTTTTTTTTTGAAATTTAACTTTATTAATTTTATAAAGTTACAACAATTCACAGGTTTACATCAGAGCTTTCGTAGGGTTGATTAACAACTCCTCTGTACATCAAAATAGTAAATGGAACATGTAATAGGAAAAAGGAAAACCTCCCTATAACCCTAGACCACCCCCTTCCCCCCAACCCTAACCCTCCCCGGGTGTGCGTGTTTAGTTTATCATATGGTATTCTCATAATGCCATGAGACGATAAAGTTAATGGTGAAATAGATGGGGGAAAAGAGCATCAGAGACAGAACCAACTGGTCACTAGTGTAAATACAATGGGCTGGATATTCAAACTGCGCCATTCATAGGGGCAAGCCCTTGCGCTGCGCAGAATAGTTGCGCAGGGGTGTGTCCGGGGCGATATTCAAAGGATTTGTGCTATTGAGCAACTCCTTTGAATATCACCCCCCAGCCACAGCCACTGTGCATGGCGCAGTGGAACTTGTGCCACCGCAAGTTAACAGAGTGGAGCATTCAACCTTGCGGTGGCGCAAGTACCATTCGCCATCGCCAAAATCCTGATATTCAAAGGTGACATGCAAATGGGGCTATAATTCATGCAGGTGCAGGGGGCCATTTGCATCTGATTCTGGCCCCATTTGCATGCCATTAGCATGCAGGTGCTCCGATCCCGAGGACTGCGCCTGGCACCTGCCAGGCACAGCCGTCGAGGGACCAATACCTACAGCCGATTGCAGGCAAAGTGATCAGAATCCTCCCCTCCCCTCACTGGCCCGATCGTGGGCATGGTTTAATTTCCCCCAACAGCCCGATCGTGGGCAGCAATGTGGCTCCCCTCCACCCCCGAACATATCCCTGGTGGTCCAGTGGACCGAAAAGCCCGATCGTGGGCAGTAGTTGTGTAAACCCCACCTCCTGAAATCAGCCCTGGTGGTCCAGTGGACCGAAAAGCTCGATCATGGGCAGTAGTGTGGAATCCCCCCCCTCCCGAATTCAGCCCTGGTGGTCTAGTGGCACATCCCGATCGCGGGATGTAAATGCTGCACAAATCCCCCCAACATTGCCCTGGTGGCTGGTGTCCCCCTCCCACCCACCACGAGCCCCACCACCCTGCTCCCCTCCACAGCCAGCGGGCGGCAGCTTCCCTCCCACCTGCCACCCGCTGCCCACTGACTGACAGCCGGTGAGACTGCACGCCAAGTGGTGCAGAGAAAGAGCCAATGGGCGTGCAGCCATACCGTACATGACAGTCAGTTTTGTGAATGAATCATTCACAAATCTGGACTGGCCATGTATCAAACTGCGTAACTCTTCTCGCAATAATGCAACCCTACGACTATCAGCTCAGCGAGCTGGCGAGGTGGCAGGTGGGAGGATGCTGTCACCTGCCGCTGTGGGGAGAACGGGTGGTGGGGCTTCATGGGTGGGTGGGGAGGGGACACAGCCACCAGGGCAATGTGGGGGATTTGTGCAGCATTTACATCCCACGATCGGATGTGCCACTAGACCACCAGGAGGGGATTCTACACTACTGCCCGCGATCGGGCTTTTCGGTCCACTGACCACCAGGGATACGTTCAGGGGAGGAGCCACATTGCTGCACGCGATCGGTCTGGTGGGGGGGGATTAAACTATGCCCGCGATCGGGCCAGTTGAGGGTGGTGGTGGGGATTTACAGTCAGCTGCCTGCGATCGGGCTGTGGGGGGGCACAGGGACTGGGTTGGAGGCCAGCCACAGGTGGCAGCTGCTGTGTTGCGCCCTGCAATGCAGCAGCTCACCTGTGGGTGGCCCTCAACTTAAGCCTTTTTTTTTTGGCTCAAAGTTGTGCAGGCGCGAGGTTGGGGTTGCGCCTGCACAACTCTGCACAGCCCTGCTGAATGTCGGGCTGTGCAGTTTTTCATGGTTCCTCCCCTCCAGTTCAGCACGCATTCATTTGCATTGCGCTGTTGCTCAGCATGTTTTCTGTGGCGCAACTGCCTCCTGCTGAATATGGCAGAATGGAGCAAGTTCAGACTTGAGCAGGCGCAACCCTATTGTGCATGGCGCAACCCTTTTGAATATCCAGCCCAATGTGTATAATTTGTCCCATTTTTTGTGAAACAAATCCATACGGTTGTGGGAACTAGCAGTGAGTCTCTCCATATTAAAACAAGTTGATAGATCTTTCAACCACTCGGTATATGTTATGGTTAATTGGTCCATCCAATGCTTGAGCACCAGCCTTTTAACCACCATAGAGATTAGTGCAATGTGGAATCTGCGCTCATGGTTCTCAACTTTGGAATAAATACCCAGGATACATATTTCTGTGGTGAAAAATCCATCCAGACCCAAAAGAGGATCCAAGTTGGACTGAATAGAACGACACAAGGGGGCCACTTTTTCACATTGCCAAAATATGTGGAGCAGGTTCCCTTCTGGTTGCAAACATCTGGAACAGAGAGGAAGAGGTAGTTTCCCTAATCAAGCCAATTTGACCGGAGTATAGTACATGTTATTTAGTATATGATATTGAGTGAGTCTGAACCTATCCTGAGTGTGATATCTGTGTAGATCCTTCCAAATTTGCGGCCAGTTAGGGGTGATATCAGGCAGGAGAGAAGTCCAAACACTGGAGCCCAAGAGGGAGTCCGGATATTTAAGACCCAGCAAATAGGAGTATATAGATGAGATGCCATGGGATTTGGAGGCTAAATCCTGCACTTGGGAGAAAAAGGGACTGACTTGTGAGCAGCGGAATTCGGTACCAAAGTTGGTGCTAATGAGATGTCTCAATTGGTATATCGTGAAGATCTTATTATTAGGGACACCAAACCTGGCCATAATATCTGGAGCAGAGAGAAGAGAGTCCTGAGAATATAGGTTCTCAACCAGGGCTTCTCGGATTTGAGGAAGCCAATCTGGGGTAATCATTGAGCCTCCTAACCGAATGTTGGGATTTAGAATAAGGGATTGTGCCATGTCTCTTTTGGGGGAAATTTTGAGATAGTGCAGGCACTGAGAGAGAATTTTGAGAGAAGTGATAATGGTTGGATTCGATATTGAAGATGGGAGTGCTGATCTGAGAAGAAAGAATATGGTTGGAGAGCAGAGATTGGCCTCTACAAGTATTCGTCTTTCGATTTGGAGCCAGATCAGGAGGGGTCCTTCGGCCCTGTTTGGGAGCCATCTGCCCAATTTGGAGAAGTGAGCCACCCAGTGATAAAATAGTAGGTTAGGGAGACGAAGTCCTCCTTTGTCTTTTGGAAGGCAGAGTTTGGAGAAAGAGCATCTGGGAGACTTACTTTGCCAGATAAATTGAGAGAAAGTGGAGTGTAATCATTGCAGATATGAGAGGGGTAGCCAGAGGCCCAATAGGTTAAGAGGGTAGAAAATTCGGGGTAAGACATTCATCTTAATGATGTTGATCCTGCCCCAAAGAGAAATGGGGAGTTTGGATTATCTTTGTAGATCTAGTTGAATGTTGGTCATAAAGTCATCCAGATTAAGCTTCTTAAGTAAAGTTGGGTATTAGTGAGGTGTATGCCCAGGTACTTAATCGATTTAGGAGACCATCTCATGCCAAATCTAGTAAGACTAGCTTTGTGTGTGAAGGAATTCAAAGGGAACACTTCTGATTTCGCTAGATTCAGCTTGTAATGGGAAAGACGGCCATACTGCGTAATAACCTGAAGGGCATGCATTAATGATGTTTCGGGGTGGGCAACGTGAAGAAGGATGTCGTCCGCGTAGACAGAAAGGGCCAACTCTTGTTGTAGCACCGGTCAGCCCTGGATATATGGGGATCGTTTGATATTGAGGAGAAGAGGCTCTAAGTATAGATTGAACAAAAAGGGGGAAAAGGGACAGCCTTGCCTGGTACCTGTAAAGAGATGGAAAAGTAAAGAGAAGACCCTGTTACAATAGATCTTAGCTGAGGGAGATTTATCTATAACCTGAATCCACCTAATAAAAGAGGTTGGGAAATCCATCTTGGTGAGCGTTGCCCATAGAAAGTCCCAGTTAACTCTATCAAACGCTTTTTCAGCGTCTAAAGAAATTAGAGCCATTGGAGTATGTGATGATTGAGCTGCATGTGAAATATGAGAGAGGGTTCTAAGATGGTCAGTGGGAGAGCGGGCTTGTACAAACCCTACCTGCTCCGGACTCAGAAGGTGAGTCCAAATCTTTTTAATCCTCTCGCTAAGATCTTGGATAGAATCTAATATCTAATTTAAGAGAGATGGGGCGAAACTTTAGAGTCTTTGGGTGGTTTATCCGGCTTAAGGATTAACACAATCGTGGCTTCCAGCAATGTAGGATCTATGATATCGGCTTCCAACAAGTATTCATAGAGCCTGAGGAGGAGAGGGGCTAGTTCCTTACTAAAGGTTTTGTAAAAATTAGAAGGGTAACCATCGGGACCCGGTGCTTTGTCAGAAGCTAAGGAGGCAATAGCCTCCTCAACCTCGAGCAAAGTGATAGGAGAGGTGAGGGTCCTTTTATGGTGTGGAAAGAGGCGGGGAAGATCGAGATCTTCTAAATAGGTAGCAATATCCAAAGGGGACGCTGGAGAGGGGTGCTTGCTATAAAGTTTACTGTAAAATTCCTCAAAAATCTGGGTGATTTCTCTGGGTGTAGTTTTAACTAGTCCCTCCGGAGTTTGCAGCATCGGGATCAATCTCGAGCTCTCTGTCTTACGCAGACTGAAAGCCAATAGCCTACCAGCCTTTTCGCCTTGGTCAATATATTTGGATTGGGTTTTTAAAATAGCATATTCAGCTTTTTCTTTTAGTAAGTCCGCGTAGTCGTTCTTTAGTTTTAGCAGGGATTCTAATGAACCTGAGGGGGAGGAAGGGGAATGTGAGCACTCCAACTCTTTAATTTTGGTTAACAACGAAGCAGCTTGTGCCAGCCTGCTTTTTTTCCTCAAAGAGGCCAATTTGATTAACTCCCCCCTGAGGTAGCATTTCAGGGAGCACCAAATTGAATCCTCCCTCGGGGTAGAATTGTTATTAAAATCCAGAAAATTAGAAATGAGTTCTTTAATATGGGAAACAGTCTGATTATCCTTGAGAAGTTGGGTGTTTAGTTTCCAGATAGTGTCCCGTTGAAAGTTAGGGTCCGGTGAGATCCTGACCCAGACTGTTGAATGATCTGACAGTACTATCGGCTCGATGCCTAACTGGAGGAGACCGGGAAGAAGTGACTTACAGGTCAAAATGTAGTCTATTCTAGACCATGAGTTATGTACCTGAGAAAAGAAAGAAAAAGACTTGAGTGAGGGATTAGTAAGCCGGCAGGGGTCGCATAGGCCCAAAAGCTGCATGAAGTCCAATAGGGCTTTTGAGCTGGAGTTGCTGGCCTTATTGGTGTGTGGGTTCTGTCAAGGGTTTGACTAGGTGGGACGTTCCAGTCCTCCCCTAATATTAATTATGAAGGTAAAAGATTGCCAATCTTATCTGCTAGGGTCATAAAGAACTCCGGACTCCTTCCCACTGGTCCGTAAACAGAGCCGAGCACAATACTGCAGTTATTGAGACAGCCTTTGACCAGTATAAATCTGCCTTCTGGGTCTGCTAGTTCTTCTTCAGCCAGAAAAGAGACATGGTTCTTAATTAGAATGGCCACCCCTTTGCTAGCCTCAGATCCACTCGCTGAAAAAACTTGAGAAAAACCAGATCTATGCAACCTGATTATTTCATTATTAATCAAATGGGTTTCTTGAAGCATAAGCAAGTCAATCCTGAGTAAATCACAGTGTTTAAAGACTTGGTGCCTTTTGGTTTTATCTCTGAGCCCCCGCACATTCCAAGTAGCTGTCTTAATCGACATCATAGCCATTTCTGAACATTTAAACTGAGAAAATAGGAAGTACTATACCTCCAAAATGAGAGAGAAGAATAGCACACTCTAAAACCTACTGTAAACCAGCCTACTCTATATAAGGAAAACCATCCAATCCCCTGGTATATAGAAACTGTCAAGAGAAAGCTGGTGACCTTGAAATGTGATTGGAGAATTGTGTCCTGAAACCAGAAGCAACCTCCCCCCCCAAGCAAAAAAGAAACCCATCCAACTATGTACAAAGTAGTTCCAGGTTTGGGCAGGCAAACCTCGAGAGAACCAACAGCAGAAACCTGAAACCAAAACCCCAATGGCGAATCTCAGGAATTTTATGAGCCAATAACTTCCTAATATGGTATTACAACAAGAATGGGGAAGTGGGCTGTTTAGCTGTGTCAACCAGTACGCTATAAAGCTGGATCCCATACTATTTTCCTGAAGATCACCATTCCCCCCCTTTTTTAGCTCATGAGGCAGCTTCCTATGAGCCTGTCCCATCCCCGGGCATCCCCACCATCCTATCTTTACCGTGGTAGTTTGAGAGCAGCGCCCTGTTGTGACCAAGGGAAGTGGTCTGGTAGGCTAACAGGGCCAGCGGCTGAAATTGACTCAAATGTGGGGGTTATATCACTCGTCGACTTTGTACTATTAAATGGTTGCTTACCATGATGTGCAAGGTCAAGCCCCGGTAGCAAATCCATTTACGGGTGTGGATGAGTAGCGAGAAGTTCTATGTCCATCAACCATTAAATAACTAAGCATCCCACCACAACCAGAAAGCCCTGGGGGGCATGATTTATTGCAGGACCAAAATCGGTCCGTGGCTAATTCGGCCAGCCGGAACAAAGAACCCAGCCCAAGGGTTCCGGGACCGTACCTGGGAAAGTCAAGGGGGTCACGGCCTACCGGAACCAGGATCCTAGAGCCTCCCACCCCTCTTCAAACTGCTCAGCCCAACCCCACCCAACCAGAACAAACAGGTAAATAACATGCATATCTAATCATTACTAAGAGGGGGACACAACCGTTGTAGCAATTGGTCAAAACGGAACTTAGTTCATCCCTCTTTGAATAGGTTGGGAAGCTTGGAGGTTAAATCCTTAATGGCTTGGTCAGGAGAATCGTAAGTAAATGATGAGCCTTCAATTGTAACTTTCAGGTTGGCTGGATACAGCATCCTGAATCGGATACCTGCCGCGATTAGCTTGTGGACAATAGGGTGGAAGGCAGTTCTTTTCTGTCTGGTCTCGATCGGAAGGTCTTGTGCGATTCTTATCCTGGATGACCCCCAGGTTATGGATTGTAGCTCTCTAGCTTTAGTGAGGACATGCTGTTTCTCGATGAAGCGTAAGAATTTGATGATAATCGGGCGGGGAGGAGAATCCGGTGGAGGCCTCGGCCTCAAAGATCGATGGGCCCTTTCAATGTGATATCGGGGGTTTAGAGGTGAAGGCCCCACGACTTTATGTAGGAATTTCTGGAGGAATAAAATGGCATCTGAGCCTTCTTCAGTTTCAGGCAGCCCAATAATTAGGAGATTGTTCCTCCTACTGCGCCCTTCTAAGTCCTCTGTTTTAAGTTGGAGCTTCCGGACTTGCTGCTTCAACAGGATGATTTCTGGGTCTGTTTTGTCTCTCCATCTTTCTTGGGACCTAATTCTGGCTTCCGAGTCTATCATTCTGCTATTTAAGGTGGTAAGATCTCCTTTAATCGATTTAAGCTCAGAAGTAATACTTTCCAGCACTTCCCGGAAAGGTGATAACTCCTGGAGGAATCTTTCCTCGGATAGAGGGACTACCGAGGATTAGTACAGCCCACCTTATTCAAGTTTCAGAGGCCTGGTTCCTCGCTTTCTTGGAGAGCTTTTCATGCACAGAGTGCCGCATTGCGGCCCGTTTATTCCTGCTCATCGCTGGTAAAGCTTTTATACAAGAGAAGTAGGTGAGATCGATAGGCAGAGATTAAGGAGTCTCCAGTCACTGCTGTTGTGTAATTTAGAGGGCTAGAGTCGATTTTAAATCAATTTATAGCTTATGGATGGTAGGAGCCCAGGGTATGTGCAGCCTTCAGGCAGCTTGCATCACGTGACCTCTGCAGTTCAATTTTTAACTTGCCCCACCAAGGGGTACACAGCTAGCTCTCCCAGCACTGTTCCCCTGCTGTGGAGTTCACTTGCAGGCTGGCACACTAATCTCCCTGCAGCACTTCTCACTCTCTTTTTCTCTGGCCATCTCTTAAAACTCGCTACTCCTCTCTTCAAAGCTGCCAGTCTTTAGACTTGGGCAGTGGAGATTTGCCATTTCCAGACAACCATTGACCACTGCAGACTGCGCTTAGCAGTGAAAACAGAGCAGCAACAGCATTGAGTAAAAAGAACAGCTGTGATTTAGTCTACTAATGGTGTCCATAATTCTGGAGGTTCTACTTTACCCCTGTTCAATAGCAAGAATGCATACAAATGCCAAAAACAAAGATGGAAAGAGGGAACATAAAGAATGATCAGGTTCCTGTGGGCACTGTGGATGAGGTTACTGTTTAAGCCCACAAGGTTTTAAAAAGGAGGCAAGTATAAACTGGAAGGAGCCCAGCAAAATAAAGTGAAGAAAAGCAAAGTAAAGTGGAGGAAGGAGAAGGAGAAGGGATGGAATAGGGATTCAAGAAAAGGAGCCGTGCATTGAACTGAAACTGAAACACAAATCTTTTTCTGAACCTCACTTGTACCACAACAAAAGACCTAGACATGTTTAGAACTGAACGGAAACTGAACTCGTACTTGAACTTACTGCATTCAGAACTCAGGTTAACAGAAAGTCAATAGAAATTAAAAACTAGGAGCGTCTCGCTTGAATACAAGTCCTGCAAGCTTCAAGTAAACTAGTAGAAAGAGACAGAGGCCCAGATATTCAAAAGAGTTGAGCCATGCGCAATAGGGTTGCGCCTGCGCAAGTCCGAAATTGCACCATTCTGTGATATTCAGCAGGAGGCAGTTGCGCCCCCGAAATCATGCTGAGCAACAGCGCAATGATAATGAAGGCATGCGCAACCGAAGGGGGAGGAACCATGCATAAATGGTGCAGTGTGATATTCAAAGAATTGCGCAATGTGCAACAGTGGAGCACGCGGAAGTTGCGCCATAGCGGAAATGAGCCAAAATAAAAAGGAGCAAGGAAGAGGTGCAAGAACGCTACAGGGAAGCCACATGAGGCAGAGGCAGAGGCACACAGACAGGGCAAGTGGACAGCCAGGCACAGGGAAGGTGTGGGGAGCCACACAGCACAGAGGCCAGCACAAGCAGGTGTACCCAGTGCAGGGGAGGTAGCAGCCAGAACAGTGGGGGGAATACAGTAACAGCTGCCAGGGGGGGTGAACGCAAGCCAGGGACATGGCCAGTGCCACCTTCCACATGGAGGCCGTAATGAGAGGGGTGAGAAGGCGGGTGGCAGGGGGGCGAGGCCATGGAAGGGCCCATCGGCAGTATGCCCCCAGCAGGCAGTACCGAGCCCGCACTAGCTTTGAGCTGTACACAGATACTGAGATTGTGGGCCAGTACTACCTGAACAGGGCAATTCTGAAGTGGCTCTGTGAGCTGTGCAGTGATGTGATGCAGGCACCTATATGATGGAGCCATGCCCTGTCAGTGGAGACCAAGATAACAGCCTGCATGTGCTTGCTTACCACGGGTACCTTCCAGAGACCAACTGGGGACACCACAGGCATAACCCAGTCAGCCACGTCATGCCACCTCACCCAATTCCTCAGTGCACTGCTGCCACATGCTGAGGAGTATATCCATTTCCCCAGCACAGCGGTGGAGCGCACAGCAAACATACAGGAGTTCCACAGGGTAGCACATATGCCTGGCATGCTAGGGGCAATAGACTGCACCCATGTGGCTATACGCACACCACCAGGCCCCGAGGGGGCTGCATATATAAATTGAAAGGGCTATGCCAGCATCAACTGCCAGGTGGTGTGAGATGCCAGAGGGCGCATCATCAATGTCTGTGCCACGCAACCCTGGGGGAGCACACCATTCTTACATCTGGCACCAGTTGGCACTGTGCCACAGATTTGAGAATGGGGACATCCCCACTGGCCACCTAGTGGGTGAGTATGCAAACCACATGGACAAATATAGGGCCTGGGGGGCATGGCCAGAGGTGCCATGGGTAGTGACCTACATGGCCTGGGGCAGGGCGATGCTGATCACCAAACTAACCTCCACCCTCTACACACAGGTGACAGTGGATACCCACTCCGTCCCTGGCTGCTCACACCCTACCGGTGGCCCACGACCCCATCGCAGCAATGCTACAATGAGGCACACGCCACCACATGGAATGTCATCGAGCGGGTGTTTGGGATGCTGAAGGCACGTTTCCGTAGCCTGGACACCTCTGGCGGTGCCCTACAGTACATCCCTTCAAAGGCCTGTGGGATATTCCTGGCCTGTTGCATCCTGCACAACATGGCCAATTAATGTGGGATAGCTGTACAGGTCGAAGAGGGGGACAGCGATGGGGACGATGGGGACACTGGTGACGATGGTGATGGGCAGCCCCCTCTCGGCCAATGGGACCCCTGACTGCTCCGGCTGGCACATCTGCACTGGGACACCATCATGGAGGAGCACTTCAGGCAACTCAGGTAAGTCATGGGGCCATGCGCAACCACAAGTGGCCAAGGCACAACCCACAAACACGCAGGAACCCACACTGGGGGTGCATGCCGTCAAGGGAAGTGGCAGGGCACAGAGGCACACACACAGCCAGGGATGGGTAAGTATTAACATGCCACGCTGAAGGACACACACACACGCACACACACAATGCAACAAACATGCACAGAGGGGCAGAAGGCACACTGACCCAGAACGCATACCCTAGCAACACCCATGTCCACAGGCCACCATGCCCACTGCCTGTTCATGTGCGTGTGTCAGATGCTGAGCACCATTGCACTTTGGTGTAGAGCGCAATGCAGGCATCATCATGCACACGCAACTGTGGACAGCAGCCGGGAGGGTGTACAGGTGGACTGTGTGTCCGTGTGCAGGGCCGGGTACCCACCTGTGCACTGCCCACTGACACACACAATGCACACAGGGCAGCACCAGACAGTAGCCGTGCTGGGAGACAGGTCAGTCCTGTGACACAGTGCCACAGCCACCACGGATGCGTGGGCAGCCCCGCCGAGACCTGGCAGCAATGGCAGGCTGACCACTGGCCTCATTGGGTGGCACTGATGGTCCCCCAAGGGTTCCACTGCGTGAACGCAACTGTGCCCGTGCAGGGCTCTGCAGCACACAGAACATGCCTGCACCAGGAGTGCTCGGGATGCCCACAGCTGAACCCGGCATCGACAGGGTGGGAGTCGCACGACACCGGGAACGGTGGGTGGATAGTGCACTGCGTGGTGTCCGCGATGCATGGATACCTGACTGTGTGCCCATTGTGGCCATGACAGCAATGAATGCCTGTGCATTCCTGTCAATGGCAGCAGTCACCTCCTCCTGCAAACAGTCCATCCATGCCATGATCATTTCGGCATCCCTGCTCTGACGCTCCTCTGCCCACTCCAGAGACACATGCAGTGTATCCACGGACGTCGCAAGCTGCATCTGCTGCTGGACTGATGCTCACAGTAGGCAGGTGTGCTCATCCAAGAGGTCCTCAGGCTCCTCGGCATCCTGTCCCTCAGGGTGTACAAGGGCCTGATATTCAGCACCCCTTGAGGGTGGGTGCTGCACACCAGGACCAGGTCTGGACATGTCCACAGGTGGTGCACAGATGCCACCACTGAACCCTGTACCCCCAATCCCAGTGGGTGACTGCTGATGCTGCCCCTCTGGCTGCCGCACCTCAGGGCTCAGTGGTGCCACTGCAGTGGCTGCAACAGTCCCACTGTCCTGAACAGACACCAGTGCTGCCCCACTGGTGCTGACAGGCACAGTCTGGGACTGTGCTGACACGCAGGCCTCCACAGCGGCACCACCCACAGCCATGGGTGCGAGCCACAGTGTGCTGGCATCCATGGATGCCAGCATGCCGGGACACACCTGTCTCAATGACATCAGTGTGGACAGCCAGGCAGTCCCACTGTCGTACTGATCCACAGACACCTGTGGAGGTGGATGATCCCACCTCCGACTCCATCCAACTGTCCGCAGTGGACAGGCCCACCACCGCTGACCCATGCAGATACTCAGGATCTGTAAGGGAAAGCAAAGTCGCGTTGCTGCATGTGACCTACCCTACCCCCCCAGACAGACCATGACTTACCATGCAGTGATGAGCCACCACCCATCTGGAAGCCACCACCCGGAACACCCTCAATGGCACTCCGGTGCATGCTTGCAGCAAGCCTGTCCTCAGCTGGGGTGAGCAGTACCACCTCTGGCTGTCCCCCACCTGTTGCAGCACATGCTGCCCTGATGGCAGCCACCTTCTCCTTTACCCTCCTCCTGACTGTGTCCATCTTCTTCTTACATTCCTGCACAGAGCGCTGGTGGCTGCCATGCAGGTTCACAGCACGTGCCACCTCCTCCCATGCAGCAGCATGGGCCTGAGGGGTGCCCCGACGTCCGCTGAGCAGTGGCTCCTGTCCAGGTAGGCCTCAAAAAGGGCCTCGGTTTCGGCCTTAGTAAAATTCGGCCTCCTCCTCCCCCCACCACTGTTGTCCTCCTCTCCAACAACGTGCTCAGTCATTATGTAGCCTGTAAGAATGGCAGTTGTTACCTGTGACTGTGCAGTCCCATGCATGTCCCTGAATCCACAGTCCACACTCCCAAACAACATGCAACTCACCAATAAACTGCAGTAACCGACTATGGCCACTGCAGCACATTGTTGCACCTTTATAGCGCAATCCATGCAAATGAGGCGAGGAGCAACTTTAATTAGTTGCAAATTGCAGTGCTGCACCATTGAATGGCTTATCGGATGATTTGCATATGATGGCTGAATATCGTACTGTTGCGCTTTGTGCAATTGTGTTGAACATGCTGAGCCAATGGCGCAGTTATGTGGCATGTGTAATACACCTCATTGCACATGCCTGGGTTGCTGACACAGGCGTCTGCTGCACTGATGACGTGCTGTGCGTGGTAGGCAATGCAGGGCATGGCCACCATTGTGCCAGTGGTGCTATAGCGATGGTCACTACATGGCGCTGTGGCAATGGGCCTTCATAGGCACAATGGCCCAACTGCCCGATAGTCCACTGTGGCGCTGGCACACAGGCAGCTAATCGCGCTACACGCATTGTCATCCAATGGCGCTGCGCATGGCCTTGCGCCAGAGACCCTTGACCCTGTGCCCGACCTTTGCCCCCTTGGCGCCATGCATCAGGCATAGGTGCACCTCTATCGCGCTGTTCGGTAACAGCATGATAGGGAATGGCAGTGCTATACCGCGCAGCATCTGCACATGGGGAGCCACGCTGCAGAGCGCCATATTGCCTACTATAGCTATTGAAATGGCGCGTAGAAGAGCTGCTCCATGGAGTGCCATTGAGCTGGCCAATCTGGTGGCCATAGTCGAGCCTCACCATGGGCCTCTCTTTGAGGAAGCCCCCCTGGATAGGGCAAGGACCCAGGTGTGACAGGAGGTGGCCACTGCCCTGGATGAGGCAACAGGCAGGGGGCGTTTAGCTGAGCAGTGCAGGCACCGCTATGGTGACCTGCGCAGGAGGGAGCTGGAGCTACTGGCCTGACTGCGGTCACGTGCCAGGAGGGGCATGGTCCCACATCCAGGTAGGGGTTCCGTTAACACACTTTTATCATCCATATGAGTCACAGTGTTGTATGTGTCCAGCACATAGGGGAGAGACCATTGGGGTTGGCCGTGGCAGTATTCACAGGGTGTGGGGTGGGTGGGTCTGGCTGGGTGGGAGGGCACACTCCTTGGGGCAGGGGGACTTTGCTATGGGAATGTACTGATGTTCTTCTCTCCTTTTTGTCCCCACAGGCTCAGAGGAACTACGCAGAGTGCGGTCAGAGCAGAGGAGGGGAGTGGAAACTGCAGCCAAGAGGGCCGAGGACCAGCAACACCCACCTGACCAGCCCAATGTGGGTGAGTGGCAGACATCCATGGTTAGTATTACATGCTGTGTGACAAGGTGGGCAGCGGGGCATGGCCACCATTCATTGACATCACTGCCATGCACGCCACTTGTTACAGTCAACACTGTCCAGTGGCAATGCATGTCTGGGTGTGCGTCACTGGTGGTCCATGCGTGCACCAGGTGCATGGCTGTGCCACTGCCTTTGCACCACATAGCCATGTCACTAGACAGCCACGGTGGTACTGTGCGTGACTTGGCTGGTGGGTGTGTGCAGTGTTCTGCATGGCTGTATGCGCCTGGGTGGGTAGGTCCTGTGGATGTGATCACTGCGGGTGGTCACACACCATCACAGTGGTATGTCCCATAGCCGTATGCCATGCACAGTGGGCGGGCTGTATGGGGTTGTGCATTCACACCTGTTGACTGCTCCCTTGTCCTAGGTGCGAGACATTTGAGGGAAATCAGGGACACCATGCGGGAGCTCCTGAATCTGGCCCGCAAGATGGTGGCAATACTGAGGAGGCTGGACGAGTCAGGGGTTCTGTGGTGACAGAGAGCCAGAGGGAGCCAGAGCCAGGAATGGCGGAGCCTTTAATAGTCCCTCGGTCCCTGACATCCCCTATCCCCCTGGACCCACCCTCACACCCCTCCTATCCCATCCCATTTGTCCACCCCTTCCCCCTGCCCACCCCCACCTTTTTTGTGTCCCCCACCACAAACCTGTAAATAGTTTTTATTCTTGTACATAGTTGAGTTTTCTATTTTTCTAATACATTTGACTTTTATATGAATACCATGATGGTCTCTGATTTGCAGCGGGCTATAGGTGCTCAGCTGCAGTGGTGTGCATGGCATCGGGGTGGTGCAGTCATGAGTATGTGTGTGTGTCCGTATGGAGGTGACTATGGTGTGGGGGTAGACATCAGTCAGTGTCTGTGCTGTGTGTGTTGTTCTCTGTACACTGGATGACAGTGTGCAGTGGTCCATGGCTCATGCTCTGTGTCCATGGTGCACCCATCGGCCCATCCATGGCCTGTGCAGCCGACACACATGCCTGTCTGTGACCTGCATGGTCTGCTGGCATGTCAGTGGTGGCATTCCCTGCAGGGCGGACACTGTACCCATCACTTTGCTGGGTTGCCCATGTCACTGGTGTGGTGCATGCCTGGCTCAGGTGGCACTGTGGGTGACATGGTCATTGTACCACCTCCATGCTGTGGCTTGTGTGTGTTGCAGGGGATGTGCCCCACTGTCTGTGGCTTGTGCTCCGGGTGACTACTGGTGGTGTATGGGTCCATGGTGCCTATGCAGGGTACTTGGCACTCCAGTGCCATGGTGGACTGCGGGTTGTGTGTACACGGCTTACATGGGCCCACAATGGGGGCTTGGTTGCTCCACCACTGCGTCCCTGTGTTGTTGTGCCCTTGGGTATGGGTGGGTGTCTGTCCAGACCCTGTGTGGCATTCGGTGTGGTGCATGCTTCCACGCACTACTGTGGGTGTCTATGCTGGCTGTTGTGGCCAGTGATGGGCCGGGATGTGTCACTGGAATACTGTGCAGAGCGCTGTACCACTGGTGGTGGTGTCAAGGACAAGACCGTCCCATATGGGGTAACTCTTGTGCCAACGCATGGTCGGTCTCTCAGCAGTACCTCGGGGGACTGTGCGTGGTGGCACTGTGTCTGCCATTGTTGCATTGCCGTGTGCTGCAACCTGCTGATGGGTGCTCATGGTGGGGCTGGCTTGCATGGATTTGTGGTGCACAGGGTTGCATTGACACTGTGGGGGCGGTGGTATGCATGGGCTTTCCTGCTGTGGTGGTCACTGCTCATGGGGGGTGTCTGGGGTCACGGTGCAGGTGTGCTGTGCACTGGGGGGGGTGTGGCACAGGGTGGTCTGCTCTCCTTGTGTGCCAGTCACAGCTTGCTGGTAGGTGTGATGGGGCACCATGGCCAGGCTGCAGGTTGGTTGCTTGTCTCCACGGACCAGTGGTTATTCCAGCCCTCCCCTGGTTGTGATGTGCTTGGGGTGTGGGGGAACAATGTCTGTTCTGCTGTGTGTTCCTGTGTCCATCTGTGGCATGGGTGGTGGGCCCCTACCTCCCTGATTGCGCAGTTACATTGCTCTGCAGCTGAGGGGCTCCCTGCTTGCGCTATGGCACCTCTGGACTGCTCAGCTGAACATCCCTTGTTGTGCTATGGCGCATCAGATCTGCTCAGCTTCCCCTCCCCAGTTGCGCTATGGCACAGGTGGTGTGATATTCAGTCGTTGGCTGTAGGCACAATTTGGCCTGCTCCTTTTTTGAATATTGCATCTCTTGCGCATGGGCGCAATAGGCTTGCGCTTGCTCCTGCTATTGCGCACTTTTTGGGCATAGTTTGAATATCTGGGCCAGAAGGCACAACAGATTAAAGAACATAGAGTAAAGAGGGGTTTGAGAGTGGTATTTTCAAGACTTTCTAAGAACTGACTACTCAGAGAAGGAACAGGGTTTTTAAAAACCTCTGCGGCATTTCTACTCATTGTCCATTTTTACCCATTTTTATCCATTTGGTCAGTGGAATATTGGGTCATTGGATCATTAGAAAATAGTAGATGCACTAGCATTTATTAGCAATGGATGTGTAGCTAGATTTATAAATTAACAAGCAAAAACATTGAAAGTACTGGGTACTGGATCTAACAGTTGCTTACTTGCATATTTGTACAATAGTACAATTAACATAGATTTGAAGCTATATATAAGTGCAGTATTGGAATGCAATATAAGAGGGGAATTTTGTTGGAAGGTGCTATAGTATATTTTCAATAGATTTTTAGTTTGTCTATATATTTTATATATATTCTGTTTCTGCCCCTTTTTATGATACTGCAATTTATATTTTAGAGTCTGTCACACTCATGGTCTTTTTAAATTCAAGCTCAAAGAAAAACTACACTGACTTGATCTATATTTTGTTCTAAGGGCTCCCCAAGATAACTGCAATACTCAATTTACTGGATAACCCACAGAATTAAACAACAAAAGCCAATTAATATAAATTTAGCAACTATGCCTGTTCAGACTAGAAGTCAATCTGAGCCTGAGAATCTTAATGACATGGTAAATAAAAAGAAGTCCCAGTTCCATAACAAGAATTTGTCAATGCCGAATGTTTGCTTGCTGGCATTGGCAGTGGTAGTGTAGAAGTTACAGAGCTGTGTAATAGGAATGGCAGTGAAGTATTGAACTGAAGCCAACCCCACCACCACCCTGCAGAGAGTGACAGGCATTGTGGGGTGCCTTTGGGTCATCAGGCATAACGGCCATGCCATTTCACCACACCCCACCCTGCAGACACTGACAAGTGTCATGGTGTGCCTTGGGGTCTTTGGCCCTTATGCGCACCCATTCCATCAGGAAACATGTGAGATGGGAATGTATAGAGAATGGGTGAACTTTAAATAAGAGTCCAAGGCATACCTCAATACCTCTCACTGGCTGCAGGGTGTGGAATGGTATGAGCATTACAGGCAAGAATCTCAAGTCACACCCTGATGCCTGTCATTCTCTACAGGGTGGGCGTTATGGTCGGAAACCTAATACCTCAGGCATTCGCTGCTATTTTCACCCAAATTTTCAACATGTTTTTGTGACCCCACTTCATGAACAGTGGCAATATCAGTTTGTTAGCCGAAAGCTGCTTATGCACAGCGACTACGGCATTTAGCACCACAGGTGCAAAAACATTCTGAACAGGATGTAAAAAATGACAGCTGTACTGTTCATGGGGAGGTGTAAAATATGGCAATGTTGCAAATTTACAGTAAAAATATTAAAAAAACTGGTGAAATCACGAGCATACATAGAAACTGTGCAACGCACACCCGTAATGTAATTAGTTTGGAGATTTTTTTACAGCAGATTGTCAACTCAGGCATTTTGGGACCTCCGATCATGAACAGTGTCACTGTGATTTTCTTTATCTGTCCCGAACAATGATTTCCCACAGCGACCATGCATCTCTGCGCTGAAAATGTGAAAACACATTTCGGCCATGTTGTGAAAAATGACAGCTGTACTGTTCATAAGGAAGTGTGGAAAAATGCCACTGGTGAAAATCTGGACTGAAAATATTACAAAGTCATGAACTTACGAGGGTGCATGGAAACTGCTCAATGCTCACTCATAACACAGTCATTTTATGGACTTTTGCCACCAAATTTTCAACATAGCCATTTTAAGACCTCTGCTCATGAACAGTGTAACTGTGATTTTCTTAATCTGTCCCAAACATTGCTTTTCCTTTTACCGACTGCACCATTGTGCGCTACATGTCTGAAAACACTTTGAGGCGACATGTGAAAAATGGCAGCTGTACTGTTCATAAGGAAGTGTAATAAAATGGCAATGTTGAAAATCTGGAGTGAAAATATTGAAAATTCAGAACTTACGAAGGCATGTAGGAACTGCACAACGACGCTGCTAAACAGTCATTTTAGGATTTTTCACAAATTTTCAATATAGTCATTTTAAGACCTCTGCTCATGAACAGTGTCACTGTAATTTTCTTACTGTATCCCATACATTGATTTTGCACACTGACTGCGCCATTGTGCGCTACATGGGCGGAAACATGTTTTGGGCAAGATGCGACAAATGACAGCTGTACTGCTCATAAGGAAGTATAATAAAATGGCAATGTTGAAAATCTGGATTGAAAATATTGAAAATTCACAAACTTACGAGCCTGCGTAGGAACTGCGCAACGCACACTCGTAAACAGTCATTTTTAAGGATTTTTTCACCAAATTTTCAATGTAGCCATTTTAAGTCCTCTGCTCATGAACAGTGTCACTGTGATTTTTTTAATGTGTCCCATACATTGATTTCACACACCTACTGCGCCATTGTGTGCTACATGGGCTGAAGTACATTTTGGGCAAGATGTGAAAAATGACAGCTGTACTACTCATAAGGAGGTGTGGTAAAATGGCAATATTGAAAATCTGTAGTGAAAATACTGAAAATTCGCGAACTTACGAGTGTGCATAAGAACTGCGCAACGCATGCTCATAAAACAGTCATTTTTAGGAATTTTTTCACCAAATTTTCAACATAGCCATTTTAAGACCTCTGCTCATGAACAGTGCCACTGTGATTTTCTTAATTTGTCCCATACATTGATTTCACACACTGACTGCGCCCATTGTGCGCTACATGGGCGGAAACATGTTTTGGGTGAGATGAAAATGACAGCTGTACTACTCATAAGAAGGTGTGGTAAAATGGCACTGTTGGAAAATCTGGAGGAAAATATTGAAATTCATGAACTCATGAGCGTGCGAGAACTGCGAACGCACGCCAGAAACAGTTTTTTGGAATTTTTCCACCAAATTTTCAAAATAGGCTTCTTGAGAGCCCACCTTATGAACACTGGCAGTGTCGTTTCATTAATTGGTCCTGAAAGGTGATTTTGCGTAGTGACTGCGAAATCACCCTTCAGGCCCGAATAACGCCATGACAGTGACAGCATTCATGAGAAGGGTCCCAAAAACCCCATGTTGAAAATTTGGTGCAAAAATTCCAAAAAATGCCTGAGATATGCAGCAAAGTTGAAAAAACCCTATCTATCCCATTATACAGCTTACTGGCATTTCCTCAGTTCGCGGTCGGCTTTGAAGAGTGCAGACGTGTTCCCGGTCCACCGAAGATTGTCGCGCCAAGGTCCGGAGGTAAGTATGGGGTGAGGGGGTGTGGGGAGGCAGGGTGCACAGTGGGTGGGTGTGGGTTGTGGGAGGGGGGCAGGAAGAAGCTCCAAGGGACAGTTTTTTACTTGCAGGTTTTTTTTTTTAAATGACGACACGGGACGTTTGCCACGCTGGGGTGGGCTCCCAGCATGGCACAAGGACGGCTTATTGGGGGGTGTGGAGCCGATGGGGGATTGGGCACCCCC
Organism: Neoceratodus forsteri; assembly: GCA_016271365.2. Taxonomy (NCBI): domain Eukaryota; kingdom Metazoa; phylum Chordata; order Ceratodontiformes; family Ceratodontidae; genus Neoceratodus; species Neoceratodus forsteri. Next base: position 272,890,419 of record CM057454.1, read on the forward strand.
ATCGGCCATAGCATCTGTTGCCATGCTGGGGTGGGCTCCCAGCGTGGCACCCTGTACCTGGGGGAGGAGGACAATGGAACCGATGGGGATTGGGCACCCCATCGGCTATCATGATGAGTTGCCATGCTGGGTGGGCTCCACTGGGGCACAAGGATGGCTGGTTGGGGGCATGGAGCCAGCGGGAGTTGGGCACCCGTTGGCTGCTCTCGATGAGTTGCCATGCTGGGGTGGGCACCCAGTGGCATGTGGAAGGCTTTTGGGGAGTGCAGCACAGCTGATGGAGATTGGGCACCCCAGCTATACAGTGTGTGCGTGGGGAGGCAGCATGCAGTATGCATGCGTGTGTGTGTGTGTGTGTGTGTGTGTAGGGGGAGCGCGCATGAGCAGGCAATATCTTATCACTGCTCACTGAAGCGTAGCTCCCCCTTTCAACTGTACTCCACTGCATTTTGGAGCTGTCATAAACAGCTCGAGTAGGCATTGAAGAACTGCGGCCGTGCCTGCAAACACACTGCCTGAATTGGAAGAGGGCTGCCACACCTCCGAAAACTCGGATGATGGCACTATGTTTCTTGCACATGCGTGCAAACAAACATAAAAAACACTTCTAAGGCGGCTAAAACAGCGAAATCAGATAAAGGGGAAAAACAGGAAAGATAAAAAACAATTGCAAATAGCCTCATTTATCAATAAAAATATGGGATCAAAAGGTAGAATGTTAAATAAAATAATTTTGGAGCAAAATCAAACATCTACACCAAAATCTGAAACAAAAGCTAAATAAAATAAAATAAAATAAATAAATTAAATCTGAAAAAAGCCAGAGGGAAGAGAAAAGAAGCATGGGGGACACCCTGGAGGAAAGAACTGTAATTAACACAGAAAAATCAAGAGGGAAACAGGGTTTTTATTTTGAGGAAGAAATGGGTAGGAACAGTCTTGAACAAAAAAAAATCAAATCAAATTGCACTCCATGAGAGTGTAATTTCTAACAGGGAATTAGTACAATCATTGTACAGTTTCTGTTCATTGCCAGATATATAAAAAAAGAATAACATAAGGTTAAAAGTGATTTCTGACACAGAAGTAAAGGAAGTTAATGAGTGCAAGATAAAGAAAAGGAGACAGAGTAATGAAGAAGAATTAATATAATTATGTCACAGTTGCAACATACTATATCTGGGTTAAATGGATTTGAATCCAGAAATCTAGAAAAGACAAATACTGAAGATCTATTCAGAATGAATTATGAAGAAGAATAAACCCCAGAATATTGGGAGATGAATTCTAATCACAATATAAGTCAAGAAAATATGGCTGAACTAAATCATGACTTAATAACAAATGATTTGGCTAAAGCTTTAAGGGACCCCTATACAGCTAATATATTGCTCTTTGAACAACATATATACATTAAACAAGACTTGAGCTTTATCAAGGGAATAGCAATCAAAAAAAAGTGATTGATATTATTAAACTTAAGTTAATTGAAGAAGTAAACACAAAAATTAAAATGAACAAGGAAATCAAGGCAGAAATTATGTCTGATCCCAGTACAGATTTGACTAGAAACTCAACTGGGAACATCTCACAAAATAGTGAAGAATAGGAATTAATAATGTTGCCCCATACGGATCTTAGGGATAATAGTATACAGTAAGTAAGGAAATAAGGTGGGACAACCAACCATTGTGGGAAAAGGGGGTGGAAATATGTTAGACAGAAATGGCATGGGTATTGGAGGGGTAGAGGAGGTAGAGGGGAACGTGGAAGCTATCTGGGTCACCTTGTTGATGCAGGTGGGTAAGAGAGTAAAGGTCAGAGTGGTATACAGACCACCAGCACTGGCAGAGGTCCTGGAAGAAAGTTTGGTGGCAAATCTCGAAGGACACTGTAGATTGGGAAAAGGAAGGGTAGTGATAATGGGGGACCTCAACATGCCAGAAACAGACTGGGGGACTATGATTCACCAGTGGCCAAAGAGCAGAGGCTGCTGGATGTCTTCCAGGATGCGTTTCTGACACAACAGGTTGGTGAGCCAATTAGGGAGGCCCAGACACTAGACGTGGTCCTGGAGGACCGTGATCAGATTTGGGGCCTAGAGGTGAGGGACCCGTTGGCAGGGAGTGATCACGCAACAGTCTGGTTCTTCCTGGACCTGTGGGGGAGGAAAGCCGAACAAGGATGATAGTAACCGACTTCAGGGGTGCAGACTTCAGGGAGATGGGAAGGATCCTTAAAGATTGACTGGACAGGATAAGGCCAGATATGGTGCTGACAGCAGATAGGAGATCATTAAGAGAGGAATACAGGAGGTAACCAGATTTTGTGCAAGGGAAAGGCGTAAGTTCAGTAAGGCCAGAAAACCCTGCTGGTGGACCTGGGAGGTACAGGAGGTGGTGGGGGAAAAGAAGGCAGCCTATAGGCACTTCAAGTGCTCAAGGAGTGAAAGGAATCAGGAGGAATATGAACTGACAGCCAAGAGAGTCACCAGGGTGGTGAGAGCAGCTAAGGCAAAAAAGGAGCAGTCCTTGGCCAGTGGGATCTGGAGGGGGGGACAAGGGGTTATTTAGATACATAGGGGAAAAAAGGAAAGTAAGGGGGCAGATCAGCAAGATAAGGATAGGGGATGGCTGGCACAGGAGGCGGGGGAACAGGCAGAAGTCCTAAATGAGTATTTTGCCTCAGTTTTTACCAGGGGGGATGGAGGAGCTATGTCTTGTGAGGGGAGTGGGGGAAAACCAGAGGAAGACGTGGGACTGGTAGTGACCAGGGGCCCTGATGGATCTGGGGAAAGTAGTGGCCACCACAGACAGGTTGGGGGCCAACAGTGCAGGATGAAAAGGGGCAGGATATGGAGGCTGAAATCCCAGTAGAGAGAGTAAAGGAATCCCTCAGGTCCCTTCAGACAGAGAAAGCACCTGGGCCAGATGAGCTACATCACAGGGTGCTGAGAGAACTGGCAGATCTCCTGGCAGTCCCTCTAGTGGAGCTTTTCAACATCTCTCTGAGGACTGGGTGGGTGCCCCAAGACTGGAGGGTTGCCCATGTTGTGCCAATCCACAAGGGAGGATCAAGAGAGGAGGCAGAAAATTACAGGCCCATTAGCTTGACATTGGTGGTTGGCAAGGTGATGGAGGGTACTGACAAGGAAAGGCTAGGTGGGTTACTGGAGCAAACTGGGCACTTGGATGATAGGCAGCATGGCTTTATCATGGGAAGATCATGCCAGACAAACCTTGTTGAGTTCTATGACTGGGTGATGAGGGCCCTGGACCAGGGTAGGTCAGTGGACGTCCTCTTTCTGGACTTTAGCAAGGCATTTGATTTGGTACCCTACAGTGGTCTGCTGGCAAAGCTGAAGGAAATGGCTGTAGGGAGACAGTTGTTAAGATGGATAGGAAATTGGCTCTCTGAGCGTACTCAGAAGGTGGTGGTTGGAGGGTTAGCCTCATTCCCAAGGTGGGTTACTAGTGAGGTTCCCCAGGGGTCAGTGCTGGGGCAACTCCTGTTCAACGCCTATGTCTGGGACATCAGGAGGGGGATCAGGAGTGAGATGAGTCTCTTTGCAGATGACTCAAAGTTGGGTGCAGTGGTGGATGAGGAGGATGGGAGGATGGCCTTGCAGGAGGACCTGGAGGCTCTGGAAAGGTGATCGGGAAATGGAAACTAAAATTCAATGTGTGGAAGTGCAAGGTTCTGCACCTGGAAGTCAGAAATCCAGGCCAGGGGTATACCCTGTGAGGTGACATGATTCAAGTCATGGAGGGTGAGAGGGACCTGGGGGTAGTGGTAGATGTCAAAATGAACAACTCAGAAACCTGTAGGAGGGCAGCAGCAAGGGCAAATAGGATGCTGGGATGCATCACCAGGGGGATTACCTCCAGAAAGGTGGAAGTGATCCTTCCACTGTACAACTGCTTGGTTAGGCCACACTTCGAGTATTGTGTACAGTTTTGGAGACCACATTTAAAAAGGGACATTACACTCCTAGAGAGGGTCCAAAGGAGGGAAACCAAAATGATCTGGGGACTGGGGGAGAGAACCTACAAGGAGAGGCTCAAGGAGCTTGACATGTACACCCTGGAAGAGAGGAGGGACAGGGGGGACTTGATAGAGGTCTTTAAGTACATGAAAGGGATCAATGAAGGAGGCCCAGTCAGGGTGCTCCAAAGGAAGGAGGATGGGGCAATGAGAGGTCATGGGTATAAACTGGAAGGGGCAGGCTCAGAGGGGAGAGGAGGAGGAGATGTTATTTCACTGAAAGGGTGGTGGAGCCATGGAATGCACTGCCCAGGGAGCTGGTAGAGGTGGAGACTGTGGATGGGTTTAAATGAGGATGGGACAGGTACAGGGGGAGAGTAAATCTGACCAGGCCCAGTACAGGTGGAACATCTGGGACTGGGGACAGTACAGCCCAAGGGGGAGGGGGACACACCAAAACTGACCCTCAGTGTGGGTGCTGAAAATCGAGCAGACTCGAGAGGCCATTACGCCTATTCTGCTGGCATTTTAGTATGTTTATATATTAGTAAAAAAGTATAAGGAAAGGGAACAGAATGGAAAGGTGAACATACAGTGTCGGGAAAACCAAAGTCAGGGTCTGGTATCAACATACTATGCAGGGATACCAAAAGTGAGAAAATTAAGAAGGAAACAGGTAAAAAAAGGAAGAGGATAAAAGTGGGGAAAAAGGAAAAGGAGGGAAACAAGAAAGTCTCCCAGAATAGAATTAGCAATGTAAAGAAAAATAACAATAATGAAAAGAAAAAGGAAGCAACAGAAATATACAAGGAACACCCTAAGAGGATGGAACAAAAGGTGAATTTAGGATCAAAACACAGGGCAAAACATTTAAATTAAATCCCAGATTGGATGAATCACTGGAAGAGGAACAAATGGGGATAGATTTGGGGGGCTAGGAGGGAATCGAGGATTCTCAGACCTTACATGATTTTAAAAAAAAAAAAAACAGAGTACAGATTATGTAATACCACTTCACATGGTAGGCATCCTCCCTGAAGAAACTCCTACCCACCACAGTAGTAGAAGGATAACCAAAATACAGTTTTCATCTAAATATTACAAGGCCAATACTGGAAGAGGAATGGGTTTTGGTGGCTTCCAACCAATTCTTTATCTTGAAGTCTATAGGAAATAACAGAGGAAAACTCTACTAGATTGGAATAACGAGTGATACAATTACAGCATTGGGATATCTATTTCTGGAACATTATAACAAGAAAAACACAGGGAGAGACCAATATATTAAACCACTTTCAATATTTGGAACAAATCATCTATAAAATGAAACAAAATATAATTTGAAGAACAAGATAGGAGAAATCCTGGAAACAACTTTAAAGATATCCAGGTTGGGAAGGACCTTCAATAGAGCCACAAGATGAGAAATAAGAGGTCAGATAACAGGAAGGGGAGGATGCTTACCAACAACTAATTACAAAAGGAAGAGAACTGGACCTTTTGGGTATCCACATATATGGGGAAGCCAATAAAGAAATGGAGTTCATACATATCAACAATTCTAAGGGGTTGGGTCATCTGATGGAAACAGCAAGCAGATATATGAAAACAAATGTAAGAGGGAAACATTGATTTCCTACTGAAGAAAAGCCTTCAGGAGTTGGCACAGAGGAAAAAAAAACTGCATTTTATCATGGAACATATCTGGATTGAAAAACAAACTAGGAGATGTGGAATTTATTAAATATTAAAAAAAATAATTTTATTAATATTCAAGAAACTTGGTCAAAGGGTGAAGTTAATATGGATAGTTACAAGAGCAACTATAAATCTGCTGTGCAAAAGAAGAAGTTTGGGGGATTATTAACACTGTGTAGATTAAATAAGACTTATTCAACAGAAAAAATATAATTTTAGAATGATAACATGCTGGTGGTGAAAATCTGTGGCAACAAGGAAACAATTATCTTAATTAATGTATACCTCCCTCCCTTGCTTCCTCTTATAAGCACAATGAGAGGGGTAAAATATTGAAGCAACTAGGACAATTCCTTGATGAAGATGTTTTGGGTAATCCATTGAATAAATATATTATTTTGGGAGATTTTAATGCAAGGGTGGGACTTAATACTATTTCTAAGGATGTAACTGTGTCATCACCTAATCCCACAACTAATTATTTGAATAGTATTAGAAAGTCAATGGATGGAACTATTAATGATCAGGGTAAAGCATTATGTGAGATGTTCACTGTTAGAAATTTCACATTCTTGAATGGTCAAACAAACTGGGACAAAGAAGGAGGTAGGCATACGTTTATAGGGGCAAGAGATGCTTCCATCATAGATTTGTTTGGGTGAGCTTGAGCCCGACTATTAATTGTCTAAACTTGTTTGAGGGTGACAGAGTGGAGAGCGAGCATCTACCACTGGAACTCAGAATTAATTTGGGACATCTATCAAACAAACCTAAGGCAAACAAAAAAATAAAAAATTAAAAACATAAGTAAACAAATAAAAGGTATACAGTGGAAATGAATAAACAGTAAGAGATTCCTTGAAGATGTGATGGATAGAGGGATAATACAAAAAAAGGAAGACTTTCTGACTATAGAATAATATAAACACATGGATGAAAACAGTGTAATAACTCAATTAGCTAACCTAGTAGAAACTGAAATAAGGATCTACGAAGGAGATGGAGCACAATGGTACAATTCTTGTTGCACAAAAGCTAAACAAAGACTTATTTACCAGTTTAGACTGGCTAAGAAATATCCCAGTAAATAAAATAGAAAAACTCTTAATAAACTTAGGAAGGAATACAATAAGCTAATCACCACTCAAAAGGACAAATATAGAATGGAAAATTGGAGAAAACTAGAAGAGGCCGTCTATAATAAGGGCAACAAAATGTTTTGGAATATAGTGGCAAAGGGATGTGATGAATATACGGACAATTTAGAAATGCATGTTGAACCTGAGAATTGGGTTAGACATTATAAAGTTATTTTTCAACCCGGAAGAACTAGATGAAAAAATGTCAGAATCAAAAACATGAATTCTGTTAGAAAATAAAATCGGCACGTGGGACATAGCAATATCAATACAAACATTTAAAAGACATAAGGCCCTGGGACCAGATAGTATTCCCATTGATGCTGTTATTAACCTAATGGACTATTGGATTCCTATCCTTCATAAACTTTTTGAACCTATTATAACATTTAGCAAAATCACTGACTCTTGGAGGGAAACAGTAATTATTCCACTAGTCAAGAAAGGCAACAAACAAGATCATGCATGCTATAGACTGATCAGTTTAATTGATACAAATCAAAAGGTGTTTATTCAGATATTGAACTGTTGTATTATAAAGTGGATTCAAGATAATAATAAAATAGATGAAGCACAGGCAGGTTTTATATATGAACACTCAATATTGGATCAGTGTTTTGTGCTGTCACATCTAATACATAAATACATGAAAATTAAAGAGTTAAAACTCTTTTGCCTGTTTATTGATCTCAAGGCAACTTTTGATAGCATTAGTAGAACACAATTATGGAATACATTGGAAGAAATTGGTCTAGAGAGGGCATTACTGGGCATTTTAAAAGCACTATATAAAGATTCTAAGGTACAGATAAGAAACAGTTCTGGTGGAGATAAAACCCAAAGATTCAAGGAAAATAGAGGAGCTAGACAGGGGTGTATTCTGTCCCCCATATTATTCAATGTAGTTCTAAACCAAATTTTAATAAAGTTATATAATACAGAATATCATATGCCAAAAATTGGAAATAGACATTGTCCCTATTTAGCATTCGTGGATGATATAGTCATTGGCCCAGATATTCAGACTACGCCGGGACAGTGGCGCAAGCCTGGATGCAGTGCAACTGGGCTGCACCGGGGCCAGGACCAGGACCAGGACCAGGACCAGGTGATATTCAATGGTGATGCATCATGGCGCAGCACCGTTGAATATGGCAAGGTCGGCACACATACTGCGCCAGTGCAAGCCACAGAGAGGGAGCATGGGGATGCGCCAGCTCAAGTGCAGTTGTGCTAGGCACATCACCCATGATATTCAGCTGGGACATGCAAATGAGGCCATAATACATGCAAGTGACAAATGGGGACATTGTCATGTCATTATGGCGCCATTTGCATGCGCTGCACAGTGCGTCCCAGTGAAATGTGCCTGGCGCCCAGTCTAGCCACTGTTGTCAGGGATTTGGGCCCTGGTGGGCTATTGTAACCCCCCTTCCCTCTCATATGCCCGATCAATGGCTGTTGTACAATTACATTTTAACCTGGTGGTCTAGTGGTCCTCGCCCCATATGCCCAATTGCAGATGTCTGAAATATTTATATCTAACCTGGTGGTCTAGTGGTTCCCTCCCCGCATGCCTGATCGTGGGCTTCTGAAATATTAATTTCTAACCTGGTGGTCTAGTGGTTCCCTTCCCACATGCCCGATCATGGGCTCTTGTACAATTACATTTTAAACTGGTGGTCTAGTGGTCTCCGCCCCGTATGCCCGATCGCGGACTGTTGTAATGTTAAATAATAGCCTGGTGGTCCAGTGGTACCCCCCTTCCCACCCATCCACCCACTGAGGACCCCCGGCCACCCAGCACCCCTCCCGTCATTGGCAGGCGGCAGCACCCGCCGCATACCACCCATCTGTCCACTCGAATGACTGTGTACAGTATGATGCTGACCTATTGTCCACTGTGGACCAATGGGCTTGAAGACCATACTGTACACACAGGACCAGATACGTTATTGATGGTCCTGTGGTACAGTATGATTCAGAGATCATTGGTCCACACTGTGGACCAATAGGGTGTACAGATCATACTGCACGCTGTCATTCAGCGGGGGGTGCCACCGCTGATGATGGGGGTGCTGGGTGGCCATGGTTCTCAGTGGGTGGTGGGAGGGGGCACTGTACCACCAGGCTATTATTTAACATTACAACAGCCCGCAGTTGGGCATACGGGAGGGGACCACTGGACCACCAGGCTATTATTTATCAATACAACAGCCCATGATCAGGCATATGGGGAAGGGACCACTGGATCACCAGGCTATTATTTATCGATACAACAGCCCACGACTGGACATACTGGGAGGGGACCACTAGACCACCAGGTTAGAAATTAATATTCCAGAAGCCCGTGATCGGGCATGCGAGGAGGGAACCACCAGACCACCAGGTGAAACTGTATTATTAGAACAGCCCGTGATCGGGCATATGGGGAGGTAGAGGGTCCACTGGACTACCAATGAGGGTTCAGGTGCTTGTGGATGGTGTTCCTGCTGTGCGGGTGGCCACCCACGGCTGGCAGCTGTTGTGTTGTGCCTTGCAATACAGCTGCCCACCTGTGGGTGGCCAACATTTGAGCCTTTTAATTTCGGCTCAACTTTGGGCACCAGTGTGCGACACATGTAGAGGCTGTGCCAGCATGTGCGCCAAACGTCCTGGGCTGAATACTGGGATGTGCCGCATATGCATGGGCATGACCCCGCATCTGCGCCGCATGCATTACCAATGCACTACAGCACATCGGGGGTTGCGCCGCACAACCTGCCCCTTTGAATATCATGCCAGGGTGCATTGGAGGGTTTTGCATGGTGCAACCCTGTTGCACCATGGCAATACCTTTGAATATCTGGGCTATTATCTCTACTAGCCAATTAGGGTTCTAAAGAATGCTAGTTGATTTATATCAAGAATGTACCAGGGCTTCTCTTAATATTAATGTGGAAAAAACTAAATTAATGGTATATGGAAAAAAATAGCACCAAAGGATGTGCTCTAAAAATAGAAAAGGCAAAGGTAGAACAGGTAAAGGAGTTTAGATATTTGGGGATAATAGTGACTAGTGAGCTTTCTTGGAATAGACAAATAAAGGACCCAGAGATAAAATAAAAAAAAAATTATTGCCTTCCCTGTTTAGCTTTGCACATAAACATGGAGGTAGTGCAGTTAAAGGCTTCTTAAAAGTAATAAATGCCAGCCAGCCCTGTGGCACTGTGGATTGAGGCACTGGACACCACACCTGGTGCCATGCTGGTGACCCAGGTTTGGGAATGAGCCAGGGCTGCTGGGGGTTGGCAGGGGGTTGGGAGGATTAAGCACCTGAAGGACTGCTCTCCTCTTTCCCAGGCAGGGGACTAATCATCCCACCCACTGGCTACCCTCTATCGGTAGCTGGAGAGAAGTATGGGTCGGGAGGCTCAGAAGCCGACATGCTTACGTCAGAGGGGAGGGAAGAAAATGGAAAATGACCGGGGCTCCATGGACCCATGATGGCCCGACTGCTCCGGCGAAGTCTGCCCCCCACCACCAGATTTGACGTACTGGGTGGTGGGGGACTGCTAGCACCCCTGCACCTGGCCCTGCCATGGAGGGGGAATCCATGGGGGAACTTTGGGGGGCAGACGAGCTGGAGAGCCAGAGGATGTATTTCCCTGGGGGGATCATAGCCCCATGGAGCCTGCGAGGAGGAGTACATACTGTAGTAATAAAAAAAAAAGCAATAAATGCCAAAATTAGATCACAAGTGTTGTATGGTATGTCGACCTGGTGGCACTAAGGATTAAGATGCTGGACAGCACACCTCACGCCATGCCAGTAACCCATGTTTGGGAATGAGCACGGGCTGCCATGGGTAGGCAGGGAAGGAGATGGATTGAGCATCCAATGGACTGCTCTCCATCTCTGGGGAGGGGGATACCAGTGGCTGGTGCACACCTAACCCGTAGCAGAGGCAGGGGGCTAGGCAACATGGTGCTGCAACAGCATGGGGTGGGAGCATGGCAGACACTTGACGTGGGTGGCATGGGAGCATGTGCGACCCCGTCATAGGCATCATTGCACACTGTGCACTTGCAAGGGGACACTGAACCAGAAAAAAGACAACAATGCGGTAGGATAAAGGAGGACACCTCGCAGGCCCCACTCCCAGCTAGCCATGGTGCCAGGCCACACTGGATCCAGTCTCCGGGGGTTGGGGAACCCTGCCGGCCCCGCTGGGGGGGCAAGCCCTGGGAGTAAGTGCCAGCGCTGGCTGGTGGGTGCCGGGGGATGGGGCTGGTGGTGCCCTCCAGATGGGGGCTGTACTGATGAAGAAAAAAAACCAAGTGTTGTATGGTGTTGAAATTTGGGGATTAAATTGTATCAACAAGGTGAAGAAAACACTTAACATATATTATAAACCTCTACTGGGATTTCCACAAGGTGCTTCTTCATCCTTGGTGAGAACTGATTTGGGACAGCTCCCCCTTAAATGCTTGACTCAAGAAAGAATCCTTTTTTACTGGTTAAAGGTCTATAGCATGCAGGATTCAACATTCTCATGGATTTTCCTTGAAGAATTAAAATATAAAGGTAATCAATTCACATTCCCTATAATTATGATAGTGGAAACATGGATAAAGCTGTATGGACTCCTACAGAGCATACCAGATGCTCTGAGAAGGCCATTTGGCCAAATCCAATTTACAGTCAAAATAGAATAAGGGATATTTTTCATCAGAAAGAACTGGGAAATTATTCTAAATATAAGGTTAGTAGGTGGATGGCCAAAAATAAATAAGAATTTAAATGGGAGAACTATCTTCAGATCATTAAACAGCCGATCAGTAGTAAAGATATTTACTATGTTTAGATTTGAATATTAAAAAAGTGAATGTTTGACATTACTATTTAACACAAAAGAACTGAGTTCCAGTGGTAGATATCGCTGCAGAAAGGGAGAAGACGATGTCCACTTATTGATTATTTATTCGTTATATAATAAACATAGAGAAAAACTATTAGGGGACATATTTGAACCACTTATTCAAAATACAGAGGAAATGATGGAGACACTTCTAAATTGTACGTCCCTTAAAACACTTGAAAGAATTGTGTCTTTCTTAAAAATTGTAGACATCCAAAAGTTGCAGATGGAAGAAAAAGACCAGGGCAAATCACTGGAAACTAATTAAGTGATAATGGTAATAATTGCACTATAATTTGCACATTCAACCCTAGGGGATTGGGTTCAGAATATGGAAGACGAATTTTTAAATATTTGATAGAAAATGACGTGTCTAATGTATAAATGTTTTATATCTATAATATTTTTGTATAAATGAAATTGTAATGATATAACTTGTCAAACAATAAAAAGAACTTGAAACTTGACTCAAGCAGTGGCTGGCCAAATCAAGCTCTCCACTTAGCCACTGGATGCTGGGGCCAGGCTGGGTGTGAAGTCCGAAATGCAGGCTTTGGGCTGAAAAGCTCTCCAGCAGTTACTCCTGCACTATGCTCACTCTGGAATTCAGTTTCCAACTCTCCCTTGGTGGGCAAAACAGCCGTATTTATCCTTTCCCCCAAGTCCCCCTCCTATTGGCAGCTGCATGCCCAGTTTTTCCAATCACCTCTCACCTTATCCCAGCATCCCGTTGTCTTCCGTAGTCCCATGGATGCTGCCATATTTATGTACATTTTACCCCCCATACTTTAATATTTAAGCCCATTCAGGGGCTAATGGTCATTTGTCCTGACTTCGGTAATCCAAAGGGAGCCAGGACACAGACTGTTTATTTCAGGGCACCCATATCTGTCCCTTGGAGCTCCTGTTTTCTCCCCCCCTCCAACATTTCACACCTTTCTCAGCTCTCTCAATAATGGAGCTGTAGCTCCTTTAAATTTTTAGTCCTTGATGGCCGCACATGTGCAGTGGAATTGTGGTCTCCATCTTGTTTATTTACTTTCATGGTGATCCAGCTTTCTCACCCTCACCAGACCACCAAAATGCCCGCAAAGCACCTGGAGGCATGGAATTGGCCATCAGACCTTGGCCCCACTCAAGACATGGGCCGAGGTCACAGAACCAGAGTGGCAGCAGCCACAGATAACCAGTGGGGTGACAAGGCTTGAACCCCACCACTGCCACTGAGGGACACCAGTGAAAGAACGTTGGGGTCCATAGCTCTTTTCAGGTAAGCCTATGGGGGGGGGGGGCTTACATTTCAATTTACTTTGATAAATATTTTATATTCCGTAGTTTTTTAAATTTTCACACCACTGAATCACATGATGTCAGCGCATAAAAGCACATGCACTGGTGTCCTACTTCTGATTCAGATGCCAGGTTTCTCTCTGTTCTGCTGGAAGCTTTTTGATCCTGCCATGCTGAATGTCTTTAAAATAGCCTTATTATAGCATCTCAACTAGCGTTTGTATTTCTGACTACCAGCTTTGATTTTAGACGCAACTATCAGTTGACTGCTTCCAGTTTTTATGGTTCAGCCTTTTTGCTTACCTTCAGCCTGATACCTGTTGAGCATTTATTTGCATCAGGTGTGTTGCAGCCATGCTTTGTAATTAATTTAAAGTGATTCACCAGCCTCAGCCATTGCACCCAATATATGGGTGCCTTACCTCAGGGGAATTCCTTCTATCTCGAGGTTCATAAATGTTGATATATTTTAATTGTAAAAATGCCCATAATTTAGTTACACTGGGTCCCAGAGGACTTCCCAGTCTGAAGAGATGCCCATGCTCCACCTCTGCACTCAGCAAAGTTATGATGTGATGCTAGGGAGAGCGTGGGGGCACGCTCCATTAAAATGAATGAGCGACAGCTTTCTGAGTGTTTTTTTATATTATCATGGTCAGTTTGTGATGAAACATGGGCACTGGTAGACTAACAAGGGCCTTGTTAGTCGACCAGTGCCCACATTTCATCAGAAATTGACCATTATAATATAAAAAAAACACTCAGAAAGCTGCCGTCCATTCACTATAATGGAGCATGCCCCCACGCTCTCCCTAGCATCACATCATAACTTTGATGAGCGCAGGGGTGGAGTGTGGGTGGCTCTTCAGATTGGGAAGTCCTCTGGAACCCAGTGTAACTAAATTATGAGTGTTTTTACAATTAAAATATATCAGCATTTATGGACATCTGGAGATAGAAAGAATTCTGCTGAGGTAAGGCACCCATATATCGGGTGCAAATGAGAAATTATATAACTTGGTGAATCTCTGTATACACTGTGCTGCTTTCAATGAAGGTATCTCTCAGCATTTAAATTATTAGTTTATGCTTCTTGTCAGAGGCTGCAAAACATTTTTTCTTTATTTAATTTTAAGTGAAGTACTTTTATTAGACTATGGTCTCAATTTAACTGAATAATTTATCAGTTTCTTCTTCTTCAAACTACCCACTTCTGATTTAAACTATGATATAATTCAGGCAGGGTTTTAATAGATTATTATGAGTCACTCACTCTGTAGAATCTGTTAATTTTTATTATTGCTCTTATTGCATTCATTAAATCCATTTAGATGGAGTATAATGGCAGTTTAGTGTCGAGGGGTGCAACTCATGATTTTATTGTATAGTATACTCTCTTGTTTTATTTTTTTGGTATAGATAATTTTCTGGAAACTCAGTGGCTACTGGAGGGCCAGTTTGTTGGTGAAGAGTCCTGAGGGTTTTTATCTCTGCTGATCTAAGTAATCAAAACAGACCCTATAACTTTATGCTTTGGGTCCCGGGATTTATCTGGTACTACGATTATATGACCCCTTGTACTCACACCATATTTGCTGGGCTCCTGATTTTTGAAAGCAAGCTGGAATTTTTGGAGTGTTCTGGATGCAAGTATCCAATTTCTATTTCTAGAGCCTTTTCTACTGAATGAACTGAACTTGGTTTTGTGTTCTTTGTTTAAAATGGAGTGTCTCTTTTCTAAAACTGTGGCAGTGTCCTGTATTAACGAAAGGGAGAAAGAGAAGAAGAATTAGCTGGTGTCTGAAATGCTTGGTCTATTCTTCTATTGTTTTTCTCTGATAAATATGATTGGGTATCAGATAAAATACTTTTAAATTGATTGTTGTAATTAGTGAAGACCAGCTTATAAAAATTCAGTTAATATATTTGAAAACACCTTTTGATTTAGATATTTTACCAGTATTAACTAAACTTCAACATAAGTACAAGGCTGTTTCTGAAAATTGAAATATTTAGTCTTGATATATATATTTTTTCTATATACATTTTATTCTCCTTGTGTCTCCGGCTGCCACTTTCTGACCGATCCCCCAGCCCCATTACCCAGGAATCAACTGGTCTTACCTTCCTGCCCAGTCTGGGTGCAGAGCCTGAGAAAGGTCGGGTTGTCATCCTGCAGCTGGAGGGTTTTTCCACTAGTTTTCTACCATTCCCTGCTGGGGTGCACACAGCCCAATGGCATGCGTAGAGGCACATGCTCGTCTATGGAAGTCCCGCAGCACCCTTCCTTCTGCTGGTATCCCAGACCCACATTGCCCTCTGGCCTCCACTTGGGGGCAGTCAATTGGCGGGAGTGCAAGTCCTCCCTCTCCAGGAGAGGACAGCTGTCCTCCAGGTGCTTGATCCTCTCCCTCCTGTGCCAACCCCTGGTGGCCCATGCTTGTTCCCAAACACGGGTCACCAGCGTGGTGCGAGCTGTGGCATCCAGTGCCTCAACCCTCCATGCCACTGGGCCGCAGTCTTGATATTTTTAATAACCTTCTCAGGGACTAGGACTTGTTTTTTTCAACTACTAGTAGGGTTTTCTAGTATAACGCTTGTATTTGTATGTGCCATGTGCTTTAGATTTTATATACACTGATATGTTTCAGGAACCAGCCTGCTTTGCTGTTTTGTCTAGTACTTTAGCATTTTACACAATTAGTATTGTGTAGTTCTATAGGATATTACATTAGTGAGCTTCATCCAATGACTCACTTCTTGTAGGCGGCTATCAGCCTCTCCCAGTATTGCTACTAAACCCCAAGTTCTTTTAGGTTAGTGTAACTATTTATTACTAATTGTCAGTATTCATATCTAGGCATTATTGACAGTCCATAGCAGTCATTAGGGGTCATTACTAATAGAAAGGACCCTTGTTCTACTTGTACTGCTGTAAGATGATCTTGACTAGGAGTCAATTAAATGCTCAGATGACCTCTGCTATGAACAAATCTATGAAAAATGAAAGTGAATTTCTTGCTGTAAAGGAAATAGATGAGCAAATGATGTTGAACCTTTCTTTCAGACAGAGTAACCATCAGTTGGAAAACAAACCCCAATAAAAATTAAAAACAGCAAAAAAAAAAAAAAAAGCCCATTAGTTACAATGCCAGCAAAGAATGGCTTGTTACAATTGAAAATTACAGATCACTTTGCCCCCCCCCCAAAAAAAAATTAGCAGTACAAGTAATAACTTGATTAGAGAGCCTGAGGACCCACATGATGTACTACATTTAACATCTACCCATAAATTGCTTCTCCCATAGGAGAGATATCTAAAGTAAATACGCCATCAGCAAATCATGAGGGATAGTCTCAGGTTTCCACACAGGGCATCTCATTAAAATATTTAAACCTAAGTCAAAATACATGCAAGGGGTCCCTGCCTCAGACAGTGCTGAACCCCTCTGATAAAAACAGCAGAAATATATTCCAGGATAGTGCAGGAGACAGCATCTGGCTTTTACCAAATTTCCTTAATGAGCATACTTTGGCTGACAAAAACATCCCCCGTTTGGAAGAGAAAAATCATATTACTTTATCTGAGTTTATTGTTATCATTAACAGAGTTTTAGATAAAAAGGGTGAGCTAATAATCTCTGGAGTGTTGCCCACTAGAGGGAGGAATGCCTACAAAAATAAATCAGTTCAGAGCCTAAATATGTGGCAGGCCATACATGTTATGAAAGAGGACTGAGGTTTATGGATAATCATATAACTTTTTCCAATAGAGATTGTTTCCAAAATGATGGACTGCATTTAAACAAATTTGTCACTAGATTACTGGGAAAAAAGATAAATAAAGTCTTAGCATTTCCTTTAAACTGGAAAATGGGGAGGGTGGGAACACAATAGGTTCTGATATCATATGTCAGCCTAATATTGTAGAAGGAACAAATCAATCAAATCACAGAGTTTCCCATCCTAGTAAAAAAGCTCCATCATATCCAGTATGGAATGGCTTATTGACTAATGCCAATAAATTAGATGAATTTAAACTTAGGCTGTATGACCAAGACATTCATCTGGCTCTAGTCACAGAAACATGGGGTGCTGATAGTGACAACTGGGACAAAGATATACCGGGCTATAAAACCTTCATTAAAAATAGGAAGTTTAGAAAAGGTGGGGGTGTGGCCATCTATATACATGACACCATAGAATGCAAGGAGATGACTGAAGATGTAGAAGGCATTGAAGTAATATGGATTAAAATATATCCTTGGAACAGTGCCACAATAAAATTGGGCTTAGTATATAGACCTCCCTCTACATTATTAGAAAGTGATAATAAGTTCATGGAGCACATTAGTAATCTTAACCCATCTGACAACATAGTCATTATGGGGGACTTTAATTTATCCTGCATAAACTGGATAACACAAAATGGGATTAGTAAAATCGAACAAACATACCTGGATACATTTGCACAAATAGGGCTTGAACAAATGGTATTATGTCCAGCCAGGAACGATAACATATTATACATCATGCTAACTAACGTGGGCAATGGTATCACTGATGTTCAGGCTTCAATGCCCCTGGGAAATAGTGATCACCTTTGTGTAAACTTTAGGATGTAACGACAATCAGGACAACCAGGAATGGGAGTTACAGAAAAACTTAATTTTAAAAAGGCTAACTTTACATTCCTAAAAAAACAAATAGCAAAATGGGATTGGGAAGAAGACTTTACTAACAGATCTGTTGAGTGGAAAAGGGATTTATTGACCTCAAAGATTAAAAAAGTGATTCAGAACTATATAGCTACCTCAAAAAAGTATACTACAAAAAGAATACTACTGAGTTGGATGCAACCCTCTATAAAGAAACTCATAAACAAAAGGAGTAGAATGTTTAAAAACATTAAAAAAGGCAACCAACATCTATTACCAGCTTACCGAATATTGACAAAAAAAAAATCAAATTTAAAATAAAACATGCAAAATCTGACCAGGAAATATTTATGGCAACAAAAGTTAAAGACAATAAAAAACTGTTTTTCTTCCATATCAATAGTATAAGGGAAAATTCAAATGTAGTCAGACCATTTGCTAGAAATACGGGAGAACCTACCAATAACAAGGAAACAGCTGATATCCAGAATAAATATTTTTCCTCAGTATTCAATAAATCTGATCTGACTATGCTGAAGTATGTGCAACTATCCATACCTGGGACAGTAAAGATTAATCAACTAGAAGTCCTTAAAAGGCTAAAATCAATGGATATTAATAAATCTCTAAAATCTTGGAAGGGATTATAAAGGACTAAATCCAAGAGCATTTATCAACTATAGGGGCAATAGACACATACCAGCATGGGTTCACCAAGAATAGATCATGTTTGACTAATCTACTAGGCTTTTATGAAAAAAGTAAATAAAGAGATTGACAACAAAAACCAAGTTGATATAATATTCTTGGACTTTGCAAAAGCTTTCGATAAGCTACCTCACTTAGAATTAGCTAACTCATTAAGAAATCTTAAATTATGTTCCAGTATTACAAATTGGATTGTAAATTGGTCAACGGGGAGACAACAGAGGGTAGTGGTAAATGTTTTTTTTTTCTGATTGGGCTGGAGTTACAAGCGGCATTCCTCAGGGATCGGTGTTGGGGCTGGTCCTGTTTAATATGTACATTTCTTCATTGAAAGTAGATTTACCAAACATGTGGTTTTCAAAATTTTCAAATGATTGTCGACTGGGAACAGTGGTCAATACTCTTGAAAGTAGTACAACCTTACAGGAAGCCCTGTACTATGTCTATGCCTGGACAACACATAGTAGATTGGAACTTAACATTAATAAATGTAAAGTTATGCATTTGGGACCCAAAAATAGACAATGTGACCACACCCTTAATAACAAAATACTAACTGTAACCACAAGGGAAAGGGATTTGGGGGCAACTATAAGTGATGATCTCAAATTTAATATGCATTGTAGAAACCAGGTAAGAAAGACAAATCAGATGCTAAATTGTATTACTAAACACATTTCTAGTAGGACTAAGGATGTATTACTTCCACTCTATTTAGCACTGGTTAGGTCACAGTTGAAATACTGTGTGCAAATATGATCTCCTTTTAAAAAGGAAGACATAAACAAGGTTGAAGCAGTCCAACATCACTTTACTAGACTTGTAACTGGCTTAAAACAGATACCACATGCTCAAAGATTGAAAATACTCAATTTGTACTCACTGTAATACAGGAGAATAAGAGGGGACATGTGTATGTTGTACAGGGTAATAGGACAAGATAACTACATGTCAGAACTTGGTATAAAGTTTAACCAAGATAGAGCTAGTGGTAGAAGACATTCCTTGCAGTTGTGCTCCAACAAATGGAATAACCTATCTAGGAAGCATTGGTACAGCCAAAGGATTATTACTTAATGGAACTACCTCCCCGAGGATGCAATAGCCAGTAAAAATATTGATGTCTTTAAAACTAGACTGGACAATGCAATGAGTGATGATATGAAATTTGGGTAATATAAATAAATCCATCTGGCAAGCATTAAAGACGTAAGTCTACAAAGCTTGATCTTACCTATGATACCTATGATCTGACGTCGCTACTGACCTTCAGATAACATTAATGGCTTAAAAACACTTAATCAACTCACTCTCAAGGAAGAAACTAAGGGAGAGGGATTGCCATCTCTGAAAGTCCCTGATAACCAAGATCTTAATGATTTCAAGCCAAACAAAGATAACTCAAAAAGTAAGGACTTATCTATTTCAATTTCTTCTGAAGGGAGAGTCAAACCCCTATCATATTTTCCAACACACCTATGTCCAGACATTATTAACCAAATGAGTAACCCTTACATAGCCAATTTGATGATTATGGAACAGTTAATGTTTATTTGTAGAGAAAAGGACACTATTATTGAGGATCTGGCAATTAATGGAGCAATAATGGACGACATTATGAGAATGTTTTATAATCTTAATCCCCCAGGAGAAACTTCATCCATTGAAAATTGGGATAATCTGAAAGGGAATATCTCTGCTGCCAAAAGATTTGATTTTAGTTCAGTCTCATTTCAGGATATTAATCCTTTGACGGACCTTCCTAAAACTAAAAAACAAAGCGACGACAAGGAGGGAAACAAAAGAAAAAATTAAAATAATAACATTTATAATAATAATAAGAACAAAAATAAAAAGTCTGAAGTAACAGAAAATAAAAAGGAAAAAAGTGGCTCCACTATGAGGGAACCATTTCCTGCTCCTAATGTCAGTTTCCCATTGTAAATCCAAATTAACTAAGGATCTGACATATGCCGCAGCCCCTGAGCAAGTAGAAAAGGCTGAGGTGTCTGATGCCACCCTGACACAAACTACAAAATCCCTGGGACTAGCTCCTCAAACAAGTAAACCCGATGTAAAACATAAGGAATATAATAAGAGCTGGGAAAATAATTTAGTATCTGATATAGAACCTGGGCCTCTAACTCTGGGATAACCAAGAACTCTGGATGGGGATATTTTGCCAGATGAAAACTCTCAGAGAGGGGTTTTACCTAAGTCAGATACAACTTATTGGAAGCAGGGGATCCTGAGACTATATTTATTTATTATTTATTTATTTAACTTTTGTTCACCAGGTAAGTAAAATGAGCCAAAAGCCCTTTTTCATGAATGACCCAGGGCCATGTTTACAAACAGCCAAGATGTTAATAAAATACTAAAATACATACATGCAATATGCAGGATAAATGCAGTTACAACAAACATATTTATTTATTTATTTAAAAGTTTTACCAGGAAGGTATACTGAGCGGTATGACGCTCGATTACAGATGCGTCCTGGGCATGGAGAAGTGGAGAACAGCAATACACATAAAGATACATGATGAGAGACACATTGTCAAGCGAATGCACAGTGTTCAAGATACCACCTGACTCTTTTCAGGGGAAGTGAGTTAAGTACAAACCAAAGAGTTAGAGATAGCACTGTGACTAAGTGCAGCAGCATAGGAACTTAGTTAACAATATAAACAATCAAGCATTCATACATTTATTCGATGACTGGAAGCAAAAAGGCATTTTGGCAGCCCTATGGGGCTAGGTGCATGATCAGGCAGTGACGAAATGCTTGAGGAGAAGGTTGAGCTGCTGAGTGGAGGTTGAGTGCCTAATCACTACTGGGAGGGAGTTCCATATTTTAGGCATACAGTACTTGAAGGCATGCCATCCTTTGGTGGAGGACATGTGTGGGAGGGAGAGAAGCTGAGAGTCGGTGTTCCGGAGGAAGTAGGCAGTGGGAGGTTGGACTATTAGGGTAGCTGCAAGGTAAGGAGGAAGGAACTGGGTCCAGAATTTAGCTGTTATCCTAGCACAGTGTGCCATTCTCCGATCCTGTAGTGAGGGTAGATCTAAAGACCTGCAGTGGTCGCAGTGGTGGGTTGAGGGTGGGCAGTCCAGGGCAAAACGGCAGAAAGAATGGAAGAGAGGGTCAAGCCCGGCCAGGGAGGACTTGTGAGCCATGCTATACACTCTGTCACCATAGTCAAAAAGCGGGAGTATCATTTTTTGAACAATTGCTTTGCGGGTTGGCAGGGGTATACAACCTCTGTTCCGGTATAGGGTGCCCAATTTGGGGCGAAGGTTTTTATAGATCGCATCAATGTGGACTGAGAAGTCAAGGTGCTGATCAAGCCAGACCCTAAGATATCTGAATGAGCTGCAGGCCTCCAAAAGGGTCCCGTCTAAGGTGTGGAAAGTAGGGGGTTGTAAGTAGCCGGGACAGCCTTTGCCAGGGGTTGAAATTAACATACCCAGCCTGTTCCAAATGCAGGTAGGAACAGGCTAGTGCTAGTAGTTTTATTTTTTGACTGCACCATAGTGCATGTGCTGTTATTTTGTGCTTTAGGCTGCAATTCCAAGAGGTGCCACTAGGGGCGCAGCACTGATTGTGCAGGCAGACTTTTTTTGGACGAGATGATGTAATCGCGATTACATACGCGCTACTCTGAAGATGACTCGGGAGTGAGCAGGCATCTTATAGAGAGCCTGTCTCCCGAACAGCAGGAGCAATGCAAGCCGGAGCCTGGAGGTCGGAGGAATGCCACAAAGGAGGAGGCAGAACACCGGCAGCAGGACTTAGAATGCCGCATTAAAATAATCTGGGCTGGCTGGGATGCTTTTGGTGATTGGGTAGAAGGGTTTGGGGGTGGGCATGGACACTGCACTGGGGCAGGGCAGGCACGCTGCAGCATCAGACAGGGAGTTGTTGTACCAATGGGGCAGGGGGGTTGGACAGTCACTCGGGGAGCTGCTCTGGCAACAAATCTGACTTGACTGGCATCTGGCATACTATGTTAACTATACTGCACCATGTGTGTGTCTTTCTGTCATGTATGTGGTACAATAAGGTTCACATAGGCATGCACATCCATTGTAACTACGCAGTTGTGATAAGACTTTCATAGAGTGCAGTCGCTAGGCAGGAAGCTCTGTGAAGGAACTGGAATTTTTTTTCTGGACCAACAAAAAAGCATTCTTAGCTGTTTGTTGGCAGGAAGAGGTGTTTAGCAAGGAAAAAGTTGCAATTAAAGGGAGAATATACTTGTATCTGGAGATTCAGTCAGTGAGAGAACCAAAGTAAATTGGGGCTTCACCACCCCACCCCCTGACCCCCAAGCAAGGGAAGGGATTTTCAGTCCTGTGGTTTAATTAATCAGAGAGCAGTACCACAGTTGCCTTTGTTGAATATATTAATATCTAAAGGTAAAGAAACTAAGGAGAATTTATCTGCCTCAGATTATCTGTACTAGTGAAATTTGTTGTTAGCTTTTACCACAACCTTGCCACATTTTGATCCCTGATTTTATTTTTTTTTTGTGGAACAAAAATACTTTGATGGACCTAGTGTTTCTTTGCTTTTGTTTGTGGGGTCAGTTAATACATTAGCAGCAAGAGCTGCAGCAGTCAAATCCCTCAGTGTGTGTGTGTGGGGGGGTGTCAGTCAGTCAATCCCAGGCCAGCAGACACTTAAAAAAAGCAATTAATCAAAGCACTGTTGTCTCCAGCCCAGCAGCAGTACCAGTCCAGTTTCTTGTTTGTCTAGATGTGTGTGTGTGGGGAGAAAGCCTGGAAATCATAAACAAATTAAAAAAAAAAATACTTGTATGTGATAGAAAAATAACCAATTTAAGCAAAGACCGCCTTTCAGAGTCAGACTTCCTGCAGCCCAAGCAGTTGTTTATTTTCCAATCTAATCTAAAGAAAGGGTCTGCCTGTTGAGGTAGCAAGCAAGCAAACCAATACTGTGGGGTTCTCTGAGCCTACCTAGCCTAGTCAGTAGTGATGATAGCCACGTTCTGAATTTATTCCAATCTCCAATCATTTATTTTTGTGTAAAAAGAACAACAAAAAACAACCTGGCATTAACTTCAAGTGGGTGTTTCAGTCTGTGTAAAAGTTCTTTAAATATATATTAACAGGAGCTCCGAGCACAGCTGTAGCAGAGGTGTAGGTCTGGTCAGTCAGTGATCAGCTGAGTCCTATATAACACTTGATTAAAGCACTGACTCTTCCAACCTCCAATTCAGTCCAGTCCTCCGCCAGTAACCGTCCAGTAAAGTTATTCTGTGACTAAATAGCTGAGGAGGGGAAAAAAGCCTGGAAATCATTAAACAAATACAAGTCGGTGTGTGTGTGTTATAAATAAATCATTTAAGCAAAGGTAGTGTGAGATTGCAGTTTGCTCACAGCCAGCCAGCCTAGGCAAAGGGCAGTTTTGATTCGATGTTACTTTTTTCCCAATCTTATATAAAGTAAGGGTCTGCTCTGCTCTGCTGCTTGTTTTCCCCAGTTCCCAATCCCACCACAACCTTGCCACATTCTGAGACTACCTGAATTGATGAACCTGTTCTGGTCTGGACCCACAGTCATTTAACCTGAGTTGTGTGTGTGTCTGCGTGAGTTACACCATCCGTCAGTCTCTCCAGCGTCTGTCAGAAACAAAGTAAAATAACTATCTGTGTGTGTGCAGTAGCAGTAATATACTGCATATGGAAACACTGATTTTGACAGCAGATAGGACTACCTGGCTAAGGCTTACCTAGTCTACTGTATGTGTGTACTGTACTATTGTGTATGTCTAGTGTCTCTGTGTCTGTCTTAAATTGTTTATGTTATAACCTAACCATTGTCCTGACCAGTCTCCTCTCTCTGTCTGTAGCTTGAGTGTAAAGTTACAATTTTTTTTTTGTGGGAGACACTGACAGAAATAAATATACAGTAACAGTACATTACTACTACTGGTCACAGTGCCACCACTGCACTGGCTACCTAACCTGGCCCTGGTTCAGCCTAAGAAAGAGCCTTGTTGTGTTGTGGACTAAGGTCAGGACAGACTTCCTGTATTCTAAGGAATTTACCTTCTACCATAATTGTTGCAGAGTAGAATCTCTACTGTGCAGTGAGTGTGAGTGTGAGCATCCCTTGTGCTTTGTGTGCTACCTAGAGTACCATCCTGTCCACTACCTATGCCAGCCTAGTCTAACTGGGATTGGATACTACTCATTTTGTGATAAAACTTAAAAAATCCTGCCTGATCCAGCTAAACCTTGTAGACTTAGGCCCAGATATTCAAAAGGGTTGCGCCATGCGCAACAGAAATGTGCCAGCGCAAGTCCGAAAATGTGCCATTGTGCGAAATTCGGCAGGAGGCAGCTGCACCCCCCCAAATCGCAGTGCGCAAGAGTGCAATAGTAATGAATGCATGTGCAACTGAAGGGGGAGGAACCATGAATAAATGGCGCAGTGCGATATTCAACAGCATGTGCCATGTGCAATAGGGGAGCAAACGGAAGTTGCTCGATAGCGGAAATGATCCAAAATAAAAATGAACAAGAGAGAGGCACAAGAACGCTACAGGGAAGCCAGAGGTGGGAGCGAGGTGACAGCAACTTGGCAGAGGGTAGCAGTGAGAAGGACTGGGCAGGACCAGGACAGAGCACACCTGGAAAATACCAGGAACAGGACAGGAGTGGGGAGCCTGTGCCACTGTGCAGGAGTCAGAGGGAAGTGCCACAGTGGACTGAGGGCAGTGACAGTGGGTAGGACAGCCAAACACTGGAGATGTTCCCGGTGTAGGGGGAGTAGCATAAAGGACAGTGGGGGGAATGGGGATACAGCTGTCGGGTGGGGGGAACTCAAGCCAGGGACATGGCCAGTGCCACCATTCAGATGGAGGCAGTAATGAGGGGTGTGAGAAGGCAGGCAGCAGGGCGGCGCGGCCGTGGAAGGGCCCGTTGGTGGTATTCCCCCAACAGGCAGTACCGAGCCCGCACCAGCTTCGAGCACTACAGTGACACCGAGATAGTGGGCTGGTACCACCTGAACCAGGTGATCCTGAGGCAGCTCTGTGAGCTGTGCAGTGATTAGATGCAGGCACCCACACGACGGAGCCATGCTCTGCCAGTGGAGACATAGGTGACAGCTGTCATGTGCCTGCTCACCACGGGTACCTTCTAGAGACCAACAGGGGACACAACAGGCATAACTCAGTCGACTGCATCACGCCTACTCACACAATTCCTCAGCACACTGCTGCCACATGCTGCGGAGTACATCCATTTCCCCAGCACACAGGTGGAGCACACAGCACACATACAAGAGTTCCACAGGGTAGCATGTATGCCTGGCATGCTTGGGGCCATTGACTGCACCCAAGTGGCCATCCACATGCCACCTGGCATGGAATGTCCTGCATACATTAATCGGAAGGGCTATGCAAGCATCAACTGCCAGGTGGTGTGTGATGCTGGGGGGCACATAACCAATGTTTGTGCCATGCACCCTGGGGGGAGCACATGATGCCTTCATCTAACACCAGTCTGCACTGTGCCACACGTTCAAGAGTGGGGACATCCCCACTGGCCACCTAGTGGGTGATTATGCAAATCACGCAGAAAGATATGGATCTTGGGAAGGGCATAGACAGAGGTGACATGGGTACTGGCCTAGATGGCCCATGGCAGGGCGATGCTGATCACCAAACTAATGTCCACCCTCTACACACAGGTGACAGTGGATATCCACTCTGTTCCTGGCTGATCACACCATACCGGCGGCCCGCGACCCCATCGCAGCAACAGTACAATGAGGCATATGCCACCACATGCAATGTCATAGAGTGGGTGTTCGGGATACTGAAGGCACATTTCCGTTGCCTGGACACGTCTGGCGGTGCCCTACAGTACAGACCCTCAAAGGCCTGCAGGCTATTTCTAGCCTGTTGCATCCTGCACAACATGGCCAATGACTGTGGGATAGCTGTAGAGGTTGAAGAGGGGGACAGCGTCGGGGACGATGAGGACTCTGGTGCAGATGGTGATGGGCAGCCCCCCCTTGGTTGAAGGGATCCCCGACTGATCCAGATGTCACAGCTGCACCGGGACACTATCACAGAGGAGCACTTCAACCAATACAGGTAAGTCATGGGCCATGTGCAATCACCAATTGCAAGTGCACAACCTACAAACATGCATGGACAAACCACAGGGGCGCATGTCGTAAAGGGAATTTGCTGAGCATGGAA
Organism: Neoceratodus forsteri; assembly: GCA_016271365.2. Classification (NCBI taxonomy): domain Eukaryota; kingdom Metazoa; phylum Chordata; order Ceratodontiformes; family Ceratodontidae; genus Neoceratodus; species Neoceratodus forsteri. The sequence continues at coordinate 272,917,038 of CM057454.1, forward strand.
CTGCACACACCGTCAGGGATGGGCAAGGCCTAACGTGGCACGCGGTCATGCACACACACACACACACACACACACACACACACACACCATAAGACATGCACATAGGGTAGGAGGCACGCCAACCCTAACTGCCACCCCTAGCCACACACACGTCCACAGACCACCACGCCCAGTGACTGTCATTGTGCGTGTCTCAGACGCTGGGCACTACTGCACAGTGGTGGACAGCGCAACGCAGGCATCATCATGCACACACCACAGTGGCCTTCAGCCAGGAGGGTGTGCACATGGAACCTGTGTGTGTGCAGGGCCGGGTACCCCACCCATGCATTGCACGTTGAACAACACACCACACACAGGGCAGCATCAGACAGTAGCCATGGAGGGAGACAGGTCAGTCATGTGGCACAGTGCCACAGCCACCACGGATGCATGGGGAGCCCCACTGAGACCTGCCAGCTGTGACAGGCTGACCATTGGCCTCATGGGGTGGCACCGACGGTCTCCCAGGGGTGTCTCTGTGGAAACATGACCATTCTCGAGCAGGGGTCTGCAGCTCACCAAACATGCCTGCAGCAGGCGTGCTCGGGATGCCCACAGCTGAACCCGGTGTCGACAAGGAGGGTGTCGTAAGATGCCGGGAATGGAGGTGGACATGGCACTGCGCAGTGTCTGCAAGGCATGGGCAAATAACTGTGTGCCCATTGTGGCCATGACAGCTCTGAATGCCTGTGTCTGCCTGTCAATGGTGGCGGTCACTTCCTCCCACAGCCAGTCCATCCCTGCCAGGAGCAGACCGGTGTCCCTGCTGCACCACTCCTCTGCCTGGCGCAGGACCACACTGAGTGCATCCACTGCCATCACAAGCCGCAACAGCTGATCCACTGATTCATGGAGCATGCAGGTGTGCTCATGTAAGAGGTCATCCGCCTGATTGGCATGCTGTCCTTCATGGTGTTCGCGGCCGTGCTGGGAAGCACCCCTTGAGGTTAGGGTGCTGCACACCAGGGCCATGCCTAGGCATGTCCAGAGGTGGTGCACTGACGCTGCCCCCCGACACTGTCCACCCATCACCATTGGCCATAAATGCTGACACTGCTCCTCCAGACACCACTCTCCAGGGCTCAACGGTGCCGCTGCAGCAGCTGCAACAGCCCCACTGTCCTAGATGCACACCAGTGCTGCCCCACTGGTGCAGACAGGCACAGGCTGAGACTGTGATGTCACGCAGGCCTCCACGGTGGCACTACCCACGGCTATGCTCGTGCTATAACCTGCTGTGTGGCCATCCTGAGGCCCACAAATATCACTGTCCATGATGTGAGCTCCATCATCATCAGTGACGGATCCGGCACCAGTCCAAGTCTCAGCATGCTGGCATCCATGGACGCTGTCATGCTGGGACACAGGCAGGGCCTCCTCTGCACCTGCTCCACCAACATCAGTCCAGAAAGCCAGGAGGGCCAACTGTTATTCTGACCCTCAGACACCTGTAGAGGTGGATGGGCCCTCCTCTGTGTCCAGGGTGTTGCTCTCAGTGGACAAGCCCACCACCGCTGACCCATGTAGACGCTCAGGAGCTGTAAGGGAACACAGTAGCATTAATGTATCTGCCCTACCCTGTGGCATTCCCCCCCCACAGTGACAGATCAGGACCTACCATACAGTGACGGGCTACCACCCGTCTGGAAGCCATCACCTGGAACACCCTCAATGGCACAATGCCGCAAGCAACCCACTCTTCCTGTGGTGTCAGGCGTTGCACGCCAGCTGTCCCCCACCAGTCACAGCCCGTTCTGCCCTGATGGCAGCCACCTTATCTTTGATCCTCTTCCTGTCCGTGCCCACCTTCTTCTTGCACTCCTGCACCGACCGCTGGTGTCTGCCATGCTGGTTGACGGCATGTGCCACCTCACCCCATGCCACAGCACGGGCCTGTGTTGTTCCCCGCTGTCCGCTGAGCAGTGGTTCCTGGTCAAGGTAGGCCTCAAACAGGGCATCTGTTTTTGCCTTGGTAAAGTTTGGCTTCCTCTGTCTCACACATCTCTGTTCCTCCTCCTCCACCTCACGTTCGCTCATCATTGATCCTGTGGGAATGACAGGTGTTACCTCTAACTGTGCAGTCCCATGCATCTCCCACACACCACAGTCCACACTCCCAAACAGCATGCAACTCACCACAATAGACTGCAATACCAGACTATGGCCTCTGCAGCCCAATGTCGCATTTATATAGCGCAAAGCATGCAAATGAGGTGAGACTCAAATTTAAGTGGATGCTAATGCAGTATCTGCGCCATTGAATCGCTGATTAGCTGATTTGCATATGCCGGCTGAATATGGAGCTATTGAGCCTTGCACAATTGTGTTGAATGTGATCAGGCAAGGGCGCAGCTCTGTGACGTGCGCAGTGGACACCAAACGGCGCATGCCCGGGGTGCTGACGCCGACGCCTGCCATGCTGCTGATGTGCTGTGCACAGGAGGCAGTGCAGAGCACCGCCACCACTGTGCCAGTGGTGCTAGTGCGCTGTTCACATGAATGGCACTCTTGCACTGGGGCGCCGTAGATGCCGTGGAGCCACAGCACGGTAGGCCACTACAGGGTGTCTCACACAGGCACCCAACCGTGCTACTCACAGGGAGTACCAATTGCGCTGTGGCGGTCCGTGTGCGAGAGACCCTTGACCCTGTGCCCGAACTTTGCTCCCTAGGTGCCATGCATCCGCAGGGCTGCACCCCATCGCGCTGTTTGGTTACTGCGTGATGGGGAATGGCAGCGCTGTACCGTGCAGCATCTTCACGTAGCGGACGTGCGCTAACAAGCGCCATTTTGACTCCGACCAGCTTCACCGATGGCAAGATGGAGGGCTGCTGTCTGGAGCCAGGTGGAGCTTGCAAATTTGGTGGTTATAGTGGAGCCCCATGTTGTGGCCCTGTTTGACAATGCACCCCTGGACAGGGCCAGGAGTGCCATATGGGAGGAGATGGCAGTGGCGCTGGAGGAGGCCACAGGACTTGCCCGTACCATGGAGCAGTGTCACCACCAATATGGGGACCTCCAGCAGAGGGACCCGAACAGGCTTGCCCGCATGTGGGCATGCGCCAGGCGAGGCACAGTGCCACGACCAGGTAAGTGCACCATCCATACACTGGTTGCGTCCATATGGGTATCGCGGTGGGCATGTGTCCACCACATGGGGGGGTGGGCCATCCAGTGTGGGCAGTGGTGTTGGTGGTGGTGGTGGAGGTGGTGTTGGGGGGGCTACAGATGGCTGGCCATAGTGGGATCACATACACCGGGGTGGGGGGCCTTGATACTGGATTGTACTGATATTCCCCTCTCCATGTTTGCACCCTAGGCCCTGAAGAGCGGCACCGAGCCTGAGAAGACCAACACCGAGGAGTGGGTAGAGGACCTGGGCAACAGCCACAGGCAGCCGGTCACATCGTAGTACAGCGCCCGGATCAGGCCAACGAGGGTGAGTGCCTTTCTTCCAGGATATTCTGTGCATGCTGTGTTGCAGGGCAGGCGGTGGGGCATGGCCACCATCCATTGACACCACTGCCATGCATGCCACACGATACAGTCAGCACTGTCCAGTGGCACTGCATGTGTGGGTGTGCATCACTGGTGGTCCATATGTGCACCAGGTACATGGCTATGCCACTGCCTTTGCACCGCATAGCCATGTCACTGTACATCCATGGTGGTGCTGTGTGGGACTTGGGCGGTGTGTGTGTGCAGCGGTCCACATGGCTGTGTGTGCCTGGGTGGGCAGGTCATGTGGACACAATCACTGCGGGTGGTCGCACACCATCACAGGGGCGTGTCCCACGGCTGTATGCCATGCACAATGGGTGGGCTGCAGGGGGATGGGCATTCACACCTATTGACTCTGCTCCCTTGTCCTAGGTGGACGGAGGATGCTGCAGATGGAGAGGGCCATGCAGGAGCTGCTACAGGTGGCACATGCATCTCTGGAGATCCTGCAATGGTTGGACCAGCATGGAGTCCGGAGGCATCATAGCAGGAGGTGCCACAGGAGTGGAGAGCAGAGCACTCGCTGAAACATTGTTGCCCCGAGTTCAACCCTACCCTCCTGGACCCACCCTCACACCCCTCCTTCCCTCTCCTAATTGTTCACCCCTGCCCCTTACCCACCCCCACCTGGTTTGTGGCCCTCACCCCCAACTGTTATGTACATATTTGTAAATAGTTGTTTTCTACCTTTTAATATACATTTGTTTTGTTATGCCTACTGTGGTGGTCTCTGATTTTCAGCGGGCTACAGGTGCTCAGCTGCAGTGGTGTGCATGGCGTCGGGGTGGTGCAATCATGGGCGTGTGTGTGTGTGTGTCTGTAGGGGAAGTGACTATGGTGTGGGCATAGCTATCAGTCACTGTCTGTGGTTTGTGTGTTGTTCCCTGTGCACTGGATGACTGTGTGCAGTGGTCCACGGTGCATGCACTGTGTCCATGGCACACCTGTCAGACCGTCCATGGCCTGTGCAGCTGACACCCTTGCATGTCTGTGACCTGCACGATCCACTGGCATGTCAGTGGTGGCTGTCCATGCTGGACAGCCACTGTACCCAGCACAATGCCAGGTTGCCTCCTGTCACTGGTGTGGTGCATGTCTGCCTTGGGTGGCACTGTGGCTTCTGCTGTTGTTGTCCCACCTCCATGCTGTCGCTTGTGTCTGTTGCAGGGGATGTGCTCCACTGTCTGTCACTTGTGCTCTGGGCACATGCTGGTGGCGTACAGCTTCATGGTGCCTGCGCAGGGTGGCTGGCACTCCTATACCATGGAGGGGTGCTGGCCGTGTGTACATGGTTTCCTTGGCCACATGCCAGGGGCTTGGTTGACCCACCACTGTGTCCCTGTGTTGGTGGTGTGCCCTTGGGTATGGATGGGTGTTTGTCCATGCACTGTGTTGCATCCTGTGTGGCGCATGCTTCCATGCATCACTGTGGGTGTCTGCGCTGGCTTTTGTGGCCAGTGCTGGGATGGGGTGTGTCATTGGGAGGGTGTGTAGGGTGATGTATTACTGGTGGTGGGGTCCGGGGCATACCCAGTCACATGTGGGGTACCTCGTGTGCTGACACATGGTCGGTCTCTCAGCTGTACCTCAGGGGGGACGTGTGTGGCGGCACTGTGTATGCAGTCATTGCATCACTGTCTGCTGCCACCCACTGAAGGGTACTCGTGGTATGGCTGCCTTGCATGGTTCTGTGGTGCACAGGGTTGCATTGTCACAGTAGTGGTGGTGGCATGCATGGGGTGTCCTGCACTGGTGTGCACTGCTCCTGGGCAGGGTGTCTGTGGATCGCGGTGCAGGGTGTGTTCTGCATTGGTGGGATGGTGTGGCACGGGGTGGCTAGACCTCCTTGTGTGCTGGTCACAGCTTGCCAGTGGGCGTGCTGGGGCACCATGCCCCGGCTGTGGGTTTGTTGCTCGTGTCCATGGGCCGGTGGTTATTCCAGCTTTCCTCCAGTTGTGCAGTGCATGGGATGTGGGGAGCGATGTCTGTTCTGCTGTGTGCTCCTCTGCCCATCTCTACCATGGGTGGTGGACCCCTGCATCCTGTCCCTGCGCATCTCTGGTTGTGCTGTTGTGCTGTTGCCCTGCTCCACTGAGCATCCCTGGTTGTGCTATTGCACATCTGACCTGCACCACTGCACATCCCTGGTTGCACTATGGCATAGTTGGCGCGCTATTCAGTCATGTGCAGCAGGTGCATCTTGACCTGCGCAGTGTTTGAATATCATGCATATTGCACATGGGCGCAGTGGACTTGCGCTTGCTCCTGCTGTTGTGCACTTTTATGGCACAGTTTGAATATCTGGGCCTTAGTGTGCAGTCAGTGGTAAAAAGAATTTAACCTACAAAGTGATAAAAAAATATACGACATGCTTTCTATTCTGATGGACAACAATTTTTATTGACATTTAAATTAAAACATAAAAGAGACGTCAAATTGTAAAAAGCTCAGTTTATTAGACATTGTTAAAATTACACCATGCCACCCAAGAAAGTTTTACCCAAACCAGTGAATATTCCTTTTTGCTACAAGTCTAGCAAAACAAACAATGAAACTGCAGCAGATGCTGCAGCAGCTCCTGCAGCTGACCAAAATCAAAGCCAGATCCAGTCTGAGTCTTGTGTGACAGTAACAGTTTCTCAGTCTTCTGGCACTGACAAGTCTCTTGTGTATGAATCCGACTCAATTTCTGGCACTTCCAGCCTGTCTATAGCAGAATCTAACTCATGTGGTACTTCTGAAAGTGCTGGTGTTCTCCTCCCACCTTCTCATGTTCCAGTGCCCGTGCCTAGTCCTAGCCCCATTGTTGTCTCTCTGTGCTCCTCAGTGCCTCCTCTGCAGCCTCCTACTACTAGTGAGACAACTGATGAAGAGCCCCCCCTTAAAAAAGAAAAAAACATAAAAATTTGTGGACTCATGGAAACAGAATCGTAAGTGGCTAAAGTATGACAGTGAATTGAACATCATGAAATGTGAGTGGTGTGAACTGTTTGATAAATCTGGAAAGAATAATTCCTTCCAGGATGGGTGTTCATCATTTAGAAAGGCAAATGTAGAGTTTCTTGAGTCATCTGATTTACATGAGGCATCCAGAAAAGCATTTTTTGCTCACTCTATAACCCCTGCAGAGCAGCCATTAATGAAACTTGTCCAAAAAATGGAAGAAAAATAATTTGAACAAATGAAGATTCTCTTCAGAACAACTTTTTTTCTTGCTAAAAAAGCATGGCATTTTACTGATTTAAAAGATGAAGTAAACTTATTACGTGCAAATGGGGTCTCGGTCAGTGACACCTACTGCAATGACAAACAAGTGAGAGTATTCATGGAATATATTTACAAAGATAAGATGGAAGATCTTATCACATTGGTGAAATCGCAAGATTTCTTTTCTATTTTGTCAGATGGCTCAACAGACAAAAATATTACAGAAGAGGAGGTAGTTTATCTCTGCATCTTGGAGAAGGGCATCCCTGTTACTAAATTTGTAGCTCTTAAGACTCTTGAAAAGTCAGATGCAGAAAGTATAACATCAACATTACAAAATACCATGGAAATTGACCTCCAAATACCAGACCGGAGAAATAAGTTAGTTGTCTGTTGTTTTGATGGGGCATCAGTCATGATGGGCAGCAAAATAGGAGTAGCCACAAGGCTGAAAGAGGAGGCCAGACTTTTGAAAGTGGTGCAAAGCTGTGCACATAGACTTGAGTTGGTCACTAAATACGTGATCAAGGGGACACCCCTGTACTCCGCAGCGGAGGATTTGATTTCCTCATTGCACAGTTTCTGTAAGCACTCTGCTTTAAACTGGTCAGGCTTACAGGCTGCGGGGGAGGCACTTTGCATCAGGGTTCTGTGCCCTGTAAATACTGGGGGAACAAGGTGGCTGCCTCACCACCAGCGTGCTGTTAAAGTGATGCAGACAAATTATCTGGCTACTGTTACACAGCTGGAGGACCTATCAGTAAATGGTACAGGGGATAAAAGAGAAAAGGCCACTGCAATTCTGAAGCAGATAAAATCACCTAAGGTATTATGTTTTGTCAACTTCCTATAATTCTGCATGGCAGTCATGTCCAGACTAACGCTGACATTCCAGCAAAATAACTTAATGGTAGACTCTGTGCAAGCTAAAGTTCTGTTTCTCATGATGAAACTAAAAACTATTAGAGATTTAGAGACTACTGATTGCCTTGAAACGGGAATCAGTATTGTGGATGGTAAGCTGCATTACAAAAGTGTGGAGCTTAGTTTCTCTGGTTCAGCAAGATGCAGCTACAGATCAGATCCTGACAAAGATGCAAACAGTGCCAAGAGCAGCGTAGTGTCTATTGTAAAGAAAATGCTGGATTCCACGTTAAATCAAATGGAAATAAATTTTTTACTGAATTTGTCAGTGATCCCGTCATTGCTGAAATGAGAATTTTCAACTTGTCTAACTGGCCTAACTCTGAAGATTCCTTGGCAGAGTATGGAGACGCAGAAGTCAAGTCATTATTTTCTTACTACAGTGACATTCTGGAACCAAAGGGGTACAGTGATGTTTCAGCACTCTTGTAGTGGTCGGAACTGAAAGCATATGTCCACAACCTAAATGCAGCTTACCATCCACCTTTAGATTCCACTGCTATGTGGGGTAGAGTTCTTTCGGAGGAAAGGGATGACCTCAAAGATATTCTAGCTTTGCTGAAAATATTTCTTATAATTCTATCTTCAACTGTGGAATTTGAATGAGGTTTCTCGTTAATGTCATGAATAAAAAATGACTGGAGGGCAAACCTGAGACCAGAAACTGTCGGCTTTAATGGCCATTAATCTGAGCAGTGAGACAGTGTCCACATACTCACCAGATAGTGCCATAGCTAGGTGGTGGACGTCAGGAAAGAGAACAAGAAGACCTCAGATTGCTCCTTATGGTTCAAGGAAAGAGGAAGAAAAAGGCTGGGAAAGTGAAGAAGACACTGAAATGTAGAACAGTATATAAATATACTGCAGTTGTTCCATATACTACTATTTCAAAATTCAGTATCCTTTTTTCAAGTTTTATCATTTTTGTCTACCCGGTGCAGGTAACCTGACTGTGGTGCATGTAACTTTTGTTGCCACATGCACCGTAGTGCAGGTACCGAAAAAAGTTAACTTCTATCCCTGGTCTTTGCCTTGAGCCGAAGGTGAGTGAGACCATTTTCTTTGGATTGAGAAAAAGCTGGTTTGAGTGGAACCAAAGCTGTATTGCATTAAAGTCCTGCTGGAGCCTGGATGATACTTCTGTGGGGGAGGGGTCTGTGACATATAGTACAGTGTCATTGGCGTACATGTGTATGGACGTGAGAGGGCACACTGAGGGCAGGTCATTCAGAAGAGTAGAGAAGAGTAGTGGGCAAAGGACTGAGCCAAGGACTGAGCCTTGGGGAACCCCGATAGTAACAGGAAGTCATATACTGTATGACTACAAAAAACATTTAGATTGCAATTGTTTTAAAAAGTGCATTTTTAACTGCTGCTTAAAAATTGTATGGCTTTTTACTTCATGAAACAAGTCTGGTAAATTATTCCACACTTAGCTGTGCAGACAAAAAAAAAAGACATGTATAGCCATAACAGTTTTGGTAGCTGGAATTGATAACATTTACTTTCCCATGGATCTCAATTGTCTACTCTCAATTTTAGAATCAAGGCATAAAGAGGGGATTCAGTTTCTAACCTTAGAGAGTTATCTACAATACCACACAAATTATACAAACTGTTAATCTTTGGGGGTAGCCAACCAGACTGTAAATATAATACACAATGATGAGTCCTAAAAGGCATCTTTAATGCAAATCTACAAATCCCATGAAAAGCAGTACTCAGCAATGATAAATCAGCAGTGGCTAAGCTTGAAAAAATATAGGAATTGTAAGTTAAAGCAGGTAATAATATACTGTTTGCGACAGTATGTCTGGCCTTGGAAGTTAAACAATTTTGTAACTTAAACAAAGCACCGAATTTTTGATTGGTTTGTCTGCTTATTGCCCTTGTGTGTAGTGAAAAGATTACATCTGGATCCAAAAGTAATCCAAGATATTTGAATTCTGTAACCTGTTCAAGCAAACTGCCTGTTGTATCTGCAGTCAACAATGGCATAGAGACGGCCCGCCGATGCAGTGGTTAGATTTCCGCTTCCGATGCCGGTGACCCGGGTTCGGGAATGGATCCAGGTCATCGGAGGGCCGGCCGGGGGAGAAGGATCGAGCGTCCCCAGGGCTGCTCTCCTTCTCCGGGGGGGGTTGGGCTTTGTGCTCGGTGCAGGAGCAACACCTGGTGGAGGCCAGCGTATTGCCCTGAGCCGACGCAGAATCAAGACTCTCTGGGGCGAGACAGATGCTAAACATCATTGCACGTCTCCACCCCAGACTACAGGGGACAAAAACTGCCTCTCCTGCTGTCTCTATGAAGCCCTGTTCCCAGGCTTCAATTAGCCTCCTGGCCAAGCTCTCCCAACCAGTTACCGTTCTCACAGTATTGGTGTCTGTGGGGTACCATGACCCCACCTCCTGGGGGGTAAGCCAGGGGTAACTGGGAGAGCAGGGATTTAGTAGGAGGTGGAAGTCATGGGGGCACAATGATCAGGGCAGAGAAACTGACGGCAGGTGGGGAGGAAAAAGAGTAAAATATTAAAAAAAAACCAAAAACAATGGCATAGAGACATAGAAACATAGACTTTGACAGCAGATAAGGACTGTTTGGCCCACCCAGTCTGCCCATTTCCCTACCTATTGGATAAGCTGCAGAGCCTAGATAACCAACAGCCTACTTCTTTCTACCCCCCCCAGAATTGCCTTATGTCTGTCCCATGCATTCTTGAATTCTCCCACTATTTTTGACCCCATGATTTCCGAAGGAAGGCAGTTCCATGTGTTCACCACCCTCTCTATGAGAAAGTACTTCCTCATGTTGCCCTTGAGCCGTCTCCCTTCTATCTTCAAATTGTGCCCCCTTGTTCTTGCACATCTCTTTTTCCGAAAGATGCTACCCTCCTGGACTTTGTTGATTCCCTTGAGGTACTTGAAAGTTTCTATTATGTCCTCCCTCTCCCTCCTTTCCTTGAGGGTACACATATTAAGCTCCTTTAGTCTCTCTTTGTATAGCTTCTAGTACAGACCCTGCACCATTTTAATTGCCCTCCTCTGGACTGCCTCCATCCTGTCTATGTCCTTGAGGAGATGGGGTCTCCAGAACTGCATGCAGTACTCCAGATGGGGTCTCACCAACTCTCTGTAGAGAGGGATAAGAATTTCTCATTTTCTATGGTGATGCCTCTTCCTGTTCATCCCAGCCCTCCTTACTGCCTTCTCACATTGCTTGCTTACCTTTAGGTAATCTGACATGACTACCGCCAGGTCCCTTTCCATTTTTGTTGTTGTTAGTAACCCCCTTCCCCACACACACACATTGTGTACTCTTCCCCTGGGTTTTTGTTTCCCAGGTGCATTATTTTGCACTTCTTTGCACTGAATCTAAGTTGCCATACTTTTGACCATTCCTCCAACCTTGCCAAGTCCCTTCTCATCCTTTCCACCCCCACTTGTGAATCAACCCTGTTGCAGATCTTTGTGTCATATGCAAAGAGGCATACTTTTTCTTCCAGTCCCTCTGCAATGTCACTTATAAAGACATTAAAAAGGGCCGAACCCAGTACTGAACCTTCTGGTACCTCAGCTGGTAACTCCCCTTTCTTCAGAGTGGACTCCATTTACTATTACCCTCTGTGTCCTGTTGTCCAGCCATTTTTTTTACCCAGGCTACCACCCTGGGACTCACTCCCAGACTGGCTAATTTGTTTATTAATCTTTTGTGTGGGACTGCGTCAAATGCCTTGCTAAAGTCTAGGTAGACCATGTCCACAGCCCCACCCTGGTCTACTACTTTGGTTACCCAGTCAAAGAAATCAATTAGATTCATCTGACATGACCTTCCCGCTGTGAATTCATGCTGTCTTGGGTCCTGTGCCCCAGTGGCCTCTAGGTACTCAACAATTCTTTCTTTCAGAAATGATTCCATCACTTTCCCTACCACTGAGGTCAAATTAACAGGTCTGTAGTTTCTGCCTGTGCTTTGTTCCCACCTTTGTGAAGGGGAATCACACCTGCCCTCCTCCAGTCATTAAGTACCACAACATTCTCCCATGATTTGTTAAAAAAGGTAGTCAGTGGTGTCACTAGGTCGCCTGTTAGTTCTTTTAGAATTCTGGTGTGAATCCCGTCAGGCCCCATTGCTTTATCCGCCTTCCGTTTTAAGAGTTCTTTCAGAACCCTTTCTTCTGTGAATGGACTGATATCAACACCTCTATCCAGAGTGCGCGTCTATTGACTGGATTAGGTACCTCCCCTCCTCTTCTTTTGTGAATACTGAGCAAAAGTATTCATTCAGTAGCCCTGATTTTTCAGAGTCACTCTCTGCCCACCCACTCTCCCCTTATTAAGCCTCACTATCCCTCCCTTGGTCTTTCTTCGCTCCCTAATGTACCTATAAAAGGTTTTATCCCACTTCTTAACCGAGTTGGCTATCTTTTCCTCAGTTTAGGCCTTTGCTATTCTGACTGCCTTCCCCACTTCCTTCTGCTTTAACTGGTACAGTTCTCTGTCCTGCTCTTTCTGTGTTTCATTATACTTCCTGAATGCTATCTTTTTCTCCCTAACCTTTCCTGTCACCTCTTTTGAAAACCATAGTGTTTTTTTCCTTCATTTTTGATTTGTTTATTTGCTTCATACAAAGGCTTGTTGCCTCTGTGATGGCAGTTTTGATGTTTCCCCATTGTTCCTCCACCCCTTCTTCTTCCCCGTTTGCTAGTGCTTTTCTGAGACACTCTCCCATTTTGACAAAGTCAGCCTTCCTAAAGTCCAGTACCATAACTTTTGTATGGCTTGACTCTAAGGCTGTGTTTATCGTGAACCACACTGTTTGGTGATCACTTGTTTCCAGATGGCTACCCACTTCTAAATCTGAGATCCTCTCTCTGTCCCTGTTTAAAAGTACCAGGTCTAAGATTGCTCCCTCCCAAGTGGGTTCCAACATTAGCTGTCTGAGGCATGCCCCATGTAGGGCATCAAGAATGACCCTGATCTTGGATGTGGCTGCAACAAAGGTGCTCCAGTTAACATATGGCATATTCAGGTCCCCCATCAACAATATCTCCCCTTTTTCTGCCATCCTAAGGAGGCCTTCTATCATTTCCTTGTCCATTTCCTCCCCCCTGAGACAGGGGTCTATATACAACAGTATACATTTTTATAGACTTGGTTTGGAACCAAATAACATGCATTTGAATTTATTTATTTATTTATTGAAATGTTTCACCAGGAAGGCACACTGAGTGACAAGTCACTTGTCTCTTAGTGCGACCTGGGGAAAAGGGGTACAATAGGAGTGAGACATTAAACATTTCAGTTACTAGATCAACATCAACATACAGTTGTCAGGCAGGTGTTATAAGCAGTGTTACAACAGTGTTGAGCATAATAGGTAGAAAGAGTGGACAATAATAAGTCAAGGGTTAATAAGTAAACAAGCGCTTACATGAAAGAAAAAGGGGAAAGAAGAGGCAGGGGTGAGATGAGGGGAGGTGGAAGAGTCATGTCACTGGAGACCCCTTTGGGATGCAAGGAACCCTGCAAGGGGATTGGGGGGACCAGAGAGAAGGGGATAGGCAGTGTCCCAGAGAGACCCCTTCAGGATGTGGGGAACTCTGCAAGGGGGCTATGGGGCTAGACAGAAAGAGGGATAAGGCTGTAGAGATTTAAAGAGGGAGGAGAAAGAGAAGGAGGAGGTGTGACTTAAATGCTAGGGGGGAAATAGGACCTAACCCAAGGGAGGACCTTTAAAGATGTGGGGTAATCTGAAAAGGGGTTGGGGAAGGTCATTAGATAGGGAATAAGAGAGTGATCGGAGAGGGAGAGAGTGAGAATTGAACCCTTGAGGGGAGAGAATTCACACCTTTGGAGGGGATGGGGCCTAATCAATAGTCCATCAGGATGCTTGGACCCATGGGGAGCATTCGGGGTTCCTTGCATTTTGTGAGAGCACAAGGGAGGCCAGTAAGAGGGAGCAATTTGGGGGAAGGGGAGGAGAGGAGAGGAGAGCTAGAAATTTGGGGGGGTGGGTGCACAGGGTAAAATGAAGGTGACGGTAGAAGGGTAGGGTTTATCCAGGGCTTACAGGAGGACTTAGGGAGGGACATGGCAGGAGCAGCTAGGTGCAAGGTAATTACTGAGGGCAGAGCTGATGGAGTAGACAGAGAATGAGTGCCGGATTTGAGGGGGGAAGGAATTCCAAATTTTTGGGAGGCGGTAAGAGTAACCAGATTGGCTGATTAGGGTGGATCTGCGGGAGACTACCACGGTGTGGGTATCAGTTGATCGAAGGGAATGGGAGGTTGGGTGGGTTGTTATAAAGGAGGAGGTGAGGTAGGGAGGGAGCTCACCTAAGCAGTGCTTGGAGGTGAATTTAACACAGTGGGAGAGTTGTCTAGTTGTAAGAGAGGGGAAGGATAGGGCACGATAAAGGTCACAGTGGTGGGTGCAAGGGGGGGCATCCAGGGAAAAGTGGCAGGAGGAATTGAAGATGGTGTCCAGTCTGGCTAGGGAGGACTTAGGGGTAGCACCATAGACTACATCACAATAATTGAAAAATGGGCAGTATCATCTTCTGAACAAGTTCACACCTAGCCATAGGAGGGATGCAACTATAGTTCCTGAACAGGGCACCAAGCTTGGGGCGCAGTTTTTTCTGGATGGCGTCAATATGTCCAGAGAAGTTTAGGTGTTGGTCCAAGCAAACACTTAAGTACCTGAAGGAGGATGTGTCCTCAATTAAAGTCCCATCAAGGGTGTGGAAAGTAGGTAGGGAAGGAAGCCTAGAGAGTCTCTGCCTAGTGCCAAAGGTCATGAAGACAGTTTTCATGGTGTTGAGAAAAAGTTGATGGTTAGTAAACCAGAGCTGAATCCTGTTGAAGTCTTGCTGTAAGCTGGTTGTAACCTCAGCAGGACAGGAGCCAGATACATATAGGACTGTATCATCAGCATACATATGTATAGCGGAGGAGTGGGAGCAAACAGAGGGAAGGTCATTTAAGATGATGGAGAATAGGAGGGGCCATAATACAGAGCCCTGGGGGATGCCAGTGCTAATTGGGAGGGGACAGGAAGTGGCATCCAAGATCTTAACTGATTGGGTTCTGCCAATAAGGTAGGCCTTGAACCAGTTTGTGGTGGAGGGAGATAGGCCAGCTGCTATGAGTAAGTCGAGGAGAAGGGAGTGACAGATGGTGTTGAAGGCCTTGGCTAGGTCAACAAAAAATGGCAGAGGTAATTTGGCCATTGTCCATCCCAGTTAGGACAGAGTCTGTGAGCCATAGGAGAGAGGTGGTGGTTGAGTGTTTTTTTCCTGAAACCAGACTGGAAAGGGGTGAAAAAGGAGGTGTCAGATAGAAAAGAGGTGAGTTGGGAGAGGACAATGTGTTCTTGAAGCTTGGCAAGGGTAGGGAGGAGAGAAATAGGGCGATAATTGCCAAGGAATGAGGGGATCACCCCCTTTGGGTAGAGGGAGGACAACTGCATGTTTCCATGAAGAGAGGAATGAGGCAGTAGAGAATGAGAGATTTAGGATTATTGAGAGGGGATAGGCAATGGTCAAAGCAGAGAGGGAGATGAGTTTCAGGTCAAGGCCGTCAGGGGAGGCACCTTTAGAGGGGTTGATGGTGAGGGGGGTACTTAGGGCATCATTTGGGGTTACAGTAGCGAAAGAGAAGGGGAGGTGGGATGGTGGTGGTGGAGGGGGCACACTCGTAGAGGGTTGGGAGAGTGATGGGTAGGAGGGGAAGGATTTCAGTAGCTCAGTGGTGCAGGAGGTATAGTAGGAGTTAAATTCTGCAGCTACGGCTGGTGGGTTGGACACAATGAGCTATTTACTTTAAGTACTGGTGGGGTTAGATGATGGGGCAAATAGGGCATGGACCACCTTCCAGAACTTTGAAGGGGAATTTATGTTGATGATGAAGGTAGATTTGAAATATTTGGACTTGGCTAACCTTGTAGCCTTGGTGGAAGCGTTTTGGAGCATGCGGTAGTTTACGAGGTTGCTAGGATGCTGGGTAGCTTTATGACACTTTCAGACTCGATCTCTAGCCGAGACAGGCCAAAAGTTCAGGGGTTATCCAAGGTAAGTGGTTCTCTCTGACTCTGTTTTTTTTGAGTGAGGCAAAGGCATTCCAGTTTACAAGAAAGATTTATTTGAAGTAGGCAAGGGCCTTATCAACCGAGGGGAAGGAGGATAGGGGTGACCAGTCAGAAGTGGCAAGGTTACTCAAGATAGATTCAAGGTCAAGAGACTTCAAAGAGCTTAGTTGTATGGTTTTGTGTGGTGACTTAGTTCTGTGGACTTTCCTAACTATGAATATTGGGTTATGGTCACTGAGAGCATTGGGGAGGATGCCAGAGGTGATGATGCGGTGGGGGTGGAAAGTAAGGGCCAAGTCGAATAGAAAGTGTTGTTGTGTTGTGGTTTGGGTAGGTAGATTCAGAGATCAGTTGGGAGAGGTTTAGGGCTCCAATTTCATTTTTAGTTTTGGTAGTTTTAGGTGACAACCAATTTATATTACAGTCACATAGGATGAATATTTTCCCAGAGCGAGCAAGCGAAGTGATGGAGTTTAGGAATTCTAGCACAACTGAAGAAAGGACATTTGGGTGGCAGTCAATCCTGGCTACAAAGATTGGGAGAGTGAAGGGGAGGGTCACATGGATAGCTAGGGCATCATGGGTCTCAGGATTGGAGGATGAGTAGATGATGAACTATTGGATGGAGGCTAGGACATAAATGGCTACACCACCACCCCTGCCAGCACAGTCTTGCCTTAACAAGATAACCTCAACTGCAAAGTCAAGCCATACCAAAGTGAGGGTTCTGAACTTCAGGAGGGCTGACTTTGGCAAGATGGGAGAGTGCTTTAGAAAAGCACTAGCAAACAGGCTAGAAGGAAGGGTGCAGTAACAATGGGGAAATATCAAAACTGCCATCACAGAGGCAACAAGTCTGTGTGAAGCAAATAAACAAATCAAAATGAAAGAAAAGGCCACTATGGTTCTCAAAAGAGGTGACAGTGAAGGTTAGGGAGAAAAAGATAGCATTTAGGAAGTATAAGCAAACACAGAAGGAGCAGGACAGAGAGCTGAGCCAGTTAAGGAAGAAGGAAGCAGGGAGGGTAGTCAGAATAGCAAAGGCACAAACTGAGGAAAAGATAGCCAACTCAGTTAAGAAGGGGGATAAAACATTTTATAGGTATATCAGGGAGCGTAGAAAGACAAAGGGAGGGATAGTGAGGTTGAATAGAATGGATGGTGGGTGGGCAGAGAGGGACAGTGAAAAAGCAGAGATACTGAATGAATACTTCTTTCAGTATTCACAAAAGAGGAGGTGCCTAATCCAATTAACAGAAGCACTCTGGATAGGGGGGTCAGTCCCAGTCCTGTCACAGATGAAAGGGTTCTGAAAGAACTCCTTAAACTGAAGGTGGAGAAAGCAATGGGGCCAGAAGGAATTCACCCCAGAATTCTAAAAGAATTAAGCAGAGAACTAGTGACACTACTGACTACCCTTTTTAACAAATTATGGGAGGATGGTGTGGTACCTGAGGACTGGAGGAAGGCAGATGTGATTCCCCTTCACAAAAGTGGGACCAAGACAAAGGTAGGAAACTACAGACCTGTCAGTTTGATCTCTGTGGTAGGAAAAGTGATGGAATCACTTATGAAGGAAAGAACTGTTGAGTACCTAGAGGCCAGTGGGGCACAGGACCCAAGGCAGCATGGGTTCACGGTGGGAAGGTCATGTCAAATGAATCTAATTGATTTCATTGACTGGGTGACCAAAGTAGTAGACCAGGGAGGGGGTGTGGACATGGACTACCTAGACTTTAGCAAGGCATTTGACACAGACCCACACAAAAGATTAATAGTCAAATTAACCAGCCTGGGAGTGGGTCCCAGGGTGGTAGCCTGGGTAAAACATTGGCTGGACAACAGGACACAGAAAGTAATTGTAAATGGAGTCCACTCTGAAGAAAGAGGGGTTACTAGTGGGGTACCGCAGGGTTCAGTACTGGGTCCAGTCCTTTTTAATGTCTTTATAAGTGACATTGCAAAGGGACTGGAAGGAAAAGTATGCCTGTTTGCAGATGACACAAAGATCTGCAACAGGGTTGATACACAAGGAGGCATGGAAAGGATGAGAAGAGACTTGGCATGGTTGGAGGAATGGTCAGAAGTATGGCAGCTTGGATTCAATGCAAAGAAGTGCAAAATAATGTACCTGGGAAATAAAAACCCAGGGGAAGATTACACAATGGGGGGTAGTAACAATAACAAAAATGGAAAGGGACCTGGGGGTGATCATATCAGATGACCTTAAGGTTGGCAAGCAATGTGAGAAGGCAGTAGGGAGGGCTGGGGGGATATTGGGATTTATAGGGAGAGACATCACCAGCAGAAAACAGGAAGTTGTTATCCCCCATACAGACAGTTGGTGAGACCCCATCTGGAGTACTGCGTCCAGTTATGGAGACCCCATCTCTGCAAGGACATAGACAGAATGGAGGCAGTTCAGAGGAGGGCAACTAAAATGGTGCAGGGTCTGCAAGAGAAGCCATATGAGGAGAGACTAAAGGAGCTTAATATGTATACCCTTGAGGAAAGGAGGGGGAAGGGGAACATGATAGAAACATTTAAGTATCTCAGTGGAATCAACAAAGTCCAAGAGGGTAGCATCTTTCAGAAAAAGAGATGTGCAAGAACAAGGGAACACAATTTGAAGATGAGGGAGCAGCTCAGGTGCAATGTGAGGAAGTATTTTTTCACAGAGAGGGTGGTGGAGGCATGGAAAAGCCTTCCTGAAGAGGTTGTGGGGTCTAAAACTGTGGGAGAATTCAAGAATGCATGGGATAGACATAAGGCAATTTTTGTGGGGGTTAGGAAGAAATAGGCTGTTGGTTAAATAGGATCTGCAGCTTATCCTCTAGGTAGGGAAATAGGCAGACTAGGTGGGCCAAGCGGTCCTTATCTGCCATCAAAGTCTATGCTTCTAGCAGTGAGTAGCCAAGAATGGAGACCGAGTGGTCGGGGATAGTGCTCTTTAATCAAGTTTCTGAGATGATTAGAATGTCTGGTTTAAGAGTGTACACCATGGTCTGAATCTGGTCTGTTTTTTGCAACAAGCTGCAGGTGTTTGGATGTAGGATCTTTAAGCCCTTTGGGAAGACTGAGAGAAGAGAGCGGGGAGAGGTAGTAGAGAAGGAAGCACCAGAGGAACTAGGGGCAATAGGGCCTGGGTTGGGGTGGATATCCTCAGCGGAGAGCGAGAGGAGAGCAAGTATGAGAAAGGGGAGATTAGGGGAGTTTAAAGGGGCTGGTGAGGAGGTTGGGAGATTTGAGGAGAAGGGAATGGATGAGTGAGGAATAAGAATGTGGAGAACTGCAGTGAAAGTGGACACCATTATCAAAGCCAGATGAGGAATAGTGGTAGAGTGAGACTATATTTCAAACGGGGGGAGGGAGTGATAGTATGGATGTGGGTAGGGTAGTGGAGATAGTAACTGATGGGGTTGTGAGAGTTATTTGGAAAAATGAGTAGTGAGCAATTGGAGGTGGTAATGAGAGGGATATGAACAGAACAAGGCGGAGAGAGGAGAGTAGGGATGCATTGTTCATAAAGGCAGAGAAACTGGTGGAAAATGTATTTATTTATTTATTTAAATTTTGGTAACTGGGTAGGCCTACTGAGATTTTGACAGTCCCTTTTTCAGGGGCGAACCGAGATTAGTTACATGTACCTATAGGGGAAAAGAAAACCAATGCTTTTGATTGTACTACAGTATATGATACATTGATCATGTAAACATGTCGCAGAGATAGACATTACTTCAGTTGACATAGGCGTGTTTACATATGAACAACCTTGTTAGTTACACACATTCATAAGTAGATAGTAGACGTAAGTGCAGTTCAGTACATTATGTCCTTCCTTACTGTTCCTCCCTCCCTTTTTGTCTGTATTTATGTGAGGCATCCCCCTTTAGCAGAGGTGCCTTTATGGGTTGTGGCACCTGCAATGAGACCCATTGCTTAGGTGTAGTTTTAACCCTTTATTGTACCCCTCAAGAGAGGTGCAGTCCTGGAGCTCTCTCAGGAGATTGTTCCAGAGTTTGTGGAGGGTTATTCTAATCTAGGCGACCGTTGTTCCATAGTTGATCTGGCTCTTGAGGGTGCTAGCAGCTTGCGTTCAGTCAACCTGAGCTCCCTCCTGTGTGCTTTTGGGGCTAGTAGATTTCTAAGGCTTGGTGGGGCATCAGGTTGCTGCAATATGAAAGCTAAGCACAGGGAGGGATAGGTGAGTCTCGCTTCAAGGGGTGGCCAGTTAGGAACAGGAGAAATTTGCAAGCAGGGAACATGGAGGGAAGGCTGGTCAGATGGAGGGGGTAGCTGTAGTTTAGGAAGGTATCTATATGAACAACAGGCAGGGATCACATTAGATAAATATTGTGTCCCTCTAGTGGCAGTACAGTATAACTTGCTAATGGGGAATTGGACAATGGAACAGTTTGGTCAGAGGGCAGGAATTAACACCAGAGGAAGAGTAGAATCATAAGAAAACAGGGTGGGGTGGGGTTGGGTAGGGCAATGCCAGGTCTGAAGGGGAGTTTAGTGAGAGAGAGAGAGAGAGAGAGAGAAAGAGAGAAAACAGAGACAGGAGAGCTAAATTAAAAAGGTAAATTAATAATTTCTGAGAATTTACAAAGATGGGCAGTGTAGAGACAAAGCTATAGTGCTGATCAGTGTCAGGTTCAAGGGGTGATTATTAGAGAAAGTGAAAGAACACAGAGAGAAGTATTTAAATTGTTAATTATCATTTTGGCACATTAATAAATTAATTAGGCACAGTAACCAACTATGCACAACATTAAAATTATCTAAGCACAGTAGAATTAGCTAAGCAGTTTCGAAGACAGTTGTACATTAATAATAACAGCAATGACAACAGCAGTAAAAATCAGTCCAGGAAAGCATGCTCAGAGAAACTGGCTCAAGCAAAAGAACAGTGCTGTAAGATGCAGTCTGGCTGCAGCATCAGGAGCCAATCTGGGACAAGACAAAGACAGAAAACAGCAAATCCTGGAGAAAGCTTGCAAGCGTCAAACTCAAATCTCAGATGCTTGTAGGAAGACCGTACCTTGCTATGGTGACAGCAGTGATAGTTGGACAGGGTGAGGCCGGCAGCAGCAAGCTGGTGAAATTGCTGTACCACTGGAAGCAGAGGATCCTTGTCAGGGGGTCTCGGATCTTGCTATGCTGGCAGCGGTGATAGATGGACAGGATGAGGTGGGCAGCAGAAAGCTGGTGAAAGTGCTGCACCACTGGACTTTTGTTTTGTTACAATTCAACAACAGATGATGTTTTATAAACCAGTGGTTTAAAACTGAAAAAAAACAGTATTAAGTGTCTGGTTTATTTAATCTACAAAAGCAGAACTAGAATATATGAAAATGTTATCTGCATACAAAATGGTATTAATATGTGTTAATACAGAAGGTGTGGTATCAATGAACAAAGAGAATAGCAACGGCACCAGGATCAAACCCTGAGGCACTCCTTGTTCCAATGTTTGAGTATTAGAGTAAACTCCATTGTAATTTACCCTAAGAGGATGATTGGTCAAATAACTATTAAACCAGGCAATTGGAAGGTCTGCCAGTCCAATGCTCCTCAGCCTCCCGAGCAGCAGGGAATGATTAACTAAATCAAAGGCCTTGGACTGGTCCACAAAAACTGTGCCAGTAAGCTTCCCTGCCACCATCCATAGCTCTACTGCCACAGTCAGTGAACCTGGCCAAGGCCTTACCAGTGCTGTGGTACCTACGAAAACCATGCTGCTTGGGAGCCCGAAGGGCATGGGACTGGAGATACTCAACCAACTGAATATTAATAAGTTTCTCCAATATCCTACTAAGTGGTGACAATATACAGACTGGACAATAATTGTCCATATCTGTTTGGAGACCAGTTTTGGAATAGGTTTTAATGTGATACATTTCCATAAGTAAGGAAACTCTCCTGTTGTCAACAACAAATTAAATAACTTAGTCAAAGTACAATAGATATGTATAGCTATCTGAAAAATCGAGGCTCAAAACCATCCTATCCTGTGCTTTTTTTTCCTGATATTTGAGTCAACATCTTTAGTACTTGTTTTGATTTAACAACACAAAAATAGAAAGAAGGTGTTGATTCAATCACTGATTCCAGATTGTTCCGATCTTTAAATTCAGCAGTTTCAAAACCAGTCTTATACTTAGTCAAATCTAGAAATTTATCCAAAAATAATTCACTAATTTCTGAGTTTTTGTTTAACTTCAGGCCATTATTATACATGATATTAGTTGGTTGTTTACTAGTTGGTTCTATCAAAGATTTTATAGAGGATCAGAATTTTCTAGAGTTTCCTAAATTCTCTCTTTGGTTACTTTGAAAATAATCAGATTTACATTGCCTAAGTTTACTTTTACATTCATTTCTTAATTTACGGAAAGTATTCAAATCAGACACGATCATAGTAGAATTATAAAGTTTCCATGCATCATCCCTTTGTTTCATTAGTAAGAACAATCATGGGGTTATCCATTTATTCGTGGTCCCTCTCACCCTTCTAGTTACCTTACGAAAATATTTATCCTTAATCTCCATCAAAGAATTTGTAAAATAATCTACAGCTGAATCTACTTCTGGAATGGCAAGATCCTTCATCATATTATCTGTTTTGTTATCTATATGGTTCTCAGGAGAAGGATTGCCCCAAGAAAAGTCTCCCCTGAATTATATAAACTCTCTGTCTAATTGTAAAGTGGGGCTTCAGCTAGAGGAGGGTGATATTTGTTAAGCAACATGGCTTTGTGATGAAAATGATAGGGACTGTATACAAATTCATTGCATTAACCATAGAGTTGCAAACTATATTTGAAATAGTAGTCACCTCTTTGATAGAAATTCTATCTTAATTTATATAAAGAGGGAGGCTGACCACCCAATTCACAATCCTAATTTACTACAGAGTACAATCCCTATGTCCTTTCCATATTTGGCTTAAAAAACCCAGCCGAGAAACTGACTTTAGTTTAACTGCTGCTGTTTAATCGATTTAAAATCCTGGCAGGGTACCATGACTAAACTCTAATTTGTCCCTGGATACAGGTCCACACCAGGGATATATATATATATATATATCAGTCCAGTTCGATAGCCCAGTCTCAAGTATTATCTTAGAATATTGCAGTCCTGAGATCCAACTGGGCAGATTGAGAATGGTTTGATTTTGTTTCATCCTTCTGTTTAGTGTGCTTACAGGAAACCTGGCACCTAGCTGACCAGAATATATCAATAAATAAATCTGAATTATTTCAAAGTCCTGCAAAAAAAAAATCTATCCTAGGGGAGACAATCAAAGGGCTGGCATCTATATTAAGTTAGATGGAACTTGCTCAGCAAGACAGATTATGTCTCTGGTGTTTTATTTGGTTCTTCTTTTCTTTTTTTTTTTCCATAGGTAATTTGTATGTTTTTGTTTTTAATTTTCTCCCCAGTCCCCGAGACCCTTGCGTCCCCAACATGACACACATGTGTGGAGGCACATGCACATCTCACCCTACGGGACACCTCACCCTACTTGTCGCTCCATTGCCACCTGCGCCTTTCGCCAGACCGCCATATGATGACGGAGGGACTATGGGTGGGCAACCCACCCACTGAAAGAGGAGAGCCAATGCTCAATCCTGCTCCCACTCTCCCCCTCATGCCAGCACCCTGATGACCAATGGTCATTCACGATCCCGGGTCGCCGGCGTAGCATGAGGTAAGGTGTCCAGCTCCTCAGCCCTCAATGACACTGGGCCAGCATTCTATTTGGTATTTATTGTAAATATTTCTAATCTTGAATTCATCCTTACTAACATATATATATATCCCTGCAGTTGGTTCTAAATTTGCAGTTAATGATCTATGGAACACTTTGGAGGACCTGCTCCAGTTTTTATACCTGCAATTCTCCAACATCCCAATTTTGATGCTTGGTGATTTTAATACCAAGACTGGCAACTTTGATGGCATCTTAAACAATTCAGCAGTTGAAGCCCTTTGTAATAATTCTACCCCCTAAGCTTGGTGTTCACATGACACCAGACTAAATAAGGTGTGGAAAGATTTTATTAATTTTATGTCAAAATGCAATTTTTTTCTCTTAAATGGGAGGCTAAGGGGTGATAATCCGGGACAGTTTACACACATCTCTGCTGAAGGAGCCTCGGTAATTGACTATGTTCTGTGGGATGCCCCCCCCCCCGAAGTCTGGGCTTTTTTATATGTGATCAGCAGATCAAAAAGTGACCATCTCCCATTGGCTTTTGGTTGTACTTTAAGTGATTCCAAAAAGGAGATACACTCCAGTATATACAGCAAAAACCTTTTTCTTCAAATATGGGACTTAGGAGTAGGAAGAGGGTGTTCTGGACAGAGGAGATGTCATCCACTGTTATCCAAATTGTCTCTCCGCTATTACAGTCTAAATTCAGCTACCTCCCATATTACTGCTCTGTAGCTACTGCATATTCAAACTGGAACTGCTGTTTGTCAATCTATGATCTATTTTGTGTTACAAGAGTAAAACAGTACCAAAAAAAACTCATGATTGGTTTGATAAGGATTGTCAGCATGAAAAATCCAAACTCCTAAACCTTGTTAAGTATATTAAAAAAATATCCTTCTAGAAATAACTGCAAAATTCTAAATAAGGCCAGGGATAAACATAAACATTTTCCGAAAACTAAAAAGCTTTTTATAATGTCCAGTGGGGCAAAATGCTCAAGATTCTTCATCAGAATGACACTAGATCTTTCTGGCAATTGGTAGTAAAGGGCACAGCTAATAGGTCCAACTATATAGATACTTACATCTCAGCGGAGAGCTGGGTAAAGCCTTTTTCTAACTTATTCTATGATGAGTACTTTGGTGATGATCCAGTGCTCTTGACATATTGTCTAGTTAGGTCATTTTCAGCCCCTGAGGTCCTCTTGACAATTTCTACCATGAAAAGAGGCAAAGCACCTGGACCTGACAAAATCCCCCCAGAAGGTTTTTTGTCATCTGTTCATTTCTGGTCAAACCTTTTGCTCTTATTTTTTAATTGTTGCATAAGAGAGGTTTTTTCCCCCATATTCCTGGAAGGGAACAGAAATAGTCCCTATTTTTAAAAAGGGAAATAAAGCAGATTCCAAGATGTACCACTCCATTATTCTCTTGGATATATCTAGTAAAGTTTTCTCTAAGATTATTTTAGAACAGTTACAAGCTCAGCTTGTTTCACTGAGTGGGCTATCCCCCTTACAATACGATTTTAGAGCACATTGTTCCACCTTAGACAGCTGCTTTGCACTCAGATATATCTGAGAAAAATACTGTTTAATCCTTGAGCAAAGAAGATATACTGCCTTTATAAATTTATCATCAGCATTCGACTCAATTGATAGGAATAAATGTGGCTGACTGTGCTGGACCTTGGCATTGATTATGTCCTGGTGTCAGTGATCTCCAACCTGTACAATAATAATTGGGCCAGAATTAGAATGGACTCTCTGGGTGTTATTTCTAATATAGTAGAACATTAGTAAGGGTGTTAGACAAGGGTGCTTATTAGCACAATCATTATTTAACATTTACTTTGATAAGCTGTTACAGTCATTCAATGGTTTCCCGTCTAACTCTCCAAAGATAAGCTCCTATGAAGTTTCACTGCTGGCATATGCAGATGATTTGATGCTGCTAGTTTTATCCCAAACTGGCTTGAAAAACAAATTACAACTCTTGGTCTTAGAAACACAAAATTTGTCTCTTATTATCATTTCCACTAAAAGCAAGGTAGCTGCCTTTGGGAATAGGAGAACAAACAGTGGAGCTTCATGGCATACTGGGATTAATACCTTCTAATACAGTTAACCAGTTAAGCAGTACATTTATCTTGGTTTAAAGTTCTCTGCCAGTGGCCTGTGGCATTCACATTGCCTTGACACCATTACAAAAGTGAAAAAAACATCTCTTGGCCTTAAAAAGTTCAATTACAAATATGGAGGCTGCAGCAACAGGCCTCTCATTCAGCCAATTTGCTCCAAACTTAATCCCCAACTACTTTTTGCCTCAGAGATTTGGGGGCCACCTATATGTTAAATGATCTAGAAAAGATACCCATTCAACTCCTGAAATCCTCTCTGAGATGAAATAGGTTCATTTCCTCTGTGTATGTCAGATCTAAATTGGGCCTTTATAGTTTTCAGACTCTGGTTTACTCTCTCTTTTTATAGGTTACTGGATCAAATGCACTAGGGGTACTTCAGATGGACCAATAAGAACATGGCTAGAAGAAAAAGAAAGATGGGCACTACTAGGTATTCAAAGTTCTCCTAGGTTATCCCATCTTTATAACTTACTGGAAAAATATTAACTTCAGTATCCTCATTTATGCAACATATGAAGCCAAATAAACCATGGGATAAATTCATTTATTCTCACTGCCATGGGATAAATGGTGGTTCTAATATTTATCCCACATCCTGCCGTCACTCAACCACCATTTATCCCACACTCTGCCATCAATCACCACCCTCTCCTGGCTGCCTTACTTCCAATAACCCCCCCAACAACCAAAAAAAAAAGAATTCTGAATAATCCAAAATGTGTCTTCGGGCTCTTCATGCCCCACATCCTCCGCTTTCTGAAATACAGCTCCTCCATCACTCTCCTCAATATTTGTCTTCCCCCGCATGCCACAAAACCAAGCCTCCAAAGCACACCTCCACCACCGGCTTCGTCTTCCAAGGTAGCCGACATCCAAACTCTCTCACCTGGCCATGGCGACTGTACGCTCCCCTTCCATGTGCCACGCTCCTGCCGCTATCTCCACCATGACCACTCCCTCTCAAACACTCGACCTGCTCCACTCACTAACTGTGCCACAACTCCAAAAACACACCCACAACAAAGCAGACAATCACAAGCATTTTCCCATGAAACGTCAACCAATAGAAACTGCCACACAATTTCATTCACAAACCTCACAACCAATCACATCCCACACACAGCCAAGCCACACATACAGTAAAACGCCGCTTAAGACAAAAATCTAATCACAAATAGTCCCACATAAAAATAAAAAAATACATAAACTTTTAAAACTATAAAACAAACTACGATGTTGCATAAATCGCACATGTGCTGGCCATTCGTGGGATACCTGATTTATTTAAACTCACAGTCTGTGACCTCAGGACCTCACTTGTGGCTCCACCACTTGTGAGGTCAACCGAGGCCACAGACTGCTCGTGTCACACTTGAATGAAGGAAATAAAGATAAAGTTTCTGCTACTGTGTCTAAAACTTTTTGTAGACCCTTGTCAGTTCTAGATATCACCACAGCATCATCGGCATTCAATGCTAACATTCTGCTGGTTTATTAGTTGGGGTGGCAAAATCCTTATGAACTAAATCTTCAATTAACATACTGATAAAAATATTAAATATCTTGTTTGACTCCTTTTTTATGACCGTTCCAACAGTTACATGTCCCTTTTGTGTACTGTATATCTTGCTTTTAAAATGTTGTCCTCCTGCAATATTTTTTATTAACTCAAGAACATCATTGTCAATGAATGTCCCTGTTAAAGTTATCAAAGGCCCCTTTAATATCTAAAA
The DNA here is from genome assembly GCA_016271365.2 of Neoceratodus forsteri. Taxonomy (NCBI): domain Eukaryota; kingdom Metazoa; phylum Chordata; order Ceratodontiformes; family Ceratodontidae; genus Neoceratodus; species Neoceratodus forsteri. The sequence continues at coordinate 272,944,400 of CM057454.1, forward strand.
AGGCCATAAACAAGGGGATTTCTTGCCATGGGTACCGGGTCAATCTGCCATATGTATAACAGCGAAGTCAAAACCGTGCACCACATACAGCATGGGGAACTACAGCGACAGGGTACAAAACCCTGCAAGGCACAAATGTCGCAGTCATGGTTTTGTATCCTGTCATGCATGGCTGGTGGGGAGGAGTGACACAGAGGTCAAGACCTCTGTTGCGGAGATGGTCCGCCGAGCAGCCACCGTGGCTCAGAGAGATGAGCCGTGGCAGTGCAGGGCAGCTATGCGTCTGTGGACCGGGGGCTTGAATCCCGGTCCCAGACTTTTGCAAACTGCATTGTGCATTTTTTTGCCGCCCCTGCTGGTGTTTCTCCTCATCCCTGTGTTGACCCCCCCAGAGTTGGTTATATTAATGAGGAGGTTCGGGGACACAGCCCCCCGTAATGGGGGGGTGGGGCAGAGCCTCCCCCTTAGAAAACAAAGAAGTGTTTTATGTTCTGCTCCAATTTTGCTTTTGATATTCTTTTTCAGTGCCGGCAATATATCCACTGTATTTAAAACATGGTACATTGCTGCACTGTTTTTGTTTATGGTGACATGACCCCATGCCCTTGCAAGTTGATCTATTGGAACGAAATCCAGACTGGTTTTCACATGTGATTTTCTTAATTTCAATCCACTCCTAAATCCTATCTAGTAAAATCCTGGTGAAAATGCTCTGGAATCTACAGCGGAGGGAGACTGGTGTGTTGGAACTAGGATCTCCTTGGGCACCTTTTTTTTTTTATTATCGATCGCAGAAGCATTCCTGACCAATCATAGCACTTCTTTCAGTTGTGCGTGAGGTACCCTTAGTGCCATAAGAGTACCTCACACACTAAGCATTGTAAAGGGCTTCTTGATGACCGCTCCTGCCACTAACATTTTATTAAATGAAAAAGGTTTTTATTTAATTTAATAAAGTTAGTGATCTATAATAATTGTATGGGTCCAGTTGGAGGACCTCTCAAGGCTATAAGGGTGTTGCATCTTGCGTTCTTAGGACCACAGAACTTCTCACCTTCAGTTTGCAGTCCTCTAGTCCTAAGAATGCATTAAGTGACACTCTTAGAGCCATAAGAGGCCCTCCAACTGGCTCCATCAACTTATATGATGGAATAACTTCTTCTATAGTATATTCCATATAGCTGGGATTTTCTTTATCCAGCTAACACAATTAAATAATTTGATTAAAATCTCAGCCCACCATAACCCACCATTCCTAAAAATTTCAGCTAGGAGCCTAGGATTAACAGGTGGGATTTAATCAATCTCTGGTGACTTTTTATTTTTCTGCCCTTTTATGGCGCGCATTACTTCCTCTACCATAGTGAAATCTGACTCCCCTGCATGCATAATACTTGTTCCTCTTTTTACACTAATAGGTACCACTCAAGTGTTTTTCTTAAAAATGCTAGTGAAATAATCTGTGCAGGTATTAGGTGATATGCACGTTTCGATATTTATTCTATTTTCCTGCCTCCTGGCAATCAGTCTCCAAAAGAAGCAAGTATCTTTCTCTAACAATGCTTCTTGAAGAGTGTGCCATAAATTATTGTTATAACCTTTTTTGCTTGTTATGAATAAAGCTCTATATTCCTTTTTAATGTTAATATATTCTTCTCTGTATTCCTGGCCAGTGTTATGATGTGAGTTTCTACTAACCTTGTTCATATTCTTCCTCAAGACTTTATAAGCATGGTCGCATCATGGGAGCTTTTTTCCCCCTAACTGCTGCATTTTTTGGGATTACCCTAGATTTGTATTTTAAATCATCTCTAAAACCAGTCTTTATGTCCTTGAACACTAAAGAATGCTCAATATAACTCAAGCGGAGAGCCATGTAGTAGGACTTTAAGTTTTCCATGCAATACTTGTCTGAATTTCAGCTGTCATATTAGGTAATCGACTGCCCACCATACTGATATTAGCACAAAAAAATGTGTTTGTTTACATTCTTTGACCAACTTCCACTGCATCTTTCCTGGGCTTGGGAATTACCTTAGACCAAGCTAACTACTCATGAGGCTGTGGGAGAAGAGGGGCTATTGTATTATTAGTGGCTACACTGTTTGGGGCATTCCTAATGTTCAGGATGTATGTAATCAGAGTAGATAAAGGATTTGAAGCAAAACAAAGTTGGGTATCATTGCAGCATTCGTATGCATTTCAGTTCTACTAAGAAAGGAAGCAGATAAACCAACCAAGAACTTCTATGAGTTTTAGAGAAGGTAAGCAATCACAAAATGTGGCATTTCAACTTGAAATAATATGATTCATTATGGGTTGACTGTCAGCATCCAGTATAAACAGGTCAATGACTGAACCACTTTTATTCCTTTAGCATATCCTTACACCTACCATTTAAACTCCGAAATTATTTTCTGGTAAAAAGGACATTAACAAATTGCCCCTACTGTTTACTCTCTTGTCTTCACTGGACTTGCTAGACTTGCCAGATGCATATTAAGCGCTATATTTCTGTTCCTTTAAAAGCCTCCACCCTTTTGCCAATCCCTGCATTTAAATCTCCCACTATTAAAACAGAATTCACCCTCATTGACTCTATTATATCTTCTAATATATTTTGAAGTGACCAAATACTTCACCAGGGTTGTCATTGGAACTAACGGGTGGCAAATAGAGGTTTAAGAAGGCTAACTTTTTATTCTTACTGACCTTCATAATAAGTAAGAGACAGTTATCACAGAAAACTTGTACATGTTTAATATAGACATTTAGGTTGGATGAGTAATCAGTCAACCTTTATATGTTCCCATTTTATGTTGTTATTTCCTTTTTATTTCAAATTTTTGAAAGGCATCAAAAATAGAAGGGTTTGCACCAGATTCTCATGTTTTTGCAGCAGGATAATATCAAACACCTGAAAACACTTTAGCTAAGATTTGTCATTTACTTTAGATCTTAGACCAGCTATGTTCTAAGCTAATATTGTATCAAGATAGGAAAGGGAAAGGGGAAATTGTTTAACCAGGAAAGGCACACTAAGCTGTTGCTTGTTTCCAAGTGTGACCTGGGAGCATAGGGAATTAAGTGACTTGATCAGGGTCACACAGTATGCAGGTGTGGGGCTGATGGGATTCAAACCCAGGTCTCCAGGTATGCAGCTCAGTGCCATTAACTGCTACGCTATACTGCCTGGCTTTATTATTAGTAGATCGGTTGCTCTTTACAATGTGTCAGCCTGAGTCCTGTTCTAGGACCTTAAGTCTGTTATTTACTGTAACTTTTTCTCCAAGTTCTATACTGTCATCACTATCCTCCAAATCCACTTCTGAATCTGTATCTAAAATTATACTTGTGCTTATTCCCCCCCTTTACTTTCTTCCCTTTATAAATACTTTCTCCTTAAAACTACCATCCAGTGATATTTCTGTTTCTGTCCTATGTTTTGCCAAGAATGTTTTTATTTCTTGCTGTGTTTTGTCAGTCTTATCATTTTTGTTTTTATTACTATTTTGAGATCTTTTCATTTGTGGGGCTTTACTTTTGCTTGAACCCTTAGCCTCAAAAGTATGGAAAAGAAATAAGCCACACTCAGGCCAGATGCATTTGAAAAAATTATTTGCAGATTTTAATTTAGCAAGCAGTGAACACAACACACTGACTTTTCCGAAGGGTTGGTGTGTCATGTTCACTGCTTGCTGAATTAAAATCGGCAAAGAAATGTTTCCAAATGCATCTGGTGTGAGTACGGTTTATTTCTTTCTCTATTTGTCAAACCCATATAAATTATGCACCTATTGCCCTGGGCTGCCTTTTCCTTTTGTTCCTCAAAACGTATGGTTGTATTCAGCCCCATACCACTTTTTTAAGTGATACTCCTGTCTAGAATTTGTTGTCTTCATTCCTTGTTTTTCACCACTAGGCAAATTTTGCCTCTATTTGGTTTGACTCTGTATCTGTAGACCAAGGGAATATCTTTGCAGGTAAGTCTATTTTCTATGATTGATTTAATAAGTTTATACACAGTTATCTTGAAAAGATGTGAAGATCATGTTTGGGGTTTGGTACCCCGTCAGATAAATTATTGGGAGTAGGTTAGGATTTTTTTGTTTTCTTTTACTCACAAGCACAGCAGGACTCCAGGAGGGCAGACAAGGAGAGACCCCTGATCTTACTTTGAGTGGGAGCTCTTGCAGCAGGCTACACTATAAGGACTATGCTGCCAGGCACTAGGACACCACGGAAAAATTCTAGCTAGCAGTACCCAGTGGGGGGCCGAACCCTGATGTCGGGACTGCCTCCAACATCCACCAGTGGTATAAAAGGAGAGGTCCTGGACCACACTCCAGTTCTTTTCCCGCCATCAACCCATTCACATCAGCTCCACAGATGCCTGTTGCTACCAGTTGACTGCCATTTTTTCATTGGACTTTTCTACCAACTTTTCAAAGTTTCTTGTTTTTCACCACCTAAAAATTGATGCATGTCTTCTCTGTCATCCTCCTCCTCTGGCCAGCGACTGAAATCAAGTGCGCATGTGGGAAGCAGATCCTGGCCCAAGATGGTTACTTGGCCTGCCTCATCTGCTTGGGGCCTAACCACGATGCCGATTCCTGCCTGCACTGCTGAAGTTTCAACGGCCGGACCCTCATCCATCATCTGAAGACGTTGAAGACCTACCTTCTTGAACAGCAGCTGGCCACCATGCAAAAGACCCCATCAGGCCTAAGATCCTCTTCTTCTTTGGGGTCAGGGACATCTCACAAATCTAAAGAGGAAAAGTCCAGTGGAAAGCACCATCACTGTGACAAGGACTGGACCCATTCAGACTCCAGATCCAGATCTACGCACAGGAAAATGGCCAGTGCCAGTCCTTTACCCCATGGGAGGTCGGACTCTGGCCCTCTGCCAACCCAAGTTTCCTCTCGGTTGCTGGCCTTGAAACCCCCAGCATTGGTACATACACCAGGTGGCTTTTCTTCAGGGCAAGGGCCTTTGCCCCCCTCCCTTAGTCGTAGGCCCTACAGCCATGCCTCCGGGTCTAAGTCCAAGGATGCAGCCGGTCAAGGGGTGAGCAACAGCCTCCCTGATGCCCCTCACCAGGCTAAGGCTTCCTCCTTCTTATCAGATCGTCCAGCTGGACACAATGACAGGAAGCAACATTTAAAATGGGAGTCTCACCCTGACGCCCGCTCTCCGAAACATTGGCCGTCAGACTCCCAGCATCTCGACCTCGATGTCTCCGTCTTATGGGTCTACCCCACCACCTGCACTCCCTAAGCTGCCTTCAGGAGGGGTGCAGTGGCTGGCTCAGGAATTGCCTCCCCTGACACCAGACCATCTGATGTCAGGGGGCCTGATGCCGGGTCAGCCAATTGACCTGCTGTCCACTCCTTCCCCACCCCAGGACCAAACACCACAGAATCCTCCATTGCCAGATCATCCAGTGGCTCTTGACATGCCATCAGGTCCACCGCCCCAGGGTCCTGACGACACATCGCGGACACCAGGCCCATCGTCTCCAGCCATGGTCTTGCTGGCTGACATCAAAGGTTTTTTCTGTTCCTGGTGGGACACAGTCAAAAAGGACATTATCCCCATGGAACCTGTGGTTATCTCCCCTCAATCCCTACTGGCAGACTCCCTGCAGTGGCCTCCACAGTTGTTTCCTTCCCACAGGGAAACATCCCTGATGCTGTCTGGCGACAGGTCTTCCAACAACATGAACATCACTCAAGATCATCCTCCAGGCATTATAGGAGGCGACACCAGTACACCTGCTCCAGATTCTCCTCAAGGTCATATAATTCAGGCTCCTCCGCCTCTTCCAGATCCTCAGGAGAGTTTTCCTCTCCTCCTCACCACCCTGACCACTGGGAGATTTACCCCATTCTCCCATGGATGATCCCATGTTCCTGGATGTGATGCATCACATCTAGTTTTTAGACCAGTGGGAAACTGAGGATCTAGATCTAGAGAGGAAAAGACTGGCTCATTTCTTAGGTATGAATGAACCTAAGCCCTTAGTTGTACCACCCTTGGTGACACCCTTTCAGGACGCCACCAGGCTAACCTGGAGGCACCCTTCCATAGCCTCCGCTGTACCAAAGAAAGTGGACAAGCTGTATCATACCCCGATGAACGAGCTGTTCCTTGGGGAACAGCCCAAGGCAAACTCGGTCATACTGACAGCTGCCCATGGCAGGACCAAACAGCCCCGGCACATAAGCTCCCAGCTGCTGGATAAGGAATTCAAATGTCTACATCAGTTCTGCAGGAAAAACAGGTTACTCACCTGTAACAGTAGTTCTCGGAGTGGTGTATGTTGTTCATCCACACTTTTTGGTATGTCCCGTTCCCCTTTAAGGATCACCAAAAGTCTTCAAGCTGGCTCCTCCCACCCACCAGGGCGGTATATACCTCGGCTCCACCCCATGATGCAAATCTTAGCCTGCTGGAAGCCAGGTTTATGCGTCTGCAGCCAGGGAGGTTGGGTGGGTCCGTGTGGATGAACAACACATACCACTCTCAGAACTACTGTTACAAGTGAGTACCCTGCTCTTCTAGGAGTGTGGATATGTTGTTCATCCACATTCTTTGGCAGACTCCTAGCAGTTCTCCAGGAGGAGGGAGGCAAGGTGCACACCTCCTACTTAGGGAACAGAGATTAGAGAACTGAGGCCCCAAAACCAGTATCCTGCTGTGACTCAAGGTTGATGTGGTAGTGGGTGATGAAGGTGTTTGCTAACTTCTAGGTAGCAGCCCAACAGATTTCCTGGATAGGGATTTCCCTGGAAGCAGCCACCGATGCAGCAGTATGGAGGGTAGAATGAGCTCTTATTCCTCTGGAAGGCTCCTTGCCCGCCAACTCATAACACAGACCTATGCATGATGTAATCCATCTTGCAATAGTCCACTTCACTGCAGGTCTGCCAGAAGCGGCTTCAGCATAGGTGACAAACAGCTGGTGAACCTCACCCTGAATTTCCGCTGTCCTCTCATAATAGCAGTGTCAGTGGCTCAGTAGGTAGCACACTCGCCTCTGAGGCTGGGAGATCAGAGGGCTGTGGCTTCATTTCCCACATCTGGCACTTGGGTTAATATCCCAGTACTGACACTGTAGTGCAGCATGAGAGGGGTGCTGCACTTCTGAGGTGCCGTCTTTCGGATGAGACGTTAAACCGAGGTCCCATCTGCCTGGATTGGTGGTAGCTCAGGTGGATGTTAAAGATCCCATGGCACTTATCGAAAAGAGTAGGGGAACTTCCCCGGTGTCCTGGCCAAATTTCCCTCATTTACTATAAATACCACCAACAGCTTAATCTGGTTCAAGGTCAGTTGGCATTCATCTGTATCCCCCTTCCCCGGGTCATGCCTGAAAATAGGCAGGATTTGTCTAGTGCACTTACCCGGTCAACAAAAAAATAGGAGACAGCACATCTTAGGTCCAAAGTATGGAGCCTATACTCGGCCTCTGAGGTGTAGTTAGGGTAGTATACTGGCAGAGTTAACACCTGGTTAAGGTGAAACTCTGACCCCACCTTCGGAAGAAATTTCGGGTGGGGGCGTAGGACAACCTCGAAAACCAGATAATGGGACTCCACTGAAAAAGCACCTGGAGTTCCCCTGTCCTTCTGGCAGATGTGCTAGTCACCAGGAAGGCCATCTTCCATGACAAGTGTGACAACTCACACCTGTGCATTGGTTCAAATGGCTTGCCCATGAGCTTTGCCAGTACCAGAAGTAGATCCCACGGAGGTGGAGGTTCACACACCGGAGGGGATATGTGATCCAGGCCTTTGAAAAAGCGCCCAACCACTGTCTCCTGCGCCAAAGTCAGCTGACCGGCCCATGCCCGGTAAACAGAGATGGCTGCCAGGTGCACCCTAATGGTCGATGACCGGAGACTCCCTTTGGATAGAGACCAAAGGTAGTCAAGAATGTTAGCCGCTGAACAGGATAAAGGGTCCATGCCCTTACCCTGACACCAAATGGAAAACCTTTTCCATTTGAAGGCATAACATTTCCTGGTCGATTCCTTTCTAGATGCCTCCATCACAGTGTAGACATCTTTGGAAAGACCTAAAGCCTGCAACTCCTGCCGCTCAGGTACCCGGCTGTGAGGTGCAGGGATTGAAGGTCCGGATGGAATACCTTCTCCTGACTGAGTCATATCAGGTCTGGGTGTGTGCAAAGCTGTTCTGGGAGCCTGTAGCTAAGGCTGAGGAGATCTGGATACCAGAACTGGCACGGCAAGTCTGGGGCTACCAGGATCACCTCCGACTTGTCCCTCTTCACCTTGAGAAGCACCTTGTGGATCAAGGGAAATGGAGGGAAGGTGTAGAGGAGACCTGGGTTCCACAGCCTCGAGAAGGCATCCCCCTGCAGTGAGCCCTGCTGAGAGGGGCGGGCATGAAACAGCCTCAGCTTGGTGTTTTACCTGGATGCCACCATCGGTTTGCCCCAATGGGAAAACAGACTGTAGGCTACCTCTGGATGGAGAGACCACTCCAGGGATGTTTGGCCTAAGCAGCTGAGAGCATCCACCAGATGGTTCAGGGCTCCTGCCACATGGATTGCAAGGAGATCTGCCTCCAACCGGCTCACGAGGGTCCAGATGCAGAGCGCCTCCTTGCACAGCCGCCCTGTTTGTTGAGGTAGTACATGGTCATGGTATTGTCTGTCTGGACTTGAACCACTTGACTCTGGAGCTGAGGAGCAAAAGCTGACAGTGCCAGTCTGACCGCTCTGAGCTTCAACAGGTTGATGTGGCATCAGGACTCCTTGGGGGTCCAGAGCCCATGGGCCCTTTTGGCCCCCATGTGGGCTTCCCAGCCCATGAGAGAGGTGTCAGTCTTGAGGACAACCGTTGGCTTGGGGCAGACAAATGGGATCCCTTCCTGCAACCGGTCTGGGGCGGTCCACCATTGGAGAGTGACCCACATCTTCTGGGTTACAATGACGAGCTGGTCGAAATGACTATGGTGCTGAGTCCACTGGGTGGCCAGCTCCCATTGGAGGGGGCGCATGTGCAAACGGGCCCATCAGACCACTGAGGTGCATGCCGCCATGTAACCCAGAAGGTGAAGAAAGTCCCGGGCAGGGTGCAAGTGCCCAACCAGAAATGATTGGGCAATGGAGGAAAGAACCTCCACCCTGTCTGCTGGGAGCCGAGCTTTGGCTTGACAAGAGTCGAGCTCTGCCCCAGTGAAGGCCATCACCTGAGAGGGCACGAGTTCTGACTTGGCCTTGTTGATCAGGAGGCCGAGTTGAGAACAGGTCTGGAGGGCCAGGTCACTGGACCTCACCACCTCCTGTTGGGTAGAACCTGCACGAGCCAATCATCAAGGTAGGGGTAAATTCTGACCCCCCGATGCCAAAGATGGGTCACCACCACTACAGTGCATTTGGTGAAGACCTGTGGGGCTGATGACAGGCCAAACGTCATAGCTCAGAACTTGTGCAAAGTCCTTTCAACCCCAAAGTGGAGGAACCGCTTATGGAATGGATGAATCGGGACATGAAAGAACATCCTGCAGATCCAGTGAACAGAACCACATGTTTCACTCCAACGATGGTATGATCTGGGACAGAGTGACCATCCGAAAGGTGCGTGACATGAGATATTGATTCAGGTCGTGCAGACCTAGAATGGGGCACCAGCCCCACATCCGTTTGGGCACCAGGAAGTACCTGGAGACAAAGCCTGGGTCTGCTGGAGGATCTGCCACTGGAGCTACTGCCTCCTTGAGGAGGAGCTGGGCAATGTTGTCTCTGAGAGCTGACTGTGTCTGAGAGGATACTCGTTCCTCCTGAGGGGCGTGGGCTCGGCTTGGAGGGTATTGCTTGAATTCCAGAGGCAATCCCTGGCTGACCACTTCCAGAACCCACCTATCCGTGGTGATAATGGACCAGGTGGAAAGAAAGTGGCAGAGCTGACCCCCCATGGGAGGACCCAGAGCTGGTGTGATGGGAGTGGGGATGGCAGCCCCTTCCCGTCACTGAGCAGGCTTGGAGGAGGAGGATCCAGGACCGGAATCTTGGCCTCCTTTACAGGCCTGCTGAGGACCCTGCTTGGGCCGAGGGCGCCAAGCTTGAGCCTGCTGCTGTTGCTGTTGCTGGTGCTGCTGTCCACCCTGGAAGGAGGACTGCTGAGTCTCAGGGGCAGAATGCCAAGCTGGCTTTTTCTTTTTCCTCTGCTGGTTCTTGCCTGAAGAACTCTTAGCAGAGGCAGCGTCCAAGGTGGCATTGGACTGCTCAATATGCTGAAGATGACCAGCCACTTCTAGTCCGAATGAGTCAGCCCCAAGGAAGGGCACATCAGCTAATTTATGCTGAGTATCCACCGGGAAGGAGGAGAGCCTCAGCCAAGCCCTGCAATGGGAGGCAACTGTGGCAGCCATCAAACGGGCATAAGAGTCCCCGAGATCCAGGAACATCTGGAGATGCTTTTTGGCAATGATTCTGGACTTGCTTGACCGTAGTCTGCATATCCATGGGGAGATGTGGGAGGACTTCATCCATCGACCCGAGGAGGGCATGGGAGAAGAGTGCCATGATGATGGCCGAACTTGCCTGATGAAGGCCCAAGGAGGAAGCCGCATACACATTCCTGGCTGAATGGTCCAAGAGCTTAGACTCTTTATCAGGAGGTCGGTCAGTGTTGGCAGAACTGCCAGTACACCTGAACACAGAGGCGGTCACCAGGCTCACGGCCGAAGGGTGCTCTGTGAACCCCGCAAGGGACCCCATGGGCATCATGTACTTGCGGGCCATGTGGGCAGATGGAGCTGGACAAGAGGCAGAATGCTGCCATTGTTCTAAGGCCAGTCCAACAATGGCCTTGGAGACAGGAAAGGCCTCCGCTGGGGTATCCCCTCTCTCTTGAGGATGTCAGTGAGAGGGTACTCCACCTTTTTCTGGATAGGCTCCAGGGGCAACCTTGTAGACTCAGAGATGAGGTGGATGATCCCTTGAAAGGACGAAGGACATTTCTCTGTCTCTAGGCCAGTGGTCCAATCATCATCTCCTGGATGTGAATGGAGACCAGTGATGTCCGAATCTGAAGAGTCCGGATACAATAGCCTACCACCTGTGTCACCTTCGACTCGCTGGGGGCGGTCTGGGGTGACCATGACCGACAAGTGCTGGGGAAGCTCGGTGCCAGGTCTATCTTGTTTGGAAGAAGCCCCTCCCACAGGCTGCTTGGGCAGTGGTTCCACCACAATGGGTGGAGAGACTGTAACAGGCTGAACTGGTGGTCTTTCCAGCTCCGCGGGCAGGGGAACCAATTTGGTCGGCTCCAAGGGAGTCGGCTTTGGCCTGGGAGGTGAAAGCCAGGTAATAGCTGGGGAGGAAGCCGTGGTAGGCTTAGGCCTGGTCAAAATGAGCTACTGCCATATGAGGTCCTCGTAGCACTGATGGAATTTCCATTGGAGCTTCTCTTCATTCGAGGAGGATGAGGACGACCAATGGCGTCGCCTCTTCTTTGAGCACTTGTGGCCCTTCTTCGGCCTTTTGGATGAGGGGGTCCTAGACCTCGACCGAGATTGGGCAGGCTGACTTGGTCAGTCAGGAGACACTGGCAGGGCCGGTGACTTCCCAGAGTCCGGGACCGGATCCTCGCTGGGTACTCCAGCATGTTGGGTCTCCTCATCAGGGAAGACAAGGACCAGGGTCCTTTCTAGAGAATAATTGACCGGAGTCAGTGACAGTGGGTAGATTGGGTTGATAACGATCTCGACATCATCGGCCTCATCCTTGGTCATCTGGCCTGACGGGAGGTCCGAGAAGCCAGCGGCCAAGGAAGCTATCTCAACCGAGGGTGAGACCGCATGCTCCTAGGACTGTGACCTCTCTTGGTCCCAAGAGTGTCTTCATCTAGATAAAGACTTACTCAGATCTTTATCCCGGGGATGGGATCAGGAAGAGTGCAGGCCCACAGGTGCCTCCCCCTTGGTAGGGAGAGACTGGTACAGCTCCCTGAAGGAACCTGAGAAGGTGGAGCCCAGGTTGAATGGAACAAAGAAGCTCCGGGAAGAGCGGGCCGCTTCTTCCTCGAAGGCTTGCATGCAGTCCAACTGTTCAGTGGATCCCATTGCCATGGAAACCTCCCACCTAGCCTCCTTCGATTTCACCGGAGGGTTCCTCTTTTCCAGTCTCCCCAGCTGTAGGTGTGCAAGACAGTTGTCCAGGACTTTGGGATGGAAGGCCAAGCATAAACTGCAGGATGAGGTGTCATGGCCAACACCGAGGCAGTAGACACACGCGGAATGGGGATCAGTATGTGACATCTTCGGGCCACAGTAGCACCGGTGACAAATTTGTGATTGCTAATTTGAGAAATTCAAAGTTTCGGTAGAACCGATTTGAAAGTGTGAGCATGAGAAAGGCACTGAATCTTCCAGCAGAAAGGAAGATCTGGCGTCATGGGCAGAGCTGAGGTATATACCACTTGGGTGGGTGGGAAGAGCCAGCTTGAAGACTTCCGGTGATCCTTAAAGGGGAAAAGGACATGCCAAAGAGTGTGGATGAACAAGATATCCATGCTCCTAGAAAGTCGATTCCTCAGCCACCTGCACCATCCGGTCACTCAACATTTTGGTGCACATGGTGCAGTACCAGAAGACACTCTGGAGCAAGGCCATCAAGCTGGAATAAAGGCAGCCCGATTCTGATAAGATGGAGCTCTTGGATGTGCTCCAGTCCGGTCTGGATGTGGGGAAGCACGTCTTAAGGTCCTCCTATAATTCAGTGGACACGGCAGCCAGGGCAGCTGCCACAGGGGTTTGTACACAGAGGTACTCTTTGCTCCGAGTTTCTGGTTTCAGGCAGGACCTTCAGGATGCCATCATAGATGCTTCGTTCCATGGGTCCATGCTCTTTGGTCCAGACATTGAAAAGATGATCTTGGACCTCCAGGAGTCGGGTAAGGCCATTCAGTCTGTGCATAAGTTGTACAGATCTGATCAGACCCCAGGCAGGCATTGTCAGTTTTGTTGTGGGGGAGGGAAGAAGCCCAAGGACAGCAACAGAGAAGCAACTTTCATCGAAAAGCTCCCTCTCAACCTGGTGGAGCACAGGGACCTCGGGACACCAAACCCTCCCAGGTCCCTCTGCCCACCCCAGGCTCCAGTGCCTGACTCCTTGCCCGACCCCCCACTTCTTGCCGAATCCAAGGGAGAGGTAGTAGGGGGCTGGTTGTCACTTTACCTCAACGGGTGCGCCACCATCACCAGCGATGCATGGGTCCTCCAGTTGATAGAGCGGGGTCACATACTGGAATTCCTGCAGATTTCCCCGGACAATCCCCCGGTCCAAATGACTTACTCCCCCTCCCATGCTGGGCTAATTCAGGAGGAGGTACAGTCCCTGCTGGACAAGAAGGCAGTAGAGCCTGTCCCAGCCCCACAGTGGGGGAAAGAGTTCTACTTCTGTTTCTTTTAGGTCTCCAAGAAGACGGGGATCTGCACCTGATTCTGGCCCTGAGCCTCTTGAACAACTACACAGAGTACAAGAAGTTCAGTATGGTCACTTTGCTGGGTATTCTTCCCATGTTGCACCAAGGAGACTGGCTTTGCTCCCTGGACATACAAGATGCCTACCTCCATGAAGGCATTTCCAGTTTCAGGCCTTGCCCTTCGGCCTTTCTTCAGCACCGTTGGTGTTCATGAAGTGCCTAGTGGTAGTGGTGGCAGCCCTTAGGAGGCAGTGACATTTCATTTATCCCTACCTTGATGACTGGCTTCTGACCACCGCCACAAGGGATCGGCTTCTGGCGGCTTTAGAGGACACCTTGTCTGTTCAGCTCCCTGGAGTTCACATTACACATGGCCAAGTAGTTCCCGAAGCCATGTCAAAGGTTACAATACATATAAGCAATCCCGGACATGGAGCAAGGGAAGGCCTTCCTCCTGCCAGACAGGGTGGTATGCCTTCTATTTTCAGCCCACAAAGTTTCAGCTGCCCTCCTGGTCCCAGCTCAGACCATGCTCCAGCTCCTAGGCCATATGGCTGTGGCCATAATGACTGTTCCCACAGCATGCATGTTTATGAGGGTCCCTTAGTGGATCCTCAGGGTACAATGGGAACAGAGGGAGGACGATCTCCACCAGTCAGTCTTGATCTCCAGGCAGTGGTGCAGACTCTCTCTCTTGGTGGCTCTCTCCCCAGAATCTGGAGTCCGGTGTCCCCTTTCAGAGAGAAGCCCCTTCACAGGTTCTCACAACTGATGCCTCAGGCCTAGGTTGAAGGGCTCATTTTCTAAATCGTCAGACACAGGTGGCATGGTCTTCTCTGTAACTGGTCCTCCATATCAATATTCTGGAGATAAGGGCAGTTCTGTACGCTTTACAAGCGTTTCTCCCGGATCTCCGCCCAGGTCCCCTGTTGGTGCAGACGGATAACATGCTGGTCATTTATTACATCAACAAGCAGGGGGTACTCATTCCTACCCCCTCTGTCGGGAGGTTATGAGAGTGTGGTTCTGGGCTCTAGACCATGGTCTATTGCTCACTGCAGTTCATGTTCCAGGGGTCCAAATCACCTTGGTCGACACCTTAAGCCAGTCTCAGTCAAGGACTCGCAAATGGGAACTCCTTTAGTCTGTAGTGGATAACCTCTTTCAAAGATGGGGTCATCCACAGCTGGACCTCTTCGCGTCCCTGTGTAATGCAAAACTGCCCAGTTTCTGCTTGCTCAATCACGGGCCTGGTGTTTTTTTGACAAGTCGCATTGTCCCTCTGCTAGACAGGATGGTTTCTGTATGCCTTCCCTCCCTTTCCTCTTCTGCAAAGAGTCCTACTCAAACTCCAAGCAGAAGAAGTGCAGATGATATTCATAGCTCCGCTTTGGCCTCGTCAGATATGGTTCCCGCTACTGCAGCAGCTGACGGTGGAACCTCTAGCTCCCTTGCCCTTGTCTTCCCGCTTACTGTCACAAGAGCAGGACTGGCTGATTCATCCAGACCTCCAATCTCTGCATCTGCATGCCTGGCACTTGCAGATGTTGCCAGTTCTTGTTTTGGAGTTTCTCCCAGAGTGGCCGAGGTCTTGGTGGCAGCCAGGAAGCCTTCCACTAGGGCTACCTATGCCATGTAGTGGAAATGCTTTTGCTTGTGGGCCTCCAAGTGTGGTCTGGACCCTCTACTGTGCCTTCTGAATGCTGTCCTCAAGTACCTCCTCTCCCTGTCAGATACAGGCCTCCGTTATTCTTCCATCAAGGTGCACCTTTCTGCAGTCTCTGCCTATCATGCACCGATGGATGGCAAATATGTTGCCCAGACAGATCTGGCCCAAACATTTTTGAGGGGAATTCTTCATATTAAACCTCCCATCAGAGACCTCATCCCCCCTTGGGATCTTTTGTTTTTGTTAGAGAAGCTTATGTTGCCTCCCTTCAAGTCAGTTGCAGATTGCAAGCTGCCCTTTCTGTTATGGAAAGCCTTGTTTTTAGTTGTTGTTACTTCTGCTCGGAGGATTTCCGAGCTTCAGGCTCTGATGGTTAAAGAGCTGTATTTAATTTTCCACAAGAACAGGGTGTCCTTGAGGACCAGGCCTAAGTTCTTACCCAAGGTGGTGTCCCAGTTTACACTTAATCAAGACATCAACCTTCCGGTTTATTATCCAGAGTATGCTAATCGAGGGGAGGCCCTTCTTCACATTCTGGATGTACACAGAATACTTAGGTACTACATTAACTGCACCCGAACCTTCAGAAGGTCCGATTAGCTTTTCTTTTCCCCGAGAACACTTGGGGCATCTCTGGCAAAATAGACTCTGTCCAGATGGCTGGTCCATTGTATCACCTTCTGCTACAACAAATACAACAAGCCCTTACCGGGCTCGATTAAGGGCCATTCCACCAGGGGGGTTTCTGCCTCCGTTGTGGTGCTTTGGAATGTTTCTGTGGCAGACATCTGTGCAGCAGCTACTTGGGTCTTGGTGCACACCTTTGTCAACCACTACAGCCTGGACGTTGCTTCCCATCAGAGAGCTGGGTTTGGTTTGGTGGTGCTTCAGGGCCTTTTGTACTGAAGCTTCCTGCTACCAATGTTTCCACCTCCCAGTCTGTCTGAAATCCTGTTGGTACGGCTTGGTACTCAGTCATTATGGTGTAGCCTGCTGCAAGAGCTCCCACTCGAAGTAAGATAGTACAGTTACATAAGAACTTACTGTAACAGTAGATCTTGAGAGGAGCTCTGCAGCAGCATTTCCCTCCCTCCTCCCTCCTTCCCCTGATCATTTTAGTGAAGTATTCTACTTACCTTGGTTCTCTATCGATTGTTAGCTGGGTCTGCAGTGGAAGAACTGGGGTGTGGCTGGGGACCACCCCTTTTATACCATTGGCGGACGTCGGAGGCGGTCCGACATCAGGGGTGGTCCCCACTGGGTACTGCTAGCTAGAATTTTTCTGTGAGATCCTTGTGCATGGCTGCATAGTCCTTATGGTGTAGGCTGCTGCAAGAGCTCCTCTTGAAGATCTACTGTTACAGTAAGTTCTTACGTAACTGTACTTTTTCTGCTCAGGGATCCCTTTGAGCCTGTGC
This sequence comes from Neoceratodus forsteri, assembly GCA_016271365.2. Classification (NCBI taxonomy): domain Eukaryota; kingdom Metazoa; phylum Chordata; order Ceratodontiformes; family Ceratodontidae; genus Neoceratodus; species Neoceratodus forsteri. The sequence continues at coordinate 272,960,946 of CM057454.1, forward strand.
CAAAAGGCAAATCCAGAGATGAGCTAGATCAGAATAGAAAGGTGCCAGGCGGGAGCCAATCAAATAAAAAGGCGCACCCCCTGCTCTACAGGGAGCCAATTCAAGGAGTCTGCCAACCCACCAGAAAGTGGGCTAGACCTTTAAAAATCCAGTGGTGGTTTTCGGACCGCTCATCACAAGCACAGTGGGATTCCAGGAAGGCAGACAGGGAGAGCCCTGTTTTCTGCCCAGAGAGCCCCTTGAACCTGCGCTAAAAGACAAATCCAGAGTGAAGTTAGATCAGAATAGAAGGCTCCAGGTAGGAGCCAATCAAATCACAAGCCGTGCCCCCTGCTCTACAGGCAGCCAATGCAGGTAGTCTGCCAGCCCACCAATCTGCTTCCTACTACTACAACTACAAAAGGAAGAGATCGTCAAGTGGACCTCTGCACTGTGGACCTCCATATGAAGGACCAAGCACAAAGGACATCACAGCGAAGTCTGCCCACTGAAGTCAGCCCAACCAGGCAGCTGGTGGCTGGCCACTCTGGACCTCAGCAGCAAGGCAAGGGAACAGAGAGAGAGAGAGAGTGAAAACTGGTGACGAGTTAGCAGACAACTGCAGGAGGAAGCAGAAACCCTGGAGGTTCTACCTGGCAACTGCAGTAAGATTCCTGTAAACTCCTGTTGTAGCTCACGTATTGCAAGGGAGTGAGGAGAGGTAGGGTTATGCAAAAAATAGGGAATAGTTGAAACACCCTATCTAGGTAGGGGTAAAAAAGGGATTAAAGTATGCAAACAAGTAGAACAGTAATTAGATATGCTGGGAGTGGTGTAGTGCAGTGACTGTGGGGTGTCAGTTTTCAGGGAGACCTTCTGGAGAGTGCAGTGCTGCCTCATCTGTGTGCACCTGTCTGGGCTGAGGGGGAGGTTGCTAGACTCCAGGTTGAGTTGGCTAGGATTCATGGTGCCTCTTCTCCCACCCAGGGACCACCAAGTCTGCCTCTGCTACCTCAAAGGCTGCCAAGGAGGAGGAGCAGCTGGACTATGGTGGGCTCAGGAAGGGTGAGGGTCGTGGGTCAGAGGCACACTCTCCATATGGCACCACTACAAAATTCCTGTGTCGCTCTAACAGGGTTGAACTGTCCCATAATGGCACACACAATAGTGACCAAGGAGGATGTGTGGGCCCTCTGTTATAAATACCAAGATTGATGTCCTGTACAGGCACAGGCAACACCTCTCTCCGGGGACCCTCCGCCTCTCAGTCCATAGCTCAATTATATCTACTAATGACTATGGTCTATGGGGCGGCAACGGATACAGTGCTCAAGTGGGTTCAGACTGCACTCACCAAAGCCTGCAGATTCACCCTGGATGCTGAGCATGGCACTCACACCTGTACTCTGTACAAACATACAAATTGGCTGTCATTAAGAAACAGGGTCAAATTCCAGACTTGCATCCTAGGGAAGAAGGCTCTATTGGGTAAAACACTACCTTGTGTAGGCAATTTGATCAAGGCGGCCAACTCATTACAGGTCACCAGAGGGAGGACTAGAGGTACCTTGGCTATCCCCTTCCCTCACACTTCTCTTGGGCAATGTACATTTGCCTACTGGGCCCCCCTTGTGGATGAATGAACTCCCTGGGCACCTCTTGGCCACCAATTGTCTGGCACAATTCAAAACTGACCTCAAACAGCACCTAATAACACTCTCTAAGTGCACCTGCCCCTGAGTCTAGCCACATCTGCTCTCTCTGCCCCCCAGCAAGCACTAGGCAGGCCTCAGGTACCCCCTCCCTCTGTCCTTTCTCATGACTTACCCCAGCAGTCAGTCTGCGTCATGCTCCTTCGGCACCGGCCACCCCCTCCCCCCTCCCCCAACTCACAGTCCCGTGAATTTCCCTAACAGTCACTACTAATGCAGGCTGCCTGCCCATGCCCTCTCACACCCCACCATTTACTTTAGCATGTCTTCTCCACTCAGCCTCCCCTCTCCCCACCATTTATCTCTATACCTTATCGCCCTTCTTCCTCCACCCTTCACCTCCACCGCATTACATACCTCTCTCTTGTACCTCCTTTCTTCACCCCACTGCCAGCTATCCTCATCCCTATGAACTACTGACAAGGCACTCTGTGGCTGCTTATCCCCCCACCCTCATAAAGTGTTTTTCTTGTTATTTTAACTTGTACCTATGTTTTGAGTTATTCTGTAAGTTCTGAATCCAAGCTGTATCGTTCATTGTAATGTACCTTTGCTTTCTCCTATTGTTCTTTGTTTTGTAATCTATGACGTGGAACCTTTGTAAAAGAGCTTTTGCTCAAAGGTATTTTCCGAATCACTAAATAAATAAATAAATAAGGATCTTCAACTCATTGTTGAAGGAGTGGTACAGAGAGGAGGAGTTCAGCTACATTGGGGACTGGAGTCCCACATGGAGGGATAAGAGCCTTGTAACAGAAATCCCCTTCATTAGAAACTTCTAGTTCACCGCCACCACCAGGTTTTTACCACATAGGAACCAGAAAACCTGCTTTTTACCTGCTCCTTGCACAAGGTCAGGAAGGTCAACAGAATACCTGTGGGTAGAGTGCCCCTTCAGAGACAGACTGCAGACAGAGTCCAGCAGAAATAGTAAAGTTACCTTTTTAAATAAAACAAGCAGTCACTGATTCTATAAAAAATGGATTCTTTACTAGTGACTAAAAGTATTTACAAGCAGAATGTATTTACAGGAAAACAAAAGGTTTGCACATTTACTAAGAAACAGAAAATAAAACAAATTGAACAGACAGTTGATGTACAGCAAAAATCTGAGCTATCCTTACCTAAAATCCCTCCTGCCCTAGCTACAGAAAGCACTGTCCCTCATTGTGCTATCTTACCAGTCAGCTAGTCTTTTTATGGCAGGGCCCTGATCTTCAGATGTTCCGAGTCCAAGAGAGAGAGAGAGCTGAACCTCAACTCACTGATTTATTCTCTTTGACTATGGGAGGTGGTTTTGCCCCTTTGAATGACAGTTTACCCCTGCCCCCCCTTACCAGATGGGTGTGTGTATGGAAGGGATGACATCATCCGGGCCAGGTGGCTTACTACATACCCAGACATCCTCAGTCCAATTTTGCGATTCTGTTTTCCAGGATGTCCAAGGTGTGCAACCCTACGCATCTGCTTTCAGGATGACTGAAGCATTCAAAATGGCACTCTCCTTGCAACCACACATGAAATTGTTGTTAACTGATGTTTGTTGTTGTTTAATTTCTGGTTGAAATGTTGCAGAGTTGTCACTGAGTAAATATACATAATCAACATAAGCCTGATAGGTCAAGCATGGTACACCAGGACGGCCGGGATTAGAACCCGGTTTTTGTAAGACATAGGGAAATGATTAGTTAAAATCATAGTTATGATATATCTACTGTATGTAGGCCTTCTCGTTCTCTTCTACCTGAACGCAGTAGAGGGAGAGCTTTTATTTTATTTAGCTTTTATTTACTGGGTAAGCACACTAGACAAAGAATGCCTATTTAAAAGGTGCGACCCAGAGATTACAAGGTCAGTTTACAAACAGTACAACAACAACAACAACAGGGAAGCGAATTACAGGCAGTGAACAGTGTAAACAATAAACGTGCATAATGTTAAGGACAATCAAATGGTAAAATGTAATATACTGTACATCTCATGGAGGACTATAAGAGCATTAAAGATAGGACAGGGTGCAATGACACCTATACTAGGAACAGTAAGTGCTTAGTTACAAAGGAGGATAAGGGTCAATGATCATTTCTTATAGTGCAGAGCGGTAGGGGCCTGGCAGCCATGATAATGGGTACAGCACACCAAGACTGGGTAGGAGATGCCCGGCAATCTAGGGACAGTTGTTTTTGCTAGACATTTCAAACTGTATGTTATGTTTATTTAAACAATAAACATAAGTTAAAAAAAACATTTGCATGGGCATCTTTCTCTACAGGGAGCTATTCTGTCAAACTTTAGACAAATAAAAGGAATATGTTGTTGCCCATTTGAGTGGGGATCAAGTATGACTTTATTAATATACAGTGTGGTAAAAAACATCAATTTCAAAGAGACAATTTGTTTCTGGGTTTTCTGCAAGAATTATCTTGTCCTCTGTAGCCTCTGTAAGCTCAATGTTTATAACCATATCTTTTTTTTTTTTAACACCTGCCAGTTCTACTTCATTCTGTTTCAGTTCGGCAAATGATATTTTACTTGGGGGTTTATTCATCTTCTTTGCTTCACCTGAGGTGCTGATTTATTCAGCTGTGACTTAGATGGATTCAGATCCCTTTGTGTTTGAGTTGCCATTCATTTAATTAACTCTAACAGATAACTGAATTCTTCCATTTCTAATACTGCGGCCCCTAATGTTTTTTTGTTTTTTTTTTGAGGGGGGGAGTAATGGGGGTTTTACTTAGTCTCCTCAATGTAAGTAACTATGGTAGGTTTACTAAATTCTTTTTGTATAATATTTTTTATTATTTTCCAAGAATTAAGTGACAATGTTTATCCATTATCAGACAATAGCCAAGGTCTCCAATACAGCTGTATAAAAGCCATTATGTAGTCTGCAAACATCTATCCATTAATGCAAAAATTAATAGCCATACAAGTCTCTTATAAGGCTAAAACAAGGAACATAAGAAAACAACAGGAAAAAAAAAAGACAAATACAGAACCTTATTATTGGTAAACAGTTCTTTCTGCTATGTTTGCTATCATCAGATATGTTGGAACCTTATACTTAATGATGTTCCCATATGAATTACATCCTGCTCCCCATCAAATTCCAGACCAGATCTCCAGACCAAGGGAAATAATCCATTGCCTGTGGCAAATTTATCTCCTGGATTTTGTCCTTACGATCTTGACCCTATCCCCCTCCACCATCCCTTAACATCAGCGTTTCCATCGGGGCTAGAGAGTCCAGGAACCTCCTAACAGAAACCTCTTGTCTTTATCCTTCAACACATATGTGAGCCGGTCTGCAGCTAGAACTTGTATGACCAGCCTTTTCCATTGCTCAATTGTGGGGGTTAGGCTTGACACCCAAGTGTTTTGGATCCCCGATGTGCGGTTTAGTAACTTCTGTCATCTTTGTTTTTACGATCGTAGGTTTAGACTTAATCACTTTGTCATTTCTTAGTAACATATTCTTATCTGTCTTTCTTTCCATTCTTTTTCTTAAAGACACTAAAGCCAAATCAAGGAAATATGTTAACTGATAGTATAGCAATAAAGTTCTAGATTGCAGTGATTTCAGGTTTTCTCCTTTGCTTTTATCCTTATACAATTTCTGACTCGAATTCTTGCTAGATTTCTTTGTATGACTCCACTCTGTATTTTCAACAGTAAGAGTCTCGTTGGTTTCAGAGAGATATACCTGCAAGTAATATCTAAATGTTACTACAACAAGTAATCTCAGCTCATCTTTTATACAGTCTAATTACAAGAGAGTAAGCAAAAATACATGTGTTATACTTACACCCCTTTTAACACCAGAATGTAAATCACAAATACCTACTGAGGTTACTAATAAGACAAAATAGATAGAACAATAATGAAATTGAAACCAGCATATAAAAAGCTGCTTATAGGCCTGGTGGTGCAGAGGGTTGAGGCACTGGACGCCACACCTCACGCCACGCTGACGACCCAAGTTCCAAAGTGAGCTTGGGTGTCAGGGGTTGGTGGGATGGGTTGAGGATTGAGCAACTGTAGGGTGGCTCTCCTCCCCAAGGGAAGGGTGATAGGATAGCCTGGTACACCAGCGGCTCCTGGTAGAGATCAGAAGTGCTGCAGTGCGTGGGCTGCATAATGTACAGCGTGGCTGATGCAGGCAGGGTTGCCATGTGCTGTTGTGTCAGGGGTGATCACACAAGGGAGGGAGGGGAGGCCACCACCAGAACAAGGAAAACACCGGCTCTGTGGAACAGGCAATGGCACCTGTCCGCCATGTCCTCTGCCAGGTTCACCTCGACTGACCTTCCAGTTCCTCCTTGGGGCCCTAACCTGCAGCCAGAGACTGACTTAGAGGAGCGCCCAAAAAGGAGAGGGCGACCCAACCCGGATGGGTTAAATCGGGGGTACTGGCTGTGGGGAGGGTGGGAGAGAGGAGGCACAGTCAGAGGGGACCTAATTCGGGCAGGATACGGGCAGGATGCCTGAGAAAGGTTCCATGAGCAGTGACCGGAGGGAAATAAAGTTGAAAAAAAAATAAAAAGCTGCTTATAATGGGAAAAAATACTTCCAGGTTCAGTGTACTTCTCCTTCAAGTGAGGACAATACAGAAACAGCCTAGTGTAAGAGGCTGTTGGCAGTGATGATGTAGTATGTTAAGTCAGTTGTCAGCCAGCAGCAGAGTGACAGCCTCAATAATCTGTGTGAAGCCGAGAGAAATCTGTCAAACACAATAGTTAAATTGTTGAAGTTATTTATATTGCCCACAAATGTCTGTTAAAAAAAGCCTGCTACATATGTAAGTGCAGCAAGTCAGCCTACTGACAAACATAATCGCTCCTGTTTATTATCACTAGTGATTGACTTTTAACAGTTTACAGCTGCTTATCATATAACCCCCACCCTGTAAACCTCACTAAAGATGTCACAAAAATGAACCACTTATTAGGTAACTGTTCAACCAGTAGTCTCACAACAGTCTCAACTGCAGCTGCTTTCTGCTCTTCAGACCCCCCCCCCACCAATTCAGACACCAGAAATCCACTGAAAATTATCAGCTATACAGAAACATAGAATGTGATGGCAGATAAGGGCCAGCCTAGTGGTTTTTTTTTTATCTTTATTTGTTGCTGAAGACTTCACGTGATCTATGGTGCCATCTCTTCCCCTCCTTTCCTTACTGCTATGATTCCCTTGTGCCTGTCCCAGGCATTTTTTAACCCCATCATTGTTTTTGCCCCCACTACCTCTGCTGGAAGGTTGTTCCAGGCATCCACCACCCTTTCTGTGAAGAAGTACTTCCTAACATCCCTCCTGAATCTACTCCCTCCAGCTTCATAGCATGCCACCTTGTTCTAGAGCACCTTTTTTTCTCAAAAATACCCCCCTCTTGTACCTTATTAACCCCCATAAGATATTTAAAGGTCTCTGTCATATCCCCTATCCCTCCTGTCCTCCAGGGTGTACATATTTAGCTCCTTGAACCTCTCCTTGTAGGGCTTTAGATGCAGATCCTGCACCATTTTGGTAGCCCTCCTCTGGACTGCCTCCACTCTGTCTATGTCCTTCCTGAGATGCAGTCTTCAGAACTAGACATAGTACTCAAGGTGAGGTCCTACCATTGATCTGCACAGGGGCAGCACCACCTCCCTCTTCCTGCTGGGGATGCCCCTTATTATGCACCCCAGCATCCCACCAGCCCTACAAAATGCCTTGTCACACTGTCTGGCCACCTTTAGGCCATCCAATATGATTACTCCTAGGTCTCTTTCCTGATTGGTCTTTGTCAGTATCACTCCACCCATTTTGAACTCTGTTCCTGGGTTTCTATGGCCTAAGTGCATTATTTTGCACTTTTTTGTATTAAAATCCAGCTGCCATACTCTTGACCACTCCTCCAGTCTTTTCAGTTCCCTACCCATCCTTTCCACCTCCCCCGAGTGCCCACTCTGTTACAGAACTCGGTGTCATCCACAAAGAAATCCAAAATAGCATGCTCAAATCTTTTATGTTACTCCACACTGGAATTTGCATTTCTTCTATGGGGTGCTGCTAGGTTGTGGCAAACAACATACAATCCAAAGATACTAGCGCCACCCCCCCACATAGCATAACATAACATAACATATTTAAACTTTCCTCTGCCAAAGTTGGCTATATTTACTTCAAGCTTGTGAGGAGAGGGTCCTCTTAGTTTCAGACTGGAATTCCAATTTGAGTAAGCTAAATCACCAACGTCAAGGTGGGACCCTTCAATTTAGTCCCTAACTTTCCAGTACCCCAATGGCTACTAACTGACTCCTTTTATACTGTGCTCCCAGCAAGGATTTTACACAAGTGTTTAACTTTCCAGTGCCTCGGTGGCTACTAATTGACTCACTTTATAGTGTGCTCCCAACAAGGATATTACACAGGTGTTTTAAAAGGAGCATGTTGCTTGTATCAAATCTGTTTCATGTGTATTACTGTTACCTTGTGCTCCACTGTCACCCTGCGCCATGCGTTATGGCCCGGGTCGTGCCTGAAAATGGTCCCTGGGATCAGTGCACTCACCCGGTTATTAAAGTCATAAATAAATAAATAAATAAATGCAACATACAATCCAAAGATACTAGCGCACACCGCCATTGAGGCACTGGAAAGTTAGAGACTAAATCGAAGGGTCCCACCTTGACGTTGGTGATTTAACTTACTCAGATTGGAATTCCAGTCTGAAACTAAGAGGACCCTCTCCTCACATGGAGCTTGAAGTAAATATAGCCAACTTTGTTATGTTTTGCTATGTGGGGGGGGGGTTCGCTAGTATCTTTGGATTGTATGTTGTTTGCCACAACCTAGCAGCACCCCTTAGAAGAAATGGGAATTCCAGTGTGGAGTAACATAAAAGGTTTGAGCATGCTATTTTAGATTTGTTTGAGTTTGGGGAGTTTGTGCTGCTCCTTCTTAGCATGCTCCCTTTAAAACACCTGTGTAAAATCCTTGCTGGGAGCACAGTATAAAAGGAGTCAGTTAGCAGCCATTGAGGCTCTGGAAAGTTAGGGACTAAATCGAAGGGTCCCACCTTGACGTTGGTGATTTAGCTTACTCAAATTGGAATTCCAGCCTGAAACTAAGGGGACCCTCTCCTCACAAGCTTGAAGTAAATATAGCCAACTTTGGCAGAGGAAAGTTTAAATATGTTATGCTATGTGGGGGGGGGGGCGGTGTGGTGTGCACTAGTATCTTTGGATTGTATGTTATCCACAAAGAGGCATATCTTTCCTTAAAGTTTCCTCTGCTATGTCACTTATAAAGACATTGAAGAGGACTGGTGCCAGCACTGATCCCTGAGGTACCCCACTGGTCATTCTCCCTTCCTTGGAGTGAGCTCTGTTTACCAGTATCCTCTGTGTTCTGTCCCCTAATGGGAGAGCTTTAAGCCCGTGGTTTGATGGGCGGAGAAACAAACGTTACTCCCCCGTCGAGCTTAAAGAGTCACAACATCCTGGACTTGCCAGGATTCTTTTTCGTTGCAGCTGGAGGCGCCGCTCCTCCTCGCTCTCCTGCTGCTGCTGCTGTTTCTTGGGGTGCCTCCTGTCACTGGATGTCTCCCCCTCGTGCGCTCTTCTTGCAGCACTTGCCAGGTAGCTAGCTCCTGCTAATCCAACTTCAAAATACTGGTCTTTCTCCTGACTCCATTGATTGGTTTAAGAGCTACCATGATGTTCGGTTCCTATCAGTAAGAATTGCTGAAACGCTCTCTGACCCTAGACCGGTCCACTCGGGAGTCCCCCAGGGCTTCATAGTGGGACCCCTCCTCTTCAGCCTATTCCTAAACTCATTACCGGACTGCTGCCCCGAACAAATAATACTCTACGCAGATGATGCTGTAATCCTTGCCTTGCACCGCGACCCAAATCAATTACAAAATAAACTCCAACAGGCCTTCTCCTCCATTGAATCCTGGTTCCTAAGTCATAAACTGCTCCTCAATCAGAAAAAAAACAAGTCTATGGTCTTCAGCAGCCCCCACAACAAAAACAAGCAATACCACCTTTCCATTGTAACCAAGCAAGGAGTCACCCTAGAACAAACACAATCTTTCAAGCACCTTGGCATCACCCTTGACCCACACCTCTCCTACGCTGTCCATATCAAGAATGTTGCAAAGTCTGCCAGTACCCGGTTAGGCCTACTGTTCCGGCACAGGAAACACCTAACCCCTGAAGCACTATCAGTGGCCATTCAAATCTCCATTGTAAGCATTACCGACTATGGACTTATCATATATGGCTCTGCCACTACCACCTCTCTCAAACATATTGCGACCTCCCTGAATGAAGCCTGTTGACTCATCACTGGTTCCCATCGCCGCACCCACACATGTGATCTTTATTCCCAAACTGGGTGGCTACAACTTGACAGTCGCATAAAATACCAAACCTGCATCCCAGCCAAGAAAATTACAATGGGGCTTGCTCCACCTGAAGTCTGTGCCCTCCTTACACCTAGACACGGTAACGCCACTACAGGGAGGTCCAAACCTCATTCCCTGCAAATCCCCCAATGTCACACAACCCAAGGACAAAGATCATTCATCTATCGGGCAACCAGCTGGCTCAACTCCCTTGGCAGCGATATAGCCACTGCTCCCACACTCAGTCTTTTCAAGTCCAAGCTGCACTTCTCACTGCTTGCCTCCAGCTCCTGCGACTTCCCAGCCTAGCTTTACCCCCATTCCTACTGCCCATGCCCACGCACATAGCACTTACAACAATTTCTGCCCCCCCCAGCACCTCGACCTGTCTATTTCATGACAAGGCCCCCGGGCTGCACTGCCACTCATCCTCGCTCACCTCTCCTCCGTATCACCCTTCCTGTTCCCTTCTTTCCCCTCACCTCTCGTACTCTCCCTCTCTCCCTGCACATCCCTCCTCCCTTCAACCTCTAACCCCCACTTCTCTCCCCTACTCACCCCTCCCCTTTTCCCCAGTCTCGCCTCTGGCATTAGTCCAAGCTATACTCCGTGACCTGTTAATTACCTGTCTTGTTAGTCAAATGTGTTTGTCTGTAACTGAAAAGATGTATACTGTACACTGAGACGTGGGAACCTTTGTAAAACAGCCTCGGCTCAAAGGTATTGTTGTAATCCTAGATTGAAATAAATAAATAAAAATAAATAAATAAATAAATAAATCTCTCCCCTCCCAGCTTCTGCCTGCTTGCTCCATCAGTCCTCCGTTCCCCTGTCCACTGACCCGGGCTGCTACTGCTCGCTCCTTGGTTTCCCGTTCGGCTAGCTTCCTGTTCCTTTGCCCCCGCTGTTTTGCCAGACATGTAGCCTGTTGCTGGAGGGCTTGGATAGTTTCTGTTAGTGCTCCGCTTGTACTGGAACTGTGTTTCTCTCACATCGGGAGACACCACTTCTCTCTCTCCTATTCCTCCTATGCGTGTCTTCCATTCTGGGCGCCTCACACCATTCCCGGCTCCTGACCCGTCCCTTGCTGTGCTGATTGTGACCATCTGTTTTTCCTGCACTTAAGCTGTACATTGGGAGCTACATCATGTGTTTCTTCTGCAATATTTCTGCTCTGCCTTACATGTCATTATCAGGCAGTTCCCTTATGAAACTTCCAACTGGATACATACGCCTTTTAGAGCAGCATATATCTCCTCATAACCTACAGTATGGGCCGCATTTGTCTTTCGCTTGCTATTCCACTTGCATATTCCAATTTTCAGACTGCGCTTTGGTCTTTGGGAGTTGAGCTGAGTACTACTCGCAGGCCTCTTGTAAAAAAAAAAAAAAAAAAAAAACCTCACAGTATTTCATTTGTTCTTGTACTGTACAAGCAGTGGGTCCTGCTCTTCCTTTCTCCACCAGACATGCTGGCGTTGTATTTCTGTGCCTACCACTCACCCTCTCCGCTGTGACACTCATAACACCTTCCTTTACATGTCATGCCAGCTGGTCTGCATGTGGAGCACTTTCTTATTTCTTTCATAGTGTGTCTAGGTACGGTGGGCTCCCTATGGTTTGTGTTTAGGCCTGTTTTTTCTCTTCTTAGCTACCTGATGTATCATTCTGTGTCCTGTGGCAGCTCTATCATTGTTCTGGATGTCAGTACCCTCTGTGCAGTTAGGGTGACTCTGCATGTGCACTTTATAGCACTCTGCGACATTTCATGGCAGTTGTGGGGTCGGTTTATGCTGGCACATTCATTTGATTCTTCGTGTGATGGTCTGCAAGTGCTCCTATGCTATCCCTGTGCCATTCTTTTGGGGTTCCCCTATCCTACCATGCCTCAGATGCTTCAACCTGGCTTGCAAGCCAACCTCCATGACCTCAAGCCCTCCATGGCATCGGGCTCTCCCTCCTCTGACTTGCCCTTTTGCAGTTCTCTTTCATACCGGATGGGTCCTCCGCTACCCCATTGACCTCCCTACCATCCTTCGTCCTTTCATACATCATTGCACATCATCCAGTTTGACTTCCCTTCATCGACGTCTTGAGCGTTCCCTCTGATTCGCATACCTTCTGGTTCCTGACACGCCGGTTCGCATACCTCTGGTTCTAGGCATGCCTTCTTGGCCTCATGGTATACTTCCTCATATCGCTATAGTCGCTGCACTCCTCTGTAGTCTTTAGCCTCATTATGGACTCTTGGCTAGTTTCAACTGCCTCTCCCATCCCTTTCTTGCTTCCTCCCTCCCTCTGGTGGATGCTCTCCCTCCTTCTTTGTATAATGCTCCATCTCTGCTTCCCTCTTTCTCTTCGTTTGATTGATATCTGAGTCTATTTCCAGTTCTCCAGGATTCCTTCCATCATCATACCTCATCTGTTTCCTAGTTCCTTCCTCATACCGGCCCCTGCTTGTTGAGCTGTCCGCTTCCTCTGGCTGTCTCTGGTGACCTCGGTCTCTCTGCTCTCAGTATTTCTTTTCGTCACTGCATCTTCCTCTTTTTTCTGTTGTGTAATCCATCTGTACTGCCCTGGCTGACTTTGTCTGGCCTGCACTCGACAATTCTTTTTGATATACCTATCCCAATTGACCTGCCACCCGTCCATGCTACATCGGCTAGTCTTGCTCTCCTTGAGTCCTATGTTACCTCTTCAACTTTCCCATCTTGTTCGCCTACCCTCTGGTTTCAGAATTTCCTTCTTGTCTTATAAGTTTGTCTTCTTTAAAGGAGCCTCATTGCTTGCATTGCTATTGTATCCTGTGCTACTTCATCGACCTTGCCATCAGAGTCTGATTCCCATCGTGGCCTACATTCGATACTTCTTTTTAGGAATGCCTATCATCGCTCCTATTCATCCTCATCTCCATGCTACCTCAGATAGATTCGATATCCAGTCACGGACGTGCAGGTCCCCGATACATTACCTTGATCTGCTCGTCTTTTCCACTGCTTAATCAGTATGCCTCGGCTGACTCACTCTGGCCTGCATGCGTTATTTCTTTAGGCCACCTCCCATTAGGTTCCATGCTCCCTAATCTCCCTACCGTGTTCCTGTAGTGCTCATCATCGTACATCTTCAACTTCCTTAGTCACCTCAATTCGGCTCTATCTCCTCTCCGGGCCTTGCCTTCTTGTCTGTATACCTTTGCCATGGGCCAGCAGACTACTCTCCACCATTGTTCATGTTCATTTACAGTCTCCTTTTTCCCAATCGGCTCATTTGAACCGCTGCACTTCGGTGCCAATCATTGTTTTCATTGAATCATTCCTGTCTACCTGTCTTCGTTCACTCATTCTTACTTCAAGGTTTATCTATTTAATGCTATCAGCTGCATCCTTCTTTGTTATCCTCAGTGCTAGTCTCCCTTGGGAATATGTCTAATTCTGCGCTGAAAGTCTCACCATTATTAATTTCCGGTCTCTCACCTAGTGCTGTTCGTTGCCCTCTGCGTATATTGATGCTTTCAATGTTTTGCCTTCTCTTCCCTCCCCCCACTTTGAGGATTCGCCCTGTAGTTCTGCTTGCATTCCCCAGCTTCATCAGGTGCGCATGCTTCACCCTGTCTGTTCCTAGTAGTTTTCAGATCTTTTTGATCATGTTTCTCCCCACCCTTCTCTTTACTAGGATTATTAATTTGCATATATCCAGTATTTTTGCATGGCTCTTGTTCCCTAAGCAGCCCTTTGGCTTGGTCATCCCATGCTAATCTACTTCACTTGACTGTGAACTTTGTTCTTTCCTATCTCAATTTCCCCATCGACCGCTCCTGCTTCGGCGTGTCCTCGACATTCTCGACACACTCTGCCATGTAGGATTCAATCCAGTCATGACTTCTATCTCCTCGTGCCACAATTTATCTATTTGTTTGCTCTGTCATTCATGTCCTTGGGCCATCTATGGCTGACTCCATCTGACCTTCCATCGACCCGGCCCTCAGTGCCACCTCGTCCAGCTCACCCTCCTGCCCCCTTGTGAAGCCTTCCTCCTTCACGGAGTCTATTTGCTCCATGTAGTCTGTCATCGATTCCTTCCTCTGAGATCCTTCGACTTATTTGCCACCTCAGCTCCATGATACCTAGCCTTGACCTGTTCATCTAATTCAATCCCTCTCTCCGTATGCCTTGGCATGGTTCGCTGCCACATCTGCACTATTCCCTTGCTCCTTCTGGTCATATCTATCATGGATTATACACCGCCTGATCCGACTCACCCCTGTGAAGTTCTCATCCCATACCAGCTGGGTCCTATGCTACCCTATTGATCTCCCTATCATCCTTTATCCTTTCACACCTCGCTTCCAGTACCTGCTTTCCTGGCATCAATCCCGTATCATTCCTCATCCATTCTTGTTACCTTCCTCAACCTATGGCTTATTCTAGTTCTGACCTTCGTAGATTCTTTCCACTCATGGCTTCCCTCCTCATTCGTTCATCATCTGATTTGTCTCCCCATGATCGCCGTCCTGTGCTTACCTTCTGATTCGAATACCCTTTGATTCCTGTCTTGCCTTCTTGGCCTCAGAGTCTACCTCCTTTCGAGGAGCAGCATGGTTCGGGTCACTCCATAGAGCACGATACCTTAGTTCGGGTTGTTTTTATGTTCCTTCCTGTCTCCTCATCTTCCGCTTCCATACCAGCTCTTCAAGATTCAATCCCTTCATGGCCTAATGTTGATATTTTTTGGGGGGCATACCTAACATAACTCCTATAATACCTATCAACCACAGCCATCCTGCTGTATGTGTAGAGTTCATACCTCCAGTGATATCGAGTTCATAAATCCAGTCATCCTTCACTCAGCATTACCTCAAAGCTTATCTATTTACATCGCTTACTCATTTGTTCAGATCCCAGACCCAATGTCGCCCTTTCCTATCTTCAAACTGATTTTAATTTCCTGCAGGATTGGTTATCCTTAAGTCACCTGGTTTTGAATTCCCAGAAAACCAAAGTAATGGTGTTTTCTAAGAAGAAAACTGCACCAATTGATTTGCTTCCAATTTCTGATAGGACAGGAAACATAATTGAAAATGTATCTGTTTTTAAATACTTAGGTATTACGTTGGACACACATTTTTCTTTTGAACCTTACATTCAGTATCTTAGGAAAACCCTTCATCAGAGGTTGGGTATGCTTTATCGAGTTAAATCTTTTTTGACTTTGGAATCCAGAAAGCTCTTAGTTCATAGCTTTCTGTTCTCCATACTCGATTAGGGCATACTGATTTATACATCCTCATGTACTAATGTTTGAGTCCTCTTAAAGTAATTTACCATTCAGCTCTGAGGTTTTGGCTAAATTTACCCTTTCAAACCCATTGCTCTGATCTGTACAATCAGTCATCTTCCTTATCTTTTGAAAATCAAGTACTTTATAAGATGGGCATTTCTCATTTAAGTTAAATGTAATTTTTTTCCTTATTCTATTTTTTTAATGTTTCCTAGATTAGTTAATGCGTTGTTTACTAGGTCCCAGCACAATTATAAATTTAAAATACCATTTTTTAAGACTACTTTTGGGCAAAGATCCTTATTATTTAGAGCACCTAATTTTTTAATAGAATTCCATAGAAATTGTTCAGAATAGTTCTTTTCAGGTTCATATGAAATCTTCAGAAGTTGTTAATAATAACTCCTGTCAGGGTTTTAAGACACGTTAAAACAGTGGCTATCTTGGAAACATGATGTATTTTTATGTATTGTATTTTATTGATTGAATGTTTTGTTTGTATTATGTTTGTTTGTTAATATTTTGTGTGTTTTTTAGTTTTAAACTTGTCTCCAATGAAAACGGGCAGTTTGCTCATTTGGATTTATTAGTATAAAAAATAAAAATTAAATGAAAATGAAAGGGTCTATTCATTCAGGGTATAATCATTTTCATCGCATAATCAAGCATGCCTCTTCAACCTCAGTGTCTGCTCACTTGCATCGCTCAATCAAGCGCACTGCTCCATGAAGCCAGTCTGCAGTATTACTTGTCTCCTCATCGGCACATCTGGAATATCCTCTTGAGCACATTTGGATACCCCTTGCTGCTCTGACTCATACATGGATTTACTCCCTCCCATCCTTGCTCCCCCATCTACTATCTCTCATTGACTACTCGATCATATCCTCCTTGGGTCCAGCAAGGTTTATCTAGTTTCATAGTTCCCTCGAGTATTCCATCATTGACTCTGATGCTACTCATTGGCCTCAATATCAGGATCTAATTATTCACATCACATAATCATGCCTTATCAACCTCATGTCTACTTCCTCGCCTCACTCAATCAATCATGCCTATTATCGGATCTTATGCTACCTCATCGGACTACCGACCTATTGCAGTGATCATCACCACCAGTATTCATTGTTGCCTCATGTTCTTATTCGATCTGTGTGCAGCCTCATGTTCCATATTCAATCTGTGCTTTCTTTTAGGGATCTTGCTTTTTCCATCATCATCCTCCCTACTTGTATTCCTCTAGTTACTGAACCCTTTCTTTTAAAGATATACATCCTCAAATCAAACTTCGTCAGCCTGGAGGGAAGGTGACCTAGGCCTTGGATCCCCAGAGGTTTCCTCCTCAAAGGGGGTTTTTCCTCTCCTCCATGCTGATGGTCATAATATTAGTTAGTGTTAGTGCTACTTCTCATTAGTTAGTTAGTTAGTTAGGTTCCACTGTTGGATGGAGGGGAATGGTGGTCCGGCTTTCCCCTCTCTCCACAGGAAATTAGCCCTTCTTCTCACAGAATTCATTAATCATCCTCGCCTCTTCAAAGCTTGACATCTTTGGGTATTCTTTTTGGGCTTCTTCCTAACTTACCTTTAGCCGGCTCATTCATTCCTGGCACCTGTGGGGGGGAACCCTTCTCTAGGGTTCCTTGTGTCGTAACCCTGCAGGGTGGTATATCTCACGGATAGAGAGGTGGAAAGCCACAAAAGCAAATCAAGTTACACAAGCATCATCTCATATTATCTCATTCAGTTGCATAAGCACATCGAATGGGAGGGCTTTAAGCGTGTGGTTCAATGGGCGGAGCAACAAAAGTCACTCCCCCATCGAGCTTAAAGAGTTACAACATCCTGGACTTGCCAGGATTCTTTCTTGTTGCCTACCATCCACTCCTCCTCCTCCTCCAGCTGCTCGTGTCTCTTCCCCATAGGTTTCTTCCTAACCTACCTTTAGCCTACTCATTCATTCCCGGCACCTGTTGGGGGGAACCTTCCTCTAGGGTTCCTTGTGTCGTAACCCTACAGGGTGGTATATCTCAGGGATTGAGAGGCGGAAAGCCACAAAAGCAAATCAAGTTACACAAGCATCATCTCATATTTTCTCATTCAGATGCGTAAGCACATCAAACCATTTTTTTTTTTACCCAGATTGCCACCTTAATACCTATCCCCAAGTTCCCCTATTTCCTTACCAGTCTCCTATGAGGAACAGTGTTGAAGGCTTTGCTGAAGTCTAGGTTATCCATGTCACCACCCCTCCCTAATCCAACTCCTTGGTCACCCAGTCAAAGAAATCTATCAGATTTGTTTGGCATGACTGTCCCCATGTGAAACCATGCTGTCTTAGATCCTGTAATCCTTTGGATACCGGATATTATACAGTGGCATCCCAGAATGGTGAAACCTGATTGGCTGACTGGCACTTTTCAGCCATGGTAAATCCTGGCATAACCCATGCAAAAGGTGCCAGTCAGCTGCATCTGGAATCCCAAGCTTTTCAAAATCACTCCTACCCTCGAACATCAACGTGGAAAAATGCCATATTTACTCCCCACTAGGCTCCCACGCTAAATGAGAATGTCAGAATCTGCTACTTTTTTAAACTGATATTGCCTGACCACATCAGTTTCCAAACCCACCATAAATACAGCAAAACCTTTTTTAAAAAATAAATTTAGGCAGTTCTTATTCTGGAAGTAATACGGTGTACCTCTGAAACTCAGTGCAGGCCAAAGACAGGCTACAGCTTTCTGTTTACTCCATCTGGCATTTCCCATGAGATCCGTGGCTGCCAGCTCCTCTGACGCTTGCTCCCTCCAGCTTACATGATGGTCAGTGCTGGTTACTGTCAACAGGGATAGATGTCATCTGATCATTGTGAGGCCATTTTTCTTGTTTGTCCCAAACCCCGAGACAGCTGAACAGGATGTCTATGGCATCAACATCATGTGGCACGAAGAGACATCCATGCACTCTATCCACCCATATGCACAGTGGCATCCCACTGCACCACAACTTATGGTTGCCCTGTTGGCAGTGTTGCAGCAGGCAGTGCAACCCTCCCTCCTCATAAAGCATCCTCTTGTATATTGTAACCTCCTCCCTTGGCTGGTCCCTAAAGTCCCTGGCTTGTTCCTGAATGTGGATTGCTGGGATTACAGACTGCAACACTACCATTGCACCAATGGGCTGGCCCACTATTTTAATATATATATATATATTTTTCTTTTAAATATTTTATGTTCCTGATGGCTGCAGTCTGCAGGGATATACCCTGTTCTCCGGAATTTATCCTGGTTAGGCTGATGTGATTCTGACCATCATATAGACGGCAGGTGTCTTTTTATTTTCTCTGTTATTCCTCCTCCCCCCATGTAGAAGAATGCCTACATTGGTCTTGCTTGCACACAGCATCCCACTGCAGCAGAATCAAGCACCCTGTCCTAGTCACATGAGTAGCTGTTGTGGCAAAACCTGCCAACAGCCCTTTCCAGCCAAGACATACTGCTAAGCAAGAAACATAGAAACAGAGAAACATAGAATTTGATGGCAGATAAGGACCACTGGCCCACCTAGTCTGCCTATTTCCCTACCTAATGGATAAGCTGCAGATCCTAGTTAACCAACAGCCTACTTCCTCCTACCCCCCACTAGAATTGCCTTATGTCTGTCCCATGCATTCTTGAATTCTGTCAGCCTGGCTTGTCCCCCAAGGTGACACACCAAGTTCATTCCCAAATCTGGATCATCCATATGGCAGCATAGCCATCAGGGTAGCCATGTTTTGTTTGTTCAATACTTGGAATTTGTTACTGCTGTTCAGTATCCTCCCAGGTTGTATCTAAAAACAGACATTTAATTGTTTAGTAATATCTACCAGTTACCAAAAACCAAATAAATAAATATTGTTTTAATATTTTATTAGATAATTTGCTGGTGTGCATTTTTTATTAGAAAAACATGCCAAACTGAATGTTCTTGCCACAAGACAGATGAATGATCCTATGTTTTTGAGCAATGCTATCAAACTGACACTTCCGTAATGTTCAGTGTCCCAGTCCCTCCCTGCTCCTCTACAGTATGCTCTACACTACTGCCAGTCACCAGTTGGCCCTTCCCATTGGACATCATCAGATGGACATCAGGCGACTGGCTGGCTGACACAGGAGCTGGCCCCCACCAGCATTCTTGGACTTTCCTGGTTGCTTCCTGATTGTGTGGTGTGTCTACAATCTACATAGTATAGGTAGGGAATGGCCACGCTTTCTATAGTGGCAAGAGTGCACTGAGCAGATGTTCTTTTTTTGGGTGCCAGTAAATCATGTCAAATAAAAATAAAAAAAAATCACCTACACAAAAACGAAATCCTTTTTGCACTACTGTTATGCACCAGTATAAACCCCAATATCCAACTCCGGCTAGTTAAGTAAGACTCAAACCAGTTAAGGACTATTCCCATTATGCAGCTCTAAGACCACAACCTGCCCAATAGTACCCTAGAATAAACAATATCAGAAGCCTCCTTTAGATCTAATAACATGAGCTTCAGGTCCTTTGCAGTATGATCATAAAAAGACAGTAAGGCAGTTTCTGTGCTATGCCCACTTTTGAAACAATGCTGAACATTTCCAGTGCTGAACCTGATATTTGGGTATGTCATTTTGGTCATGTGATGCCACCACCTTCTTCAACAGCGTTGCTAGGAAAGTTGCACTGGAAATTGACATGGATGTAATTAGTAGGGACAGATCTAGAGATTTTTCAGGGGTAGCAATTTTGTCAAGGGTGTAGCACTTTCCACTTAAAAATGTCTTTTAATGCTCAGATAAGGTTAAAAGAGATGCTTTTTGGTGGCCTAAGGGGGCAGCAGGTGCTACTATCCTACACAACTGGATCTGCCAGTGGTAATTAGAATTACAAGTGGGACTCAGGCATAGCTTTTTTAGGCAAAGGTTTTTCTACTGTCCTCTCCAGAGTAGAGGGGGCCCCTGCCATCCTTGAGTGAGCCTCTCACTATACTACCCCAAAACAGGTCTGAAAATTCATAGTACTGTAACAGGAACAAGATCCGGCATTGATTTAGTTTACAGGTGGTATGATACAGATTAACCCCCCAATTCGCTAAGAAAAAGTGGTTCAAATAATGCTCAGGCAACTGATGCAGGAAAGCTGTGCCTTGGTATTGTACACTGTATTTAAGCATGACTTTACCATGCATCACATTACAATGTTCCATATAATGGCTGCAGCATAGTGTCAATATTATATTGACTACAAACTTAGTTAGGGATATCCCAGGACTTCTGCCAGCTACAGGTAAGTCCGATACCTCCTACAAATGGGGGTTCCCGAAAAGTCTTCCTCGAGCTTGCCTAAATGCTCACTGCCAGGCTGGTGTCCTGCATTTTAGCAGTTTAAATGTGATTACCAGAGAGTGACTGTATGGCCTCTGTGTACTGTCTCTTTGAGAGCTGCCTGGATTGCAGTCATAAGTAATCTGAGAGGGAGCTCTGTTGAAAGATGTAACTATTTGCTGAAAATCATTTGGAGTGATAATGATAATGTAGTTTGTCTAACCTACCTTCTTTGCAGCAAGGACTGTTTTGTTTATCCCCACCATTTGGCCCAGGACTGTGAATTGGACCAATCAGTACTGGTGGGTCCTAGAATGAAGCCGGACTACATGAGCTGTCTGGAGGCAAAATCTGTAGGAATTGTAGTTTGGGGCTTTTTGCGCCTTTTTGCACCTGAAAGGGAAGCCTTTGTTGTGACTGACAGGAGGATCAGCCAACCAAACCTTTTGGATCTTGGGGAAATTCCCAAGCTGCTTGCTGTTAGAGGCAGATCTAAGTTGGGAGCTGAAGAAGCAAGAGCTCAATACAGTTTCTGTGGAAAGGCTTAGTTTTGGCCTGCATGCCTGCCTGCTGCCCTGAGAGGGGGAAGAGAATTATTTTGGACTAAATCCAAGTTTGTGAGAACGAAGTAAGCCACTGATTTTTTACCAGGCTCATACCTGAAGAAGACCAAAGATTTTGCTGAATGCAATCGGCCTGTCAGGATTCCCAGCTGCTTTTGAATCCCCGGTTTGCACAGAGACTTTGCAATCATGACCGGAGAGTGGTTTGCCTGGTACAGTAGAATTTCCTTACATGTAAATGTGCTGTGTATTGAAAGTGGGTCATGATTTGGTCCCCCACTGTGTGAACTGTGTTCTGCTTGCTGGAAGCTTTATCCAGCTTAATTGGACTGAATCCGCATTCATCTCCATTCGGCCTGGGCCATGTCACGCTTGCCCTGTCAGACTACCCCACTGCACAGAGAAAGCCACCAATGGAAGACCTGCCTGAGGATCAGCCCCCTGCTCCACGCTTGAACAGGAATGACGCCTCGGCAAATCTTGTGGGCCCTGCTTCTTCTGGCACTCCAGATTAACCACCTGCTGTCTCAAATTTTGTCCAGCATGTGTCCAGTCTTGGGTATCGTGAGTAATCATCAGAGTAGCTCCCTGCAACAACAGCCTAATCTAAAAATGTGTCATCTGATTGTCTTGTTGTTTTCTTCTCATGAACTGAGCCCTCCGGCTCTGGATTACAAATAGTGTGTGTTGTACATGTTGTTTTCTTCCATCACAGGGCCCCAACCAGCTGCAACATTCCTGGCTAGCCCACCATTCTCCATCTGGGTACCCAGAGTGTGTGACTGTTTTTGGACCCTGAAGTGCATGCATAACTGTTTGATTGATAGAGCCTTTAAGCAAATTAACCTGATTATGCCCTTCCCTTGTTCAAGTTCCTTAAATAAATCAGATCTAACTCTTTTTTGCATTTACCCTGACTGTGGTTCCAGCTTGTGCAAGAGTACTGTACTGCTATCATTTGCTGTGTATAAACTTGTTTTACAGGGCGTCCCCAGGGCCGAGCCGGAGGAAAGCCCTGGTGGTAAATGCAAACAGTGTGGGTACTTGTGTGGTGTATTAGGGATATTGTGAAAGTGATTATTGTGTATTGTTCTGGCCACTAGTAAGGAAAGAGGGGGGGTTTGATGTCCCAGGGCTGTGCCCAGTTAGATTGATCACTACCAAGCCTGACCTCCGGGTGGAGGCACCCATTTCAGAACTTAGGCCCCTTAACCTTCTACTAGCCAAGCAGGGATAGTAGCCCTTGGGATAGCGCCGCCTAGGGGTTACACCTCATTTTAAGGAGATTGTCATAGGCTTTTAAACTATGAGGGCCACTTTTAATTTCATATTCTATATGGTGAAGTGGGAAAGGGCAAACCAGCAACTAGGAGAACTATCTCACATTGGACAGTCTCCTACATACAACTGTATTACAGAAGAGCTGTCAGCATACCTCCCAGAGGTCTGTGGGGACACTCCACAGGGGGCACCTTTGCCTCTGTGGCAGCAGCAAGGGGCACCCCCCTTCAAGAAATCTATAAAGCAGCTACCTGGAAGACAGTACACACCTTCACAAAACACTGTTGTCTGGAAATACAGTCCAGCGTGGATGCTAGTTTTGGCACTGCTGTCTTGCAGAAACTTTTTCCTCCCAAAGTACTGCTACAGAATCTGCTTTTGTAATAGAAAGGTATTTACATGTGGTAGTTGTAGACTATCTAGAGTACAGCAGTCTACAGGATAGTAAACAGCATGGGTTTGGGGCAGGGAGGTCTTGTCAGATCAACCTGATGGTTTTCTTTGCCTGGGTAACAAAGGTAGTAAATAATTTATTTATTTTATTTATTTAGCTTTTGTTGACCAGTTAAGTACACTAGACAAGTATTATGCCTATTTTCAGGAATGACCCGGGAGAATACAACATAGGGATACAGGATGGTACAGAGATAAATGCAAGTACATCATGACAGCATAACAACACATAAGAGCACAGCTGGCAAACATTATCCAAGGGAGTAGAAAGACATAATACAACTTATAACATTATATTACAAATTAAAACAAGTCAATAAACACATAATAAACTTGGAAATTAAGGCACGACCACAGTACGTAGATGAAGACAATTAAACCTTTAGTCAAGTACCCAGGCAAGTGATAGAATGGTGTGAACAGCAGTATGTTCCTGGCAGCACCTGTAAAAGGCAGCTCGGGTCAGGTTATCAGGTGATGTTGCACTGATGAGGCTTGGGGCAGTCATACACTGAGGCTTGTTTCAAGAAGCCCCACAGGGATTTGCAAAAACACTGATGGGAGGGGGGCCGAGCTAACGTACTCAGGGAGGGAGTTCCAAAGTCTGGGCGCACACACAGCAAAGTCCCTGTCTCCCATGAGAGTTCTGGTGGTGGGAACTTTGAGCATCCCCAAAGCCTGGGACCTAAGAGGGTAGGGAGAGACGTCAGCTGGTGGTAGAAGCTGGGCCAGCCCCGGGGAGGGGGATGCCAGTCCTAATCACTTTGCCCGTGAGGCAACCTACCCCAAAGTCCAGGTATCTGGCTGGAGAGAGCCAACATAGTTTATTGTATAGCTCACAGCGATGGGTGAGGCAGGGAGCAGCCAGGCAAATCGACAGATGTTGTTATATGTCGTGTGCCACCGAGTGAGGTGAGTCTTAGAGGAGCAAGCAAATTGGTGCAGACCGTAGCTAAGGGAGGGAAGGAGTACACCTCTCGCAATGGCAAGTCTGGCTGCAGGTGTGAGGTTGTACTTGGCCCTGTAGGCCAGGCCCAGCTTACAGTTTGCTGCCCTGCAGACATTTACGATGTGACTCCCCATGTCAAGTTGGGGGTCTAGTGTGACCCCTAAGTATTTAACACAGTTCACTACTGGGATGGAGGATCCATCCGGCTAGTAATACCTAGAGGGAATGACGAGGCTTTGATTTTGGCTGCTGAGCCAAATAGCATAGCCTGAGTTTTTTTCAGATTCAAGACCAGCTTGTGATTAGTAGCCCAGGCCAGGACATTGTTAAAGTCCTCGGACAAACATTGGTTAAGAGTAGTGGTGTCCTGAGAGTGGGCCATTATCACCAGGTCGTCTGCGTATAGAGTGGCACTGCAGTTGGTAGTCACCATTGGTAGTTGATTAATAAATAGGGAGAAGAGGAGGGGGCCCAGTACTGAGCCCTGGGGGACACCTGAGGTCACCAATAGGGGTTTGGACAGGACTTTATTGAAGCATATCCGCTGCATTCTGCCATGTAGGTAGCCCATAATCCATTTCATAGCAGGGGGGAGAGGCCAAGTGACCATAACTGTGAACAAAGCAACACGTGGTCGACAAGGTCGAAGGCTTTGGACAGGTCAATAAATGTGGCTCCAGAGAGTTTGCCCTGGTCCATGGCTGTTCTGATGCTTGATGTGACAGAGATCAAGGCTGTGGTGGTGCTGTGCCCCTTTTGAAAACCATGCTGGGCCAGGGATAGCAGCTCATGGAGCTGGATATACTCCAAGAGCTGCTCAGCCACTACCTTTTCGAGGAGCTTGCTAAGGTATGAAAGGATAGCAATCAGACGGTAGTTATCTGGTATTTTAGGATTGCCCTGCTTCAGGACAGGGACTATCCTCGCCTCCTTCCAGATATCTGGGATGGACTCCCGTCCAAGGGATAGGTTAAAGATGTGGGCTACTGGGGAGGCAATGTGGGAAGCACCAAGCTTTAGAAGCTTAGGCTCCAGGTTATCTAGGCTGGGGCTGGAGTACTGGGAGAGGCTGGCTAGACGCCTCTGCATGTCCAAGGTTGTCACCACCCTGAGGTAAAACATTTGCCAAGGGGGGATGATCCTCCCACCGAGTAGAGGGGGGAAGGAGGACATATCCACATCAGACGGAAAGAGTGCGGTGAAAGCCGAGAGGTCAGAGAAGTGCGAATTTAGGGAGTTGGCAATAGTGTGGGGATTGTTACAGGAGACACCATTTATAATCATGTCAGATACCCCCGGATGGGAGGAACCGCTGACTAGGGTTTTTATATTTCTCCAAAACCTCCTGGGGGGTCGCTGGCGGAGCCGAGTAGGGCAGACTTGCAGAAGTCACTTTTCGTACCCCTGATGGCCTTTTAGCACTTATTTCTGAGGTGTCTGTATTGTTGGAGAGTGGTGAGATCACGGGAACTTTTGAAGTGGGCCCAACACTTGTCTTTAGCCTGCATTTGGGCAAGGAGATTCCCATGCAACCAAAGGGTAGCGGACCCCCTCACCCTACGGGTGACCTTTGGAGCATGCTTTTCTTGCAGGGCCCCGAAAGTGGTAAGAAAGTGGGAGGCTGCCACTGAGTGGTCAGTAGCTCCTAGCACCCCAGACCAGTCAGTGAGCCTTAGGTCCTCCAGGAACTCTCCAGGGTCAAACCTGGAGAAGTTTCTGACATGCACGATTTTGTGAGGAATTCTGGGGGAAGGAACTTTTCACACACAGAAGACCAGGGAGTGGTCGGAGATAGAATCTGATAGTGTTCCAGCTGAGGAGATCCTTTCCGGGCGGTTGGTCAGGATCCAGTTTAGAAGGGAGCTGGAGGATCCATTTGCCGACTGCCTGGTTGGTTCCTGGATAAGTTGAGTCAGGGTAAGATTAGCAAGGAGGGGCTCAAACTGCTTTATATTACCACCAGCCCAATTGAGGTTAACGTCCCCCATGATTATGAGTTTGTTGTCCCCAATGCTGGGACCAACTGAGTCCAGGAGGTGGGTCAATCCTGGGAGCCCACCTCTCGGAGGGTTATACGTACACACCAGATGTAGTTTCTTGGTGTTCCCAAGTAGAAGGAGTACATGCAGTACCTCACAGGGGGACACGTGGGATTGCTGGTGGGCTACTGGGGAGACCTTAAGATGGCTCCTGTAGTAGATCAAGATGCCACCCCCCCTTGTTCCCTGCACGGTCCAGCCGTATGAACTCATACCCAGGAATACACAGGCTGAATCAGGGATCGAGGGTTTGAGCCAGGTCTCAGTCACTTCGAGGATGTCGGGTTTATAGGGTGAGGTCCATGAGACAAACTCATCCTGGTTAGGAAGCAGACTCCTAATATTGAGATGAGCTAGTTTTAGGCCCTTGCCCATGCCCCATAGAGGGGGGATTGTGGAGGCCAGATTATTTGGACCAGAGTTTGCTTCGATATCCCCGGACAGTAGTATTATTACAATGAGGAGGAGCCAGTAGAGACACCATCTCGTGGGAGGTAGGCCATTTGAAGGAATTTGAGCATGAGGTCACTTGGCCCTAACAGAGTACATTAGACCCCTGAGGTTTAAGCAGCAGGTGAGACAGAAGGGGGTCTGGGTGGTCACCAGGATATTTGAGAAGGTGAAGTCAGGCACCTCAAAGGAGGGAGATTTCTCCCAGTGCCCCCCTGGGGTCAGTGGGGGAGTAGTGGCCACATAGAGCAAGGTGAATCCCAGTACTAGACCAGCTAGTGCCAGCGACCTATAAATGGCAGGCAGCACTCCCATAGCCACTGCTATGGGGGTCACCCTACCCTCCCTGGGTGGGAGGTGAGGGAGCCTGGTCCACATCTGGGCTAGAGGCTTGGACCAGCTAGTTAGTTGTGCCTGGACAGCAAGGAGTTTGGGTGGAGCTGAGGGGAAAATAGGGGAGATAGATGCTGTACCAGAGAAGGCAGATAGGTGCAGAATATCAGTAGATGGCCAGTGGGGCAGATAGTGTAGCCTGCTGTACCACTGGATTGCAAACTTTGGGTACCACAGTGATTGTCTAGTAGCCCAGTTAATGTTAAAGGAAACAGGATTGTAACCACAGTTTATGTCAGAGTGAGAGATAGGAGCATCATATATAGAAACAATAGGAACTTAACACAGTTATAGTCAGAATAGAGGTAGGAACAGGCCTTGTAGAAGAGGGTGTACAGTGCCGGTAGAGCTGTAGGCTAGGGGGTCCGTGAGGGACCAGGCCAAACTTCAAGGGGGGGTGCAGCTCCTGACCCAGCACAGTATAAGCTCACTCTAGGCACTGTTGTCAGTACAATGCTGGTCACTCTAGGCACATTGGACAGTTGTACAACATTGGCCTCTCTAGACACTCTGGACAGTTGTAATCATAGGGCGATCATCAGTTGAACTACCCTGGCCTCAGTAGGCACTATGGACAGTTGTAAGCATTGGCATGTTATAATCCTGCTCCCTTCAACAGGATCTACCCTGGACGAGAGCCAATCAGTGGGGACCAGTAATTAAGATAGCAGGCTAATCATGAATATCATCTAAAACAAGGTCAGAAAATGTCAAAAAAATAGTCTAGTCACTGAGATATTCAGACACAGCCAGAGAGATGGGAAAAGGAATGATCCTCTCAGTAGTTAATAACAAGCTATGCCCCTTTAAGCGATCAGGCCCACCCCCACTAGCTGACAGGGTGATATAGCTCCGGAAGGCGGAGCCTATGGGCATTTAATGGGAGGAGGGAATGGGGTGGGTGGCAGGGCTGAAAAATTCAAACACTATCCTGCACCTGGGCAGGGGCTGGAAAACTTGTAGAGACAGCCACCGAGGAGGCCCGCCGGGGCTGCAGACGCACCCGGCACCTCAGAACCTGGCCTTGGTAAAGTTACTAGTGCTCGAGGGGGGTACCTTCCAGGAGCAGGTCACCCTCGCCTCCCCTCCAGCACAAAGTCAGACAAGGCACTGGGATGTGGGACTGGCTCTCCCTTTGTAGGAGACTAAGGGAGCGTCACCACCTGCGAGGACCAATGGATAAGGGCGCTTTCGGCACCAAGTTCAAACAGTTTGGAGTCGTGGATTCTTTGTTCCTTGCAGCGATGGGCTTTGCAAACGAAAGACGGCAAAAACTCCCATGACCACCCTCCAGGCAGTGATCCCCTGGCAGCAGGACCTCAGCACAGTGGTAAGTGGATTTCGTTGCTGGTCTGATTTGTAAAAGACAGCGTGGCAAGGAGATTCCCAATGAACAATCTCCTGCACCAGGGCAGGGGCCGGAAAACTTGTAGAGACAGCCGCAGAGGAGGCCCGCCGGGGCTGCAGACGCACCCGGCACCTCAGAACTTGGCCTCGGTATAGTTACTAGTGCCCGAGTGGGGAGGGACCTTCCGGGAGCAGGTCACCCTCGCCTCCCCTCCAGCACAAAGTCAGACAAGGCATGATGGCCATGCTGTGGATTTACTCTACTGAGGGGAATCAGTAAGGATGGGGCAGATGGGGTCTTTAAATTAAGGAGGGGGAGGGTCACCCAGGGGGCATGGGCTAAGAATAGATGTGGGAAGATTTAGGAAGGAAATGAAGAGACACTATTTCACAGAGAGGGTGGTAGCAAAATGGAACACACTACCAGAATGGGTGGTATCATGTAAATCTGTGAACAGCTTCAAAAGGGCATTGAACAGGGAACAAGGGAGAGTGAGGCAGGGGGAGGTGGGGGGTGGCAGTAGGATGACAAAGGGGAGGGGGGCAGGGGCAGCTGCAAACTAGGGGTGCTAGCTGCACACTCAGGCAGACTTAGATAGATCAGATGGTCTGTCTCTGCTGGCACACTCGTATGTTCGTACGTTTGTATACTTCAATTTCAGCAATGCTTTTGTCTCAGTGCCACGTAGAAGATTGCTGAAGAAGCTGGCGGACCTGGGTACAGCTAGGGACATAGTCAGATGGATAGGAAACTGGCTGAAGGAGAAACAGCAGAGGGTAGTGGTAAATAGGATCAAATCGGAAGAGAGGGAGGTCACAAGTGGGGTGCTGCCAGGATTTGTCCTGGCCCTGTCCTCTTCAATATGTTCATCAGCAACATTAGAGAGGGAGAGCATCTGGGGCAAGTTGTGCCTCCTTGCAGATGACGCAAAGCTCTGCGGTAGGGTAGATACTGATGAAGGGACAGGGAGATACAGAGGGATCTACAAAGGCTAGAGAGATAGTCTAAGGGTTGGCAGTTGAAATTCAACACCATAAAATGCAAGGTTATGTAACTAGGGGAGAAAACATGACAGAATACTGGATGGGAAGGGTTAAACTGAGCACTGCAGCAGAGGAAAATGATCTGGGAGTCATCATTAGTGTCTCCATTAAGCAATCAATCCAGTATAACAAGGCCTATAGTAAGGCTAATAGGATGCTTGGGTGTATTGGAAAGTATTGTCAGCTGTAAAAGGGAGGTACTACTACCTCTATGTAAGTCACTGGTGAGGCCACACCTGAAATAATATGTTTAGTTCTGGGGTCCTCAACTAAGGAAGGACAGAGACACAAGCTGATCAAGATGATTTGGGTCAACAGTGCAGATCTTACGAAGATCATTTCAAGACACTGAACATTTACTCGTTGGAGACCAGGTGAGAGGGGGCATATGACAGAGATCTTCAAGCTCCTGAAGGGAATAAACAAGACAAACTGCAGGGAACTATTTCGCAGTGAGTACAGAATCAAGAATGCAAGATCACAAGTGGAAACTGTGGGGTGGGGGGCGGGGAGGTGAAGGTGTGGGATAAAACAAATACAACAAACCAGAAGTCAGGTGCACAAAAATGCAAATGTGTGTTTTTATTCAAATCAGAAATTAAAAAAATAAAAATAATAAACATACAGAAAGCAAAAGGTTATTCAATGTCCAGTATCCAGCAAACTTTCTAATTTTGAAAATTCCTGAGACTTAGCTTCAGCCTTTGCAAATAGAACAGTGTGGAAACAAACACACACATCTGAGGTCCTCCTCACTTGGTAGTCAGTATTCAACTGATTCCCCTGACTATCTTTGTTACTCCAAGTGGTGGATTTTTATACCTTTCATGGACATCACCATCAGGTGGCCCACCCCTTTTTGCTAAAACCAGTATAAACCTCAAGAGTTCCCCATCAAACAGTAAAGACCTACATGTTCATACATGTTGTTTTTTCTAGCTTAGACTCAACTCCTCTTTTCTTGGTTAAGGGGGTCTTATGTTAAGGGGTTTTTATATTTCTGTTTTGTTTCATCTCAAAAGATAGTTTTAATAAGATAGTAAGTCCATAAGGGTTCCACTGGGTTTTGCAAGGGGAATGGAGGAATGAGGATGTGCTCCTCTTTTCTCTTCTCCTGCCAACCCTTGGAACTCATCATATCCTTTTTCTTTTTATTTCCATTAAATCGTTAAATGTGACACCCAAAAATAGACAAGCATACAGCAAACATGTTTCATTTTCATTCCCAGCATGAGTGGCCGTCCTACAGAAACAAAGAGTGAAAGGGTAGGGGGGGCAGGACACCCCACACATGGATGTCCACCCCAGACAGGGCTCACCTGGTTGCAGGGAAGTTTAAGAGGAATGTGGGGAAGTTCTATTTTTTGGAAAGTGTGTTGGAGCCGTGGAACAGTCTGCCAATTGGGGTTGTGGGCAACAAGATCGTAAATGATTTCAAGCATGGCTAGGCCAGAGTGAAGGATTTTGGTTGTTGCTCAGGTTCGTAACAGTAGGGAGGGGAGCAATGGAGTGGACCAGGAGGGATAAAGGACAACAGGTCCCAGGGCAGATAGGGAACTCTGGGCAGATTAGATGGATCTGTGGTCTTTTTCTGCCATCATTGTCTATGTTTCTATGTTCACCTTAAATGTCCTTACGAAAAGATCGGTTCCGGCACATGTAGCCTGTTGTGTGTTGCTGTTCAAACATGTGGTGCAAGGTTCAGCAAAAAATATCAGCTGATGAAGCTTGGTAACAAATGGATTCAAAATCCTAACAGCATACAACAGTCCCTAAGAATCACATTTCTTCAGGCGTCTTATGTCCAGATTAATAACAAGTCAGAAAGTCCCCCTCCCACCCTCACCCCACCCAAAATGTTTCCAGTCACCATGGAAGACAGTACATCAAGAGAATTCTGAAACCAGACCCTGTATGATGCACATTTACACTACTATGCCTGTTAAAATATGTTGTGGGCTGGCCCACTGGTGCAGTGGTACCACTACGGTATGCAGCACTGATGATCAAGGTTCAAGAATGAGGCCAGAGCATTCGAGGGTTGGGTAGTGACCAGAGAAGTGATCATCCGATGAAGAGCTCTCCTGTAGGAGGGTTCCAGAATCCAGCAACAGTCAAACCACAAGTGATGGCTGGACTTTGGGGCACCAGGGACAAACACTGTAACAGGGATTGGTGGAGCAGCAGAATTCAGCATAAAAGGCACGGGGGCACATCCAACACTGCCCAGACATCACTGCATGTCTGCTTCACTAGGGGGAACACAACTAAGGAAAAAATCCTGAGGCTGTGCAACATGATGTGCTGAGCCCACACAAGGACTGTGGCTGCCAATACAGGGTTATTGACTGGACTGGATGATGATCTTGGTCCCTCTCCATTCACCCCGGGGTGAGAAGCCCTGCTGTGGGGGAAGCCACGGTCTGCCAGGACAGGCAGGTAAGACCATGGAGAGGAGAACTGCAGGAGGGTGAAGGGTGTCATAACAAGGGCAGATATGGAGCATAACTCCTTCAACCACAGGAGAATAAACAGAATTTAAAAAGTTCATTCATGTTGCCAGAGGCATTGCCAGACCATACCTTTCAGCTGTATCTCACTGAAGTACTGGACACTAGCCCTCCTAACATGGGGCACATCATCCAACATGGATGGCTTTATTAGTGGCAAGTTTAATTTTGATTTAGTATCTTAGAATATTATGATCCTTTTATGTCTGAGTTTACAACACCTTCTCTATGTTAGCTGCATTTTTTCCAGGTTGAACGATTGAGGGACACAGCAATTTGGAAGAATAAAATAAGGAACGTTGTTCGTAATGAGGGTCGTTTGAAAGGTACTGTATGTTCCAGACCCTGAGTAGGAAACATATTTCAACACAGGCCATGAAGGGCCTAAAGTGAAGAATTCCTGTTGTAGCTTACAAGTGCCAGAGCAGCTAGTGACTAGCGCTGAGATTAGGTAAGATATTGGTAGGTCTGTGTGCGTGGGTCAGTATGTTCATCTGCTATGTATTTGTGTCTATCTATCTGTCCATCTCTTTGCAATACATCTGTCCATCCGTGTGTTTCTTTTTTCATCTGATGAGTTTTTTTCTGTCTGTGTTGATTGCTCGATTGTGTAAAATGTGTAGCTACAGTTTAGCTGTAATCAGCCGTACAAATGATGTCCTTCTTTAACTTTTTTGTTTTTGGTCTCTGTCAGTGAAGGAGATGCTATTTCCCTGATGAAATCTGATGCTTGTAAAGTCCCTGTTGTGCTAATTTTATGTAATGTAATCCTTCACTTGTATTTGCCTGATGTTCATGTATGTACCTTGTAATGTACCTTGTAATCTTCCGGGTCGCACCTGAAAATAGGTACTTGGCTGTCTAGTGTGCTTACCCGGTTTACAAAAGCAAATAAATAAATAAATGCTGTGGGTACATTCCATAAAACATTTAATAGCTGTGTAAGTAAGTTGGCTCTAGCCGACTTCTGCTTATTTTTAAATTATTTTCCTGTTTAATCAGCAAAGCACTGCTGATCAGAATCTACTCAAAGAGTAGTGTGCCTGTCCAGTTCAATGATCCTGTGTGTGAGATCTGGCCTGAGTACAACGAAGCCCTTTATAAAAAGATCTACACTTCTTTTTTGCATGGACTGTGCCTTTTCTAGCATTTGGTTCTAGGCTTTTGACTTACTTTTGTAGAGGACTAAACACTTTATGAGTGTCCCTTTTTAAGACTGCATAGCGAGAGCTATTCGATGTATGTTTTCTTATGTTTTTAGAATTCCTACTGATTTTAAATTATTTTATTCTTTGTACAGCGCTGTACACTGTGAATTGCACTTAACAAATAAAGTTTATTTTATTTGTATTTAAGAAACATTAGGAATTACAACCCTTTGAGACTTAAACTACTTTACAAAGGCTTCATGTCAGAAAACAATAAGAAACTTACAGACAATATAAGCAATACAGAGTTCAGGTAGGGGGGAGACAAGAAATGGAATACATATGATGGGTAGCAACAATTGTCTTAGGATCAGGAGGACCCAGTGTTATCCATACGAACATATGAAGAAGCAAACAGAAGAAGGCCATTTGGCCTATCAAGTCTGCTCGTGTTGCAGGGTCCACAGCTTGAGCTATTGTCCCTTCCCCTCTCCCCACTCCTCCCATCCTCCCTGTCCATGACCCTTACCCTCCCCCTATACACATCCCAGGCTCTCTTAAAGCTGCCCACTGTCTTCAATGAGATTATCTCATCTGGCAGTACATTCTAAGTGTCCTCCACCATCTCTGTGAAGAAGAGCTTCCTGACCTCCCTCCTAAACCTCCCACCCTCCAGCTTAAGACTGTGCCCCCTCATGTTATGGTTGCCACTCAGCTTAAAGAGACTCCCCTTATCAACCTTATTTATCCCTTGCAAGTACTTGAAGGTCCCAATCATGTCCCCTCTCTCTCTCTCTTCTGTCTTCCAGGGAGTACATGTTCAGTATCCTCAACCTCGCCTCATATGCCATACCCTGCTGACCAGCTATCATCTTTGTAGCCCTCCTCTGGACCTTCTCCAGCAGATTAATAGACTTTTTGAGGTGTGGGCACCAGTACTGAACTCCATACTCTAGATGTGGCCTTACCAGTGACATGGACAAGGGCAGTATAACCTCCTCTCTCCTACTACTGATCCCCTTAGATATGCATCTTAGCATCTTGTTTGCCTTTGCTGCTGTTTTCTTGCACTGCATGGAGTGCTTCAGGTCACTAGTGATCATTACTCCCAGGTCCTTCTCCTCCTCTGATGCAGATACTCAGACTCCACCCGGGTAGTACTCTGTCCTAGGATTCTTGGCTTCAATATGCATAACTTTGCATTTCTTGGCATTGAAGCCAAGCTGCCAGATCCTGGACCACCTTCCTAGCTTTTCAAGATCTTCCTGTAGGTCCTGTATCCCTTCAGCTGTGTCCACTCTCCCACAGAGATTGGTGTCATCCACGAATAGGCACATTTTGCCCACAATGCAATCTCCAATGTCATTGATGATGGCATTGAACAACACTGACCCCAGCACTGAGCCCTTCGGGACCCCACTGTTTACCTGTCTTGTGCTAGATTATGCTCCCCCACAACCACCCTCTGAGTTCTGTTCTTCAGCCAGTTTTCCACCCATCTGGCCATCTTTTCCCCAACACCGAGATCCACTAACTTCCTGATGAACCTTTTGTGGGGCACAGTGTCAAAGGCCTTGCTGAAATCAAGACAGAGGATGTTTACCACTTGGCCCCTGTCTATTGTCTTAGTGACATAGTCAAAGAAGTCAATCAGATTTGTTTGACACGATCTCCGCCTCTCCCATGAACCCATGCTGCCTCGCATCCTGAAGAACCAGCTTCTCTAGATATTCTACCAACCTTTCCTTAAATATGGTCTGCATGAGCTTGCCCACAATGGAGGTCAGACTAACTGGTCTGTAATTCCCTGGGTCATCCTTGGAACCACTTTTGTAGAGCGGCACTACATGTGTTGTTCTCCAGTCCTACGGTACTACATCTGTCTCAAGTGAACTATTAAATAGGTCTGCCAGTGGCCCTGCCAGCTCTTCAGCCAGTTCCTTTAGTACCCTTGGATGTGCTCCGGCCCAGCCTGGTGATTTGTCCCCCTTCAATACCAGCAGCCCCTTCCTCACTCTATCCTCCTCTATCACTGCATCTGTGTTCCCCTCCCCCCCACTTCTCTTTTCCCTCCTGATAGCACTGGTTCGTCCTTCTCCCAGGTGAAGATGGAACAGAAGTGTTCATTTAATATCTCTGCTCTTTCCTCATTATCCTTCACCCACTCCACCCCTTTCTTAAGCCTAACAATCCCTTTCTTCTTGCCCTTTTCTCACTTATGTAGCGAAAGAAAGCCATCTCCCCTTCTTAATTCCTTCAGCTATCTGCAGCTCCTTCTGTGTCTTTGCTCGCCTGACTTTCCTAGTTGCCTCACTAACCAACCTTAGGTAATTTTCCCTATCCACTTCTCTCTTGGTCTTCCTGAATTCTCTATAGGCCAGCCTCTTTTCCCTTACTAACTGGGTAACCCCGGAACTAAACTAGCTGGACGCTTTGGCCCTTGTGTTCTTACCCCTGAGCCTAATTCACTCATCTGCAGCAACCAGTATTCCTTCCTTAATGATGGACCACCTTTGGTCCACCCTCATGTCTGCTCTAATGCCCACCAGATGGCTCCTTAGCACTTCACCCATTTTCCTGAAGTCCGCCCTCCAGAAATCCAAGATTTTGGTCTTAGTTGGGATGCTTTTCCTGCCCATATCCAGCTAGAACCACACTTCCTCCAAGTGGCTCCCTGACCATTATTTTCTGTACATGCATATAATTTAGATTAACACATGATTACACATTATACCATAGAATATCAACATATTTATATCTGTAGATAGATATAACCATTTATGCGGAGAGGTTATAGAGCAAGCCCAGATGTGAGGGAACAGGAGGACGAGGAGGGTTAGGGACAGTCACAGACTGAGGAGTCTAGTAAGAGGGATTTTAGATTTGTCTTAAAAGGACCAATCTTGGGCTCCAGGGGGATGGGGGGAGGCCGTTGAGCCAGAGGGGCTCTGTATAAAAAGGCTCTTTGATCAAGGGAGGTACGACAGCGGGGGGGGGACTAAGAGGGAGCTCCCAGTGGTACTATGGGAGAATCTGATATGCAGGGCAGCTCGTATGAGGCTGAGAAGGCCAGGCAGGGCTTGTCTAAGGTGGATTTTCTTGGTGAGGAGGCATGTGTGATATTCAAGACAGGCATCAAATGGCAGCCATTTGGTAGACTTGTGCAGATCACAGGTGTGTGTCCATCTGTCGCAGCCTGTGACCAGTCTGCATGCTTTGTTGAGGGTGACTTTGATGCATCGCAAAGTCAAGGGGTCAGCAGTACCATAGATGATAACGCTGTAATCTACTAGGGAGAGGACAGATGAGGTCATGGCTAGCTGGATAGCCATTGGGGGAGACAATGTTTGTGGTGGTAAAGAAGCCCAATCCTGGAGTTTATAGCGGAAGACAGTTGATGGACATGGGCATGGTAGAAGAGACTTGTGTCCGGGGTAATACCTAGGTATTTGAAAGACTCAGCCTGCTCAAGCGGGGATCCTAGAGAGTTGATGATGATCATAGGGAAGTCACGATGTGGGCTGTGTTGTTGGGCAAAGACCATGGACTTAGTTTTCTTATAGTTTAGGACTAGGCGGTGGGAGCAAAACCACACCTCAGCTTTGGAGAAGAAGGCCTGGAGGGAGTGTTGGAGAGATTTGGGACTCTGGTGACTCCAGAAAATTACTGTGTTATCTGCGTAGAGCAAAATGTTTCCAGAGCAGGAGCTGGGGAGGAAGTTAAGGAAAAGACTGAAGATGAGGGGACCCAGGATGGAGTCTTGGGGCACTCCAGAGCAGACAGGGAGGTTATTGGATGGGGTGGAGTTGATTTTCACCTGCTGTGATCTGTCAGTGAGGTAGCTCTGGAACCAGTTTATTGTTTCAGCAGAGAGCCCCAAGGAGGGCAGGGTGGCAAGAAGGAGAGCATGGTTAACAGTGTCAAATGACTTTGTGGTCGATGTACACTGACCCCACAAGGTGACCATATTAGAGGGCCCCATGGATGAAGGAGGAATATTCTAGGAGGGCAGTGGTGGTGCTGTGCCCAGGGCAGAAGCCATGCTGTTCGGGGCACAGTAAGTGATGTTTAGTCAGATGCTCCATCAGCTGATCTGCCACAATTTTTTCGAGGGCCTTTGGGGGGGGAAGGGAGATAGGATGATAATTATTGGGGTACAGGTGGCCTCCACTTTTGAAAATAGGAGTGATGACAGCACGTTTCCAGAGGGCAGGAGTGTGTCCAAGGAAGAGGGATAGGTTTAATAGTTTAGTGAGGGGTTGTAGGACCTCCTCGAGGGCAAGACGGAGAAGCTTCAGGTTGATAGAATCACCACTAACGTAGGACTTGGCAAGGGCGTTGGAAAGGTACAGTATCTCCTAGCTTCCTGAACAGAGATGATACAGAGGCAAAACAGAGGGCTGTTGAGAGGTGAGTTATGACAGGTGGTAAGATCTGGGGGGGGGGACAAAGTAATTAGGGGAAAGGACACTACTGAGGTCAGAGAATGTGGTGTTTAGGGTGTCTGCAATGGACTGCGGGTCCTGAGATAAGTTACCGTGTACTGAGAGCCAGGCAGTTTAGGGGGAGGTAGTTCTCCCATAAAGTTCTTTTATATTATCCCAGAATTTTCTTCCTGAGCCCCAGGTGGAGGACAGTGCCTTTTGGTAGTGGGTCGCCTTGGCTTGACGAATGGCCCAGGTACATTTGTTTCTGGCCTCACAGTAGCATTGTCTGTCCATCAGGAGT
Organism: Neoceratodus forsteri; assembly: GCA_016271365.2. Lineage (NCBI taxonomy): Eukaryota > Metazoa > Chordata > Ceratodontiformes > Ceratodontidae > Neoceratodus > Neoceratodus forsteri. The sequence goes on from CM057454.1 coordinate 272,998,559, forward strand.
TGGGAGTGTAATGCCTTATGCCATAGATTATCACAGTGTTGCATTTGGCTGAGTAACTGTTGGGATATCCAGGGGGTGTTTTGTTTTTTAGATATTTGTTTTGAGAAAGGGGCAAAGATGTCCCAGGTGACGTTGAAGATGTTTTTAAAGTTAGAGAGGGCAGTATCAGTGGATTGGGTGTTATATATGGAGGACCAGTCTGAGGTAGCTAGGTAGGTTTTGAAGTGTTGAAGCATACCCTTTCTTAGGTGTCAATGATAGGAGACTGTGGGAGGAGCCATTTGAGTTTTATTGGACCAAGAGCAGATTATAGGACAGTGGTTGCCAAGAGCGTCAGGGAGTATCAAGACTTTAGAGATGTTGTTGGGTCAGTTGGTGAGAATGAGGTCTAGCAGTGAGGAGGAACCAGATTTGTCATTTAGCCTTCTTGGAGATTGTATGTTTGGTGAGGTCAAGTTGTGGATGATGGGGACAACCAGCTGACATTAAAGTCCCCCAAAGGTGATCAGTTCGCTGTTAGAGGGAAGTTGGGAGATACATGACATGACTGAGGGGAAGGTGAGTCTTTGGTTATGCGGAGGGATGTAGACAGCCATGACATATAGGGTTTTGCTGGGTTGCCAAGGAGTATCTTGGCTGTGATAGCTTGGGCACCGTGTTCAGGGAGGAGGGAGACTGGTAGTGATTGGAGTGTGCTCCTAATGTAGAGCATGCATTCACCGCCTGTTTTACACAACCTGTCATCACAGTAAAGGGAGTAGCCCGGAAGGGTCACGGCCGAGTCTGGGGTGTCATTGGACAGCCATGTCTCAAATAAGGCCAGAATGTGTGGGGAGTGCTGGGTTATCTAACCTTGGAGTAAGGTGAACTTGTTTTGCAGACTACTTATATTTATTGCTACAATCCAGAGTCTGCATTTTGTCTCTAGTAAGTGAGCACAGGAGAGGTGGCCTGGAGTTGGGGTGTATTTTACTGGATGGAGAAGGAGGAGGAGGGTGTGCCGGAGTAGGGCAAGATTAAAAATTGTGCATTTAAGGGGTGTGGGTTATCTGAGAGGGGGAGGAGGAGGTGGTAGAGCAGGGGATTGGAATGGAGCGGGTTAAATGAGCGAGGAAGGAGACAGGGACAGTGTGGGGGCAGAGTGTGGGTGGATTCACAGGACGGGGAAGGAGGATGAGCCATATCTGCTGAGTAAGGCTGGAGGTACCATGTGGCACATGGAGGTAGGGGGTGAATGATAGGAGCGAAAGGATATTGAGGAAAGAGGGCATTTGGGGAATGAAAGAGAGGGGGCAGGCTATAGGTACACAATAGTAGGCTTCAAAGGAGAGGCATAGTGATTGTTGGCAATGGAGAGGGGATAAAAGACCTGAAATAAGGGAGTGAGATGGGCTGGCAATGTGGTGCAGTGGTAGTGCTGCTGACTCAAGAGAAGAAGGTACAGGGATTGAAACTCAGGTGGAGCAAAAGCACAAAGGCACAACAAAGGTATGCTGTCCCCTGGTGGTGAGGTGTGATAACCTGTAGCAGGGAAAGTGGGGACTTAGAAAAGTGAGGCAGGGAAGTCATGTGATAGGTCACGTTATTAGTAAGGCCAATAAAAGGCCTTGGGTGGGAGGGTGGCTGGGGCAGGTGGGGAGTCAACGCTAAGTTTCAACGGGTAAACACTCCCTTGGAGGGTTCTGCAGACAGAACCGAGTTACCTTTAGGGCCGTGTACTGCTGTCTGCTCCTGCTTGTGGTCGCTTGCTATGTGTGGTGAGGGGGTTCCAGCAGGAGGCCTAGGGAACAAAGGAGGGATTAAGTTTCAGGCTACTCTGGCGGGAAGTCTGGACAAAGGAAATCCCAGCGGGACTGACTACGCATGTGCAGCTGCCAGCAGGGGCCTCAAGATATGTCCCAGACACCAGTAAAAAAAATGTGAGTGCACCACAGGATAAAAGCAGCTCTGAACAGTACAAAATACAGTAGTGAAACAATAATAATTGCAGTAAAAATCAGTCCCTCGCTAAAGCCGAGCGCAGGAAATGTATAACACCCCAGAGATCAAATGTGGATGCCTAGACCCTGCTAGCTAGCATACCATAAAACAAGCCACAGCTGTTCGAGCGTGCCTTGAAACTCACAAGTACCTCTGAGCCCAAGACCCACTTCCACAGGCTGTAGCACCTAGTACACTGGTCTTAAAGCTCCACTACAGCAACCCAAAACTCCCATAGTAAACAGTCTAAAGGTGAAGTAAATAAACAGACTGTTGTAGGCCAATGGAAAATCACTCCCTTGGAGGGTTCTACGGGGACAGACGACTTACCTTTAGGGCCGTGTACTGCCGTCTACTCCTGCCCATGGTCGCTTGCTGTGTGTGATGAGGGGGTTCCAGCAGGAGGCCTTTAAGGCCATGTACTGCTGTCAGCTGCTGCCTGTGGTCGCTTGCTGTGTTTATTATTATTATTATTATTAACAAAAGGAGAGGGAGCAGGGCAGAGGATGTATGCAACAGGAACGGACGCATAGTGCCTTCTATTTCCATAGTGGAATCTCATCTTCTTATCATTAGTATGCCTGAGATCCCTGCTCTTCTGTGTCTGTTTGTACCCCCATCCCCCTTCCATTCTTACCAAAATTGTCAGTGGTCACCGATCTGGTAGCCTCAAAAACAGTTCTGTTAGTCCAGTGAAAGGTGCCACCTGCAACATATTTGTTCTTTTTTCTTCTACATCATAGACCAGATTAACACAGTTGCCGTATTTCCCTATTAGAATAGACCAAACTGTTTTGCTCTGCTCTCATTAAGATACTAATGCTAAAGTCACACCTTCACTTGGATCCACATTATTATGTGTAATGTCTTCTGCAGAACTCAGTGGCAGTGGGGGAGGAAAGAAGAAAGGATAAAAAGTTGTTTGCAATATTTTTAGGGGAAAGTGCATTTCACCACCTGCTTCCTAACAGAAGAACAAAACCCAGTTTAACCTGTTGCAAAACACTTTACTAATTTTTGATATTTCATTAACCTTACACTTACCCTTAGAGCTACCGCACTTTCTTTTTTTTTTTTGTTATTCTTTGGTTACCACTTAAGGGCCACTGGGCACAAGGCCTGCAGCTTGCTTGGGGTAACAGTGAGTAAGTGACTCTGGTAGGATTTGAACCTGAACTTGCTGGTTTACAAGCATGTGATCTAACCACTAGACCCCAGTACCAACCCTCTGTTACACCTTTAAGGCAACTTAGTGAAGTTTAAAGCAGACAATAGTGAAAATGAGAGTGAACATAGGGAACTCCGCTCCAATAGTGAAATTTAGTCTGACTCAGTGCCAGGAGTAAAATGAGGAAGGACTGCTTTTGGGTAAAATGTACACATCTAAAGGCACACAGCTGACTAAATAAAGTGTAACAATACCACATACAATGAAGAAACACATCCCAAGACCCCTGTCAGACATGTTTGACACTAACTCAAAGGTGATGGGTTACCTCAGTGAATTCTTTTCAGTTCCAACACTGAAAGCAGACTTTTTGTTAACAGTGTGCTAGGCATGGACAAAACTGGAAAAGGAGACCTTTGCTGTTTTAATCTCTCTGAAGGCAGAAGTCAACAGACTGCAGAGCTCAGCACAGCTGTAATGCAATGCAACAGATTACATATGAATCTAGACCACTGAATACCAGCTGCTTAACCCCCCCCCATTTCAAGTAGTGTTTGGAGGGTAGATGAACCCATGCCCCATAATCTTTTCCTTGTGTTCCAGTAAATATGGGATTTTTACATCACAATAATACAGAAAGTAAATTACAACTAAGCCACGCATTACATTATGTCCTTTATCAGGCTAAAGCATTAGCAGCCATATTGGCTTTGACCAGAGTTTGCCCTAGTGACATATACAACAAGTCCAATACATGGAGTACAACATTCAACAATCCTTTGGTATGTATAACCCAGATTGTGGAGGGGGTGCTATATACATCAGTAACACACATTTTGATCTCTAACTGTGATAGTGAGGGTAATTATTATTTTGGATCCTCAAGTTAACTTCTGTTTTAATACTGTCTTGGAAGATTGCAGAAATCTGCCCCAAACGTATTGAGCTATGGGCTGCCTATATATTTTTATAACCTCTATTTCTAAGGGTCTTATGGGGGGAAATAATCATAATATAACAACCACTAAACTCACCTGGGCTGTCCCGGGGCCTTCGGGGTACTACGTATACGCCTCCGAGGGGCCTGGCCTGAGTTCTGTCAGTGGTGGCAATTGAGACACGGTGCCTCAAACCAGGGTAGTGGAAAGGACTCCTGTGGACAAAGAATAGGTTACCACCCCCCCAGGAAATAAGTGAGCTGCCCCTGCAAGGCTTACCCCACAAACACAGTTTTCCCCACTGTTGCCCCACCCCTCAATAACACTTTTTGAATAAACACAAAGGACGATAAATAAGTGGCAACCCCCTACCCTTTTATTTAGAGTACAACACAAGGAGGGCAAGGTCAGTCACCTCGTACTTTCAGATAAACAGTACTCTCCCAGTAGAAACCCTTCTCCCCGCTTTGGGTGCACCCAAATTGTTTCTGTACAGTGGGTATCTCACCGCCTAAGATGCAGGCCTGGAGTCTTTTGCTGGGGCCCAGATAACACAGTAACAACTTATACTTAAGTTCAAGTCTTCCCAAACTGGGCATCACCTTCATTGTGGTTGTGAGGGCTTAGCCTTAGACCCTAACTAACTAGCCAATAACTCCCCAGAGCCACGGTTCAGGGTACTCACAGTTCTCTTGCAGATCACTGGATGGGACTCTCTGCCGGATGAGTTGCCAGATGCCTCGGAGGGTCTCCGTTTGAGGGTACACCACTGGTGAACAGCTGGAACTGGGGAGGGGGTTGCGGTGTGATGATCTTCACCTGCCTGGCCTTTCCAACTTCGCCCACAGGCCTTTGTAGACAGTGTTCGCTCAGGCAGGCCTGTTCATTCTTCTGCTCTGGGGCATCTGCCCCTTCAGCCTGGGTTACAAACTTGGCACGGTTTCCTCACCCCTGCTGGATAATGCTACCCCTCCCACAGGGCATGAGCAGGGCAGCCTGACTTCCGTGTCTCTCCCCTGGCTGAACTTCCCTCTTCCTGCTCAGTTTATCCCATGGGGGCCCGTGGTTCACACAAGCTCAGCAACCCACTGTACTTTTCAATCCAGTCAGTCCAGCTGCCTCAGCTTAGAATGGGACCCATCTGCATGCAGTCCCACAGAGCTACTGTTTCCCCTCCTGCACTCAACTTAAAGGGTGGGTAGCCAGGGAGCCCATGGCCAGGCAGACTTGATTTTCTTTGGCAGTCTCTCTCCCCATGTCACCTTGCTGCTCCTCTGGACTACCCCACTCCGATCTTCTCCTCTTTCATACCAGAACCTCTCTTATATTCCCCTTTTGCAGCCTTCTCCTGATTGGCTGTAATCCCCCATGTGACTACAGAGCATGCTCTCTGCCTCTAGCTGGCCACCATTTTTGAAGTTTTTTCAGTGGGCTGCCATGTTTGCCTCCCACAGGGCTCTTTTACAGCCCAGCCCTGTTTTATATAATCTGGTCCTTCCACAGGGCTAACGCTTGTCCCCCCTTTCACCAGAGGTCACCTGGTGGCCTGTCATACAAATCCCCGACTCTTCTGCTCACTCTAGAGCTGTGGATACCATTTGTTTGCTCACAGCCGCATGGTCGAACAGGAATGGGGGCGTAGTTCCTTTAAATCTTCAGCCTGATGACTGCGCATGTGCCACAGGAGCGTGGCCACCAATTCAATTTTTTTTGCATGGTCCCAGCTTCCAAAACACTGGGACCGCAACCCACCATGTCCCAATGTGCTGGTCAGTGCAAACCTTTTGGTAGGTCCTCGGCCTCCCTTTTACTGGAACCCCTCGGGGCCGAGGACAGTGCTCATGACAGTGCGCCCCACTGGAGGAGGCAGGACCCAGCAGGCGTGACTCCTGCCCAGGACGCTGAGGCTGGCAGGTAAGCCAAACCCAAACTGGGGGGCCTACAGTAATAATACTTAAAAACATTTGAACGCATTTCATTTACTTTGATTTTTTTTAGCTGAACTTTAACTGGAGTTTTCCATATATTTTTGTCATTCTGATAAAATTAGATTCCAAAGTAAATTGTACATAGATGTACAGTAACTCTTTTTTTGGAAAAGAGAGGAGGGGTTGTAGAAAGTGAGAGAGCAGGAAGGAATGGAATGGCCTGGCAGAGACTCTATATATAGAGATTGAAGCCTGATTATTAGTCGTAAACCATGCATATTGAATATGTGATGGCATACCGTCAGCTACGTATGTACAGTATTTTCTGTATTGTTGGATTGTCTGTATTGCCTGATGTACTGTTGTACTTTTGCTGAGCACTCTTTTAAACAACAAAACTGAAATAAAACTCTAGTTCAGTAAAATTTTATTTGAATAAAATTCCAGTTACAAAAAGAAAACAAGTTTACAACCAGTCCTTTAGGGCTGATGTCAACATAGGAACTTGTCTCCGGCTCTCTAGTGCAGGGGTGGCCAACCTGTAGTTCACGAGCCACATGTTGCTCTTGAAGCAGTTTGATGTGGCTCTTGTGGGTTTTGTCAATTATGTGTCAAGTACATATCAAAGTCTTTTAAATTTGAGAAATGTCAAAGTACAGGAGTTGAAAAGTGCCCTGAGTGCTCAACAAGCTACTTTTTCTAAATACATCTTGGATGCCATGCTTGACAAACGAATTCCCCACAAGAAAGCGGATGTCCTGTGGCTTTGTGGTCATGGTAAACTGAATGTACGGACAAACCACAAACATAAAGGTCTAGAGGACAGGATGTGTCTATACGTACAATGTCAGTGTCAGTTGGAGACTATGCAGCACTTGTTTTTTGACTGCGCTTTTGTTCAACCATTGTGATGAACGCTGAACACTATGTGGAATACTACCATTTTTACCACTATAATATATGAGACACTAATTTTGGGACAACTTACGGTAAGATGGCTGAAATGGACCAGAAGTACTGTTTATGTTCTTTTTTTTTTTTATAAAATGGTTAATATGGCAGGGTCATTACCAATATTTTTTACGAGGTGCTGATGTTTCTTTACAGGATGTCATTTTTAAAATACAATCAGAGTTGGATGGAATCTATCGGAGGGAAGCTGATGCATAGGGGGAGGATGTTTGTAAGTAATTCTGGAAAGGTATTGAGTGGGTTGGTTAAAGAGATTCACCAAGTTACCCAGTTAAGGTATTCCACCCGATATATGGGTGCCTTACCTCCAGGGGAACCTTTGTAGGTCCACGTGGCATTTTATAGTGAAATAGATTTCCAGAGAAAACGCTCATAATTTAGGAAAACCAGGTCGCAGAGGACTTCCCGGTCTGACAAGCTGCCCAAGTTCCACCCCTGCACTCAGCAGTTTTATGACATTATGCCAGGAAGAGCGAGGGGGTATGCTCCATTATAGTGAATGGGTGGCAGCTTTCCAAGTGTTTTTTTATGTTATTATGGTCAGTTTGTGGTGAAACGTGGGCACTGGTCGACTAACAAGGCCCACAAAGGTGGCCAACGCAGCAAAGAAGCCATAGCAATGGCAGGAGAAAAGCCCCTCTCCCACTTAACATACCCCTCACTAAACATTTTACACCTTGTTCTCACTGTTACCCTAGAAGTGAGCAAATTGTAACTCCCCCTCCCTCCCTTCCATTAGTCCAGCCTCCTGGCAATGAGGCACATGTGTCCCAGGGAGAACAATCATCCTCTGACTGTGCCACTCTGCCCCTGGTGCTACATCTATGTCTGGGGGCTGCCATTACCCCGAATACCTGGGGCCTTCCTTTAACTCTTGTAATGCACCTCCATTCTCTCCCCCCCCAACACTGAGACCTCTGGACCCCATTTACCAGACCTACTTCCCCCATGATAGGCCACTTAAGAAATGTTTAGGCTGGATTCCCTGACTGACTCGACATACCCCTTCATCAGAGGGGGCCCCCCTCCCGTGGTCATGACTGGGAGGGGTGACTACGACTGGGAGGGGAGATTGTCATGCACCCAAAGGCACACTCTCATTCTTGTCAGGGAGGCGAGGGTGCAGCTTGGGGCTATCCCGGCTTCACAGCGATGGAGAGACCAGCTGTCATCATCCAGGTGGCATAGGCGGCCATTCTTTTTCTCATGTTTGGCCCACTCACCTCCCAATCCGACCTATCGGGGATGCTGTGGGGTGGGGACGTATGGTGGCATGTTGAGGCAGCACACCATCAAGTACGTCTCCAATCCACCACCAGGAGTCACAGATCTGCCCACCCCCCCCGGAGGTAAGCATCCAATGGATGCTCTTCACTCCCTCCCTGACGGTCTCCACTCCTGGTACCTGGGCATGGGGCGTGAACATGGGTCACCAGCGTGCCGAGTTAACCCATTCGCGCGACACCATGGAGCCGGTGCAACTGTTTTTCAATATTTTGCATGGTATCATTAATTTTGTTCAGTTCCAAAATAGTCAGCGAGAAGTGATGGTAAATTCGTCCTCTGTTTCATCCTCGCTGGTTTCGGGAGGTTGCGATAGGGTGGTAGCTGCCTTGCCCTTACCTTGGGCCCTGATGTTTCGTTTCTTGTGGTTCAGCCATCGCTGTCAGTTTTTAAAATTCCAATAGAATATGTTTCAGTTTCACTTTTGCTGGCATCGTTCTTCCCTATGGCACCTCTACCCTTTGTGCTGCTGTTTTACATGGGTTTGGGTGTCAGATGAAGAGATTAATATAGACTTTTAAGTCCCGGGGGTCGGAGCTCTGAAGTTCAGCTACTCATTAGTTTGGAGGCAGAACTAGAATTTGTGAGCACTTTTTTTTACCTGTGCATCGAACTAATTTGATGCACAGGTAACAACCAATGAGAATGAAGGATTTTTCTACTCATTTTATAACATATTCAATGTATCAGTATATCCTTGTATTACTTATAGCTTATATTGTGTTTTTTTGACTGTGTGTATGATCAGTTGTAATACATGCTGAGAGCGATTATATTATATGTACCTAAGAAGTCTTAATACAAGATGTTTAAAAAAAAGACCTAGTACCGTATAAGCACTTTATTACAGTTCTTCAATCACTTTTTGTTTTACTATGCCTAGAACTCCTTGCTCATTGAACAGCCACCTATTTTGGGCTTCAAAGCTTTATGTATAACTGAGAAAATCTTGAAACTATAGCAGAAGTCCTGGTACTTTTTTACAGCCTGTAATGATTTGCATTTTTATATTTGCTTGCAAGAAACATAGTGCGATCATCCAAAATGCAGTGCCGTACAGTTGAAAGGGAGAGCTCAGCTTCAGTAAGCAGTGCCCCCACACACACTGTATATCGATAGGGTGCTCTAACTTCGTCGGATCACCTCTAAAAAGCTTTTCCAGATGCCACACTGGGAGCCCACCCCAGCATGGCAAAATTGTTATAGACTGGGAGTGCCTAATCCCCTGTCGGCTCCAGGCCCCCAAACAGTTTTCCAGCTGCCATGCTGGGAGCCCACCTCACATGGCAAACGTCCCGTGTCGCCTTCCTAAAAATAAAAACCTGTAACAAAAACATTCCCTGGTGGTCTCCCTGCCCACCCGCTACCACCCTCTGTGCAGTCTGCCTCCCCACACCCCCACCTCACCCCATACTTACTCCGGAGTCTGGCACGATGATCTTCGGTGGACCGGGTACACGTCTTCACTCTTCAAAGCTGACCGCGAACTGAGGAAATGCCGGTAAGCTATATAATGAAATAAATAAGGTTTTTTCAACTTTGATGCATATCTCAGGCATTTTTTGGAATTTTGGCACTAAATTTTCAACATGGGGTTTTTGGGACCTCTCCTCATGAATTCTTGAACTGTCATGGCGTTAATCGGGCCTGAAGGGTGTGATTTTGCAGTCACTGCACAAAATCTCTTTTTGGGACTGATTAAGGAAATGACAGTGCCAGTGTTCATAAGGTGCGCAGTTCCTATGCACGCTTGTAAGTTCACAAATTTTTAATATTTGCACTCCAGATTTTCAACATTGCCATTTTACCACACCTCCTTATGAGCAGTACAGCTGTCATTTTTCACATCTTGCTCAAAATGTGTTTCCGCACATGTAGTGCACAATGGCATAGTCGTGTGCTAAATCAATGTATGGGACACATTAAGAAAATCACAGTGACACTGTTCATGAGTAAAGGTCTTAAAATGCCTATGTTGAAAATTTGGTGAAAAAATTCCTAAAAATGACTTTTACGAGCGTGCGTTGTGCAGTTCCTATGCACACTCGCAAGTTTGTGAATTTTTAATATTGGCATGCCAGATTTTCAACATTGCCATTTTACCACACTTCCTCATGAGCAGTACAGCTGCCATTTTTCACTTCTCACCCAAAATGTGTTTCCGCACATGTAGCGCCAATGGTACATTCGGTGTGCGAAAGCAATGTTTGGGACAAATTAAGAAAATCACAGTGACACTGGTCACGAGCAGAGGTCTTAAAATGGCTATGTTGAAAATTTGGTGACAAAAGTCCATAAAATGACTGTGTTATGAGTGAGCATTGCACAGTTTCCATGCACCCTTATAAGTTCGTTGAATTTGTAATATTTTCACTCCAGATTTTCACAAGTGGCATTTTTCCACACTTCCTTATGAACAGTACAGCTGTAATTTTTCACAACATGGCTGAAATGTGTTTTCACATTTTCAGCACAGAAATGCGTGGTCGCTGTGGGAAATCATTGATCGGGACAGATAAAGAAAATCACAGTGGCTCTGTTCATGATCGGAGGTCCCAAAATGCCTGTGTTGACAATCTGCTGTAAAAAATTCCCAAACTAATTACATTACGGGTGTGCGTTGCACAGTTTCTATGCACGCTTGTGACTTCACCAGTTTTTTTAATATTTTCAATACAGATTTTCAACATTGCCATTTTTTACACCTCCCCATGAACAGTACAGCTGTCATTTTTCACATCCTGTTTGGAATGTGTTTTTGCACCTGTGGTGACAAATGCCGTAGTCGCAGTGCAAAAGCAGCTTTTGGCTAGCAAACTGTTATTGCCACTGTTCATGAGGTGGGGGTCACAAACAAACCATGTTGAAAATTTGGAGTGAAAATATCAACGAATGCCTGAGGCGTTAGGGTTTCCTACCATAACACCCCAACCTGTAGAGAATGAGAGGCATCAGGGCTGTGATTTGGGATTGTCACCTGCAATGCTCACACCATTCCACCCCCACCCACACCCTGCAGCCACTGAGAGGCATTGAGGTGTGCCTTGGATTCTTTGGCCCTTAAGTTCACCCCATTCTCATATTCCGCACCCATCTCACCGTATTTCCTGATGGAATGGGGTGCGCATAAGGGCCAAAGACCCCAAGGCACACCATGACACTTGTCGGTGTCTGCAGGGTAGGGTGTGGTGAAATGGCGTGGCCGTTATGCCTGACAACCCAAAGGCACACCCCAATGCCTTTCACTATCTGCAGGGTGGTGATGGGGTTGGCTTCAGTTCAATACTTCACTGCCATTCCTATTATGCAGCTCTGTAACTCCTACACTACCTATGCCAATGCCAGCAAGCAAACATTCGGCATTGACAAATGCTTGTTAAATATAGCATACAGAGTCAATGACACTATGTTGACTCTCTGGTAATGAGAGGAAGTTGTCCTAATATGTTTGCAGACTGCTAGTTGCTGCACTTGTTAGTGTGTTTTTATAGAACAGATTCAGAAGTATGGAAACCCACATCTAACTGCCTCTGCTGTGTAGCTAGGTTCTGTGCCATGGGACATTTGTTTAACCAGCAGAAGGTTACGTGCATTTTGTGCCACATGCCATTAACCAGTAGGGAATCCACATGCACCCCTAGACTTCCTTGAAAGCAGTGTGGGCTAGATTTAACAGTGATAACAGTGGTAAAGACTGTTAGCAGAATCCCTGAAACGGCAGTAAATGAGTTGTTATGTTCTTGTTTAAATCAAATTATGCCCAGCACCAAGATGTGTGAGGAATCTTGTGGGTGATCGAAACAGTTTGACTGAGGTAGGATGGCACCCATATGTTATTACCTCAGCCTAATGCCCATTAAAATAAAAAGCACCAGTGTCATCATGCTTCACCACAGAAAATCAGTATGCCTGTTTTCTAAATTTATTTTTATATTTGACTACCATTTAAAAAACAACATTGAAAACCAAACATACTGACTTTATGTATTCAAACAGTTTTTGCTTATTCAAGCTTGTGATATCTTCTCTGTTCTAACTCAAAGCCAACTGCCCCCGACTCTCCCTATCAACACACACTTATTTTAAAAAATACTGTCTTGGCCAACAACTACAACCAGCGCACCATGCCTTTATCGCTAACCCGACTGCTCAACAAACTATACTCGGCTATAAACTATACACATAACCCCAATAGTGTTGAGTATAAAGTCAGTCCACCTGGTGGGGGAGAGGGGCTTAGACTAAGACACAAAACACTACCAGCAATCAATATACAGCAGGCACCGCCTTATGGTTACCTAACACCCATCCACAGTAGTGCCCCTTGCTGACTACCCTAGTGACAGCTCACCACAAAAAGAACTATTTTGTTAAAAAATACTGCATTTTAATTTTTTTTTTTATTTTAAACACCTTTTTACACTAAAACTTACTGTATGAAATTAAATAAAAATCCTTGTTTTAGCTGGCCCATAGGCAGAGCAGTAGCAGTACCACTCCTGATGCCGGCGACCTGAGTTCGGGAACGAGCTTGGGTTGTCAGGTCTGATGGGGTGGAGGAGGATTGAGTGCCTCAGAGGACACTCACCTTCTCCAGGGGAGGGACGATTCCATCCTCTGCTGCAGTACTGCCACCTGGGTGACCATGGGTGATTTTGAGGCCAGGAAGTGGATCAGGAGGATGGGAATGTCACTGATGTTTGGTAGGCAGACATGTGCACAGGCTTACATGAGCTCACATTGACTTCCTCATAGGTGATGCCCTCCTTTGGAGAAGAAACTATCAAAAATGGCCCCAGCACCTCCACGATAATGGCCTACGGGAGCTCCCTGGGCCTCCATCATTCACTGCAATGCGGTGCCCGCCTGACGAGATGTAGAATTTCAGGGAATGTCCCCACCCTGACCCCACCTGAGGGGCATAGACAGTAACTCGATGGAGGTAGGTGACTGCAACTGGGGGGCCTCAAGGCTGCCAGCAGGCCTGAGGACCTAGATGGGGCAATAGAGATGGAGGGAGGTATAAAAAGAAACAAAAAAAAAATCCTTTTTTAATTAAAATGCTGACAGCCGGAGCAGTCAGCAAGAAACCTGTTACAGTGGCTCAGTGCGTGAGGTACTCTTGCGGTAATGAGTACCTCATGCTCAACTGAAGGGAGGGCTGTGATTGCTCAGGGATGCTCCTGTGATCTATATTTAATTTACAAGTCCAGTTTTCGAGGTTGGACTGACACCCATCCTGATCGAGTCATGACACTGCTTCTCACAGCAGCTGATTCTGCGACTGATCTGTCTTCTGGCAACTCTGCTGTTGTCTCACTAATGGTACAGGATTTTCTCATGGTACCAGTTGTACCTCTTCTGGCAGGTCTTCTGGTGGATCATCTGGTGGAACACCTAGAGGTGGAGATAGTTCATCTTCTTGCAACCCCTGGTCTTCTCCCACTCCAGAGTGAAGGCAAACAAAATGGTACCTGCTGCACCTCAACTGTCCTTGTGGATTCATGAGGTGCTAGCTGTTCTGTGACCTATGCAAAAACCTTCAAGTCCAGAATCCAGACTCATTCTCTAGGCTGCAGCTATGGCAAAATCTAAACTCTTTCTCTTGAGTCATAGGCTTGCTTGCATTTGAAATTTGAAAACTGCTCATGGCCATGGAATTTTCTTCAGATCTGAAATTTAGGATTCAAAAGAGATGGCAAAATTGGTATGGTCATTCTCAGTGTTTGGCTCATCAGCAATTTTGCTGGACTGTAGCCATTGATAAGTGGTGTGGCTCAGTAGGCAAGTAAAGCTTTGAATGAATCCTTAGCTTTCTTGAGAAGTCTGTTTGCTGTTTGTACTGCTCTTTCAGCTTTTCCATGCCTTGGACTGCTTGTGACATATTCAAAGTCATAGACGTTTGTAAAATTGTGAAAGTTTGAACACATGTGCTGTGAACCCCTGTCTCGTACTACTGTCTCGAGCACTCCATGGCCAGAGAAAATTGCTTTCAAGTGTTTGATGACATAACTTGCTGTGATAAGGTTCAGATGAACTACTTCAGTATACCTTGAATGATAGTCCACAACTGTAAGGAATGTTTGACTTTTCAGGTCGAAGAGATCAGTAGCAACATTTTGCCATGATCTGTCTGGAAATTTAGACAGAGTCAATGATTCTGAGGATTCAAGATGGTTTCCAAATGAACAAGTTAAGTGTGGAGCTCTAAGACTGCTAACCCAATTGACCCTTTAAACTGGCAGATATAGTGACCTGACCTGACTCACAATATTACTACTAACAATTTCTTACAACTTCTGAAAGAAGAGGAGTGTAGCATATGGGAGGGAATGGGAGAGGGGTCAGAGGTGGACATAAGGGGAATCTGGGGTCACGGAGGTCCACACCTGCAGAAAAACAGATGTGCTTGCTGTTACAAAGAAGGACAGATAATCCATAATACAAATAATGCCTGGGAAACGATGGGGATGACCCATAAGGATAAATCTGGTCTTACAGCTCTCAGGATCATTTGGTGAAGCTGTCTGCAGGATTGCAAAGTGTACACGGGGATAGGGGTGAGATATTTGAATTGGTAGCCAGGCCGTTGACACCCCCTAGATGGGCTATAGGGGCTATGAATGGTAGGGGAAGGTAGGTGGAAGGTTGAAAAAGGGGAAGTTGAAAAAAGCTGTCTAGGTTTCCTATTAAGTATGGCATCTAGATTTTTTCTCTCTCCCTGGTATTAGTCAGCCTCTCCCAACATTGGAAGTCTTTCTTGAATACATTTATTAACTGATAAAAAATTTGATGGTCAGCCAAACCATAAATGACCTTGAATTCCTCCCAACTCATAAAACAGTTATTACCTAACTTGTCAGATCATCACAAAATCCCCTTATCTTGCCAAGTGTTCTTATATAAAGTTATTTCCCCTCTCCTATAGTTGGGGTTACACCAAATATGGTTATAAGGAGACAGATTAGCTGACCATCCTAGATGATTTTGATGCTTTCTAACTTGTGAAATGTTCTGAATCAACTTATTACTGCTTTTACAAAATTTGGTTGAATCAAACCAAATACTTTCGATCTCCATCCTGTCTCGTCCGGGTTTATTATTATTAAAAATTGTGTTCTCTATTGAAAGATCGATATCTAACCATGCCCATCTGATCGCTAACTTGGCTATAAATGATAACTAGTAAGAGTAAACATTGGGACTGGCCAAACTACCTTGTGCTTTATTCAGACATAGTTTCTTCCATGCAACTCTTGGACGCTTATTGTTCCATATGAACTTATGTAAAAGATAATTAATTCTGTTAAACCATGAAACAGGGATCTTTGTGATCAAGGCCTGTAATGTATGAGATATATTCAGTAATGTAAACATTTCAAGAATTGGCACTTTTCTCCAAATTGAAATTAGCATTTTTCCCCAACCAAATAGCTTGTCCTGTATGTAAGGAAGCAATTTACTGTGATTCTATTAGAATATAGTATCTAAATAATTTGTTTACTGGATCCCTAAATAAGACATGCCTGTATCAACAAGAGGTGCATTGAAAATCGTCCAAATTTCATTAAGCAGACAACAATTACAAACTAACATTTCGGATTTAGTTTAATTTACTAAAACCCTAAAACTTCAGAAAAATTGTTCAGAACTATCTTAAGCTCTTTCAGGCTCCGTTATGGGTCTTTAAGCATCATGAACAAGTCATCTGCGTAAGCTTTGATCTTTACTTCAACATTACCCACTGAAATTCCTTTAATATTCCCCTCTTCCCTAATCTTTTTTTTTGTAAAATATTTTTATTGTGAGCAGGCAGAGCTTATACATGGCCAATATCATATTCAAGCATAACGACAGTGAAGCACAGTTGTTACATTCATTAGAACCGGACAAGTATGGCGGTGTTGATGTTGACACCTTATACGTGCAGGTAAGGCCTAGATTAAACACCGATGGTAAACAATTGCCATACTTTATTCCTCTTTCCTAATCTTGATCAACAATAATTCCAAACTAAGTACGAATAAGGTGGGAGAAAGGGGACAGCCCTGTCTGACCACCTGAATTATGAGAAAGCATCAGAAAAAGCATTACTGACCTTAATTCTCACTTTAGGTTCCTTATATAACATCTTTTTTTTATTATTGGACCTTTTTCCTGCACCTCTGGGGACCCGACAAGGGCTATGGCCCCTCCCTTGGAGAGGTATGTCCTCTGGCTCCTGCCGCTCCTGCCCAGCCCCCCTGAAATTCCCCCATGGCTTCTCCCCACAGCAGGACCAGGGCAAGGAGCTCCAAGCAGCTCCCCACCCCAGAACACAGCAATCCAGAATTGGGGGGACAGCAGCACAGGAGTGATCGGGGCCATCACGGGTCCTGCCAGGTCTTGTTTTTTTCCACCATTTTTCTCCTGCACCCTATGCCCATGCAATGGGCAGGATGGCTGCCTCCACCTCAGCAGAGGCAGCCAATCACTCTGGGCATGGGCCAATCCCCTTGCGTTTGTGTCTGCACTGACTCCCAGCCACCACCGGGTGTCAGTCAACAGTGCACAGTGCCAACCCATCTCCCTGAGGAAGGAGAGCAGTCCTCCGGACACTCAGTCCTTTTCTCCCCCAGCTGACCCACAAATGACCCAAGTCCGTTGCCAAGCCCAGGTCACCGGCATGGCTTAAGGTGTGGTGTCCAATGCCTCAACCCTCAGCGCCATTGGGCCGGCTCTTATAGAACAACTTTTTTTTTTTACTTTCTTTATTCTCTTTACACCCCCAGGCATCCTTCAGGAGAGCCCACTCAGAGCCCTGCCCTACTCCCAACCTGAACCCCTGCATCTCCCCTGATCTCTCTACTCCTCATACGACCCCAGGCAGACCCGACCCCCGGTACCATCTCCAGAGCTGATTCCACCTCCCCTCAGCGGCTACCTCCTAAGTGTGAGGAGCCTACCTGCAAGTCGTCGGGTTGGGCCTGAGAGAGATGCTGGGCGCATCCAGGGCGGTATTTGGGATGTGGGAGGGTCCACCAGGGCCACTGTCATCTCCCAGCAGTATATAGAGGCTTTTTTCCTTGTTTTTTTCCTGTCCCCCCCTTGGAGCCCAGCCAGCAAGGCTACGTAGTGCCATGGCTCCGCCCCAGCATTACTGCCACGTCGCTACACTGGCGATCCTCCAGCCTCGCTGAAGTCGCTCCAAGGTGACGCTACCCCATACCCACCCTCGGGAAGAGAGAGCAGTCAGCGGATGCTCAATCTCTCCCCCCCCCCGCTGACCCCCAGCAGCCCTAGCTTGTTCCCGAACCTAGGTTGCCGGTATGGCGTGAGGTGTGGTGTCCAGCGCCTCAACCCTCAGCGCCACTGGGCCGGCATCTTATATAGCATCTTGATGAAATCAAAGAAGGTCAGTAAATATATGTCTACTGGGGATGAATCCACCTTGATTCTTATGTATCAATTTACCAAGAAGGGGCAGTAGTCTATTATTAATTTTGCTGAATATCTTATAATCTGTATTTAATATTATGATGGGTCTATAGTTATAAACTTGTTTGTTATCTTTCCCTTTTTTGGGGATTACTGTGATAGAAATGTGATAAAAGGAATCTGCCATATGTAACTTTTTCTGTATTTGGTTAACTAGTATTATAAAAAGGGTCTGAGAAATGGAGCATTCTGATTGGCTGCAAACATTCTAACAGCCTTATGTTAATCTTTTATTAACATACATGTAGAGCTTAACCATATGCTGAACAAGGTTTAACACTGTTTAAAAACATTTTTTATTATAACAGCAAGAAGGCACTCCCAGGGATTATGTTAATGGTCAGCTAATCACCCACTAGGGGTATGTGGCACTCGGCTACACCTCGTGCCACAGTACACACCTAGAAGGTGATTAATAGACCATTAACATAACCCTTGGTCACACCTTATTGCTTAAATACTAGTAAGGGAAGTAAAGTATTTGATAATTCCAAGAAGAATTCTGAGGTATACTCATCACTTTCTGGACTTTTCCCCTTTGGCCAAGTGTTAAATCGTCTCTCTGATTTCTGTTGATGAGATAGGTTGCACTAGTAAGATCTTTTCTCATTCAGTAATGTTATTAGAGTGTGTGAATATTTGGTAATCTTCTAACTCTGAGATGGATTGGTTTTGGACTGATACAGGTTCAGATAATCATAAAATTCAGATATATTGGGCCCTATGCACTAATGGGGCGGAGTGGCTACACGTGCGTATCTGGGGCGTGCAGTCACTCCACACTCTATGTGCCCCCCACGTGGGATGCATTAAGGGGATGCACAGCACATACGTGCCCGATGCCCCAGCCACGTGAGAGCAATGCGCCGGGGCAGGAGAGGGAACATGCCAGCCATACGCGCCATTTATTATGGCAAGTAGGGCTGCACACCAGGGTGCATGGGGGCAGGCAGGTATGCCATGGACAGCCCTGCCATAAGTGCCCCTAGGTGCCCAGCCCTTGTGCACACTGGACTGGGGAAGGGGCCCACGAGCAGGATGGATGTCCCACCCCAGCCGTGGCCGGCCCGGCCCAAACCCCAATGGCAGACACCCCCGGCCTCTACAGGGCAATTCCTGTTGTTGCCCCTCCACAGCTTCACACCCACGCCCCTGCAGCCCAATACCTGGTAATGCCAACAAGGCCAACAGTGGGGCACGGCCAAGCTCCCCCTTCCAGCACCGACACCACCCTACCCATACTCGCAGGTGGGGTAGCGGGTGCTCGACGGACAGCAGCACAGCCCTCTGCACACACCCGTGGCTGCCGGCTATCTTTCCTATGCAGGGGTGCACAGCCACTGCGTGCCCATGCAGGGAAGAGAAACATATAAAAAGAGTGCTAAACCCTTTCTCTTCCCCATGTTACAAGAGGATTAACCCACTCCTGAGCATGGGTGTCTCAGGGATTAATGTATGGCTGGGTGGCTGGAACCACTCATCCAACGCCCCCCACCCCCCAGCCATGCATTAATACCTGAGAGACCCATGCTCTGTTGTGTGTTAATCCTTCATTTTTTTGGTTTTGTCACTACAGGTTATAACACTGTCAGAACATGACATATACATTGTGATATACTGTATTAGCAGCTCCTAATCAAATATAAAGTTGCTCTGAGGCATATTTTCTGTATGTGTTTTTCATGCAAAATCTATAAATAAAATGTAAAAAAAATGAATGTACAAAAATTTAAAAAAAAAAAAGTTTGGAACATTACAGCAGCAGGTAGTAGCATCAGAAACTATGAAATTAGGGACATCAGCAGAGTGGGATAACCAGCTCATGTAGATGGTCTCATAAGAGGGGGGGTGAAGAGATGGATCTGACATCAGGAGAATGATGGCTCCAAATATATAGCATCCTAAGACATTAAGACAAGGCTGTTTGTCCTATGGGTTTTGGACATCTGGAGATAAGAAAGGGCCAACTATAGAGAAAGCATTTGTTAAGGAGAACAAGGATTAACACCATAGGCCCAATTTTCAAATGGGCTGCGTCACCGCAATGGATTTGCTGCAGATGGGTTGCTGCAAGTGGTGACTTGTGACAAACCATGTGGCAAGTGCAATTTTGAAAGCTTCTTGCTGCAACCCCCCTGCCACAAATCTGTTTGACACAGCACAGTTATGCCAGCTACCCACTGACATACATTTGTGTCTATGGGGATGCCATTGTATGGGGCTTGCGCCAAAGCTTTGGTGCAAGCTGCCATAAAAAGAGGACACTGTCTATTACGCGCCAGGTTTGAAAAATTGGGCTAAGTTGTGGCAACACCAGGACACAGCTGCAGCAAATGTTGTGGGGACACAGGGCTTGGTCACACACCCTGCATCCCCCTTTTGAAAATCAGGCCCCGAAAGTTCAATTGCAGGATGGCATGATTGATTGAGGTTTATGTTGATCCTTGACACTGGAGTGGCAGTAGCCTGTGTTTAAGTGATAACATCCAGCGAGTTGGAGTGTATGAAGCAATAATCAGCTTCTGTGGATGATTAAATGCCAAGGTGAAGCCAAGGCATTTAATCGTCTAAACTTCAATTATTAACATTGTCTCCAAATAAGCTGGATATATTACTATTATACTGATGAGAGTGAGTGTAAAAGTTTTTATGCACCTGGGTCAGTGTCCATGGAGCAGGGTAAGCACCTTCCTTCCTGTTAACAGTTACTGTGAGCATGCATGAGAGAGAGAGAGAGAGAGAGAGAGAGAGAGAGAGAGAGAGACCATCAGTAGTGAAGTTGCCTGTTGTACCAGACAGTAAGAGTCTGTGGGAGTGGGAGTTTTCAGGTTGGGCAAGGGAGGTGTGTGAGCTGGTTGGCTGGCGGAGGACTGTTAGGAGAACTGAGAGCAGCATTGTTGTTGTCCACAGTGGTGGAGTGAGCAAGTGAATGGGGGAGGGTCATGGTCAAGAAGCGGAGAGGAGAAAAAGCTTTTCAGCTCCTAAGTGGCAGAGTATTTTCATGTGCTGGAGTGCAGCCTTGTTGGAGGGGGATTAGTGACAAATAGGCAGGGGTATGGAGGATCTGTCTGAATAACCAATTGTATGAGAGGGAAAGGTTTGATTAACTAACTGTTGGAGGGGCTTAGTTCAATAACCGACTCTGTGGGAGGGATTTAGTTGAATAACCGACTCTGGGGGATCTGTGATGCAGTTTGTGGTAGCAGTTCTTAATTGTGATTGGCTGAGAGGAGATGCCTCTTGTATAATTATGAATAATACCTCCAGCAGTAACATTACTTTACTTAGTCTTAACTAACCCAATTCATAACTGTGGACACGTGTTCTCTCTGTGTATCCTTCATGGATCCCACATACTGTTCTTTTTTTTAAGGAAATAGCAATTTTTTTGATTTTCTAATATACACCAATACAGACATTACAATTACAAGACATCAAAATGCAAACTAATCCAAGACCAAAAATGATCTTTAACCAATAATTAAAACACATAACATAGACAGTCAAAAGAGAAAAGGAAAAAACCTAAAACTCTGGGCTGGGAATGGCTCAATAAGAGTAGCTGAAAGTGCATCCATCAGAGATCTGAATGGGGGAGGAAGGAAGTATGTACTGGATCACTAAATTAATTTGCCACTAAGAGGATAGGTGAATGAATAAGTGAATGAGGGGGTTAGGAAATATAATAATCCTTGGGTCATTAAGTCTGAGGGGGGTTGTACAGGCGCCCACCTATTAGGTGCATTGAGCCATTATTTCCAGCACAGTTTTATTTTCTTTCTCTGCTTGATAATGGAAAAAGGGTAACCATCTCCCTATACATTCATCCTTTTGCAATCTTAATTGAGCAGCCACTTTCTCCATCTCCTGGATTTGAATACAAATAGAATAACATAGACCCTGGGTTGGAGAGGATCTTTAATCTCTCCCTCTCTCTCTCTCAGCCAATTCCCTGACAAATGGAAGGCAGCGACTGTCACATCTATCCATAGGTGGTGACAGGACCTCCCATGTGAACTACCGACCTATCTCTATCCTGCCACCCCTCTCTAAGGCCCTGGAATGGATAGTAGCAGACCAGCTCACTGATCATCTGGACAAGTACAACATCCTTTGCTGGCAGCAACACAGATTTAGAAAAGGGCACAGCACTGCCACAGCACTTCTTGAGTTTATGGAAGCCATACACAACTCCCTTGATCAGGGTCACCTAACTGGAGCTACATTCATTGTCCTGTCAAAGGCTTTTGACACTGTCCACCACCGCCTCCTGCTTCATCAGCTACTGAACATTGGCCTCTCTGCAGAATCAGTGAAATGGTTCAATAGCTATCTTGACAACAGGTCCCAATGTGTAAAAATATCAGGCGTGGTCTCCGACACTAAACAGGTTCACTCCTGTGTCCTTCAAAGCTCCATCCTGGGCCCATTGCTGTTCAGCCTGTTCCTCAACTCCCTCCCTGACTCCACCTCTCAGCAAGTCATACTCTATGTAGATGACGCGGTGATTCTTGCCTCTCATCAAGACCCAAGCCACGTGCAACAAACCCTCCAACTCTGCTTAATCCTTAACCAGAAAAAAATGAAGACCATGATTTTCACCAGCCACCAAAACAAGCACAAATACCACCAACTCTCCTTAAACACCTGCCTCAGGGACTCCCTGGAAAAGGTTGACTCCTTCAGATTCCTAGGAATCACCCTAGACCCACACCTGTCCTTTGGAACCCATATAATAAATGTTGATAAAACCGTGAACACTAGACTGGGCTTACTCTACCGGATTCGTTGGCACCTGACTAAAGAGGCCCTTTTTGCCGCAGTTCAAAGCTCCATCATCTCCCAGATTAACTATGGTCTTGTCATCTATGGCACTGCCACTACCACTGCACTCAGAAGGATTACTACCACCCTAAACAAGGCCTGTCGACTCATCACTGGGGCCGAACGGCTCACACACACCTGTGACCTCCACTCACAAGCTAATTGGCTTCAACTTGATAATAGAATTCAGTACCAAACCTGCGTGGCTGCTAAGAAAATACAGTTGGGAACTACCCCTCTTGGGGTCTGTTCACTCCTTCAAATGAAAACCAGCTCCAGAATTACCAGGGGATCAAAGCCACAACTTTTCCATATCCCTCGCTGCCGCATAGCCATTGGCCAGCGTTCATTTGCATACAGGGCACCCACTTGGTTTAATGGTCTTGCCAATGATACTATCAATACCACTGGGCTAGGGGCCTTCAAATCCAGGCTCCGTAACATCCTGGTTGCTTCCAGCATCTGTGACTGTCATGGATAATGACTATGCAACTCCACTCTGCTACCGCACTTTCCTATATCTAGCTCCTTACATAACGCACTTGCCCTAGTTTGGCCTCTGCCCCACACGCTCTACAGCACCTGACAATGTCACCCTCCTGGCAGCTCCACCCCAACCCCCCATCCTTACCTACCCCCCAACTCTCCTCTCCTCTCTTCTCATTTTCTTACCTCCCCCTTGCCCCTCTCATTTCTTTCTACCACCCCCCCCATTGTCCTCTTCCTTTCCACTTTACCCTCTCCCATGTCTGTTCGAAATTAATTTGATATTGTTTACCCTTATTTGTGTAACAATTTTGTATATTGTCATGTGATAGCTATGTCTTGACGTGGAACCTTTCTGAAAGAACCCTGGGCTCAAAGGTAGTTGTAATCCTAGAATTGAAATAAATAAATAAATAAATAAAATAACCAGGTTTTAATAATACATTTTATAACTGCAGATAACAGAATAAAAATAGATATTTCTGGGCCTTAGTGGGAATTTGCGGTGGGGGGGAGGCCAAACAACCAAATCTGGGGATCTTTTGGGAATTGTACCTGGAATATTTTCTCCCACTTCTGGATTATCTGAGACAAGAACCCCTGTATTTGTGGACAGCCCCAAAAGATATGAGTGTGGGTGCCCCTCTCTCCACATCCTCTCCAGCATAAATCTGAAGTAGATGAGCCAAAGTGTTTAGTAATGACTGGTGTGCGGAAGAATCTCATGTTAACTTTCCATCTGAACTCCCACCATGAGGGAAAAGATGAGGTAGAGTGCGTCCTAGCCCAGATCTGCTGCCAGTCCTCTGTTCCCAGTTGGCACCCCAACTCTTCTGCCCATGTGGTTTCTAATCTACCCATGAGAACCAGTTCTTTCAAAGTAAAGAATGTAACAATTCTAGAAATCAGGCTTCTTGTGTCCTTGCCAGAGATTATTGGGAGGAGGAATTCCACCAAGGGATTAGGGGCATGTAACTCTGCAATATTCAGATTCTTGCTCACAAGAAAATGCCTTAATTGCAGATATCTAAAATGATCTTGAGGTGGAAGCCCAAACTCCCTAGCTAACTGTTGGAAGTTTTTAAAGTGTTGAGAGGTGTACAGCTGGCCTATACATCTAAGGCCTACCCATTCCCACCTGCGAAACCCTAGATCTGTTTGAATTGGGAGAAAGTCCACACAGGCTCTAATGGGGGTCTGAGATGTTTACCTCAGAGGGAATCCCATGCTTTTGGCTACCCAGGTCCACACCTGCTTCAGCACCGTTGCCCAGGGGTTAGTCACCCAACATTTTGAGAGACCCACTTGGTCTACAAAAATGATATCAGCCAATTGGACCCCTGGTACATCGGGCTTCTCAAAGTCCGTCCATAGAGGTCTATCCTCTCCCGGCCACAACGAGCTCAACACTTGAAGTTGAGAAGCCCAGTAATAATTAATAAAGTTGGGAAGTTCTAACCCCACCGACCCGCTTAGCCCTCTGTAAGATTTGCCATTTAACCCTAGATGGTTTGTGGTTCCATATGTTACCCCTAGATGGCGCTATCCCAGGGGCTACTACCCCTGCCTGATTTGCCACTAACAGGTTGAGGGGCCTGGATCCAATGGCGGGTGCCTCCACCCAGAGGTCAGGGTTTGCAATAGTTAAACTAACTTGGTCACAGCCCTCTGGGACACTGCAACCCCTTTCTTCCCACTAGTGGCCCACACAATATATCAGAATTACCTTCACAGTATACACTTACCCCAGGTCTGGTTCCGTCACTGGGACCTCCTGTGAAATGAGATACAGTGCAACAATCACAGTACAGTACTTTAACATAGACAAATACCTCAGGCAGTATAACTTTGCTGAAACAAGCAGCTCTGATTTATTTAGGGGATATAACAAGGACAGGGGAAATCAGGTTAATTAGCTTATCACTCTAATAATCTACCTATGGCTCTGTGCACAGGCCTATCCCTATCAGTTACTGTCCCTGGGTACCCAAGCCCTAGTGGCTAGTCCAAACCGTGGCAGCTGGTAGGGGCC
Source organism: Neoceratodus forsteri (assembly GCA_016271365.2). Taxonomy (NCBI): domain Eukaryota; kingdom Metazoa; phylum Chordata; order Ceratodontiformes; family Ceratodontidae; genus Neoceratodus; species Neoceratodus forsteri. The sequence goes on from CM057454.1 coordinate 273,023,648, forward strand.
CTTTCACACAGAGAAAAGGAGAATTAAACAGTCAGCAGTACAGTAATTCCATTTGGATTTAATGTGGCAATTCAACAGGGAGCAACCCTGAATTAGTACTCACGACCTCCAAATAAGATAGGGTCCTTCAATGTCAGCAGGGCTCACTTGAGGTACACAAACCTCTTCACACATCCATATAAAAGAAAGCACTATACCAGGCAGGCTGCATCTGTATCCCGATCGCAATTACTGCACAATACCCGGGAGAACACACAGCAGATTCAGTTCCTGACAGACCGAGTGCAATTTTCAGCAATTCTTCCAGTCTTCTACAGGGTGAGCCTGGTTTCTACTCTTCAGAGATCCTTTGATTCTTTTCACAGGACGGATTCAGTCCTAACAAGCTGTTACACAAGCTGCAGACCGGAACTCTGGCCTTACACACGTTTTTTGACTAAAACTGCACACTGAAAAGCACAGGGCTCCTTCCTTCTTCACTGCCAAAGCTCAACTGAAACTCCAACCGACAAAACTGGCACTTCCTTTGAGTTCCTCCCAGTTCTTGACTGGATTGGCTGTCACTCACAATAGACTGCTGCTGTTGGTCCAAAAGGTGCTGAAGTCTAAACTACATCTCCCAGAGTCACTGCTCATACAATCCTCTTGTGGCTGGCTCAGATTATGAGTCCAAGTTCTGATTAGTCCAAGGCACCATTTTAGAGCTAGCTTACCCCACACTGATTGGTCCAGTTCAGCAGTTCAAACTAGAATGGGGAACTAGCAGACACAGTTCTGACTGCAAAAGAAAGCAGGTTAGACAAACTGTAATTTCATTATTACTGTAAATGATTTCTGGCAAACAGTTACATCTTTCAGATAGGTTCCCTTTGCACTCCTAGTGACTGCAAAAATGGAGTGAATTGGCAGCAGCTTGAGTGGTACTCAATCAAAGAGACACACAGTCCCCCATACAAACTAATTATGTCTGCAAGCAGACAGCTCTTAAAGAGACAGTACCAGAGGTTCTAAAAACACTCACTGATAAATGGCTTAAATGCAAACACCATTCAGGCTTGGAGCATTCAAGCAAGCTCCTGGAAGTCTTTTGGGAACCCCATTTGCAGGGGTTACACCTTCCTGGCCTGGGAAAGCTTGACGTCCACACAAGCAAGTACCCCATAAGTTTCAACTGCAACCATATACATTTGCATTAGGCTCGCATATGTAATTATCAGTCAATATATCATTTTACCAAGAACACATTTCTGAAACATTGCAGTACGTCACTTTACACAGTATTACATACACATTGTACCATAACTCAAGTTATTACCTCTTGTACATGAAACCTGAAGAGAGGGGCCCTTCCTATCAGTTACCTTTGGGGCTGGATGGGGCAAGGGCACCATACTTAGAGGGCAACACAAGTAACTTGGAGTTAGCACTGATGCTCAGTTTGGGCAATGAGCTCTGGGACACATACACTCCTTTATGGACAACATTGAGAGGCAAGTCCACAGGCCTCCCAAGTGAATCATAACTGAGGTGCACCACAGGCTTTACAGCTCGACCAGTCTTTCTAGGGGGAACTGTTATAGTCTCTGCACTCTGAGCCTCATTTTCAGCATTGTCCTCACTTGTCAGGGGAGTCTCCATGGGGGTAGAGAGGCTAGAACTTGGGGCACTTTCAGCTCCAGGAGTTACAGTTTCTGAGTCCACAACATTTGGCTCGCATGGAGAGCTTTCGGACACTGGCAGTGGACTGTCAGGGCACTCAAAATACTCTTCTTGTTCTGGTGTATCACCAGTCTGACCCAATCCATCATTTTCCTCCCCTGAAAGCTCAAACAGTTCAACCATGCACAATGATTCCATTTCATCTGATCTGATGCTTTGCACTTCACTTTCTGGGAGCATTGGCTCAGGGATGAAGCTGGGGCTTAGACAGTCCAGAAGGCCCAGCTTCATCTCCAGTATTGACTAGGGATTGCCCGAAACAATTGACTCAGTTCGTAAGAAGGATAGTATTCAAAGTCACTCTCACTTTCTTCCGATATGGACTGACAGTCATGCTCAGGACTTGTGGAGGGAACACTTTAACTTTGCTTCTGTAGGTGCAGACTTTCTTGATCTTTTCTTAGCAGCAGCTCTAGTCACTGGTCAGAGGGGCATCTTCTAGGGCTCAGACTCAATTAAGATTTGTCCAATGGGCAGTAAATGATTTCTATGCATTGTTTTTACATCTTTTGAATTATTTTCAGGCCTTACTTTGTACACTGGCAGATCATCTAGTTTGCCCACTACAATGTGAGGGAGATGGTGCCATCTGTCAGCAATCTTGTGCTTGCCATGCAGTCCCAGATTTCTTAGCAATACCGATCTCCTCCTGGAGTTCCTGTGCTTTCACCTTTTTATCATACCTTTCTTTGTTGGCCAGATTTCTTTTGGCAGCCATGGTTTGAGCCAGTTGGTACGCATGAGTTAGCTGGGCCTTTAACTTTGCACATACTGTAAATAGTTGTCAGCTTGAACCCCATCAGGAGAGACCCCAAAACACACATCTACTGGTAGTCGAGCTTCTCTTCCAAACATCAGGCGGTAGGGGAGAATCCAGTGGCATCACTTTTGGTGCAGTTATAAGCATGTACCAGGGTGCTAATTTGTTGGCTCCATCTAGGCTTGTCCTTGGTGCAGGGTGCCCAGCATATCTAGCAAAGTGCTGTTGAAACGTTCAGGCTGTGGGTCCCCTGGGGTGGTAAGGAGTGGTTCTGGACTTCGCACTCCCCACAGAAAAGCATCTCTTTGATCAGATGACTCTCAAGTCTCTCCTTGATCAGAATGGATTCTTTGTGGAGCCCATAATGAACAAAAAGTTTTCTACAAGTACTTTGGCCACAGTGGATGCTTTCTGGTCTTTGGTGGGGAAAGCTTGGGCATATCTCGTGAAATGGTCAGTGACCACCAGCACATTACTGATATTTCTTTGATCTGACTCCAAACTCAGAAAATCAATACAGACCAGCTCCATGGGTGCACTGGTGGTGATGTTAACAAGGGGGGCAGCCCTCTGGGGCAAAGCTTTCCTCTGTAAGCAGCGACTACAAGTTCGAATGTGTTGCTCCACATCAGCCCCCATCTTAGGCCAATAGAATCTGGATCTCACCAAGTCAAGTGTTCTGTCTATACCAAGGTGCCCCATGTGGTTGTGCAAGGACCTCAGTACTGAGTCTCGAAAGGCAGTGGGCAGCACTAGTTGTTGTTTGTCTACTTGTCCCCTCTGTCTACTGTTTCTCTGATAACAGTTTATTGATCAGTTTCAACTTAGGACCTTCTTTGTATAACAGTTGCAGTTCTCAAATCAGTGGGCGTAATTTGGACACATCTTTTCCTGCATAGAGGGCTTCTAAAGCTGCTTTGATCATGGGATCGGGGATTGAGCCCGCGAATACTGTCATTGTCCAGCTGAGGCAGTGCACCAATGTCTATTGCAGAAAAGTGGCAATAAGCAGCAGGTATGCAATTCTCAGAGGCTCCCAAGCAATCCACCATGCAGTCCACTGCGTCCGTGGACATTTGTTCCTCCCTGTCAAACTTCGGCAGAGTGCCCGAATGTCAGGTTCTGCCAATCGGACCCAATCATTCTGGGGAACAGGCCCGGAGAGAGCATCAGCATCTATGTGGTTCAGACCTGCTCGGTATTCGAGAGCATAGTCATATGTAGATAATGCAGAAAGCCACCTATGGCCAGTGGCATCCAACTTAGCTGAGGTCTGCACATAGGTCAAAGGATTATTGTCAGTTTTTACTATTATTTTAGCCCCATACAAGTACTCATGGAATTGGTCAACAATAGCCCACTTCAAAGCTAGGAACTCTAACTTATGTACAGGATAGTTCTTTTCGGATGGGGTCAGGCTTCTACTGGCAAAGGCCACTGGTCTCAGGCCATTCTCGTGCTCTTGGTACAACACAGCCCCCAACCCTTGCAAGCTAGCATCAGTGTGCAGGACGTAAGGGTTTCTTGGATCGGCATAGGCCAGCACTGGAGCATGGGTAAGTTGATATATGATCTCATGAAAAGCAGTCTCACAATCAGGAGTCAAGCGGGCCCCAAATACTTCACTCGGATGAAAATACACTCTTTCAGTCTTGAGGACGCTGACTTTTGGTATTTTTGTGGGTTGGGGATACCCTTGAGTAAGGTTAAGTAAAGGCGGATCACTCTTGAATAGTCCTTGATGAAGCGCCGATAATAACCACAGAATCCAGGAATCTTTGCAGTTCTTTTAGATTTTTGGCCTGGACAGGTGGTCAAGGCCTCAACTTTACTTGGGTCAGTCTCTATTCCTCGGTGGATACTATGTGTCCCACATACTTTACTGATGTTTGAAAGAATTGACACTTATCAATGGACAGTTTAAGGCCAAAGTCCTCCAGTCGGTCCAATACCTTAAATAATCTGCTCTCATGTTCCTCCAGTGAGCTGCCAAACACAATAACATCATCTAGGTATACCAGGCACTCTAGTAAGTTCATGTCCCCCACTGCACGCTCCATCAATCGTTGAAAAGTGGCTGGGGCACCTGAAATCCTTGAGGCATCCTCATGAATTCAAATGAAGCCGGACAGATAAAGGCCGTCTTCTCACGGTCCTCTGGGGCCACCGGATCTGGTAGTACCCACCTGGAGATCCAGCACAGAGAACCACTTGCTCCCGTTTAGGCAGTCCAAGCATCCTGAATGCGGGCATTGTGTACTGATCAGGGATAGTCCGCGGTTTAAGGTGCGATAATCCACACACATCCTTACTGTTCCATTCTTTTTCCTCACTACCACAATGGGGAAGCATAAGGGCTTCTGGATTCTTGTATTACACCAGCAGCTAACATCTCTTGCAGATGCCGTCTCACATCATCTATGTCAGCAGGTGCCAGGCGTCGAGACCTCTCACGAAATGGTCTTTCGTCATGCAGCGGATATTGTGCTCAGCTCCTTGCACGCATCCTACATCCCATTCCTTTAAAGAAAACACCTGGTCTCTCTGGGCAAGCTTCTCACTGATCTTCACTTTCCATTCAGCTGGCAGCGGGAGTCGCGAAATCAAACAAGTCAGGCGTTACTCTGTCATTCTTCCTTGAACTCTTGCTGCTGGGTAGCACTGCAGTGTCTGCACAATGCACATTAGCCAGGATGCAACCTCTGTTTACTCGAATGTCTCTTTCAGACACATTATGAACTTGGACCATTACCCTTCTGGCATAAGCATGGGCTCTAGCGGGCAAAATACTAGGCTTGACCAGCAGTCCCTCTGGCAATTTTCCATGCCTTGGTGCATCCAACATTAATATTTTATTCTTAACATCCTTTCTGATAGGACCTCTCCTGTAAGGTACACTGGGCATTTGGCCAGGATCAGAGACTCAGGATCCTTCTTCCATACAATTCCGACCGGTTCCTCTGGTTCTGTTTTTCAGCATCTCTCTGTGCCTCATAGGCCTTCTTAATTAAAGCCAGAACTCTTAAAGCTCTACTAGTCTTTGACCCCTGTTTTTCGTAACACAACTGTGCCAGCCTTCCGAACATATGAGCATTTGTTCAATCAACAAAGGACACCATCATACAGTCCAGTGGGGGACACACTAAGGCTAGGGGTCTCTACTTGTTCGGCCACTCCAGCCAGGAGGTGGGAAAGACAGCCAAATTCGGATATACCCGGAATAGGGGTAGGCCTTCTCACTTAACCCCATACATGCAGTCCTTCTAATGGTTGTAAGGGTACGTCTGACAAATGCTTCTGATACCAATCTTGGAACATAATTGTCACTTGGGAGCCACTGTCTAATATAGCTCTTGTAGACACTCCGTTCACCTTTACAGTGGTCTCCATGGAGGGACCCACTATTCTGGACCAGTCTGGAGAGGCGGTAGTGGGGGCCTGGGCAACTGACCTTGCCACAAAAGGGCGTGAATTAGCATTTTGGTGCCTCACTGGGATCATGTCGTGCACCTCTTAACCACTGATTTCTTCTCCGAAGCTCTCCTTGTAGCCTATATGCAACTTTGTCAGTGTCTTTTGGGGACTGGCATTCCTTTCATGTGCCCATCTTTCCCACAATTATAGCAAAACATACTTTCTGGAGTTTGAGCTGGCGAGCGCCACACTGGGAGCCAGGGCGGGGTATTACTAACTGGAAACCTTGGTGCCATCTCTGTCTGCGGCGTGATAAGCATTTGGAGACATCTGTCAGTTTCTCCACTTCCATGGTCAAGGAATCGAGTTCGGAGCTGTTATCAGCAGGAGATACATGGGTGGGTACCCCACCCCATAGCAGATGCAGTCGGATATAGGTCAGGGCCTGCATTTGCAGGCGTGGCCTTCATAAAGGGACTGTTTTTGAATTCCCGGATCTCTCTCAACAGTTCGCCCCATTGTGACATATATCTTTTCCTTGTCAGAGCACTCATTGACTGCCAACCTCTGCCCTGAACTTCACTTGATGGGTCACCTCAGTCACTCGGTCGTAGCGCAGCTATTGGTGCAGGTCCCTCCCGAGGTCGTCTTTTCTCAACTCCTCGAATTTCTCTCATTAACTCATCATAGGAGGGTGGGGATTCCAGTCGATCTGCCAGGCGTAACTGAAGCAACAGCAGTTCTGAGAAGGGGCAGACTTAGGGATCCTGTCCAGCCTGGTTCGGTCCAGTTCAATCGCTGGCAAACTACCTTTTCTGAGGCATTCTTGCAACAATTTTTCCAGCCGAGATACATACACAGACAACAACCCCTTGGTACTGTTGTGCATCTCTTACTCTCCACCATAGGTCCTCATCAGAATCTGGGCTCATACACATTCTCCAAGGCCTCAAGATAGGCCTGCAGTCGCCTCAGGGTTACTGGTCCGTTTAGCACGGATGGTAGCCAGGGCAGGACCTCGGAGGCTCTCACTAACCCTCTTTCGCTTTTCACCTTCCGAGCATTGCCATTCTAGCACTTGGGGGCAACATAGTCTATCCAGGTCTCCCAGTCATCCTCCCCTTGGGGGTGGGGAGGGTGCCAGAGAAGATCCTCAACCTCTGTAAGAGTCGTGACTAATGGCAGTGCAGAAATAGGAGTCTGCATTGGTTCAGCCACCATTACGGGCACTGGAGCAGGAGAGGGTGTTGGGGAGGAACACCCCAGTGTGGCAAGAATAGTTTCTTCAAGTCCTCCACAGTTTCCCTCTCCCAGCAACCATTCAGCAAATTTCTTCTCAAAAGTTTCAGATAGTGGTGGGGCTGATTCCCCGGTCTTTACTGTCCTTAGTTATCACTCTCCAAGCAGTGAGGGCTCCTCTGGGGTAATGGTCTGTGGCACTTTGGAGCTATCTATGGGATCCTTAAACTCTACTAGGGCCAGGAAAGTGTGGGTGAGCAGATTAGCATGCCGACCCACCACCACAGGGTTTTGTAAACCTTCCACCTTGGAAGTACTCCTGCACAGTGTCCGATTGATACCCAGGGGATGTCCAGGATAAGCATAGCATTTTGGGGTCGATCTCCTCCCCAGTACACCACTCCACCAGCGGTGCACAGCCACTTCTGTCGGGTACCCATTTTTCTTAACAGTGGTTCGTAAATATGGCCACTAGAGGACACACAATCCCAGCGGTGAGCCCAAGATGTTACCCTAGATGGCGCTATCCCAGGGCTACTACCCCTGCCTGATTTGCCACTAACAGGTTGAGGGCCTGGATCCAATGGCGGGTGCCTCCACCCAGAGGTCAGGGTTTGCAATAGTTAAACTAACTTGGTCACAGCCCTCTGGGACACTGCAACCCCCCTTTCTTCCCACTAGTGGCCCACACAATATATCAGAATTACCTTCACAGTATACACTTACCCCCAGGTCTGGTTCCGTCACTGGGACCTCCTGTGAAATGAGATACAGTGCAACAATCACAGTACAGTACTTTAACATAGACAAATACCTCAGGCAGTATAACTTTGCTGAAACAAGCAGCTCTGATTTATTTAGGGGATATAACAAGGACAGGGAAATCAGGTTAATTAGCTTATCACTCTAATAATCTACCTATGGCTCTGTGCACAGGCCTATCCCTATCAGATTACTGTCCTGGGTACCCAAGCCTAGTGGCTAGTCCAAACCAGCGTGGCAGCTGGTAGGGCCCTTTCACACAGAAAAGGAGAATTTAAACAGTCAGCAGTACAGTAATTCCATTTGGATTTAATGTGGCAATTCAACAGGAAGCAACCCTGAATTAGTACTCACGACATCCAAATAAGATAGGGTCCTTCAATGTCAGCAGGGCTCACTTGAGGTACACAAACCTCTTCACACATCCATATAAAAGAAAGCACTACACCAGGCAGGCTGCATCTGTATCCCATCGCAATTACTGCACAATACCCGGAGAACACACAGCAGATTCAGTTCCTGACAGACCGAGTGTAATTTTCAGCAATTCTTCCAGTCTTCTACAGGGTGAGCCTGGTTTCTACCTTCAGAGATCCTTTGATTCTTTTCACAGGACGGATTCAGTCCTAACAAGCTGTTACACAAGCTGCAGACCGGAACTCTGGGCCTTACACGTTTTTGACTAAAACTGCACACTGAAAAAGCACAGGGCTCCTTCCTTCTTCACTGCCAAAGCTCAACTGAAACTCCAACCGACAAAACCGGCACTTCCTTTGAGTTCCTCCCAGTTCTTGACTGGATTGGCTGTCACTCACAATAGACTGCTGCTGTTGGTCCAAAAGGTGCTGAAGTCTAAACTACATCTCCCAGAGTCACTGCTCATACAATCCTCTTGTGGCTGGCTCAGATTATGAGTCCAAGTTCTGATTCGTCCAAGGCACCATTTTAGAGCTAGCTTACCCCACACTGATTGGTCCAGTTCAGCAGTTCAAACTAGAATGGGAACTAGCAGACACAGTTCTGACTGCAAAAGAAAGCAGGTTAGACAAACTGTAATTTCATTATTACTGTAAATGATTTCTGGCAAACAGTTACATCTTTCAGATAGGTTCCTTTGCACTCTAGTGACTGCAAAATGGAGTGAATTGGCAGCAGCTTGAGTGGTACTCAATCAAAGAGACACACAGTCCCCCATACAAACTAATTATGTCTGCAAGCAGACAGCTCTTAAAGAGACAGTACCAGAGGTTCTAAAAACACTCACTGATAAATGGCTTAAATGCCAAACACCATTCAGGCTTGGAGCATTCAAGCAAGCTCCTGGAAGTCTTTTGGGAACCCCCATTTGCAGGGGGGTTACACATATAAATTTAGAGGTGGCCGATTTCAGACTTTTCCAAAACCCAACAGGGGGTTTCAATGGTAGGACCGAGAATAAGAAAAGCAGCCGAGGCAAGACATTCATCCTCACCGTTTCTGTACGTCCAGACAATGACAGAGGGAGTTCTGTGCATCTTTTATAGTCTCCTTGAATATTTTGGAGTGGTTTAAGGTAGTTAAAACAATATAATTTATCTAGTTTATCTGTTATCCAGACTCCTAGGTAACGGAAGCCCTCCCTGGACCAATGGAAAGAGCCTACTGGGGGGAGGCCATCGTGCCCTGGCCTGGTGGCAGGAAGCATCTCTGTCTTAGACTCAGTTACCCAGAACCCCAAAATGGACCCAAATTCCTGTATAAAAGGTAGCACCCATGAGACTGAGTTCACTGGGTCATCCAAATACAATAATGTATCGTCGGCATAGAGAGAGATATCCGAACCTCCGTCCCCTCTACCCTGATTCCTTTATAGGTTTCAGATTGTCTTATCCTGGCCACAAAGGGTCCCATGCTTAAGACAAATAGCAGGGGGACAGTGGGCATCCCTATCTAGTTCCTCTTTCTATCCTGAACCTGTCTGACAACACCTCGTTCACTCTGACCCTAGCCCCTGGATTACTATACAGGTTAGAAATCCAGTCCCGAAATTTACTCCCAAATCCAAATTTCACCAATGTTTTATTTAAAAACATCCAATCTAAACAATCAAATGCCTTTTCAGCATCTAGTGAAATCACGGCCTTGAGTCCCAGGGAGGGGAGAGAGGAGCCCGAGGACATTATAGACAGGGTAGAGAAGGTTCAGAGGAGGGCAACAAAGATGGTGCATGGATTGCATCACAAGTCCTATGAAGACAGGTTGAAGGAACTGAGCATGTACTCCCTGGAGGAGAGGAGGGAGAGAAGGGATATGATAGAGACGTACAAGTATCTTACAGGGAGGAACAGGGTGCAGGAAAACACTATTTTTAAGCGAAAAAGATGTTCCAGGACTAGAGGGCATGGGATGAAGTTGGAGGGAGGACGATTCAGAGGAAACATGAGAAAGAATTTCTTCACAGAACGGGTGGTGGACAAGTGGAACACCCTGCCAGAGGAAGTGGTGGGGGCTGAAACAATCATGGGATTTAAGAATGCATGGGATAGACATAAAGGAATTCTAGAGGTCGGGGGTAAGGGTCAACAGACTTCTAGGAAAACAAACTGAACTTACAAGCTCAAATGGGCAGACTGGGTGGGCCATAGGCCCTTATCTGCCACACTGTCTATGTATCTATGTATCTATTACATTAAGTAAAAGCTAGATGTTGGCTTGTATGTGCCGTCTGGGGACAAATCCGGTTTGGTCTGAGTGCACCAAGTCTGGAACAATCCCCTTTAGTCTTTCTCCAGTTAATTTCACAAAAATTTTTGCATCGACATTTAACAAAGAGATTGGTCAGTAACTGACACACTCTACCAGATCTTTTCCGGGTTTTGGCAACACTGAAATGATAGCATCGCGCCGCTGCCCACAGCAGATGCTACTCTATGCAGATGATGCAGTAATCTTCTCAAACTGCCCAGACCCAGAGAATCTTGACTGCAAGCTACAACATAGCTTTGAGACTGTTGAAGAATGGTTCCAGGACCACAAACTTATCCTAAACAGTAAAAAAAACAAAACCATGATGTTCTGCAGCACTCGAAGCAAATACAAGTAATACGCTCTCAACATTAGTACACAATATGGAACTCTGCTCGAACATACCCAGCACTTTAAATATCTTGGGGTCATACTTGACAGCAGCCTGGCCTATGACCAGCACATCAGCAATGTGGCTAGGACTGTCAACTACAAAATCGGTCTCCTCCACAAGCACAAGCACTGCCTCACCTCAGACGCTCTTAGACTAGCGATCAACAGCTCCGTCCTCTCTGTCACAGACTACGGTTTGGTCATCAATGGTGCTGCCATTCCCACCGCCCTCTGCAGAATATCAGTAGCACTGAACAAGGCCTGCAGGCTGCTCACAGGAGCTGAGCGTCTCACCCATACCTGTGACCTCTACACGCAAACGGGCTGGCTCCAACTTAGTGGGAGGTTACACTACCAAACCTGCCTGCTGGCAAAAAAGGCATTATTAAGATTTCTCCCCCATGGCACAGAAAACCTACTTCAGCCACACAGCAGCAACACACAATGGACAAGAAGTGCTAGCATTCACCTCTAACATGTTTCTCATCTTCGAACGATGCAGGGTCAGCTCTCTTCTGTCTACAGAGCACCCCTCTGGTTTAATGCCCTCAGCCAGAACATCTCTGCTCAACCTACTCTGGACCCTTTCAAGAGACTACTACGCCAGCAGCTTTCTGCATCCAGCACCTGTGACTGTTACCACTAGTCCCTCTGCCTCAGGGCTCTGACCTACCTATATGTGGCTCCCACCATGGCATGTCCAGGCCATCTCTACCACCCCCTACTACCTCCTACCTCCACTTGGTGGCTCAAAACTCTACTTGGCCACGCGCCTCATGCACCCACCACTCACGTCTCTCTTGACAAGGTCCGTGATTCCAGCAACTCCACTTCCCACCCTACTCCCCCATCATCTCTTAGCCCCCTCTTCCCTACCGACTACTTCTTCTCTCCACTAACTACTGCCTCAGCAAACTGACTCCAACCTTCTACTATCTGCTACTTTCCTCTCCTATAACTTACTGTAAATGCAACCCTATGGGTGTCTTATCCTCTATAGTTTTTTTGTTCATTTAACCTGCTTAAATAATCCATTGTAATTATTGTAAATCTTATACATGTTTTATACTCTATGTTGCTTGAACTCTTGTAATGCTGTCTTCCCTCCTATTGATGTGGAATCTTTGTAAAAGAGCTCTCAGCTCAACGGTATTTAATCCTAGATCCTAATAAATAAATAAAAAAAAATAAATCTCCCCATGTCTTGGGAACTGCACACTGTACATGGGCCTCATTACAAACTGCTAACAGGCTTGGGATTACTTCTTTCCTAAATGTTTTATAAAATTCAGCAATGAAACCATTGGGCCTGGGTGCTTTCCCAGAGCTCAGGGATACAATCACTGAATTCAGTTACTCCTCAGTAAATGGCCGTTCGAGGCTGGCAACTTGTTTTGCTGTAAGAGTCAGAAGTTCTACCATTTCCAGAAATGAGTCTATATTCTAGCTATGTTCAGAACGCCTCCTTTGTTCATAGAGATGGGAATAGAAGTCTGTGAACTCCCCTGCTATGGCCGAGGGTTTAACCAATGTCTCCCCAGCGCCCTTCGTGCTTCTGATTTTGGAGATATACTTGTTCAGTTCCTGCTTTCTAAGGCACAGGGCTAATAGCTTACCTGCCCTTTCCCCTCCCTCATAATATCTTTGATTAGTAAAATGTAGGGAGTTGACAGTACGATGTACCATCAGCTGATTGTATGCCTCCCTGGCTGCATGCAATCTTTGGTATATAATGGGGTCTCAGGTGAGTTTATGCTCCATTTTCAATGAAGCAATGGTGGCCAGAGCTTGGGATAACTTGGCTTTATGAGTCTTATTCTGAAGAGCAGCATAGCTAATAAATTTGCCCCACAACACTGCCTTGAGGCCATCCCAGATATATTTCACCTGAGTGTCAGCTACCTTGTTCTCTTCGAGGTACCACGTGATGTCCTCTTTCACTTTTGCCACCAGGGTCTTACCTATTAAAATACCTGCATCTAGGTGCCAGGAACCCCTTGGGGCTCTAGGTTCCTAAACTGCCGCCACTTGGACCAGTGCATGGTCTGAGAAAGATACCGGATGTATCCGAACTTCTCCAAACACATGTGCCTCCGATTGCCAGGAGTATATCCTGTCCAGTCTAGAATAAGCATTGACCACTGGAGCGTAAAGTATAATTTTTGGCTGTGGGATTCTGCCACCACCACAGGTTCACCTGGCCTGATTCTGCAATTAAGGTTTGTAGGAGTCTGCAGCATCCCCCAATGCCACGCACACTAGGTGGATTCCTATCTAAATTACAGTTTTCCATGCAGTTCCAGTCACCGGCCACTATAAAGTGTCCAGGCTCGAAACTACCTAAAATTGAGAATAATTCTCTAAAGAAGGTGCCAGAAGGGGGAGTGGGGTCATAGACTGACAGAACATGAATGGGTTGACCCTGCAGCTCCCCAGATAGTATTACCCATCTACCACTACCCTCCTTCAAAACTGATCGAGTTTGGAATGGTAGCCCCCTCTTCAGTAATATAGCCGTACCTGCTTTAAGGGACAAGGGGTGTGAGTCTGAGAACACTGTACCAATCCAAGATCTTCGAAATTTACTATGCTCTATTGCAGAGAGCTTAGTTTCTTGTAAGACAGCCATGTCACGATGCAAGTCTTTCAGTTCTTCAAAATGATGGCCCTTTTAGTAACATTATTAATTCCCTTCACATTCACCATGCAGATATTAAGTGACCCCATTGAGAAGAATAAAGATTAAATTATCTGTCCCTCTTCCCCTCTTCCCTCTCCAATTTCCAGTCCCAGAGCCCACACAGAACACTTCAAAACAATAAAAAACTACAACATTCATAAGAAAAAAAACTACCAATAAACATCTATAAGAAAATTAACAATCTCAACTGGAGATGCAGAATAACAAGAACAAGAATGTACACAGTCACAGTGGAGTTAGGCTGAGATGATGGAATAACCACCCTGGGGTATAAAGCTAGAGCTTTACCCGTATGGCCTCCTGCAGCCACAGGTCAGTCACTGAGAACACTAAGCCATCCAAAAGTGTCAGAACAGTACAGCACTCTCTGTGCAAAGGGGAACTTAGCCTGCTGCCACTGGCTGAGGTCCACCTTCCCTTCTAATATTAGTAGTAATAGGACTTCCGTAAACAAGGCCCAAGGCTCATGCTGGCCCCGGCCCAGAAATTTAAACAAAGCATGCCATCTAACGAGAAGAGGGTTTGTATAGCATGTCCCCTGAAGTAATTGAAAAAAAATTAAGGCTTTAAATGTACAGCCTTTCAGTGCAGTCAACCTGCCTGGCTTGCACTGAGGGATCTAATCAAAGTATGAGTCAGGCAGACCTTGAGAAATGCCTCACAGGGATTATAACCTCCTAGAGCTCTGAATAATAAAACCACTTTCAAGCTGAATAAACTACAGAGTACAGAATGGAGGCTGGTTTAAATCCACATACTGTGATGACTGTCCCTTACCCCCAAAAAACAGACTTAAGGAGAAAGGGGAGAAAGTTCAATTAGAAAGTTCAATGATTGCTTTAACTCTTTCACTCAGTCCCAAATACCAAACAAGTATGTAAACTGCCCTCCAGGCATCCTCTTGCCCCCCCACCTAGCTGGTAATCAGCCACTCAGAAATGTAGGATAGCTCAAAACTTGCATTATTCATTGAGACTGTAGGCAGATCCTCATCTTCACTTGCCCCAACTAAGCTGCGACAGTCAAAACCCTGAATGTGAAAGTCCCACCATCAGCCCGAGCATATTGCGACTCAGGGGTAGAGGAGGAAGCATTAGGAGAGCACACCCAGACGACAGTCCCAACACAGTGCTGTCCCTAGGGAATCCGCCCCCCTATGTCTTCAGCAGAGCTTAAGTACTTGACTTGGAAAACTGTGTTCTTGGTAGCCATTACCTCTGCCAAGCATATCAGTGAATTGCAAGCCCTGTCAGTGGAACCTGATTTTATCTCATTTCACAGGGATAAAGTGGTCCTTAGAACCAATAGAAGGTTCTTGCCCAAAGTGGTTTCAGACTTCCATTTAAACCAGTCTGTGTCTCTTCCTGTTTTCTTCACTGATCATTCTTCCTCAGGAGAGAGGAGGCTACACAGTTTAGATGTTAAAAAAGCTCTTAGTTACTACATAGAGCGTACCAAGGGTCACAGGTTTGACTCCCTCCAGTTGTTCCTCACTTATGGAGAAGTGGAAAAGGGCAAACCTGCCACCAAGAGATCTGTTGCCAGGTGGATTGTGTCTTGTATACAATTCTGCTATGAAAAACTGAGAAAAACTCCACCCTAGGCCTGAGGGCTCATTCCACAAGAGGTACAGCTGCTTCTCTGGCTGCTGCCAGGGATATCCCTCTCTTAGAAATTTGTCAAGTAGCCACCTGGAAAACAGTCCATACCTGTACCAAGCATTACTCTCTGGACATCCAGGCTAGGAGTGATGCTCGGTTTGGCACAGCAGCACTTCGGAGCCTATTCCCAAAGTAGGTTCTGTCCCTCCTCCATGAAGGCACTGCTTGATAGTCTGCAGTATGTCAGAATACAGCAAGACTTCATGTTGTTTGAAGAAAAAATTACTCACCTTAGTAATTATGTTTCTTCTAATGGAGTCTTGCTGTATTCTGACCTCCCTCCCTGCCTCCCCTCTCAGAACCTGCTTTTGGGAAGTGGGTGTCAGGTGCAGTGTTGCACTCTAGGGGTGTTTTTTGTTTGCACCCTCCTCCGTTTTGTTTGGGTACTGATTTATTATTGTTATTTGTATTAGATTGGTTTTTGGGTTTCCTGACTTGAGTCTTTCCTGGGAATACAAAACTTTTTTCCGCCAGTTGGCTAGTAGGAATTTTTACAGGTTCCACATAAAATTTTTAGTTAGTTGGGCTCGTAAGAATCAGACAGAGACTTCAACCGAGCTCGAGCTCAGCATTCCAAGACCAAGACCAGGACACCTGCCTGCAGCTCCTTGGAAGCTGCTTGTCCCTGAACAGGGCTGCTCCAGCTCACCCATGGTCGGCCGGCACCCAGCCAGCCACCAACCAAGACCAAGACCAGGACACTCGCCTGCAGCTCCTTGGAAGGTACGGGACAGCGCAGCCAATCGGAACATGGGTGCTTCCAGCAAACCCACTCTGATTGGCAGGAGTTTTCCCCTGCTATAGACACCTGGCACTTTGTTAGACTTTCCATAGAACTAAGTGCATTTCAACTGTGTTATTAGGAGTTTTTCAACTGTATTAGGTGGATTGTAATTTCTACTACTGTTTTAAAGTGCTTACACCTCTTCTGTCTGACTGCTCTTCCTGCAACCCCCCATCCAAGCACTCTGCCTTGGTGCCGATAAGTCTAACTAACTTTTTTTTTTTTTTTTTTTAAGTGGCTAGTTTTCCATTAGCAGGTTATACAGACCTGCCACTAGAGGGATTCTTGGTCTTCTGTATAAATCACTGTATTCATTCGTGGGCAATATGGCCTGCATTATCATTCTACTTCTTTCCCGGTTCTGCTACAAGGGGACTTGAGTCTGAAGGGTGGATGGCCACTAACTAAGCTGCTCCTGCTCTCCTTGTGCCCCTTTCTGCTGTATTTTCTCATCTAGGTTTTAAGTGAGTACCTAGGTGGGCAAATTTCTTGCCTAGAAAATATTGCACTGCTACAAATCACGAGACCACTCAATCTGGGACCATGGCTCTCCTTATTGTGTTTTTATTGCTCCTTGGTTAGCTTTAAACTTGCTGAAACAATTCTAATCTTCTGCCTACTGTCTACCACTCTCACTGTAGCCTTCATGCTTCTCATAACGTAGCCTCAGGACTTATAACTGAAGCCTGTGGTAAATATTACATAATAATTTAGCTCTGTGTTAGCTGCCTAAATGTTAGTCATTGATATTGCTGACCCTACACATTCTAGGTGGTACTGTGTTGTAAGTTCTAATCCTGCTTTCTTCTGTGACAAGACAAAGTGCTGCTGTAGGTTCGCAAGCAACCCAGCCGCCAAGTGTCTCCTGCCAGTTTTGCTCTTCCCGAGGCAGGAATTGCTTGTTGTACCTCTGGTGGTGGCCTGACTTAGTTGTTTCTTCACCCACGACCTACGGCTAGTACTTTCTTCTGAGATCCTGTTAATTATGGCGCAAACTGCTCTTGCTTTAGTTGCTCTATGAATCAGACTGCCGGAACTTGCTTCTGCGCACTAACAGTGGAAGTGCGTACTTGGACTTGACATAGGCTCTATCAGCCTGTAACTAACCCTCTTGGCCTCCAGGCCCCTGCTCTGCTATCAAGGCTAGAAGCACAGATAAGCCACGTCATGCCTCCTCACTACTGGAACAGGGGCATTATCCTGGCAACAATTTACATACTGGGGCAACTTGGGACTGACTCCCTCGCTAAAACTGCCTTCTGCCCTCACGACACCCATGGGGGGTCAAGAGAGGGGAGGATCGGACACTTTGAGTGTCCCTCCCCAAGGTGCAATTTCCTTCTCCTGGCAGCACATGAATTCTCTAAGAAAGGGGTCCTCTACAGGGTCCTTCTCTTCAGTAGGAGCCCAACCCCTAGTCAGGTCATCCTGTCCATACCCCTTCCAACCCTCACTCTCCTGAGCTCACTAGCTGCCCTTCTACTAATGGCAGGAGATATCCAACCAAACCCTGGCCCAGAGACAGCAATGTCTCCTATCTCCTCCCCTTGATAAGGCTTGGGACGGAGCCAAGGGTCTGAGGTTGTGCATATGAATATCTGCAGCCTGAGACCAAGATCTCAGAGGTACAGGCATGGCTGGCAGTCTATAATCCGGATCTATTAGCGGTCTCGGAGACTTGGCTAAAACCCCACATTCTGGATCATGAAGTAGCAATCTCCGGATATGTCCTTTTCAGAAAGGATAGACCCTCCAAAAGAGGGGGCGGTGTGCTAATTTATGTTAAGGACAATATCTCTTCCTCCCTCGTCAGGCAGCCCCTTGACCTGTCCCTGAATGCTGAAGCTATATTCGTTCGGCTCAAAATAGGTGGGGCTAAACACCTCACTATTGGCTGCGTACACAGCCCACCATCCAATGCTCTCAGCTCTCTGGATGAGCTCCTGAAGAGCCAGTAGTTGACACTGCATCTGAGACTATCCTTCTAGGCGACTTCAATTTAAACTGGGGACAGGAAGGGAAGTCTGCCATCAACGAAACCCTACACGACTCCCACCTCGCTCAAATTATTACCCTACCGACCAGAATGAACCATAAATCGGTAGGCACTCTATAATAGACTGGGTCCTGACCTCATCCCTAGTAATGCACAGCTGGCGGGATCCTGGGAGATGCCTTGGCGACCATTCGCCTATATTTGTCATTTGGAAGAATAATGCTATTAAAGTCCCTCCTAGATCTTTTACTACCAGAGACTACTCCAAATTCCACCCTGACCAGTTCATAGACTACCTAAATAGCACTGACTGGAACTCCATTAGACACCCACCTAACCTGGAGGAAGCTAAAATTTTCCAAACCACCTCACTAAAGTCACTGACCTCGTTGCTCTATGAAAACCTATAGGGTCAAAGGTAGCTGTTATAAGTGGATCTCACCCCCCAAAGCCCTGATGTCTACTGGACAAAGCTGGAAAAAGTTCAGGAAATCTAAGTTTCCAGTGGACTTTGCTAGCTACAGGGCCCTCAGAAACCAATGCAAACTGGGCTAAAGAAAGCCAAGAAGGAATATATCACCAATCTCCAAAAGCTAACCTGGAAACCCTAGATACTTCTGGTCACACATTACATGAACTCCTAAAGGAGTGCGAAATCAACAACCGCCCTATCCTGGTGAACGGGCAAGTATCAAGAGGCGCCTCATCATGAGGCCCTAAGCGGTTTCTTCACAAACCTGGATGCGACAAGGTGGGTCCCTTAGATAACAAGAATGAACCTAATAGGCACCTGCCCTTGAACTAGACCCCTCTGTTTCATCTCTGCGGCTGGTTAGGGAAAGGGAGGTTCTGCTCATCCTTAAATCCCATGGGTGAGGCACCGGGGGCCCTGATGGGATTCACACTGAATCCTCAAGGAGGGCGCCCATCTTTAGCCAAGCCCTAACCTGGCTGATAAACGGTCCTTTATGGAGGGGTCTGTCCCTGAGCTATGGAAGCAGGCCCTAGTGATCCCGATTCACAAGGGAGGGTCCACCAAGCCTATTGGGAACTACAGGCCTATCTCCCTGTTGTCCACAATAGCGAAATTACAAGAGAAGCTTGTATACTCTCAACTACGCGAATATCTGGAAACACACCAGATAATCTCTTCATCGCAGCATGGCTTCAGAGCCAAGCATGGGACGGACACTGCACTAACCAAATTTTCGGCTGATATCCTGGGCAATAATGACTCAGGGGTCAGCACAGGCGCGGTCTTCATGGACTTGTCTAAAGCGTTTGACCGGTAAACCACAACCTCCTTTTACAAAAAATGTGCGCTCTTGGCATGGACGCACATGCCCTAGGATGGTTTGCTAATTACCTTACGGGCTGGACCCAGAGGGTCAAGTGGAAGGACTATGTCTCCCAGTCTGCACCACTCAAAGTAGGAGTACCTCAGGGGTCAATACTTGGTCCCCTTCTCTTCACTTTGTTTATAAACGATCTGCACTTACATTGCGGGAGCAGCAGCGTCATCCAATACGCGGACGATGCTGTCATTTTCCGAGCCTCCCCTAACTTAGGAGAACTGGGGAATGCCCTTCAAGAGGACATTCTTCAGATGGAGGACTGGCTCACTCGGAATAAAATGGTATTAAATACCAGTAAAACTAAAGCAATGTTGTTTGGGCCCAGATCCTTGGGAACCGAGAGGTCGCTGCTCCTTCAGCTGCAGTCCAGAGGGGGTGATAAACTTGAGGTGGTTACCTCCACCAAATACCTAGGGCTAACCTTGGACCAAGGCTTCACCCTAAAAAATCATGTTGACCAACTCACCAAAGCCATACATGGAAAACTCGGTATCCTCTACAGAATAAAGGACCAGATTATCCTGAAGCCAGAGTTGCCATCGCAACTAGTGTCCTTCTCCCAAGCTCACTTATGCGGCACCTGTTCTTCAAGGCGTGGCCTCTATGGAACTTGCAGGCTCAGACCTTATACAATAAGATTGTCCGATTTGCAACATTATCACACCTAGGACTCACCCTGCGAGCTCAATCCAAGCTCAGCTGGCGTCATTGGAAGCCCGCCTCATCTACCCCACTATGTCTCTCGCTTTTAAGCTTCTGGGGCCCTTACCTCCCCTAGTCTCAAAGGACTAGTTAGTGTCAAAACCAACCTGAGGAGTCTCCGTTCCTCAGGACAAAAAACCTCCTTGTGGTCCCCAAAACAAAGACTAAGCTGGGTCCAGGTCCTTTGCTTTACTGCACCTTCCACTGGAACAAACTCCCACTGGAGGTACAGGAGGCAGGGTCGAGCCCCTGCTTCTGGTCTAAGCTCAAGCACACCTGCTTGCCAGGAGCACTTGCCAATGCATAAGGAACTGACCTTATGCCACGGCCCTCCTCCTCTCCAGCTTCAGTATGTAGTGCCATTAAGTCTTTCACAGTTATACAGTATGGAATTTACCTTATGTGTGTTATCACTGTTAAACCATTTGGTATTTACGCAAGTTTACAGCTCTGCTTACCTACTTGTACTGTCTGTTTACCTGTACGTTATTTTTACAGCTCTGCTTACCTGGTTTTACTGTTCTGTTTACCTGTATGTTATTTTTTACCCCCGGGTCGGCCCTGAAAAAGGGACCTCCGGGGCCCAGTGGGCCTACCCGGTCAACAAAATTCAATAAATAATAAATAAATAAATTCTATGCCCTGCATAGAAAGTTAACTCTTTGTTCTCCGGGGCAGTTCAAATATTGGGAATCACTGCAATATGTCAGACTACAGCAAGACTCCATTAGAAGAAACATTTATTTATTTTTATTTATTTAGTTTTTGTTGACCGGGTAAGTGTACTAGACTAATCCTGCCTATTTTCAGGCATGACCCGGGGGAGGGGGATACAGATGAATGCCAACTGACCTTGGACTAGATTAAGCTGGTAATTACTGAGGTGAGTAATTTTTTCTTTCATAGCTTTTGAAAAATGTAAACATCAGCCTTTCACTTTCAAAAAACAGCCTTGGTTTCTCCCTAAGATGGCTGATGAGTCTTTTAAGTGATGAGTCATGATGACATCATCTGAGCCAAAGACAGAAACCCACATGTATTTCTATAGTGCTTACTAGTTCTTCTTTCCCTCTTTGTTTTGAATTGTTGTACCAGAATGATCAAGACCATGTACTAACTCGTAGATTGTTTTGATCAGTACACATGTTAGGCTATGATTTTGTTCATTTAGTTTACTTTAACTTGTGGAAAATGTTTTGCAATCCAGCTGACTTTTTCCTTAGCAAACTGCATTACAGCACAACACTTCAATTACATGATGATCTAGTGGTTATGTGATGCACTGAATTTTGTTTTCTGTTAGCCAGGAGGAACACTAAGCTGAAAGCTTGCTTACAGGTGTGGCCTGGGAGGACAAGGAAGTGTAATGACTTGCTCAGGGTCACAGAGCAAAGTACTGGTCTGGTTCAGTTCCAAAGCCCATGCTCTCATTTTAATCCACAAAAAGGCTTGCTTTTTCCATGTGAACCTCCCTCACCTAGCCTGCCTTGTGTTGAACACCTCACCATCCATACCCTGTCCTTAGTACTGCCTGGTGCCGCATATGCTTACGGGCTCATAAAGAATTATCATACCTCAGATTGCAATCTTGTACCTCAGAGTTGTGCACACCCTATACCAATATGCATCATCAGCTGGCACTGTTAAATGCCTCCCAAATTACTCTCCAGTCCACATTCTCAGTGTTTGACTTCTGCTCCCACAGTAAACATTGAGTGGATCACCACCCTTCTGCACAGTGACGGTATGTACAGTTTCCTGTTGTGTTTTTCCCACCTCATTAACCAACAACTAGGTCTTCCTGGAGGCCAAGCAATAAGCATCATGACCCATCAGAAAAACTGCTGTTCATGCCCTCATAAGGACTGCACTTACAATGGATAACAATATTATTAGCAGGAGAGGCATACTAATACCTTGAGCAAATCCACCCGACTTCCATTGTCAGTCTACTCCTTTACCTGTGATCTGCAGAACCCTGCAGAACAGTTCCCAGCAATTCTTCTCCAGTACTTTTCTGTGCTGTACTCCACAATGCAAGTTTTCTGGCTACCACCCTTACAAATCTTGAATGAGCTATACACAACTCCCTCAATACTGTCCTAACAAATATCAGTCCCCCCCCCACCTGAGGGTAATCTCCCTACACTGAATTCAAGTAACAGTTCAGGTGCAGCCCTACCACTCTGAGTATTTGTTATCGCTGGCTACTGTCATCCACAGTCAGGTAGCGATCACGATGTTAGCAGCCCACATTTCAGATCTCACAGTGATCTGCTCAGCGTTTCCTTCATGTCTTCAACTAACTTGAATATAGCTATAACCTGCTAGAATGGCCTCTTGGTCCCTCTCTGGCATTCATTCTTCTCACCTGCACCCCACACCAAAAACTGGTGAGTTCACTACCCTTCTGCATCATGAATGTGGTTAGTACAGTCTCCCATGTTAGTTTTACATATTAATAATAAACATGATCTTCTGGTAAGCCAGGCTGATATCTGCATTGCAGAAGTGGAAAAATAGGCTTTCCTACCCATGTAAGATCTAAGCCACCTATGATTAGGCACTATTAAATGACGTGCATAATGATGTGCACACCCATCATTTAGCAGTGCCTAATCAAAGGTAGCCCAGATCTTTTAAGGATAGGAAAGCCCATCATTCCCCTTGTTCCCTGCTGCTATCAGCCTGACTTACTGGAAAGATATGTTTATATTTGATATGTCAAAATAAAACGGGGACTTTACTACTTGCATTCATGATGCAGAAGGGTGATGAGCTCACCAGTTTTCGGTGTGAGGAGGAATAGTGACGAATGAATACCGGAGGGGGACTGAGAAGGCCACTCTTGCAAGGTACTGCTATATTCAGGGAAGGGGGAAGACAGAGGAGAGAAATATGAGCAGATTACTGTGAGAAATAATATGTGGGCTGCCAACACCTTGATCATTACCTGACCCCGCTGTCCTGGCCAACATTTCCCTTCCCATAAAACCAGTTCATGCAATTGTCCAAAGCTGTGTGTGGATATTAATGCATGAAATGGCTGCCACTGCATGTTCAGTCACTTCACCAGTCTAGTATTGCTTGTAAAGCACTTTGGGATACAATGTGTATGAAATCACTATATAAATGCTGATTCTTATTCTTCTTATTATTTCCCATGGAAAAGAAGACAAGACAAGCATATATTTGAGTTTTAGAAAGTATGAACTCTAACATTGGACTGAAGAAGAACTTTGCACAAAAAATTGGTGGCTCTGAGGTGGTGAAGGGTGTGACTGCAACCCCTACACACACACATAGTAATGTATTTAGTGTTGCTACTGTATTTCACTTTGTTGAAGAAGTCTGATTTATTGATTGTACAAATGTTTACATTCAAACTATGGATTACGTTTGTAGGGTCTGTCAAAAACGTACTAGAAAAGAATAACAGCAAAAAATATAAAGGTTTAATTTAAATGTAAAAAGTGCATATTGAGCATGCACACCACCCCAGCACCCCCACTGTAGCATATTGGATCCACCATAACCACTAGACCACCAGGTTATTCAAGATTTGTACTGCACTGTGGTTTGCCACAGAGAAAGTCAGTTGGATTAAAACACAATTTCAGCATGTTAAAATAAACAAAATAAACAGAACCATAGCCTAACATGTGTATTATACAAAATAATGCACATGGTTTTGACCTTTTGGGTGAAACAATCTTATACAAAGGGAAAAAATAACTAGTTAGCACTATAGAGAGCCATATATCTTTCTGACTTTGGCTCAAATGATGTCATCACATAACCCATTTGGCGGCCATTTTAGGAAGCAGGTAAGACAGTTTTTTGAAATTAGAAGGCTGATTTTACAATATTCAAATGCTCTGGAACCACATTTAGGTAAATTATATATATGTAGTTTTAGCCTTAATGAATACAGCAGCCTTTCCTTTAGTCACCTAAGGAGTCAGAGTTTTGAATAGTTTGTTGTCAAAATGTTGTTTAGGTATCCTTTAAATCACTTACAAACACCCTCAGCAGCTAAAGGTCCTTTCTCTCTATTTCTCTCCTCTAGTTGAAAATAATGACCCGAACCTTCTTGGACCATGCACCAGTCAAAGTGACCCTGAAACTCTTACCCCAAGTTTGAAACTCCCATTGGAGACTCAACATAGGCTTACTCAATAACTCAGAGTTTAAAGACTTAGTAACCTCCACCATCAAATCCTTTGAATGTGAGAACCGGTTGACACCACATCCCATGCAGTCAGATGGGACGCCTTAAAGGCTGTCCTTAGTGGAGTCATTACAGGGTTCTCCTCAGCTGAGAGGCGACATAAGGCTCAGAGGAGGATAGAATTGGAGAGAGAATTAGCAGACCTTGTATTCCAACATAAAATTTCACTAAATAAACAAACTCAAAAGTTTCTTGCTGAAAAGTGCCTAGCTCTGGAAAAATTACTTACTGAACATATTGAAGCATCTTATAGAAGAGCTCGCCAAACTTACTATGAAGGAGGCAACAGAGTTGGGAAGGTACTAGCAGCTACTCTCAGACAGCAGCAATTAATTAGATTAATTCCCAAGCTTAATGACCACTCAAACCCGAGGAAAACAATTAATCACGCAGAACAGATGACAACCAAATTTGCTGATTTTTATAAGAAGCTTTACTCCCAGGATCATATTCCAATTTTGAGGAGAAAGTCACTGCCTTTGGTGAAGGCCTGACACTCTGTACTCTCCCCCTGCTTTCACACCAGCAACTAGATGAGGCCATCTCCCAGTCTGAAATCCTTACTCAGATTACGAATTTAAAAACTGGTAAGTCACCGAGACCAGATGGCTTTCCATCTAGGTTTTTCAAAACCTTTAGGGAACTTCTAGTGCCCTT
Source organism: Neoceratodus forsteri (assembly GCA_016271365.2). NCBI lineage: Eukaryota > Metazoa > Chordata > Ceratodontiformes > Ceratodontidae > Neoceratodus > Neoceratodus forsteri. The sequence goes on from CM057454.1 coordinate 273,048,746, forward strand.
TTTACTGACAGTTTGCCAGGAGGTCATGGAAGGGGGAGTAGTCCCCGACTCATGGCGACTGGCACATATCTCAGTAATCCATAAAGAAGGCAAGGACCCACTGGAATGTGGTTCGTATAGACCTATTTCCTTCCTAAATGTTGATTTAAAACTGTTTACAGGATTGCTGGCAAGGAGGTTCCAACCTCATATGACCACCCTGGTACTAGAGGACCAGACAGGGTTTATTACTGGGAAGTTTTGTATGATAACATTTGAGACTGCTAAAATCATCTCCTCACAAGCTGACCAGAAGCAATTTCAGATAGCTATATCCATGGATGCAGAAAAGCATTTGATAGGGTTCATTGGAAATTCCTAAAGCATCCATAGAAAAAATTAATTTTGGCCCTAAATTTTTACATACTATTTCCCAGCTGTACTTTAAACCAGAGGCATTGATCAGAGTGAATGGATTGAGCTCCCCCTTTTTCCCATTGACGAGGGGTACTTGACAGGGCTGCTCTCTCTCTCCGCTTCTCTTTGCCCTTTGCCTGGAGCCTCTTGCCGCAAAGATCTGGTAGAGTTTAGAGATTTCTAGAATTATGGGTGGGGAATTGGAACAAAAACTTTCACTATACGCTGACGACTCCATCTTTTTTTTATCTTCCCAGGAGAAATCAGTCCCTGCCCTTTGTGAGGTCTTATAGAAATTCAGAGAAGTGTCAGGTTACAAAATAAACTTCGCTATATCAGAGGCCTTAATTCTCAATGGTTCGGCTCCACACAGATTTAAGGAGAGCTTTCCCTTTCAATGGGCCCCAAAGGGCCAAATCTGCCACCTGGGTATTTATGTGTCCATGGATCTATCAAAGCTCTTTGCCCTTAATTACAGAACGTTATGGGATCAGATCTGCAAGGACGTGGCCAGATGGCGTCTCCTCCCCCTCTCTCTGGTGAGTTGAATTTCGGTGCTGAAAATGAACATTTTCCTCTGTTTACTATTTCTGTTTCAGTGCCGACCCTTGAAGCTGCCACCCTCCTTCTGGAATGAGCTGACAAATGAAACTCAGATTTCTTTGGCAACACAAAAGACCCCGTGTGGCCCGGCGCTACCTTTTCCTCCCTAGGGAAAGAGGAGGATTGGCCCTCCCTAATTTTTATCTCTATTACCTAGCAGCCCAAATGATCCTGGTCCTGTCTTGGGCTAAACAACGTACCTCCTCCAGATAGTATGAAATGGAGGATAGATTATCGGAGGGGAGACCCCTATATACCCAGACACTAACTCCCCCCCAGAATATATCAAACTTATAACAAACAGATGGGTGAGGCAGGGCCTACACATCCTACGGAGAATTGGAACATTATCAAACACACCTGAGGGAGTGGGTCCAATTTCCCTCATCCGGCATGATCCAAGTTCCCCCCCCCATGCTGGATCTGGGATATGTCAGATGGGACAGGCAAGGAGTCACAAGATTTACCCAACTGATTGAAAGTGGTCACTGTATTTCATTCCAGAGGCGAAATACAAGTTCGGATGGGATAATAGAGAACTCTTTAGATTTATGCAAGTCAGACACTTTATCAACTCCCTAACTCATCTACAGAAATTGACCAGACCGTATTCGGACTGGGAACAATTGTTATATGGAGCAGTGACCATATCTGCTAGGATTAACCTGTGACATGCCTATACAAACTCTTATTAGGAGTAGAGGAAACACCCCTAGAGGAGCACAGGGTATGGTGGGAGGAAGAGGCAGGGATCACAATCAAAGTGACTGACTGGATTTGTAGATTGAGCATAGGTTGGCAAGTCACCTCATCGTCAGTATGGCGGGAGTTTTACTGGAAAATTCTCATTCGATACTTTAAAGTATCCTTAATCACACAACATTACACAGGGGCAGGAGCTGGATGCTGGAGGAGGTGTGGAGGGGAGGGAAGCCACTGGCATATTCTTTGGAGCTGCCCGAAGTTGACCACTTTCTAGAGGGAGATAAGAGAGGTGGTAGAACACATCATAGGGGTGAAGATCCCCCACACTTTTGAGGATTGGATGTTGGGGACTCCCACAGTAGTTAGTTTTAAAGGGGACACTAGGAAGGTGGCTCTCATACTTTTGGCAGTGGGCTTACAGTGTGTCACCTCCAAATGGCTGAATCAGTAACCCCCACCCTCACTGACTGGATCTCTAGGGTTCGGGGAGTGGTGTTGATGGAAGTCTCTCACAGCAAGACTTTGATTACAACTTGACAGCCACTTGCACCGATGGCAGCAATGGGAGTCGTGGCTATTACAGCAGGAGGGGGAAGTTGAGAGGACTCCTTTACTTCCTGAGGTGGTGTAAAATTCATATATTATGAGATTTACAAGTGGCAGAAGTTCCATGAGATGTAGGAGGATTGATGTACTACACAGCCTAATTGTTAAGGCCTAAGTTAAGGCCGTAATTGTTCTCTTTCTTTACAGTTGTTTTTTTCTTTCTTTCATTTGTTTTTATTGTGATTACCATAACTATTTTTCATTAGAATCAGCCTATATCTGACTATTTTACTTTCAGGGGATATACCTGTGAATGAGTTCAGAATTTTTGGATCAGTTCACCATCCCATTATTAATGACCACAGTTCTGATGGACTGCAAATGGACTCTATGTATAGTCTTTCTGTTAATTTCTTATGTCATGCATTATTGCCAATTCAGGCCCTCTTTATCTTGGGCTCTTATTGTAAATCTGTGACTACTAGGCTGTTAATAAAGCTGAGTTTAAAAAAAAGAACTTGTTATACAGCGCTGAAAATCGTATATCACCCCTGAACATCTCTACGGTGCTACTCTGATACCTTGGAACACTGTAGTCCTAAAGCAGGGTGTGTCCCGCTCCGCGATTTAAATCATGCACCAGCATTGTAGTGCTAGAGCATTACCGAACTCCGCCAGTGTCTGTCTAATGTTACCTCCATATTTTTGCGACACACTGTCCCGGTAGACATAGGACACAAGAATAACACACAGCTCCAATGTGGGGATTTCGTCAGTGAGCAAGTGTGGTCCTGGTGTTTCCAAGCCCCCCTCCCCGCCAGTCTCCTGATAGTGTAATTCCCATCCATTACCATGCTCCAGCATAAGTCAGTGTATCCCTGACTATGCCGCTACCTGTCCCAGAAATCTCTCCCTCCCACCTGCCCTGCGGGCATTTCAGCACGCCGGGGAAACAGTGCTTCCTGAGCGGCTGTTCTTCACTATCAGTTTGCAGTTCTGAAGCAGTACAGCGATCTGAGGCTGTTCTAAAGTGTATTTTGTGAGGAACGGGAATGGGGTGGAGAAGGGGTGTTGGTGGCACTCTGGGTCTCTGTAACTGCAGGTAGCCTCCGATAAGGAATCAGCCCTAGCACATAATATAAGCAACAAATAGGAACTCTGTCCTGTTTCTCAGTGTTAGCAGAGGGAGGGGCACACAGAGGGGGAATAAGCTCATGCAGAACAGCCACTGCAAGTAATAAAGACAGGTCTTGTGACCTCCACAGACAGCGTAGTGTTTAGTCTGTGTTTCAAGAAGTAAATGGGAAAGCTTGTGAATGCCAAACCTGTAACCTAAATGATGTAACAAAGAAATAACTGCATGTGACTGCCAAAGCTGTAACCGCAATGATGTAACAAAATGTTGTAATGTATTTGTCCTCTTTGTGACGAGGTACCTTTGGAAATGAGCCTCTGGCTCAAAGGTTGTAAACTGATGTACAAATAAATAACTAAATAAATAAAATATCGGATAGTTGTAGATAGTACCAGTGGGTGGAACATAGCAGCATACAGAGTGTCCTAAAGAAATCAGTTTGTCACAGGAGAAGAACTGCAAGATTCCAGAAATCAAGTGAGACTTCATAGTGGCAATATATAGAGATTTAAGTGAAAAACCAGTAGCTGTGGATATAAATTTCTCCTTGTTTGGAGACTTGACCATAACAGACTGGTTAGAGCTCAGATTTCCTGGTGGAGAACCACCACCAGTATAGATAAATACTGTTGAGATTGCAGACTTCACCAGTTGTGATGAAGAGTGTATTTGTGTAGCAGATAGAGTCTGTAACAGCAGTAATAACACGCCAAGATCAGCAAGCCAGTGTAAAATCTTACTGAGTTACAAGATCACAGCAGAGATATATCATGCCAGAAAGAAACAAACTCTGGTCAGAGCTGATATGGCTGTGGAGAGCTCTTAGGAGTGGCATGAGCGTGGAAAAGAATATGCAGTGTTTTCGCTGTACTGCAGTCAGCTGTAATAATAAACAGAATCACTGGACACTACGTCAGAGCACTGTGGCAGCACATCAGACAGTGGTTTGGTTAGGTGCTTCCACAGTGCTGTTATACAAATCTGATGATGGCATAACATCCGTGGAGCTTGGCCCATGCAGTCGTACAAATCAGATTCAGGAGGAGTCTATTAACAAACTAGAGCTCTGGTCGAGGACTTGCTCGACATCACAGTTACTTTCTCATTCTTTTCTAAGCATTAATTTCTGGCAAATGTGCCTTAACCATACTGGTCTCAATGCTGGCAGACTATTCCCGGTTTTCCCTTGATTGTATTAGGCGGGGTAGTAGCAGTCTTGAAGTGGCAGCTGCCGGTGGTGGCATGCTCTGGAAAAAAGTGGTCCCCATGTTCGTCTGCACATTTTAGAAATTATGCCTTTCCTTGTTTTTGCTGTAAAGAAACTGACCCCTTTAACACAAAAACAAGAAGTCAGTTATGGCCTCCATCCTCCCTTTTTGCTTCAGGTGAGAAACGTCATTATGGGTTTGCATCAGATGTACAGTGGCAGCCATAGATGCAAAACATTGTTAAACAGTGATCAACTTTATGTAAAAGCTCTTTTTTTTTGAATGTGTACTTTCTTAATGTTGTCAGTACCACTCCACCCATGTGTACTCCACCCCTGGATTTCTGTACCCCAAGTGCATTATTTTACATTGTTGTGTTCAGGACAAAATTACCTTTCAAATGAGGGTAGTCACTAATCTAAGTTCTTTATAGTTTTTTATGGTTCCTTGCATGTGTGCAAGAAACATCTTGTGGTAGAACGACATTTCAGAGGTGTGTCAGGGATGAGTCCAATGCACAGCAATCTACGGTGGGCTCATCCCTGACAGACCAATGAGCATGCAACCAGATTGTGACACTAGTCAAAGTTTCACAGCTGGAATCAGTTCTCTAGTTGAAAGAAATGAAGTGCTGGAATGAGAGCACTTCATTCCTTTCATTCATGCCTTTACTGATCTTACTGCTTGTCTTCCCACCCATCCTGCAGATGTCTGGGTACCCAGCCATACACTGCATCCCCCACTCTCTGCGCCATAAGCAGTAAACATTCCTAGCAGTAAAGAACAAATAAATATTATCTATATTTCCCAGACAGATGTCCGCGTTAAACTTGTTTGTGTCTCTGTGTGAATGACAGTGCATGTTCTTGTCCCTGAGCTCCTCTCTCTCCAGTGCTTCATGTGTGCCACAATACCCAGCCTGAGCATTGCTCTCTGTGATGGTACCCACTGACCCACCCTGTGGGTTTGCTTGTGTCAATGCTGCCTCAGTGTGCCCCAACCCCACTGCACAATACAAGAAGCTAGAGTGCTGAGAAGTGAGGCAGCATTGCTTGCAGAGCTGTAGCTTAAACCTGGATGGCAGGGAGAGAGAGAGACACAGGCTGCAGGGACAGACACCGAGAAGGAGAGGCAGCAGCCCCCCCCCAGAAAGAGAGTGCAGGATCAAAAGAAGTGGTGAGTGGCACCAGTGTTAGGGACAGAGCAGAGAAAGAGCCCCAAACAGTGATGGCAACATGCTGAGATGTGGCGAGTAAGCAGAATGAGAGTGATCACCAGGTGACAGGCTGTCACTATTGCAGCACTACCTTGGCAATGTGAAATTGGGGGCAGTGCAATGTAGTGACCATAACCACGTTGGCTGGTGGCTTCCAGACCTGCACCCAGGGCTCCAGATAAGATTTTTTGGGATGAGTACTTGTACTCCACATTTTGAAAGTGAGGTGAGTAAAACCAAATTCAGATGCGTACAAATGTCTGGATGGAGAGAAGCAAGGAGTAAATTTTAAAAACAATGGAGTGTTTTTCTAGATAAGAATTGACCAGGTGCCAACAATGCTCCAGATAATATTGGCAATTAGAAGTAATTTACTCACCAGTTTTAAAATATAGTGAGTAAAAAAAAAAAACTGGGATAGGAACAAGTGCTGTAAATCTGGAATAAATGTTCCTTTTGAATTACCAAATATGTTACGCAGCACTATTGTTTGGAGTGTGGAGTATTTACAAATGTTGGGAGAGTATCAGTACTCATTAAAAAAAAAAAATTCTGAAGAGTATTTCCTAAAATGAGGTGAGTAAAATAGGTCGGTACTCCCCTTATCTGGAGCCCTGCCTGCACCTGAACAAACATTCATTTAAATGGGTGGCCTGTTCCCTAGCAGTGTCTACTCCCCCCCCCCCGAGAGAGAGACACAGCAACAGTGAAAGCCACTTCCAGTGTGGCATACATGTGCAGGTCCAATCTGTTCCAGTCAGAGACGGTGTCAACCAGCCCACCACCACCAAACAGAAGTGGAGTACAGTATGCACCTGAGCTCGGTTGCCATCCATTTTATTTCTCCTCACTCTTCTGGCACCTTGCTGTTGCTCTGTCTCTCTGTTTGTCTTTTTGAAGCTCAGTGGAAGCAGACAGCACATACAGAGAGGCTGAGAAAGTGGCAGCAAGAGTGCTGTGGCCGGGACAGAGAGCAGTGCTGCAGAAGTTTCCTTTCACCACGGGGGAGCGAATGAGAGAGAGACAGACAGAGAGAGAAAGAGAGTGTGAGAGACTAGAAGAGACACAATTTAAAACAAACTTGGTGCATCTATTCCACCACTGCACAAAAGGAGCACCCATACAGAGGCAGTGGTGGGCTCCAGGCAGGTGGTTCTGGGAGAATGATGCCCCATCCCCCCATCCCACCTCCACACAAGGGTAGCACCCTGCAGCAGCCAGGGATAGAGATGCAAGTTGCATATCAGCCCCTTCATACCCATCCCTGCTCCATCAGAGCTAGCATGAAGGTTGGAGTGGGCTTTGGGTGACTGGCACTTCCTGACCCTATGCAACACCTCTACACTTGCAGAACACTCTGCTTCAGCTAGAGGCTCTCCCACCTAATGTGCTGTACCCACGGAGAGCACTCTGAGGTACTGAGATATAAAAATGTGGATCTTGTATCTGCCCCTCCACAAGTATTCCCACTCTGCTGGGTGAGTTGGGGGGGTAGGATACAGTGGGTGCTCCTGAGTGACTGGTGCCCCCTCTTACACCCCCACCTATCAACCCAATACATTACAGCAGCCAGAGAAGAGATGTGGATTGCACATCTGCCCCATCATAAACTGCGCCCATTCCAAAAAGTTTCACACACAGGCTGGAGTGGTGTCTAGGATGGGGGCCATTAGGTGACTGTCCTCCTTCTCCAGCCCTCTTCCACATGGTGGACATAGTGTCTTATGTAATCATATTTGGTCTCAATCCTTGCTTGAATGCAACATTGTACATATTGTATATACTAATGTAAAGAAAATTGCTTTATTTTAGTTTATATTATGTGTTTTTAATTTTTGTATCTCACACCATGCATTGTCTTTATCACTGCTTGTACAAGGGACCTCCTTGCAAATTAGCTTGCTCAAGAGATTTTATCTCTTCACAATAAACATGAACTTGAACATGGAAAGCACTCTTCCCTCCATTCCATCTCCACACATAGGTATCATTGCTCCACCTCAATCCCACCTCCATACATTGTGAGCCTGACCCCTCCAGTGCTTCTCCCACTATATTTCACCTCCCCACATGGAGAGCACTTCTCCCACTACATCCCACCTCCTTCACATAGGGAGCAGTCCTCCCCCTCCATTCAACATCCACACATGGGGAGCTTTCCTCCCACTTCATATCAACTCTGTACATAGGGAGCACTCCACCCCTTTACCCCACTGCACCTACATGGGGAGCACTGCTCCCCATCCATCCCACTCTTACAAATGGGGACACCTCCACACATTTGCATCACTCCTCCTCTGCTACCATCCCACCTCTGCGAATAGAGAGTACTCCTAACCCCATTCCACCTTTGCACATGGGAGCACTCTGCAAGATCCAGAGACAAAGATGTCAGTCAGGCATCTTCCTTTCCACACCTATTCCCACGCCACATGATAAGCTCCAAGTTGGGCAGAACCTCAGTGGGGTTGAGATGTAATGAGTGGGCTACCCTAGGAGGTGGTGCCAATACCCCTCACCACCTCTCTGAATGAGAGAAGTCCCCTTCCCCGAATCAGTCTTTATTCTTTTCTCCGCTCACCACTTTTCTGCTGATTATCCTTCTGTTGGCTTCCCTTAACAGTCGCTCTTCTCCAAAGACAGGACTACAGGCCACTAGGCCAGGGTAGATTTTTCCTCAACCTCTCTTGTCTTCTCTTTGGACCACACCACTAGTCCAGCCAGCGTCCAGCACAGTCAAGAAGACGTGCTGCTCGTTACTTGCAGCTCGGCCCTGGATGGGTCTGTTCTTTCTGTGGTGAACCGTACTTCAAGTTCTCCCACAGTTCAGCTGAGGCTAGAGAAGAGCAGCACATAGTGCTACTCTACCACTATGGCAGTGAACGGGACACCACAACATGCTCGGCACTGTACAGATGATACAGCACAGCAGCACGCTCACTAGTCTGTCTCACCAGGCTTCTCCTGCTCTCTCTGTTGATGATGTCTCTATCCCCACTAGCCATAAATGGTCCCGTGCATGCACATTGTGTTGCAGTTAGCTTCAGCTGCTATGGAGACTGTTGAGACACTGAGTGTTTTAGCAGCTGAGCATGAGGCAACCTGAAAATAAAATACAAGAATTTGAAAACGTCTGAGGTAATTTTGGGGGAAGGGTGTTTGAACACCCTGAGCACCCCCTGCCTATGACCATGCCCATGCAATTCACAACAGTTCAGGCACATGCAATCCTTACATTTAAAGGCACTCCTCCCAGCTGAACCAGCCCCTCTGCCTGCCCCAACACACAAATGAGCACCCACTGCTACTCCTCCCACTTCCTTTGCAAGCAGCAAGGATCCCTCACTCTTAAGTGGTCAGTCCTGTACAAGGAGCAGAGTTTGGGATCCGGGTCTGCAGTCAGATCTGTTGCTGTAATGGAGCTCCAGCCTGCCTGAATACAACAGGACAGCTAAACTGAGTCCCCTTAATCCCTACAGATGGAGGGCTGCTGCAAAGATGATTGCTACAGCCACTCAAGCACCACTAGGGATTTAAAATGAGCTGGACCATGACAGGCAGCCTGCCATCTGCCTTCTCCTCCTCCTACACTGACTGCTTGCAGCACTTGCCCAGCTTCTCCTCTGCTAACAGTGCCCACCAGCAGTCAGTAGTGTCGGTGGGTGTCCACCCCTTGGAGTGGTCAGGCAAGCTCCTCAGCTTGCTACTAGCCCAGCAATCGATACTCTCTTTTTAGTTCCTTCCATGTCTGGTTGCATTTGCCTGTTTCCACGCACCAATTAAATGTTTTTTCTAGTGCCTACTTAGATACAGAATATTAAATATATCAAAATAAAATATAATTGCTTTGAAGAAGACAAAAGCTTTTATTATAGCTCAACTTCAGTGTTTGGTTGGAGAACGCTGACATCTCATCTTGATTGTTTTACTTCCTTATTGCTATTTTGTATTTTCAGGTTAAATCAAATATAATAAAATATAGTTGTTTTTTAGAGAAGATAGAAGCTTTTATTATGGCTCTTTTTGGTTAGATCCAGGCATACTAAAAAGCGCTGAAGCAGTGAGATCACCACGATGTTGGCAGCCTTACATCATTCCTATGATCCTAAAAATATGTATCACAATGGTTGTATAGTTGTAGGTCTATATTCAAATGTCTTTAATTCATTATAATTACACAGTAGGAAGAATGGTCTTAATGAGTACTTTTAAGGTTTCATAATTTGATCTTTTGCAGTTTTAATGACCTCCCAATCCTGCAGTCATCAATTTGTTTTATCTAAACATTTCTTTGCTCAGCTCATCAATAGTCCAATAAGATTCAGAATAACATTACTTTAGAACAACAACTGTATAAACTTTGGGTTTGAGTTTGCGCAAATATTAACTTCTCTCTGAGTTGAAAATGCAGAGGAGATTAGTTGTACATACTTTTCTGTTTCTCCAAACTTTTACTTTGGAAATTTTTAAAGTAATATGAAAAAATAACACTCGGCCTTTTGCACAGGTCTTGACCTCCCATAAAGGGGAATGGCTTCAAACTTATTTAGGAGTCATTCAAGAGTTATCCCAAGGTTACAATTTAGTAAACTATTCATTTAATGCATTTTAATAGTAGAAGTTGCCAAAGAGGACATGATAAAAGAAAAAAAATCTGTGGTACAGCATAGGTGCCTAAAAGGTATCAAACCATTTGCTTCTAAAAGTTTCACAGACAGCCAATTCTTCTTTATGTATGTGAGCACTGTTTTCTTCTGTGTCTTCCTTCTTCCCCTATCTGGTCAGTGAGAGCTTCACATATAGATATTGCTAGCTAATTACTAAATTTAATCTGCTGTTTTTTTTCCTGAAAAGATTTAACATGATCCCATTCTGAAAAGATCTAATGTGCCCCCAATAAGCAGGTCATTTTGTTTCAAGTGTTGTTTTTTTGTTCGTATTAAGAACTAAACAATTCCACTGCCATGCTCTACATTGCTAGAATAACTTCAGCATCTGCTGTTAAATTAGGCATGACAAGACAGAACCATATGTTCTGGTCTCAGTGTAGTGGTTTCAGAAATCAGGCTGTCAGACATACAATAAAAGTTGTGTCAAACAAATGTAAATATCTCTGAAAGTATAGGAGTTACTCATAACCCATCTGTATGAAAGTTGTTTAGGACAAACTAGCCTATTTGTTTAGCTGCACTAATGATATTTTTTAAACTATGGCCATCTGATTACCTGAATTTTCTTTTTTCTTCACAATTTTCACCTTTTGGATGGCTATATTTTAAAAAAATCTAATGAATTCAGATCAGTGACTACCCTCATTTGAAAGGTCATTTTGTCCTGAACAATTATTATGTTGCTTGTATATTGTTAACTTGTTTACTTTCTGAGATATTTACATTTGTTTGGCATGACTCCCTACCGTGTTCACTCAGAGAGAAAAACAATGAGGTTGTTTGGAAGACCATATTTTACAAAATATAAAGAATTCAGATTAGTGACTACCCTCACGTGAAAGGTCTTTTTGCCCTAAACAACTTTCACACTAGCTGGCCCGGTGGCGCAGAGGGTTGAGGCACTGGACGGCTTACCTCGTGGCATGCCGACAACCCAGGTTCAGGAGCGAGCCTTGGTCATTGGAGGTTGGCACGGGGGGTTGGCGGAGCTGGATGGAGCAGCTGTCCAGGCAGCTCTCCTCTCCGGGGAGGAGGGTGGCAACCCCCTCACTCACAGCTACCCCTGGTGGAGGCTGAGGGGCTGCGCAAGCAAGGGTGCCAGCGATAGGCCAAAGGGGCGGGCAGAGGAGGGCCATTACCAGGGCTGTAAAGTGCATGCATGCCTCCATATGCATGCGTACTTCTCCTGGGGTCCTTGGGCTAAAATGGGAAGAAAAGTGGAAAAACACCGGTGGCAGGATGGCGACTGACTCTCTGCAGGCACCGCCCCTGGACTGGGTGTAAGGTAAGCCCCGGTAATTCTGGGGGACGGGCTGTACGGGGACAGGGGAAAGATAGATGTGATAAAAAAAAAATACTTTCACACTGATTGTTTTTTGCACACCTTAAAATAGTTCTAAAGATATTTAGATTTGTTTGGAAGGTATGCACGTTTGCTCTCAGAGAAAAGCAGCTTTGAGTTCTGTGTCCATCATTCTAAACAGAAAGAAGGGAGTATTTTTTAACTGCCATAGGGATTTGCAGTGTTATGGAAGGATACACTGAAAGCTACTAAAAAAATGTGTTCCATGAAAACTCCTTTTCAAGCTAATGTGGTATGGCTGTAGGGTCCGCCCATAGCCATAAAAACTGTTATACAGACTAGTAGCACAGGAAGTGAAAAGGTAACTAATACGGTCAATGTAAGAATCACATAGAAATCTCACAATGGAAAAACTGAGCACAGGACTAGTAGTGAACATATACAGTATCTAGTAGTATGTTAGAGGAACAGGATATGTCAGTGGAGGAGAAAACATTCCAGGAAAAGTGTAGTAGAATGCCTCACAGTGCCCCTTCAGTTCTTGGGTTCATTGCATGGCTTGCAATGCAATGTCCTGCAATCTCTGAGAATAACAGTATCAAACAGAGCAGTAACCAAACAAGTGAAGCAAAACTGAGCACTGCTATGTCTAAAGCCACAGATAGTGTATCAGCATATATCAAAAATGCCACAGTCAAACCAATGACATGTACGATATTTCACAGCCAGATCAGAGATAGTTGCACTACTGTTCAGGACCTGCGTAGTCCCTCAGAATGTACACCAGACCCAGCCTATAAAAGCCCTAATATGCTTGTGTGTGACAGTGTTCATGGTACTGTGAAGTCATCTGTAGTGAGTGATAACAATACATGCAAAGCAGTCATGACCACGGTTATGGAAGTCAACAGTTGTGTACCAGCTAACAAAACATCTGAGAAAAGAGATATCCTGTTTGATAGGAAACCATGAAGCAGTAGCAGTGTTTTTCTGCAGACTGACAATTCCACACAGCAGTTGGACAGCAGAAACATACGTACTAGCTGTCATGACATTGTAATCAGTAAGCAAATAAACATCGCTGAACATGTTAGTGAAGCAGCCAGTCATCCTCTCTTTCCTATTTTTTATCTACCTGTCCACAATAGCCACAGCAATGCAGCACCCAGCAGCAGCTGTCCCGAACTGCAATGCTGTCTATCAGGATACTCAGTTACTCGCTCCAAGCACACTAGCAATGTCAGATCAGCACAAAGGAGCAGTAGCAGTGGACAGGGAGCACAAGTGTCATTATGTAGCAAGACCAGCACAAAGGAGCAGTAACAGTGGACAGGGAGCACAAGTGAAGATTACTGCTTGGGCAGTCAATGTCCTTGAGGACTAGCTCGGTAGCAACAAGCATTTGTCAATGCTGAATGTTTGCTTGCTGGCATTGCCATTGGTAGTGTAGGAGTTACAGAGCTGCATAATAGGAATGGCAGTGAAGTACTGAACTGAAGCCAACCCCATCACCACCCTCCAGATAGTGACAGGCATTGGGGTGTGCCTTGGGTCGTCAGGCATTTATGCTCACCCCATTCCATCAGGAAATACGGTGAGATGGGTGCAGTGTATGAGAAAGGGGTGAACTTTGGGGCCGAAGAGTCCAATACCGTGATGCCTCTCACTGGCTGCAGGGTGTGGAATGGTATGAGCATTACAGGCAAGAATCCCAAGTCACACCCCTGATGCCTGTCATTCTCTACAGGGTGGGGCATTATGGTTGGAAACCCTAACACCTCAGGCATTTGTTGGTATTTTCACTCCAAATTTTGAACATGGCTTTTTTTGTGACCCCCAACCGATGAACAGTGGCAATATCAGTCTGTTAGCTGAAAGCTGCTTTTGCACAGCGACTATGGCATTTAGCAGCACAGGTGCAAAAACACATTCCGAACAGGATGTGAAAAATGACAGCTGAAGTTCATGGGGAGGGGTTAAAAAATGGCAATGTTGCAAATCTGCAGTAAAAATATTTAAAAAAATGGTGAAGTCACAAGCATGCATAGAAACTGTGCAACGCACACCCATAATGTAATTAGTTTGGGGATTTTTTACAGCAGATTGTCAACACAGGCATTTTGGGACCTCCAATCATGAACAGTGTCACTGTGATTTTCTTTATCTGTCCCGAACAATGATTTCCCACAGTGACCACACATCTCTGCGCTGAAAGTGTGGAAACACATTTCGCCATGTTGTGAAAATGACAGCTGTACTGTTCTTAAGGAAGTGTGAAAAATGCCACTGGTGAAAATCTGGACTGAAAATATTACAAGTCATGAACTTACGAGGGTGCGTGGAAACTGCACAATGCTCACTGTAACACAGTCATTTTAGGAATTTTTTCACCAAATTTTCAACATAGCCATTTTAAGACCTCTGCTCATGAACAGTGTCACTGTGATTTTTCTTAATGTCCCACACATTGATTCTCGCACACCGACTGCGCCATTGTGCGCTACATGGGTGGAAACATGTTTTGGGCAAGATATGAAAAAGGACAGCTGCACTGCTCATAAGGAAGTGTAATAAAATGGCAATGTTGAAAATCTGGAGTGAAAATATTGAAAATTTGCAAACTTACGAGAGCGCATATAGAACAGCGCAGTGCGTGTTTGTAAAACAGTCATTTTTAAGAATTGTTTCACCAAATTTTCAACATAGCCATTTTAAGACCTCTGCTCATGAACAGTGTCACTGTGATTTTCTTAATGTGTCACATACATTGATTTCGCGACAACGACTGCGCCATTGTGCGCTACATGGGCAGAAACACGTTTTGGGCAAGATGTGAAAAATGACAGCTGTACTGCTCATAAGGAGGAGTGGTAAAATGGCAATGTTGAAAATCTGGAGTGAAAATTTTGAAAATTCGCGAACTCATGAGCGTGCGTAGGAACTGCTCAACGCACACTCGAAAAACAGTCATTTTTATGAAATTTTCCACCAAATTTTCAACATAGGCTTTTTGAGAACCCACCTTATGAACAGTGTAGTGTCATTTTGTTACTCAGTCCCAAAAGGTGATTTTGCACAGTGACTGCGAAATCACTCTTCGGGGCCGAGTAACGCCATGACAGTGACAGCATTCATGAGAAGGAGTCCCAAAAACCCCATGTTGAAAATTTGGTGCAAAAATTCCAAAAAATGCCTGAGATATGCAGCAAAGTTGAAAAAACCCTATCTATCCCATTATACAGCTTACCGGCATTTACTTAGTTTGCTGTTGGCTTTGAAGAGTGCAGATGTGTTCCTGGTCCACGAAGATCGTTGCGCCAGAGTCGGAGGTAAGTATGGGGTGGGAGGGTGTGGGAGGCAGGATGTGCAGTGGGTGGGCACGGGTGGGGGCAGAGACAGCGAGGGACCATTTTTGAGTTTCATGGTTTTTGTTTTTTAAATAGCGACGATGCGGGACATTTGCCACGCTGGGGTTGGCTCCCAGCAGCACAAGAGCTGGACTGGTGGGGTGGAGCCAGCAGGATTGGGCACTCCTGTAGTGACAGCATGTGTTGCACGCTGTGGTGGGCTCCCAGCGTGGCACTCTGTACTCGGGGACCAGTGGAGCCGCAAGGGGATTGGCACCCCGCTGGTTATCGATGTATAGCCATGCTGGGGTGGGCACCCAGCGTGGCATATGGAACTCTATTTTGGGGCACAGCACAGCCGAAGGGATTGGGCACCTGCTGCTACACAGTGTGTGCGTGAGGGCGAGCACGCAGTATGTATGCGCGCGTCGTGTGTGTGTGTGTGTGTGTGTGTGTGTGTAGGGGGAGCGCGCATGAGCAGGTGATATCTTATCGCTGCTCACTGAAGCGTAGCTTCCCCATTCAACTGTACTCCACTGCATTTTGGACTGCTGTCATAGACAGCTCCAGCAGGCATTGGAGAACTGCGGCCGTGCCTGGAAACACACTGCCTGAATTGGAAGAGGGCTGCCACACCTCCGAAAACTTGGATGATGGCAATATGTTTCTTGCACATGCATGCAGGCAACCATAAAAATGATGTTTGTGAATTATAAAGAAATCCCAGTAGTAGTACTCAGTAGTCTGCTTAGAGAATTCTATGCATACATGCGAGGATTTCAGGGCAAAACATACACAATCAGCTCACTTCTCTGTTTGCGAGCTGGAATAAATCGATATCTCAACAACACAGAAAACAAATGAATGGTGAATATTACCAGTGATCCACCATTTAAGCCTGCAAATGATGTGTTTATTGCTGTATTAAAGCAACTTTGTAAAGAGGGTGGGAACCGTGCATGTCATCTCCAACCCACAACACACACATAGACTTAACCAAATTAAGAGCATCTCCTATGGCCGGCTCCATGGCGCTGAGCAAAGGGGTTCGCTCGGCACACTGGTGACCCGGGTTCATGCCCCAAGCCCGGGTACCAGGAGCGGAGACCGGCAAGGGAAGGGTTCTACAAGCATCCATTGGACGCTTCCCTCTTGGGGGGGTTGGATTTGCCTGGGGACCTGTGGGCGGATTGGTGACGAGCTTGGGGATGTGTGGCCTCGATATGCCCACGGCATGCCCCCACCCCAGGAATACCCTGTGTGCTTATGCAAGGCCAAGAACTGCGATAGCCGGGACACAGAAAATGGAAACTACACCCCCGGCCAACCAGATGACGAACACCTGGGCCTCTGCCACCCAAATCCCTGGAGCCAGCCCGGATCCAGTCCTGCAGCACCTGGGATGCAAAGGTCTGCCATAAGGCCATTCTCCCCCAGAAAAGAGGGACCCTCCTGGCATAGGGATATGCCAGACTACCCAAGG
This sequence comes from Neoceratodus forsteri, assembly GCA_016271365.2. Lineage (NCBI taxonomy): Eukaryota > Metazoa > Chordata > Ceratodontiformes > Ceratodontidae > Neoceratodus > Neoceratodus forsteri. The sequence goes on from CM057454.1 coordinate 273,065,358, forward strand.
TAGGCTGGAATTGGGACTGGGAGTAGGTGGCAGGAGGTTGGAGGGAGGCAGGAAGGCGCTGGCATTCTGATGGAGTGGCCGGTCGGGGTGTGTGTGTGGGAGGCGCATAAATAGATAAACAAAAAAAAAAAAAGAGCATCCCCTACAATGTCACCAGGCACAGCTCCTGGATTAGTGAGGCGTGTGTGGTTTGAGCTCCAATTGGGATTAGCTCATCGAGATCGGGAAGGGGTTCACCAACTAACACAAGATTGTTTTGCAATAAACAGATGAGCATGGGAAGGAGTTTCTGACACTAAGATTCAACCCTCACACAAAAAAACAACAATATACGTGAGCAAAATAGAGAAAGTCAGCGAGGCTTTCTCTTCTCAAACCCTATTAATCCACAGTGCCCTGCACAACTGTTTAAAAAGTACATTATCAGATGTCCACCAGATGCAGTTGCCCTGTATTTGCATCCTAAGCATGTTATCCACCCAAACGATCAACACTGGTACACACAAACACCAATGAGTGTCAACTTTCTTGGAGGACTAATACCAAAAATCTCAGAAGAGGCTGGATTAAGTCAGTGCTGTACAAATCATAGCATCCGTAGCACCGCTGTCCAAATTTTGTCAGACGCAGGTATAGCATCAAGAGAAATAATGGCAATAACAGGACACAGGTGTGAGACTAGCTTAAGAAACTTCAGGTCTGCATCAACTGCAGATTGAGGGAAGTGGAGCAACTTACTAACAGCATCTACATTACTCAGACCTCATGATACTGCACAACATGTGCAGCAGACAACCAGTAACTCAGCAGCTGTTGCCAGAAACCCAGACACTACCATGTCAGAGGTGAAGCAGTTGCCAGTGCAGCCACAGATTCAGTCTATGTCAAACACAGCAGTTGTAGCAGGAGAAGAACACAACCTTGTCGCCGTCCCTGGTACATCAAGCAGCAGAGCAGTAGATGTCACCACCTCCATATTCTCTGTGTTTGACCTGAAAAACGTCACCAACCACGGAACCGTAAACATCCATTATCACAGCAAATAAAGAGAAACAGTCTACCAAATGTGTGACATGTCACTGTAACAGGAAATTGCCAGTTCTGACAGATGTAAATAGTTGATGTGTGTGAGATGTTATTAGTGTTTAAAAAACGCTGACACCCTTATTAAGTTCTGAAGACCTTGTGCATAGCAAAGTTAGTGCATATATTTGTACACATTTTTCATTGTAGTATTGCTGGCAGCTCTACACAGCATAACAAACCAACATAGCTGATCAAGGAAGTACGCAGCAAATCATACAGCCTAGCATTGCACTTCTTAAGTTCTGGTAAGTAGAACCACATGTCCTGACACACAACTCTACTCATAGGTTCTAGCCAGACCTCTTTAAAGTTAGAAGTAGTCGTAATAGATGCGCAGAGACTTTTCAATATACTGTTGCAATTCTGAAAGACAGTAGTCTAAAGCCTCAGTGCCAGAATGCCAAGCAGGAGGGCATCCTACAGACTACTATAACAGAATCCTGCAGTGTACAGTATGAAACACCAGGTACTGTAAATACCAGGACATCCTGCACCACACAGTGTTGTATCAGTAATGAAGCTAATAATATAGAGAATAAAGTACGGGGTGGTGTGTTTAACGAGAGTTTACACACACCCGAGGGGTTTGTGGAAAGCATCTAACCCCAAGGGTGTGTGTAAACCTCGAGTTTAAACACATTACCCCATATTTTATTTTATATAATTGATGGCTCTCCCCTTTTTGGCCACAGCAATTATTTAAAATAAATCAAATAGTTTCGTGTGGCTACGAGTATGCGCCACTTTATTTTTTTGTCCGTTGTTGCATTTCGTCAGCTTCACTTCTTTTTTTATTAACAATGCTGAAAGCCCCCCATCTGTAAAAGCAGTGCTCTTTTTTATTTTTTTTTTTAAATTTACTCACCGCTGTGTTTCTTCGGCGGCTCCATTGAAGGAAGCGCGAGCCAGGAAGCGAGACACTGGTGTAGGCGCATGCGCAGAGGGAGGAGAACCATGCGCGTGTTTGCTGTTATAAACGCTCCTTTATAACAGCAAATTACGCCATGGTCTGTCAATGGCAAAAGGGGAGAGCCATTAATTATAGTAGCATTCTCTACAGAAGTGCTGCAATAACAGTTGTGATTTATCTGTAGTATAATTGTGCATCCTTTGTTTTATTTGCATTTTTTTGTTAATACATGCACAGAGAGTTCAATATAGTGTAGCATTTCATAATCTAAGTAATGTAGAGGATAACTGTCAGGATGCCAAGCAAGACAGCATTGTATACAGCAGTACAGCTGAATGTCACAGTGAGCAGTGTGAAAGACCACATACTGTAAATAGCACGACATCCTCCAGCACACATCGTTCTGGCCCTCGTAAAGCCAGTAATACTTGTACCATTGTGTGTGAAGTACTGGAATAAAACTTGTGATTACTTATGTAAAGTATAACCTGTGCATCGTTTCAGTTATTTGCAGCTAATGTAAAGAATGCCTGTGGGTAGTATGCTGTGCTTTGAAACTGTAGTACTTTAAATAGAGGAAGCAAGGTACTACAACTGTCCCACAATTGGTTGTGCCATGTCACCACAGAGTGCAACGCACAGTCTCCCCCCCCCCAAACTGTGTGCCACAACTGTCACTACAGCACCACTCTTAACTTACTGTGTTCTTGGTTACTATCCTGCTGTTGTCAGGTGTCTCTGCCGCTCTGTCTGTGTCCTCTGTTCCACTGGCATAACACTGCACGGCAATAGCACAAACATACAAGTACCCCAGTGCATCTTGCAGCAGTAAGTTGTACACAGTTGATATTACCTCACTGAAAATGGCCACTGTTGTAGAGAAGTGAGGGAGCATGACCGGTTGGCACACTTCAGTCAGTGCTACAGTCTCCCATCCTTCCCAAAGCACTGTCAATAGTCCTGGAGATGATAATAGTGCCACACGATGCATGCTGACCTCTCAGTGCAAAGGGCCCCCCCAACCCTGTGCAGGGAGAGAGAGCGAGATAGAATGCAACAGAGTAGCGGTCATGTAAGGCATCATACAGTAACTCTCTGTGTGTGTCTTCCTGTCTGTCAGGCACTGTCTATTACTCAATCACTAAGGAAAACCTCTTTCTGTACACAGATGTCATTGGGAAGGGGGAGGGGGAAGGGTCTGTCAGTGGACAGCATTGAATCAGTGGTACACTGTCCCCTAGTTCCGCCAGATGGATCACACTCATATGTCACTCCCAAGTGACCCCCACCCCACAGACACAGAATGACAGATGCACTGGAAGTCATCTAATGGATAGTGCAACAACTGTCTCTTCCAGTCTGTCAGGTGGTCTATGTTTGTCAGTCACTAAGAATCATCCTCTGTGTAACAATAGCACATATGTTATGTGGTACAGCATGACTCCTACAAATGCTATAACCCAGTAAGCATGGCACACATCTGTAGCAGTAAAATGAGTTTGTCCATCCGTCAGTGTCTCTGTGCACGTGAACAAATGTTTCTCTTAGTGCAGCTTGATTGGATCACACTTTGAACGTGACATCGGTCAATCCACTTTTCTCAGTGTGTCTCTGTTGAATTTCAGTTACATATGTGTCCCACAGTTTGCCCAACACACTGTGTGCCAGACTGTGTTGTGCACAGCCAGTGTGCACCTGAGATGTTGGGAGGGACTACTTTGTGCTGCAGCAGGACACACATCCTTTTGGTGGCTTTAAACATAAATAACATAAAAGTCGTATTTTTTTTTTTGCACTGTGGTCATTCCCTCATGTTATAAGTTCAATAACCCATTCCAGGGTGTGCATTTATTGGCATTTAATGCATGCCTGTGGTGCTTTGAGGACACTCAACCTGCAGCCTCATGCCTCACAACGCACCCCAGGCATGCATTAAATGCCTATAAATGCACACCCTGTCATGGGTTATTGCTTACCTAACATATCCCACCTCTCCCATCTCTGCTGCAGGGTGTACATTTTTTAAATGTGTTTGTTTCATTGTTTGGATATAACCTTTGAGCACAGTACTCTTTTTCAGTGGTTCCAAATCAACAGACAGCAGGACAATACAGAGGTAAGACATTACAAATTGTTCACAAAAAACATGGACAATAAGGTACAGAGATAGCACAGCTTAATAACTATTCTCCAACAGCTGCAAATAGTCATAAACAAATGGACACCAAAGTACAGCAAAGAACACACCAAAAAAACAAACAAACACAGAGATTGCAAAGTCCAAAAATTAGCAATGGTAAGCAGCCAAGGGAAATAGGCATTGTCAGTGTAGCAGTATGCGATACATATTGAGGTCCTTTGGTGTCACCTCATAGGGCTTTTGATGCGGGAGGCAGTATAGCACAGTGCTCTAAGGCTCTGAGCTGCAAATCTGGTGACATCCAGCAGACCAGACCTGGGTTTGAATCCCACAGCTTCCACTTGCATACTGAGTCACCCTGAGCAAGTCACTTAACTTCCTTGTGCTCCCAGGTCATACCAGGAAACAAGCTTCAGCTTAGTGTGCCTTTCCTGGTTAAACAATTTCCCCTTTCCCCTGATGCGGACCCTACACCATTTTAATTGCCCTCCTCTGGACCACCTCCGCTCTATGTCCTTCTACAGAAGTGGTCTCCAGAACTGGATACAGTGCTCTAGGTGAGGTCTTACCAGTGATCTATACAGAGGCAACATCACCTCCCTATTTCTGCTGATGATACATAGTAGTAGTGATAGTAGTAACATTTTATTTATACAGCGATTTCACCATTAGGGTTGCAAATACCCTTTCTACAAGGTGTACCTGTTGAATTAACTCATCAAAAGTTACAATAAAAATAGACTATAACAGAAAATAAATACATAAAAAATCCAGAGCCATAGACAGTTCTGCAATAATCATATTCAAAAACATATTCATTTTATATAAATACCCTTGTCTCATTTAAAACAATCACATCGAAATTCTAATTCCAGTTTCATAGCTATCTTAAAAGCAGTTGATGAAATTTCCAGGTTTCTAAGAACAGGAGGAAGTTCATTCCAGCTGTTAGCAGCCTTGTACTGGAGCGTCATTTTACTAAAACTATTTACATCCCTAGGTACCATCAATTCCCTAGCACCCCTTTTGCGTAGATTAATACCATGACCTGGCTTTTGCAGTTTTCCAATTAATCCTGTCAGAATATTATTTTTTTAAATTCCCTGTACATGGTTTACCCAGATACCCTTCCATCTTATATCGAAGGGGTTCCACCTCAAAGCAGAATACATTAAACAATGATGAGTACTGTATTCACCCCTTAAGACATATCTCGCCAACCTATAGTATTCTTTATCCAGTTTCTGTATATTAATTTAGTAAGTATGACAATAAACAAGACACCCATAATCAACAATTGGCATAATTAATTGATTTACTGTTATTAGACATACTTGTTTAGTAGTACAGTTAGAGATCCATCTCATTGTGCTAATCCTAGTGTTAACTTTTTTTATAAGTTCCTTTGTATGGTTTTCAAAAGTTAGATGCTGATCAAAATATACACCCAACTATTTGTATACTGAAGTTTGGACTAAAATATTGCCTTCCTGAGTCTTTATCAAAAGTTTGGGACTTGGTTTACTTTTTCTTTGTTGGTTTAAGCCAAAGGACATGGTTTGTGGTTTTTTTTTTTTATTGATCTACAGACCTAAGGAAGTATATAATTTCTGCATTACTAAAAATTCCGTTTGCTATTTGTGTTCAAACTGGTCAGGGCTGTTTCTAGCCGAAACAAGTACTGTATCATCTGCATACAGTCTAATTTGAGAATGTTCCATGTAGTTAGGTAAATAATTTATGTAAATAATAAAAGGGGTCCCAGGATTGATCCCTGTGGAACCCTTCATTTCACAGTCAAAGATTTTGATTGGTAGCCATTTGCTGTAACTACTTGAGTTCTGTTGGCTAGGTAAGAATTAAACCAATTGCTCTGTTCATCAGCCAAGCCAATTTTCACCAAAGCTTTTAGTAATAGGCTATGGTCTACCAAATCAAATGCTTTTGACAGGTCCATATACACTGCATCCACGGACTCTGCAGCCCCGGGGGGGGGGGTAGCAACCAGATCTAAAACGTCCATGAGTGCAATGGCCATGGACCTGCCTTTTCTAAAACCTGATTGAGATGAAGTTATCCTGTTATATTTTCCAAGATAATCTGTGAGTTGTTGATGTACTATTCTTTCCAAAATCTTGGAGACAGAGAAAGAGCAAGGCTATTGGGCAGTAGTTTGAAGGATCGGATGGATCTCCACCTTTAGCAACAGGAATAACATTTGTTATTTTCCAACTTTGTTTGAAAATCCCCTCTCTAATACTCCAGTTAAAAAGATCCCTAAGTATTGGAGAAATCTCCAAAACTGATTCTTTTAGAAGCCTGTTTTCAATATCATCCAGTTCAGAAGCTTTATTTATTGTAAGTTTATTTATTATTTTAACTACCTCTACACAAGTGATTTCCCTAAATCTGAACTTTGGATATGATGTTTCGAAAGTAACACCCTGTTCAAATAGATTTGACCCTTTCACATCTCCAGTTGGTTTATTATTATCAACAAGACCTAAGCCAGGGAGATTTATAAAATACTTGTTCAAAAGATCATCAGAGGCTTCAGCCATTTGAAGTAACCCATTTTCTGTAATCTTGACCTCTAGAGAGTTTTTAACAGGAATTGAGAGGGTTTTGATCAAAAACCAATTTTTGGGGGGGATCAGTTGTTTCCTTAATTTTTGTTTGTAATAATATGCTTTTGATTTCTTAATTTCTTGTTTAACTTTATTCCTCATTTTTTTAACCTGTCCCATACTTCAGTGTCTAAAGATTTGTTTGCTTTCTTCCAAAGCTAGTTTTTCTACCTGATTAGTTTTCTTATATATGGATTTAGCCAGGGCAGATAATTGGATTTTTGCTCAGAGCTTTTCTGGGGGCATATTTAATACATGCTGCAGTAAACATAGCAGTAAATTCTTCCACTGCTGTGTTTAAATCAGGAATAAGGAAGATCCTAAGCAAAGGCATTGATAAATAAGCTCTAAATAGTACACTATTAAATTTAGACTAACATCCTCTAGTTATATAAGGCTGTCTAGTCACAGGTCTAGTTTTATGAGTAACATCCAGGGTGCATTGCATAACTTTATGCTCTCCTATATTTGGGGAGCACACTATTTTATCCCTTACAGTCAAGTCTGAATATATAAAAATAAGATCCAATATGCTGCCAGGATTGGTTATACTTCCTTTCCTGGTAGGAGGGTGAACTGTTTGAGTCAGATTTAAACTTGGCATGGAATTTTCCAATTTTTGACCCTGTGGACACACTCAGTCTGCATTAAAGTCACCAATAAGTATGATTTTCTAATGCCCTATGTACTCCATTAATGTATGGGATAAGTTATCGAAATAGGTAGTTTTTACCTTAGGTGGAGAGTATACAACACCCGCCATGAAATTCAAAGATTGTAGATTCACTAACAGGCATTCAATTTCCTCCACCTTCCCAGAAAATAGAATATTTGAGTGGCCAACAGAGTGTTTAATATAGATTAAGATGCCCCCACCACGGGTACCACTATCTTGTCTATAGTGGTAGTAATATTTCAGTTCAATCTCTTCTTGTTGAATTCCCTTACAGAGCCATGTCTGTGTTAACAAGATAATATCAGGTTGTTCAACATCAATTCAGGTTCTGAAGAGATCCATCTTTTTCACTATACTTCTTGCGTTATCATGGATCCATTTGATGGACTCACCCATAGGACCAGGGTTTAGTTCAATGTCTCCACTGACGACCAGGGACATCCAGAGCACGTGTTTAGTTGATAAGTTATACTATAGTTCACATGTGGTCTAAAGAATGTTTTTTGAAACTGAATCTTAGTCAGATTAAATGGATTTCTCCTCTTTGACAGGCTACTTTCTTGTTGAAAATTTAAATTAGTTTCAGAACATGCGCTCTGAAATATACAAGATCCATCAGAGGAGACATTTGAATGAGTCGGAACACATAGATGAGCTAGACAAATTGAACCTAACACAAGTCTTAAAAAGTTAAAAAATAAACCCTTCATTTTTGTTTTCCTTGTCTTTTTTAATAGCTTCTTAGCTAGGAGTTATATATTTTAGTTACAACAGGTACACCTATCTACAAATAAAACATGGATGGTGATACTGTACTTCCAAATATCTTACTAGTGTTTCTTAACCACTTAACAAGGGGAGCAATAAGCCTCAAACACAGAAACACATTAACTAGATAGGGTTATTCTATCATATGATAATTGCTCTATTTTGCTCTATCCTATTCCTTTAGACACTAGACTTTCCTGCACAAAACCTTAAAATTTCACAGTATCAACCAAAAATAAAATATTTCACATAATCTAAAAATACAATAAGGCTGAATAATCCTGCGTTATCAGTATATATGAAGAGCTCTTAAATTGACTAAAGATAGCACATACGTCAGTTCTTATCTTAATTCAAGTTAGTCAGTTTCTCCTCTGCCGAATGGCGACACGCCACTCATGCTCACGCCACAACACTCGCACTGTGATGTTTTTAAAGTATGCTACCCCTCCTTCTCTGGTAACGATGTCGTAGTCTCCTCCCACACACTACCAGCAATTCTTTGCAGGCTCCAGTAACTGGGAAAGGTGAGGTATAAAGCTCGTAGATGTTCTGTACTGTTACAGAGGAGGAGCACTGGCACAGAGTAGACAGTTCACACAGAGGTATTAACATTGGTAGATAAAGTCAGAGACATTTTAAACAGTGCAGGATACCTGGTGTGAACGGTGCAATGTTTTAAAAGTATACTGCCCCTCCTCCTCTGGTGACGATGTCTCGGTCACCTCCCACTCACTACTGGCAATTTTTTGCAGGCTCCAGTAATCGGGAAAGGTGAGGTACACAGCTTGAAGATGTTCTGTACTGTTTTACACCTCCTGTACCCCTCCCTATGCACCCCATCATCCCACTAGCCCTTCCTACCGACTTGTCACACCGCCTAGCCACCTTTAGGTCATCCAGTATGATTACCTCCAGGTCTCTTTTCAGCTTCGTGGTCGTAATATCTCTCCACCCATGTTGTACTCCGCCCCTGGGTTTCTGTGTCCTAAGTGAATTATTTTGCATTTTTCTTTATTGAAAGCAAGTTGCCATATTCTTGACTACTCCTCTAGTTCTCTCTGGCCTCTGCTCATCCTTTTTACACCTCCTGGATTGCCCACCCTATTGCAGATTTCGGTGTCATCTGCAAAGCGACAGACCTTCTCTACCAGCTCCTTTGCAATGTCACTAATAAAGACATTAAAGAGAACTGGCCACAGCACTGATCCCTGAGGCACCCCACTGGTCATTCTCCCTTCCTCGGAGTGAACTCCATTTACAGCCACCCTCTGTTGCCAATCCCCTAAACAATTTCTTATCCAGTTTATCACTTTTGGTCACACTCCTAAGCTACCCAGCTTGTTTACTAGTCTCCTACATGGAATGGTGTCAAAAGACTTACCGAAATTTAGGTAAACTGTGTCCACTGCTCCTCCCTGATCTAAATCTTTTGTCACCCAGTCAAAGAAATCCATCAGAGTCATTTGACATGGCCTCCCCCCATGAAAGCATGCAGCCTTGGGTCTTGTAACCCGCTGTATTTAAGATGTCCCACAATATTTTCCTTCAGCAGTGATTCCATTAACTTTCCCACCATCAATGTCAGTGTAACTGGTGGGTTACCCCAGGGGTTGGGTTGGTGGTATTTTTGTGTTATTAGCGCTGTGCGGTGCCTCCACATGTAACCCGCTACCTGGGACCTGGGCTCAGGGAGAAAACTATTGCTCGGTATTTTAGCTAGGTTTGACTTCTAGTCAGGGGCACCCAAGTAACTCCGGACACAGGAAGCAATAACTGAAATGTCCAATACCAGAAGCTGGGATTCTAAAATGTGGCTTTTATTCACATCCAACAGAATAACAAAGCATAGATGGACCCCCACAGGGCTACACTCCTGGTAATGCAGATTTATGGAGATCAGAACACATCCTCTTTACACTGAAACCCTTAGGTCTCGAAACACTCTGGGCACTCTGCCCTAACTCAGCTCTTTTTCAGTTTCCTTGGCTCTGCTCCATTTCCAGCCCTTTGGACACTTTCCATATAGCATGGAACATTTACTGGTGGCTCCCTAAACCACCTAAGAGCACTTCTGGCTCCATCAGGGAATCTTCCTCATCAGTCCCACATCTGGGTACTTTCCTCAGGCACTGGCCAAGTACCTGAGAGAAAGCAACAGGTGTCCCAAAGCAAACCTGTAGAGGTGAATTTGGTTACTACTGATGGGGGGTCTCCCACCTCTCGCTCCCATAACCCATACCCGGCCATTTCTCTGGACTGTAACACCTCATCCTTAAAACACTTTGCTATGTAGATTCTCTTTAAATGTATGCCACATCCAATTTACTGTTTTTTCCATCCCATTTGTGCTGAACTTGAACATATTTAAAAAAGTGCCTGTGTCCATTACTCTAGACCCCCCACAGAGTTAAGCAGTCCAATCCCCACATCTTCTAAACTGTACTTGGCTGTCTTTTCCTGACCCCACAGTAACAGTCACTTTAGTTTCATCTTGTCTCAGGTGAAAACACATTGGCCCTTTAGCACAGTGAACTCACCCCTTGGTTGCAGGTGCCCCAAAGGCATTGTCTCTTCCAAAGAAATCTGTCCAGAACTTCTGGTGCCTCAGCACGAACTCAAACTCAGGCAGCTACTGGTTTCCTAGCCAGACCAGGGGGTTTGCTCCTGGAAACAGGCTGATTCCTTCCCCTCATCCCCACAGGAATGGGGCCCTGAACCACTGAAAGAAGTCTCTACCACTTCACTTGGCTCTTCTTGTGTTCCTATCCAGGTGAGAACACACACCTCTACAAAAAATTACTCTTTAACAGAGCTTAGGACTCTGAGGGCCTGCTTACAGTAGAGCACCTCCTTCCTTTACTACAGACTGGAACAGAACTGACTTCAAATTCCCCAGCGTTCTACTCTAACCTCCAACTGCAACATTCCAGTGTGGCTTATGCAGCTGCGGCAGTTCTAAATGGTGTCATAGCTCCAGCTCAGCAGAGACTGAAAACGGAGCAAGACATAGTGAAATCCATTTAACTGGAGTTTCACTAGCTGCCTGTCCCTGCCTGTCACTAGGTCTTACTAGGGTTCTAGTAACCCCTGGTAATGGGGTGTTACACTCACCCTGGGCCAGGAAAATGACTGTCCGCAGTCATTAGTTACCCGACCTAGGCCATCCTACCCTATGTGCTACCTACGGAGAGGGGTGATCAGGCCCCCTCCTACCATGTGCTAGGCACAGGCAGGCAACACTAAGGGCCCAGAGACCATTGGCTGATGCATCAGGCTCTACTATACCCACTGACTATGGGTACGCAGTGGCTCTGGAAGAACTGTCCAGAGCATAGCCCTAATAGATTAGTACTGCGGCCCCATGGCCATTCAGAACCACAGCCTGTCTATCCCCCCTAGCCCTCTAGGGAAACCTTATCTGCCTCTAACTCAAAATTCCCCAAAACAAAACAAACAGGGGACCTCCCCCCAACCTTAGACACCATGCAACCACACACCAGGAGCTAATACCATATACTATGCATTACTCCCACACTCCCCCACAACCATACCTGTGGAAGGAAAAGTTACACACAGTAACTACAACAACAACATCAGTACTTTAAACACTACACTCTAAAGTACTACTGAGGAACTCCACTGAGTCCCTCCTCCTCTTCTTGTCTTCTCTTCTTATCTTCTTCAGGAACACCTGTGAGAAAAAGAAAGACAACACACACTCCTAATCTGCATACAAAGTCTATCTAAACCCCTACCATCAAAACACTGGAGAATCCCAAAAAAGATTTTTTTTTTTAGAAAAGTAGAAAAAACAGTATAAACATTAGAAAACAGTAGAAAACAATGACATTATTTACAATACACCATATTTGGGGGATGGAGTGCCCTAAAAGTCCCATCTAGTGACCACAGTGCCCGAAGGCAAGTCCATTAAAGAGTCTCTCCTGGGCCGGAGCCCGATGAAGCACAGTTCTAACAGGCCAAAGTCCCAAAGGGGAGAGTCTTTGAGGACAGTTTAAACATCTGGAGTCTGCTAGTGTAGGGTGTGTACTGCAATGTCATAAAAATAGAAAAGTCTGGACTTACCAGTCCCTTGTAGAACAACATGATACCACACCTGGTCCTCGGCCGAAGACTCTCCCTGGAAGCATTCTTCCAATATAGCTGGGCAGACATCTTCTGGGAAACGACGGGAGGGCACATCTGGAAACTGCTGGGTTGATGTCATCTCTGGAGATGGAACCTTGGAACAGGAACAAAAAGGAAAACAGATGGTCTGAAGTCATCCGATACCCAGGCGATAAATTAGGATAGAGCTGGGCTGGTGTCTTCCCTGGATCTGAAGTCATCTGGTGGGCCAGTCGATAGATTCTGGAAAGCCAGTACACTGTAGAACTGATGAATGTGGGGCATCTGAGTTCTGGACGTCCAGACTGGTGGAACAACATAGGTACGGCAACTGCTGGAGTGGCAGCACTGGCTACCACTGCTCTGCTTTCCATTTGGTAGGCATGGGCACATTCACAGGAAGGTCTTTGCATTGTGGCCAATAGCACAACGGGTCAGGTGCTTGAATTATCACCCCATCTGGGCACTCATAATTCACACTATGAAAGGTTTCATGTTCCTCTCCATCCACAATTCGAACAGTGTCAAAAAACAGTGTTCTGCCTCTTTTCCACTGGCTGTATTTTTTGTGAAACATTCTGTTCTTGACATGCTTGTTTGCACCAGGATGCACATGTTTAATTGCTTCTTCCCCAATCCAGGATTTCCTGCTTTTCTCATCTCCTCCCAGACTCTCCGAGTAAAGGTAGGAAAGGACATCCCGTAGATTTCATTCACTTTCCTACAAATCAGTCTTTCCTCTTTACTAGCTTTGGTCAACTTGACACCTCTGGCCTGACTTGGGGGTGGCCAGTCCCAGTTCTGCCAGCTACGCATTCTTGACACAAAAAATGGATCCCTGGCTCCTTCTTGCACAATCAGGGCAATGGAATCACCACTCACTTCCATGCATTCCTCTGAGGCAACAGCTTGAAGCTATGTACCAGTTCCTTTTTCACAAAGCCACATAGGTTCCCCCTCTTCTTCTTCCTCACAGAGAATCTGTGCCCAGGAGTGAGCAGTCATCCTCACTCCTGAGACTGTCCACTCTTCGCTGGGCACAGAGGTCGAAACCTCCCATTCAAAGGCCTCCCTCGTCTTGTCTCGTCTTCACCTATGAGACTTGGGCTAGGCCCCCTCTCTGCAAGGGTCTACTGATGCTCTTCCTGAACTGTCTCTCTGCGACTCAGACTCTGAAACATCAGCACATTGTTCTGTCTGTAAATCTGCACCCTCTAGCTTCGTTCCACACTCTGAGGGGCCTTCTCCAACAGGCTCCACCTGGTGCTGTGAACTGCAGATTCTTGAACTTTTGTCCATGTGGGAGCCAAACGACTCTTGGGTGCTTTAAACAAACCATATTTCTCTAGGCACCCAGAACAGTGAGGTACCATGAAGACGTCCCTTCCAGCATTTAAGCACATCAAACATACTCGCACTGGATATCCAGAAACCGCCACACGAGGAAGCAGTCATCCACCGTAGCAACATCTCTCAATGTCCCTTAATTTGTTAACTTCTACTGCTATCACAGCCCGGGCATGATCTGGGTATCGGGCTGGTCCTGAAGCCATGACTGCAGAGAAAAACAAACAAACGCTCACTGTTATTTCAAGTCCCACATCACTGAATTTTTTTTCTTTCAAATTGGCTCCTCTGCTGCTGTGTTTACATTACTACCCCACCCTGTAATGGCGGTGGCAGCAGTCCTACGCATCAACATTCTGTAAATGGGTCAAGCCACTGCGCATCTGATTTACACACTCTACTGATAACTTTGCTCAAACTGCACAAACTTGCACTGTTCTTTCTGCTAGCACATTTATATGCTTTACCACGGACTTTTCACTTGCTGAAGACATTGCTCTAGCTTACAGTCCCTTAAAGCCTCAGTATTTCATAGCACAGGATTGCCTGTATTTCTTGCTGCATATCTCATACAACTCACAGTCTCTCACTTGGCTTTGAAATTATACTGACGCTGAACCTATAATTATGCTCACAGTCAGTTGCTTAGAATTCTTGCTTTTAGCTAGTTAAACTGACACAGTCCTTCTTTACAAAGAGATTACACTGCTACACATAGATTCAGCTGGCTTTTGGCAAAATCACTTAGTTTGAGCTGTTTCATTTGGCTGGTACTCACTGTTATCAGTAGTTGTTTGCTGTGATGGAAAACGGCCTGCAGCCAGTCTTGGAGGCCTTTGGAAGGAAGCGGGTTGGCAGTCCTGCTGATCGTCCCTCTGAACACCACACTCACAGTCCAGTCGATCGAGATGCGAGTTGAGCCCAAATTTAAACAGTAAAGTCAGTTTTTAAACTTTTTACAGCGCTTTCAGTCACCGTGACGTTCCTCCTAGCTAGCCAGTTCACACACTCCACTCACTATCCCTCTCGAATGCTGTGCAGTCGCTCTAGAGCTGGCATACTTAAGATATGACATACTTAAGAATGGTTAACAGAATTATGTCATTGTTGACATAAGATTAAGGTTGTAATCTGCTTGATTTCAGTTAATGATAAAGGCTCCCATACTATATATATATATATATATATATATATATATATATATATATATATATATACAGTGTGTGTATATATATATATATATATATATATATATATATATATATATATATATACTGGATGGGCAACTATGCACAGCCACTGTGTTCTGTTGCAGTGTGGTTCTGATTCCCTCTGACCTTGACAGCGAAGCTTGTAAGGTCCATAGGAATCAGAATCCCGGGGTTGCAAAACATGCTGATTGTACATTGTCACTAATCTTGTGTTTTTTTTTTGGTTTTTTTTGGTAATGCAACTAATGTGAGCCTATATGGTTACACTCAGCTGTGCTTCCAGGCATCTTCTAAATGCAGTTGTTGAGCTCATTTTCCTGTCAAGATAACAACATAAGGCTGAGAACTAATTCTCTCTCTTTACAAATTACAAAATTTGAACTCAGGAATCAGAAACTCACGCAGTGAACTGTGACACATTTTTATTACATGGGCAGGGAGCTGAGAAGTGATTTGCAGATGGCTACCAACTGACAATCCATTAATCTCTATTCCCCGCACAGCAAGCGGTGATGGGGTCCCAGCAAAGAGATCTTGTTTTTTGGTGAGAAACACAGTGCACATAGCAGCCATTAGTGAACCCAAGAGGCAACCTAACCATACTGTTTGTGTGTCAGGATGAGTGACCTGAACTCTGAGCAGACACACAACTTCAGTTTCATGACAGCTGTCTGTTCAGTCAATGCTATGTGTTCATCCACAGTTACCTACCCACCCACCCACTCATCAGGCATTAGACAACCCAAGAAAAGTTTCGGAGGTGGAACTACAACTATAGTATGACGTTGGCAAACACTGACAGTAAAACTGAGCATACACAGCAATGTTCGAGGTTGTGTTTCTGCAGATTAATGAGACTTGTAGATTGTGGCTTATTCACAAATGAGGTTCTGATTATTCTATCTTCCTCTCAACACTAACTGCTCACTGTTGAATTCCAGTCTTCAAACAATCTGTCAACCCTGCAGAAATAGAAAAAAAATCAGTTATCTACAGCTGAAGGGCTCCAGTAAGAGTGAAACCAATGTACTCACTGGTCCTGTAGTACTGAGTACTACTATAAAAGTATTGTTACATTCTGCACATACACAAAGCTAGCTAACATCCATAACAGCACATCAAGACTAGCCCATCATTACCAGCACATACATCCAAGCATCAACACCAACTGAATGGCTAACGACTGATGTGGGTTATGTTAATTAAGCAATAAGGCATGGCCAGGGGTTAGATTAACAGTCTGTTAATCACCACATATGGGTGTAATGTTGCATGAGGTGCAGCCCCTAGGGGTTGAACAACTGACTGTTAATCTAACTTCTGGTAGTGCCTTATTGCTATTATAAAAATTGATCCTAAAAGAAAAGTGTTAAAAGTATACTTTTTGAATGTTTTCCTCATTTAAAAGAAGATTTTTAATAAAATAGTTCTTCCACCAACAGTTTAAGAATGCTGGTTCAAAATCAGAATGCATCATTCCACACATTCAGCAGTGCTAGAGGATGGAATGCTGACAGGAAGAATCCATGTGCCATGGTGGTCAGGCTGTACATGACAGTATATCATGGATTAATATAAGGCTGTTGGAATCCTATCAGCCAATCAGATTGCGGCATTTCTGAGATCCTTGTTATAATGTCCTTTTAATCATCCACAGGGTGGGTGGGGGGAAATGTGGCACGAGGTGAAGATGAGTGTCACATGCCCATGGGGGTGATTAACTGGACATTAACGTAACTCCCCGGTGCACATTATTGCACTTATTATAATTGGGTTATGAGTTGCTTCTGCGCCTAATGGGTACAATTTGAAAACTACAGTATAAGTTGCAACATAATTATATGATTAATTTATTCTGAAATTATCTGTCCCGGCCACATTCCAGAATTGTATGCAACCACCAAATCTTGTTTCCATATGCGGCCGGGAAGCATAATGAAATTAAACTACTTCGTTAAGGATCATTTTTGGATTGGGGTTGCCATATCAGGTCTCCTGCCTTTGTATACCTAAGTTTGGGGTAGAGCAACATCCATACTCAGTAGATTAATTCTGGGCACTACTTTGCTTCACCCACCCACCCACCCTCTGCTCACCTCCTAGGCTCACTCTACTTTTATGTGGAGGCAGTATAGAGCAGTGGTTTAAACATGAAGACCTGTGTTTGAATCCACACCGTCCCCCACTTGCATACTGTGTGACTATGAGCAACTCACTTAACTTCCTTGTGATCCAAGGTCGCACCTGGAAGGAAGCTTCATAGTAGTGTGCCTCTCCTTGTTAAACAATATCCACTGTGTGCCCCCCATAGGTCCCTGAATCCCTGTTACATCATGCTGCATAACTGGTAGGAAGTAACAATGCCTCAGCTAACCTATTAGGGTCAGGCAACTAGCCAGAACCACATATATGCATCATTCAGCTAGACCCTCCAAACACTTGGCCTAGTTTTTTAGGGCATGACATGTAGCAATGAATGACTTCCCAGTTCCTGCAATTAAACGGGCGTTAGCAAACCTAAACAAAAAAGGGGAGGAAAAAACCAAAAGAACTAAAGAATAAATGGCAGAAATATATATTACAAATACGAAAGTAGACACCAGTGTGGTGCACTCCAGTGGCTCATGACCTCAATATGTACTAACTGGAGAAAAGCATGGAGTGGGAGGGTGGGCATGATATAAACTTTCAAGTACTTCAAGGGAATGAACTAAATGCAGAGGGGAGACATCTTCCAATGTAGAAGGCGTAAAAGAAAGAAAGGGAATAACTGGTGAGGGTAGATTAAGGGGAAATTGTGAGGATGGTTTTCTTAACAGAAGGGGAGGTGGAAAAATGAAATTGTCTGAAACCCGATAAGGTGGGGAGAGCACATTGATGGTTTTTAGACTGTATAGGACAGGTGCAAGAGAACCTTCAGACGGGATGGAGTGATGACTGAACACTGTCCAAATATGGTCAGAGGTCACATACAGGTGTAGGGCTTGCAGGCCGACTGGATGGGTCTATCGGTCCTCATCTGCTGACATTTGATATGTGTATATGTTTCAGCATGGTGACCACTATTTTTGGCCATAAAGAATTATGAGAAGTAGGTAGTGACTTACCTTTCCCTTTCGAGTTTGAGCAGCACCTGGCAAACAGTCTCTTGCTGTACAACTTCCCGATCATCCACCAGTGACCCATATGAATTATGTGATGGCCTGATTGTGTAGGAATCCGATAATCACTGCCTGGTTGGGTAGGAATCCGATGATCACTGCTGATTAACTCATATAAGACATACTAATAAAAATAGAGTTTAGCATGTGGGTACTCCCCCAGCACATTGTTAAAGTCTCAGCTGTCAAAGTGGAGAACAAAGTCAGTGATGCAGGGCCCGTGGTGGATGGCATTCTACACCCAACAGGAGTTTTTCTGTTTTCTGTTTTTGAGCCATGTATATTGACTCAGAACCACATCCTGAGGTGAAACAGCACACTGCTGGATCCAACTCTTTATTTTACCATGTGCTGTCAGCATTGACCCCCCTTACCAGTTGGGGTTAGTGTGTAGCTGAGCAGAAGGTGTGGTATGATGGGCCATGTATATTGACTCAGGACAACATCCTGAGGTGAAACAGCACACTGCTGGATCCAACTCTTTATTTTACCATATGTTCTCAGCATTGCCCCCCCTCTCCAGTTGGGGTGAGTGTAAGTAAGTAAGTAAGTAAACTTTATTTGTATAGCACTATTCAACAAAGTATCAGAGCGCTTCACAGTAAAATAACCATTACAACAATAAAATCCTAGAATACAAAAACTTAATAAGCCATAAAACCACAGAGTAATCAATACAATACAGCACCAAACACCTGCTGGTAATAAATAAGTTTTGAGGGCAGTCTTATATCTCTCTCCACTGTCAGGCACTGACACACCCGATGAGGCAGAGAATTCCACAGGTTAGGGGCCACAAAAGAAAATGCCCTAGCTCCAGATGTTTTTAGCCGTACCCTGGGAATCTCCAGCAATCCCTCATCAGTCAAACAGAGTGGCTGGAGAGGGCAGTAGGGGTGCAGAAGATCTTGCAGGTAGTTTGATCCCAGTCTGTGTAGGGCTTTATAGGTCAGCAAGCCAACCTTAAAGGTGATCCACCACTGAACAGGCAGCCAGTGCAGTTCGCGCAGCAGAGGCATAATATGACTGGATTGCAATGATCCAGACAACAGCCATGCCACCACATTCTGCACCAGCTGCAAGCGGTGGATATCAACCCCAGGAAGCCCTATGTAGAGAGAGTTACAGTAGTCAACACGTGAAGTTACTAAGGCATGGATCAGAACAGACAAGTCGCTAGATTGAATCAGGTGCCTAATCCGGGCAATATTCTTCAGATGGAAGAAAGAGGGCTTAACAACAGCCGACCACTGAGAATGAAGTGTCAAACTGTCATCAAGTATTATCCCCAGATTATGCACCCGATCAGAAGTCAATAACTTGGACCCTCCAAGCCAAAGTCCAAAGGGACAACCCATCCCCAACCCCTCAATCCAGCGACCCGGGTCTACTACCAACACCTCAGTCTTGTCCAGATTAAGTCTCAACCAGCTGGTGTTCATCCAGTCCTGGATTTCAGTCAGGCAGTTATTAAAGACTGAGAGTGCACTATCCTGGTTGGGTGCAAAAGACAGGTAGAACTGTATATCATCTGCATAACAATGAAACCTCAGCCCATACCATCTCACAATGTCTCCCAATGGCAGCATATACGCCACGAACAACATGGGGAAGAGCACGGAACCCTGTAGTACCCCATAAGACAGAGGTAATGCCTCAGAGGAATAAACCCCTGAGACCACCCTCTGAGATCTACCAGTGAGGAATGAAAAAAAACTCCTGAGGACTGTACCAGACAGCCCGCAGATGGCATGCAGGCAGTTCAGCAACACCCCATGGTCCAAGGTGTCAAAAGTTGAAGTGAGATCAAGACACACCAGAATGGTACATGATCTCTGATCTCTCGCAATCAGGAGATCATTGAGCACCCAAACCAGAGCTGTCTCGGTACTATGCCTTTCACAAAATCCAGACTGGAAGGGACTGTAGATGTCATGGATGGTAAGAGTGTACAGCTAAGTAGAAGATGTGGTGTGATGGGTCATATATATTGACTCAGAACCACATCCTGAGGTGAAACAGCACACTGCTGGATCCAACTCGTTATTTTACCATGTGCTGTAAGCATTGTCCCCTCTCCCTAGTTTGGAGCCCGTGCCTGGGCTACCAGACTGGGAGAATCATGTTGCTGATGATAATGCGGTAATGGGCAGTTGGCATCCCAGTGACACCATCACATAGCCTTGGTAATGGGTGTAATAGGCAGATGGGGGTCCCAGTGACACCAGACCTAACTCTGGTAGTGGGAAAATAGGCAGACAGGGGTCCCAGTGACACCCACACATAGTTCTGGTAATGGGTGTAATAGACAGACAGGAGTCCCAAGAACACCCACACATAGACCTGGTAAAGGACGTACTAGGCAAAGGGGGTCCCAGTGACTCCAGACATAGCTCTGGTAATGGGGATAATAGGCAGACAGGGGTCCCATTAACACCCACACATAGCCCTGGTAATGGGAGGGCAATAGGCAGATGGGGATCCCAATAATACCCAAACATAGCACTAGTAATGGTTGTGATAGGCAGACAGGGGTCACAATGACACCCACCCACCCATAGCCCTGGTAATGGTGGCAAAAGGCAAATATGGGTCCCAGTGAAAACCACACATAGCTCAGGTAACTGGGTGTGGTAAACAGATGGGGGTCCCGGAGACCCCCACAAGTAGCCCTGGTAATGGGAGATGGAAGGCAGATGAAGTCCCAGAGACCTCCACACATAGCCCTGGTAATGGGAGATGGAAGGCATATGGGGTACCAGTGTCAGCCACACATAGCCCAAGTAATGGGGTGTGAAAGGCAGACGGGGTTTCCAGTGATACCCAAACATAGCCCTGGTCATGGGCATAATAAAAAAGATGGGAGTCCCAGTGACACACTCATATAGCCCTGTTAAAGGGCATAATAGGCAGACAGGGGTCCATGTAACACCCACCCATGGCCCTGGTAATGGATTATAGGCATATGGGGGTCCCAGTGACACCAACACATAGTCTTGATAATGGGTGTCATAGGCAGATATGGGTCCTAGTCACACCCAGACATAGTCCTGGTAATGAGATGTGAAAGACAGATGGGGGTTCCAGTGATACCCACATATAGCCCAGGTCATGGCAAAATAGAAAATATGGGGGTCCTAGTGGCACATGCACATAGCCCTATTAAAGGGCATAATAGGCAGACAGGGGTCCATGTATCACCCACATTTAGCCCTGGTAATGGGGTGTGGTAAGCAGATGGGGATCCCAATAACACCCACACATAGCCCTGTTAATGGGTGTCGTAGGCAGATACTGGTCCCAGTGACACCCACACATAGCTCTGATAAGGGGAGTAGAAGATAGGGGTCTCAGTGGCACCCACACATAGTACTGGTAATGGGGTGTGGTAAGCAAACAGGGGTCCCAGTGACCCCCACACATAACCCAGGTAAAGGGCATAAAAGACAGCCGGGTTCTCAGTGACACCACACATAAGCCTGGTAATGGGCATAATAGGCAGACAGGTGTCCCAGTGACACCCACATTATCCCTGGTTATTGGGATAATAGGCAGACAGACTCAGCGACACCACACATAGCCCTGGTAATGGGCACAATTGGCAAGGCAAATTTTATTTATGTAGCACTCTACCCAAAGGCTCAGAGTGCCTTACAGTAAGAACAGAAACCTCCATAATTAAAATCAACAATTAAAACTGAAAGCTTTGTCAAACAGGAAAGTTTTTAAGGAGGCTTTAAAGTACTCCATCAAGCTGGCTGCACATATATAATGTTGCAATGAGTTCCAGAGCACTGGCGCAAGAAGTTCCAAAGCCCCTATTGCCCGATCTCTTAAGATGAAAAGGAGGCACCACAAGCAAGTCAGCCTTGGTGGAGCATAGGGGCAGAGAGGTCAATAGGGATTCAGGAGCTCTTTAAGGTAGTCAGGTCCCAAACCACATAGGACCTTGTATGTCATCAAGCGGATCTTGAAGATGATGCACAAGCTCACAGGCAGCCAGTGCAGAGTGCGCAGAACAGGAGTGTCATGATCCCTGAAGGAGGCACAAGTCAACATCCTAGACACAGCATTCTGCACTAGCTGCAGCCAACGCAACAATCCTCCAGATAACCCCTGGTATAAAGCATTGCAGTAATCAAGTCTGTTGGTGACAAAAGCATGAATGACAGTAGCCAGGTCATCAGGCATCAAGAACGACCAGATCTTGGTGATGTTCCAGAGATGAAAGAACCCGGATCGATCAACCAATGTCACCTGTTGCTTGAGGGTCAGTTGATTGTCCAAAAAAACACCAAGATGTCTAATCGCACTCACCACTGACAGGGCTGCCTGTCAAGAGTTGGGGCAAGCAACCTCCCATCAGTGGAAACACCCCCATGACTGGGCTAGATCACCATAACCTCTGTCTTGCTAGGGCTGAGACATAGCCAGTTTGCAGACATCCAGTCTTTATTCTCAGCCAAACACTGGCTCAGCATAACTGAGACAGAGAGGTCACCTAAGGCACAGGACAAGTACAACTAGGTATTGTTCGAATAGCAGTGAAACTCCACACTGTACCATCTAATGATCTTCCCCAGCGGCAGCATGTACATGGAGAACAATAGAGGCACATGGGGATCTAAGTGAGACACATACACATAGTCCTGGTAATGGGCATAATAGGTGGATGGAGGTCCCAGTGGCATCCACACATAGTCCTGTAATGGGGATAATAGGTACACAGCATTCCCAGTGGTACCCACACATTGCTCTGGTAATTCGGGGTAACAGGCAAATGAGGTCCCAGTGACACCTGCGCATAGCCCTGGTAATAGGTGTAATAGATAGATGAGGGTCCCAGTGACACCAGCATAAAGCTCAGGTAAAGGGAAAATGAGTTGATGGCAGACAAGAGTCCCAGTGACACCCACACACAGCTCTGGTCATGGGAGTAGAAGGCAGACAAGGGTCCCAGTGACACCCACACATAACTCTGTTAATGGGGAGTAGGAGTCAGATAGGGGTCCCAGTGATGCCCACACATAGCTCTAATAATGGGTAATAGGCAGATGGGGCCCCAGTGACACCCACACATAGTGCTGGTAATGGGGAGGAGTGGAAGGCAGATGGGGAGTAGAAGTCAGATGGGGTCCCAGTGGCACCCACACATAGTCCTGGAAATGGGGTAATAGGCAGATAGGGTCCCAATGGCACCCACCCATAGACCTGGTAATGGGGGTTAAAGTCAGACAAGGGTCCCAGTAACACCCACACATAGCTCTGGTAAGGGGGGGTAATAGGCAGATGTGGGTCCTGGTCATACTCACACATACCCCTGGTAATGGGCAAAATAGAAAAGATTGGGGTCTCAGTGATACATGCATATAGTCCTGTTAAAGGGCATAATAGGCAGACAGGGGTCCATGTGGCACCCACACATAGCCCTGGTAATGGGTGCCATAGGCAGATATGGGTCCCAGTGACATTCACATATAGCTCTGATAACATAGAAACATAGAAACATAGACTTTTATGGCAGATAAGGACGACTTGGCCCACCTAGATAATGGGGAGTATAAGACAGCTAGGGGTATCAGTGACACCCACACATAGTACTGGTAAGGTAATGGGGTGTGGTAAACAAACGGGGTCTCTGTGACACCCACACATAGCCCAGGTATAGGGCATAAAAGGAATACGGTTCCCAGTGATGTCACACATAATCCTGGTAATGGGTATAATAGGCAGATGGGGGTCCCAGCGACACCCACACTTATCCCAGGTAATGGGGATAATGACAGTCTCAGTGACACACACATCGCCCTGGTAATGGGCATAATAGGCACATGGGGGTCTAAGTGAGATCCACACATAGTCCTGGTAATGAGCATAATAGGCAGATGGGGGTCCCAGTGGCATCCACACATAGTCCTGGTAATGGGGAGTAGAAAGAAGTCAGGGGTCCCAGTGACACTACTTATAGCTCTGATGAGGTAGAACAGAAGTCAGATAGGGGTCCCACTGACACCTACACATAGCTCTGATAATGGGAAGAAGAAGTCAGGTAAGGGTCCCAGTGACACCCACACATAGCCCTGAAAATGGGGGTGATAGGCAGATGGAGGTCCCAGTGGCATCCACACATAGTCCTGGTAATGGGGATAATAGAAAGACAGGGTTCCCAGTGGTACCCACACATAGCTTTGGTAATGGGCATAATAGACAGATGAAGGTCCCAGTGACACCAGATCTGGTAATGGGGAAATGAGTGGATGGAAGATGGAGGTCCCAGTGACACCCACACACAGCTCTGGTCATAGGTAGTAGAAGGCAGACAAGGGTCCCAGTGACACCCGCACATACAGTAGCTTTGGTAATGGGGAGTAGAAAGAAGTCAGTGGTCTCAGTGACACTACTTATAGCTCTGATGAGGTAGAACAGAAGTCAGATAGGGGTCCCACTGACACCTACACATAGCTCTGATAATGGGAAGAAGAAGTCAGGTAAGGGTCCCAGTGACACCCACACATAGCCCTGATAAAGGGGTGATAGGCAGATGGGGGTCCCAGTGACACCCACATATAGCCCTGTTAATGGGATTAATAAGCAAATGAGGTCCTAGTGACACCCACACATGTATGTATGTAAGTATTTATTTATTTCAAAAATGTCACCAGGAAAGACATACTGAGCTGGTAACAGCTCGTTTCCAGATGCGTTCTGGAGGAAGGGGATAGGGAACATCATATAAAGCAATTACAATATATGTATAGAAAATACAGTAATACATTTAAATGAAGAAATAATACAACTTTAAATACAAATCACAATAACATAAGCATAGGTGAGGGGGAAACAGATAGCGAGGGCAAAGCTAGTGAGAGAAGGAAGAAGAAAGAGGGTCACGGACAGGTGCAGGAAGGAGGAAAAAAGTCACGTAGGAGAGACTTTAAGGAGAACGCTGAAGAGGCAGAGTGAATAGACAAGGAAGGACCAACATTTAGGAAAGTGATAAGAGAAGGCAGACTGACCAGCTGTAGATTTCCTAGAAGGAACAGCGAGGGAATGAGAAGCAATATTATGTGAAGGATAGCAGGAAGTTGAGGGAGAGGATAAGAGGGAGGTAAAGTAGGAAGAAAGGGAACCAAATCAAAATTTAGATATAAACGAGGCACAATGGGTAGGATGCCTGGCATCGGGAGAGGGGAGTGAACCAGCAGAGTAGAGTGAACAGTGGTGAGTACATGGGGAACAATCTAAAGCAAAACAACAAAAAGAATTCAAAAGAATGTCCAGTCTATCAAGGGTGGATTTGGGAACTCCACAGTAGGCTATATCACCATAATCGAAAATAGGGAGGATAATTTTTAAAGCAATCTCATGGCATATAGGAAGTGGAATACTTGTCTTGTTCCTGTAAAGTGCACCAAGCTTGGGGTGAAGCTTCTGGTGAATGGCATTAATATGAATAGAGAAGTCAAGATAACGGTCAAGCCAGACACCAAGGCACTTAAAAGAAGAATCATCCTCAATAAGAGCACCATTAAGACACATAGTCATGGTAATGGGGTTTAAAGGCAGATGGGGATCCCAGTGACACATACACATAGCCCTGGTAATGGGGAGGAGTGGAAGGCAGACGGGGCACCAGTGACATCCACACATAGCCCTGGTAATGGAGTAATGGGCAGATAGGGTTCCAATGACACCCATTCATAGACCTGGTAGTGAGGGTTAAAGGCAGATGAGGGTCCCAATGAAACCCACACCTAGCCCTGGTAAGGGGGGTAATAGGCAGATGGGGGTTCCAGTGACACCCACAGGTAGCCCTGGTAATGGATGTAATAGGCAGATGTGGGTCCCAGTGACGTCATCATAAAGTTAGGGTAAAGGGGGAGTGAGTAGATGGTAGAAGGGTATCCCCGTGACACCCACGCTTAGCTCTGGTATTGGGGACTAGAAGGCAGATGGGGGCCCCTGTGATACTCACGCATAGCTCTGGTAATGGGAAGTAAGAAGAAGACTGGGGTCCCAGGACACCACACATAGCTCTGGTAATGGGGAGCAGACGTCAGATAGGGGTCTCACTAACACCCAAACATAGTCCTGATAATGGGGTAATAGGCAGATAGGATCCCAATGACACCCATACATAGCTCTAGTAATGTGGGTTAAAGGCAGATGTGGGTCCCAGTAACACCCACAGGTAGGTCTGATAATCAGGATTCAAGGCAGATGTGGGTCTCAGTGACATCCACACAGCCCTGGTAATGGGGTTAGGTAGATGGGGTCCCAGAGGCACCCACACAGTTCTGGTAACAGGGGTTATAGGCAACGGGAGTCCCAATGACACCCACTCAGTCCTGGTAATGGAGAGGAGTGGCAGGCAGAGGGAGCCCCAGTGACACCCACACATAGCTCTAGTAACAGATGGTGGTAGGCAGAGTGGGTCCCAGTGACACCCACACATAGCTCTAGTAACAGATGGTGATAGGCAGAGTGGGTCCCAGTGACACCCACACATAGCTCTAGTAACAGATGGTGATAGATGGAGTGGGTCCCAGTGACACCCACACATAGCTCTAGTAACAGGTGGTGGTAGGCAGATGGGGTCCCCGTGATACCCACACATGCAATGGCCCTTGTTATGCAGAGAATGTTACTGTTGGCTTTACTCATCATAGGCTTCATATTAATAATAACTTCATGTTATTAGGGTCCCGGTATGTGAAATGAGCTGGTCTCGATGGGGAGTTTTAATCAGCTGAAGGACCTGAGGAGCTAGACTCTGTATATAGAGACCTCCTACTAGCTCAGCTACATAGTCTATGGGACATGTTTTACTTTAGCTTGATGGTATAATCCTGGGTCTGGAGCCACAGAGTTGCAAGTTGAAATCATGAGTCTGCTAGATAAGAACTATTAGGCTGCAGTACAATACTAGAGTGTACTCAGTAGGTGACAGCAGTGGTTCTAGAACCTCAACAGGCCCTCTGACAACAGCCTTCTGAGGAAAAGATGTCATGCGTGTGGGCCCAGGGATTAATAGCCAGGCTGAAGTATTCCCTGATCTCCTGTTGGCTCAGCATAGGGAGCTGATGCTTGCTTTAGCTCTGGATTTGAGTACTGGAGTATAATATAAGCAGACGTCCTAAGGGGAGGGGAGGGGGGTTTCTTTACCAAATATACGAAGATCAAGGGAGGCAAGAACTCAGAGGACTGTCAAAAGAAAAAGGGGAACAATACATTTTCTGAAGATTTGCCTGCAGAAAGTGGTGGTATAATCTTTTTTTTTCAACCCAACACTGTAAACATTTTTCACAACAAATCATAAAAAGCACACCCGCCTCACCTGCTAATTGTTTTTTCAGTTTCAGACAGGCTGCCGGAAGGGACCAGAGAGCCATGTGGGACCCGGCAAGATCAGTCTCCTCCTGGCTGTCATCCGAACCAATGATGGTTGGGACAGGGGATGCAGCAGCCCACCAGACAAATAAATTTATTCTCACTCCTTTTTTTTTGATCCTCGACCAGACCCTCAGCCATGCAATATAACGGTCAGTGGCCATGGCCCTGACCTTTCCCACACACACACACACACACACACACACACACACACACACATATACACACCGTCAACGAGATGGCAGTTACAGGGAACTGTTTGCCATGTGATATGTCATCAACCACCTTCTGTCAATGTGCGATTGGACAGAACAATGTCGACAACACAATCCGTGATTGGTGGAAACTACATCACGGACTGGGGCCACCAATCCCTTCTAATCAGCAGCCAGATAGTCTTTTCTCGTAGGCAGGCATGTAGACTAGTGCATTTCTCTGACCCCCCAGCCCTCTCACCCCCAACAAATGATGTTAAAAAAACCACAGAATGGTTTCTGGCAATGACGTGCTTGCCTAATGTAAATCTGCACATCAATACAAATATATATATTTTTTTTTGTATGTGAAGTACCGGAAGGGCATTCCGGCTCACTTTCATCCCTGTATATAAGCCACTGTTGATTCTCCAAAAAGTGAATTTCTCTCCAAGGGGAAGTCTAAAGCCTTTGTTTGGGTGTCCTGGGTAAGATTTGTATCTCTTAGCCATTCAAACCTTCTTTGAGAAATAGTGGTTGCCATCCATCTGGCTGCTGTGTCATTGGTATCAGCAGCCATTTGGAACTGATACTTGGCTGCCTCTAAGCCAAACCTGGCAGTTTCTGCCAGGTCATCAGATGAGGGTGAAGGGGCTTTTTGTGCCATGGCCAGTACAGACTGCCATAAGGAGTTCTGGTACTGGGCAGTGTGGGCCTGGAAATGTGCCTGTCTAATAGCCAAAGAAGCTGAAAAGTATCCTTTTTTGGCCATACTGTCGATCTTCCTGGACTCCTTATCTGGTGGATGAGAAGCCAAAGGCACCCTAGCCTTTTCACAGGCAGCTGCCTGCACCACCCGATGGTGGTCAGGGTGGGAAAACAGAAACTCTGCCCCTTCCCTTTCCAATTGGTACTTTTTATCCGGCCTCTTATCAAGAGGGGAGACAGAATAAGGGGTCTGTAAAATATTCAAGGTATCCTTCTTGAAGAACTTATTGACAGGTAAGAGGAGTGTCTTTGTGGGTGTTAACCCCATCATTTCGAGTTATTCCACCTCTTCTTCATCCTCTATTTGTTCTTTTGTGGTGATGTCCAAGGCATCATCTATTTTCCTCACAAAAGTAAAATGTGAGGAATAATCCTCAGTGGTTCTATGAGGTGAACCAAAATCTTGCTCGGGGAGACCTCAGACTCAATGGGTTCCCCTTCATACTCCTCTTCATCATACTCCTCTTCCTCAATAAAGTGGATTTACCAGTGCTGCCAGTCTGTCCAGCTGGGACTGGGATAGGTGGTTGCTGACCAATGGGAAAAAGACCTTGTAAGACCTGGACCACTTTAAAGGCCTGAGCAATTTCTTTTTTTTTATACTTCTTTATTGTTCCATTTCCATATTTGATTCAATACATCCAGTTTACAATCAAATATCCGTATGCTGTTAACTGCCAAACAAGATATTACTATTAGTTCCATTCCACCAGAACATTTCAATTACATCCATACGGTATTTACAATAGATGTATACACACAGATTGAAATCATGAAACAGTAACACAAGAGTTAACCATAACTTATAATAAAAATCTGAACAAAGGGTCTCATAGTCCTGTTACATTTCCCCTTCACTTATACCAAATTAATTATTAGCTTTTTACTTTATTTGGGATTAGGGAATAATGAATATACACCGGCTAAAATTATTACTATCACTTTGATTTCATTGTGGGGTGCACCAAGTTATCCCTTTGTGTCCGGCGCCCAGCTTTGCCAGACCATAGAGACAGGCACTCCCCAACTTTCCTTAAGTTTGGGAACCTAGAGGGTCCAGTGATCAGGGAGACCAGATTTTCACCCAGGATCCTTAAGGACTGTCTTGCCCCAACCAAAGTGTCCAACGAGTCCAATGATTCGGGTGAGCAGTAGTTCTCTGCTGTATCCTGTATGTCAGTTCCTCTCACTGTTGAATTTGCCCCATTGCTTCTATCCAGTCCTCCTTTTTTGGGGAATGAGACTGTAACTAGAGCCTTGTTATTATTTTTAAGGCTGCCACTGTTAAGATCTGCCACAAATAAGTAGCTTTCCTCCCCCTGATCTCTCCTGGCTGTCCCCCCAAGATCAGACATTCTGGCTCCAATTGGTTCTGAATCTGAAAAATCTGTTTCAAAGAAGTAATTATTGTTAGCCAGAATTGAGAAATGATAGGGCATGACCAGAATATATGGACATGAGTGGTTCTGCCTTCACATTTTCTCTAACATTTTGCGGTTGTTCCTGCTTGTTGTTTGGAGACCACCAAAGGTACCCTAAAATATCTAGTTCTCATTTTCCACAGGAACTCCCTCCAAGAAGGGGAAGAGGAGACCCTCCAGATATTACCCCAACCCTTTTCCCATGTTGCATCTGGGATAGATGTGTTCAATTCTTGTTCCCAAGCTATTTTAATATACTTCGTATTTGCTTTAATTCATTTGACACCTCTCTTATACAAATGTGAGATGGCATCTGAAGCCTGTTCAGATTTCCATATCTGTTCCAAAGCCTGTTCCTTAACCCCCCGAAAACCTGTACGATATTCCATCTGGAGTTTTTTGTCAATAAAGCTACTAATTTGTAAGTAACGCATTCTATCAGCTGGAGAGAGGTTAAAGGATCTCTGTGCCCCCTCAAACAATAACAGCCCACCACCTTCTAACAGCTGCTATGGAGCTTGTAATCCTTTCTTTGCACTATCCAGGAACTAGGGATCTATTACAGCTGTGCCAAAGGTGGAGTCTACTGCCCACCATCCATATCTCCAGTATCTTCCATAAAGGCCTGAACAATTTCAAGAGGAGGCAGTAGTACTAGAGCATCCATAGAAGTCTCCTTTTTCTCAGTTTGGGGTTCTGTGTGCTTTGTTTTCTTTGTCTTTTTGGAGAGAACCGGGGAGTCGGCTGGTTCAGCAAGCCTCTTAGTGCCCTTGTCACCTGTCTCAGCGGTTGAGGCAATTATTGAAGTGGTTTCACCCACAGCAGAAGAGGGTATCGGCTGGTCAGAGCCAGAGGGACCCTTAGGTGGAGGAATTTTTTTCTTGAGCAGTTTCAGGCTTTTCTCCACAGTTTTTTCTGGGAAAGTTTTACAAAATATCACATTCTTCATTAAGGTGATCATATCCAAGGCAAACCACACACAGACTATGTTTGTTTACCTTAGCAAATACTTCCCCGGAATCAGAACAATTTTTAAAACCAGGTTCACCGGTTTTGTTTTTAGGTTTCTCTGACATTTTTTTGGAAACCAATAAAAATGTTAACTGCTAAACTACTTAAATGTTTGTACAAAAGATTTTGCGGTTGCGGTCAGTTCCCAAACCGATAATGAAACAATGGGAACCGGAACTGATGAGAAAAATGAACCGATACTAGCGGTTCAGTAACCGATAAAGCAGTTACAAAAGTAAATATTTAAAATAACTTTTAGGTAAACTAAATGGATTTTTCAGTCAGAAAACTCTGAAATTAACTAAACTAAATCGGTTCCCCGGCGGTTATACCAAAGCAGGAAGAATCAACGAAAAGTATTAAAATAACACTAAACAAGGAAATTACCAGTAAGAAATAATAAAATGCAGCAAGTGAAAGAAAAAGATACTTATATGTTTTAATAAATTTCTTCACGTCACAGGAACAAGTTGAAAAGCGAGACTCCGCCACAAATAAGTAGCTTTCCTCCCCCTGAAAACTTTACAGACTTTATAGGCGGAGAGTAAAATCTGAGGGGTTTAGAACTAAGGCAGTTAGTTCAAGGCAGCATTTGAATAATTGTCACATGCAAAGAGTTCCATCATTTGCACTGCAGAAAGTTAGGAATACCTGAGTATTGCTGGGGTTAGAGGTAAGCCAGTTGCCAAGTGCTATATCATATAATACAGAATCTGTCTCAGTGGTCTTGACTTGTGTTGCCATTCTTGGGCCTGGACTGTCTGGGAATTTGTTGGTGGCCCCCCCCACCCCCGAGCCTGACCAGGTAGAAGCTTTGCCCAGGATTCACAGGGTTTTTTTGCATGACTCTCACTTGGGGCTAGTTCTGTGGTTGGTGCTGGTCCCTCTGTCACTGGTAGCCCGGACCCTGCTGCACAGCAGCCCAGGAGGTTTGCTGACCTTTTTCACCCCACAAATGACCCAACGCCTAGACAGAATGCTGTCCGTCTGTTATACAGGGGTGGTTTGGAGTTGCCACCGGACAGGTTGTATATTGCCAGAACCCTATTGCTTGCTTCATGTAACTTTCAAGCTTCTGATATTTATGTCTTGATCCACATGGGGAATACTACTTTTGATGTGAGCATTAAGCTCATTTCGGGACTTGAACAGTTTGGGACTTATTATTAAGTGAACAAGGATTCAGAACTGTGGATGCCTTTCATGGCTGTTCCTCTCATGAAACCATTGATTTGTACCTTAACCATGAACTTTAGAAATGAGAGGGTGAATGTCTCGGACATTTTGAGCTGGCTGAGGCCCAGGTGTGTGGTCTTGGGCCACCCTGCTCATATCCTGAAATCAGATTGTATATGGACTGGGGTTTGGAAGATACGTGTAATCCCTAGGTGGCACTATCCCAAGGGCTACTACCCCTACCTGCTTGGCTAGCAGCAGGTTAGTTCAAGTTCAAGTTCAAGTTTATTGCAGGAAAACTCCATTGAGCAAGCTCATTCACAAGGAGGTCCTGTGACATAAACACTTAAAGTACAAACATAGATAGGTAATAACAGTATATACATGAAATGCACGTTACATGATACAGGCTGGATATACATACAAGGGTACCACATAGGGTGACCGCAGGTGGTAAACATTAATATGAGACAGGGAAGCGACTTACAAGTTGCATACTGATAAATGAAACATGATGACTGGTGTGTGCAATACATATATTTTGGCAGCTAGAACAAACAACAGACTACAACTGATATGGGGGAAGGAGTGATTTGATAGAGTAGCAGTGGAGCGTAAGCATAGATAAAGCCAGGAGTAGAAGGGGAAGAGAAAGCAGTTAAAATGATAAAGCAAGTATACCTTACCAGTGGATAAATATGGTACACATGGGGAAGGAACAGACTTAATGACAGTTACAAGTGTCTTTTATTTTGGCTGAACTTAGCAATTTGTAGAAGTTTATTGAAACTGTGCTAGTTAGTAGTACGGTTTGTAATTGGTTCCAAATGGAGGGAAGGGCATATGCAATAGCACGTTTACCAAAGGAGGTCCGCGTCCTTGGTATGTCAAGCATAATAAAGTCAGATTTTCTTAACGAGTATGCACTATGTGAGATGCTAATAAGGGAAGAGAGATAGCTTGGCAATTTCTGCAGGAGCAGTTTAAGAGTCCATAGCCCAGCATGGAGCAGGCGTCTAGTAGTAAGTGATGTCCAACCAACAGCTGCATATAAGTCACAGTGGTGCGAACGGTACGGGGAGTTGGTAATGAACCGTAACGCACGGTGATAAAGGATGTCCAGTTTACTTAGATTTGCAAGAGTGGTGGAGGAATAGATTACATCGCCATAGTCAGTAGGGGGAGAAAAGTGGCCTGTACAAGCTTGTTTCGAGTTTCAAGGGGGAAAAGGGGCCTATTTCTGTAGAAGAAACCTAACCTTGCTTTTAACCTTCTAGAGACATCTTCGACGTGGTCATTGAAAAATAATTTATTGTCGATACAGATACCCAGATATTTAAATTTGGTTACAGCTTCCAGAGGCTCGTTTAGCGTGGTGACAATGAAGTCTTGGGCAAGGGCATTGGGGGGACCTGTGACAGCACTGCGGGAGAATATCATCGCTTTAGTCTTCTTAGCATTGAGCAGAAGCTTTGCCTTTATTAGATTATGCTCAAGTTGTGCGAAGTCCGCTTGAACTCCCTTGACTTCAGATAACGATGAGCCAGAAGTATACAACACAGTATCATCTGCAAAAAAGTGCAGATTGGACGTAGATATGTTAGCATCTAAGTCATTAATGTACAAAGAAAACAAGGTTAAGGGGCCTAAGTTCTGAAACCGGTGCTTCCACCCGGAGGTCAGGGTTGGTAGTGGTCAAGCTAACCTGGGCACAGCCCACCGGGACACTGTAACCCCCCTCTTTCCTTACTAGTGGCTGGAACAATACATAATAATCACTTTCACAATACCCCTGATACACCACACAAGTACCCACACTGTTTGCACTTACCAGGGCTTTCCTCTGGCTCGGCCCTGGGGACCCCTTGTAAAACAAGGTTATACACAGCAAATAACAGCAGTACAGTACTCTTGCACAAACTGGAACCACAGTCAGGGTAACTGCAAAAAAGAGTTAGATCTGATTTAGTCAAGGGACTTGAACAACGGAGGCGTGTAATCAGATTAATTTGCTTAAAGGCTGTATCAATCAAACAGTTATGCATGCACTTCAGGATCCATAAACAGTCACACACTCTGGGTACCCAGATGGAGAATGGTGGACTAGCCAGGAACGTTGCAGCTGGTTGGGGCACTGTGATGGAAGAAAACAACATGCACAACACACACTATTTGTAATCCAGAGCCGGAGGGCTCAGTTCATGAAAAGAAAACAACAAGACAATCAGATGACACACTTTAGATTAAGCTGTTGTTGCAGGGAGCTGCCCTGATGATTACTCACGATACCCAAGACTGGACACAGGCTGGACGAAAATTGAGACTGCAGATGGTTGATCTGGAGTGTCAGGAGAAGCAAGGCCCACACAAATCGCCCAGGCATCGTTCCTGTTCAAGCGTGGAGCAGGGGTCTGATCCCCAGGCAGGTCTCTCATCGATGGCTTTCTGTGTCAGTGGGTAGTCTGGCTGTGCCAGTGTGGCAAGGCCCCGGCCAAATGGAGACAAATTTGGATACAGTCCATTTTGGGCTGGATACAGCTTCCAGCAAGCAGAACACAGTTCACACAGCGGGGAACCAAATCACGACCCACTAACAACTCACAACACATTTACATGTAAGGAAATTCTACTGTACCAGGCAAACTGCTCTCCGGTCATGATCGCAAAGTCTCTGAACAAACCGGGGATTCAAAAGCAGCTGGAAATCCTGACAGGCCGATTGCATTGAGCAAAATCTTCAGTCTTCTTCAGGTATGAGCCTGGTAAAAAATCAGTGGCTTACTTCTTTCTCACAAACTTGGATTTAGTCTGAAATAATTCTCCTCTCCCTCTCAAGGGCTGCAATCAGACATGCAGGCCACAACTCAGGCCTTTCCACAGTTCTCCCACTCAAAACTACTCAGATGGCTGCTTGACTGTCTCAAGCTGTTGCTTCTTCAGCTCCCAACTTAGATATGACTCAACTGCCAGCAAGCATGGGACTTTCCCTAGAATCCAAAAGGTTCGGTTGGCTGATCTGTCTGTCAGTCACAACAAAGACTCCCCTTTCAGGTGCAAAAAGGCACCAAAAGCCCCAAACTACAATTTCTACAGATTTTGACTCCAGACAGCTCCTGTAGTCTGGCTCCATTTTAGGTCCCGCCAGTACTGACTGGTCCAATTCGGCAGTCCAGGACCAAGACAGTGAAGATAAACAAAACAGTCCTTGCTGCAAAGAAGGCAGGTTAGACGAACTATATTATCATTATCATATTTTCAGCAAACAGTTACATCTTTCAACAGAGCTCCCACTCAGATTACTTATGACTGCAATCCAGGCAGCTCTTAAAGAGACAGTACACAGAGGCTATATAGGCACTCTCTGGCAATCACATTTAAACTGTTAAAACGCAGGACACCAGCCTGGCAGTGAGCATTTAGGCAAGTTCAAGGAATATTTTTCAGGATCCCCCATTTGTAGGTTGGTTACATACAGATTAAATTGGTTCAATCTGACTTTGGTATTATGCATCTGCCATGTTGCTTTTATCTTGGGTGTAACAGGGTTACACTGTTTTATCAAGGGAAGCCGAAGTCAAGTTTCAGGTGCGGGTCCCTGGCTCACTTCAGCAATGCATGTGACAGTGTGCATTGTGGTTACTGCCTCTCCTTTGGGTATCTTGAAAAGGACTGTAAGGATGATTTTTGTTGTAATTTCTGTGGTCGTCATGGTCATTCTTATGTCCTGTGCCCTTGGGTGTCACACAATTGAGGTACTGCTGTACCTCAGGATGACATGGTTTTCCATACCCAACGGGCTGCAGCTGCTTCCATGGGCAATTCGGTTCTTGACACCTCAGACCTCATGCATCCTGGAGACCTTGGCTTTGATATGCCTACGGCAACCCTGGTGGCCCCCCCCCACAGCTGTATCTACTGTTGTGCCTACTCCAGGGACGGTAGGTGTCCAGGTGTTTTCTACCCCTGTTTCTACTAGTACACTGCTGGGTGATGTGCTGCCACAGGCGGAGGGCTCTGCTGACATGGACATGCCTTTGGTGTCCCGGGACTTGAAGGATTCTCCTTCAGATAAGCCTTCCCCCCGTACCCCCCCAGGTGGTCTCTAAGAAGGGCCGTAAGTGCCGCAATAAATCAGCAGCTGCCCCTACAGCAGAGAGGCAGAGGGATACAGATACTTTGATACAAAAGAATAGGTTCAGTGTCCTAGCCTCGCCCATTAATTGGGGTGATACTGACCTGGGGGAGGGTGACTCTGATGCTTCATCAGTCTCTTCCACTCTTCCAGAGGCTCCTTCAGATATGAATGTTTCCCAACCTGACCCTTGTGCCCCCCCGCCCCACCACCAGGATAGTGACTCGCTCTCTGACTGTTGTGAATTGATGTTGATGTGTATTATTGGCTCAGTTTTTGTTTTGTTTTTTTCGTTTTTTTATGGGGTCCCTGAAGGTAGCAACTATTAATGTGAATAGCATTAAGAGCTATGGGAAAAGGATGGCAATATCCTCTTTCGCTGCTGGTCCATACCCTTTTTTTTACAGGACGCCAGGCTTAAATCTCAATTTGAATTGGCACAGGCCTGTAGATTTTGGACTGAAGGCCCTTCTCTTTGGTCCATAGGGGTGGGCATTTTGCTTGGGGTATCGCCTATGAGTGTCACCCATTTATTGAACTTCTGTCCAGGGAGGGCATTGCTTTTGGATGTCACCTATGAGCCCCACCATTTTCACCTCCTTAACATTTATGTCCCGTAAACTAAAGCACAGAGGGTGCAGTTGTTTAAAGACCTGCAACCTTGTTTATTTACTTCCTAGGTTATTATTTAGGTGGGTGACTTTAATTGTGGGCTGTCCGGTATGGATCGGGGTCTATAGACTATTAAATTGCTCTGTGATACCCAGTGCTTGTCCTCCATTTTTCAGGATGCCAGGTTGGTAAATGCGTATAGGGTGAAACATCAAATGGGAGATCACACCTATCATTGTGGCCCATTGGCCACTAGAGTTGATTTTCTTTTTATTTCTCCCTGTCTCACTGTGCTTACGGCTCAGGTTTTGTCTTCAGAGATGTCTGATCATAGTATTTTGTTATGTTCTTTCTCATGGAGTTTGTCTCCCGGTCATGGTAAAGGCCCATGGTGAATGAATGTGTCTACTTTGATGGACCTGGTCTTAAATTCCTTTTGGAGGGACTTGTGGGAGGCCCGCCTTTCAGTGCAGTGCCTCTGCATGGACGTTCTAACTTGGTGAATGAACTGTAAGAAGGAGTTTAAGAATTTGTTTGAATCCTTTTCCGGGGTCAAGGCAATGGGGGACTACCTCCAGTACTTATCCCTGAGGGGGCGGTTGCAGAAAGTGATTTCCCTTTCTGTGGGTGCATCCCAGGACTACAGCTCTCAAATTCAGGGGATTAGATCTGATATGCGGAAGGTACAGTATGATAGGGTACAAACTCTCAGGCAGGAAATGAAGTTTGGCACACAGTGTAGGTCCCGGTCCTTTGACCTATTTAAAGATTGTAGGAGTTGGATTGATCGTAGGATTATGGCCTCATTGTCTGCCCCTGATGGCACCTTGGTTCATTCCAGGGTGAAAATGCTAGGGGTGGTTCCTGATTATGTTGCGTCGTTTTTTTTCTGATCCCTCTAAGGTAGTGGCTGCTGACTCCTTTCTGGCCAGGGCTTCTCTCCCATGGTTGGATGATGTGGACTCTACCTTGTTGATTTAGCTGATTACTGAGGAAAAGGTCAGGAGTGGAATTAAAGCATTAAAAAATAATTCGGCTCCAGACCTGGATGGACTTAGTGCTGAGTTTTATTTAAGATTCTGTGATGAATTGGCCCCTTTTTTTTGGTTACTGTTTTTATCGATTGTTTGCAGAGAGGGTCCTTTCCACCTGAGTTTACTTAGGCTATATTGATTTTTCTGTATAAAAAAGGTGACAAAGCAGACTTACGGAACTGGAGGCATCTTAGTCTGTTGAATACGGATCATAAGATTTTGGCTCAGATTTTGGGTAAGCAACTGGGACAAGTGGCGGATCTCCTCATCTCCCCGTTCCTACCTACCTGCAGTGTTCAGGATAATCTGTTTACCCTTCATAAATTGTTTTGTAGGGGTAAGCAGGCTTGTTTAGAAAGCTTTCTCCTCAGTCTGGACCAGGAGAAAGCCTTTGATAGGATGTCACAGGAATACTTGTTTCAGGTACTGGAGTCTTTCCATCTGCCTGACAAGATAGACCGTTGGGCTTACTCTGCTGGCAACTATGTATGTATTTATGTATTTATGCCTCCCACTTTTGTTTCTTCGCTTCAGTGTTTGTACATGCAGGCGGTTGCCTGTCCCTTGATTAATGGGTGGTTTGGTATCTGTTATGTTCTAACATTTATTCTGGTCTTGTTCAACAAACTCACGCCACAGCTGGAGTAGAGCAGCTTTCATTTTTATTCAGGGGCCTCTCTGGTCTCAGCAACGACACTCTCTCTCTGCTCTCTTTCTAGCTTACACATATCGGGATGCTGCCCTCAAGTGGCAGAAGTAACGCAATGCATTACCATTTCAAATACATAACATTTCCTCCCCACTAAATTATATTGTTACCAAATGAACAGGTATTAGCATTATTCTCTATTATTAAGATGGTTCATTCTATGCTAGAGGTAGGGGGTAGACTGCCCCAGGCCTTGAACCAGTCAAGGGGATTATTCTGCCCCAATACTCTGATCTGGCTCTCTAACTACACAAAACATTTATTTCTTTTAAATGTCTCACAGGTTCCAACGATCTGGAGGTTTTGAAATTCGGGATGGATAACATTTCTCATAAGCAACCCTTGGCATGGCTGCCCTGCCTGGTACCTCCCTTCGATCCTCGGTTGGTGGTTGTACAGCCTCATCATTGCTCTTCTCCACCTCCTCCTTAGCATCTTCAGAAGGTGTTGAGACTTCCGTAGTGGGGTTTCTGTAAGCTACGGCAGATGGAATCCACATTTCCCGTGGGTTTTCTTCCCTGGAGATGTCCCCATCTGTGCGCTGCTGAAGATCTAGGAGCTGTTCAGCATGCCATTTCCATTTCCCCTCCAGATTCAACATCAACTGTATACGACACTGGACCCGTCTGAGATGTCACCACACCAGAGGTCCACTTCTCCCCCTTCCGGTAATCTCGAACAAGCACCTCTTGACCAACAATGAACTGCCTGTCCTTTGAACGAGCTTGCCGGTGTAGTATTTGAGATTCTTGGTTCTTCAAAACCTCTGATGCCACATCTGGCTTAAGCAAATCAAGATGGGAGTGAAGCTTACGTCAAAAAAACAACATTGCTGGAGATTCTTTTGTTGTAGCATGGGGTGTATTTCGGTATGCCAGCAGGAAGTTATCCAACTTGTGTTGTAAGGTCAAAGACCCCCCCACCGATTTCAGAGCATTCTTCATGGTTTGCACAAAACGCTCCGCTAGACCATTAGTCGAAGGGTGATATGGGGCACTATGAATATGCCTCACACCATTGGACTTCAGAAATGCTGCAAAGTCACTAGAAATAAATTGTGGCCCATTGTCACTGACCAGCTGTTCAGGAATCCCGTAACGGCTAAATAGTCCTCGCAGCACTTGAATGGTCTGACTGGTAGTAGTGGTGTCCATGACTTGAATTTCAGGCCACTTTGAGTGGGCATCCACAATAACTAAGTACATGTGTCCCTCCCACGGCCCCACAAAATCTACATGAATGCGCTGCCATGGTGCACCTGGCCACATCCAAGGATGTAAAGGTGAGGGAGACGGCATTTTCTGAACACGCTGACAGGTTGTGCATGTTTTTGCTTGTTGTTCAATTTGAAAATCAATCCCTGGCCACCAAATATAGCTTCTAGCCAAAGCCTTCATTCTCACCACGCCCGAGTGTCCCACATGTAGCTCATCCAGAACACGAATATGTAGTTTTGAAGGGACAATCACACGGACACCCCACATCAAGCAACCTTGCTGTACTGAAAGCTCATTACGTCTGACGTAGAAAGGTGATAACTCACCGTGAATGTCCCGGTTCACAGTAAAATTCCCTTTTGTTACTAAGTCCAAGACTTGAGACAACACGGGGTCAACTTTTGTCTCCTTTTTAATTTCAGAACTTGTGATAGGTAATTTCTCAAGCTGACTGATGTAGAAGACATCGACAGTGTCCACTTTGTCAATGTGGGCTACCTGCAGAGGCAATCTTGAGAGCCCATCAGCATTGCCATGCAGAGCCGCCTTCTTGTATTCAATGCGGTAGTTGTGAGCTGATAACAAGAGAGCCCAACTTTGCATTCTGGCTGCTGCCATGGAAGGAATACCTTTGTGGGGGCTGAAAATGGTCGTGAGGGGACGGTGAATAGTGAGGAGTGTGAATTCCCGACCATAGAGGTATTGGTGGAATTTGCGAACTCCGAACACTATTGCCAAAGCTTCTCTCTCAATTTAGGCATAGTTTTGTTCAGCTTTGCTGAGAGTTCTGGATGCAAAAGCAATTGGCTTTTCGTCCCCATTCGGTAGAACATGAGAAAGAACTGCTCCCACCCCATAAGGTGAGGCATCACATGCCAGTCTGATGCTCAGCTGTGGATTATAGTGAATGAGCACATCTTGAGAAACTAGCTGCTTTTTAGCCTTCTTAAATACACTCTCACAGTCCTTTGTCCAACACTAGGACTTCCCCTTGCACAGCAAGCCATTTAGTGGGTTGAGAATTGTAGCCAGATTAGGAATAAATCTGCCATAATAATTTAACAGGCCCTAGAACGACCGTAACTAGCTCACATTTTCCGGTGCTGAGGCGTCCACAATCGCTTTTTCTTTCTCGGGCGATTTGTGTAAGCCGCTGCATCTATGGTATGGCCAAAGTACTCCAATGAAGTCTTGAAAATTCACACTTCTCCTTCTGGACACGCAGTCAAAATCTTCCAATTGCTGCAGAACTGTATCCAGGTTTTTCAGGTGCTCTGCATCATTCCTTCCGGTCACCAGTATATCATCCAGGTAACAGTGAACATTTGGAAGACCTCGTAAAACCTGGTCCATAGCTCGCTGAAATATGGCTGGAGCTGATGCAATGCCAAAAGGTAGGCAATTATAGCAGAAGAGCCCCTTTTGGGTGGTTATTGTGAGATATTTCCTTGAGTTTTCATCTACTCTCATTTGTAGATAAGCATGTGACAGATCCAGCTTACTGAAGCGTTGGCCTTATGCCAGCGATGCAAACAAGTCTTCGATGCGTGGAATCGGATACTGTTCCACACACAGAACTGGATTAATGGTTACTTTAAAGTCTCCACATATTCGTTCGGACCCGTCTTTCTTTACCACTGGCACTACTGGTGTTGCCCAGTCACTACACTGTACAGGTGACAAGACTCCTGCTTCGGTTAGGCGAGTTAATTTGGCCTCCACTTTCAGTCTGAGTGCATAAGGTACTGGGCGAGGTTGACAAAACTTTGGTTTGTGCTGTGGCTTCAAAACACTCTTGCCTCAATGCCCTTCATTGTGCCTAGCTCCTCTTTGAATAAAGGAGCATGTTTTTGCAACACTGCTTCTAGAGTGTTGTGGTCCCCCGTACTAACAGTCCTTATCTCCTGCCAGTTGAGGCATATTTTCTTCAGCCATTCTCAGCCTAAGAGTGAAGGGTAGTTACCTTTAACCACGTACAGAGGCAGTAGTGCCGTTTGCCCATTCATTTTCACCTGCACCTTGATGACAGCTTCAGGTGAAATTGCCTCGCCAGTGTATGTCCTCAGTACAATATCAGTCGTTTGCAGGGGTAGATGTCTCAGCATCATTTCATACTTGTCTGTAGAAATCAATGAAACTGCAGCCCATGTGTCCAATTCCATTTTCAGTGGTTTCCCTTCAATTTCTGGTGTTACACAGATGGTTGCCATTTCCCCTTTAAGAGTCAGCACGTGCAATGCTAATTCAGTATCAGTGTCATCACTGCACGTTCCCCTGTGTTTCCACACAATGTACTTCTCTCTTTCTACATTTCGCAAATTGCTTCCCTTTGCTTCCATTGATTTCTCCTCCTTTCTTTTTCCCTCTGTACACTCGCCCAATGTGGCCTTTCTTCCCACAGTTATGACATGTCTGTTCTTTAAACCAGCAATCCTTATCACTGTGATTAGCCTTCCCACAGCAACCACATTTATTAGGCTTCCTGGGAGAAGAGAAGGACAAAGCATTTACTTTCAGGGAATCACTTAGGTGCTGAGCCTCCCGTGCAGCTGTTTCCATCGAGACAGCGATCTCTATCGCTTTCTTGTATGTCAATCCCACCTCCGTTAAAAGACGCTTCTGTGTCGCTTTCACTTTTCAAATCACACACAAATCTGTCCCGGAGGGCATCATCTAAATGGGTGCCAAACTCGCAATGCTCAGCTAATTTCTGTAGAACAGCCACATACTGCACAACAGACTCACCCTCTGCTTGATTTCGTTTGTGAAAGCGAAATCTTTCAGCAATCACCAGAGGCTTAGGAGAGAAATGTGTCTGTAAGACCTCCACAATACTGGCAAAAGTTTTCTCCCCGGGCTTTTCTGGCACTATTAGACTTCTCAGCAAACTGTACATTGTGCTGCCCATGACACTCAGTAACACAGCCACTTGTTTTTCATCACTTATATCATTTGCTGTGACAAAATGTCCAAATCTCTCAATATAAGTTGTCCATTGTTCCACATTTTCATCAAAGGCATCAATATGTCCTATAGTCGCGGCCATCTTTATGTGTCTCTCCCGGGTTCGCTCATGGGTCCAAAAGTTACGTCTCAGGAAAACCCTCACAGCTGTAGTTCATTCTGGTAAGGTACCGGAGAGTAATTGAACACCTCGTCGCCAATTATGTTATGTTCTAACATTTATTCTGGTCTTGTTCAACAAACTCACGCCACAACTGGAGTAGAGCAGCTTTCATTTTTATTCAGGTGCCTCTCTGGTCTCAGCAACGACACTCTCTCTGCTCTCTTTCTAGCTTACACATATCGGGATGCTGCCCTCAAGTGGCAGAAGTAACGCAATGCATTACCATTTCAAATACATAACAGTATCCCTTGTGCTCTCCGCAGAGGGGTGTGTCAGGATTGTCCTCTCAGCCCCCTTTTGTATGTCTTGAGTTTGGATACCCAGCTGTGTATTTTTCCCTTTTGTCCATCACTTAGTGGCATTAGGTTGACCCCAGTGATAAACCATTGTAAGTGTTAGGTTATGCAGATGATATGGTGGTTCTCCTGTCTGATATCGGGGAAGGTCCAGTTTTACAAGACCATTTAGTCACATTTTCTTTTTTTTTTTATTATTCTTATTTATCCACCTCCTTGGCGGAGCTAGTCCCACAATCTCTGGCCACCATGCCTGCGCCCCTCAGACCTGGTCATGTGCGTGGGCCACATGAACCCACAGAACATAGGGACTGGCCATATCGCTCTGTACCCTGGACAGGCGCCTCTCTTGGGTCCGTGGGTGCAGGGCGCAGCCATCAGCAGCAGATATCGTCCCCCGTATTTTTCTTCCTTGTTTTTTGACCCCCATAGTGCAGCGTGCAATGACCTCCAGGCACTGACGAGCCGACGTCTTGCCACACTCTGCCCCCTTTACATTGCCACTGGTCTGGTAGTGCCCCCGGTCATCACCAGGGGCCACTACAGAGTGGTGGTTCCCTGGATCCCTCCCCGGGATAGGAGAGCAGTTCTCCGGATGCTCGATCCTATCACTCCCCTGCCGACCCCTGGAGGCCAGGGCTCGCGTCCGAACACGGGTCGCCAGTGCGGCACGAGGTTTGGTGTCCAGTGCCTCAACCCTCAGCGCCACTGGGCCAGCAGTCACATTTTCCTTTTTTTGCTCCCTCTCCAGCTTTCCCAACTGGCCACTTCTTCAGGTCACTATGGACCCCTCCAGCACTCATCCCCGCCACCAGCCACCACTTCACATCACAGCCCTCCCTGGGTAACCCGGCATAACCCTTCGCCAGTTGGGTCCCCTTCCTCCGAGGGGGAAGGCACCAGTGGGTACTGGCCAGTACACTCTACTTAGCCCAGGGTGCTACTGAGGTGGTCCAGCTGTCTATGTTTTTTGTGTGGAGGGGGGCCGGCAACCGTCATCAGGTTTGTCAGGTAGCATGTTTCCTCCTTTTTTCTCCTGCGGGAGTGTGACATGCTACTGACATCAAAGCATACTCTGACGTCCATCATGCTCCCCTAGGCAATGGATCCTGATGCATTGCTGTTCTCCCAGTCTTTACCAGGAGTCAGCAAGCGCTGGGTCGCAACCTCTCCCTCCCCCTGGGAGAGGGCGAGCAGTCACAGGATGCTCAAGCATTCTCCCCCCCTCCTTCCAGCAGTCCGATGCCCGAGTCCGTTCCCGAACCCAGGTCGCCAGTGTCACAGCAGTGAATCTTTCTGCTGTGCTGGTGGGCCGCTTAGCTACATTTTCTGCTGTTTCGGCCTGCTGCATTAACTATGTTAAAAGTAAGGGTTTTCCTTTTGGTACTTCAACCCTGTCAGATATTTCATCGGTAGCTTAAATACCAGTTTCTAGTGCTGACATAGTAATTTGGAGTATTATTTTTAGTCATATAGCTATTGCTGTCACAAATTGGGAGCGTTGTTTGCAGATTGCTTCAGGGAGGGTGAATAAATGGA
Organism: Neoceratodus forsteri; assembly: GCA_016271365.2. Lineage (NCBI taxonomy): Eukaryota > Metazoa > Chordata > Ceratodontiformes > Ceratodontidae > Neoceratodus > Neoceratodus forsteri. Next base: position 273,110,041 of record CM057454.1, read on the forward strand.
AGTTGCAGCTAATGTCTAAGTTGAAACGTATTTGTTTAATTAAATTGTTACTGATACCCACTTTTTTTATATGTTTGTTATGTTTTTCAGCCCCCCCCCCAAGAATTGGAAATGAGGATACATAGCGTGTTTTTCCAGGCAGTCTGGGGTAGCCAAAACTGGACGTCACGTATCACTTAAAGGTGAATGGAGGCCTTGGGATGGTACATCCTCTGGTCTTCTTTTTTTTGTCTTTTTTTTAATTTTTTTTATTAAAAACCTGTCTGAGGGTCTTACCTGTCTTGGCACATTATGGTGTGCAGTGGTTCAGGACTGGGTTTCGGTGTACCTGATGGAGTGGCAATCTGGTACCCTTCGAGTTATCAAAAAGTCTACTTTCACCCAGGGGGATATCAGAACTGCATTCGTTTTTATAAAAAAATGGAAAGTCACCTATTCTGTGTGGGTTGGTGTCTAGAAAGATGCTCTACCAGAAGATTATAGAGAGCAACTTTACCACTGTTATTCTTTTTCTGCAGTGCCCTCCTTCAGACACTCCCATGGTATTTCATCACTTGTCTAACCCTCGCCTACCCCCTTTTGTGCGGGATGTGGTATGGTTAAGCTGTTATGGCTGGCTAGGGGATTTCGATAATCACTGACATAAATCCCTCTCGGAAAGGTATTGTACATGTCCTGGGTGCAGCGCGTTGTTGGAAACTCAGGAACATTGTTGGTATGCATGGCAGTTTTGGGCAGTGGTCTCGTCTAGGTGGGGTGGACATGTGTTTGGTACCCCTTCTTATTTGGAATTGGTATTGGGGCTTTTTTCCCACTCAGCAGAGAGGTTTTGACTCCATGACCTTGCAGATTTTTTTTTGTATGCTGTATTTAGCCACTTCCGCACACCTGGCCAATCTCTCCTTCGGGCCCTGCATGGATTACCCCATCCTGGCACCCCCGACCCTACCGCCCCACCTTGCAGCCAGTCCAGGTGTCCCCGATGTATCCTTTCATCAGGTGGGTCCCTTACCTGCATAAGGGATTAGCCTTCTGGCTGTATTTCCAACGTCCCTGGGTGCTGCTGAGGCAGAAGATGAAGGTCCGGGAGCCCAGGTATGAGGATCTGGGGAGGCCGTCATCCAACCGGCCAGGGCGCCATTTTCGAGTTTTCCTCTGGGGGAGCAATGTGCCCTGATGTCTAGGCAAACGCTGACATCCATCACTCCCCAGACTTCATGGGTCATGCTGATCCCCAGCCTCCGCCAAGGATCGGCAGATGTCAAGCTACATCCCCTCCCTCCCCCCGGAGAAGGCAAGCTGTCTGTGGACGCTCTCTTCTCCCCGGCTGGCCCTCCAGCAGCCCGGCCATTCCCGAACCTGGGTTGCCGGTGTTGCAGGCAGAAATCCAACCACTGTGCCGATGAGCCGGCAACCTTGCAGATTTTGATGGCCTTACTTAAATATTTTCTTTGGCAAGCCAGGTGTTCCTGGTTCTCCAACAGAGTGTATTGCTTCCTACTGTCCTGTTTGAAAATATACAGTTTGAGTTTTACACGGTATATGCCAGGAATAAGGAGTCTCAATTGCCAGCTAGTGTAGGCAGGAATTGGTGTGGGTTTCAAGGTTTCTGGGGTATTCCCCAGTGACTCCTCTAGTTGGATGGGTACCTACAGTTTGTGTTTGACAGCTTTTTTTTCCTCCCCTCCCCATCCCGGGTGTTATTTATTTATTTATTGAAGTATTCAAGTCTTCAGAAATACCTTTGAGCATGGAGTTCTTTTACAAAGGTTCCACATTATTTGACTAGACAGCATTTAACATTGGCACAGATTACCGAGACAGGATACAGGTATCTAACACTGGATACTAGCAGGTCGAGACAGTAATCTACGGTAACAAGATACAAGTAGTAGCAAATTCTATGACTAAGAGGTAACTACAGCTGCCGTATCACCAGGCTTTGTCACTTGAATTTGTTTCAGTTATATTATTAATTATTAGTTGCTAGTAGAAGTGTCAAAGCTGCCCATAGAGATATCAGAAGCTGCCTCATCACCAGGCTTTGTCACATGACTTAGATTCTGAGTACTTTTTTAAAAAAAAACTTTGTTTATTGTCATGTAAATAAGAAACATACAGTTATATTCACTAGCTCTTGGTATAACAATTTTAAATTTTAAAACTGAGAGGGCACCACTCCTCTTAATACTTCCTGTTATACCACCAAAAGCTAAAAGATACGTCATATGGGGGTAACACTTATAATAAATCAAGAAAATAGTACCAAAACCCTTAAACTGTGGGATGAGCCCATAAGCTGCATGATATGTTTTCCAAAAGTCTTGGTAATTAAAACAGTACTTAAGTCTTCACCCCCCAGAAGAGGGCTGGAAGAGTCCACCATGCTGTCTCTAGAGTAGGAGCACATAAGTGTGCAAAATACAATTAGATAGAAGGCTGCATCTTCCCCGAGGCACCCCCTATACCTGATTCTGGGATATGTCTCAATATGTTCCCTTCAGGTTATACATTTAATATTTATACAATGCTTAAAGGGAGTAACACATTTTCCCATATAGCAGTGAACTAGTCGCTTTAATATTAAAGCTAAATCCAACTTAACTTGATACAGAAACAAAATATATAGGGCAGAATTCACAAAAGAGATGTGCCCAGTGCATCCAAGATGCTCCAGAGAAACCCCGACATGTGCCCAAAGGTGATTCTGGAAGAGGGCTGATGCCCTGGGGAAACTCCGATGCTCCGGTGCATCATAGATGCGCCACATACGGCAAGTAATGCTATGCGGTGCATCTGAGGGCTGTGAAAGGGCGTATCTCTGCATACCGGTGTATCTTCATTCACAGCCCTATTCGGTTGTTTCTCTCGAGCAAAATGCATTTTGCAGTTTGATAAGCAGACTGGGGAGAAGCTCACCATCCAAGCAAGGTACGGGTTGGAACTCAGAATTTTGGCATCTACCCCTGAAGGAATCTCACTTGCCCCTGTTTGCCAGTGTTTCATGCACTATGTGTAGCAATCCAGAAGTCTTCTAGGAACTGTTGCCAAGAAATTAATGCTAGAACTAACCTCTGCTTGACATGTTCTTGATTTCTCACTTTAAGTAATGTTTAGTCTGATGTAGAGATTTCTTAAGAGTTGATTTACGTTTGAGAGAGGTTTTAAGGTAGTGTGATTTTGCTATCTGCTCAGAGTCCTGTGCCCCTTCTCTTAGAGCTGTAAGTCTGTGGGATGCACCCTTGACCTTGGTGTCCCATTGAGGCTGCTGCAGTGCCCCACCCCCAAAAAAAACTTGCTTCAGAACCTCCCTGCCTTTTTTTTTTTAAGCTCTGTGCCCCAGTGTTAATCAGAGCCCCTTCCACAACTGTATTGAGGCTACTGCTCTCTCCTGTTGAGCATACTGCAGTGCCCTCCCCAACCCCCAACTTGTTTCAGGACTTCCCTGCTTAAGCTATCTGTCTTTAATTCTCAACCCCTCCCAACCTGTTCATTTCAATTTTGTTTTCTGACTGCCCTCCCCTCCAAGCCTACTGTTTAATTTCATCCTCTCACCTTATCTCCCCGGAGGGCTACTGTACCCTTTTGGGCTGTTTCCTCTCGAACAAACTGCATTTTTCAGTTTGATAAGCAGACTGAGAAGCTCACCCTCCAAGCAAGTTATGGATTGGAACTCAGAATTTTGGCATCTACCCCTGAAGGAATCTCTCTTTCCCCTGTTTGCCAGTGTTTCTCACACTATGTACAGCAATCCAGAGGTCTTCTAGGAACTGCTGCCAAGAAATTAATGCTAGGACTAACCTCTGCTTGACAAGTTCTTAATTTCTCACTTAAAGTAATGTTTAGTCTGATGTAGAGATTTCTTAAGAGTTGATTTAAGTTTGAGAGAGGTTTTAAGGTAGTGTGATTTTACTATCTGCCCTGAGTCCTGTGCCCCTTCTCTTAGAGCTGTAAGTCTGTGGGCTGCACCCTTGACATTGGTGTCCCATTGAGGCTGCTGCAGTGCCCCCCTCACTGAAAGTCAGCCAGCACCCTTATTGTCTACTATAGGAATAATACTATGAGTACCTACATTCCATTACGAAGTCTGCTCTCCTTTGCCCACTTGAAACAGACCTCACACCGACCAAAGCACCTGTCCTCCACACTAGACACCTCATCCCCAGACTACCCCACAGTGACTCGGCCCTCCCCCACCCTCGACACACCCGTGACTCCCCAACACCCGCACCCTGCAAATACCCCCACTCCCTCCGCTCTCCAAGGCCCAACCTGGACCCAGTTCTCCCCTGCCATTCCCACCCTTCGCACTTTCTCTATCCCATGCACCCTGATTTTAAAGTCCTCAGCTGGGTGTCGACCCAAGGGTCTCCATCACCACTGGCCACTAACCAGAATAATCACACTGCTATTATTATTATCTGGTAATGTACACCCTAACCCAGGACCTATTGCTTTCAGCCCTTCTAAACCCTGTACTGTAACTGGCCTCCGCTTTGCATCCTTAAACATTTGCAGTCTACTAAAGAAATCTGCTGCCCTCCAGTGCTGGGTTGTTCAACATCAACCTGACATAATTGCACTAGTAGAGACTTGGCTCTCCAAATCCACCCCTGACTCCGCTATCACCCTCCCTGGATATACCATCTACAGGGAAGATCGAGTAGGCAAACGCGGTGATGGTTGCGCACTACTCGTATGGGACTCCCTTATAGGTCAGGCACTCCCAGCTCCCAAACTTGATTATGGAGCCCAAGCCCTCACCTTAAAAATCACACCTGACCCCGCCCTAGGCCCTCTCTTCCTTACGGTCTCCTACGTACCCCCGAGGAATCAAAACCAAGCGGTCCAGTCCCTCACTGACTACCTCACATTTCTCCCTCACAAAGTGGAGCAAGTCATCCTAGGTGATCTCAGTGTTAACTGGCTTGCCTCCACTGCCTCCCATATAAGGGACTACTTAGCTGCCCTGGATATGTCCCAGTTAGTCACCCAGCCCACCAGATTCAACCGCTCTACTGGCATCAGCACTCTCCTAGATGTTGTTATATCTAATCGCCCCTACAAAATCCGGGATGTCACTGTCCTCCCCGACTCTCTTAGCACTCACTCCCCAGTCCTCTGTCTCTGGTCATCCTCCACTCTGAAGCCAGTGTCCCAGACCACTCTATACCGCTGTTTATGCCCCGGCGGCCTCAGAAAATTAAAATAATACCTAGCCCAGCTAGACTGGTCCCTTATCCAGCGCACCCCTGACATTGACTCAGCTCTTGACCACTTCACAAATGCCTTTTGTAAGGCTTGTGACCTTTTCACCCCCCTCACCAGGATCCGCTCCAAAAAATGCAATGCCCCATGGATCACCCCATCCCTCCTCCAGAGACTCAAAAACAGAGATAATCTCTGGCACATTGCTGTGGAATCTGGAAAGGCATCTGCTAGACAGGCCTACAGCGCAGAATGCAATAAGTGCACTTGGGCCATTAGGCGGGCCAAGGCAGAGCACTATCAGACCACCCTTGCTTCCACTTGGGGTTCAGCCTGGACCTTCTGGGATAATATGAAAGAGCTAAATGGGAAGTCCCGCTCCCCCCCCACCATCTCAGCTCTCCATCAATGGCACCCCCACCACAGATCCACTCCTTATAGCCGACTGCCTTAATACAGCCTTCTCTGACCTAAGCTTGGTTCTCCCCAGAAGCTTCTTTGACCCAATTCCCGCCTCTCTCCCTCTGGTCCTGCATCACCCCACCATTCTACCTGTGCGCTCTATCCTCCTAAGAAGCCAGGCCGCACCTACTAAAAGCCTTAGGCAGCAATAACCCCAGCAGTGATCCCCTCGACTCCAGGATCCTCCGTATGGTCTTGGATGAAGTCCTAGTCCCCCTAACTGACCTTCTAAACTGGTCTCTATGCCTGGGTCAGTTTCCAAGTGCTTGGAAAACTGCTGAAATCACACTCATACATAAGAGTGGGGACTGATCCTCCCCCAACAATTACCGGCTGATCTCCACCCCCACTCTCTAAAGCCCTTGAAAAAGTGGTGTTGATCCAGCTCTTTGAATACCTAACCAGGTACAACATTATGTTTCCAGAGCAGCACGGTTTCCACCCCAGACACAGTACAACCACAGCTCTCCTGGAATTTTCCCAACACCTGCATGCTGCTCTCAACTCTGGCAGCCTTGCAGGAGCAGTGTTCCTTGACCTCTCCAAGGCCTTTGACACTGTCTGTCATCCCCTTCTACCCGACTCTCTCCACCAACTTGGCTTCTCTGGTGGTCCCATTTCCTGGTTCTCTAGCTACCTTTCTGCTAGATCCCAGCATGTCAAGATCAGCGGCTCCCTCTCCAGCACTCTTCCCGTTCACTCCGGGGTCCCTCAGGGCTCCATCCTGGGTCCAGTACTTTTTAGTCTCTACCTCAACACCGTCCCCAGCTCGTGTACCAGTAAAATGCTCCTCTACGCAGATGATGCAGTCCTCATTGCCTCGCATCCCAATCCCACCTCCCTCCAATTATCCCTCCAGCAAGCTTACAACCAAGCCAAAAGATGGTTCGGCGACCGCAGACTGGTCATTAACCTAAAGAAAACCAAATCAATGCTCTTCTCCCACCACCAAAATAAAGCTAAAAATACTCCCCTCTTGATTATCCCCAGCACCTCTGCACCTGCTAGAACAAGTGACCACATACAAGTACCTAGGCATCACGTTCGATACTGCCTCTCCTTCCACACCCACATTAATGCCCTGTCAGCCACCATAAACTCTCAGATTGGCTTGCTATACCAGCACAGGGACTGCCTGCCTCAGGTTGCCCTCAGGCTGGCCATCACCTCCTCTGTCTTGTCCCTCGTGGACTATGGCTTGCCTAGCTACACCACAGCTGACAACACTGCCCTCTCCAAAATCCAACTCTCCATCAATAAGGCCTGTAGGCTCTTGACCGTTGCCCCCAGCCGCACTCACACCTGCCTTCTCTATACTACCACCAATCTGCTCAACTTTGAGGAGTGACTGCTCTACCAGATCTTCCTTCTTGCAAAGAAATCACTGCTAGGGCTCTCCCTCCCCAGGGGTCTCCACCTCCCTACAGCAGACATCATTGTCCATCACCACCCATAACTCTGTTAAGGCCACCTTCCAGATGCCCAGAACCAAGACCTCTCTTGCCCAGAGATCCTTCCTTTACCGAGCCCCCACCTGGCTCAACTCCCTCCCTAGCTGTATCTCCAACTTGCCAAAAATTGGCTCCTTGAAAACACCCCTTCAGAACCATATCTTTAATACCCACTGTTGTAGGTGCAACTAACCCTCTGTTGTAACCTGTGTTAGCTGCCCGCCTTGCCCCTTAGCTCGACAACATCCACTGGACAGCCTCTCCCTCCCCGAGACCCACTCCTTCCCTACTAGGTCCAAATACGGATGTAACCCTCTGTCTTCTCTGAGGACCTACTATATCCATGATTGCAACTCACAATTTTGTAACATTGTGTAACCTAAGTAACATACAAACTATATTATGTAACCTAAGTGTATCTATGTAAAATGTTCCTTTTACTGCACCTGTAATGTTATCCTCTGTTTTAATCTGCACTGTCATAACTGTCTTGATGCCTGCCCTCCCTGCGACGAGGTGCCTTTGTAAATGCGTCTCTGACTCAAAGGCTGTAAACCCGATTTGTAATGAATAAAGAATAAAGTATTCTGAGGCACATCCCCGGGGCAAGTCTACAGAAAGATAAGTCTAGTAAAACCAGACTTAAGTGGGTGGCCACCCACAGCCATACTGCCATACTGCAGGCAGCAGCACGGCAGCCTGCCCACTCTGGCAGTCCAGTATTCCCCCCAAGCCCCCGGTACATGCCGCTCCTTGCGGCAGCATCACTGACATCTGACACCCCTTCAAACCCCTGATGAATGCTGCTCCCAGCAGCAGTAAAGGAAATGCTGAACCCCCCCCCCAGGCCCCCGTTGAAGCCACCTTCCGGAGTGGTAACTGTAATGTAACCCCCCTCCCAGCCCCAAACCTCCATGGAATGCCACTGCTGGTGGCAGTAAATGATATGCTGAACCCTCTCCCAAGCTCCCAGTACAGCCGTCCTCCGTAGCGGTAAAGGAAATTATGTACCCCTCAACCCTATGCCCCCATTGAAGCCGCCCTCCATGGTGGTAGTTGGCGGAACGCAGATCTCCCTGCCCCAAACCCCCATTGAAGTCACTCTCCACAGCGGCCATCCGTGTATGGAACGGACTCACTCACAACCCACCCTCTCTTCTCTCCCCAGGTCCCACTGCCGGGCATCTCAGCCCACCCGCACACTGTACATCTGTGTCGGATGTACGGAGCTGTCATTGTCAGACAGCCTATTGGCCGGTGGCCAAGGTGGTGTGTGGGTGGGCTGAGCTGCCCATCGACAGTGGGACCCTGCTGGGTGGGGAGAGGGTGGGTTGAGGTGCGGGGGGTCCATTCCATAATGGATGGCCACTGCAGAGAGTGGCTTCAATGGTGATTTGAGCAGGGGGATCTGCATTCTGCCAACTACCACCACGGAGGGCTTACTTCAACAGGGCATGGGGCTGGGAGGGGGAAATCATTTCCTTACCGCTGTGGAGAGCGGCTATACTGGGGCTTGGGAAGGGGGTTCAGCATGTCATTTACCACCACCCGGGAGTGGCATTCTATGGAGGCTTGGGGCTGGGAGGGGATTATTTTACAGTTGTCTCCACCATGGGGTTTCAACAGGGGCCTGGGGGGGTTCTGCAAGATGTTTACTGCCGCTGGGTGCGGCATTTACTGGGGGCTTGGGTGGGGAGGGAGAGCGTGCTTGTGCAACGTCTACTGTTTGGCGCATTCCGCTGGAGCATCCCTGCAGGCGCAAAGCAAATGGGGCCATAATGGCACACTAATGGTCCCATTGTGCCATGCATGCCTAATGTGTTCATTTGCATGCCCCTGGCTATGAATTGTGTTTTTGGGCACAGGGTATCCTGAGATGCCCTGCCCCGAAGGATTCACAGCCTGACATGGGGGATACACTGGCGCATCCTGGGTGGGGCACACCTGTGCTATTCACAGACGGGATGCACCTTGGGCATCTCCCTGCACCTCCTCTGTGAATCATTCATTTTGCACTCAGTGCATCTCCCCTGCACTGGGGCAGCCGAGATTGACTGAGCGCATCTTCTTTGTGAATCCTGCCCATAGACTGTCAACAGGACCTAAATTCATAAAGCGATAAAACTAATTAGTTGTTACAGTAAAGAAAATGTTGGGTCAAGGTCTCTTCACTACCCCCCTTCCTCTTTACAAAAAGGAAAACCTGTTAGGCAGTCCAAATAAAGCACATCTTCAGGTTTCTTCCTCTTCAGATAGCGAATCCTCCCAATTGTTCTCTTGAGACCTAACTGCATTCTTCTGACACCACTTCAAGGCATTGGTAGGGTCAGTGAACAGGAATACCTTTCCCAGATGAACTTTCCTCAGCCACGCTGGAAATACCATTCCATGTGCGACACCAGCTTCATGGAGCATTGCTCTGGCCCCATCAAACTTTTTGAGCTTTTGTCGGGTGGCATACCCGATGTCGGGAAACATGTGGATTGGCTGACCATTGACTAAAAGTGTGTGCTTTTGCCTAGTCTGGTTAGGCTAGGCAGTAATCCCAGGATTCCCACACCATCGATGACAAGAACAAGAGTACGTGGAGCTTCAGGATTGTCTGGACGGCCTCTGGAGGTAACCCGATAAGCTTTCTGAAATTTTTGAACCACAGGAACTACCTCCTTTCCTAGCTGTTGCACTAGCCAGTCTTGCAGGAACAACAACAAATGGACCCCTTCACAGTGTTCCAGCAGACCCAGAAATCAGATTTGTAGCCTGTATCTGGTTTTCTAAGGTCTCCAATCTAGACTTTAAATATCCGTTTTCTTTAATGATGGAGGTCACAACCCCAACACAGCATCTGCATTTTTGGTAGCTTCCGATGTAGCTAGGGTGACTGACTCCATCGAGGATTCCATACTGGCCACCCTATTAGTCAGGCTGTCAAATCGGAGAGTCATGCCCCTGTGGAGACTGATCTAGTAATCTTCACTCCAATGTTAGTAAAGTTTCCTCTCCCACTGCGGCTGCTGCCTCATGTTTGTGGCCAGAGCTCCTGGAGGAATTTTTGATTTTGCTCCTTCACCTGATGCTTTATCCTTCTTAGGCTTTCCCATGTTAGCGACTATGTATTGAAGAACACCAGAATGCAAAGTTAGCTAATTTAGGTGCTGGAAAACAACTTTTAAAACAATATTAGCCCTCAAAAAATGCAGAGTTCTATCTTCCTGTGGCCATCTTTGCTAGGGCTCCACAGTGCCCCCCGAGTGCTGTAATAAAGGTTGACAGCAGGGGTAAGAAAGAGGGATAGGGGAGTAGGGGAGTAGTAGATCAGGAGATGGGAGGAGAGGAGAGGAGAAGAGAAGGGGAAGGTATGTAGGAGGTTTGGGCAGGTAAGGGAGGTGAGAACATTAGAAGGGGGGAAGGAATTAGATACAGTAGGAGCTGGGATTAGAGTCCCAGTGATAGCATTGATTTACGGGATCTTAGGGCAAGTAGTGAGAGAGGCAGAGAGGAGCATAAGAGGGTCTAAGGGCTTGTTCATGAAGGGGTTGTCTTTTGGAGAGGAGTAAGTGATTCAGGATGGGCCCTCAAGGCTTACTTATGAGGCCATCATGTGCCTACCAGAGTGGAGGAAGTACTGGTTGCATGTCTATAGACACAGGTTCTTGAGTTAGCTAAAAATTGCCGCAGATCCTACTTAAAAGCTGTAAAATTCTCTGCCTTGTTGACTGTGACCAGGAGCTCATTTAGTCAGAGGGGAGCCCTGTAAGCAAACGAGCACTGGCCAAGAGATGTCCTCATGAATGGGACGTTGAGTGTGTCTCTAGCAGTGCCCCTGGTGACATGCTGCAAGAGGGATGGTTTGGTGATTTGGTGGATGCTGGGTGAGTGCAAGGCCTAGCTGGGCTTATTTACCTAGTAAGCAAGTTTGTAGTTTGATCCTGTCTCTAAGGTTAAGCCAGTTAGTTTGCTTGTACAGTGCAGAAGAGTGAGTGAGTTTACCTGCCCCAAGGACTAACCTGCATGCTTTGAGTGCTGTAACCACACGTTTCAAGGCTGTCTCCAATGCAGCACAATACACAACCAGGCCATAGTCAATTATAGATCAGATTGAGCTGGATATGGGGAGGCAGAGGGCCTGCAGGCATCAGATATTGTCGGTGTCTGAATAGGACACCAAGTTGGATGTTGACTGCTTTTACTACCTGTTCAATGTGCTTCATGAAGGACAGGGCGTCATCTATCAGGACCCCAAGATACATGAAGCAGTCAACTTGCTCCAGAGGGACTGCTTTGTTGTTGGTGATTGTGAGATGAGGGTTTCTAATCTTGTGCTGGGGACTTCATATGAGCATGGTTTTCGACATTTTTGTTGTTGAAGAGTAACTTTTGTTTGTGAAACCAATGTTCAAGCTTGTGAAAGGTAATCTGAAGATCTTGTAGTTAATCAGCTGTGTGTGGCAATTTGTGATGACTGCATCATCTGCATACAGTATTATTTTGCTAGGACAAGCTTCAGGAAGTGCATTCAAAAATAAGCTAAAAAGTAGCGGACCAAGTATAGACCCTTGGGGGACTCCCAGTAAGATTTCTCTAGTGGCGGAGACGACTGCCCCTATTTTAATACTCTGAGATCTATGGGAGAGAGAGTCATGGAACCAGCCCACTGAGGTCGCTGATAGGCCACGAGACTGCAACTGCTGTGTGAGAAGTGAGAAGTGAGTGGTTGACCATATCGAATGCTTTGGTGAGGTCAATAAAAATTGACCCCACAAGCTTGCCTCCATCTAGAGCCTTGTGCTCAAAATCAGAGAATTCTACCAAAGTCGTTTATGTGCTACGGCTCTTCCTAAAGCCGTGCTGCTGGGGACATTGTAGGTTGTATTTTTGCAGGTAGTCAGTGATTTGGTCAGCCACTATTTCCTCCAGTGCTTTAGAGAGGGGTAGAGGATCGAGACAGGCCTATAGTTGGATGTGCTGGAGCGATCCCCACTTTTGTGAACGAGGGTAACTAGTGCAAGTTTCCAAATTGAGAGGAACTTAGCCACTGTGAGGGATTTATTGAATATTACTGTGACAGAGGCAATCACTTCTTCCAAGGTGAGAGCAAGTATTTTTATATCTAGTTTCTCACTGCCCTGCCTGGTTTTGCCGAATACCTTTTTTACATATTTCCTGGCCTCCTTGACAGAGTTGCAGTTGAAAAAAAAGTTTGGGTGCTTGTTTTCCTTGTTGGGGATGTGCTGAAGGGGTTCAGAAGCATTACAATAGTCCGGGAGGAGAGCACAGAGCTAAGGTCCGTAAAAGTTTATTAAAGGAGTTAGCAGTGGTTAGCAGATCTTGAGTGGTAGTTCCATTAATGTTGAGCATTGTAGGATGCTGTTTTACTTCTTTCCTTAGTAGCTCTTTTACATTCCCCCAAAATCTCCTTCCATCCCCCCAGGTCCTCTCTAGTTTGTCTTGTATAACTTGGCTTTAGCAAACCTTATAAGGTTAGTACACTAATTCCTGGCCCTACTGCTTAACTAACAAGGGCCTTGTTAGTTAAGCAGTGGCCATTATGTATTCCGACTGGCCATCTAAACTATCAAAATGTATCTTTTTAAAACAGCCTCATTCAAGTCATTGGACGCTCCCCCCCCCGCGCTACTCAAACAGTGATGTCAGAAAACATAGTAGCGCGTGGGCAGATCGGGGGCGGATCAGTCGAGGCACAGGTACCAGGAAGTGAAAGGGATCAGTGCGTCGGAGCTCCACGGAGCAAAAATACGATCCCTTCCCTTTCAAACTGAGGACGTTTTTGAAAAGAACGTTTTGCAGGATTTAATTTGGGGTCAGGTAAGGGACATTTGTGTTTCTTGGGGGGTGATTTAGAATTGAGCACGATAGTTGCTCTTTAATAGCGTACGACATTATGGCTAAACCTGCACAGCGCTGTAGTATATCGAGTGGTAACATCATGGATACCGCTGTACGCGTATTGCACACTTGGAACATCCCAGGCAGAGGATAAGACCTCTGCTGGGATGGAGTTCCACCAGGCAGCTGTCGTGGCTCACCAGACTGCGCCACTGCAGTCAGGAACCCAGGTGCTGCATCTGGGACTGAGTTTGATTCCAGGTACCACTAACTTTTATTTTTTTTTTAAACTTTGTGCACTCCCCAAGTTGAACCCCCCCTTCCCAGAGTGGAGAATCTTTATTGGGGGGTTCGGGGGTGCATCCCCCCAGGTGTGGGGTCAGATCCCCCCCGCAAAAAAAAGAGTTATGCTGCATGGAAGAAATTGCACTGTACTGGCAGTGCAATTTTGTCATGCGGCACAATGTCTTGCAACATTATGACCCCGTGCCATTCCTGGCCACCCTATATTTCTGGTAATCACAGTTCTTGCAACTGTTCTTGGCCTTGCACTAAAGGTTGCCCCGGTCTCTCATTTGTTCAAGTAGATCCTTAGTGATCCAACCAGTGCAGGATCCTTGGATTTTTCTCCTTCTTACTGGGGCAAATATGTCACAAGTTGCACTGAACTTGTCTATGAAGAACTGTAAGGCAAGGTCCATGTCCTGGAGAAGGTTCAGCAGTGTCCAGTCAATTTGGGCTAGCATTGTCTTAAAGAAATTAAGCTGGCCTCTCTTGAGGACCCTACTTTTTACCAGTGTGGGTGCAGTTTCCTTGATTTTATTTGTCCAGAGGCAGGTGACAAGCGAGTGGTCAATTAAGGAGTCATAGTGAACCGTGACCCTCTCCATTCTTGAAGGGCAGTTGGCTAGGATCCAGTCTAGGAGTGTGCTTTTGCCACTTTTGTAATTGTGTCTAGTAGGTTCAGTGATCAGTTGAGAGAGGTACAAACTGGTAACCAGGTCCTTCTGTGGGTCGGTCTCCTTGCTGAGCCAATTAAGATTGAAGTCACCTGTTATGATGACTTCATTGTTCAGTTTAATCTTGTTGATCATCTCAATAACTTTTTCAAGTCCCTCTTTTGTCCTCCTGGGAGGTAAGTAAATTGATGCTATTGTGAGGGACTTGTGTTGAGTGCTGAGTATGAGCTTCACAGCCAACAACTCATAGCTGCCAGAGCTCCCTATTATGGGGAGAAGACACCCTTGGATAATGTCCCTGATGTAGATCAAGCACCTCCCTCCTCTATATAGCCTGAACACTGCATATCTTTGTAAGGAAATTTAGTTATCCTTAATTTTTAGAGTTAGCCAGGTTTCAGTGAGGCAGATAATGTCTGGATTGTGCGTGTGTCCATGCTTGAAACTTTGTCCACTTTGCTATTAGGCTTCCAATGTTCATGGAGGCTATCTTAAGCCCCTCATATTTTAGTTCTGGAAGTTAGGTGGCCTGGGATTGGGATGCACGTTCCCTAACTATAATAGTAAGATTAATCTTGCTTTTTTTTCTCGTGAAGCTAGTATTAATCTTAGTCTTAGCCCATTTATGTTACTGACTGAATGATTTTGGTAGCTGTGACTTAATAGCAAGAGTCGAGAGAGTGGCAGTTGCAATAAGACTGACCCCTTTTGCGTGTTGCATTTCCATTGTTGGGCTGGAATGTGAGCGGTATAATTACCATGAATATTCAGGTGCATCCCTTTTGGAATCCTGAGGGCATCATTTTGAGTTATAGTAGCATGAATATCATTATGAGCTTTAATAGTGTCCTTTGGGGCCCGTTGGTGCTGAGGGTTAAGGAGCTGGTTGCCACACCTCGTGCCACTCCAGTGACGTGGATTTGGGAACAGACTAGGGCCACCGGGGGTCGGCAGGGGAGGGAAAGGATTGAGCATCTGGAGGACTGCTCCCCTTCCCTAGGGAGGGATCCGGGTTTCACACCGCTGCTTAGCGATCCCCGATGGAGATCGGGGGCAGTGCAAGGAACATGCGGTGCCATAGCAGAGGGGGAGGAGCGGCGACGGACATCAGCACGAAGGTGCCAAGATGTCATTGCACATTCATGTTCCTGTGGGGAAACCATGACCGAAACTCCCCAGAGGACATGGAAGACAATGAGGGCCCCAGGGATTGGACCCACATCCCCAATGGCGGACCACTCCTTTGACGGTCCCCAGTACCACCCACACAGGACTGACCCTCTAATTACAGAAAGAGTCACCAGGTAGGTGAGGCGGGCCTTCCTCTGGGGGGGGAGGTGATCCGGGGGGGCTGGGAAGTCCTCGTGGTGGGGGACCAAGGAGGAGGGTCTCGGTGGGGAGTAGAGGTCCAGATTGAGTGGGCACCTCTGAGAGATGCCCCCTGGTCTGAAGGAGCAAAATAGAATGTGCAAAAAAAAATCATGTCCTTTGGTCCCTGAGTGTAGGTGGATCTGCCCCCTTTTTTTTGTTTCTCACCATTGCGTTGCATTGCACTTGCTCCTTTTTTTCTAAGGATGTCAGGGGATGTCATTTACTGTATTGCTGCTCATCTATATTGCATTGTTTTTTTTTTCACTTGTTTGTGTTCTTTGTTTTGTTTTTGAAATAAAAAAATTCCCTACTGTTATCAAGAAGTGCCATGGAATTTTTAACGTCCACCTGAACAACCACCAGAACAGGAAGATGGGACCTCTGTATAACATCTCATCTGAAAGATGAATGACATACTTATGGTGTGGAGGGGTGGAAGGTAGGAATTGGATGGCTTTGTGAATAATCTATAGGAAACCAATAAGAATCTCTGATTTTGTTTACAGGCAGATCCTGAGTAAATAAACTTTTTGGATCTCTGTCTCATTAAACAACAGGATGATACACTGAAGACTGACCTGCACTCTAAAAGTACAGACTAACACCCTGCTCCATTCTTTTAGCTGCCACCCTAGACACACCGTTGAAAACATACCAAAGTCCCAATTACTTAGTATTCACAGCAACTGCTGTAAGATATCAAATTACCAGATATGGGGCTAGGGATTGTGAAACAGGTTCCTGGCAAGACAGCATAGCCATGCTGATGTGACATAGGCAAGAGAACTAGCTGAACAGATTGAAAGGTCCACTCTTCTAGAGGAGAGAGCAAGAGATACCCAGACCCAATTGCATTTTACCTTTTTTCTTTAATTCTGTTTATCTCTCGTTGCACCATTGGACGAGACCTGTTCTGGCTGTCTCCAGAGCCTATATCCTGTCTGGCTGAGACCCTACCTTCCTGTGATACTAGACTCCCCTGGTCCACTTGTGACACACCTGGTGGCCAAACCCCTTGGCTTGCCCCCTGAGGTGGGGTTGCCTTCAGCGCCATGGTGAACACCCCCATATAATCCAGTTTGGCCAGAGGCAGAGGTAAAGGCCAGGGGCAGCCAACCCAGAGCATGTCAGATCTGTTGTAGGACGTGGTGGGCAGGAGCAGTATCACCCTTTCATCCAATAGTCATTTTCCTCACAAATGTCCACTTTGTATGTTGTTCTGGTGATGTTAGACAGGCTCCCATGCCTGACACACTGACATCTGCCTCTCCCCTTGTTCATGTGGTCTCTGGTTCATCAAGCCCCAGCCAATGCTAGGGTCAGACTATTGCTGAGGGCTGAAATCTACCCACCTCAGTAAAGGTAAGTTGTTCACTGGACACTCAATCCTCCTCCCCCCACCCAACCCTCCAATGCACCGGGCACATTGCCAAACCTGGGTCATCGGCGTCATAAGCAGTAGCACTACCACCTGCACCAGTGGGTAAGCTCGTGTTTTAACTTTGTGACTACATACTGTAGGCAAGCTAACCAGGTTAGGAACATTATCATGTGTAACCCCTAGATGGCGCTATCCCAGGGGCTACTACCCCTGCCTGATTTGCCACTAACAGGCTGAGGGGCCTGGATCCAATGGCGGGTGCCTCCACCCAGAGGTCAGGGTTTGCAATAGCTAAACTTACTTGGCCACAGCCCTCTGGGACACTGCAACCCCCCTTTTTTCCCACTAGTGGCCCACACAGTATATCAGAATTACCTTCACAGTATACACTTACCCCCAGGACTGGTTCAGGCACTGGGACCCCTGTAAAATAAGATACAGTGCAACAATCACAGTACAATATTTTAACATAGACAAATACCTCAGGCAGTATAACTTTGCTGAAACAAGCAGCTCTGATTTATTTAGGGGAATATAACAAGGACAGGGAAATCAGGTTAATTAGCTTATACTTTACTCATTTATCTATGGCTCTGTGCATAGGCCTATCCCTACCAGTTACTGTCCCTGGGTACCCAAGCCCCAGTGGCTAGTCCAAACCGTGGCAGCTGGTAGGCCCTTTCACACAGTGAAAAGAAAATTAGTTTAAACAGTCAGCAGTACAGTGATTCCATTTGGATTTAATGTGGCAATTCAACAGGGAGCGACCTGAATTAGTACTCACGACCTCCAAACAAGATAGGGTCCTTCAACGTCAGCAGGGCTACTCTTGAGCTCCAACAGACTCTTCTGCACACATTTATATGGTAAAAAGAAAGTACTATAAGGCAGGCTGCTTCTCTATCCCGATCGCAATTACTGCACAATACCCGGAGAACACACAGCAGATTCAGTTCCTGACAGACCGAGTGCAATTCAACAATTCTCCAGTCTTCTACACGGTGAGCCTGGTTTCTACTCTTCAGAGATCCTTTGATTCTTTTCACAGGACGGATTCAGTCCTAACAAGCAGTTACACAGCTGCAGACCGGAACTCTGGGCCTTACACACGTTTTTGACTGAAACTGTGCACTGAAGGAGCACAGGGTTTCTTTCCTCTTACTCCCAGAGCTAAACTGAAACTCCAACAGACAAAACCGGCACTTCCTTGAGTTCCTCCCAGTTCTTGACTGGATTGGCTGTCACTCACAATAGACTGCTCCTGTTGGTCCAAAAAGGCGCTGAAGTCTAAACTACATCTCCCAGAGTCACTGCCCATACAATCCTCTTGTGGCTGGCTCAGATTATGAGTCCAAGTTCTGATTCGTCCAAGGCACCATTTTAGAGCTAGCTTACCCCACACTGATTGGTCCAGTTCAACAGTTCAAAACTAGAATGGGGAACTAGGCAGACACAGTTCTGACTGCAAAGAAAGCAAGTTAGACAAACTGTATTTTCATTATTACTCTACATGATTTCTGGCAAACAGTTACATCTTTCAGATAGGTTCCCTTTGCACTCCTAGTGACTGCAAAAATGGAGTGAATTGGCAGCAGTTCGAGTGGTACTCAAGCAGAGAAGCACACAGTCCCCCCATACAAACTAATTATGTCTGCAAGCAGACAGCTCTTAAAGAGACAGTACCAGAGGCTCTAAAAACACTCACTGATAAATGACTTAAACGCCAAACACCATTCAGGCTTGGAGCATTCAAGCAAGCTCCTGGAAGTCTTTTGGGAACCCCCATTTGCAGGGGGGTTACACCCTTCCTGGCCTGGGAAAGCTTGACGTCCGCGTCAAGCAAGTACCCCCATAAGTTTTAACTGCAACCATATACATTTGCATTAGGCTCACACATGTAATCATCAGTCAATATATAATTTTACCAAGAACACATTTCTGAAACATTGCAGTATGTCACTCTTTACACAGTATTACACACACATTGTACCATAACTCAAGTTATTACCTCTTGTACATGAAACCTGAAGAGAGGGGCCCTTCCTATCAGTTACCTTGGGGCTGGACGGGCAAGGGCACCATACTTAGAGGCAACACAAGTAACTTTGAGTTAGCACTGACGCCAGTTTGGGCAATGAGCTCGGGACACATACACTCCTTTATGGACAACATTGAGAGGCAAGTCCACAGGCCTCCCAAGAAAATCATAACTGAGGTGCACCACAGGCTTTACAGCTGACCAGTCTTTCTAGGGAGAACTGTTACAGTCTCTGCACTCTGAGCCTCATTTTCAGCATTGTCCTCACTTGTCAGGGGAATCTCCATGGGGGTAGAGAGGCTACAACTTGGGGCACTTTCAGCTCCAGGAGTTACAGTTTCTGAGTCCACAACATTTGGCTCGCATGGAGAGCTTTCGGACACTGGCAGTGGACTGTCAGGGCACTCAAAATACTCTTCTGGTTCTGGTGTATCACCAGTCTACCCCAATCCATCATTTTCCTCCCCTGAAAGCTCAAACAGTTCAACCATGCACAATGATTCCATTTCATCTGATCTGATGCTTTGCACTTCACTTTCTGGGAGCATTGGCTCCAGGGACGAAACTGGGGGCTTAGACAGTCCAGAAGGCCCAGCTTCATCTCCAGTATTGACTAGGGGATTGCCCCGAAACAATTGACTCAGTTCGTAAGAAGGATAGTATTCAAAATCATTCTCACTTTCTTCTGATATGGACTGACAGTCATGCTCAACTGGGACTTGTGGAGGGGAACACTTTAACTTTGCTTCTGTAGGTGCAGACTTTCTTGATCTTCTCTTAGCAGCAGCTCTAGTCACTGGTCCAGAGGGGCATCTTCTGGGGCTCAGACTCAATCAAGATTTGTCCAATGGCAGTAAATGATTTCTATGCATTGTTTTACATCTTTTGAATTATTCTCAGGCCTTACTTTGTACACTGGCAGATCATCTAGTTTGCCCACTACAATGTGAGGAGATGGTGCCATCTGTCAGCAATCTTGTGTTTGCCATGCAGTCCCAGATTTCTTAGCAATACCCGATCTCCTCCTGGAGTTCCTGTGCTTTCACCTTTTTATCATACCTTTCTTTGTTGGCCAGATTTCTTTTGGCAGCCATGGTTTGAGCCAGTTGGTACGCATGAGTTAACTGGGCCTTTAACTTTGCACATACTGTAAATAGTTGTCAGCTTGAACCCCATCAGGAGAGACCCCAAAACACACATCTACCGGTAGTCGAGTCTTTCCAAACATCAGGCGTGTAGGGAGAACCCAGTGGCATCACTTTTGGTGCAGTTATAAGCATGTACCAGGGTGCTAATTTGTTGGCTCCATCTAGGCTTGTCCTTTGGGTGCAGGGTGCCTAGCATATCTAGCAAAGTGCGGTTGAAAGCGTTCAGGCTGTGGGTCCCCTGGGGGTGGTAAGGAGTGGTTCTGGACTTCGCACTCCCCACAGAGAAAGCATCTCTTTGATCAGGCGACTCTCAAAGTCTCTCCTTGATCAGAATGGATTCTTTGTGGAGCCCCATAGTGAACAAAAAGTTTTCTACAAGTACTTTGGCCACAGTGGATGCTTTCTGGTCTTTGGTGGGAAAGCTTGGGCATATCTCGTGAAATGGTCAGTGACCACCAGCACATTACTGATATTTCTTTGATCTGACTCCAAACTCAGAAAATCAATACAGACCAGCTCCATGGGTGCACTGGTGGTGATGTTAACAAGGGGGGCAGCCCTCTGGGGCAAAGCCTTCCTCTGTAAGCAGCGACTACAAGTTCGAATGTGTTGCTCCACATCAGCCCCCATCTTAGGCCAATAGAATCTGGATCTCACCAAGTCAAGTGTTCTGTCTATACCAAGGTGCCCCATGTGGTTGTGCAAGGACCTCAGTACTGAGTCTCGAAAGGCAGTGGGCAGCACTAGTTGTTGTTTGTCTACTTGTTCCCCTCTGTCTACTGTTTCTCTGTATAACAGTTTATTGATCAGTTTCAACTAGGACCTTCTTTGTATAACAGTGCAGTTCTCAAATCAGTGGAGCGTAATTTGGACACATCTTTTCCTGCATAGAGGGCTTCTAAAGCTGCTTTGATCATGGGATCGGATTGAGCCGTAATACTGTCATTGTCCAGCTGAGGCAGTGCACCAATGTCTATTGCAGAAAAGTGGCATAAGTAGCAGGTATGCATCTCAGAGGGTCCCAAGCAATCCACCATGCAGTCCACTGCGTCCGTGGACATTTGTTCCTCCCTGTCAAACTTCCGCAGAGTGCCCAAATGTCAGGTTCTGCCAATCGGACCCAATCATTCTGGGGAACAGGCCTCCGAGAGAGCATCAGCATCTATGTGGTTCAGACCTGCTCGGTATTCGAGAGCATAGTCATATGTAGATAATGCAGAAAGCCACCTATGGCCAGTGGCATCCAACTTAGCTGAGGTCTGCACATAGGTCAAAGGATTGTTGTCAGTTTTACTAGTATTTTAGCCCCATACAAGTACTCATGGAATTGGTCAACAATAGCCCACTTCAAAGCTAGGAACTCTAACTTATGTACAGGATAGTTCTTTTCGGATGGGGTCAGGCTTCTACTGGCAAAGGCCACTGGTCTCAGGCCATTCTCGTGCTCTTGGTACAACACAGCCCCAACCCTGCAAGCTAGCATCAGTGTGCAGGACATAAGGTTTTCTTGGATTGGCATAGGCCAGCACTGGAGCATGGGTAAGTTGATATATGATCTCATGAAAAGCAGTCTCACAATCAGGAGTCCAGTGGGCCCCAAATACTTCACTCGGATGAAAATACTCTTTCAGTCTTGAGGGACGCTGACTTTTGGTATTTTTTGTGAGTTGGAGGATACCCTTGAGTAAGGTTAAGTAAAGGGCGGATCACTCTTGAATAGTCCTTGATGAAGCGCCGATAATAACCACAGAATCCCAGGAATCTTTGGAGTTCTTTTAGATTTTGGGCTGTGGCCAGGTGGTCAAGGCCTCAACTTTACTTGGGTCGGTCTCTATTCCTCGGTGGATACTATGTGTCCCAATACTTTACTGATGTTTGAAAAGAATTGACACTTATCAATGGACAGTTTAAGGCCAAAGTCCTCCAGTCGGTCCAATACCTTAAATAATCTGCTCTCATGTTCCTCCAGTGAGCTGCCAAACACAATAACATCATCTAGGTATACCAGGCACTCTAATAAGTTCATGTCCCCCACTGCACGCTCCATCAATCATTGAAAAGTGGCTGGAGCACCTGAAATCCCTTGAGGCATCCTCATGAATTCATAGAAGCCAAGCGGACAGATAAAGGCTGTCTTCTCACGGTCCTCTGGGGCCATCGGGATCTGGTAGTACCCACTGCGGAGATCCAACACAGGGAACCACTTGCTCCCGTCTAGGCAGTCCAAAGCATCCTGAATGCGGGGCATTGTGTACTGATCAGGATAGTCCACGTTTAAAGAGCGATAATCCACACACATCCTTACTGTCCCATTCTTTTTCCTCACTACCACAATGGGGAAGCATAAGGGCTTCTGGATTCTTGTATTATACCAGCAGCTAACATCTCTTGCAGATGCCGTCTCACATCGCCTATGTCAGCAGGTGCCAGGCGCCGAGACCTCTCACGAAATGGTCTTTCGTCACGCAGCCGGATATTGTGCTCAGCTCCTTGCACGATCCTACATCCCATTCCTTTAAAGAAAACACCTGGTCTCTCTGGGCAAGCTTCTCACTGATCCTCACTTTCCATTCAGCTGGCAGCGGGAGTCGCAAATCAAACAAGTCAGGTGTTACTCTATCATTCTTCCTTGAACTCTTGCTGCTGGGTAGCACTGCAGTGTCTGCACAATGCACATTAGCCAGGATGCAACCTCTATTTACTCGAATGTCTCTTTCAGACACATTATGAACTTGGACCATTACCCTTCTGGCATAAGCATGGGCTCTAGCGGGCAAAATACTAAAGCTTGACCAGCAGTCCCTCTGGCAATTTTCCATCGCCTGGTGCATCCAACATTAATATTTTATTCTTAACATCCTTTCTGATACGGACCTCTCCTGTAAGGTACACTGGGCATTTGGCGCCAGGATCAGAGACTCAGGATCCTTCTTCCATACAATTCCGACCGGTTCCTCTGGTTCTATTTTTTCAGCATCTCTCTGTGCCTCATAGGCCTTCTTAATTAAAGCGGAACTCTTAAAGCTCTACTAGTCTTTGACCCTGTTTTCATAACACAACTGTGCCAGCCTTCCGAACATATGAGCATTTGTTCCAATCAACAAAGGGACACCATCATACAGTCCAGTGGGGACACACTAAGGCTAGGGTCTCTACTTGTTCGGCCACTCCAGCCACGGAGGTGGGGAAAGACAGCCAAATTGGATATACCCGAATAGGGGTAGACCTTCTCACTTAACCCCCATACATGCAGTCCTTCTAATGGTTGTAAGGGTACGTCTGACAAATGCTTCTGATACCAATCCTGAACATAATTGTCACTTGGGAGCCACTGTCTAATACAGCTCTGATAGACACCCATTCACCTTTACAGTGGTCTCCATGGAGGACCCACTATTCTGGACCAGTCTGGAGAGGTAGTGGGGGCCTGGGCAACTGACCTTGCCACAAAAGGATGTGAGTTAGCATTTTGGTGCCCTCACTGGGATCATTTCGTGCACCTCTTAACCACTGATTTGTTCTCCAAGCTCTCCTTGTAGCCTATATGCAACTTTGTCAGTGTCTTTTGGGACCGCATTCCTTTTCATGTGCCCATCCTTCCCACAATTATAGTGAAACATACTTTCTGGAGTTTGAGCTTGGCCGAGGCGCCACACTGGGAGCCAGGGCGGAGGTATTACTAACTGGAAACCTTGTGCCATCTCTGTTCAAGTAATGGATAAGTATTTGGAGACATCTCACGTTTCTCCACTTCCATGGTCAAGGAATCGAGTTCGGAGCTGTTATCAGCAGGAGATACATGGGTGGGTACCCTCACCCCATAGCAGATGCAGTCGGATATAGGTCAGGGCTGCATTTGCAGGTGTGGCCTTCATAAAGGGACTGTTTTTGAATTCTCGATTTCTCTCAACAGTTCGCCCCATTGTGGCATATCTTTTTCCTTGTCAGAGCACTCATTGACTGCCAACCTCTGCCCCTGAACTTCACTTGATGGGCCACCCTCAGTCACTCGGGTCGTAGCCGCAGCTATTGGTGCAGGTCCCTCCCGAGGTCGTCTTTTCTCAACTCCTCGAATTTGTCTAGATCTGTGAATTGATGCCAGTTTTTCTTTCTGTTCTGTGCATTTATTACTACCTTAGCCCCTCCCCAGTCTAGTGCTGCTGTTGGTTATTAACCCACCCTTCTGCTTCCTCCCCCTCCCTGGTTCCCCAAAGTGGTAATATGAGTCCTTTGTTCTTGTCCCATCCATGTTTGAACCTATTCAGGTTCCTCACACACACGACCCCTGCTGGCAGTCTGTTCCAAGGCTCTGCCACCCTTTCAGTAAAGAAACTTCTCACATTCTTTCTGAATTTATCTCCCACCTATTGCAAATCATGCTTCCTCGTGACTATATCTCTATTTCTAGCAAACAGGCCCTTGAAATTTATCCTATTTATATCCCTAAGGAATTTGTTAGTCTCCGTCTTATCCCGCCCCTCTTGTCTGACTTCCAATAAGTACAGATTCAAGGCTTTTCAGCTGTTTCTCAAGGGCCACAATTTGCTGACCCTGCATCATTTTTATGACCCTCTGATGCACTGACTACAGCCTATCAACATTCTTTCTTAAGTGAGCACTCCAAAACTGGGAACAAGACTCCAGGTAGGGCCTCACCAGTGGTCTGTATAGTGGGTGCTTCACCTGGGTTTTGCGCTCCCTTTTTTTCTCCTTTGCCTTTCTTCTGAGTTAGTACCCATGTAACGTCCTCCACCTCATCTGGGACAGGGACACCAAAGTCTCCTTCAAGCCTGGAGCATAATAATGGTTTTATTTCAGGTTCCTCCATGTCTTATACAGAGTCAGGCTCTGGTGCATTCCTTTTATTAGACAGTGACTAAAGAACTGTCTAAGCCTAAACTGATTTTTAAAATGTATACATACAATATTGATCCTGTAGTGGGGAGACTAAGTACATTAAAACAAAAATAGGAAACAGAACTTATTACAACTTTCATTGAAGAAAAATGGGAAATGGTTTGTTCCTCTTTGAAGGTTCCTATGAACAATAGATTAAATCAAATTCAGTTCTACATTTTTCATAAAATATACTACAATTCATATTTATTAAACAAATTTAATCCCTCTGGTTCACCTTTTTGTTATTGACGGAAAAAAGAAGTGGCAATTCTATCTCACATTTTTGTATCATGCCCTAAATTGTAGCTATTATGGAACAAATTGAGAATATGAATAATATATTACACCTAAATCTTCAGAAAGAAATAGAACTAAGTTTATTAAGTACAGCTTCGTATCAAAACCTTCCAGAAGGACCAAACCAAAAGCTATTAAATTTTCTATTGATGAATGCAAGAAGGTGTGTAGCAAGGCTTTGGAAAGTCCCATACCTCCCAAATGGGATCTTTGGTTGAATCCTGTATTAGAATGTAAGAATATGGGGGAAAAAATATTTTTAACTGCCAGGCATATAAATAAAAATATGGGGCAGTATGAACACCTGTATGATCAGCATTAGACCATGATTGTATTTAATGTACTCTAGTATAGATTCTGAGTATTTAAATGTATCTTATGCCTTGAAGTTAATTTATTTCCCTAATAGTGAAAACAATTATCTGTGAATTTTATAATTTTGTCTGCTAATTTAGAACTATTATTTTAAGAATGGAATAGACCAGTAAGATATATTTTTTGTAATGTATGTATTCTGTGTCTAAAATCAATAAAATTATATATATATATATATATATATATATATATATATATATATATATTCTAAATGAGTAGTAAATCTTGAAGTACAAAGACACTTGTCTTTTGCTCTTTGAATTACCACTCATGCTTTTTGCTGAGAGACTGTCTGTAAGACCATTGTGGGGTTAATGTTACCAATAAGCATATCAGAGGCATCATGCCACTAAAATGACATTGCCTGTAAAGGAAAACTGCATTTAACTTGTGAGCATATATGACCCCTGGGTTGCTTTGGCTGGGTTCACACCCCTGCCTGGTGATTGTACATGGCCCACCTGGTTGAGGGGGTTGGGTTTGTTCTTTTTCCTGTGGTGAGGGGTTCATCCCAGAATAAATAAATAATGGCACAGTGCCTCCACCCAGAGAGAATAAGTGAGCTGGATGTTACATGCAATACCACCCCCTGGAATGCAATACCTACCCACTTCTCTACACTGGATTGGATCACTCCTGGGGATCAATAAGACAGTTGTTACCTTCACCAGTAAACACTTTAGTCAGGTTAACAAACTATACATTCAGTTCTTCTCCTCATTAAATATATTCAAGAATAGATTATTTATTTTTTCCTGCTTAAGGAAATAATGGGTAAGGACTGTGATTGTTTGATTGGCAATCTCACCTTGTCAGACCATGACCCCTCTTTCTAAAAATAAATTTAGCAGATTCTAGGTAAAATACTTTTTGGCACCTGAATGTTTTTGTACTACAGGACACTGAGGTGAAGAGATCCATTCAGGAGGCATATGACCATGCCATGTTAGATAATGATACTCCTGAGGTCTCCCGGGCTCTTTTATGGGATGCGATTAAAACTATATTAAAAGGAAAATATGTTGCCTTATCGGCACATAGGAAGAAACTTTGGGAGGCTAAGAGGGTGGTGTTTCTGCAGAAGATAGCAGAGTTTGAATCTCAACAAAATGTTAAAATAGAAACTGAGCCAAAGCTTTAGGGGCCTTGAAAAAGGAGTTAAGAGCCTTACTCAATTATCAAGTTGAACAAAAATTGGTGTTTGTAAAACAGAAACATCATTAAGGCTGTTAGCTGAATGACTATGCATTCAAAGAGCCAGAGCTACCATTGCAGCAGTAAAACATCCGACCATACAACAAACCCTCCACCTTATTCCAGACATAACAGAAGCCTTCAAATCTTTTTATTCAGAGCTTTATAACCCAGGTCCCCTGCCAGAAGATCAGACCATAACACAATATCTAAATCACTTATCCCTTCCTAGGCTCTCTCAACCACAAAGCGAGGCCTTGATGGCTCAGGCTACTTCAGCCAGACTCATGACAGACCTGTAGCTTAAATCAGGGGAAGTGCCGGGCTCTGATGATCTGTGAAGAATTTTATAAGAGTCACAAAAAAATGCTCCTCCCTTTGTTGACAAGGGTTTTCGGAGAGGCGTTGTCAACTGGGGGTTCAGTCCCTAATTCCTGGTTCCAAGCAGTAATATCTGTTCTCCTCAAACCTGGGAAGGACCCCTCCCTTTGCTCATCACACAGACCAATTTCAGTGCTCAACACTGACTATAAAATATTAACCTCTCTAATAATTCAGAGGATGCAACAGATTATCCCAGACCTCATTCACTTAGACCAGCTTGATTTTCTACCAGGCTGTCAGGTGCAAGACAATTTGAGGCGAACAGTCCATATTAGAAATCATCTGCACCACCTCAAACAACCCACCTAATTTTTTTTTATACCAGGAGAGACACACTAAGCTGAAAGCTGGTTTACAGGTGTGACCTAGGAGCACAAGGAAGTTAAATGACATGCTCAGGGTCACACAGTATGTAAGTGGGGGCTGTGGGATTCAAACCCAGGTCTCCAGGTTGGCAGCTCAGAGCCTTAATTTACTCAGCTGAGACACTGAAAAGGTCTTTGATAAGGTTTCTTGGGCCTTTTTAAGAGCTGTCCTTTCCAGATTTGGATTCTCAGAGGCCTTCATCCTTTTCATCTTTAAATCATATCACAATCCCGTTGGGTACATTAGGACAAATGGGCACATCTCTAGCAAGTTCCATCTGAGTAGGGGCACCTGACAAGGCTGCCCTCTCTCCTTTGTTGTTCGACCTTTATATAGAGACCCTAGCTCAAAGCATTAGAGAGGATAAGGCCATTGGGGGAGTATCTTTAGGAGATGTAGATCATAAACTTGCTCTCTATGCCGATGATATCCTTTCATACCTAACTAACCCTGGACCCTCTCTCCCAGCCATGTTCAAATAACTTTTATACTTCTCCCTTCTCTCTGGATACACCCTTAATACAACGAAGATGAAGGTCTTAAGTTTTTACTATATCTCCCCACCTAAACTACATAAGGACTTTCCCATGAAGTGGGACCTCCCATCTATGAAATATCTTGGAATACATTTGGCAGGCCAAACATCCCAACTTTTCCAATAGAATTACCAGCATTTAATAGTCCAGTTGCACCAAGACATCCACAGATGGTCCCTGCTTCCCCTGTCACTACACTCTAGAGTTCAGGCCTTAAAGATGAATGCCCTCCCACGACTTCTTTTCCTATTTCAATGTGTTCCATGTGTTGTAACCAACAAGGACCTAAAGACCTGGCAGTCTATTTTCATGGCATTCGTTTGAAATAACAAAAGTCCCAGAATCAGGAAACAAATACTATTTCTCCCTAAACAGCAGGGGAGGCCTGGCCATTCCTTATCTCCCTGGATACTCGGTTGCGGCACAGATGAGGGTGGCTGTGCTGTGGGGACATCCCTCCTATAAGGCACATTACTGTTAGAAGATATACAAAACATGACACTAAAGGGGAGGTTCTGATAATGGGAGACTTCAACATGCCAGATACAGATTGGTCAATACCAACAGGAACATCTGCCAGAACTAGACACATAATGTATTCCCTGCAGGGAGAGGGCCTCAAACAACTGGTACAACAACCCACAAGAGACAGGGCTATCCTAAATCTAGTACTGACTAACAGGGAAAGGATCACAGATCTCCAGGTAGAAGGTCACCTGGGGGCCAGTGACCATCACATGGTATGGTTCAATTTGGCCACTAGAACAAAATCATCCCATTCCAAGGCAAAAATATGGGACTTCAGAGGAGCTGACTTTGATAAGATGGCCAGTAGAGTTACACTAGCCCTGGCAAAAAGAAATACAGGTGAGGGGGTATAGGCAAAGTGGGCAAGTATTAAGGATGCAATACTTGAAGCAACATCCCATTGTGTTACAGAGACAAGGAAGTGCAAATGAAGAAGGAAACCACTTTGGTTCTCAAAAACAGTAGCAGGGAAGGTCAGAACCAAAAGACTGGCATTCATGAAATATAAGGGAATGCAATGGGATGAAGATAGGGAGTCATACCAAATTTCCCTAAGGGAAGCAGGGAAGGCAGTAAGGTAGGCAAAGGACCAAACCGAGGAAACACTAGCATGAACAGTAAAAGAAGGTGAGAAGACTTTCTATAGATACATTAGTGAAAGAAGAAAGTCTGGGGGGGGTATTGCTAAGATCAAAGGGGTTAAGGGGGCGTGTGAGGAGGAGGACCATATAAAAGCATCTATCCTAAAGATACTTCTGCTCAGTATTTACTGAAGAGAAGGTAGGGTAGTACCCACAGCTCAGCACCATGGACACAAGGGGGAGGGAGGTGTGCACTAGTCCCTTCACAGTAGAAAGGGTCTTACAAGAGCTTGATAAACTCAGGGTGGACAAGGCTATGGGATCTGGTGGCATACATCCCAGGGTACTAAAGGAGCTAAGGGTGGAACTAGCAGAGCCATTATCAGAACTGTTTAGTGAGTCTCTGAGCACAGGAGAGGTCCCAGACAACTGGGGAAGGGTTCATGTGATTCTGCTCCACAAGAGTGGTAGCAGGGAGGAAGCAGGGAACTACAGACCAGTCAGTCTTACCTCAGTAGTGGACAAGATTATGGAGGCATTCCTTAAGGAAAGGATAGTGCAACACCTGGAATTCATAGGAGCACATGATCCAAGACAGCATGGGTTTACAAAAGGAAGGTTCTGTCAAACTAATCTCATAGATTTCTTTGACTGGATAACCAGAGTGGTGCACCAAGTTTAACT
This sequence comes from Neoceratodus forsteri, assembly GCA_016271365.2. Taxonomy (NCBI): domain Eukaryota; kingdom Metazoa; phylum Chordata; order Ceratodontiformes; family Ceratodontidae; genus Neoceratodus; species Neoceratodus forsteri. The sequence goes on from CM057454.1 coordinate 273,139,750, forward strand.
TGGTTTTATTGAACAGAAGGCGTTAACCCATCAAGACTGTTCCCCACACTATGTGGGACATAGTTAATAATTTTCGCCAATCCAGATGTCTAGTTCATTTTTAAATCTGGTAATGTTTGCTATATTAATTAAATCATGAGGAAGTGTATTACATATTCTAGGGGCCCTAATGATGAAAAAATTACCCCTTTATTAGTTTTGTAGGATTTTACCTCAAGTTGTTTATTATGTAACATTGGGACCAGTCTTCTGTTTGAGTAAGATAGTCCACATTGTTCCATCATATTGGGTGATTAAAGTAGCTTATGAACTAAGAGCAGGTCTCCTCCTATTCTTCTACTTTGAAGTGAGAAAAGTCCAGTAGCTTTAAGTTTTGATGAATAATCAAGACATGCCAATCTAGGTACCATTTTAGTGGCTCTTCTCTGAACCTGTTCCATCCTTGCCATATCGCTCTTAAGCCCTAGATTCCAAAGGGGGATCCATAGTCCACGAGCGGTCTAATATAGGCCCTGTAGAGTGGTATGAAGCATTGTTCAGAATGGTTTGTAAATGCATGTTTTACTTGCCTCACAAGAACATTTGCCTTATTAGAGGTGATAGTGCAGTGATCCCTTGGTGTAAGCTTGTTATTAAGAAACATACCCAGATCTCTCTCACATCTAGATGTTTTGAGTGGTGAATTATTAAGATAATATCTATTATTTGGATTATTTTTACCAAAATGAATCACTACACATTTATCCCCGATTAAAATGCATGCCGTTTTGTTTTGCCCACTGTTCAGCTTTTTCCAGATCAGCTACCAATAATGTTATATTTTCAGGGTTGTTTACCATTCCTCCTATTTTTGTATCATCAGCAAATTCAGCCATATAAATGTTAGGTCCATGCTGTAAGTCATGTATGAAAAGATTGAATAATGTGGGACCCAGGACAGAGCCCTGGGGGAACCCTCTAAACACTGGTCAACAGCCAGACAATGCTTCGATAATTCTTACTCTTTGGGTTCTGTTAGTCAGCCAGTCTGATACCCAGTTTACTATTTCTAAGGACAGACCCATGTTGTGCATTTTAGTTATGAGATTTATGTGTGGGACTTTATCAAATGCTCGGCTAAAGTCGAGTAATATAACATCAGTTGGTGTACCCATATCCAAGAGGGCACTAATTTTATCACAGAATGATATCAGGTTGGTTGTACATGAGTGCTTTGGTGTACACCCATGTTGCAAGGGATCTTGAATACCCATATCTGTACATTCCTGATCGATTTTCAACTTAATTATTCTTTCCATTAGTTTTCCTACTACAGATGTCAGACTAATGGGGTGATAATTCTGAACACTAGCTCTGTTACCCTTCTTGAATATTGGGGTAATTATTGCTGTGTGCCATTCAGCTGGTATAGACCTTTCTTGCAACGATTTATTAAATAATAATAATAAGGGTTTGGAGATGGTCTGAGAAGTCTCAATCAAGAACCAGGGATGTATACTATCAGGTCCTGGACAAGTGTTTTTTTTTTTTCCTTTTCATTGCCTGTAAAACATCAGATATTGTAATATTATATGTACCTAGTGTATAAGGATAAACTGGAGTAGGTGTAATCTGTTTGGAAAATACTGAGCAAAAATAATCATTAAAGTGATTAGCAGTATCAATATCTGACAATCTAACACCCTTATTAATTATGGGTCCTGCAATCCTTGAATTATTATTTTTTTACTGTTGATATATGAAAAAAGTGACTTCTGACAGTCCTTGGTATGTGCCGATTTAAATTCTAATTTAACTTTTGCAGTTTAATAGATCTTTTTAAAGTTTTAACTACTACCCTATATTTATAGAGTGTAGTATTTTACTGTGATTGAGTACTTTTTTAAGTTTTTTGAATAATTTAACTTTCCATTTTATCTGAGATGCAATGGTTTTATTGAACCATGAGGGTATTTTACCCTTTTTATTAAATTTTGTTTTAGTTGGTATGAAAAGTTTTTCTAATTTCTGAATTATGTTTTTAAAAATTATCCACATTTACTGGGTTGTTAAACCATGGAAAAGTAGGTCCCAAGTTATTTCAGCTAACTGTTTATTAATATTGAAAAAATCAGCTTTGTTATAATTCCTAACATTCGTATATTTTCTATGATTCAAAATATCATGCTGGATTTCAAAGCACACTGAAAACTGATCACTTGAGCCCAGTGGATCTCAGATATATAGATTTCTAATCTGGGTATCAATGTTAGTAAGTAGTAAATCCAAGATATTTGTGCCGCTAGTGGGTTCCGTAATTAATTGTTTTAACCCTGAATTGATAACTACATCTACCAGTAATTTATCTGCGCTAGATAGACCTGCAAAGAATCCCAATCAATGTGGGGCAGGTTGAAATCCCCTAAAATAACAACATCCTCAGTGTCTGAGAAGAAAGAAAAATCTTTAATTATATTAGATGTGTAGTCCAAGTCTGCTGATGGTGGTCTATATAGGTTTCCGACGGTGATATATGACCGGCCTTTTAATTGTATTTTGACCCAAATACTCTCGGATATAGAGGGGTAATGCACCTTGAATGAGGGAATATCATTTCTGACATATATACTTACGCCTCCACCATGTTTATTTGTTCTATTCTTGTAATAAAGTTTGTAATTGGGAATATCCTTAGACCACATTGAAGCAGAGTCCCACCAAGTTTCAGTAATTGCTACAATACCAATGTTGAGAGTTCTACATTTAACCTCCAACTCTGCCAGTTTTACTTGGTTTAGTGATCTTGTGTTAAGGGCCAAAAATTTACATATATTGTGGTCAGTCTGTTGTGGTGGTTTTAGAGACCTGGTTACTTTCTCAGTCTCTCCCTCGGACTTTAGTTTAAACATTGATTAATTGTGGCAGCAATGCTCTTTCCTAGTATTGCACTCCCCCTTTGATTAAGGCGTAAACCATCCCAACAATAAAAGGAGTCTTTATCTTGGAATTTATTTATTTAGTTAGTTTTTGTTGACCGGGTAACTGCACTAGACAAATTCTGCCTATTTTTAGGCATGACCCTGGGGAGAGGGATACAGATGAATGCCAACTGACCTTGAACCAGATTAAGCTGTTGGTGGTATTTTTAGTGAATGTTTCCCAGTGCAGAATGCATAGGATGTCCTGGCTGAGACACCACTTCCTAAGCCATTCGTTAATGATTTTAATATTTCGTGTAATAGTTGCTGTAGCCCTAGGTAACGGCAGGATTTCTGAAATACAGATAGAAAATCCTTTATCAACTAGGGGAGGCAGTTGATGTCGCCTACCTTTACTTCAGCAAAACTTTCAATACTGTTCCACACAAAAGATTGATTAATAAACTGGGTAGGCTCGGGTGGGTCAGAAATTGGTCAACTGGGTGGCAAACTGGTTAAAGGGCAGAAACCAGAGAGTGGTGGTAAATGGTATACAGTCAGGAGAGATATAAGTCAAAAGTGGGCTACCTCAGAGATCAGTTCTGGGGCCAGTCCTCTTCAATATCTTCATAAGTGGCATTGCAGATGGACTGGAGGGTAAGGACGGGTTTGTCTGTTTGCAGATGACACCAAGATCTGCAACAGAGTAGATGATCCAGATGGAGGGGGCAGAATGAGAAGAGATCTGGATAAACTGGCAAAATGGTTGGAAGAGTGGCAACTGGGGTTTAATGCAAAGAAGTGCAAGATCATGCACATAGGGAAGAGAAACCATGAAGTCACCTATAGGCTGGGAGGGGAGTTGCTGGCAGTCACAAGGGAAGAGAGAGACTTGGGCATCATCATCACAGATGATCTGAAATCATCCAAGCAGACCACTAAAGCAGTAGGTAAGGCTAGGGGGATGTTGGGGTGTGTAATAGGGGTATCACAAGTTGTAAGAGGGAAGTAATACTCCCTCTTTACAAGACACTGGTTAGGCCCCATCTGGAGTACTGAGTGCAGTACTGGAGGCAACACCTTCACATGGACATTAACCAAACTGAGGCAGTCCAGAGAATGGCAACCAAAATGGTGCAGGGACTACATCAGAAAACGTATGAGGACAGATTAATGGAACTCAGTATGTATACCCTGGAGCAAAGGAGGGAGAGAGGTGATATGATTGAAACATTCAAACTCCTTAAGGGCATTAACAAGGTGAAAGAGTCTAACATGTTTCAATATAAGAACAATAGCAGGACAAGAGGAAACAACATGAGATTAGAGGAAGGCCAATTAAAGGGTAATGTAAGGAAGTTCTTTTTCACAGAAAGGGTGGTGGATGCATGGAATGGCCTACCTCAGGAAGTGGTGGATATGAATACAGTGCAGGGCTTCAAACAGGAATGGGATAGGCATAAGAGAGCAATACAGATGAGTATGAATAGATAGGCCATTGACAGAGCAAAGGCTGATGGCACATTCATAAGGTAGAAAAAGAAATGGGCAGATTGGATTGGCCTCATGGTCCTTATCTGCTATCAACTTCTAAGTTTCTATGTTAAGGCCTACTGAAAAACCATAGCATTAGTTGCAAAAATGTCTCCTCCCCTTCAAGCACAACTTTTCAGTCGTTGTTGTCACATCTCCTGTGATGGAGTTCCCTACATGGGAATGGTGGCGGTATTGGAGGGTTGGAGACATGGGACCAGTTGAGGTAATACCCGAACACATTTATAAAAATACCAGTGGTGGTCAGTGGACCCCACATTTATTCCTGCTTGCTTTAGCCCCTGGTTTAAATGACAAGCAACCTGAGGTATAGTTGCCCTATGGCAACTCTTACAGAAGAGAACTGTCATTTATTTTGAAATGGCACAGAATCAATTTGGTTGGCTTCTCTCAGATTGCACTATTACCAGATCAAGGACTATATTAACACTCGCTCTTCCACCTTGCAGATTGAAGCCCCCCCCAACACATATGGTGCTCTTAATCTGGGGAGAAAGCCATTTCCCTACTATACACAATTTTTTTTATTTTTTTTTTTATATAATGATTTTTGCCATCTGCTGTGGCACAGTGCTGGCTTGGGGCATCCAGCCGCCAGCTCCGCCCACCCGGAGAACTGGGTAGCTCAGACTGCACCCAAGAGGATCTGGGACGGCCATCTTGCCATCCCGCTGGAGGGCTCCCCCTCTGCCTCAGCCAGCCAGGACAGCCCCGGACCCTCCCCGACAGGATTCCACCAAAGTCCTCTAGGTGGCTCAGAGCGCGGCCATCAAGCTGCACGGTCGCGTCCAGCCATTTTCCTCCAATTGGTCCCCTGGAACACGGACATGCAATGACGTCTCGGCACAGCGTGCCGGCATCCGCTGTGTTCCCCCTCCAGATTGTCAGCACTTGTAGTGCCCCCGAGCATCCACAGGAGCTGCTACAGCGCGGTGAGTTTCCCCCATCCCACCCAAGGACTGGGAGAGCAGTCTACGGACGCTCAATCCCAGTCCTCCCTGCCGACCCCCGATGGCCCGGGCTCATTCCCGAACCCAGGTCACTGGTGTGACGCGAGGTGTGGCGTCCAGCGCCTTAACCCTCAGTGCCACCGGACCGGGCTTGCTATATACTAATTTTATAAGAGACCAAGCTCAGACAATGAACAAGATTAAGCTGAAATGGGAAGAAGAGTTACAAATAACTTAAGACAACACACAGTGGTTCAGGATTTGGGGAAATACATGGAGAACATCTTCCTCTTCTACCTGGAACAACAAGAAAGCTGAGAATAGAGGAATTTAACGGATGACTAAGAATCTGGTGTTGTGCTAAAGGGTATGGGCTGTTGGGGAGGTGGGGAGGGACCTGGGAGGACAGTAGTCTCTGTGCCAAGGACAGACTACACTTGAGTGAGGAGGGAAAGAAAGTGTTGAAACAGAGGATGGAGGAGTACATAGAGGAAGTTGGGATTTTAAACTAGGAGTGGGGTGGCAGTTGGGGAAGAGATATGCAGAGACCACAGGTTGGGAAGCCATATGAGCTTACACCCCATAACAGTGACAAAGGACAAATGAAAAGTACTGTTGGTGATGCTAGGAAAGGAGGGCAGGATGGGGGGGGGGGAGGGTGGAAGGTGGTTACCCTTAATGCTAGGAGCCTTGGGAGGAAAACTGCAGAGTTACAGGTTCTCATGGCAGAGGGAGAGGTGGACATTGCAGTCATCACGGAAACATGGGCCACCCAATACAATGACTGGGACTTGTCTGTACCAGGGTACAGATTATTTCATAGGGACAGAGTGATTGGGAAAGGAGGGGGGGTGGCACTATATGTGAAGGTAGGACTGACGTGTGTGAGGGAGGAAGGGGAGGAGGGTAGTACGGAGTCACTTTGGATGCAAATCCAGGATTCCAAGAATAGGATTCTTAGAATGGGAGTGGTGTACAGGCGCCATCTCAGACGGAGGAGTTAGACAGGGAACTAGTGGGACAGATCAGGAGGACCTGCGAGAAGGGTAGTGTGGTGATTGTGGGGGACTTCAACATGCCAGGAGTGGACTGGAGCACCCCAACAACCAGAAACAGAAGGGAGCAGGTACTGCTGGATGCCTTCCAGGACAGCTTCCTGCTGCAAATGGTCAGTGAACCAACCAGGTTAGGAAATACTCTTGACCTTGTGCTGGCAAATGGGGACTTTGTGAGAGAACTTACAGTGGAGGAACCGCTGTCAGGGAGTGACCACCACTCAGTATGGCTCACATTGGATATGGGCAAGGAAGGAGTGGAATCTGGCACAATAGTGCTGGACTTCAGGAGGGACGACTTTGGGAGGATGGGGGAAGTGGTAAAAGGGTACCTGGCCAGAATTGAATCTAGTGTGGACACTAACCAGAGGTGGGAGCTCATAAAGCTGGGGATAGTGGAGGCAACCAAAACCTCCTGCAAAGCCCAGAGCAAGAAGGCTAGGGCTAAGAAACCGATCTGGTTGAGCAAGGAGGTCATGAAAAACGTAAGGAGGAAAAGAGCTGCCTTTAGGAAGTACAAGAAAACAGGGAGGGGAGAGGACAGGGAGGAGTACTTGACAGAATCGAAGGAGGTGACAAGGGCAGTAAGGGGAGCCAAAGCATCTACGGAACTCAGGCTGGCACAAGGCATTAAGAAGGGGGAGAAGGACTTTTAAGTACATCAGGGAGAAAAGGAGCTGTAAGGACCACATAGTAAGGATTAGGAAGGAGGGGTTTGGGTGGAAGGTAGGTGTGATAAGGCAGAAGCACTAAATGAGTACTCTGCTCAGTATTTACTAAAGAGAAGAAGGGGTGACACCCAAGGTGGGAGAAATGACAGAAGCAGGGGGAAGTGGTGACAGATGGGAAATCATGGAGAGCAGAGTTCGAGAGGGTTTGAAGGCACTGAGGGTGGACAAGGCGCCAGGCCCAAATGGCATCCACCCAGGAACTGAAGGAGCTGGCAGAGGTCCTTGCAGGACCTTCAGCGAACCTATTTAATGCCTCACTACATTGAGTTGTACCTCAGGACTGAGGATGGCTCATATGGTGCCCTCCACAAGAGTGGCCCCAAGGATGAACTGGAAACTACAGACCAGTGAGCCTCACATCCATCGTGGGTAAGCTAATGGAGACTATCCTGAAAGAGAGGCTGGTGGCCCTCCTAGAGGCCAAAGGACTACAGGACAGCAGACAGCATGGCTTCATACATGGCAGATCCTGCCAAACCAACCTGGTCGAGTTCTATGACTGGGTAACTAGGCAACTGGACAGGGGCCATGCAGTGGATGTCCTGTATCTGGACTTCAGTAAGGCATTTGACAGTGCCACATGGAAGGCTAGGAAGGAAGTTAGTAGGCACAGGGGCGGGTGCAAAGCTGGTGAGATGGGTAGGAAACTGGCTGCAGGGAAGGCAACAGAGGGTGGTGGTGGGTGGGGAGCTCTCACACCCAAGGGCAGTAACGAGCGGTGTTCCCAGGGCTCAGTGTTGGGACCAGTGTTGTTTGGGATATTCATTGCAGACATATCATGGGACATCAAGAGCAAGATCAGTCTGTTTGCTGATGATACCAAGGTAGGCGTGGTGGTGGATGACCTAGGGGGATGGCAGGGGTTGCAGGATGATCTGGCAAAGCTTGAAACCTGGTCAGACACCTGGCAACTGGGCTTTAATGCCAAAAAGTGCAAGGTGCTGTATTTTGGGATGAAGAACCCAAGGAGGAGTTACCAGCTAGGGGGAGTGCAGCTAGCCCAGACAGAGGAGGAGAAGGATCTGAGTGTGCTCATTGCAGGGTCAATGAACAACTCGGCACAATGTAGGAAGGCAGCTGCAAAGGCCAACAAAATGCTGGGTTGTATCGCAAGGGGTATATCCTCGAGAGGAGGAGGAGTGATTCTGCCACTGTATAGGTACATTAGTTAGACTACACCTGGGTACTGCGTGCAGTACTGGCATCCGTATCTGAAGAGGGACATTGTTACTGGAGGGGTGCAGCGCAGAGCAACAAAGATGATCAAGGGGCTGGGGACTTATCATACGAGAGGAGGTTGAAGGAGTTGAACATGTACCCACTGAGAGAGAGGAGAGACAGGGTGACATGATTAAAACCTTTAAATACATGAAAGGAATAAACAAGACGGGTACAGAGGGCTGTTCAAGTAAGGAGGGAGGGCCACCAGGGCCATGATATGAGACTGGAGTGAGGAAGGTTCAGGAGGGAGATGAGACACTTTTTACAGAGAGGTGGTGGCTGGGTGGAATGCATTACCTGCTGAAGTGGTATGCAGTAGAACAGTGGACTGCTTCAAACGAGGATGGGACAGGACAAGAGGGAGGGTTAATGAAGGGGAAGGGTGAAAGGGAGGGGCAGCTGCAGAATAAGGGGTGCTAGCTGCACATTCGAGCAGACTTGATAGACCTCTAGGCCTTTATCTGCTGGCAAATTTCGTATGTTCGTATGGAGGGAGTTCCTATGGAAACTCCATATATACAATATTTAAGAGATCCCTCAATAGTGGCTAAATGGAACCCTTTGGTTCCTCCTACCTGTTGGAGGGGATGTGGTCAAGAGGTAGCTTCACAGGCCCATATATTTTGGTCCTGTGGAGCACTCCAATGATTCTGAACAGAAGTACAGGGCCATTTAAAGCACTTATCGGGTTTCTCTTCCCCATTGGTACCTGAACATCTCTTAGTAGGCATACCTCCGATGGATTTGAGAGGATGAGAGGCCAGGTGTCTGTGGGCAATTTTGATTGCTGCAGCACATAAAGTTATTACTAAAAGATGGCTCCTATGCTGGCCAGGTGGTGCAGAGGGCTGAGGGGCTGGACGTCTCACCTCGCGGCACGCCAGCGAAGCGGGTTCGGGAGTGAGCCTGGGTCATCGGAGGTCATCATGGGGGGGGTGGAGCTGGATGGAGCAGCTGTCAGGCAGCTGTCCTCTCCAGGTAGGTGGGGTGGCATCCCTTGCTCACGGCTACTCCCTGGTGGAGGCCAAAGCGGCTGCACAAGCAGGGTGCCAGCGATTGGTTAATGGTGCGGGTGGAAGAGGTCAGTTACCAGGGCTGTCAGGTGCATGCATGCCTCCACATGCATGCGTCTTTCTCCTGGGATCCTCGGGAAAAATGGGGAGAGAATGGGGAAAAAACGGCGGCAGGATGGCGACCGACTGTCCGCTGGCACCGCTTCCGGACTGGACGTAAAGGGAAGCCCCGGTAATTCTGGGAGGCGGAGCTGGGGGACTCGGTCAGATGGGGGAGGCCGCACAGGGAGGAGGATAAAGAAAAATCTGATAAAAAAACAAAAGATGGCTCCTTCTGCCTCCTCCTTTGATCTCTGATTGGAGGGATACAGTTAATCTAGTATATAAATTTGAAAGAATTACCTATGCTCTACAACAAAGAACGCCTCAACTCCAGAATCGTTGGACTAGGTGGGAGCTATATGAAGGTTTTTGAACTGTAAATGTGAGCTGAGAGTCTTGCCCGCTCTCTCTCTCTCTCTGCCCCCCCCGCACGATGGACGTTAAGCATCTTAGTGAGATAATTTTTTCTCGAGGCTTCCTGCTACAAGAATAAACGTTGCCAGAGACAGATGATGTAAGACGTCATTGTAAAGGCATTTGATTACTGTTGTCTGCTCCCTTCAGCTTTGATTAACTTGTGCCAAAATCTTTGTTTTAGATGATTGTGTTATGATAGAAGATATTACCTTAGTTATGATGACCCAATGGTTTTCACCATTTTTACTGTTTTTACTTTTAGTAAATTCACCCTGTTTATATAATCTCAAGTGGCAGCTGATTGTAATGTTCATTTTGTGAAGTTCTATACAAGTAGTATTGCATACTTATGTGTGAATGTAACATTGGCAAGAAAAACATTCTTGAATAAGGGTATAAGTATAAAACAAAAGAACTGCAGTAAATAAGTATTCTTGGAAGCAAAGTCCTTTTGCAGGGATTGGTTATCACTGTGGGACTGAATTGCTGTTGTGGTGGGGCTAACAGTGCAGTTAGCCAAAGAAGCCCATGTGTCATGCGGGGAGGGCCTGATTCCTATCAGGGGGGACTGAACCATTAAAACTGTATTTGAAAGAACTCCATTTTGCTTAGATACTCTTTCCTTTTGCAGGACTGCAGTAAATAAAATCCTGTGGTTATTTTTCATAATCCTGCGCATGAGTACATTATTTTGTGGGCATATTACTTGTGACATACCAAACTGCATTTCTGCTGAATTTAAATATTGCAATTGGTTGACCTCAGGGTAGTGCCCCTAACTTGTTGGGAGGTGGTTTGGCACTGCATCACAGGGGACAGTATTGCACGCTTGACCTGGCCCACTTAACTCTCTCTGGGTGGAGGCACTGTGCTATTTTCAACTCTTTCTTGAAATGAATCCCCCAGTTTGAGGAGTTTAACAAGCCCAGGCCCTCCAACCTTATTTGTAGCCCCCACGAGTGCAAGGCAATGGTAGTAAACATGAGTAATGTCCAAGCATCTGCATGGTGACCCAGTTACATATATTCTGTTTTTGTTTATCATTCACTTCACTGAGATAAATGGTCAGCTTTTCCCAAGTCCTCTCCACAACATCCACAGCCTGAGTCCTGCTGGGTCCTGCTGTTTCCTTTCCTAACTCATTATTTCTCACTTCTCTCTCTTAGCCATTGCCTGACCTTCAACACACTTCCCCACTGTCACGACTACTACATCTATAGAAATAACGTATAACTGGTAACGTTACATTAACTTATCTACTTTGTTTTTCCACCTGCCTTTCTAGTTCTGCTTTCTTGTAGTGACAATAAACCATGATCAAGGCAAATAGTTTAGCAAAAATATCCCAAAGTAAAAAAAAAAATGACTGTCATATCTATTTCAACCTCCATGGTTCAATTAATTCACTTAAGACGTGGGTTTGAATGTTATAAAGCACACAAAATGTATAACATCAGACATCATTTACTTTCGCATGTTGCTGTCCTTGGCTCTTCCTGTATTTTGTTTTGGTGGGTGGTAGTGGTAAATATTATGGATGGGAAAGTTTGGGGAACTAAAAGTAAGTGGCAAGCCCCATCTCTTAGTGTCTCCACTTAAATTTAGAGTGAAAAAAGCTCATCTCACTGAGAAGTGGGAAGAATGCCTACCACAAATTTCCTGATGCACTTCCCCTCAGCATGGGTGCTGTTGGGTGACTTCCTGTTTCTCCCAAATTAGCAAGCCTCTATTATCATAGTCTCTGCTTGAATTTAGAGTAAGCAGCAAAACTTGATAAAAGTACCAAAACAGCATATCACAAATTTCTTCAAATGTTGATAGTTCAGTTAGGGGTGTTCCAAATGCCCTTGCCCATGCTAAACTGAGTCACTCCAAACTCATGTGGCTGGGTTTCAGTAAGCCCTGAGCTGAACATTTCATGTTCTGTTACGATTTTATCTTTTATTTTTATGTTCCCTCCCCCAGACTCCCAGCCTGTTTGCCAAGCATGTCAGTCATGTGACTTGCTTTGGAGGCTGAAGGGAGAGGAGAAAGGGCGCCTAGTCGCAGCTGCAGTCCCAGACATACCCCAGTTTGACATTCGTGAACTGGGGTATACCGTAAAAGGGGACTGTACTGCAGCTCAGCACCACTGCTGACAGAGGAGAGGAGGTGGGGGATCACTCAAGGAGGGAAGGCAGCAGCCGTGGGCCGAAGTGTGGCTTCTCTCCATCAGAGTGGGTGGCCTAGGTGGGGGGTCATGGGAACAATGATATAACTCCTCGTGTTGGAGGCTTACCTGTGAGCCCCCCCAAAAGGCTTGCTTTCCCTGTGGTTTTGCTTCCACTCCCCCATTCTTTTTTTGGTTCTGGGTCCCTTTTCCTGGCTTGCCCTCTGTTTTCCTGGTCTCTCCTGATGGCTCCTGTGAGGGTTTTAGAGGGCGAGCAGAGCCAGAGGAGCAAGATCGTGGAGCCGCTGACTTTGAAAGGGCACTGCAGTGCTGGCAAGCTCTGCACATGCACACTAAGCACAATTTTGTTTCAGCCATTTGTGGCCATTCTGGGCTGTCTCTCTGGTGGGCCTGGTCTCAGGCCATGACAAGAGAAGGACCGGGACCAATGGCAGAACTGGAGAGGCAGTGGGAGAAAAAAGAGAGCCAGATTTGTGGGTGCAAATTGTTTTCAGGAGAATGGGAGCCGCCTCATGAATATTAACGAGGCAGGCATCCCTTTGAAGTATTGGGAGCCTGTCTAGCGCTGGGGAAAAGGTTATAGCGCTAGTGATGAGCTGGGGACAAAAGAAGAAAAGCGAGGCTGAAATTTTGTGGGGAATTAAATAAATATAAATGTGTTCACAGACTGCAGCCGAAGTAATAAAAAAGGAAACATTGTGGATTATACAATGGGCTCTGAGAATGTCGCTCTCCAATTGGTCAGATGGCACCTCTTCACACTTGTAAATCCTCCACAGTACCAACGGGAAGAGGTGCTAGCCATCTGTGAGCCGCACCAACAAATCTCCTTCAAATTACTCCAAGCACGCCAACCCCCTGTTAGGCAGAACTCGTACTTCTTGCTCTGCCACATCCCCAAACATCAAAGCAAGCAGCTCAGTGGCCCCTGCAAAAAGAACAATTCTGAGTCACAACTTAACAGCCCCAGTAACCTCTCTAAGAAACGTAAAACAAAATCATTCAACATGCACACAATGTCCTACTAACTGCTTTTTTTTTCTTGTTGTTGCGTCCCTCACTGTTCCACATTCTCTTGCTGGTGATAGCCTCCTCCACTAGTGGCCCCACATTTGAAATCTGCTGAATCTGTCCCTCTCCCATGACTGACAAATGAGGCTTATGGCAGAAAAAAAAAACACAACAAAAAAAGAAATGTTAACATTGTTTCCATGGCACCAAAGTGCATGACAGCTGGGGAAAGGGCTATAGTACATCGTAGCAGTAGTGTAGGCTGCCCGGGAGGGTTCGGTCTCCTGCAGATGTGCAATATACAAACACCCTAGCAACCCAGGGCTATTTTTCCTTGTGGAGCAAAAAAAGCTTAAATATGAAAACAAAAAAATATTTTGGTCCCATTATAAACACAGAAAAAAGGGGGAACATTGTATAATCGCAATATACCATGACAAGGTGCGGGTAATGCCAGGATTTACCATGCCTGATGTGTTTTGCTCACTCAGCCTGTAGCCTCATGACCAAACAACACCCCAGGCATTGTAAATCCTAGTATAACCCACACCCTGTCATGGTGTACTACTTAAGTAGTGCATGAGCTGCACTGGAACTGTATGCAAGCTGCCTAGCAGCAATACAAAACATCAGCAGAAACTGAGAGAGAGCAAATAAAAATGGTTCAGTAATGCCTTAGCAGGGCACGGAGTGGCTACAGCTGTGTGGGGAAGGGTTTTGCTGCAGGGACACTTGAAATCTGGGACTCTATGTAAATTGTGGACACTGTCTGCATTCAGTCACCATGTTGGGCAGCCATGTGACACCAGCCAGCCAACCACTGAGCAAGGATTCTTGCCAGGGACTCTGGGACTGTTGAAAGAACTTTTGGGGGAAAATACTGAAGAATGTTTAGGTGCCTTTTTCTGCACCAATGAGGCACCAAGGGAGCCTTATACATATTAATTTTGGCCTAAGGACAGTAGCTGCAGCCAATGGGAAGTGAGGAAAGGGCTCCCAATATAGCAAGGACAGTTGGAGTTTGAGTCAGTTCAGTGGGTGCTTCTCCAGAGGGAGGGGGACTCTTGCCCCTGGGGAGAATGTGGCTGCCGGTAATTTGTCCCCTAGGGCAGGGAGTGCCTGTCTCATCAGGAAAAGAGAAGCTGAAGAGAGAGAAAGGTTAAAGAAGTAGCTTGGCAGAGAGAAAAGGAAAGCTGCAGGGCTCAATATTCTGTGTTGCTCTGAAATTGCACCACAGCAGTGAAATAAAGAAGAAGAGAGAAGAGGTTGTATCCTGAACCTAGGAAAGGGCAAAGGTTGTGTCTTGATCCTGCAAAAAGACAAAAGTTGCATTCTGAGCCTGGAAAAAGAGCAATGGTTGTGTCCTGAGCTGGGTAAAAGGACAAAGGTTTTGTCTAAGCTTGGAAAAAGATGAAATACTGAGAATGAGGAACAAGAGAATATAAATGTGCTAAGAAGGAGAAAAGGAAGAGTAAGCCTCTTCAATTGGAGAATTGCTATGCATCTGCACAGTGAGAAAAAGGGACTTTGGAGTGCAGGTGATATGTGTGAGCCAGAGCAAGAATGTGGCTGTGTTATAGTTGAGAGACTGTGAAAGCAGAAGGACGGACAGGTGCCTTTCTGGGTCAGGTACATGTTGTCTGCTCCTAAGATACAGCAAGGAAAAGAAACAGATTGCTGTGGTTACACACCAACCATGGCAGGAAAGTGAAAGAAAGAGAAGCAGAAGAGAATGTGCTGAATATTTCTGCTGACACTCAGGGCTAGGTGGGGAACTTGCTTACCTCCATCAAGTGGGGTCTGCTGCTGCAGGGGGATCACTGGTCTTGTACCCAAGTGCTAGGGCACTCTGATCGGAGGGAGCTGGCCTGTAGGACCACTCCGAAGTCTGAGTCCTCTGTAGTTGGCAGCCTTGTGCACATGCCCTGCAACAGTACCTTTAATAGGCTGAAGGGGACAAGCTGCAAGATCTGCTAGCAAAAGAAAGCGAGAGCAAGCCGCAGCCTCTGTGCCCCTGTTCAAGCATTGAGCCCAGTTCTGCTTGTGTTGCCACCAATCCCCAGGACTTCAGTGAACTGTGCTATTCAAGGACTGATTCTGCAGAACTGAGTAAATTGCAGGAATTGCTCTGCATCTGGGGACTGTAAATATGCTTGCCCACTAGGGCAGGAGGTAGAGCTAAGGACTAGAGGGAAGAGATAGAGGTTTAGCTCTAACCAAAAGAAAGGAATAGAAACATAGAAACAGAATTTGATGGCAGATAAGGACCGCTTGACCCACCTAGAATGTAAAAAGATTATGTTTAATTCAAATAAGCGTGCCAGCACTGGCTACCAGCGACACCTCAAACCTGCAACTAGAATCTGGGTACCCAGTGAAGGATTTTGGGGTTGAATGGACTGGGACCTGTGGGTCTGGGTTTGAGCACTTCTGCAACAGTTAGCTAGTTAGACAGATCAGATGGCTGCATTGATTGAGATCTGGATTTGAATCCAAGCGAAATGTGATTTGGGGGAAATGCAGAATCAAAATGCTTACTTGAACTCTGTTCTATTTACCCCATTCTTAAACCCTATCCCTCTGTAAATAAACCATGGAGTTGTTGTTTTGCAGCAGAAAATGGATCCAGAGCCTAATTTTAGCAAACTTGTTTATTGGATGAAATGGAAAAGGTTAATGTTTTAAGTGAATGTGGGGAGGTTCAAACTTGATAAGTCCATGCCTGGGGTAACTGTTTGGGAGGTAGGTCAGTACGACATCCCAAGGAGTTGTACTGTAGATAATCAGACCCACTAACATGTGCTCTAGGTGAAGGCACTGCCATTTCATTTTATCCTTTTTTGGAAAGGACCCCTGTAGGTCAGCAATTGGGAACCCAGGCCCCTGGGCCTTGTAACGGCTGGCAAGCCATGGGGCAGTGTCCCTCTCCAGGACAGCGAGAGGGGCTACAATAACAATGATGAAAACCAAGCCCAAAAAAGTACTAGGAAAAAAATAAAAAAAGTGCTGAGTAACAGAACGGACTACAGTGAGAGGGTGAGAGAGTGAAAGGGAAAGTTGAGGTTGGGATGCTGAAAGCAGAGAAACTGATGAACAATTGTGAGGGATGTGGGTTGAAACTAAAGGGAGGATAAACTGAAACTGCTACAACAAGTAGACAAGTTGTCACAGAAAAAGAAAATGAATATAAAAAGCAAAAGAGAAAGAATGGAAAGAAAGTGAAATGACGGCTGGCCTGGTGGTCTGAAAGGATGGAGGGTGCAGAAGACAGATCCTGAGGCTGGGGTGTGAGCTGAAACTAAAGAGAGGGTGAACTAAGAAATTGCTACTAAAAGACAAGTTACAAATATAGTTACAACTGAAAAAGAACAGAATACAAAAAAATAATAAAAGCAAACGAGAGAGAGAGAAGTGAAAAAAACTGAAAGTGGGGCTTTGGGTGGTGGGTTGAAAGAAATGAGGGTGACAAACAATCTTGTGGGTGTCTGGTGAGGGTGTGGGCTTAAACTAAAGGGAGGAAAAATTCAGAAATCAACACTGCAAGACAAATTACAACAGAAAAAGAAAATTATATAAAAATACTGAAAGCAAAAGGATGAGAGAAGGGAAAGAAACTGAAAGTGGGGGTTTGGGAAGTGTGCTGAAAGGAGAGAGGGCATAAAACATGTGCTAAGAGGGTGGGTGACAAATGATTGTAAGGTTGGAGTATGGGCTGTAAGGAAGGATGTGAGAAATTACCAATGCTAGGCAAGGCAATTTTATTTATAAAGTGTCATTTCCCGAGGGGCTAGGCATTGTACAAAATTAAAAAATTATAAAACAAATCCCCCCCCCCAAAAAAAATTCAAATACCTAGACTATTATTTATCTAAAAACTCGCTAACTGAGGAAAGCCTAGTAAGTTTTAAGTGACCTTTTAAAGGCCTCCACCATGCCAACAGAGCAGATACTTCTCAGAAGGGAGTTCCACAACACTGGAGCTGCTACCCCCAAAACTCTGTCCCTTGACTGTCTGAACTGGAATGAGGGAATAGCAAGCAGGCCAGCATCCATGGAGAGAAGGGGTCAAGTTGAGAGGCAAGAGACCAGCAGATCTTTCAAGTAATCAGGTCCCAAACCATGCAGGGCCTTGTATGTTAAGCATATTTTGAAGGTCATGCGCCACTGCAAAGGCAACCAATGCAATGTGTATGCAGGACCAGCATGATGTGGTCCCTTTGAGATGTTCCTATCACCAGATGAGCTGCAGCATTCTGGACCAGTTGCAGTCATCACATTAAACCTCTAGATAACACAAAGTACAGAGCATTACAGTAGTCCAACTTAGAGGTAACAAATGCATGAACAATAGTCGCCAGATCAGCAGGAGCCTGATGTAGTTTGATCCTGGCGATATTTAGAAGATGATAAAAGCAAGATCAGGCCACCACTGACACCTGCTGGTTTAGTATCAGCCTGCGGTCCAAAATGACCCCAAGATTCTTAAACGTATCAGCAGTGGCAAGAGGTCAGCTGCCAAACACAGGAAGGGCTATCGCATCTCCCATCGCTGTTGCACCCTGTCAACTAGGCTTGATCATCATGACCTCTGTCTTCCCTGAGTTGAGATATAACCAGTTGGAAGCCATCCAATTGTTTATCTTGGCAAGACATCACCCCAGCACTGAAGCCACATGATCCCCTCCGGGAGAAAATCACAGGTACAGCTGAGTATCATCTGCATAACAGTGAAACTCAACCCCATACTGTCTAATCATTTCCCCCTAAGGGCGACATGAACACAAAAAACAACACAGAAACAAGGATACAGCCTTGAGTGACCTCGCAGAACAGCACAGAAGCCCCAGAGATGAAATTTCATAGGGCAACCTGCTGTGTTCTCCCAGTTATCTAGGATTCAAACCAGTGCAAAATGGTGCTGGTGAAACCCACATAGGCCCTCAGGTGATGCAACAGCACCCTGTTGTCAACTCTATCAAATGCCAACGAGAGATCAAGAAGAACCAAGATGGAACAAACCCTCACCAGGGGGAGATCATGAGCCACCCAGACAAGTGCTGTCTCACTGCTATGGTGGGGCCAAAAACCCAACTGGAGAGGTTTACACATGTTATAATTCTCCAGGCAATCCACAAGTTTGTCAGCCACCACCTTCTCAATAACCTTCTCCAGAAAACGAAGGTTCGAAACAGGTCTGTAATTCACTAGAACATCAGGGCTCAAGGGAGCCTCCTATAGGAGGGGTCTAACCACTGCCTTTTTCAGGGCAGATGGGAAAACACCCTTCCTCAGGGATTCACTGGTGATTTCAGGGAACACTAGACTCAGGGATTCCCAGTTCCATGTCACAACAGTGATTGCAAAATAAAGATCACCGTTACAGCGAGTGTACATCGCCAAAAAAACAAAATGGCGATGTACATGGCCAGCAATGCAAGTAGGGCAAAAATTTATCTTTATCTTATTATTTATATGGGGGGGCTGTGCCCCCGCACCCCCCTAAATAATGATTATTAACTCCAGGGGTGTGCATGTTGGGGACAGGGAGAACCTTGAAAAAAAATTAACACCCACTCGCAAAAAGCACAAAACATTGTGCTCCTCCCCATCCCCAAATCTTGCACCCTCCCCACCACACCACACAGCTAGCTTGACAGCCTCTCGATACACTGTTTCCCACATACTTTCCCTCCTCTTCCATTCCTTGTCCTGTGGTTCCGGTCACCTTCGTGTTCACCCGTTGCTATCCTTTCAGGGTAGCTAACATAACGAGCACTGAAGATGAGTCTCTCATATCTGAGTCGCTCAAGTTCAGTCGCTGTTATGACGGTATACCAGGATTCACTGCATCACCAAATCAGCTAAGTTGGTCCTGGGTCCAGTATACAGCAGGTGGAATACAAACTAGAGATCACCCAAAACACCTCATCCTCCAAAACCAGCAGAAACTCACTCCTGGTTGGCAGCTCTACATTACCAGAAAGTTAACCACAGCTGGCCCATGACAGGCCAGTTGAAGAGACCTAATGGAGGATACCATGTCAGAGAAGAATTTACCAAACTCCTAGCAGTTATGTGCTGAAAAGGCTCTAACATATTGCAGACAGGGAGGATTTAGCAATCTGACTACAGTGCAAAAGAGCTGAGCTGGCAGAATCTTTCCTGCAGCAATCAGCCTAGAAAGAAACTCTGTCTTTTTCATGTCAGTTGCCCACTGATACCGTAGTGAGTTCTCAAAAGAGTTGCAGCTCTGGGAAACCTCCTACTGAAGGAGCTAATCATGAAGAAAGATGTGCCTCTAGCCAGCTCCCCAGCCAATTGGGGATGGAGGTGGAAAAATGAGGAAGTGGGCTGGGCATTTAAAGAGCCACTGATGCCTCAAGAAGAACTTTGAAAAACATAATATTTGGGCACAAAGCAACTTTGTATTTCTTATCCCCATTATTTTCTACTGAGGTCAAATGCATAAACATAGGATTTTTGTTCTGTAAGAGTTCATCAGCTCCTATTGCTTTTTCCCAACCTGATGTCATAATACTCTGCTTGTGACATAATAGTTATTTCCATGACAACAGACTGTGATGTCACGACAGAACATTATCATTTCAAGTAGGCAATAAGTTAATGAGGCAGATGAACTCTAAGGGACACAGATCTCGTCTTTTTATGGATTTCTTCAGTAGCAGATAATGGAAGGGAGAAATCTATAAAAACCTATAGAACATACATGAAATAACAGATGAATTGTGTCTAAATGTTATAGAACATAGAAATATAGACTTTGATGGCAGATAAGGACCGCTTGGCCCACCCAGTCTGCCCATTTCCCTACCTATTGGATAAGTTGCAGATCCTAGTTAACCAACAGCCTACTTCTGCTTAACCCCCTCCAGAATTGCTTTATGTCTGTCCCATGCATTCTTGAATTCCCCACTGTTTTTGACCCCACAACCTCCACAGAAAGGCCATTCCATGTGTCCACTACCCTCTTCATGAAAAAATAATTCCTCACATTGCCCCGAGCTGTCCCCCCTTTATCTTCTAATTGTGCCCCCTTGTTCTTGCACATCTCTTTTTCTGAAATATGCTGCTCTCTTGGACTTTGTTGAGTCCCTTGAGGTACTTAAAAGTTTCTATCATGCCCCCCCTCCTTTCCTCAGGGGTATACATATTAAGCTCATTTAGTCTCTTAATGTGTATACTTAATTATGTCTTTTAATGTTTAACCAAAGGTGTCAGTTGCTCTTTAAAAAGCCCAAGCCAGTTGCAACACCCACAAAAGAGCTGTATCTGAGGAGGAAATGGGCTCTTGCACCTTCAGTCCACCCCACTGTAAGATTGCAGACAAGAGGATTTGAGGGGACATACCGGGAGCAGAGCTAGCAGCTCCAGGAAGGTTCCACTGAAGGAGCCAATCAGGAAGAAAGCCATGCCTCCAGCTAGCGTCCCAGCCAATCAGGGATGCAGGAGGATAAACAAGGCAGTCAGCAGAGGCCTACAAAGGGGCTACACCACCAAGCACCCTCCCACCCCACACAAAGGCCTCACAGTACAAGGACATCGAAGTCTGCCCTCCAGAGTTAGCCCAATGAGGTAGCCAGCAGCCAGGCATTCTGCTCCTCAGGAGGGAGGCAGGGGACCAGTAGAGGAACAAAGTAATGTGGGTGACTGGGCAAAGCAGGAGGAGGCAGGGAGGTAAGTTTTTGGTTATACTCTTCCCATAGCTCACATATTGTAAAGGAGTGATGAGTATTAGGATCAAGCCTGGAATTGGAAATAGGTGAAACACCCTATCTAGGGTAGGAGTAAATAGGAGTTTATGGTAAGCTAGAAGTTTGGGATTAGGTGTAACACCCTATCTGGTGTAGGGATAGAAGAAGGGTTTGAAGTCAGCAAAAGTTTTGGGAATAGGTAAATCACCCTAACAAGGGTAGAGTAGAAAAGGGTTTAGAAAAAGCATAAGTTTGGGAAAAGGCAAAGCATCCTATCTACAGTAAGGGTGAAAAAGGATTTTAAGTGAGCAAAGTAAAAACAGGCAGGCCAGAAATAGACATGTTGGGAGTGGAGCATTGCAGTGGCTGTGGGGTGGCAGTCTTCAAGAAGATTTTCTGGAGATTGTGGTGCTACACTATATGTGTGCAACTCTCTCAGCAGAGGGCAGATATTGCCAGACCAAGTTGGCTAGGATTTGGGGGGCCTCCTCATCCATCCAGGGACCACCAGGTCCACCCCTAGTTCCTCAAGGGATGGAGGAAGAGGAGCACCTGGACATGATGGGCTTGGGAAGGGTGAGGATGGTGGGTAACAGGCACATCCCCCCTACAGTTCCACTACACAACTCCTGTGACACTCTGGTGGAGTGGGACTGTCCCATGGGGCACCTGCAGTGGTGACCAAGGATGATGTGGGGGTCCTCTGTGCTGGAGACCCCAAGGCTGGTGGCAGAGGACCTCAGAGGAGGAGGAAGAGGAAGCTGCTCCTGGTGGGGGACTCCATAATTGGGGTGGTAGATTTGGGAGCTGGTAGGGAGGGGGAGAGAGGGAGGTTAAGTGCCTACCCAGTGCCATTGCTCAGCAGGATAAAAAGTGCATCCTGAGGATTCCTGGGGCAGCAGGATGAGAGGGACAGCTAGATGTCAATTGTCCACCTGGGGACTAATGATCTGACTAGGGACAAGGGTAGGGTACTGCAGTAGGAGTTCAGTGAGCTTGGGAGGAGTCTTAGGTGGGTAGCATGCTCAGTGGCCTTTTCTGAGGTGTTACCTGTCTACGACAGGGGGGAGGACAGGGTACTCTGCACCAGGAGTTTCAACACATAGTTGAAGGACTGATGCAGGGAAGACAGGTTCAGCTTCATTGGGGACTGGGGTTCCACCTGAGAGATGTAGGCCTCTACAGAGGAAATGGCCTGCATCTATCTGGGAGAGGAACCAAGGTCCTCAATGAACAGTTTAAATGCTTCATTGGCAAACATTTAAACTAGCTGGGGAGGTGGCAGAAGGAAGCAGGAAAATCAAACTGCCTCCACAAGCGGAAGCATTCAGTAGGAGAACCCTTTGGGAAGAAAATCCCCAGAAGTACCTAAAAACAGAAAAGGCAGAATGGTAGGAAAAAAAAGAGGAGGAATGAAGATGGGGTAAGGGGAGTAAGCATGAGGATAAAGGGGCTGTCAAGAGGGGTGTCAGCAAAATTTGGAAGGCCATGTGCTTAAATGCTCATTGTCTGGGAAATAAAATTCCAGACCTAATGTCCTTAATAGCAGAGGCTGACCTTGACATTATCACTATAACCAAGATATGGTGCTGTGGGAACCGTGACTGGGATATAGCCATACCAGGCTATACTCTCTCTTCAGGAAGGGCAGGTTGGGTAAGAAGGGGGGAGGAGTGGCTTTTTACATGAGGGATAGCATAAAAGCAACAGAAATACAGGGACTATGGAGGGGGCGGAGGCACTGTCGGTAGCCCTAGAGACAGGAAATGGAACCACTATTTGCACTGGCATGATCTACAAATCTCCAGCACAGGGAAAAGAGTTCCAGTGGAAACCATCCATAAAATAGAACTATGGGGGAGGTGCTGCTTGTGAGAGACTTCAGTGTGCTGAATGTTGATTGGAGCATCCAGGCCGCAGCTTCTGCTAAAAGCAGGGACCTTCTGGACTCCTTGCAGGGAACATTACTCAGGCAGCTAGTTTTATTTACTTATTTACCAGTATTTATTGAAATGTTTCACCGGGAAGGCATGCTGAGCAACAAGTTGCTAATCTCCCGGTGCGACCTGGGGGAAGGGATACAGTAGGGATGTGAGAGCAGGTATACAATGAACATTTATCATTCTGAGGAGAACACAATACATTTGCATTTACAAAAGATACATACAATACAATGCAATTGCCAGGAGGCTTACAAATTAGGATTTAGCATGACTAAGTATTTATACATACAGTAGAGTGCTTGCCCTAGCAGGAGCAAGAAGTGCAAGTAATTAAGTTGGGGTGGTCTTGTACCTATATAAGTGCTGGGGGGCAGGGAGGCAGGTAAGGGGGGGAGCGGATGGGAGGACACGGTTGAGCTAAGAGTTTGTCCCTCCAAGATGCAGGGGACCCTGCAAGGGGTAGGACACCTTGGAGATTTGGGCATAAGAAGTAGGAGGGTGGGGCGAGAAGGAGGGAGACAGGGGAAAAGAAGACAGGGACAAAATAGATTTGGTAGCTAGAATTTAGGGTAGGTGGGAAGGTAGTGGAAGTGGAGGAGGAGAGCATTGCCTAAAGACTAGCCTCTCCAGGATGTCGAGAAACCCTGCCAGAGGGCAGAAATTAGGGGAGGGCAAGACAGAGTTGAAAGGGGGAGGGTAAGATAAAATTGAGAGAATAGGGGGAGAGTAGGAGGGAGGAAGGTGTTTGCCCAGTGCTAGATCCCTCCAGGATGCAGAGAACCCTGCCAGGGGCTTGGCCATGCAGTGGACAAGTTGGTAGTGAGGGTAAATGATGCACAGAGGTAGGAACAAGAAGTGGGGGGTTGGGAGAAAAGAAGGGGTGCTGGGGGCAGTATCCAAGGAGGAGGAGGATTTTGCAGGAGAATGGTGGGCATGAAGCGGAGCAGGCTTGTTGGAGAACTAGTTAAGGAGGATCATAGCAGGAACAGCTAGTGGAGAGAAAGATGTGTAAGGCAGAGGCTAGGGAGTGGGGGGAGGAGGAGGAGGAGGAGCAGTGTCATATTTGAGGTGAGAGGGGGTTCCAAATTTTGGGGAAGAGATGGGAGAAGCCTGATTGGCCAATGAGGGTGATGCAACGGGGTACTAGCAGAGTGTGAGTGTCAAAGGACCTGAAGGAGTGGGACAGAGGCAGGGGGGAGTGAGGGTGCATGAGAGGTAGGAAGGAAGTTCACCTAGCCAAAGTTTAGAAGTCAGTTTGGCACAGTGAGTGAGGCATCTGTCATCAAGTGGGCTTAAGGATAAGGCATGGTAAAGGTCACAATGATGGGTTCAAGATGGGGCATCAAGAGCAAAGCAACAGAAGGAGTTGAAAAGGGAGTCCAATCTGGTAAAGAAAGATTTGGGAGGGTACCATAGAGTACATTACAGTAGTCAAAAATGGGAAGGATCTTCTTCTGAACAAGTTCTCACCCTGCCATATGAGGGATACAACTACGGTTCCTGTATAAGGCACCAAGCTTGGGGCGTAGTTTTTTCAGAATGGTGTCAATGTGGCCAGAAAAGCTGAGGTGTTGGTTCAGCCAAACTCCAAGGTATCTGAAAGAGGAGGTGTCCTCAAGGATTGTCCCATTGAGGGTGGAGAAAGAGGGTAAGGGGTGGAGCCTAGAGAGTCTCTGCCTAGTGCCAAAGGCCATGGAGACTGTCTTTTTGCATTTAGGAATAGCTAATGTGAGGCAAACCAGAGCCGAACCTGGTGGCCAGCCCATTGGTGCAGCAGTTGTATTTCCGCTTGCGATGCCGGCGACCAGGGTTTGGGAGCGGACTCTGGTTGCTGGAGGGCTGGCCAGGGAAGAACGGCTCAAGCGTCCAACAACAGCTTGTCTTCTCTAGTGTGTTGTTATATTAAGCACGGAGGGGGTTGCGAAGGGGGAGAATAGTGAGTGGACTACTTTCCAGAATTTGGAAGCAGAGTTTATGTTATTGAAAAAAGAGGATTTAAAATATTCAGACTTAGCAAACCTGGTTGCTTTTGTTCAAGCATTTCATAGCCTGTGATAGTTAATAAGGTCTGATGGGAGTTGAGAGGTCTTGTGCTTCCTCCAAGCTTTATCACGCTCCCTGAGACAGGTCATTAATTCAGGGGAGATCCAGAGATAATGGATTCCTCAGACTCTAGTGGGCATGGGAGTTCTAGGTAGCTATAAATTTGTCTTTGAAGTAAGTGAGGGCTTGGTCAATGGAAGTGGCAGAAGCAATTGGGGACCAATCAGAATTGGATATTTCATAAAGGAGAGGGTTTAGGTCAAGGGAATTGAAAGACCAGAGCTGTAGGATTTTGTATGGTGGTTTAGGTCTATGGACCTTCCTGACCACAAAAATAGGGTGGTGATCATTGAGGGCATCCGGGAGGATGCCTGATTTGATGACTCAGTGAGGGTGGGAGGTGAGAACCCAGTCTAACAATGAATGGTTTGGGGTTTTATGATTTAGTCGGGTGGGTTCATGGATGAGTTGGGAGAGACTGAGAGCAGAGATATCATTTCATGTCTTAGAAGTGGTTGATGAAAACCAGTTTAGATTTACATCACCTAGTACATACAGCTCACCTTTGTGTGGGAGAGAAGCTACAGAAGCAATGAGGTCCATAGTATCAGAGGGCTTCATACCTGGACGACAGTAGATACTGGCAGTAAAGATAGGAGAGGAGAAAGGTAGAGTAATATTTACTACCAGGGCTTCATAAGAGTAGGGTAAGAAGGATGAGAGAGCAGTAGTGTATTGGAGTGAGGACTGGATATATATGGCCACACCACCTCCGCTGTCTGCCCTATTCTGCCTGATTAAGGAATCACCTGGGATGGCAATGGAGGGATCAGAAATGTTAGCATTCAGCCAAGTTTCTGTTAAGATTAGAATGTCTGGAATGAGAGAGATTACCATCGACTGCAAAAGATCAATTTTTGGGATAAGGCTACATATATTTAAATGAAGGGTCTTTAGGACTTTTGGGAGGGCAGATGTGGTGTTGGAAGGTTGTACGTTTATAGGAGGATTGCAGCTGGCGGGGGCAGGGGTAATGAGATCAGGAATGGGATGAACATTTCCTGAGGCAAGTAATAGGAGTGTGAGTATAAGGAAGTGTAGTTTAGGACATTTGTGGTGGGCAGAGTATTTGGAATGCGTATGGTGGGAAAGAGAGCTAGGTGAGTGAATAAATAGGAGACAAAGGAAAGGGAGGTGGCTAGTAGCTGTGAATAAAGTGGCAAGGAGTATATGGGAGGAGTGAGTCCAGAGTGTCTGGGGAGGAGTGTAATAGCAAGAATGAAGGTAGGGGTTAGGAGACCTTAGGAGGAGGAAGAGTCAGGGTTTTTAAATTGAGAAGCTTGTGGAGCTGGGATAGAAATGATCGAAAGGAGAATTAGAAGGAGGGGAAGGAGGTGGACATGTTGTAGGCAGACAGGGGGAGCATACTGGTCAGGGTAGATGAGATATTGGGGGGGGTGGAGCGGTGAAGCTGGAGGAAGTTTTAATGATAAAAGTGGCCACTGCCAATGGGAACTGACAGCAGCAGCAAGTTACGCAATCCTGGAAAAATTAGGTAGCTACTGTAATAGATAGTCCTCGACAGCAGCAGAAGAGGGAGGGAGCAGAAACAAAGGGATAAGGATATATTGAAAGCAACTATAAGTAAAACAGCCAGGAATGGTACTGCTTGAGTGCAATGCATAACTTAGCCAATGAAGAGGAGGGGAGGGTGAGGGAGGGGTGGCCAAAGTGCATTTAATAGAGGCTGGGATCGGGGAAGTCAGATGGGATAAAATAGTAGAGAAGTAAAATTAATTCAGAGAGGTCCAGTTATTGAAAAATTGAAGAAAGCGTCCTGAGAAGCAACACACAGGTGAGCCAATAAGCAGAAGTCTGCATCCAAGGAGGGTACAATCAGAGGTGAAGCCGTAGATTGCAACAGCCATTAGTGGGCCAGGACTGGAATGCAGAGCCATTCGGCGTCTTTGCATGGAGAACTGGCGATTCTGTGAGCAGTACTTGATGAGGGATGGAGTTCCTGCGGGCGAGACAGGTGGCGAGACTGGGCTGGCTTTCCTGCTGCCACCATCTCCTTGGAGATCATGACGGTGCGTCCGGTCAAGGGCAGAGCTGTGCCTAATGAGGGTGGAGTTCCTGCGGGTGAGTGATGTGGCACAGCCAGGCTGGCTTTCCTGTCACCACCATCTCCTTGGAGATCATAATGGTGTACCCAGTCAAGGGCAGAGCTGCACCTGATGAGGGTTGGAGTTCCTGCAGGCGAGAGAGGTGGTGCGGCTGCACTAGCTTTCCTGCCACCATCTCCTTAGAGATCACAACATTGTGCTCGATTAAGGGCAGAGCTTCACCTGGTGAGAGTTGGAGTTCCTGTGGGCAAGCAAGGTGGCACAGCTGGGCTGGCTTTCCTGCCGCCACCATCTCCTCAGAGATCATGACGGTGTTCCCAGTCAGGGGCAGAGCTGCACCTGATGAGGGTTGGAGTTCCTGCAGGTGAGCGAGGTGGCACAGCTGGGCTGGCTTTCCTGCCACCATCTCCTCGGATATCATGATGGTGTATCCAGTCAAGGGCAGAGCTGTGCCTGATGAGGGTTGGAGTTCCTGTGGGTGAGCAAGGTGGCGCGATCAAGCTGGCTTTCCTGTCACCACCGCCATATATGTGGAGATCATGACAGTGCATCAGGTCAAGGGTAGAGCTGCGCCTGATGAGGGTTGGAGTTCCTGTGGGTGAGCAAGGTGGTGCAACTGGGCTGGCTTTCCTGCCACCACCACTGCTGTCTCCTTGGAGATCACGATGGTGCACCTGGTCAAGGGCACAGCTGTCCCTGTTGAGGGCTGGAGTTCCTGCAGGCGAGCAAGGTGGCATGGCTAGTAATAGAGCCCACTCATGAGGGGTCAATTTTGGACCTCATACTCATGAACCAGGACAGTGTTGCAGCCACCTGGGGTCCAGTGATCACTGAATGATGTGGTTCAATATAAGAACAGTGGCAGAGTCGAACCACACATGGGCAAGGATCCTAGACTCCAGGAGGATCAACTTTGCAGAGTTGGAGGAATGCCTCAGGGATGCCTTGGCAGGGAGGGAGGACTTGGTTGGTGTAGAGGAACAGTGGGCAAAACTAAAAGGAGCCATTGTGAAGGCAACAAACCTTTGCATTAAGCAAGTAAACAAAAGCAAGAGGAAAAAAATGACCACTATGGTTCTCAAAAGAGGCAGCTGGGTAGGTACGGGCAAAAGGGTTAACTTTCAGGATGTATAAGGAGACATAGAGGGAGGAGGACAGTGAGGTGTATCTGGAAAATCAGAGAGAGGCAGGGAAAGCAGTCAGGAATGCACAAATGGAGAAGAAAATAGTCCAGGCATTTAAGAAAGGGGACAAGACATTTTTCATGTACATTAATGAAAGGAGAAAGACCAGAGGTGGGATTGTAAGGCTAAGATGGGAAGGAGGGGAGTGTGTGGAGGGGGACCAGAATAAAGCAGAAATCCTGAACAAATACTTTTGTTTAGTATTCACAGAAAAAGGGGAAGGTGAGGATGACATGATCATTGAAGAGGATGGACAGAAGGCTATAGTACTGAACAACTTCTTCTGCTCGGTGTTCACTAAGGAGAATACCAGACCGATGGCTGAAAGCAGCCTTAAAGCGGCCGACAAGGGAATTCTGCAAATTGAAACATCATTAATTACCAGTAGCAGAGTCAGGGAGGCACTACTGCACCTGAAGGTGGACAAGGCACCAGTACCTGATGGGCTGCACCCGAAAGTGCTAAGTGAACTAGCCAAGGAGCTGGAAAACCCCTTGGCATATCTGTTTAATTGATCAGTATAGAAGGGCGATATATCAGGTGACTGGAGAAGAGCAGATATGGTTCCTTTCCACAAAGAAGGGAGCAGGGAGGAGGCTGGCAATTTATTTATTTTATTTATTTATTTTTATTTATTTAGTTTTTGTTGACTGGGTAAGTGCACTAGACAAATCCTGCCTATTTTCAGGCACGACCCGGGGGAAGGGGATACAGATGAATTCCAACTGACCTTGAACCAGATTAAGCAGTTGGTGGTATTTTTAGTGAATGAGGGAAATTTGGCAAGGACACCAGGGAAATTCCCTTGCTCCACTAGGGGACTGTTCTTCCTGTGTGCAGGAATGGAGGAGCACAGTTTGAAGCCGAACCGAGGAGGCAGTGCTGATGTGGCAGGAGAGATGGCTGACCAGAGTTTGGAACAGAACTTTGAGAAGACTATGGAGACAGAGGATATGGATTCAGTCCCTGCATCACAAAGTATGGAGACTTTTATGGATATTTCTGGGTCAGTACAGAAATCTGAAGAGCATGTTAGCCCTACTGAGGGTCTAGAGTATGTGCAGCTTCAATCTACAGAAATGGAGAAATTACCTGGACAACAGGAGACAATTGCAGAAGTTTTGAACCCTACTGTATTGGATTTGTTGCAGCCTGAAGAGAAGCGGCATCTACAGGCCCATCGGATACTACTGGCACAAATGGCTAATGCTTCTACAAAGGATGCATCGATTTCACAGGCATTAACAGATACGGAGAGGAAAACAACAAAGCTGAATAATCTCAGAATCTGCAAAATATTGCTCCCCCAGACTTAGGATTTGAGCAGCAGGTTAGTGACAATGACTGTATGACTAACTCGGTGAAAATGCCTGTGGGGAACATGTCAGAAATGGCAATCGTAGGTGCGCAACCCAGCCTAAGACAGCCCACAGTAACATCAGATAGCTTCCCTGATCTTGATACACTCGCTGGAGGTGAAAATATGCAAGGTTCAGAGAAACAAAAAATAAATTTACAACTTGGTCTTAGTTGGGATGAAGCAGTAACATTAGAAATTGGACAAGATGAAACCTGGTCGACCGAAAAGGCTTTACTCACAGCGGGCTGGGAAAGAAACCCTACAAATGGGCAATGGGTCTCAGGGATTTCCCCAATATGAACATTTGAGGATGAGGAGACTAGGCAGGCTGAGGTTCCTGCAACTACTCATCACGGAGAGACCCCTTCACCTCTGGAACTCCCAGAGGAGTTGTTGCTAACCCAAAATCCTATCATAAACATACCAGGATCATCGACAACTTTGTTGCCGCATAACCCAACACCGAAACCCTCACTGGGCCCCAAGCTAGAGTAAATAACATGTCATATTCTGTGGTTACTTCAAGAACCATCAGTAAACCTAAGGGGTTGCCTTCACGAGGCCCTATGCAGCCAACTAAACGGCATAATGCGGTTAGACTTAGCTATCTTGGAGGTCTAACAGATAGCCCCAGATAGGTTGTATGTTGCTAGAAAACTACTGAAAGATTCACTGAATTTTTTCACAAATGAAGTGCATGCACTGATTCATGTGTCTGGGGAAACGACATTTGATGTCAGTTTCAAGACACAGCAAAGGCTGGAACGATTTTGGCTGAAATACCATAAATTATAAAGGACCCCATTACGGACACCCTTTTCTGTTCTGCCCCTAACTAGGCTCACCCAGAAGATAATAACTGTTTTATTCAGAAGTGAGGGAGTCAGTATGAATGACCTAACACACTGGCTTAAAGCATGATGTACTGTACTTTCAGATTCAGAAGCAATTTTTGATTCTGAACAGTTGTGGACTGGGGGATGGAGGGTGCGAGTCATGCTCAAAATAACAGACACAGGGTTGGCTCATCTCCCCAATAGTTTATTTTTGGGTAGGGATAGAGGGGTCCTTTTTTATTCCGGGCAGCCCAAAGCATGCTACTGCTGTGGGTCAGTAGCACATTTAAGTAATGCATGTGACCAGATAAAATGTACAGTCTGTGGGGAACTGGGGCATTCGGGTTTTCACTGTGTTGAACAGGAAAGATGTAATCTATGTGATGCACTTGGCCATAATTTTCAATCTTGCCAATGGGCTGCGCACAATGTGCCTGAGTTGGCTGATGGCACAGAACAAAGGCTATATATAACCCTAGCCCAAAAACAGAGAATCTTTGCCCAGAAGGATCAAGGGGGAGGTGGCGAAGAGAGGGACTTGGCTGAACAGAGAAGGGAGGAGAGGGCTATTCCCGACACACTGGCACTAAATATTCCTATGACTTCAAACCAGACTTCACAGTTTGATAATTCCAGGGATTTCCTCCTCCATCCCCATACCTCAACCAGTAAAATGACGGACAACGGAGTTAGGAGCTTAATTGAAGAAACTCCACAGATAGGAGCCCCTGACAGTGCGAAGGAGCCTCAAGCCACAGTGTTGTCTTCTCATGGCTTAAGGTTAGCAAAGAAGCATGGAATGGAAATAATGGGGCCACCCCTCCACCTCAACAAACAGGATCACAATTTACTACTCTTCGGGTGACCCGTAGCAGAAAATTGCTAGACTCACAGCCATGTCCAGTGGCAGTCCCCCTCGTGAACAAATACGAGCTATTACAGTCCACGGGGGAGTCTTCAGATAACTCAGATTCCTCATTTGTACAGTCTTCTATACTGGACCAAACTACTGATACAGAGGCACCAGTGGAAAAAACTGGAGCTCAGAAAAGAAAAGCCAAAACTAAACATAAGGAGTCTGCTACTCGTAAGGGTAGATTAAAGTAATAATGGCATTGTTTTCTTTTTCTATTCTCTTTCTGAATGCTGATCCCAGGACATGTTTTTCATACTATTAATGTAAATAGTATCAAGAACCCAACTGAAAGAGATTTTATTTTTTCTTATTTATTATTGTCTGCTGCCGGTATTATTTTTTTACAAGATGTTAGATTCCACACGTTGCCTGAAGTAATGCAAGCCACTAGGGTATGGTACTCAGGTCCATCTTTTTGGTCAATAGGCCAGGAAGTAGCTTCAGGGGTGGGAATTTTGTTCCACTGTACAAAAATGGTATTAGTGAAATTATATGATGTAGTTCCTGGACAGGGTCTTATTCTAAATATTAAATTTCAGCAGGTTTCTTATAGATTAATTAATTATTATGCTCCACAAACTAAAGCGCTTCGGGTTGAGACGTTAAAAATGATTTAGCCTTTCTAACACACTTCGCAGTTTGTTATTTTTGGTGGTGACTTTAATTGCAGCTTATTTCTTAAAGACAAAACACATACTTCTAAAACAGTTAAAATACATTCTGATTCCCTTTTTTGGTCCTCCACGATAAAGACAGCTAAACTCATTGACTCCTATTCAACATATACGGAGCAACACACACGGACTTTTTACAAAGGAAACTTAGCCACTAGAATTGATTTTTTGTTTATATCTTATCAATTATGCATTAAGAGAGTTGAAGTGCAGATAGCAGAATTCTCTGATCATAGGAGGGTGTCTGTTGAAATTAGAGACGTTAGTAATGTACAGAAAGGACCGAGTAGCTGGAAAATGAATACATCCATATTAGTGGATATGAGTTTTAAACTTCTTTTGACTGAATTTGTAGTGGCTAGAAAATCGGTGTTTATTTTATATGAGGGTGCAGTACAGCGGTGGCTAGATACCAAAAGGGACCTAGGTTTTTTCTTGAAACAATATAATAAAACTGTATGCATGACCAAATGTAAAGAATACCTAGCGATTCGGACTCATCTACAGAGATTATTTACATTGTCTATTACCACTAAACACAATTACACCCCACAGATTCAAATTTTTAAGGAGAAAATGCAACAGTTCCATATGGAAAAATCCCAATTTATTCGATGCCAACAACAGTTTGGTACCACAGGTTCGACTGACTCAGTATGCCCTTTTGAAGCATGTAATTCCCGTATTAGTCATAAAGAAATGCTGTCCTTATGTGATGATCAGGGTCAAATAGTACAAACTAAGGATGGGATTATGGCAGTAGTTACTGCCTATACTGGGGAAAAGTTTAGTCCAATCACTTTTGATACTGCACAAACTGCTGAAGTGTTATCCCACATTGATTTTCCTGCCATTTCTTTACAGGACAGTGCAAATCTGGTTACAGATATACATCTAGCAGAAGTGATGGAGGGTATTCGGACTCTGAAAGTGACTACAGCCCCTGGCCCAGACAGTTTGCCATCTGAGTTATATAAGTTTTTAGTTCCATACTGGGGGGAAGAACTGACCCAAGTTTATAACTGTCTGTTAAAAAGTCCATCTTTGCCGTTACATTTAAATATGGGCTCTCTGACATATCTCTTTAAGACAGGGGGTTAAAGAGTCATAACAAATTGGAGACCAATATGTTTATTAAATACTGATTTTAAAATACTGTCTAAAATATTGGCAAAACATCTGCTGTCGGTAGCCACAGAGGTAATTTTGGCCAGTCAGACTTCCTCCATTCCTGGATGATGTATTCAAGATAATCTGGTGTTGATAAGAGAAATTTTTGAGAGGTCATTCCAATCTTTTAAATGGGTATGTCCTATCCTTAGATCAAAAACAGGCCTTTGACACTGTTCAACATGATTTTTTATGACTTGTTTTGGCTAAATTTCAAATTCCAGGAGGTTTTATACAGTGGCTTAAACTGCTCTATAGAACTGCAACAGTTTTACCACTGGGTAATGGATGGCATGGCCCACTGGTTGGGATTAAGAGAGGGGTAAAACAAGGGTGCCCCCAAGCCCTATTTTATATGTCTTTTTTCTGGATCCTTTGTTGCGTATGTTACAGTACTCCCAAGCCCTTTCCCCTATTGTTTCATCCTCTACATTACAAGTAAGCCCAGTTCTGGCTTATGCAGATGAAATTTGTTTATTGGTACAAGATAAAGCCTCCATACTGGAGGCCTTGCAGTTATGCTCCATGTTTGGATCAGTGGCAGGAGCATGTCTTAACCTACACAAATGTGTAGGACAGAAGTTAGGACAGGATAGCCCCACCCCGGTAAATATTGGGGGCATTAAATTTCGAACAGGTCCAATTAAAATTTTGGGAATCCATTTTGGAATGGAACATCCAGACCTTTTTAATTGGGAGGAGAAACTAGAGATAGTACAATGAAAAGTAAATGGCTGGAATAGATGGAAAATGGGGAAAAAGAAGAGTTTTTTTAGTTAAAACTTACTTGGTTCCAAAGTTTTTGTTTATAAGTTATATTTTTCCACTACCAAAAACGTTAGAAACAAGATTACTGAGTATTTTTTTCCAGGCTGTATGGGGAAGTCGGCTCAACCCCATTCAACAAAATAAGTTGTATTTACCCATTAATTGGGGGGATTAAACATGAATAATCCTTTATTTTTTTTCAATAGTATTTTTTTAGGCTAATTTACACCCCATTGTAATCTATATAGGTAAGGGATGGGAACCTTGGGTTTATGAGACAATTCAGATGTGGTTTCGGCTGTGGGAAGGGGGAAATTTGAGGGTGGTAAAACAGTTACAAACAGCCCCTATATATTGGAGAGAGACATTTACCAGACTTAGACAATGGAAGGTGACAACCCTGGGGATTATCTCTGGGCAGAGGAAACATGTGTATGTGGAGCTACTGGGTACAGTCTGCCAGGTACCACTAGTGTCTGACAACTGCCCAGAGGATAAGAGAATGAGGACTCTTCAATTTTTATGAAATCATAGGATCCCCCCATATATGTGGGATCTGCACTGGCTCAGCTTCCATGGCAAACTCAATGGCAAGGGGAACCAGAAGCACAAACAGCTTTGAGACAGATATTGCAGTCAATTGGACTGTATTACTCAGGTTGAGACTGTAGAACACCTTTTTTTCCAATGTTCTTTCATTATAGGATTTTGGGATCTTTTGGCTAACACATGGCAGGCTCCAACCTTTGTTGTCATATCCCTGGATAACCTAATGAATGGTGAGGTATCTGGAACCTGGCAAGCATGGGATGGTGAAACATTAGAAATAATATTTACTGTATGTAAGTGGCAAATATGGACAGCCCGATGTTTGTTTACTTTACTGCAAAAGCAGATTACATGCCTGGAAATTTGGGGGAAAATAACTAAATATCTAAAAAGGATTTGTATGACGGAAAGACAATCAATGCAGGAAACTATCTGGTTAGCCAAATGGCAAGGCCTACCTTGGATCACGGACTCAGATGCCCCTATTACTTGAAGAATAATTATAGCTGGTAGATACCAGCTGGACTTTTATCCTTTGTTATTTTTTTTTTTTATGCAGTCAATTGATGGATAATTGTTTTCTTTCTTTCTCCTGCATTAAGGTTGTACTAGCTGTGTTTTGTGATTTATACATAAATCTGTACTAAGATGTGACAAATTTTTGTTTTTATGCTTTTGAAGGTTCCGTTAGCATGAGTGATATTCATTTATTGTTTCCTTTAAGGTTTTTCCTTTTCTTTTTCTTCGTGATTTTCTTTTTTTTTGGGGGGGGTATATGGATTTGACGTGTGTGTGTGTGTGTGTGTGTGTGTATATATATATATATGTTTATGTTTACTCTGTACTTAGTTTCTGTTTCTAATAAAAATTTCCTCTACTCTTTTCGATAAGTGCTATGGGATCTTTAACATCCACCTGAACTATCACCAGTCCAGGCAGATGGGACCTCGGTTTAACGTCTCATCCGAAAGATGACACCTCAGAAGTGTAGCACCCCTCTCATGCTGCACTACAGTGTCAGTACTGGGATATTAACCCAAGTGCCAGATGTGGGAACTGAACCCACAGCCCTCTGATCTCCCGGCCTCAGAGGTGAGTGTGCTACCTACTGAGCCACTGACACTGTTGTGTGTCAGTTTACAGTCAATTACAGACCAGTTAGCCTCACATCTGTTATCAGGAAAATTATGGAGTCCCAAATCAAGCAGGACCTTGTGGAGTACCTGGAGGGAAACAGTCTGCGAGATGACAGGCAGCATGGGTTTGCGGCAAGGTAGATCATATCAGACAAACCTCATTACGTTTTTTGACTGGGTAACTAAGGAACTGGATCCAGCGGACCTCCTCTACTTCAGTTTTAGCAAGACCTTCAACTTGGTGTCGCACTATCACCTGATTAAAAATTTAGAGGACCTAGGCATTGCAAGGAGCATTGTCAGGTGGGTGTGGAACTGGCTAAAGGACAGACAACAGAGACTGGTATTCAGCAGGGCGAGATCTGCAGAAGGAGAGGTCACAAGTAGAGGTCCTATTTAACATGTACATTAGTGACATCGGTAAGAGTATCCAGGGCAAGTTTGCCCTCTTCGAGGATGACATGAAACTTGGTCAGAGAGTTGGTAGTGCAGAAGCAGTTAGGAACCTACAAAAAAGACCTCCAAAGACTAGAAAGATGGTCTAATGTCTGGCAGCTGAGGTTTACTGCAAAAAAATGCAAGGTGAAGCATCTAGGGAAAGGAAACCCAAAGACAGAATACTGGCTCAATGGGGTCAAGCTCAGTACCTCACAAGAAGAAGGGGACTTGGGGTCATCATATGTGACATGCTCAAGCAAAAAAGCCAATGTAACAAAGCATATAGCCAGGCAAATAGAATGCTGGGGTATATATGAAGGGGATTCAACAGCAGGAGAAAAGAGGTAATCCTCCCCCTCTATAGGTCTCTAGTGAGGCCACACCTGGAGTACTGTGTTCAGTTTTGAAGCCCTCACCTAAAAAAGGACATGGACAGGCTGGATGCTACACAGAGAAGGGCAACAAAGATGTTATAGGGACTTCCATGGGCTCTTGTATGAGGAGCACCTAAAGTCACTAAACATGTACACACTGGAGACAAAGAGGGAGAGAGGAGATATGATTGAGATGTTCAAATTTATGAGAGGTATAAATAGAGTGCCCTACAATTAACTATTCAACAGGGTAGGCAACTCAACTACTAGGGGACATGAATGGAAGTTGAGGAGAGGGAGTTTCCGGAGGGATCTAAGGACACACTACTTTACTGAAAGAGTAGTGGAACCATGGAATAGACTGCCAGCTGAGGTGGTGAGAGCTGGGACTGTGACAGTGCTCAAAC
Source organism: Neoceratodus forsteri (assembly GCA_016271365.2). Taxonomy (NCBI): domain Eukaryota; kingdom Metazoa; phylum Chordata; order Ceratodontiformes; family Ceratodontidae; genus Neoceratodus; species Neoceratodus forsteri. Next base: position 273,176,507 of record CM057454.1, read on the forward strand.
ATTGGTGGTACAGAGCATCGGAAAGATCTGTAGCAGAGATGGGCAGATACCAGAAGTGGAGCTAGGCCCGGGACCAGTAAGTCTTGGAAACTCATGGGCAGACTAAATGGACCATTGGTCACCTTCTGCCATCATTTTTTATGAGTGCTAGGAGACAGAGGGTGGAGATAAACAGAGTTCAGTCCAAGGAGGGGAGGATGACCAGCGGGGTGCCACAAGGATCAGTACTGGGGCAAGTCTTCATTAGCAACATTGCGGAGTGGCTAGAGGGGAAGGGATGCCTTTCTGAAGATGACACTAAGATCTGCAACAGGTTTGACACTCTGTGGGGGGGGGATGAGGATGGATCTAAATAAGCTTGAGGAGTGGTCCAGTGTGTGGCAGCTAAGATTCAATGTGAAAAAGTGCAAAATCTTGCAGTTGGGGCACAGAAACCCAGGGGTGGAGTACATGATGGGGGAGAGATACTAATGACCACCAAACAGGAAAGGGACCGGGGGGTAATCATATCTGATTACCTGAAAGTGGCCAAACAGTGTGGCAAGGCAGTGAGGAGAGACAGTAGGATGCTGGGGTGCATAGGGAGGGGGTATCACCAGCAGAAGGAAGGAGGTGGTGATACCACTGTACAGATCATTGGTGAGACCTCATCTAGAGTACTGTGTCCAGTTCTGTAGACCACATCTCCGGAAGGACATAGACAGAACAGAGGTAGTTCAGGGGAGGACAACCAAAATGGTGCAAAGCCCTATGAGGAGAGACTGAAGGACCTCAATATGTATACCCTGGAGTAGAGGAGGGAGAGGGGAGATATGATAGAGACTTTCGAATACCTCACAAGTATAAATAAGGTATAAGAGGGAAGCATTTTTTTGGAAAAAAAGATGTGCAAGATCAAGGGGTCATAATATAAGGCTGGAGGGAGGGTATACTCTGGAGTAATGCGAGGAAGTATTTTTTCAAACAAGTGGTGGTAGATGTATGGAACAGCCTCCCAGAGGAGGTGGTGGGAGCAAAAATGGTAATGGAATTCAAAAATGCATGGGATAAGCATTGGGGAACCTTAGCGGTAGGAAAAGGGAGGGTAAAGCTGGAGATCAAGTAGGGTCTGCGGTATTTCTGTAGGTAGGGAAAAGGGTGGACTGAGTAGGCTTATCTGTCATCAGTTTCTATGTTTCAACTCCAACCGCTTCTCCTCAGACCATGCCCTTCTCCAGGAATGCTCCAACATCTGTCCCTTAGTCTTCAACCAATGCAGCTCATCACAGTAGATAGACAGACAGATAGACACTTTATTTATAAAGCACCCCTTCCCAGAGGTTTGGAGCACTGTACAATTTCAGGTAAAGGGAGGGTAAAGCTGGAGATAAGTAGGGTCTGTGGTATTGCTGTAGGTAGGGAAAATGGGCAGCATCTTTCAAAAAAAGAGGTGTGCAAGAACAAGGGGGCACAATTTGAAGATAGAGGGGGGGCGGCTCAGAGGTAATTTAAGGAAGTATTTTTTCACAGAGAGGGTTGTGGATGCATGGAAAGGCCTTCCGGAGGAGGTTGTGGAGTCAAAAACAGTGGTGGAATTCAAGCATGCATGGGACAGTCATAAGGCAATTCTAGGGGGTGGGGGTAGAAAGAAGTAAGCTGCTGGTTAACTAGGATCTGCAGCTTATCCACTAGGTAAGGAAATGGGCAGACTGGGTGGGCCAAGCGATCCTTATCTGCCGTCAAATTCTATGTTTCTATGTTTCTTTGTTAGACTGGGTGGACCAAGTGGTTCTTATCTGTCATAAGTTTCTATGTTTCAACACCAACCGCTCCTCCTCAGATCATGCCCTTCTCCAGGAATGCTCCAGCATCTGTCCCTCAGTCTTCAACCAATGCAGCTTATCACAATAGATAGATAGATAGATAGATATACTTTATTTATAAAGTGCCCCTTCCTGGAGGTTTGGAGCACTGTACAATTTCAAATAAAAACAGGTGCAATAAAAGTATATTCATAATCACATTACAGAGCTTACAAATACCTAGAATCAAAATCTATCTGCCACAACCTGACAAGACAGTCAGTAAAAGCATAAAAACTTCCAACAACTATAGTAGATACAGTAAAATGCCTGGTTAAATAAAAATGTCTTGAGCCCCCTTTTAAAGGTTACCACCAAGGATGCCTCTCTCAAGTAACCTGGCAGCGAATTCCACAGGACTGGCATGGCAGCGAAGAAAGCACACTCTCCTGACTGCCGCAACCTAGCCCTGGGGATCACCAAGAGGCATCCCTCAGAGGAACGGAGAGAGTGAACAGGGCAGTGAGGAACCAGGAGGTCTTGCAGATAGTCCAGTCCCTGGCCATGCAGGGCTTTATAGGTCAATAGTTCGACCTTGAAGGCAATCCTCCACCTTATCGACAGTCAGTGCAGTCCATGGAGAACTGGTGTAATGTGATCAAATCTTGATGCACCCATTAACAGCATGGCAGTCACATTCTGCACCAGCTGCAGATGACAGAGATTGCCTCCCGACAGCAATAGGTGTAAGGCATTACAGTAATCAAACCTCGACATGACAAAGGCATGTATTAGGGTGGTAAGGTCATCAGCTAGTATCAGGGCACAGATTCGGGCAGTGTTCCTAAGATGGTAAAAGCCACTTTGGATGACGACCGACACCTGAGCATCAAGTGTCAAACCGTCATCAAGGGCCACGCCCAGATCCCTAACTCAAATAGAGGGGGTCAAGGTCACCCCTCCTAGTATCAAACCAGGATCAGTCCTTAACCCTTCCCCATCCTGTTGATGACCAGGATCCACCACCAAAACCTCTGTCTTGTCTGGGTTGAGTCATAGTCAGTTTTGAGTCATCCAGCTCTGGATCTCAGCTAGGCAGGTGTTACACGCAGATAGTGCCATCTGGTTCCCAGCTGCACAGGACAGGTAAAGTTGGGTGTCACTGGCACAGCAATGAAAACCCAGCCCATACTGCCTGATAACATCTCTTAAAGGCAACATGTACACCATGAACAAAAGAGGCAACAGGACCAAACCTTGCGGAACTTCACAGCGCAGATGCATTGGGCCAGACATGGATAATCCCATCATAATCCTCTGCACTCTGCCCGTAATGTAGGACCTAATCTAGTTGATGACACTGCCAGTTAGTCCACACCAGTTCTGCAGTGCCACCATGAGCTGTGATGGGATGTAAAGGGACAAATGCAGAAAGGTGCCAGGGAGTCTAAGGCAGCTGTGTAAACTGTAATACAGTGCTCTGCAGCCTTCCTGGCTCCTAGACACAAGCAAGCATCATACCCAAGATGTCTAGTGCCTCCTGAAGCTTGCAAGGCTCCATATTATGTTTTGGACAGTACTGGATAATCGCCACAGAAGGGATATTAAAACAGGGTGCCCCAAAAAGGAACAACACTGTATAATGATCTGACCATCTGACAAGATCAACCTTGATCGAGCTAATGTCATGTCCCAATGAGAAGATCAGGTCCAAAATGTGATCATGCTGATGTGTTCTAGAGACAACTGCCTGTGCTAATCCCAGTGAAGACATTGACTCTAGTAATTGTTGCCCAAAATGTGAGGATTCATCATTGACCCGGGCACTGAACTCCCCCAGCACTAAAATCTGGAGGCAACCAACACCTGTTTGGCCATGCAGTCCATCAATTCCTGCAAGAAATCACTGCTATACCCCAGAGGATGGTATATGAGAATAATCCTATCACTAACACCTGGAGTGCATCTAACTGCCACATATTCTAAAGACCTGAAAGTTCTCATGGGGAGTGTAGTGAATCCCAAAGTTGATTTAAAGCAAATGGTCACTCGGCCTCCACTGCAATCCCTCCTCAAGCAATGCACCACAGAGTAACCTGGTGGGACTGATACCTCCAGAACAGGTCTGGACTCATCCTCCAACCAGGTCTCTGTGATGAAAACCTCTTATCACCACTGTTTTTTCCTCAGTGACCTTGCATTACACAGAACAGCCCAAAGAAGAGAAGCAGAGCTGGCTGGACAGACTACTTCTTGCCTGATGGCATTTGTCCGTGCCTTGGGGAGGGAAACCAGGCAGGGCGGATCATGCTTCAGATCCCATATCCTCCCTGAGCATCTCCCGAATCTCACCACTCTAAAGGGGGTGGGTGCTACAACTACAAGTACTACTAAGATAAAGAAAAGAATATAAAAACAAATAAAAAGAAAGAAAACGACTTCCGGTGATGTCGTCTGCAACATGGAAGCCTAATCATAGAGCTCTCTCTCTCTCTCTCTCTCTCTCGATCCTTAAAAACCATTTGCACACAGTTAAAACTCCGATAATATTGACGAAAATGCATAAAACAATCCATGGAAATACATCTAGGAGGAGATCCCGGTCCAAGAATTCAAAAGAGAAGCAAGATCACCCACGATTGAGCCCTACAAGTTCAGCTGCAAGCGGGAGGGAGTCCCCCTTGAGTGTGGCAGGAGGCGACACTGAAACTGAATTGGACAGCCTTTCCAGAACGAGGTTTGAAATGCTTCTGGCAGAAATAAAACAATTCAGGAATGAAACAAAACTCGAGTTCAGCAAGCTACATTCCGACTTAACTAAATTAGAAACCAGGGTCTTCGGGGCAGAGGATCGGGTGTCGACAGCTGAGGATGATCTACAGCAGATTTCCAGGGCAACTGAATATCTAATACAGCAAAATGAAAACATACCAGCCAAATGTCTTGATCTAGAGGTGCGATCCCGAAGAGAAAACATCAGGATATATGGCTTGCCAGAGTCCGCTGAGGTCGGGGAGATGAGTGATTTTATTGAGGATCTACTGCGTCATGTTTTAGATTTGCCACAGGCCTTTGCTTTCAAGATCGAAAGAGCACACCAGGCACTTGTGCCCAAGCCAACTTCAACCACAGCCAGACCACATTCAATAATAGTAAAATTCTCGAGTTACGGAGAGAAAGAGAAGATTCTAACGGCAGCATGGAAACAGGGCCAAGTAAAATACAATGGGGCCTGACTCCTATTCGACCAGGACTACCCACAGTTGATTCAACAGCAACGGCAGGCATATGCACCTCTACTAAGGAAATTGAAAAAAATCAAGGTAAAATTTCTAACGCCCTACCCGTCGCGACTCCGAGTGAGCTGGGAATCAGGAACTGAGGTCTACCACACAGCTGAAGAAGCTCTCCAGGCATTCAGAGAATGAGGGCATGAAGTCCTGCTGGCCTCCAGACGTAGAGATCTGCCACCTGTGCTGCAGAACCCCTGGCGTATGGGCAGCTCCTGGAATGGAAACAGAGGGAAAGAAGGCGGCGAACACCACCCTGAAGGACATTAAAAAAATGTTATTTCACTTAACACATGTCCAGAATCCTGAGGACCTACAGCAGAACAATCAAGCGAATACCTGAAGGAGTGCTCCTCTCGGTGAGGTCTTTGCCATTGTATTTTGTGGGCCTCTCTTCCAGTCTCTCCTTCTCCACAGAGACATTCTGTAGCACTAAAAATTAATTGACTTATTGACTCTTCTAGTTGTTTTAGAGAAATATCATAGACACTGCTATCCTAAACATAAGTTCATTAACTTGAAATGTCTGGGGGAGGCGGAGGGGTTCCTGGTGGACTGCCTATGAGGGAGATGGAGGGCTGGTAATGTGGTGTTCACATTGATCCCCCCCTAACCTTGGGGAAATTGCTGAGAGGGGTAGGCATAAGCAGGGGTGAGCCTTCTGGGAGGCAGTTTGAAGAGGCAACTCTGAGATGGAGTAGTTGTATAGTAGGCTGGACTGACTACCTTTTGGGCCAAGGAGACAAGCTGACGAGTAGGACCATGTGGGAGCCGCTGGGGGGCGGGGCGGTTGATGTCCCACTCTTGTAGCAGACTCCTACCTACATTTGTGTGATGCTGAGCTCATGCATGCTAGACTGATGACAGTTGCATAGAGTTTGTGAGTAGTAGGTTTGGGCCTGCTTAGCAACTTGGGAAGCAACGTCCTATAATGAAGCTTAAAGTGACAATGAGGATCCCCCCACGGTCAGGAATTACACTCAGGCAGCGGATCCTATACAGCTTAGATCTCCTTAGTAACCCGAATAAGCACACAGACATCGTAAACAATGTTAGAGACCCAAGGGCCTTGAGGTGGTACATTGGGAGGGGGGCTCCAAGTACTCGAGGGGACTAGTCATCAGAAGTCTTGCATTTAGCAGGCAGCAGACTGAGCATCTGAATCCAAATTTGATTTGTACCCAGTGTCCGGGAGATATCCCCTATGTGATGTAGAGTGGGGTGTATCCCTAGGTGCTCACCCTCTGAATAAAGCGCAAACTCTGGGAAAATGAGGAAACGAGCCCTGGATTAAGCGGAGCGCCACGTTGCCTGACATAAGGACAAAACAGGCAAAACAGGTATTGACATACCAATGCAAGGGTATCTGAGACGTAACCTACAGTTAAACGAGGGGGGTGAGAGAAATTGGTTAGCATCCACATAAAAGTGTTAGGTATGGGGTTTAAGACATCTGGATGGTCTGCCATTTGAATCGTGGGGGGGGTGAGGGTGGGGCATCCATCGCTGCAACTATGGAGCACTGGGAGGCCTGCATTGAGGATTGAACCCGAAATAAGCCACAGCCCCTGGATGGATGGTGGAGCAGTGGATCCTTTATGACGTGGGCCATGCCTTTCGCGGATGGCAGGGTTTTGTTTATGGATGGGAAGCCGTGGCCTCAGAGGGAAGATTAAACCCCGATATGGGATGGGGGAGGGGGTACATGCCCCCGAATTCCTGCTATGACACATTATCACTTTGGTGGGGTTGATGGTCCCCAGTATGGCTCCCCTGGCGAGGTGGTACCATAGCAAGAGGTGTGGGATGTTAATCTATAAATTAATGGTTCCAGTCAAGAATACACGAGGAACCGCTCATCTGGTGCCTTCTCATTATTATAGGGTGATGTGGGAAGTGGAATAAGGACTCCTAGGTGGTTGCAGCTGGACACCTCCGTCATTTGTTATCCTTTACAAACAACACATTCTAAATATATGTTAGTCGAGTCAACTTTGAATGTATGATCACGTTCACTGCCCAGAGATATATAAGGTTTTTCCCTGATACCTCGATGATGGGGAATCGGAGATGCCTTAGAAAGATAAATTAGAGGCTTGAGGCCTATAACAAGTTGACAGGGTCTCCAGATAGCAGGGGTCTCCAAATCATAACTGACAAGAGTGGATATGGATTTTGGGGGAAGGGTGAAAGAGTGGATGGGTAAGCTAGAGACTATGCGAAGGTGGCATGGCAAGTTGAAGCCATCCACATCGTTTATTTCAACAAGAGTGTTGTTGATGATGACATGCCATGTCATCGGGCAAGGACTCAATTGCTTTAGGGTCCAGGAGGAACGAGCATCAGATATGACTCCTTTTCCTCTCAATCGAGTGTGGTTTACTCGATCTTTCAGGGAACAGAATACTCTGCTCCCCTACCTTGGGAGTCACGCTGTAAATAGAGTTTATCAGGAGGTAAAAGTTGCTCAGTTAGGAGCACCTCCTAGGTTGTATGAATTTATATGTTATGTTTGTGTTGATGTTAGGTTACATGTTTCAGTGATAAACATGCAGTTACATAGGCAAACTGTTTATAACTATCAAGAAGAGATGCAGGGCTTGTTGCATCCAACAGGGGGACTAAGAGATAATGTGGCGGGCAGCTGGGGTGGAATAACACGGAGGATGTCAAAGAAACCATTGGAGTTGAGGGGGTTAATTCCCACATACTTGAAGTGTAATATACCTCTCCACATAAATGGGGGATAGTAAACAGATTAAAATCGGCTCGCACAATGTTAACGGGCTAAACAACCCTGTAAAGCGACACAAAATTATGTTGACCTTGAAAAGAGAGAGCCCCTCCTTTATTCTACTACAAGAAACGCACCTTAATAACTCTGAACATCAGAAATTGGGGAAGTTTGGTTATGATCAGATTGTTGCGGCTTCCTTTGGAAGAGGAAAGAGAAGGAGGGCGGCTGTGCTGGTTGCTAAAGGAACTCAATTTCAAAAAACTAATAGTTATATAGACCTGGAGGGCCGTTTGGCTATACTTGTGGGTAACTTGGAGGGTGCACCTATCACACTGGCTTCTCTTTATGCACCACCAGGCTCCACGAAAGAGGTCATTGGCTCCCTGCTTCATAAGATTTCAGAATACCATAGTGGGGTGCTAGTGGTGGGTGGAGATTTGAACCAGATTTGGGATCAAAAAGATACATCCAGAACGAAGGCCTTTAGACAGACCCCGGCTAGTAGATTAATTAGGAGGCATTTGAGGGGGCATTCTGGATAGATGCCTGGAGAAACCAGAATGCTAATAAAAAAAGAGTATACCCACTACTCATACCCACATGGCTCATATGCTAGGATTGATTACATTCTGGTTTTAGAAGAACAGCAAGGCCAGGTTCTGGAATGTAGGCATATCCCATCCGTTCTTTCGAACCATGCTCAGGTGTCATTAGCCCCGAGTTGGAAGGCCAAAAGAGGTCAGTCCCTCTGGAGATTCAATAATTACTTCCTAAATTTGAAAGAGTTTATGGATATGGCTAAGAATAGACTATCACAAATCCAACAGGACAATGAGTCTATGGAGATACCCGATACTGTGCTGTGGGATACTATCAAAGCAGTATTCAGGGGGGATTGTATTAAATTTGATGCGCATTTTAAACTAAACAAAATAAGCAACTGGAACAGCTTCAGGGGCAACTATAGGCCCTGCTGGACCAAGTTGCAACAGGAAAGACTTCAATACAATCAGAAATTCAAAAAGTTAAGCAACAGATCCAGAGAATTATAGATATTAGAACAGAATAGGCATTACAGTGTTTAAGACAGAGGTACTACAAATCTGGTCATCGGGCTTCTCGTCTCTTGGCACACAGACTTAGACGGCAAACCGCAGAGAATACAACCACACAGATTACGGATCCCAGGACTGGAATCTTAGTAAAGTCCTCAGAAAAAATTATTTCAGGTTTTAGGGAGTTTTACACAAACCTTTATAGGTCGGACCATTCCCCGGATAGAGAAAGGATTAAAACTTATCTAAACAAACTAAGGCTACCAGAGCTGTCCCAAGAAATTAGAGAATCCTTAGATACCCCTATATCCCCAGCAGAATTAGCAGTCACAATTAAGAGACTGAAAACTAAGAAATCACAGGGTCCGGATGGATACACCCCAGAATTTTTTTAATTCTTTAGAAAGGAGATAAACAACCCACTAATGTGGGCCTGCAGAATGGCACAGTCGAGGGAAGACTCACCAGATACTTGGAACTATGCAGTCATTTCGAATATTCCCAAACCAGGAAAGGATATTACTCAATGTGGGTCTTACACTCTATTTCTGTATTGAATATTGATTACAAACTATACGCTATACTAGCGAAACGATTAGAGGGGATCCTGCCCAAGTTAATTAATTATGATCAAACAGGGTTTATTCCAGGTAGACAAACCCAAGACAATATTAAAAGAACTCTGCATGTGATGTACCATGCCGCTCGGTCGAGGGCCTCTTGTATGATTTTGAGCCTAGATGCTGAGAAGGCCTTTGACTGGGTGGCATGGAAATTTCTGGAGTTAACTCTTGGTAAATTTGGATTCTCAGAAGCCTTCATAAAGATCATAAATAAGATGTATACTAAGCCAAGGGCTTATGTAAAAATAAATGGTAGAGTCTCCCACCCGATACCTTTGCAGCGAGGTACCAGGCAGAGCTGCCCTCTCTCCCCGCTTCTTTTCACCCTGTACCTTGAACCGCTAGCCCAAGCACTGCGACAGGATGAGGGATACAAGGGTGGGAGCTGGGGATCGCATAACCTGTTCTTTATAATGGACGATCTTCTAGTTTACCTTTGGGATCCAGAACAATCATTAGAAAAATTGTGGGCTGCCCTAACAGAATTTAGTTTTTTGGCCGGATATAAGATGAACGTATTTAAGACAGAGGTCTTAAAAATGCACTATGAATCTTCAGAGCAAACTAAGCAGAGGTATCCTTTTAAGTGGGACCTAACCCATATCAAGTACCTGGGAGTACAACTGGGATTTCAGGTAGATAATCTATTCTCACTTAATTTCTCCCCAGTCTTGGAAGATATCAGGTTGGAATTAGAGCAATGGGCACCTATCCCCATTTCCTTGACCCAGAGAGTGGAGGCCATAAAAATAGTAATTCTCCCCAAACTCCTATACCTGGTACAAACAATCCCTACCAGGATACCAGACTCCTACCTTAATTTACTAAACAGAGCAGTCTCCTTTTTTTTTATGGGGCCCACACAAACCCAGGATTAGGCTCTCAGTCCTTCTGATCCCAAAAAAGGCAGGAGGCCTCTCATTACCTAATTTTAAGCTGTACTATCATGCTGCACAGCTGCGGACGATCATGTACTGGTTAGACAACTTATGTATATCAAAATGGAAAAACCTAGAACTTAAAGAAGGGGCATTCTATAACTTAAACAGTTTGCTCCTCAGACAGGGGAAGAGGTCTCACTTAGGTCAAGTGGAGAATCCTTTCACAGCCCTCACACTTGAATTGTGGAATAACATTCTGAAAGACAAAAGGGCCAACAATTGGAAATCCCTGCTGCTGTCTATCCGATACTTAGACACCTTTTTCCCTGGTGTGTGAGACAACGGGTTTAAGAGGTGGGAGGCAAGGGGTTTGCATTTAGTTTGGCACTTCATAGAAGAAGGGGAGATTGTTCCCTTTGAAGCTTTAGTCAACATATATGAAGTCCACTGGCAAGATAGAGTTAGATACTTTCAAATTAGAAACTATGTGAGAAGTCTTGTTGCAGAGTTTAGATGGGGGAATTCATCACCCCCCCAGATTGCCTTCACCTTTAAAAAGGCGATAGAAGGGACCTGCATTAGGACACAAATTATCTCCAACCTTTACCAAGACCTATTGTTGTGGAAAGAGGACACCACAAAATCCATAAAGAGGGCCTGGGAAATGGATTTGGAGAGTCAAATTTCAGAGGAGGTGTGGACATAGGCCCAAACTAAAACACATTGAGGCTTATCAGCTATTAGCTGGCAGGATTTTTCCTGAAAGATCTTTACCAGGTATTTTCACTCCCCAAAGATCATGGGGCAGATCCAGAGTGACAACTCCGTAGACTGTTGGAGGAACTGTGGTCAGAGGCAGGCATCATATATATACACATGCTATGGAGCTGCCCAGCGCTTTCCACCTTCCTGTTGGACTTGCAACAAGCCCTAAGAATAATAATTGAGCCAGACCTGATAGTGTCCCCCACATGCTATATTTTTTAGAAATTCCGAAGGAGCTTAGAGATCCTCTTACAATTAAGTTTCTGAAAATAACATCTTTAGCTGTTCAGAATGTTATAACTAAAAACTGGTTGTCCCATAACCCTATCACATTAACTAAATGGCAGGAAATTATGATAAATTCTGTATATACTGGATGGAGGCACTGACAGCTTCCTTGAATAAAAGACTACCTCAGTTTGAAATCTTGTGGAGACGTTGGGTCTCATACATGGCAGGGGAAAGGCCTGACTTCATCCCTTAACAATTTGAGTTCTTATTGGAACAAAGCAGACCCCTCACTGAGAATCTTGGTTTCGATATGTAATTCGCTGGAGGCAGGGTATTACGGCTCCAGGTCACTACAGGTCCCTTAACCAAAAAAATAAAAGAAAGGTGCAAGAAATAATGCTAGTCTTCTTTTTTCTCTCTCTGCATATCTGAAGACAAGGTGGTTTGTATATGTAATTAATCTGATGAAATGTATGGGTATCTAACACAACCACTGGTATTGTTGAACAAGTAACTGAGTATATGAAATTGCCTATGAAATCTCTTCTGTAACCGACTATGTTAGAAGGATGTATGTAATATGTATGTATTTTGTCTGTATGGAATTAAAACAATAAATAAAGAAAGTTTAAAAAAAAAGAAAGAAAACACACACAAAAAAAGCAACACTAGCAATCACACTCCTAGTACTACAGCTGAAGTGTCTGACAAAAAAAAGAAAGAAATCATTTTAAGTCTGTGAGTGACACCAGTTGCTCATCCCCTTTCAATACAAGTAATCCACTCCCTGGCACATTTAAGAAAAAAAAGAGGTTCAGGTGATGTACCCTGGAAGAGGAGTAGAAGAGGCACTGATATTAACAGAACAAAGGTTGTCGGGGGCATCACTCATAGAACTGAAAGGATGACTATATACACTGTTAGTGTTCCACTGTCCCATCCTCTCATGACTCAGGCTCCAGCACAGATAATAACAGCAGCAGTCAAAACTTTGTACCCAATGGGCTTGAGTCTTTATCATCTGATTCTTCTGATACTAATGTGGTGCACGACATACGTCTCATCAGAAACCCTGGGGATGGGCCATCGAGGAGACCCACACAAATGGAAGTGGCAAAGGAAGATACTGTCTCCCCAGCTGACACCATTATTTTACATGAAGAGGAAGATGCCCCTTATGATAATAGCATACCTAATGAAAGCAGTGTTACAGCCAACCAACAGGTATCTATGCCAGGAGGGAAAACTAAGAAGACCACTTCTTGGGAATGGAACGACTATTATATTGACTCTCAAAATGTTTATCCAGCAATATGCACTCTCTGAAAAATCAGTGTCAGCACGGGAGACAGGAAAATCACCTTGGCACATACATTTTTTGAGACACTGAAAAGAACATATTCAATTGCATGCAGTAGAGAAGATAATCGAATATCAGTGTCAGGTGAGACAGATGAAGCAGGTGATATTGACCTAGAAAGTGTATTTTCCTTATCAAAATGTGGTAGCATAGCCGACTATTTTTCAACCACCCTTAAAAAAAAAAGCACCCTTGTTTCTTACACCCCACTCAAAGTCATATCCTTCAATAGCTACATCATAATTAGTCATGGTAATGACTGTAATGCCACAAGGTAGAATACAGTATTATGACATCAGGTGTATGTTAATACTGATGTAGAGACAACTCTATTAGTTGTAAGAGTGGTCTTGTGCATTCAGATCAAAGGTTTTGTTAGCAAAATGGAGACATTTCCATTTAAAAATGCAAGAAATAGAGGCACTGCTGAGCAGCCGAGAAGGAAGCAGCAAGATTCTTAAGCTCCCAGGAGATATCGTAATTAAACTTTAAAAATATAATCATTAGACACCAAACCAACTCACAGTGCTCTGTGATTGGGCAGTGAGTGAGAATTCAACAAAATGGGCAAACCTCGGTGTGCCACTGCAGCAGCAGTGGACTGTTTTGCTCCAAAAGGCCAGCAGTGTAAGAAGCCTGCATTGCAGGGGAAGGCAGCATAGTCAGCTGAGCCATCAGTGGGGAAGCAACCTTAACAACTATACAGAGGGCCCTGCCTCAGATGGTGAAGATGGTCCAAGATTTGGATTGTAAATTCGATACACTAACTCCCCGGATTACAACCCTTGAGACATTCATGGCCACTTGTGAACAGACAACTCAGAAACAGGAAGCTTCCTGTGCTAAAACAATGAATGCCATGACTAATGTGCTAAAGGCAAACTCCCTGCTCTGCCAGCACTTGGAGAATGTGGAGAACCAGGCTAGAGAGAGAAACTTGTGAATAGTGGATCTTTCTGAAAATGTAGTAGAAGAGGATTGCTTAACATTTGCCAAAGCCTTGTTACCTGCTATTTTAGGATTGTTGGAGGCAGATCCACTGTTCTCCCTTGAGAAGGCATTCTTACAATACCTTGACAGGCTGTAACAGACAAATTCATGCCCCCCCACTGTTATAGTGGTTTGCACAGGGATTGGGGATAGGGACAGAGACCTCATGATAGTGAGGAGATGCAGAACTCTGCAATATGGCAAAGCTGTGCTTCAACTCTTCCCTGACCTTTTTTACAGTATCCATCAATGGAGAAAGGCTTTTGATGGGGTTAGAAGTCAGCTTTGGCACCTGAAATTGCAGCATCAGCTTCTCTTGCTGTTGAAACTTAGATTAATATGGAATGGACACTGATACGTGTTTAATGATCCAAAAGAAGCAGACAGGCTGGTGCAGTGAGTGGAAGCTGAAATGGCAGCGGGAGCGGACAGAGAGGAATTTTTGGAAGGGGACTGAGCTCACATGCCAGTTCACTGATGTTTGGACTTTTGTGTTTGTTTTATTGTTGGAGCTATCATTCTGTAAATGCACTCAGGGTGTTTTTAACTTAATGGGGTGCTGGGTAGATTGGGTGTGTGTACTTAATATGGCAGGTCCCACCTTCATCTTCATGATAGTCTGCCTCTCGAACTACCACACACCAATGCAGAATAAAACAACATGGCACTCGAACTCTCTCACAATTGTGCAAATTCATTCCAAAGCAGATCATTACCTGAGTCCTGGAACAAGTGACTTACTCTGGGAAGTAGCCTGGACTTTAAACAGATTAAGCATTTACTAATGGGGCATATACTTTTAGTTAGTTTTATTAGTTAACTGATTAATTTGCAGGTTTGGGTTTATTATGAGGGCTGTGACAATTGGCAATTTACTTGTATCCACAACAGCATAAAATATCTAGGGTGCCATTAAGGTCCATCATTACAGTACAGTACTTCTAGTTCTCTAAAAGTTTGCAGCATTCTTGCAATTTTTTAAAGTTTTACAAATTGACAGTTGTATTATATACTGTATTCATGGGAGTTGGGGGACATGTTTTAGCACTACTGTTTTTTGGCACTGGGTCAGAACAGTGCTGACAATAATAGAGCAGTCAAGAACTGCACAGAAAAATAGCGCCCATTTTGTTTTTGTGGGGGGCTGTGCCACCCGCACACCCCCGAAGTGAAGGATTCTCACTCCGAGGGGGGGGGAGTGGATCTCGAGGAAAGTTAAAATTCACAGGGCCATGGAATGCTGTTTCCACAGCCCTAAGTAAAAAGTCCCGAGTGTACAAAAAAGTTGGAGACCAGGATTAGAACCCTGGTCTCCAATGCCACTGGCTGAGTTGCTCAGCCATCCTACTGGATCCTGGTGCCCTTGTGTCCTGTAAGCAACACAGACAGCAACCAAGAGAGCACTTACTGAAAGTGCTGTAAATTCCCTTTCGCTGTTCATGTTAGTGCTACAGGGACTACACCCTCTTGACTGACGCTTTTCCTGTAGAGCTATTCTAACCGGGTACCCTATTTTTTTACGTTGCAGTGGGAGATTCGATTGACCATGTAGGTCCAAATGGTAATAGGGTAAGGATTGAAATTCCTATACAGATTACCCCAGATGCTTCCTTGGCTGCATGCATGTCAGAGATTCTGTGACATTGCAGTGAGCCTAACAACTACATGGCATTCCCCCAATGCAGTATCTAATGAAGGGGTGTCTTTTAGTGTTTCTTTAAGTGTATGCAGTCCTCAATGTAATACTAATATGCTATCCTCTTGTGGATCAAATGTTTGTAAGATTTTCTAGCAAAATCGAATAAACATAAAGTAAAAAAATGGAAGATATATGTAAAAATGTATCAATTTTAATGCTTGTGTATCTGTTTATATATTTTTTGCAAGACACTTGAACAACATGGTATCAGTGGCTCAATAAGTTGCGTGCCCGTCTCTAGAGCCAGGTTGTAGCCCCACATCAGGATATAAAACCAATACTGTAGTGCAGTAATCCCACACATATTTTCTTGCATGTCATGATAATGGCAAAGAATTTTCTTGCATGAAGCAAGAAATTTTTCTTGCATCAATTTTTAGTTCAAGGAAAATGTCGCATTCCTTACATATCCCTCACATACAATTCTTACATAACAGCTTACATAAAACGTGCATGTAACTTGCATATGCAAGCATATATCCTGGTCCAGAAGGGGAACCAGGATCCTAGGTGATAGGTTTAAATGCTTCATTGACAAGTATTTAAACTAGCCAAGGGGGGAGGCACTGGAAAGGAGCAGGGAAATCCTAGCCCCCAAAAATATCAGGCTACTAAGTGAGGTAGACACCAACATAGAGATGTCAATAGGGAGAAGTGCAGGGGTAAATGGAGAAAGTGACAAATGCAATAAGGACAGGGATGGGGCCAAAAGGGGTAAGGCCATCAAGAAATGGAGGGTAATGAGTACCAATGCCCGTAGTCTGGGCAACAAGCTCCCTGAACTGGTGGCCTTGATGGAAGAGGGATGCCTGGATATTGTAGCAGTCACAGAAACATGGTACACAGAGAACCATGACTGGGATGTTAACATACCAGGGTACACAACCTACAGGAGAGACAGGGGAGGGCAGAAGGGGGGGAGTAGCTCTCTATGTAAGGGAAGGGATAAAAACAACTGAACAAAAGAGTAAACAGGGAGGAGAGGAGGCACTGTGGGTCACCTTAGAGACTGGAAATGGCACCACAATCTGCACAGGGATTGTATATAGACCCCAATGTCAGGGGGAGAGAATGGACAAGGATATGATAGAAGGCATACTTAGGATGGCAGAGAAAGGGGAGATACTGTTGATGGGGGACCTTAACAGGCCAGAAGTTAACTGGAGCACCTTTGCAGCAGCCACATCCAAAAGCAGGGCCATCTTGATGCCCTTCAGGTGGCATGCCTCAAACAGCTAGTTTTGGAACCCACTCATGACGGAGCAATCTTAGATCCCATACTCTCAAATGGGGACAGTGAGAGGATCTCAGATCTAGAAGTGGGTAGCCATTTGGGAACAAGTGACCACCAAACAGTGTGGTTCATGATAAACTCTGCTACAGAGAGTCAAGCCATACAAAGTGAGGGTTCTGGACTTGGGAAGGCTGACTTTGGCAAGATGGGAGGAGTGCCTAGAAAGCACTAGCAAACAGGCTAGAAGGAGTGGTGGAGTAACAGGGCAAATATCAGAACTGCCATCACAGAGGCAATCGCCTTTGTGATGAAGCAAATAAACAAATCAAAATGAAAGAAAAAAGCCACTATGGTTCTCCAAAGGTGGCAGTGAAGGTTATGGAGAAAAGATAGCATTTAGGAAGTATAAAGGAAACACAGAAGGAGCAGAACAGAGAACTGTACCAGTTAAAGGCTGAAGGAAGCAAAGGAGGGTAGTCAGAATGGCAAAGGCACAAACTGAGGAAAAGATAGCTAACTCGGTTGAGAAGGGGGATAAAACCTTTTATAGGTATATCAGGGAGCATAGAAATACAAAAGGAGGGATAGTGAGGCTGAATAGAATGGATGGTGGGTGGGCAGAGAGTGACAGTGATAAAGCAGGGATACTGAATGAATACTTCTGTTCAGTATTCACAAAAGAGGAAGTGGGGGAGGTGCCTAATCCAATTAACAAAAGCACTCTGGAGAGGGGGGTTGATCCCAGTCCTTTCACAGAAGAAAGGGTTCTGAAAGAACTCCTAAAACTGAAGGTTGACAAAGCAATGGGGCCAGATGGAATTCACCCCAGAATTCTAAAAGAATTAAGGGGAGAACTAGTGGCACCACTGACTACGCTTTTTAACAAATCATGGGAGGATGGTGTGATACCTGAGGACTGGAAGAAGGTGAATGTGATTCCCCTTCACAAAAGTGGGACCAAGACAGAGGCAGGAAACTACAGACCTGTCAGTTTGACCTCTGGTAGGGAAAGTGATGGAATCACTTCCGAAGGAAATAATTGTTAAGTACCTAGAGGCCAGTGGGGCACAGGACCCAAGGCAGCATGGGTTCACAGCGGGAAGGTCATGTCAGATGAATCTAATTGATTTCTTTGACTGGGTGACCAAAGTAGTAGACCAGGGAGGGGCTGTGGACATGGCCTACCTAGACTTTAGCAAGGCATTTGACACAGTCTCACACAAAAGATTAGTAGTCAAATTAACCAGCCTGGGAGTGGGTCCCAAGGTAGTAGCCTGGGTAAGACATTGGCTGAACAACAGGACACAGAAGGTAATTGTAAATGGAGTCCACTCTGAAGAAAGAGGGGTTACTAGTGGAGTACTGCAGGGTTCAGTACTGGGTCCAGTCCTTTTTGATGTCTTTATAAGTGACATTGCAGAGGGACTGGAAGGAAAAAGTATGCCACTTTGCAGATGACACAAAGATCTGCAACAGGGTTGATACACAAGGAGGCATGAAAAGATAAGAAGGGACTTGGCAAGTTGGAGGAATGGTCAGAAGTATGGCAGCTTGGATTCAATGCAAAGAAGTGCAAAGTAATGCACCTGGGAAACAAAACCCAGGGAAGATTACACAATGGGGGAGGTAGTAACAACAACAAAATGGAAAGAGACCTAGGGTAATCATATCAGATGACCTTAAGGTTGGCAAGCAATGCGAGAAGGCTGTAGGGAGGGCTGGGGGGATACTGGGATGTATAGGGAGAGGTATCACCAACAGAAAACAGGAAGTTGTTATCCCCCTGTACTGACAGTTGATGAGACCCCATCTGGAGTACTGTGTCCAGTTCTGGAGACCCCATCTCCACAAGGACATAGACAGGATGGAGGCAGTTCAGAGGAGGGCAACTAAAATGTTGCAAGGTCTGCAAGAGAAGCCATATGAGGAGAGACTAAAGGAGCTTAATATGTATACCCCTGAGGAAAGGAGGGAGAGGGGGGACATGATAGAAACGTTTAAGTACCTCAGTGGAATCAACAGAGTCCAAGAGGGTAGCCTCTTTCAGAAAAAGAGATGTGCAAGAACAAGGGGACACAATTTGAAGCTGGGGATGGCTCAGGGACAATGTGAGGAAGTATTTTTTCACAGAGGGTGGTGGATGCATGGAACAGCCTTTTTGAGGAGGTTGTGGGGTCTAAAACTGTGGGAGAATTCAAGAATGCATGGAACAGACATAAGGCGATTTTTGTGGGGGGTAGGAAGAAATAGGCTGTTGGTTAAATAGGATCTGCAGCTTATCCTCTAGGTAGGGAAATGGGCAGACTAGGTGGGCCAACTGGTCCTTATCTGCCATCAAAGTCTATGTTTCTATGTATGTTTACCAGTCAAAACACAAAGTTCTTGCTTTTTTTCAGTAAGGACAGATTTTAGTCTAAAGATCACACTGCAGTGAACCTCTTGCAGGAATTAAGAAGACAGTTTGCTGACTGACTTACTCCTCATGGTCTGTCTCCAGGGTTTTTGGTATCTGATAATCAGGCTAACATTGTATGTGCTGTGAAAGATGGAGGCTACGTGCACATACTTTGCTTTGCTCATACCCTCAGTCTAGAAGTACATGATTCTCTGAAAGATGTCAGAAGTGTTCAGAATGCATTGAGTGCTGCACATAAAATATGTGGTTATTTCAGTCATTTTGCTAAAGCATGCAAAATATTGCAGCAGCTGCAAAATGACAATAACCTTCCACAACATCAGCTAAAACAGGAGGTGGTCAGCAAGTAGAATTCCACCTCTACATGATACGATGGCTTCTTGGGCAGCATAAAGCAATGCATCAGTACACAATGGATTGCTCAATGGGGAAAGAAAATGTGTCACTCAGTTCAAGACAGTGGACCCTTGTGACACAATTGTGCCACATTCTTCAGCTATTTGAGGAAGCCACTCAGGAAATAAATGCACACATTTCCAGTTTGAATCATATAATACACCTGATATTCTTTCTTAGGAATGCATTTTTTAGCAGAATGCAACACTTCTTGAAGAAGGTAGTGTTGATTCTCTTGTAGAAAAGCTACCTATATACATGGAAGTGGACCCCAGAATATCAGTGATGTTAGGATCAGAACATCATATGCAGGCTGCTATGTTAGACCCTCAATTTAAGGCTAGTGCAGCATCCTTTCTCCCCTCTAGCCGCACAGACAGCAGCAGGTATAAAGTAAAGACCCAGACAGCTAGCTGGTCACGCTCCACATCATGGCCAGGTGCTTGTAAAATTTATCAGCACAAGAACACAGACACAAGCACTCCAGCAGTTGTGTGCATTGAATTATTCATATTGAGCCCCAGAGCTTCAAGGTAACCAACCTCTTTCTCAGGGAGCACCCCCAGAGGAAGAGGCTGGTTATCTTGAGCGCTGGGGCTCAACAACTTTGTGATCAGTGAGCAACTTTAGCTGAAACAACTGCCTAATAAATAACTTCATGCATGCAACTCCTGGAGTGCCTGTCTCTGTGTGTTTTTATAAAGTAAAGACCTACTCACTGAAAAAGTGTCAGATTAAATGATGGATACTATGTCTATTTCCCAACCTGCTGAGCATGCACAATTCAAAACCTCCCTGCCCGCAGGAGAAACATCTGATGGAAAATATGAAAAAGGAGGTGTTTGGTCAGGGTATATGGCATTGAAAAAGACAGATGTTCTTCCACTGTTGGCCAATGTCATACTGTTTCCACTATGAATGAAGACTATCTAAGAGACCCTAGGAAACTCCAAACATGAGATTACCCTATGAAATATATGCAAAGTGAGAGAAAATTCTGACCTGCATTGTATAGAATTTCCATTTAATACTTAACTTGCCCACAGATCAGTGTCTACTCTGAGAGACTATTCAGCATCACTGGTAGTGTTGCCTTGGATCTGTGCAACCATTTGTTACCTGAAAATATGGAACACCTGACATTTGTTAACTCTGGTTTCATTTCAGGCTTCACTGCTTATCTACAAAGGCATTTTGATATTAATGATGATGATGGTCAGTCAACATGTGTTGATGAATTGGCAGTTGTGCCTGTGTGAAGGGTTATGATGCTGATGCATATATGGCCGGGGGGAAGAAAAAGTAAATTAAATGGGCATATGTGACCTGGAGAGGAGATGTGCTTGTGCAACATTATTGACAGTCAGGAGGTTAGTTGTATGGCTGAGTGTGACTGTTATACATGGATGCTTTGGTCATTTACACTCTCTGCCCCTTGCAGGACTGCCATCCTATCAGGATGCCGTGAAGGCAAAGGAACCCTCTTAAGGAGACTTCCATACCTAGAGGTGCCATGAAAACATAATCCCTTTCCTTAGGAAGGTGCCCAAAAAAGAAATGAAATACAGGTGCTGCAAACACAGACTGATTAGCGCAATGACAAAACTGAATCTGGTGATGACTAATAGGAGACAGAGGCATGACTTCCAGAGGAGAGAGGGAATGGCAATATTGTAGGATGATAAAAAGTGAACACCATTCAGCCCCAACTCACAGTGGAATCCTACTACGAGGCCAAATGCCATGATTAAATAAATGTGCTACATTATGGTCTTCATCACTCAGGACAGAAAAAAAACCTTGTGGAGGAAATCTCTGTAGATCCATGGCTTCGGCCACCATCCCACCGGGCATGGATAATTATTATTATGACAGCTCAGCTTGCTAATTTGAAATTCAATTCAGAGGACGTTTTAAAGGGATAACCCTCGCTTTAACCCTCTAGTGGAATAATGCTGTGGGGTGCTGTGAATTGATCTCTGCAGCTAAAGGAAGTTATCCCACAAAGTAGGCCCACCTCTCAAAGCATGGAACGATCAGTGACGTGACTGCTGAATGGCTAACATCTAGTCTCAAGACTGTTAGGAGACGTAACCTTGAATGGAAACTAAAGGAAGAGGATACAGAATGAGACAAGCTGGACCTTAGGTAGGCACAAGGAGAATAGCTTTCAGAGGTGCTGCTGACATGGTCTGCACAGCTCAAGGCTTAAGCCTTTTCACAGTCAGAGTGTGACAAACTTGCTTGATTCTTTGCTATCAAGGTGGCTGACATCAGGGCGGTACTCCAGCCGGCACACTCTATGGGTGTTGCTTTTGATCAGTATGAGGTCACTGCATCTCGACCTTCTTAGAGTACCTTCAGCCAACCGGAGTTCATGGATGTCATGCAGAATATCCAGGGTGTGCACCCTACGTGCTGTGGTTTGGACCCTGGACCAACTTCCCTAATTTTGGGTTGTATTGATGTTATCGGTCCGGTCCTTGCATGGATAGTCTGGTGCTCCTTGGAATCTGGAGAGTTTCCTAGCTCCCTGAAAGAGGCAGTGGTGACACCACTCTTGAAGAAAGCTACCTTGGACCCAGACTGCCATGCAAACTACAGACCTATCTCTAACCTCCCCTTTTTAGGGAAGGTGATTGAGAAAGTAGTGGCAGCACAACTGGAGGACCATTTGACCATCCATGACATCTATGATCTGCTCCAGTCCAGTTTTCGAAAGAGACATAGTAACAAAACAGCGCTGGTTCGGGTGCTCAATGATCTCCTGATGGCTAGAGATCAGAAGAGCCGCTCCATCTTGGTTCTTCTGGATCACTCATCAGCATTTGACACCGTGGACCATGGGGTGTTGCTTGGTCACCTGAGGCACATCTGTGGACTGTCAGAAACAGTCCTCAGGTGGTTTACATCGTTCCTCACGGGTAGAACACAGAGAGTGGTGTCTGGGGTCTTTTCCTCAGGCCCTATTTCTCTGTCATGTAGGGTGCCTCAGGGTTCAGTGCTGTCACCCATGTTGTTCGCGGTGTACATGCTACCCCTCGGAGACATTGTAAGAAGGTACGGGCTGAGGTTTCACTGCTATGTTGATGATATCCAGCTCTGCCTTTCTCTTGCACCCGACCAGGATGGAGCTCTCTCTGTCTTTAATAACTGTCTGAAAGAAATCCGGGAGTGGATGGATTTCAGCTGGCTGAAGCTGAACTTGGAAAAAACTGAGGTGCTGGATGTGGACCCAGGTCACTGAATGGGGGGATGGGGGGTTGGGGGTTGATTCACCCTCTGGAATTTTTCTCTGTGGTGTTTCACTCCCGACCTCTGAATGGGTGCATAACCTGGGGGTAATCTTTGATGAAGGGCTGACCCTGCATTCGCAGGTGTTGGCTGTCATCAAATCTTCCTTTAATCATCTCAGGAATATCGCAGGAGTAAGCATCTGGTTCCGTCTGATGACCTTCCTACTTTGGTCCACACTTTTGTGTCCTCACACTTAGATTATTGCAACTCCCTTTACCTAGGGCTTCCTGGGGTGGAAATCCACCACCTGCAGCTGGTGCAGAATGCGGCAGCCCGGCTTTTGATGGGATCTGCTTGATTCTGTCATATTTCGCCAGTGCTGCACGAACTGCACTGGCTGCCAGTACAGTGGCAGATCACCTTCAAAGTTGGTTTGCTGACTTTTAAAACCTTACAAAGACTGGGCCCGGATTACCTGAAAGAGCTTCTGGTTCCTTACTGCCCTGGACGATCACTCTGCTCAGCCAATAAGGGGTTGCTAGAGATTCCAAGGGTGTGGTTGAAATCATCTGGGGTGAGAGCATTTATGAATGCAGGCCCTACCCTTTGGAATCCTCTACCCCGTCGGTTACGGGAGTGCATAACTGTGGAGGGATTTAAGCAAACTTTAAAAACTTTTTTGTGGCACCAGGCATTCAGTGACTGATCTTCCTTTTTTGGTGTACTGCTATTTTAATGTTAATTGCATTGATAGAAACATAGAAACATAGACTTTGACGGCAGATAAGAACCGCTTGGTCCATCTAGTCTGCCCATTTCCCTACCTACAGGATAGGCCGCAGATCCTAGTTAACCAACAGCCTATTTCTTCCTACCCCCCACAAGAATTGCCTTATGTCTGTCCCATGCATTCTTGAATTCTCCCAGTTTTAGACCCCACAACCTCCTCAAGAAGGCTGTTCCATGCATCCACTACCCTCTCTGTGAAATAATACTTCCTCACATTGCCCCTGAACCGCCCCCTACTACCTTTAAATTGTGTCCCCTTGTTCTTGCACGTCTCTTTTTCTGAAAGATGCTACCCTCTTGGACTTTGTTGATTCCACTGAGGTACTTAAAAGTTTCTATCATGTCCCCCCCTTCCTTCTTTCCTCAAGGGTATACTTATTAAGCTCCTTTAGTCTCTCCTCATACAGCTTCTCTTGCAGACCCTGCACCATTTTAGTTGCCTCTCTGGACTACCTCTATCCTGTCTATGTCCTTGTGGAGATGGGGTCTCCAGAACTGGACACAGTACTCCAGATGGGGTCTCACCAACTGTCTGTACAGAGGGATAACAACTTCCTGTTTTCTGCTGCTGATGCCTCTCTATACATCCCAGTATACCCCAGCCCTCCCTACTGCCTTCTACATGCTTGCTAACCTTAAGGTCATCTGATATGATTACACCCAGGTCCCTTTCCTTTTGGTGTTGTTACTACCTCCCCACCCATTGTGTATTCTTCCCTGGGTTCTTGTTTCCCAGGTGCATTATTTTGCACTTCTTTGCATTGAATCCTAGCTGCCCTACTTCTGACCATTCCTCCAACCTTGCCAAGTCCCTTTTCATCCTTTCCACACCTCCTTGTGTCAACCCTGTTGCAGATCTTTGTGTCATCTGCAAAGGCATACTTTTCCTTCCAGTCCCTCTGCAATGTCACTGATGAAGACATTAAAAGGACTGGACCCAATATTGAACCCGCGGTACCCCACTGGTAACCTCTCTTTCTTTGGAGTGGACTCCATTTACAATTACCTTCTGTGTCCTGTTGTGCAGCCAATGTTTTACCCAGGCTACCACCCTGGGACCCACTCCCAGGCTGGTTAATTTGACTATTAATCTTTTGTGGACTGTGTCAAATGCCTTGCTAAAGTCTAGGTAGGCCATGTCCACAGCCCCTCCTGGTCTACTACTTGGTCACCAGTCAAAGAAATCTATTAGATTCATCTGACATGACCTTCCCACTGTGAATCCATGCTGCCTTGGGTCCTGTGCTCTGCCTCTAGGTAATCAACTATTCTTTCCTTCAGAGTGACTCCATCCCTTTCCCTACCACAGAGGTCAGACTGACAGGTCTGTAGTTTCCTGCCTCTGTCTTGGTCCCACTTTGTGAGGGAATCACATCTGCCTTCCTCCAGTCCTCGGGTACCACACCATCCTCCATGATTTATTAAAAGAGTAGCCAGTGGTTTCACTAGTTCCTCCCTTAATTCTTTTAGAATTCTGGGGTGAATTCCATCAGGACCCATTGCTTTGTCCACCTTCAGTTTTAGGGTTCTTTCAGAACCCTTTCTTCTGTGAAAGGACTGGGATCGACCCCCTATCAAGAGTGCTTCTGTTAATTGGATTAGGCACTTCCCCTCCTCTTTTGTAAATACTGAGCAGAAATATTCGTTCAGTATCCCTGCTTTTCACTGTCCCCTCTGCCCACCCACTGTTCATTCTATTCAGCCTCACTATCCCTCCTTTGTCTTTCTATGCTCACTGATGTACCTATAAAGGTTTTATCCCCTTCTTAACTGAGTTGGCTATTTTTCCTCAGTTTGGGCCTTTGCTATTCTGACTTCCCTCCCTGCTTCCTTCTGCCTTAACTGGTACAGCTCTCTGTCCTGCTCCTTCTGTGTTTCCTTATACTTCCGGAATGCTATCTTTTTCTTCCTGACTTTCACAGCCACCTCTTTTGAGAACCATAGTGGCTTTTTCTTTCATTTTGATTTGTTTATTTGCTTCACACAAAGGCTTGTTGCCTCTGTGATGGCAGTTTTGATGATTCCCCATTGTTGCTCCACACCTCCTTCTAGCCTGTTTGCTAGTGCTTTTCTGAGCACTCTCCCATCTTGCCAAAGTCAGCTCTCCTAAAGTCCAGTACCCTCACTTTTGTATGGCTTGACTCTGTAGCTGAGTTTAACGTGAACCACACTGTTTGATGGTCACTTGTCCCCAGATGGCAACCCACTTCTAGATCTGAGATCCTCTCACTGTCCCCGTTTGAGAGTACAAGGTCTAAGATTGCTCCCTCACGAGTGGGTTCTGAAACTAGCTGTCTAATGCCTGCCACCTGGAGGGCATCAAGAATGGCCCTGCTCTTGGATGTGGCTGCAGCAAATGTGCTCCAGTTAACATCTGGCATATTCAGGTCTCCCATCAATAGTATCTCCACTTTCTCTGCCATTCTAAGAATGCCTTCTATCATATCCTTGTCCATTCCCTTCCCCGACATGGGGGTCTGTACACAACCCCTGTGCGGATTGTGGTGCCCTTTCCAGTCTCCAAGGTGACCCATAGTGCCTCCTCTCCTCCCTGTTTACTCTTTTGTTCAGTTGCTTTTATACCTTCCTTTACATAGAGAGCTACTCCTCCCCCTCTTCTCCCCTGCCTGTCTCTCCTGTAGGTTATGTACCCTGGTATGTTAACATCCCAGTCATGGTTCTCTGTGTACCATGTTTCTGCGACTGCTATGATATCCAGGCATCCCTCTTCCATCAAGGCCACCAGCTCAGGGAGCTTTTTGCCCAGACTACGGGCATTGGTACTCATTACTCTCCATTTCCTGATGGCCTTACTCCCTTTTGCCCCATCCCTGTCCTTCTTGCCTTTGTCACTTTCTCCATTTATCCCTGCCCTTCTCCCTATCGACACCTCTATGTTGGTGTTTGCCGCACTTACTACCATGATTATTTGGGGGGGCTAGGATTTCCCTGCTCCTTTCCAGTGCCTCCCCCCTTGGCTAGTTTAAAAGCTTGCCAATGAAGCATTTAAACCTATCACCTAGGATCCTGGTTCCCCTCCCGGACAGATGCAGCCCATCATGCCAGTATAGGCTTGCATTACTCCAGGTGGACCCCCAGTCCCCAATGAAGCCAAATCCCTGAGCTCCACACCAGTTTTTCAACCACTGATTGAATCCCATGGTGCAGAACACCCTAGCCTCTCCTATGCCATAGATGGGCAGCACCTCCGAGAAGGTTACCGTGCGTGCTACTTGACTAAGTCTCCTCCCCAATTCCACAAACTCTTCCTGCACTTCTCTAATCCCTTTCTTAGCCAGGTCATTTGTCCCTAGGTGGACAATGACATCCAGCTCCCTTCCCTGTGCAGCTGCTCCAGCAATCCTGAGGATTCACTCCCTGTCCCTCCAAGCCATGGCCAGGCAGGCACCTTACCTCCTCTCCCTTCTTCCCCAGTTCTACCTTCCTAACAATGGAGTCCCCACCAGAGTTGTTTCCTTCCCTGCAGGGTCCCCTGCCACCCTCCTGTGGGTCTCCTTGTGGAGGTTCCCAGCATCCTCCTTGGTCTCCACTGTGGGTGCCTCCATAGAGGAACCACACTTTGCCAGAATGGCATAGGAATTGTGGAGAGGTACAACTGGAGGGATGCGCCTCTGTTCCACCACCATCACCCTCCCTGAGCCCATTGTGGTCCAACCACTCCTCTTTCTTGGCAACCTCTGAGGCAACGGCAGTGGCACTGGTGGTCCCTGGATGGAAGAGGAGGTCCCACAAATCCTGGCCAGCTCAGCCTGGCGATGAGCAACCTCCTCCCTCAGCCCAGAGAGGTGCCTGCAGATGGGACAACACTGCATCCTCCAGAACGTCTCTCGGAAGACTGCTGCTCCACAGCCACTGCACTGCAGCACTCCAATCATGTCCCCTTAACTGTTTTCAATCCTTACTCTTTCCTCTGTTTTTTTTTCTCTCTCTCTCCTTACTTTCTGCCTGTGTGCCCTTTAAGCTCCTGATTGTCCTGTTCTGAGACAAGAATATCCTATATTTCTCAGTGGACCACTTACTTGCTCAGAGGCAGACCTCCAGTAGCTAGAGGGGCCAGAGAGCTACTCTTGCCCTTCTAGGGATGGTGGGTCTTTGGTGGTTCTGTGATCACTCACTTCCTGCTCCCAAACAGGAAGTTCCTGTTGTCAGTCAAATCCTGTGTCTATAAAAATAGAACTAGCTTTGGATGGAGGGGAAGGAAGGAGGGCAATATAGTCTCAGCAGAGAAGTCCAGTCACACAGCAGTCCTTTCTCCTGGTGTCTTCTGCCAAGATATTAGCAGAATCTTTCTAAGGCAGTCTTTAAATGTAGCTTCCTTCTAGCTAAGCCACTCCCCCTATTTACTAGATCTTTCTACCAGTAATTTAAACCTCACAGCAGTTAAGTCCTTTCAATCACCTGATATTTACACCTATAACTGTTCAGATACCCATTCAGTTCAGTTAACCCAGACAGACACACACACACTTTTTTTTGTTTTGTTTTGTATGTTAGTTTTTTTACCCTAAATTAAAGGTCCAAGTACAAAAGTTCTTCTACTTTAGTCCCAGCAGAGAAGTCCAGTCACATAGCAGTCCTTTCTCCTGGTGTCTTCTGCCAAGATGTTTGTTTTGTTTTTAAAACTGTTAGGCACCTTGGCTATGGATAAGGTGCCCTATAAATAAAATTTATTATTATTATTAACCCTCCAGCAGCTGAAGTCTAAAACACTACACCATGAGGTGCCACCAGCCACAGGTCACACGGCTAAAGCTTCCCCTGGAGCATTCGACCTTACCACCCAGTGGGAATGTTGGGAGGCACAGCAGGAGACAAGTTGCCTACAGTGAAGGACCCCCACCTGACAAGGGTCTCACCCTCAAGATGCAGACTTCAAGGGGAGCAAGTGAGCATGTCTAGCCAGATAGAAAACCTTGAGGGTAAGATTCTGGGAATATGATGATGGCCAGTATGAATGAGTTCATAGAGTCTGATGTCATGGAGGAAGAAATTGACTGACTGATTGATGACTGCTGAAGGAATGACTGATATGACTGAGGGTGACTGGCTGAATGATGACTGCTGAAGGAACGACTGATATGACTGAGGGTGACTGGCTGAATGATGACTGCTGATAGGAATTACTGATCTTCAGGGAGTGAATGACTGAAAAGGTACTGAAAATAAATGGATATTGAGGCCAAAATCATAGGTAAAAGTCAGCCACAAGCAGGGAAATTTGAAAGCTGTACTAAACTAAGACTGAGGTGATAACTGCTGAAGCAGACTGAATGACTAAGTAAAACTGATTGAATTGCCTGAATAGGACTGGGAACAGCTGCCTCACCAAGAAACCAGGTGAATGTAATTTAGGAGGAATGCTGGGGCACTAAGAGGAGGTTTGCAATTGACATGGATAGCAGGTAGAACAAACTAAGAAAACACAAGTCAAATACAGTACATAGAATGACATAGGTAGGACATACTGCAGAAACTAGTAAAAACACCAAGAACCAAAAATGAAATATAGGAGTTACATGAGGACAGCAGTGTAGCATACATGGCAGACTGAAAGAAAAGAAGGAAGCACAATGCTACAGCTGGGGAAGGCAGAAAGAGTACATACTAATTTAGAAAGTTGCTGAATGTGCAAACAAAACACTAAAAACTTGGGGAGTCAAGATGGTGACCACGCTGGGCTGCCCTCTGTAAGGGGGAGCACTCTGTTAACATTTTATCACTTTTAAACACATTTTAATTTTAAATTTAGTTAGGGTTTAGGTGTAGGGTGGGTAGTGTAGTTGGGAACATAAAGTGAATTAGCAATAGGAGTTAGATTTGTTGTTTTTAGGTAGGGTCGATCTGCAAGGCAGTATCTCCTACCTGCAAACTGGGAGCGGCTCTATGGATTGAGTATGTTGCAGTCCGCAGGCTGCTGACAGTGAGAAGGACAGTTGGAGAGATCGTTGTGAGGATTCCTGGAGCCTGCGGCTCTGGTGGAGCTGATGATGTCAGAGGAGCGGGTGTGGTCCCGTGAATCTGGCTGATCATTACAGGAGCCAGATCATAAGTAGCTGGTAATCTGCTGAACTCGATCTGCTTCTGATAGGAGTAGCGTGAGCCTCCCATAATTTGTTGTTGTGTTTACTGGCTGGACTGTTTTTGGTGGAGGAGTTTCTCCTGCACCCTGACCGAGAATATCTGTACAGTTTGTGGAGCAGCTGCGCATTCCCCCAAAGTGAGAGAAGAGGGGAAAATGCCATGTGATACTCTATAGTCTGGAAAAAAGCTGTGCCGCACGCAATACTTTAAGGGGACCAGGAAACAACAGTCTGAGTTCACAGAGCAGCAGTTTTGATATAATATCCTATGGAGTTAGGAGGGGAGTGGACCGCTTTCATTGTGGCACAGGACTTAAGTGAGTGGAATTTTGCGGAGTTACCTTGAATAACTTGACCTAAATTAGCACTGGCTTACCCTATAAGTGGGCTTGAGCTACTAGTCTGTGGTCCAGATTGTCTATTTTTGCCCAGTAGTGAGACCAAAATGTAATTTCAGCATTCAGAGTGCTGCCTGGAACTGTGTATTGGGCCCAGAAGGGAATCCCCAACAGTGAGAGGGTTGGATGGCCCCATTCTCTAGCACTAATCTAAAGAAATCCAGGAAGAGCAGCTATAGTGGTGGGAGCCTTGTGCTGCTCTGACAGAGACTGTGCTTGAATTTCCCATCTTTCCAGTGACTGTTGTCCATGAAACTTGCTGTTGCCCTGTGACTGCAGTTTATTTAAAGAGTTGCTCCCTGTGAAAGTGAGAAGTAACCCTTTGATATTGCAGATATTGCAGTCTTAAAGATCTAATCTGATATCTATAAGGATACTGCCTTTCAGATTTTGAACTCCCCTAATTGAACTTTTGAAGTTTTTATTTGGAAGAGTTGTGGGAGGGAGGGTTAAAGGTGTTGAAGTGATTGGATGAATGGTGAGAGAGTTGTTGTACGTGAAAGGTGTGTGAGTGTGAGTAGTTGAGAGTGTGAGGGTGTAAGTTTTAAGATGGGTATACTAACTGTGTCATCAGTATAATAGGGACAGTTACTGTTAAGGCCATAACATGTGTTGGATGACAGATTTCCATGTGAGGTACTATTCCCCCTCTAGACTTTGCAACCTCTGTCCCTTTGATTGTCTTCCACTGCCAGTGGATGATGCAGGGCTTTGGGAATAGTACATAGGGGAAGAACACATAGGCTGGTGGGGTCTATGATAGGGAATGAAGTGGGGGAGGATTGGGGTGGTGACAGCCAGGAGGCACCCTGAGGTGAAATGGGTTCAGGAAAGGGGTCCTCCCTGTCTGGTACCCATACCCAAGGGCTCCGCAGTTGGTGGACAGGTATCCGTACCAGCTTCATCTGCCTGTCCTTCTTGGGTGGTGATGTGCAATGCCGGTTCCATTAAAAACAAGCCCTCAATTATTGCCAATCTTGTTTCAACAACTAATCTAGCATGCATCACCGAGACCTGGCTGGATGAAAATGCTGGCCCAATTTTGGAATCAGCTGTTGCAGCTGGGTATTCAGTGATTCATGACCCGAGAAAGGATTGTAGGGCTGCAGGTATAGCAATTTGTTTTAAATCACACTGGAACCTCATGGCCTTCTTGATAGGAACAACAAAATCTGTCGAGTGTGTGGCCACTCAATGGGCTGTAGGTGTAGGCTGCAAGATCCTTCTCATCTACCATCCTCCTAGGGATGGGAAGGAATTCTTGCAGGAAGTCGCAGATTTCATTGTCGAACAGGTGTTGGAGTTTCTGAGATGGATTATTCTGGGTGACTTCAACACCTGGGTCATCAACGAACTCTATCAGTTTGGTCAGGACTTCCTCCAACTGATGAAGTCATTGGGCTTAACACAGGTTATTACCTCTGCAATCCACTTACAAGGCCACTTGTTGGACCTCGTCTTTCTGCTGGGAATGGAAGCTACTGACCTTTTGGTGGAATCGGTCACCTGGTCGAACCACCATACTATGAGATTCTTTTTTGAAGCACCCCCTAACAGACCTTCCCCTACGGAGATGGTCCAGTACCGCCCTTTAAGGGGTTTCATCCCACAGGGTCTGATGGCAGTACTGGACCTATCAGGTATGTTGAGAGCATGTGAGGAGCTGGAAGAATTGGTTCTAGCCTGTAACAGGGTGGTTACTGAAGCTCTCGACTCTATCGCACCTGTCCATGTTCGACCCCACACTTCACACCAGAAATCCCCCTGGTTTGATAGGATGCTCAGTGAGATGAAGATGAGGGGTTGAAGGCTGGAACAACTCTGGTGAAGAGCTGGCTCTGTGGATAACAAACTTATATATATTTTTTTGTAAATATGATTTTTATTATGAACACAAGTCAACATATACTACAATACTCCATTATAAAAATGTCATTAGGAAGTTTACAATAGAACACAGTAGAGGGTCCTTAGAAGAAAACCTTAATATAATTACAAAACTCACTTATTTTACAACTATTAGCAATAGTATAGAAATATTTTCGTAGTGTAAATCATATTGCCATAGGAAGCTCTTTGCTCCCCATCCAGTTCATTAAAATAAATAATTGCTTAGAGAGAAGAAATTCCTCTCTTCGCAGGGGCAGCATCCTCCCTCCCTCCCCCCCATAGGTAACCTAAGGCACAAAATCTGGGTCTATCTGCACCATGTGCCAAATTCACCTCTGCAATTTGGTTTTACAGAGAGCTGATTTATCATGTAACTATATGTAAGATATTCCAATTGATAGATATTTTGAACAATCAGCCTCCAATCTGACACCGTAGGTATCTCCTTAGACATCCATTTATGTGTAAAAGCCTTTTTGGCCACCAGGAGATACACAGGGAGCAGAGATGTATTCTGTATGCTAAGGAGGGTGATGTTCTAGATATATAGACATTGAAGGATACCTAAACAAGCAGTTTTTTAAAACTGCAAACTCCAAAATCTGGCTTCATGGCAAGGTAAAATAAAGGCTACTGTTTACATTTATGCTAAAACTGTATTTATGTAAATAACATCAATGCAGTATCATAGCTTTTGAAAAATGTAAACATCAGCCTTTCACTTACAAGAAACAGCCTTGCTTTCTCCCTAAGATGTCTGCCAACTGTATTATGTGATGAGTCATGATGAGATCATCTGAGCCAGAGCCAGAGACCAAAATAGATTCCTACAGGCTAACTAGTTCTTCTTTCCCCTCTTTGTTTTACCAAATTGATCAACACTATGTGTTAACATGAGGATTATTTTGATCAGTACACATTAGGCTATGATTTTGTTCATTTTATTTACTTTAACTTGCTGAAAATGTTTTGCAATCTAGTTGGCTTTCTCTTTGGCAAACTGCAGAATAGTACACCACTTCAAATACCCGATGATCTAGTGATTATGTGATGCCCTGATTTTTTTTGTTAACCAGGAGAGACACACTATGCTGAAACCTTGTTTACAGATGTGGCCTGGCAGCACAGGGAAATAAAATGACTTGCTCAGGGTCACACAGTGAGGTACCAGTCTGGTCCAATTCCAAAGCTCATGTATTCTTGTTAATCCACAAAAAAAGCTTCTCTTGTATTCTTTATCCAAGTGAACCCCCTGCACCTAGCCTGGCTTCTGTTGAATACCCCACCATCCATACCGTGTCCTTAGTACTGCCTGGGGCTGCATATGAGCTTGCGGTCTCATGAAGAGAATTATCACACCTCAGACTGTAATCTTATACCTCAGAGAATTGTGCATACCTACACCAATACGGATCATCAGCTGGCACTGTTAAAAAATACCTCCCAAATCACACTTAAGTCCACTTTTTCAATGTTTGACCTCTGCTCCCACAGTAAACACTGAGTAGATCACTACTCTTCTGCACAGTGAAGGCAGTATGTACAGTTCCTCTGTGTTTTTGTCCCACCTCATTAACCAACAGTTGGGTCTTCATGGAGGGCCAAGCAATAAGCCTCTGGACTCATCAGAAAAACTGCTGCTATTGCCCTCATAAGGGCTGTACTTACTATGAATAACAATATTATTAGCAGGAGAGGCATACTAATGCCTTGAGTGAATCCACCAGAGTTCCAGTGTCAGTATTCTCCTTTACCTGTGATCTGCAGAACCCCGCAGGACAGTTCCCAGCAAATCTTCTCCAGTACTTTTTAGTGCCTACTCCACAATGCAAGCTGGTTGGCTAATACCATTCTAAAATCTTGAATGATCTACACACAGCTCCCTCAATACTGTCCTAACAAACGTCAACACCCCCCCAACCTGAGGGTAATCTCCCTACACTGAATTCAAGTAACACTTCAAGTGCAGCCCTGCCATTGAGTATTTGTCATCACTGGCTACTCTCATTCACAATCAGGTAGTGATCATGGTGCCGGCAGCCCTACATTTCAGATCTCACAATGAGCTGCTAAACATCCCCCTTCCTGTCTTCCTCTAACCTGAATATAGCTGTACCCTGCTGGAATGGCCTCTTCAGTCCCTCTCTGGCATTCATTCTTCTCTTCTGCTTCCCGCACCAAAAACTGGTGAGCTCACTAACCTTCTGCATTGTGAATGCGGTTAGAGCAGTCGCCCGTGTCATTTTTACATATTATTAATAATAAACATGATCTTCTGGTAAGCTAGGCCGATAGCAGCAGGGCACAAGGGGAAACAAAGGCATTCTTACCCATATAAGATCTAATCCACCTATGATTAGGTGCTATTAAATGACATGCATAATGATGTGCACACCCATCATTTAACAGTGCCTAATCAAAGCCTAATCAAAGGTAGCCTAGATATTTTAGTGATAGGAAAGCCTATAATCCACCTTGTTCCCTGTTGCTATCAGCCTGATTTACTGGAAAGATTGCTTTATTTTTGATATGTCAAAAAACCTGGGGACTGCACTACCTACATTCATGATGCACAAGGGTATTGAGCTTACCAGTTTTTGGTGTGGGGAGAAGTAGTGAGAATGAATACCAGAGGGGGACTGAGAAGGCCACTCCTGCAAGGTACTGCTATATTCAGCGAAGGGGGGAGGACAGAAGTGGAGAAATATGAGCAGATCACTGTGAGAAATAAAATGTTGGGCTGCCAGCACCATGGTCACTACCTTACCCTATTGTCCTGGCCAACATTCCCCTTCCCATAAAACCAGTTCATGCAGTTGTCCAAGGTGGTGTGTGGGTATTAATGTGTGAATTGGCTGCCACTACACATTCAGTCACTTTATGAAAGCACTATATAAATATTGATTCTCCTCCTAGGCTTTCTGAGTCCCCTTCACACTACATGTTTTACAGAAAGGTGGCTGATACCCTCCAGCTTCCTGTGGGGGAGGCAGTAGAGGATCAGGAAGAGCCTGACTATGTAGAGATGATGGACATTCCAGAGTCCAGGAGACTGTCTATTCCCCTCCACAAATCTTTTGGGAAACAGACACAAAAAATTCTTAAGTCTCTCAATTCTATACCTCCTGTGGACAGAAGAATGGACAAGAGGTATACTCTTTCAGGCTCAGATACAGAGTTCCTTTTTCAGCATTGCAGCCATGTTGGAATTGTACAGGCTGCTGCCTGTGATAAGGCAAACATTCCCTTGGCATCACACCCCCCAGACAAGGACTCCAGGAAGATTGATGCCATGGCAAAGAAGCAGTACATGGCATCATCTTTAGGATTCAGGCAGGCTAATTATATGGCCTATGCAGCCAGGTACCAGAAGTCAGGTGGGACACTGTACTGGCGCTGGCTAAACAGGCTCCTCCCCAGCTTGCCAAGGAGCTGGAGCAGGTGGCTGCAGATGGGATTGAGGCATCGAAAGTTCAGTTTCATGCTGCTGTAGACTCCAATTATGTCTCATCGAGAGTCATGGCTACATCTGTGGCTCTTCGGAGAATGGCTTGGCTCAGATGTACTAGCCTCTCACGGGATACCCAGGCTAAGGCCATGGATTTTCCTGTAGTGGGTAATTCTCTGTTTGGGGAGCAGACAGAGAATTACATGAAGAAAATGGATGAATACAGGACCACCTACAGGAGTGCTCAGGCCAAGGAAAGGCAAGCAACTCCTCAAAGGCAGCAGTCCAGGGGCAGGGGCAGGCCTTTCCAAAGGCCTTTTTACCAAGCACAGGCCTCTTCTTCTTCTTTTTCACAGAGGGTGTTCTTTAGAGGGAGAGGCAGAAGGGGGATGAGCAGACCTGCATTCACCTCTCAGCCTAAAGCCCCTGCCAAGCAGAAATCCCTGATGGGTCTGCCCGGATTGATTCTCCTATACCAGTAGGGGGCAGGCTGGCTTACTTTGTCCAGGACTGGATGTCTCTTACATCAGACAA
Organism: Neoceratodus forsteri; assembly: GCA_016271365.2. Lineage (NCBI taxonomy): Eukaryota > Metazoa > Chordata > Ceratodontiformes > Ceratodontidae > Neoceratodus > Neoceratodus forsteri. Next base: position 273,212,362 of record CM057454.1, read on the forward strand.
GTGGGTCTTGGAAGTAGTAAGCCAAGGTCTGGTTGTCAGTTTCAAAAAATTTCCCAAGCTGAGAGCCAGATCTTTTCCACCTGCAAATCTCTCAGAGACCCTTGCCCTAGAGGCAGAGGTTTCTTCTCTCCTAGCTCTCAGAGCTATAGAGAGAGTTCCTACCCTACACTGGAGCAAAGGATTGTACTCCAGGTACTTTCTAACCACCAAAAAGACAGGAGAGTCGTGACCTATCCTGGACCTAAGATATCTGAACAAACATCTTTTAAAGCCAAAGTTCAAAAAGATAACTCAGGGAATTATCCTCCCCTCTCTCAGGCCAGGAGAATGGCTAGCCTCCCTGGACCTCAGAGATGCCTACTTTCACATTCCCATCCAGTGTTCCCACAGAAAGTACCTCAGGTTCAAGTTGCCCTCAGACCACTATCAGTTCAGAGCAATGCCCTTCGCCTAACATCAGCTCCAAGGGTCTTCACAAAGTGCCTGGCAGTAGTTGTTGCCTTCCTAAGAAGACAAAAGATTTCCATTTTCCCATACTTGGACAACTGGCTTATAGTAGGCCAGTCTCTAGACCAAGTCAAGTCACACCTGCAAGTGACCCAGCAAGTGCTCACTTCTTTAGGATTTCTTCTCAACCTACCAAAGTCAGTGCTTGAACCAGTGCAGCTCCTCACCTTCATAGGGGCAGAGCTGGATAAGGTGAAAGCAAGAGCCTTCCTTCCCCTGGAAAGGGCAAGGACCCTCATGGAACTGGCCTCTTCATTCAGCCTTCAGTTGTCTCGACCAGCAAGGCATTTCCTTCAGCTACTGGGCCACATGGCAGCTTCTACAGCAGTGGTCTAGGGTGCAAGATTCCAAATGAGGGACATTCAGTACCACTTAAGAGCTTTTTGGTCCCAAAGAAAGGATTCCCTTATCAAACTAATTCCAGTGACTCGAACCCTGATCCAAGCCCTGCAATGGTGGCAGGATCAGGACAATTTGAGACAAGGAGTTCCATTTGTCACTCAGTCTCATTCACTGGTCTTCACCACAGATGCTTCCCTGCTGGGCTGGGGAGCCCACTTGGGGGAACTTACCACCCAGGGACTGTGGTCACCTCAGGAACCTCTGTTTCACAACAATCTCTTGGAACTTAGAGCAGTGTTTCTGGCACTGCAAGCTTTTTCCAAATCTGTACAGAACAAGGTGGTTCAGATCAGAACAGACAACACCACCACCATGTGGTACATCAACAAGCAAGGGAGCACTCGGTCTACGGCCTTGTGCACAGAGGCGATGAAGTTGTGGGCCCTGGCCTATTCCCTGCAGACCTCTCTGATAGCAGTTCACCTCTCAGGGAAGGACAATGTCCTAGCAGATGCACTGAGCAGAATATCCCAGGGCCATCACGAATGGGCCCTAGATCCTCTGGTGTTGATAGTGATTTTCTCAAGGTGGGGCACTCAAGAGATAGATCTTTTTGTAGCCACAGACAATCACCAACTTCCTGTTTTTTGTTGCAGACCCCCAGTCTTGGGCTCAGTCCCCCTGGATGCTCTGATCCTGAACTGGGAAGGGGCATTTCTGTATGCTTTTCCCCCCTTCCCTCTCCTGTTCAAAGTGCTGGTCAAGATAAAGTCACAACCATGCAAAGTGATTCTGATTGCTCCAGACTGGGTCAGGCAGCCATGGTATCCCTTGTTACTGTCCCTGGCAGTCCATCTTCCCCTGTCTCTTCCCAGGAATTACAATTAACATCCTCTCAGGGGAGGATTTGGTACCCGAATCTTCAGTCTCTCAATCTCAATGCTTGGCTCTTGAAGAGTTAGAGTTTGCAGATCTGCATCTTTCCCAAGGGGTTCTGGACATCCTTAAGGCTTCTTGAAAGCCTTCCACCAGAAAGACATACAACTCCAAATGGAAAAGATTCAGCATTTGGTGTTCTAAGAATAATATTTCCCCAGACTCTGCTGAATTGCCTACGGTTCTGGATTATATGGTCCATCTTAATGGCCTAGGTCTCAGACCAGCTACTCTCAAGGTACACTTGGCAGCTGTTTCTGCTTTCCTGTCTGTAGGCAAGTCTTCCTCTCTGTCATCCCATCCTGTATTCTGTAAGTTTTTCAAGGGATTGCTTCACACCAGTCCCCTCTTTAGGAATCCTGCTCCTGCTTGGGATCTTAATGTTTGCATTATTCAGCTTATGCAACCCCCTTTTGAGCCTTTGTCCTCAGCAGAGCTTAAGTACTTGACTTGGAAAACTGTGTTTCTGGTAGACATTACCTCTACCTGACACATCAGTGAATTGCAAGTCTTGTCAGTGGAATCTGATTTCATCTCTTTTCACAGAGATAAAGTGGTCCTTAGAACTAACAAAAAGTTCTTGCCTAAAGTGGTTTCAGATTTCCACCTCAATCAGTCTGTATCTCTCCCTGTTTTCTTCACTGATCATTCTTCCTCAGGAGAAAGGAGGCTACAGAGTTTAGATGTTAAAAGAGCCCTTAGCTACTACATAGAGCGTACCAAGGGTCACAGGTTTGAATCCCTCCAGTTGTTCCTCACTTATGGGGAAGTTGGGAAGGGCAAACCTGCCACTAAGAGATCTATTACCAGGTGGATTGTTTCTTGTTTTCAATTCTGCTATGAAAAACTGGGTAGAATTCCACCCTCAGGCCTGAGGGCTCATTCCACAAGTGGTACAGCTGCTTCCCTGGCTGCCAGGGATATCCCTCTCTTAGAAATTTGTCAAGCAGCCACCTGGAAAACAGTCCATACTTTTACCAAGCATTACTCTCCGGATATCCAGGCTAGGAGTGATGCTCGGTTTGGCACAGCAGTACTTCAGAGCCTGTTTCCAAAGTAGGTTCTGTCCCTCCTCCATGGAGGTACTGCTTGGTAGTCTGCAATTGTCAGAATACAGCAAGACTTCATGTTGTTTGAAAAAAAAATTACTCACCTTAGTAATTATGTTTCTTCTAGTGGAGTCTTGTTGTATTCTGACCCCCCACCCGCCTCCCCTCTCAGAACCTAGATTTTGAGATGTGGGTGGGCAGGAGCAGTGTTGGCACCCTAGGGCTGCCCCTTTTACACCCTCTTTTTTCTTTGGGTGTAATGTTGTTTCATTTGATTGGTTTTTGGTTTTGGGTTTCCTGACTTGAGTCTTCCTTTGAGAACCAAAAACATTATATTTCTGCCAGTTGGCTAGTTAAAAATGTTACAGTTCCACACAGAATACCTAATGAGTTTTTGCTCGAAAAGATCTGACCGTTGCAGTTCGAATAACAACAAGCAGAGGCTTCAACCGAGCTCGAGATGAACATTCTATGCCATGCATAGAAAAGTTAACCCTATGTTCTCCAGGGCAGTTGAAAGGCAGGACCTAACTGCAATTGTCAGAATACAACAAGACTCCACTAGAAGAAACATAATTACTAAGGTGAGTAATTTTTTCTTATTGATTGTACAAATGTTTCATTCAAAAATATGGATTACATTTGTAGTTTCAGTAAAAAACATACTAGAAAAGCATAAAAGCAGAAAATATAAAGACTTCATAAAAATGTTAAAAAGTGCATGTCAAGTATGTACACACTCCCAGCAACCCCTCCCCCTTCCCCATTGTAGCATCCTGGATCTGCCATAACCACTAGACCACCAGGTTATTCAAGATGTGTACTGCACTGTGGTTTGCCAAAGAGAAAGTCGGTTGGATTAAAACACAATGTCAGCATGTTAAAGTAAACAAAATGAACATAACCATAGCCTAACATGTGTATTGATCTGAACACTGCACATGGTTTTGACAATTTTGTTGAAACAATTCTATACATAGGGGAAAAAAGAGCTAGTTAGCACTATAGAGAGCCATATAGCTCTCTGACTTTGGATCCGATGATGTCATCACTTAAAACATTTGGTGGCCATTTTAAGAAGCAGGTAAGGCAGTTTTTTTTGAAATTGGAAGGCTAATTTTACATTTTTCAAATGCTTTGGAACCACATTTAGGTAACATATATAAATGTAGTTTTAGCATTAACAAATTCAGCAGCCTTTCCTTTAGTCCTGTTTGAGGTCAGATTTTTGAATAGTTTGTTGTCAAAATGTTGTTTAGGTATCCTTTAAGGTAATTTCCGCAGTAAGCTCCATTCACTCCTCCAGACAGTCCTGCAGCTCCTCCTGAAGAGAACTTCAAAATGGCATTAACATTGGACAGAGCCAAAATATATGACCCAAGTCCGCCAGCTAACATTTGCAATGTCTCCAGCAATAGCCATAAGTATATGGAAGGTATTTTGCCAAGACCGCCGGAGAGCTAAAAAACCTAGTTCTGCATTTCTGCAGTTCTGCAAAGAACTGGAAGGGGACAGGATCAGTTGTGTTCCAGGACAGTAGCTGCTGCTTTTGTTTTCACAGGGTTCTTGTGGATTTTACTTGGTAGGTTAGTTATTTTCTTTCTTACTTCTAAGGGGCTAGCAGGGTATTGTTTTTGGGGATGCTGGATGTTTGTAAACTGATTTGATGGCTGTAAGTGGGGCTCTTTTTGTGGATGTTTCACTGTTTAACAGGCTGCGCTGGTAGAGGCCTATTTCTTCTGATTTCAAACCTATTTGGTGGGATTTGCTTGGAGATGGTTATTTGAATTGGAGACCTATATCTGTTAATTTCAAGCCTATTTTGATGTGGTGTTAGTGAAGCTGATTAAATTGGAGACCTTTTTCCTTTGGCAGCAAACATATTTTGGGCGCTTTGACTTGAATTTTGATTCCTTGTGCTGACTCCATTAGCTGTAAAGGTTAGTTCATCGTGGGGGAGGGGTGTTAATGGTCTGGCTAGGTCTCACTCAGCCAATTGACTGGAGGCAGGGCTGAATCAGGTTGAGGTGCTAGCTGCTTTGTCTTCTCAGAAAGAACTGGAAGGGGACAGGATCAGTTGTGTTCCAGGACAGTAGCTGCTGCTGTTGTTTTCACAGGGTTCTTGTGGATTTTACTTGGTAGGTTAGTTCTTTCTTTCTTACTTCTAAGGGCTAGCAGGGTATTGTTTTTGGGGATGCTGGATGTTTGTAAACTGATTTGATGGCTGTAAGTGGGGCTCTTTTTGTGATGTTTCACTGTGTAACAGGCTGCGCTGGTGGAGGCCTATTTCTTCTGATTTCAAACCTATTTGGTGGGATTTGCTTGGGCCTGGTTCTTTAGCTGCAGGGCTTGGAGGGAGACACAGGGCTGATACACTCTCTCTTGTCAGGTGTCTGCCCAAGACCTGTCCTCCCCACCTCCCCAGAAGTCTGCAAATTTATAGGGGGAACACCTGCCCTGCAATTGAGGAAAAGGCTGCTGGTGCAGCTCATGTAGTTCTAGCCACTGGGGTTGGATTTAAAGGCTGGGAGAGAGGAGCTTAGGGGTTGTTCATTTCCTTATAAGTTTAATGTGTTGTACTGCACCTAGTAACAGAGTTACTGGTGTACAGTGGGACTGTCTCTAAGATTAGTGGGTGACCTGATTAGGCAGTAGGGGTATCTTGGACTAGGGGAACCTGGTGGCTCACCCAAGGAAACCTATTTGGAAGGGGATGGAACCACACATCATTAGGGCCGGCATCTTTGGGAGAAACATAGAAACATAGAAACATAGAAGTTGACGGCAGATAAGGACCGCAAGGCCCATCCAGTCTGCCCAGGGAGGGTGGTGGGGTGCACAGGGTGTGGAGCAGCCATGATACTGGACTGGGCTTGGAAGTTTGGTGGTTGCCCAGTATGTTACCAGCTAGCACAGCTTAGGGAGGAGGTTGCGGGGATGAGGAGAAAGCTGGGGGAAGAGGGGTGGTATGGTTGGGGAAGGGGGCTGGAAATCTCCCACAGGGTTGCACCAAGCACTGGGGTGGGGTATAGGGAAAGGAGTGCAGGAGAATACTCAGGGGTCACATAGGGACCCTGGCAGAGGGGGTCCAAAAGGACACTACCAAGGAAGCAGGCAGGTAACTGGGGACCCTCACAAAGGGGGGACAACATTCACAGGGAAGTAGGCAGATGGCCAGGGCTGGACAGAAGGAAGCAAGGCGGGGAGGTGGATCAGACCTTATACTCAGTAACCGCTTCAATTCTCTTCTTCTGCTCAAGGATGAGGGGGGTGATGTAGCCACGACAGAGGTGGTTAGAGATGGAAAGGGTGGGGTGGGAGGCAGGAGGCAGGGCTAGATAGCAGGAAGAACAGGGGGACCTGGAATGCAGGAGAATGGGGAGCAGTAAATCAGAGCAGGAGGAGCAGGGGAAGAGGAGGAAAGCGCAGGAGAAGGACCAGTTGGGAGGAAAGGTAAAGGAGAAGGACCAGAAGTACAAGGAGGATTCAGTAAAGGGAGCTGAGGGTTTAGGCCAGGGGAGCACGACGAGCAAGGAGGAACTAAATGGAGACAGGAAGGAAGGGAGGATGAGTCAGGCTAGTTTAGCAGATGGGGGAGAAGGACCAGTTGTGAGCAGTGAGGGGGGAATTAGCAAGGTACAGAAGGATACTCAGGAGGAGGAGAGGCATAGGATTGGAGGGAGGGGTGGCCATGGTAAATAAGGAGGGGGTGGCATGTGGCACCCAGATAGGGGGAGGAACAAGGAGCCAGCTGGGTGGAGGGGCCGGTAGAAAGGATGAGGGACATGGAAGGTGGGGATGGAGGAAAAGGAGTGGTCAGAGTGCTCCTGCTGGGGGATTCTATGAACAGGGGTATCAAATGGGATAGGGAGGGAGAAGCCTGGCCAGTTAGAACAAGATGCTTCCCTGGACTAACGGTGCACTGGGCTAAGCACGAGGCATATCAGCTGGCAAAGGACTGTGGGGGTTCCCCAGACATACTGGTCTACCTGGGTACAAATGACAGTGAGGGAAATAGCGAGCTAGAGATACAGGCAAGATTCAGGGAGCTCGCCAGGGTCTGTCATGACATAGGATGCACAGTTTCCTTCTCAGAAATCCTGCCAGTGCCAAGGGCTAGTGGGGAACACAAAGGAAAATTAGGAGATAAACCAGTGGCTCAGGGAGTGGTGTGAGGCCAGAGGGTATGGGTTGATGGGGGATTGGGGGAGACCTGGGAGGATAAGGAGCTGTATGCTAGAGATAGACTACATCTCAATTGGAGGGAGGGAATCCTTAGTTGAAAATAGAGGAGTTCATTGGTGAAAAGTGGGGTTTAAACTTGTGAAGTGGGGTGGGATGGGAAAAAGGCTGTCAGGGGTGCCGATAAAGGAGGGACTGTCTCACCACCTGGGGACCAGGAGGATTGCAGGAAAAGGCCAACTGGCAAAGTGCAGACCAGGAGAAAACAGAATCCCCATGGGAACACGAGCAGGGAAATGGAACTATAGGGAAAGGGTGGAAGGTAGTCTGCAAATGCCAGGAGCTTGGCAATAAAATGCCTGAGCTCCAGGCGATGTTAACTGAGGGAGCAGTGGATGTGGCAGCGGTCACTGAGACTTGGGCCACTGCAAGACATGACTGGGACCTGAACCTGGAGGGTTACACTATGTTCAGGAAGGACAGGGGGAGGGAAGGGGAGGAGGGGTAGCAATGATAGTCAAAAACTGCATTGGCACAGGGGGAGTAGAGGAGGCAGAGGAAACCATGGAGGCAATTTGGGTCACCTTGATAACAAGGGGGGGCAAGAGAGTAAAAATAGGAGTGGTGTATAGACCCCCTGCCCTGGCGGAGGAGCTGGAGGACAGTCTGGTGGCAGATGTTAGGAGACACTGCAGACTAGGCAGAGGAAAGGTGGTGTTGTTAGGGGACTTAAACATGCCAGGAAAAGACTGGGAGACTATGACATCCTCTGTGACCAGGGAACAGAGGTTGTTGGATGTCTTTCAAGACGCGTTCCTAACTCAGCAGGTGAGGGAACCGACCAGGGAGGCACGGGTACTGGATGTGGTCCTGACAGACAGTGACCAGATTGGGGGCCTGGAGGTAAGGGACCCATTGGCAGGAGTGACCATGCCACGGTCTGGTTCTGCCTGGACCTAGGAGGGTAGAAGGCTGCACAAAGACGGAAGTAACCGACTTCAGGGGGCGGATTTTAAGGAAATGGGAAGGATCCTTATGAGCATTTGGATGGGATTGAACAGACATGGACGCTGATAGTAGGTGGGAAATCATCAGAGAGGGGCAGGATGCTACCAGCATCTGTGCAAGAGTAAGACAAAATGCGGTAGGGCCCAAAACCCTGTCTGGTGGACCAGGGAGGTCCAGGAGCTGGTGCGGAAGAAAGCAGCCTATAAGAAATTCAAGTGCTCAAGGAGTGAAAGGGATCGAGGGAGTACGAGCTGATGGCTAGAAGGGCCACTAGAGTGGTGGAGGGCGGCTAAGGCAAGGAAGGAGCAGAACCTGGCCAGGGAAATTAGGAGAGGGAAAAGGGGTTCTTTAGATACATTGGGGAAAGACGAAGGGTGAAGGGGCAGATTAGCAGGATTAAATCGGGGAGAGATGGGCACAAGACCCGGGGGAGCAGGCTGAGGTACTAAATGAGTACTTCACCTCAGTTTTCACCAGGGAAAATGGGGATGCTGCATCATACATGGGAGGAGACAGAGATAATGAGAGGGGGGACACTTGCCGATCGGCAGGTCTGGGGAGAGGGGGCATCACTGGCAGGGGGAAGGGCTAAGCAGGAGAAGAGGTACCAGAAGGGAAATCACAGCAGAGAGAGTGAGGAAGCCCTCAGCTCCCTTAAGACGGAGAAAGCACTGGGGCAGATAAATTACATCCTAGAGTGCTGAAGGAACTTGCAGATGTCCTGGCGAAACCCCTGGCAGAGCTTTTCACCATCTCTGAGGACAGGGTGGTGCCCCAAGACTGGAAGGTGGCGCATGTAGTGCCTATCCACAAGGGGATCAAGGGAGCTGGCGGGGAACTACAGGCCTGTCAGCCTGACGCCGATGGTGGGCAAGGTGATGGAGGGCATTGTCAAGGAGAGGCTAGGGGGACCTGGATAAGTCAGGGTGCCTGGACGATAGACAGCATGGATTCATCCTGGGAAATCATGTCAGACAAACCTGGTGGAGTTCTATTACTGGGTGACAAGTGCCTTGGACCGGGTAGACCAGTGGATGTCTTCTTTCTAGACTTCAGCAAGGCATTTGACTCTGTTCCTCACGTGGGCCTGTTGGATAAGCTTAGGAGAAATGGGGGTGGGAAACCAGATGATCAGATGGATAGGCAATTGGCTCCAGGACCGGACCCAGAGGGTCGAGTTGGTGGGATAGTCTCATCCCCAAGGAGGCTGTAGTGGGGTCCCACAGGGATCAGTCCGGCCCTTCTGTTCAACGCCACGTATCTGGACATAAGGACAGGAATCAGGGAGTGAGATGAGTCTCTTTGCAGATGACTCAAACTGGGGCGTGTGTGGATGGGGAGGAGGGAGGGTGGCCCTGCAGGGGACCTGGAGGCTCTGGAAAGATGGTCTAGAAAGTGGAAGCTGAGGTTCAATGCAGGGAAATGCAAGGTACTCCACCTGGGGGCCAGAAACCCAGGCCAAGTGTACACGCTGGGGGGGGAAATACTATAAGTCTCAATGGCTGAGAGGGACCTGGGGGTGGTGGTGGATGTCAAGATGAACAACTCTGAGACTTGTAGGAGGGCAGCAGCCAAGGCCAACAGGATGCTGGGATGCATCACTAGGGGATCACCCAGAGCTGAGGAAGTGATTCTCTGTATAACTGTTGGTGAGGTCAAGACTTGAGTACTGGCAAGTTTTGGAGGCCACTTAAAGAGGGACATTAACCTCCTGGAGAGGGTCCAGAGGAGGGCAACCAAAATGATTTGGGGCTTGGGGACAGGACCTATGAGGAGAGGCTCGAAGAGCTAAATATGTACACATTGGAAGAGAGAAGGGACCGGGGGGACATGATAGAGGTCTTCAGGTACATGAAGAGGGTAAATAGGGGAGGAACAGTCAGGGTGCTTCAAAGGAAGGAGGAAGGGGCCACTAGAGGGCATGGGTGGAAGCTGGAGGGGGGAAGATTCAGGGGAGAAAGGAGGAGGTGCTACTTCACTGAGAGGGTGGTGGAGCCATGGAATGCACTACCTAGGGGGCTGGTGGAGGCAGAGACAGTGGAGGGGTTCAAGAGGGGGTGGGACAGGTACAGGGGAAGGGTTCAGGAAGCAACATCCAATGCAGCAAGAATATCCGGAACTGGGAAGGGAGAAGCCAGAGAAGGCGAGGGGGACAGCAAGGTCAGCACCCAGGGTGGGGGCTGACCAAACGAGCAGACACGAAAGACCATTAGGCCTATTCTGCTGGCATTTTAGTATGTTAGTATGTTAGTATTTCCATGCGAATTCCCTCCAAACATTGGAGGATGTAAGTTTAACAGTCGGGAGGGTGGCCTCTGTCCAGGAGACATACACCACCTCTAGATCCAGGTCCATATTGCACTTCTCTAATATCGGTGAAGTGGAATCCCCCAGGATCTCTCTTAGAATATTATAGATTGAACCTATCAAATGACCCTAAGAGTTACCTGTTAAATAATCAAGAAGCATTTTTAGAAGGGGGGATTGAGGGAAAGGTAATTGAGGTATAGAAGGACATTGTCTTAATATATAATTTCTTACTTGCAAATACCTAAAATAATCCCTCTGGGGAAGCCCATATTCTAGTTGTACTTTGTCAAATGGGACGATCCCTGCCTGGTCCAAAAATTGGTAAACAAAAGTCAACCCCAACCTCCTCCAACGGGTGAAGGCTACATCGGCCTGAGCTGGAATAAAATGCTTGTCCACAGACAGCATCCTACAGCAAAAAATGGTCTCCTTAAACTTAGGATGCCTTTGGATCAGGCGCCATAGTCTCAAAACATTAGCAGAAAATTTAGTAAAATGACTCAGTGGGGTGGATTTGCTGCGTGTAGCAAATGTAATTTTTTTGATGTCATAAAGGTCATTAATAGGGAATTCAGTAGTTTTTCAAAGGGAAATGTAAGTGTTGGTTAGGCAGAGAAACATGATTCTAAGGAAAGCAGACTTGGCATAAAATTCCAAGTCCATCAAATTAGCTCCACCCTGAGCAGAGATAGCTGAAGGATCGAGAGATAAACCCTGGGTCTCTGCCCTCCCCCCAGACAAAGTTAGAAATCAACCTATTCCAGGACTGAAAATAAAAACAAGCTGGGAAAAATGGTATATTCTGAAAAAGATACAACAGCCGAGGAAGTATGTTCATACGGATTATTTCTCTAAGTTGAAAAAAGGTAAAATTAAGTTTACCCCATTTGTTAAGATTGGCCTGAATATGAAGCATTAAAGGCTCAAAGTTTATAATATCAAGGTTATTTAAAACTTTGGGGATATAAATACCCAAGTATTTTATCTTGGTAGTATGCCATTTTAAAGGGAATGTTCATTTTAATGTTTCCAAGGGGGAAAAATTTGAAAGGAGAACCTCTGTCTTGGAAACATTCAATTTAAAGTCCGTCACCTTCTCATATTGATGAAGTATCTCCCAAATATGTGGGATGGATGACTTCGTGGAAAAAAACTGTCAGCAGAACATTGTCTGCAAATAAGGAAACCTTATATTTTTGCTGCCCCAAGGGAATGCTCTCCATCTGGCGGCTTTTGCGGTTGAGCGTAGGAGTAGAAGCCGAACTTATGGTCTCACAGCTGGGCAAGAGGGTTAAAAGCGGTCGGTCAACTACAAAGCCGTAGAGGTTTTTTAGAAGGGGCAGGCAACCGGGCTCGCTGTTTCGTCATTTGTGGGAAAGTGACTAGGGGGGAGATAGCAAGGCACCCAGCAAAGCTGTGTACATGAGGCTGGGCTGGAAAGCGTCATATATGGGCATATGGCGGCAGGCATTCCATGGCATCCGGGGACAGTTAGGTAAGCATACTGCTTTAGCGGCTAGGTGTAGGGATACACGCCGGGTTCATGGTTTCTTGGTTGGGCAAGAGAGTAAGGGAGCAGTCGGGATGACAGACAAAGTGGCGACTTCACGGCTTTAGCGGTTGGAGGAAGGTACATGCAGCTGGGCTCGCGGTTCCGAAGCTGGGTATGGGATCAGAAAGTCAGTCCCTGGCCTGGGACATCTGGAAGCAAAGAGCTAGGAGCAGGAGGGGGAGGGGGTTTAGGACCTTAGCAGTACCTGCGCCATAGGCGGGCGTATGGCGGTAGGCATACCATGGCATCTGGAGACTGTCAGGCACGCCTACGGCTGTAGCGGCAAACAGTTGAAATAAGCCCTGGGTTTGTGGTCCCACAGTTGGGCATAAGAGTAAGGAGCGGTCAGGGATAAACAGACAGGGTGGCTCACTCACGGCTTTAGCGGTTAGCGGAAGGTACATGTCGCCGGGCTCGCGGTACCGAAGCTGGGCATGGGATCATAAGTCAGTCCCTGCCCCGGGACATCTAGAGACAAAGAACTAGGAGCAGGAGGGGGAGGGGGTTAGGGACCCTCGCAGTACCAGTACCTGTCTGGTCAGAGGTAGCCCTGCCAGATTAGATAGATGAGCCTGAGACAAGTAGCAAAAATAACATAACAAAACAGTTATTTGGAGATTGCCAACACAAGATAACAATAGCTGCAATTTACAAAAAGTTAAAAAAAAAACAGTAAGATCTTCACAACACAACATTAAAATTGAACTTAACATCTATGATGTTTATAGAGACGTAGTTTTAGGCAGTGGAGCTTAAGGAGCTGAGGGCAGGAGGAGATGTGGGAGGAGAGAAATAGGAGGTGTGGGAGGAGAGAAATAGGAGGGTAGGTAGCCAAGGGGTAGGTAGCCAAGGGGAAGGAGTAATAGGGTAGGGTAGATAAAGCTGTCAGGTAGGGTCAAAGCAGGTGCATTGGTCAGAGGTGGCCAGGTAGTGTCTCAACCCACGTTTGAATGCATGGTGCAAAGATGCTTGCCTGAGATCCAGAGGGAGCTGGTTCCACATTTTGGGGGCAGCGTAATTGAAGGATCCAGTTCCTTCATTGGTATGGCATCGTGGGACTTCCAGGAGGGCTTTATCTGCCGATCTTAGTTCCCGGTTTGGTATAGCAGGATGAAGCAGCTCAGCAAGGGCTGCTGGCTGTCCTAGCCTGAGGATAGAGTTGTTTAGGCAGTTCAGGTAATAGAGCCTGGTGGCAGAAGGGGAGAGCCATCCAAGGTCTCTGTAATGCTGACAGTGATGTTGAAGTCGAGGAGCCTTGGCTGCGAACCGGCACACGTTGTTATAAGTAACGTCCCATTTCTGCAGGGCTGTTTTGTGGGCAGTAGTTAGTAAAGGGGCACAGTAGGTAAGTGTAGGTAGAAGGATTCCCCTGGCAATGGCCAACTTAGCTGATGTTGTGAGCATATAGCTGGTTCTATAGGCTGCCCCCAGCTTGCAGTTCACAGTTTTGCAGGTGGTTTGGATGTGTAGGTTTAGGTCCAGAGATTGATCAAGTAAGATACCCAGGTAGCGGAAGGAGGTGACGGTCTGAAGAGTTTTCCCATTAAGATCAAGAATGTTCAGTGGAGTGGTGCACGACCAGCTTTTGTGCTGTGCCCAGGAGCATGGCATTAGTCTTGCTGGAGTTGAGGATAAGGTGTGATGGGAGTTGAGCCAGGTCTGTACACTGTTGTAGGCTGTGGTATGTGATCGGTTAATGTGCTCCACGTTGTGAGAGCTGGCGTAGATGACCAGGTCATCTGCATAAAGAAGAGAGGAGCAGACTGGTATGTTATCAGGGAGGTTGTTAATGAAGAGTGTAAAAAGAAGAGGACCAAGAATCGAACCTTGAGGAACACCGACGTTGGTTTTGACGTTGGAGATAGCAGAGTTGAATTTAACAGTCTGGGATCTGTCAGCTAGGTAGCTCCTGAACCAGTTTAGCACGGAGGAGGAGCAGCCTATTTTCTGGAGGGTGGACAGGAGCAAGGGGTGATCTACAAGGTCAAAAGCCTTGGTGAGATCAATAAAGACAGCTCCTGTAAACCTGCCTTTGTCCATGTTCGAGAGGATGTCCGAGGAGAACTTGGCAAGGGTGGTCGAAAAGTGCTATGGTTTTTCTGAACCCATGCTGCGCATCACTGAGCTGTTTTGTAGAATCAAGGTATTCCAGGATCTGATTTGCTACGAGTTTTTCTAAGATTTTGCTTAGTACTGCCAGGATTGCAATTGGCCTGTAGTTGGAGATTTATTTTGTTCCCTTTCTTGTGGATTGGGGTAATCCTAGCAGTTTTCCAGAGGTCCGGGACTGTACCACTGGCAAGGGACAGTGTAAGATTTTAGCCAGCGGTTTTGAGATAAGATGCAGCTAATTTTAGCAAGCGGGTTCCAGGTGGTCAGAACCAGGACTGGTGTTTTCGGATATCTTCTTTAGGAGATTTAGAACCTGAGTGCATGTGATGGCTTTGAAGTGGAAAGGCTGAGTTTTTGGATCAGTAGTTTGGGAGGGATAGGCAGTTGCTGGCACACTGTCAGGTGAGGGGAGGGACGTAGAGGGTGCCAGTGGTAAAGTACAGGGGTAAGATGAGAAGTCAGAGAACATGTTATTGAAAGCATTCGCTATGGTGAGGGGGTTATTACAGTGGGATCCATTAATGACCATCTCTGAGGGGGTAATAGATTGAGGAGAGCCAAGGACGGTTTTTATGTGGCTCCAAAATTTCCGGGGAACATGGGCTGAGTTGTTTAGTAAGTTCTGGTAGTACATGCTTTTAGCTAGCCTTATGTTTTTTCTGCAGGAATTTCTATGTTGTCTGTATATTATGTGGTCACTGGGCAAACCAGAGCTTTTGTAATGTTTCCATAATTTGTCCCTGTGCTTAAGTTGCTGTAAAAGGTTTTGGTGGAGCCATCTGGTTTGTTTCCCCCTCACTCTTCTTGTGGCCTTCGGTGCATGTTTGTTTTGTACTGAGGTAAACTGCAGTAGGAATACTTTTAAGGCATCTTCCACATTAACTGCATGGTAAATTTCTGACCAGTCTAAGTTTGATATTTCAAGGAGGAAGGCATTTGTGTCCAAGTGGGCAAAGTTCGTAAAAGTGACCAGCCGGGGGGGGGAGGTGACTGGCCAGAGTGCCACTGACAGAAGATAGGAGAGTGATTGGTAATTGAATCAGCCAGAATCCCCATGTGTGCCATATATTCAGGTCGGTTTGTAAGAATCCAGTCAATCAATGTACCTGACTGCGGTGTTTTCAGCCTGGTATTCTTGGTTATTAGCTGATGGAAGTTAAAGCCTTGTACCAGTGATGCAAGGACATTGTGGGAGGGACCCAGCCAATTTAGGTTAACGTCGCCATGGATGACGGATTCATTGCTGTTGATGGATTGTAGCGTTAGATTGAGTACTTCCTGGGAAACCATCCATTCCCCCCGAGAGTGCGGGTTGTAGAGGCAGATTATGTGTAGTTTCTTAGTGCCAAGGGACAGGAGTGCATGAATTGATTCACAAGTTGTTGGGGGGTTTTGGGCAGGGACTGTACTGAGGCTGAGGTGAGACTTGTGGTAGATGGCAACGCCTCCACCTCTCTTTGGCCCAGGTCTGTCCTGCCGTATGAATGAATAGCCAGGTATGACGCACATGGTATCGGGGGTCCTTGGTTTCAGCCAGGCTTCCGATAGGCACAATATGTCAGGATCATAAATTTTAAGCCATGCTTCTAGTTCAGACAGGTGATTCAGTAAGCTGCGGATGTTCATATGGGCTATGGATAGTCCTTTATTTGCTTTACCTTTTGCTTTCAGGGGAGCACCGTTGCAGGGGGGGACCTGGATTCAGTTCTATGTCACCAGCCAGTTTGAGCAGGAGTGATGCCAGGAACGCGAGCATGATGCTGTTGTGATTTAAAGCTTCCCGGTGTTTCCTCCACCTATTTTTGAGGGCAATCAGTGCTCAATAAGTGCAGCCTTTGTTGAGGGTAAGTGTTCCAGGAGGGTTTTGGCCAGGAATTGGCTATCATAAGGTTAGAGAAACTGAAGTCCGTGGCTGGGGGGTACTGGTGTTTCTAGACCGCAGTGTCAGAGAGATTTCATTCATGCTCAGAGAAGGACAAGGCAGATTGGAATGGTTAGCGCTTTAATCTGCCACTTGAGGGCTGTGGGCCTATAGGTAGGAGAGACATTTTAGCGCTTTGGGGCTGTGACCGGTTTATCTGAGCAGCTAGAAGTTTGCAGGAAGGATTGGCTAGAGAAATATAGCTAGAGCGAGGTTCAGAGAAACAGATGGAGAGCTCAGGGATGAGGGACTTATGGAGGGAGAGGGGGTGGGAAAATAGCTGAAATGTCAGTTCAGGAGAAAGAGATAGGATCGGGGAGGTGGATTTGGCGCGAAGTGAGACTAAAATTTTCGACAGTCATTGAGCAGGTTGATCACCCCCAGTGGTGAGAAAATATAAGGAACCAATGGGAAAGTGGACACTTAGTCATATGACCAGCAGAGTCCTATAAAGCTAGAGGGTCGACCAGGGTGGGTGAGGTGGGGGGCAGGCGGGACAGATGGTCACAGGAGGAGCTGTACCACTTGCTTATTGTGACCGTTTAGAGTTCTCCTCAAGTGGGGAAAGAGGCACTGGAGAGCAGCGCTCCTAGCCCAGGTTGCAGAAAGCAGTCCAAAAGTCAGCAATTTTCCATGAGAACAGCCGCTTTTCCTGAAAAGTACAGTCCGGCAGCACCTCAGACTAAGCTGGAGGGAGCCGTCAGCTGAAATCGGTAGAAAACGTACCTTACAGCTGTTTACGGCTTTACCGGCACAAGGGACCAGGGTGCGGCCAGGCTTCTGGTTCCGTGTCTGGGCAAGAGTTTAGCGGGCGGCCCCTGGCAACAGGTCTTCCTGGAGGAGCAAGGCGCAGATTTCGGCGGTTGCCACTGGGCAAGTGGGTCTGGTTGTGGGTTCCTGGGTCTATAGTGGAGGGTCCACGGCAGTCCTTGGGAGTGATGAGGATCATTCCAAAGCCCCGATGGGCCTGTAGAGGACCTTACGGCTGTTTACAGCTTTACCGGCACAAGGGACCAGGGTGTGGCCGGGCTCCTGGTTCCTCGTCTGGGCGAGAGTTTAGCGGGCGGCCCCTGGCAACAGGTCTTCCTGGAGGAGCTAGGTGCAGTCTTCGGCGGTTGCTGCTGGGCAAGCGGGTCTGGTTGTGGGTAAAAGTTGATAATTCTGAAGCTGGTTGAATAGCGTGTTATATCTTGTCTCTAAGTTACATTGCTTTCATACAGAATAAACAATGGTTTCCCCGTGGAGTTTTGCTTTCAAAGAGTCCCACACTATCGTCTCTGACACCTGGGAGGAAGTATTCTCTTTAAAAAATTGGGGAATACGCTTCTTGATATACTCTTTATATTGTGGATCCTTTAAAAGAAAGGGGTTGAGGCATGAAAGGGATTGTTTCCTAACTTTTCCCAAATAAATTTTTAGAAGGAGTGGGTGGTGGTCCAATAGTAATCTTGGGCCAATTGAAATATCGTGGACAAGCGAAAAATGTTCGCAAGACATAAAAAAATAGTCCAGTCTTGAGTATGTTTGGTGGCTCCCAGGATAGTATGTATAACCATTTGCAATAGGTAATAGTTTTCTCCAAATGTCCATTAACCCCAGATGTTCTATCATCCCTTTTAAGAAACAAACTGCATTTGAGGTTCTATACACCCGAGGACTGGAGGAGTCTAAGGTGTGGCAGAAATAGTCACATTAAGGTCACCACCCAAAATAAGGTGACCCAGTACCAGATCCATGATCTTATGTAAAGAAGTTCTTATAACAGATATCCTAGTCTGTGGTGGCAGATAGATGCTGACTAATGTAACTCCTTGAGAATAAAGCTTGCCCTGAAGTATAATGTATCTACCTTGTTTATCCATGTACGAAGAGTGTACCTCTAGGGGAATTGTAGAGGGAACCAAAATGGCTGCCCCCTGCTTACACCCATTAGGGTGGGAAGATGCATACACCATATACCTCAATCCCCACCTTGATTTTAAATGTTCCACCTCTGAGAGATGTGTCTCCTGGACAAAGTACACATCCGCAGTCTGTTTTTTGAGATATTGCATGAAGCAAGATCTTTTGATAGGATTGTACAGTCCATTAATATTCTGTGAAAATGCTTCTGCAGGTTGAGTCACCATCATATCATCCCAGAAAGGGACACCACCCCCTTCTCCCAAGGAACTCTCCCTCAATCATATCAAGCTCATTGCCAGGAGAGGAATAATCCAGTGGGCCCCCTTCCCCATCCCATCCATCCCAAAGGATCCGATGCAGTTGACCGGAATTAGGAAAAGGAGCAATGCACCAGGAATCCCCAGCTTGTACTCCCTGAACATTCTGCATTTCTGAAATAACTAAAGACTGTATTAGAACCAGTTCTAAACTTGTGTGCATCATGTTTTCTTTTATATAAAAAAGAGAAAATTTGACCAGAACTGTGGTCTTAACAATTAACAACCCAGAAAACAAAACAGGTAAGCCCATAGTGCAGTCCCAATGCAAAGAACCATGCAATTTAACTAACCTCCCCTCCCAAGTGCAGGTCCATAATCCCTATCCCCCTTCCCCATTTGTGGATTGTGCCCTTTTCCCCTGATCAACTTCCAAAGCAGAAGTGGGAATAAGTGTCCATGTCCATACCCTTTTAATCAAAACTAGTCTAAACCCCCGATATGGGATAATAACTAATATCCCATATAAACTATAACTTATATACAAGTTGTCTTCCACAGCGGAAGTGGGTGAAATCCTCCACTCCCTTGTCTCTACAGTTACAGGATCAAGGATCCTATATCCCCCAGGGCAGAGGGCCTGTGACATGAGCTTCGTGTAAGGGGCCCTCTGAGGGACTAAACCGTCCCAAATAAAGAATAACCCTGCCAAATAATGGTAGCGAAAACAAGGAAAACAAATTTCAGTGATGGCACCATGTTTGTCCATCACAGCCAGAATCCCAAACTCCCCTCTGATGAAGCACATGTCAGAATCTATTAAAAGTACCCGCTTCTAACATGAAATCAAATGCGGCGCTTCGTGCTTGGTGCTATTTCCCATCCTAATATTGTTATAATGCCAAGATGGTCCCTTCTTAAAAACATTTTTTTTTTCCTTTTATACCTTTTAGTACTAAGTCTAGACAGTGAAATCTTTCAGAGGCAAGACTGGCCCTGTTTATTAGGGACTGGTGATATATAATAGCCCACCCTACTCTATGTAAGGAGACTCAACATGAGTGGTCTGAGGTGGTACTTGAGCCCATGTTTCAAGGAGGAGGGCTGTGCTCCTCCCAATATCCTCTGCCAATCCCCATGTAAAATCATAGTTTATATGCCCTCTCATCAGCTGTCTGACCTGTGGATTTACAGAATAGAGGGTCCCTTATATCAGCCTCAGGGGTCAGGAAATCAGTATCTACTCCTTATAGCAGTTTTCAAGAACATGATTATTCCTGACCATCCTTATTCCTGATAACCTTACAAGAAATAAGGTACCCAGAATTTACATACTTGGTTGCCCTGTGATCATCTAAGGATAGAAAACTATTGGTAGAGGCCAGTCTAAAACATGCAAGGGTAATTATATTAGTCGGCAATGAGAGTCTCTTAAACTTTCTCTGTCCATTTTGCCTCTTTGGTGGCTTCTGGATGAGCCCCTTGCCTGGTCCAATCTACATCAATGAAATTGCAGATCCATACTGCAAAAGGAAAGGGGCATTCAAAAATAAATCAAGTGCGGCAGACGAAACCTAAATCCGACCTTCTACAAGGGTTCTCACGGGACTGCAAACAGAAGGACCCTGTTCCCCAGTAAACATAACATAAAAGAAGTCACAACGAGTTCCCAAATCACCCAGATCAGTCTCAGTCTCACGATGAATTGGGGAGCGAGGCTCTAAGCAAGAAATGTAAAATATAGCATAAACAAAGTTATTTAGTAATATGATAATAGTAGACCCCAGTCATTGGGAGCAATCAGCTCCTGCACAGAGCACTTCACTGAGCGCAGTATGTAAGGATCTGGCAGGGGCCCACTCCAGCCTGAGGCATAATGGGAGAGGATACAGACCCCGAAGGGTCCAGCCCAGCTAAACCCACAGCCATACCAGTGATCTGCAGCCTCACAAATAGTTTGGTCCTCCAGTTGTGTAGAGGAAGACTCTAACACTTAGAGTGCAAGAGCTGCTGAGGAACAGTCTGATGCCAGGCATAGGGCCGCCTAGCTCTAAACAGCCCTGACACCCCAGCCAAAGCCGACCCCCCCGATTACCCACCTGCATATATCTCATAGAGTAGGTCTAAATGACGTTCCTGCTTTTAAGTTAGGAGAGCCGTATTCTTGAAGTTTCAGCTGCTGTAAAATGTCTGCCAGCAGTAACTCAACTTCCCGAGTCTTCCTTTGATTTATCATCCGATCCTGCCAGCTAGACAGGGGTCTCTCTAGTGATGAATCTTCTGACTTGCTGCGGACAGACAAACTTCTTCTGGCTTGCAAATCTTTCTGTGCTTCAGCCACAGAGGTATAAACTTGTTGCCCACCAGGGAACTGGGAGACAAACTTTGCTGGATAAGGTGTCCTGAATTTAAGATTGTGAGAACGCAGATGTGGAAAGAGGAGTATGTGCTCCCTCCATTGCTGCAGTGTGGTGGGAGCATAATCATTATCAAAAATTATACACGTTGTGCCGTAGGAAAGTTTTTGTTTAGTCCAGGCCTTTTGTAGTAACTGATCTTTGATTGCATAGTTTAAAAACCTTACCATGCTAGAGTGTGGATGGGAGTCAGGAGCAGAAGGCTTTAGGCTGCGAGCTCGATGCACTCTCTTAATATCAAGGAGAAACTCTGGCCCCAGCTCCAGTGTGGTGCAAAGAAGCTGGTTGTTGTAGAGGTTAGTGGGGCACAGGACCCAAGGCAGCATGGATTCACAGCGGGAAGGTCGTGTCAGACGAATCTAATAGATTTCTTTGACTGGGTGACCAAAGTAGTAGACCAGGGAGGGGCTGTGTAAAGCAGGGATACTGAATGAATACTTCTGTTCAGTATTCACAAAAGAAAAAGTGGTGGAGGTGCCTAATCCAATTAACAGAAGCACTCTGGAGAGGGGGGTTGATCCTAGTCCTTTTACAGAAGAAAGGGTTCTGAAAGAACTCCTAAAACTGAAGGTGGACAAAGCAATGGGGCCAGATGGAATTCACCCCAGAATTTTAAAAGAATTAAGATGAGAACTAGTGGCACCATTGACTACACTTTTTAACAAATCATGGGAGGATGGTGTGGTACCTGAGGACTGGAAGAAGGTGGATGTGATTCCCCTTCACAAAAGTGGGACCAAGACAGAGTCAGGAAACTACAGACCTGTCAGTTTGACCTCTGTGGTAGGGAAAGTGATGGAATCACTTCTGAAGGAAATAATTGTTGAGTACCTAGAGGCCAGTGGGGCACAGGACTCAAGGCAGCATGAATTCACAGGAGGAAGACGATGTCAGACGAATCTAATCGATTTCTTTGACTGGGTGACCAAAGTAGTAGACCAGGGAGGGGCTGTGGACATGGCCTACCTAGATTTTAGCATGGCATTTGATATAGTCCCACACAAAAGATTAATATACAAGTTAGCCAGCCTTGGAGTGGGTCCCAAGGTGGTAGCCTGGATAAAAAATTGGCTGGACAACAGGACGTAAAGGGTAGTAGTAAACAGAGTTCACAGTGAAGAAAGGAGGGTTACTAGTGGGGTACCACAGGATTCAGTACTGGGACCTGTCCTTTTTAATGTCTTTATAAGTGACATTGCAGAGAAACTGGAAGAAAAAGTATGTCTCTTTGCAGACGACACAAAGATCTGCAACAGGGTTGATACACAAGATGGAGTGGAAAGGATGAGAAGGGACTTGGCAAGGTTGGAGGAATGGTCAAATGTATGGCAGCTTAGATTCAATGCAAAGAAGTGCAAGGTAATACTCCTCGGAAACAAAAACCCTAGGGAAGAGTACACAATGGGGGGTGTGATACTGACAACAACAAAAATTGAAAGGGACCTGGGGGTTATTATATCAGATGACCTAAATGTGGGCAAGCAATGTGAGAAGGCAGTAAGGAAGGTTAGGGGGAATACTGGGATGCATAGGGAGAGGCATCAACAGTAGAAAACAGGAAGTTGTTATCCCTCTGTACAGACAGTTGGTGAGACCCCATCTGGAGTACTGTGTGCAATTCTGGAGACCCCATCTCCGAAAAGACATAGAGTGGAGGCTGTCCAGAGGAGGGCAACCAAAATGGTGCAGGGTCTGCACCAGAAGACATATGAAGAGAGAGACTAAAGGAGCTTAATATGTATACCCTTGAGGAAAGAAGGGAGAGGGGGGGCATGATAGAAACTTTCAAGTACCTCAAGGGAGTCAACAAAGTCCAAGGGGGTAGCATCTTTCAGAGAAATAGATGTGCAAGAACAAGGGGGCACAATCTGAAGATAGAGGGGGGATGGCTCAGAGATAATGTGAGGAAGTATTTTTTCACGGAGAGGGTTGTGGATGCATGGAACAGCCTTCCTGAGGAGATTGTGGCATCAAGAACAGTGAGGGAATTCAAGAATGCATGGGACAAACATAAGGCAATTCTAGTGGGGGGTAGGAGGAAGTAAGCTGCTGATTAATTAGAATCTGCAGCTCATCCATCAGGTAGGGAAATGGGCAGATTAGGTGGGCCAAGCGGTCTGCCGTCAAATTATGTTTCTATGTCCAAGACGGCAACCATATAGTTTCCTTCTTTGTTTTCCAGTAGGCCATAAATTCTTATGTTTTTCCTGTGGCTGCAGTTTTCTGTGTCCTCTTATCAGTGAGCTGTCTGTAGTTGAGCTTCAGCAATTGATGAGATTGCTGTTTCAAGACAGTCGAGGCAGGAGCTGTTGGTAGTAATCTGACCATCTGCCTCATCCCTCCGTTGTTGTAGGCCTGAAATGTCTGATCAGAGCTCACAGATTGAGTCCCGCATTTCCAAACGGAACTCTTGGATCGCCATGAGTAACTGGTCAGTTTGCATTTTGTTGGAGTTCTGCTGATTGTGCTTATTATTTTCCCCCTCTATTTGCTCTTGGAGCTTAACTATGGTCACCGGCACCTCCATCTCTCACAACCCGCTTCCCGCTCCGTCACCTTCTACCAAGAGCATCGTGAATCTGTTGTGGGTATCTTTCACCATCAACTTCACCTTCACTTCTCTGTTGTTCCCCGAATCCAGTCCTGATAAAAAGTGACATTTTATACTAAATTGTTGTGTATATGGGGAGATTGGTCTGAATTCAGAAGGTAGCTCCCAATGCCATGCTGCTTACACCGCCATAGCACCACCAGAAGTCTTATGATAAACTTATATTGATGTCCCATTATATGGACCATCAATCAGCGATCTCTTGTAAGAAGGCAGAGTTCCTGTCCAAGGAGATTGCTGTAGCAATCAATGGACCTGCTCAGCTCTTCCGCACTGTAAATAGGCTGTGTAATCCTGCCTGCCTTCAGTCCGGTGGAGCTTTTTCACAATCAAGGTGTGATGAGTTTGCTCTGTTTTTTGCTGATAAGGTTACCGACATTAGATCACCAATCCAGTGAGTGCCCTCCAGTGGAGCATGCAGTGATCAGCCTGAAGTCTTGGGCATTCAGTCTGTCTGGTCTGACATCAACCAGTTGGCTGTCATAGATGTCATGGGAGTCATCCAGGAGATGAGGCCAACCTACTGTATTTTGGTTCCAGGCCCAATGCTCCTCCTTGTGGGGTGTGTTCATGTCATTGACTCAGTCCTAGCTAGGATAATGTGATGCTCTTTGGTGACAGGGGTCTTCCCTGAGCCTCTAAAAGAGGCAGTGGTAAGACCCCTGGGGATTTCCGGTGACGTCACCGTAATGTAGGCAGCTTGCTATCAGAGCTCTGCGGTCCTCCTCTACAAGCCAGCCTAATCCTCCCACTTAAAGGTACTCCTTTACTCTAGAAACAGTGCCTACAAGGGTATTCTGATGCCACCTAAACACAATGAGGGTCAAAACACAAAATCAGGACCTCCAGCTACCAAGATGAAACAGTTAATTCTGGGGACCAACAGGGAAGGCTTCACTGCCTGCTCGGCATCAGAATCTTCCTCTGAGCCTTCTGGGGATGATGACATGCAGCCAAGGAAAACAGGATGAACTTTAAGAAAAATCCTTACTTCTGTACAGAAAATGTAATTATCCAAAACGGATCTGAAATATGACATTCGACAACTAGATGAAAACATATTGTAGAATACTACCAAGGTCTCACAGATCATGGAGGCACAGGAATTTTCTGACTGGCTCCTTTTGTACTTGCTGAGACAGGAATGACAATCTAGGGTGAGGATGGAGGACATTGAGAATTGGGCCAGCTGCAACAACTTTCGGGTGCATGGAGTTCCTGAGGGTGCAGAGGAGGGATTTCCTTCAGTGATCAATTTCATCCAACACCTCTTTCCGGCAACACTCTCTACGCTCAGATCTGCACCTAGAAATGTATAGAGCCCATTGTTTCCTGGGGCCCCGGCCAATGGCTCTGAATGCCCGACCTAGGTCCTTGGTGGTGCGAATGGTATACTACCAGTCCAAGGACCAGATTCTGCAGGAGGCATGTCGACAGAAAGATTTTAAATTCCAAGGGACTCCTGTCATGATCATGATTTCTCACCAGCTTTACAGGCTGAACAGCAGAGAATCAGGGGAATCATAAAGGTTATAAAGAAAAGAAAGGTCTCTGAGCCCAATTGAACTTTCCAGCAAAACTTAAAATGCACCTAGATGAGGGCCCTAAAGTTTTTACCTTCCTCGTGGAAGCAGCACCTTTTCTTCATGAAAGGCAGAACCAAGTACCTGATTTGGAGATGGAGAGACTGGAACAGAAATTGATCCAGGGTGCCTGGTTGGTAGCGGGTAGGAATACTGAAAGGGATCTGCCGGGCTGCCTGCCAAAAGGGCTTGCAGCAGATCTTAATAAACTACTGCAGCACTCAGATAAAGCCAGCTTTCATTGCAGATGTCCCAGCGACTCAGCTAAAGTGGTGGATCCTATGATTGTAGACACTAAGGAACCAGAATGAAATACATAGCTGCTGATACTGTGGTAAACACTTAATTCTCTGACCGGAGATCTTGGTTGCTTGTCTGGAAGCACTATTGCTGGCAAAGGCTGAAGAAAACCATTTGGATAAGACGTTGGGGGACTTGAATATGCAAATTTCCGCTCAAGTCCATTTTCACTTGAGGGGTCTAGGGTTTATGTTAATCATTAATTCCTGAAATCAGTGGGTTTCTGTGAAGTTGATGACAGGTTGGCTGGGGGGGATTCTCTCTGGCCCCATAGACAATGAGCCAAGTTTTGTTATTTACCTATGTGGTATGGGTTTGGCTTCAAACAAGATTAGAGGCTCTAGGCAACTTTTGGGGGAGGTCTCCTCATCTGCCATCATTCATTCTTTTTTAGAGATACTACTATTGAGGGGCATAACAATGGGGCAGAGAATAAGTCAGAGGCTTTTGTGCGGATGCAGCTATTTATGTTTTTATAATGTTTTGGGAATGGTCGACCACTGATAAGCTAATTTAGTTCCTTCTGTTTAAGTTTAAAATAGAAACTCAGGCAGGGGTGACTAAGGCTGCTTACCTTCACATACTGGTGTATGGTGGGGGAGGGTTTCTTGCTTCCCCTGCTCTATCAAACTGAACGTTCCCCTCACCCTCACCTCAATATTTGGAAATGTAGAAGGGGGATATTTTAATGTGGGGGGGGGAGGAGACAGCTGAGGTTTTGTTCTCAACAGGGGTACAACAGCCTGGTTGCATTGCGGTGGGGTGTTGCATATGCAATTTTCATTTGGCGCGTGATATCTGTTTTTCTTGCCAAATCCTATCCCTGTGATCTATTTTAGTGAGGAGTTACTTAACTTGGTTAGCTCCTACACTGTGAGGGGGGAGTGAGGCTGTTTAGTTTTTGTTTTTGTTTTTTGCCTACTCCCTGCTCCTTTGCTGTTGATTTTCCAGTGCAGGATCCTAACCTAGGAAGTTTTTTCATTTGTTCAATATAGTTGGTGAAGTCACATTATCTGCAAATAGTTAGGTCAGCACTTTTTGCATTGTTTATAGTTGCAAGTTCATAATGACTGTTCATGTTAAGGGTTTCTACTAGTGCTTAGAAATGTATTCTGTATTTGGGTGCAAAGTCATATTACTGCTTGGTGTTCAGGCGAGACATGGCTACCTATTGTGCATAGGGAAGGAATGTATAAGCTCAGATACTTACTTACTGATTTTTTTTAGTACTTAAAATGGGTGACTTTTTTATTACCTCATACAATGTCAAGGGAATACATTCCTCAATTAATAAGACGCAACTGTTGGGGGAACTGAGACAGATGGGTTGTGATATACTGTAACATTTCTACAGGAAACACATTTGAATGAGGCAGAGCATCTTAAGCTTAGACAGGGATGGGTGGGTAGAGTTGAGGCAGCCGCCTCCTCTAATCCCAGATGGGCAGGGGTGGCAATTTTAATAAAGAGGGGCTTCCCTTTAAATGTTACCTCAGTGGAAGCAGGAATGGAGGGAAGATATATAAGAGTATCAGGGGACATTAGCAGGAATTAGCTTCATTTAATTAATATTTATGCCCCCAATCAGAATATGCAAGAATTTCTGGGTAAGATAATGCATAAGGTAGTGGTGCAACCTTCAGGCCAAGCTATTCTCAAGAGAGATTTCAACACTGTGGGGAATCAGCATATAGCTAGGTCCTCGGGAGTGGTCTCCACTAATATCAAAGCTACCAAAGTTTTGAATAGTTTATCAAAGGAGCAGGGGCTTCAGGGCATATTGTGTAGTTAGCATAAAGAGGAAAAAGACTGCTCTTTTTTCTCAGTGGCCCACGGGGCTTATTCAAGGATTGATATGTTTTATACACAACAATAATACTTGCAAAGAATCATTAAGTCCAACATTCATAATTGTACCCTATCAGATCATGCCCCCATATCTGTTAAGGTTGAGATCAGATCGTCAACTGATCTGGTGGCTTAATGTTTCATTTTTAAATGACAAAGTCCTGCTCGACAAATTAAAGGACATTGTAGGAGAAGTTCTGACCATGAACCGCCAACAAAACTGTTCTAGTCTTTCAACTTGGGAAGCCATAAAAATGGTTGTGCGAGGTGGACTGATTAGTTTTGCCTCAGCCCAAAAGAAACTAAATTACTTACATATAACAAGCTTTCTGGTAGACTAACAGAACTGGAAACACTGCATAAACAAAACCCTCAATCTGCTAATATTTATAAAGAATTAATCGCAATAAGGGGCAGTTTGGCTAAATTAGAAAATGAAAGGGTGGAGGGGCGAATATGTTTCCTGAACGAAAAATATCAAGAAGTTGGTGGAATGGCATCTCACTTGCTAACTTATCATCTCTGGAGGGCACAGGTGGACATGGTGGTTCTGCGACTTATAAATAAGTCTAATTCTAATCAACCTTGGCTAAAACCTAAGGAAATTGCCCAACAATTTTTAGAATATTATAAATAATTATATACAGAAGATAAAACCAGTGTATGGTGTGGAAACACACTGAAACCTTTATAAATGCCATACATCTACCTACATTGACCTCTGAGATGGCAGAGACCTTAAATGCATCTATCACACGCTGAAAGTCAGCATGGTTATTGGGACACTCCCTTCGGGTAAAACCCTGGGATCAGACAGTTTTAGTTCAGAGTTTTATAAACTTTTAAACAACACCATAGCCCCAATTTTAGCATAGGTCTTTAATGACTGTTTGGTAGAGGAAAGAGTCCTGCTTACCTGGACATATGCCTTAATAACTGGCATACTGAAACCAGGTAAATCGAGGGATATGTGTGAGAATTACCATCCCATATCCTTATTAAATCAGGACATGAAAATCCTAACTAAGTTATTACGGTATCTATTAGAGTGCAAAAATACATGGAATTTAGTTTATATAGACCGAACCAGCTTTATCCCTAATAGACAACTAACAGATAACATCAGGAAATTGTTAAATATATTGGTGTACAGTTGTCACACGAACTCCGTCCAATTAGCCATCTTTTTAGATGTCGAGAAGGTGTTTGATCGCCTTAACTGGGCATATTTGATGTTGATGCTAGAGCATTTCGGTATAAAGGGTAATTTTCTGGAGTGGGTCTCATTATGTTATAGTCAGCCAAAGGCCACAATCAAGGTTAATGGTACCATCTCAGATGGCTTCCTTATAGAGAGAGGTTCTAGGCAGGGGTGCCCATTGTCACCTCTACTATTTGCATTGAGTCTTGAGCCTTTTGCGGCAGCCATTAGGGAATCTGCTACCATTCACTTAGATTGTTAGGAGCACGAAAAGGCAAAGGTGGTTTAATAGCTATCTCTCTGACCACTCTCAGCAGGTTAAGATTGGTAATGCCCTCTCCTCCAAATAGCCTATGCAGTCAGGTGTCCCCCAAGGGTCAATTCTGAGGCCCCTGCTATTCAGCATCTTTCTGAAAAAACTCCCTGCCACCTGTCATAAACATACCCTCCTGTACGCAGATGATGCGGTAATTTTCTCAAAGAACTCCAATCCCTCTCTCTTGGAGGGCCACCTTTAGGAAAGTTTCATGGATGTAGAGACATGGTTTGTCATACAGAAACTAATGCTCAACTACAAGAAAACAAAGATTATGATTTTCCATAGTACACATAATAAACATAAAAGTAAACAGCTGACAGTCAGAAATAGCGCTGGTGTCACTTTAGACCAGACGCATTCTTTCAAGCACCTTGGAGTGACCCTGGACAGTACTCTATCTTTCTCCAGTCATATTGATGTGGTCACAAATCTGTGAATATTCGCATTGGCCTTCTGTATAGACATAAGCACTGCCTGACTCCCAAAGCACTTAAGTTTGCAATACAAAGTACAATTGTATCAATCATTGACTATGGGCTTGTTATCTATGGAGCTGCCTCTGTGTTTGCCTTATGGTGTGTCGCCATTGCTCTGAACAAGTCCTGTAGATTACTGACTGGTGCTGGCTCCCGCACGCACACCTGCGACCTCTATAATCAGGCTAACTGGCTTCAACTTCCTGGAAGAATCACTTACCAGACCCGCCTGGTAGTAAAAAAGGCATCCCTCGGTCTTATGCCCCCGGGATACAGAATCTCCTTAGACCAACCAACAGCACTCACCACACCAGAAGCTCTGATAACTTCACTCTAATTGTTCCATGCTGTCACACCTCTCATGGCCAGCAGTCATTTTCAGGAAGAGCCCCTAAGTTATTCAACTTGCTGGACAGTGACGTCACCAATTCAGCCACTCTAGGCCTGTTCAAACGTAATCTTCATCATATCCTTGTGACTCAGGCCTCATGTGACTGCTTCACTTAATTACCCTGGGCTGACACCCCTGTCTCTCTTCATCTCCATTTTCTCTGTTTTTATGCCTCTATCCACCTCCCATAATACCCCTACAACTTTTTTCTCATTCTCTGCTTTCACCTCCCCCTTCCCTTCAATTGCTCTATCCCTCCACTAGCTCTCCAACTCTTCTGCTCCCCCCTTCCTACTCCCCTGTCCACTAGCCCAGGTCCTAAATGTCTTCTGACCTCCCATCCCCTCTACACCCTAAACTATCTCCCTACGCTTATACACCCCCTCTCATATGCTTACATCAGTTTGTATCTTCAATCCCTGCTATTTTTGAAACTCTTCTACTTCGATGACCAGGTCTAATTTTGCTGCATTGTAATTCTCAGTATTATTGTGTCCACATACTCCACTATTTGTAAAGATATTCCCTGTTTTTTCATTGCATCTAACCTAGCTACTATGTCTAGCCATACTGTTTCTTGTGTTAAGTAACCCTGGACTGTGTAAACCAATTCCAATGTTTTTTATTGTCTTTTTTAAGAACTTTTGATGTGGAACCTTTGTAAAAGAGCCTATGGCTCCAAGGTGTTAATTCTGAATTCCCAATAAATCAAAAAATAAAATAAAATATTTGAAGGGGATGACCTGTAATTGTAAGTGTGTCCATTTTAAATTCTATGTTCTGATCCAACATTACAATTGTATCATTTATGATACCATGTATAACAAAATATCACCTCTCCGCCTTCTTAATTCCAAACTAAACAAACCTAAATTCTTGAGTCTCTCCTCATATGATAAGTCCTTCAAGTTTCTAATTGTTTTTGTGAACCTTCATTGAACGCTTTCTGATAGATATCTTTTTTATTATGTGGACTCCAAATCTGGTTACTGAAATCCAATTGTGGTCTTGCATAGGATAAGAACAAGGGCAATAACACCTCACGGTATTTACTTTTTATATTTATATTTACTAATCTTAAAGTATTATTTGCTCTAGCAATTACAGTCATGTGGTGCTCTTTTAAATCTAAATTTGTATCACTTAAGATACCTATATCTTTACCTACCCTTTTTTCCTATATTATTTGGTTATTTAATCTGTATTTATGACTATGGTTCTTTTTCCCAAAAATTAACACACAACACTTATCAAAATTTAATGACATTCCCCATTTATTAGTCCATAAGGCAGTGTTGTTAATATTATTCTGTAGTGAGACAATATGTTCAGTAGTGTGGCATGGACCCCCTAATTTGGCATCGTCAGCATACTTAGTTAAGTAGTTTGTTATATTATCTTCCATATCTGCTGTAAATATTTTGAAGACAATTGGACCGAATACAGATGCTTGAGGTACTCTGCTGGTGATACCGCCCTCCACCGTTAAGTGCCCTCTTATTGATACCCTTTGTGGTCTATTCAGTGAAGCATCAACCCATCTAATTATGATATTATCAATTTTGTACTTGACCAGCTTTTCATGGATGGCCCAATGTGGCACAGAGTCGAAAGCATGACTGAAGTCAAGTAAAAATACCTTCATTGGGATTGTTTTATCCAGATTTTTACTTATACTTTCATAAAAACATAGTAAATTGGTAGTGCATGACTGTCCACTTGAAACCCATGTTGATTTGTGTCAAAATAGGGAACTTTTAGCAATTATTGTTGGATTTTATCGTTAATTGACGTCTCTAAGATTTTACAGGGGACTGATATTAAACTTATTGGCTGGTAGTTTTTAATGCATGTCTTACTGCCATTTTTGAAGAGAGTTATAACTTTACATGTTTTACAATCTTCAGGAAATGTAACTGTGTTTAAGGATTTTTCATATATGATTTTAAGAGGAATGCAAATGTAATTTTTCATAATTTTTTACATTGATGAGAGTTACGTTGTCTAGTCCAGGAGCACTGTGCGATTTTAATTTATCAATAGTTCTTACAATATCTTCTATCTTAAAGTTATGATTTCCTTCCATAGTTTTTTCTGTGTTACTTGAAATAGGCTTCTGTTTGTCAAATACCGAACAAAAATAGGTATTGAAGGTGTACACCATATGCACTGGCTCAGAGATGCACTCGTTATTATTAATTATTGTCATTAATTCAATTTTATTATTTTTTTATGAATTTATGTAACCATAAAACTGTTTCTTATTTGATTTGTTTGCTGTAGAAGCTAGCTTATGTTCGTATTTCTATTTAGTCTTATTAATTTTATTCTTACATTTGTTTCTGTAATTCTTTAAACTTGCATCAATTTTGCTCTGAACTATCCTGTTTATACACACCATATGCTTTGTTTTCCCTCTTAATTAACTTCAGTACACTATTCATCAGCCATTTTGGTTGTTTACCTTTGTGATTATATTTATTTATGCATTTGACATGATTTTCAGTTACTGATAATATAGGCTGCTTTAGAAAATCCCAACCTTCGTTAATTGACTTATTTTCTAACATACTAGTCCAGTCTATATTTTGTAGGGCAGCAGCTATCACTTCTTCACTTGCTGTTTCATATAGATAAATGTTTGTACATCCTTTTAATATTTGTTGGTGATGTTCATACCCAAAGGATATTGTGACATGGTCACTGTTTTCTATCGGGGCTTTAACAGTGCAGTCTGTAATTACGTCTTCTAAAGTAAAAATGAGGTCTAGGATATTATTTAGTCTTGTGGGTACAGTAACATGTTGTGTTAGACTGTTTTCAGTACACAGGTTCAAGAAGTCTTTACTCTGCCTAGTGATAGCTTTATTTTCTATCCAGTTTGTATCTGGGTAATTGAAATCACCAGCTATTATAACTCTGCCCATGTCTAAGGCCTTAAGAATTTCTTCCAAAATTGATTGGTTTCTTTCATTTGAAACATCTGGGGCTCTATAACACAAACCTAAAATAAAATCTGCATTATTATTATTTGTTCTGTTCAACCATATAGTTTCAGTGGTTTGTTCTGTACTCTTTATTTTTGAAGACATATTTATAATTTGCAAACTTTTTGTAGTATAAATAGTAAATCCTCACCCTTTTTCATTTATTCTGTCATATCTAACCAGGTTATAGCCACTGATATTCTTGGCCCATTTGTCATCCTTTTCCCACCACATCTCAGTTAGTAGGGTAATATCAAGTTTATTTGCATGTAATTTACTTTCAAGTTCTATAAATTTATTGGACAGACTTCTAACATTGCTTAATATCAAGTTGATTACATACTTATGTGGTTTTGGTGTTTTAATTTTAACTTGTTTATCCACCTGATTACTATCCCTTCCCCCATGCTTAATCAGTTTAAAGCTACTGATTCCATACTGTTTTTTATCATGTTACCAAGGATCATTGCCCTTTTGTCATTTAAATGTAGACCATCCTGACTAAATAGTCTGTAGGAGCAGTTAAAGGTGTCCCATGAATTTATATAACCTATTTCTTCTCTATTACACCAGTTTTCAAGTCTAGTGTTTATTCTCGCAATTGTCTTGTTTTTTTCTTGTACTGCTTTTGGGACTGATAAAAGGCCAGATATTAAAACCTTTGTGCCATAATTTTTTATTTCTCTGGCTGTATTGATTAAATTTTGACATATGTCTTTTTCATGTAAGTGACCCACATCATTAGTTCCTATGTGTATTGCTACTACTTGCTTATGTGACTACTTCATAATCTTTGGAATAATTTTGTGTAAATCTTCAGTTCTGGCCCCATGGTAGCATAAGACTGTCCGGCTTGCTTTTTTATTACTACATATGGTGGTATCACACTTCCTGATAATAGAATCGCCCAGAACTATTAGGTCTGGTTCATCATTTTCCATTACAGTTGTTTGTTGGTCCTGAGGGTCAATGTCTGCCAGAATGCCAAACCTGTTCTTAGTTTGTATATCATTTGCAGATAGTGCCCTTCATCCCTTTTTAAAACCCTTCCCTTCATCTACAGTGTACCACTGATTATTACCACTATAGTCTTGCTTACTTCTTTTGTTACTACTAGTTGATTATTCAGCATTCTCTAGTTGCTGATGACTCACATCTCTGCCCCTTTTTTTGAGCCATGGACTACTGATAGGGAGTTTTGGTTTACATGGGCCATGCTAAGTAGACCACATTCACTCTCAACTTTCATAATGTCTTTCAGATTACTCAATTCCACCTGTACATTACTTAATTTATACATAGATGTTTCATACAATAATCATTTATTGCATGCAATGCCTTGAACAGGATGGTTTACATTATCCATATACATATTGCACTTAATGCAGACAGCCAGCTTTCCAGATGTGCACATTGAGTTTAGCATGTTACTTAGCATTTCTCTGTCAGCATTGGAATCCATTTTTTGTTTACTGACTGTCTGCTACTTGCATTACTTTCAGGGATTTTGATCTCCCTCCACACCCTCCTGACCCACCTGACACACTCGATATGTGCATTCAAGGAATAGCAATTGGTCAAACCATATGTAAAACATCCCTTTACATGGATGATGCTCTGATTTATAAGGATAATCCAGTTAAGTCCCTCCTGCCCTTTTTGGAGCTGTTAGAAACATATGAAAAGATCTCTGGGTTTAAAATTAACAAAAATAAATTAGAAGTACTGCTTATAAAATGTACAGTCTCTACCACTCTGAAAGAATGAATCCCCACTCCAATGGGTCACCTATAAGGTGAGATAACTGGGGATATGGATCTCAAAACACCTTTCAAATCTTTATAAATATAACTATACTCCTCTGTTCACACAAATTTTCACAGATTTTAAAAGATGGAACCATCTTCCCTTGACGTTCTCCAATAGACTAGAGACAATTACAATGAATGTTCTACCCCAGTGTCTACTTCTTTTCACTGCTCTGCCCCTACCTATACCCTCCAAAGACTGGAAAAATTTGAAAAAGAAAATGTTACAGTTCACCTGGGCTGGGAAGAAGCCAAGAATTAACTGGTCGGTGCCTTTGGAAATCAAGCGGTCTGGCGGCTGGGGCCTACCCAATTTTCTTAACTATTATGTGGCCACACAGCTTCAGGTGGTGGTTAAAATTATTAATCCCAGACAGAGAGGAGGTTGGTACACATTGGAGGAAAAAGCCCATCCACAAATTCCTCTCTGTTTTCTCCCCTGGATAGTGTTACCACAAGATTTACAAAAGATTAAAAATTGTTGGGCAAGGCATACACTGTCCATTTGGTTGAGAGCTAGACAAGTATGGGAGCTTCCCACTCAGGTTTGGCTATTCATCCCCCTTAAATATCTTCCCAACTTTCCAGCAAATGAATCAGATAGTTATTTCATCCATTGGGAACAACAAGATTTAAGATTTTTTGCATCAAATGATAGATGTAGATCTGGTCAAAGACTTCCTAACTTTGCAAAGGAATTTGAGATACCAAAACATGATCCCTACCTATATTTGCAATGTCGGCATTATATTCAGAAAGAACTGGGCATTTTACCTTTAATAAATGAATCAGTGATGGGAGTGATGTTAATATATGATAGGGGTCATCAGTTCAATACCAAACACCTGATATCACAGCTTTACATATTATTGCAAGAAGGGGTAGGAGCCTTAGCTATCCAAAAAATTCAGGAAAAATGGGAACTACAATATGGACAGCCTATGGGTCAAGGGGACTGGAAGAAAATATGGAAGGATATACACAAAACCACCACTTTAGAAAACTGGTGGGAATTCCGATGGAAGGTCTGTGGCTGGAATTTTATTACCCCCACAGTATCCAAACATTATACTACTAACCAGTCAGATGCCTGTTGGAGAAATTGTGGGCAAAAAGGGTCTCACTACCATGTTTTTTGGGAATGCCCCAGTATACAATCCTTTTGGTTTCCGATAGGCCCAATAATCCAAAAGATCTTAGACATATCACAACCTTCGTGAACTTGGTGCTTGGCATACCACCCAATGAACTTCGATCAGCGGCCACTAGGTATATGTTCTGTGTTCTAGTGGTGGCAGCCCTGAAAGTTATAACACAGAATTGGCTGATTCCTAATGTTCTAACAATAAATCAATAGAGAGTGAATGTAACCACCATCAAACATGTGGAGGCAATCACCGCTAGGATATGACTACAAGTGGATAGATTCAATTCTAGAGGGATGCCTCATTACATTTACATAGAAGAAATTGAAGGATGTGCGGTACTGGAACAGCACTCAACCTAATTTTTCTGGAAGGCCTGTAGAGGAATTGATAAAACAAGCAATTTGGGAGATACATCTGGAACCCTGTAAGTCTGTAGGAGATCTATTAGAGCCATGCCCCTAGCTATATAATTTAAACATATAGAAATAACCACACCAAGCAATGACTTGCACCCTTTTCTCTTTATCACTGATTTTTTTTTTTTATTTGTATTAATAGTTAACTTGATTTCCTTTGTTTTGTTTAAGAAATATTAAAATAGCAGCATGCAGGTTTAAACAAAGCAGACATTGTTTAACAAGCAGGAAAGAAGGTCCATCAGGGGTGATTGGGTGGGCTGGGTCTCTTGTCTTCTTTTGTAGCTCTCTCTGGGATGAAGTTTGGAACCTGCAAAAATAGAAACCAGACATAATTGAACTATGGCATTGGACATTCCGGATGTTACATTGGACTTGTTAAAGGACCTAATCTGGTTTATACAATTTTAGCTTTTCACAAAGAAAGACTTGTCCAATACAGCCAAATATCTCAAAAAAAATTTTAAACAAACAACATAAGTGTTAGTAACTGATCCTGGGGAGAGACCACAATTACCAGTATATGCTGCTGCTAAATATCAAAATGATACTGATTGAAATGGCTTACTCACCCTTATATAATAAATCCACAAAAAACTGTACTGTTCAATCGGATTTAATATAGTAACTCCCAGTATAAACAGTCATCGATGTTTCGGGTAAACCCTTCAGGTCACAGGGACATTTTATACCATATATTATGCCCTCAGTTTGGCAATTTATAAACTCCTTAATCTTAAAGTCCTCAATTCTACTCGTGTTCTGCATGGACTTTATTCAGTGGATATTGTTACAATGTACACATCTCCCACAGCTATAGTTTTCTCTCAGTTCCTCAGTAGTAAATAAGAAATTTTTTCTCAACTCAGGTATTTTATGTTCTGAATGTACCAATCTATTTGTTAATGATTTATACCTTCTTTGCTACTACTTAAACCCTATTATGGAAGGCCTTCTCCCCCATTGTTGTTGATTCTAGTACCTTCCAGTGTTTATTGACTGCCTTTTTTTTTCATAAAAAATATCACTGTATTTTAAGGAAAGAATAATTTGTTTACCTAACTGATCTTTTCCCTCAATATTTTTCCTGACCAAAAGATCTTTCCTCTCTTTAACTGATTTCTTCTGTCTCGCTCTTTCT
This sequence comes from Neoceratodus forsteri, assembly GCA_016271365.2. Classification (NCBI taxonomy): domain Eukaryota; kingdom Metazoa; phylum Chordata; order Ceratodontiformes; family Ceratodontidae; genus Neoceratodus; species Neoceratodus forsteri. The sequence continues at coordinate 273,249,089 of CM057454.1, forward strand.
AAGACCTCCTTACTATACCCTCTTTCTATAAACCTTTCTGTCATTTCTTCTGTGAATACTTCTGTATCATTTGCTTCAGAACAATTATGCTTTACTCATAAAATACTGACTGAATGGGATAGACTCCACCAAACTCCTGGGGTGGAAACTATCAGCTCTGAGTACAGCATTTCTATCCATTGATTTTCTAAACATTTTTGTGAACAGTCCTTCTGATTTAAAAAAAAATCACCAAATACAAAAATGAGATTTCTCTCTCTCATCATAATCTATTGTAAAGTGCAGATACTCAGTTTGAATATTAAGGTATCGATGAAAATCTAAAAGCTCACTTTCAGTTCCTTCCCAAATTACAAGAATGTGATCAATAAAGCATTTCCATTGAAGTATATTTTTAGTAAATGAGTTGTTCTTATAGACAAATTTCTCCTCAAACCAATTCATAAATATATTTGCATATAAAGGGGCCATACTTGACCCCATCGCTGTCCCTTTAACTTGTACATAGTAACTTTTTTTAAAAAATAATTCGGTGGTTTTACATCAGTTCTACATTTATCCAAAAAAGTCTTGCCTGTGTAAAAAAAATGTGGGGCATAATAATCAACCTCTAGTTGGAATGTAGAGTTTGGAATGAAACATCATGGGGGACTCCAGTGTTGGAAAAAGGAAATACCAAAGCCAGCTTCAATTCTATGTCAGCTACAAATCATGCCTAATAGAAAAATGTTGCTAGCAAAGCCAAGGAGTGCCCACTGAGCCGGGCCCATTGGGTTCTTTTTGGTACATGGTAACATTTTCATGGCAAAAGCTTCTTGACAAACTTTAAACAAGGCAATCGGTACAGTCTATGTTGTGGATGAGGAATCACTCAAGAAAAAAATAACTCTTCACTGTAAAGAATCATGTTTTCTAGGAAAACAAAAATAAAGCAGTAAAATACCCTGTTATGTTACTGAACCCTGTGATGCTTGGCCAGCTGGTTATGATTGTTCTATGATATTTGTAATACAAAAATATAGTGTGTGATTGTCACAGTGCTTCCATGAGTGCTCCCCCCTCCCGGGTTCAGTTACAGTCAGGTGACCTGAAACCAGGAGTTAATTAAAAGACTAGAGAGACTTAATTAAGGGTCTCCTGTAATTAGAACTGACCCTGCTGCCAGGATATAGGGATTGTAAACTGTTATGACATTTTAGAGGAAAAACGGTGGAAGACTAGGTTTGCTGGCCAAGGCACCTAGCTTCACCTGAGCTCTTTCCTTCTAGGTTGCTTGAAAGGGCAGAGCAAAGAACTTTATCAGAGCAAGGGAAAGGATTAAGACTTCTTTTGGCTAGGCAGATTTACTGTGTGTTGTGCTTTTATTTTGTACTCACAGGGAGTGTTACTGTTTGTTGCTAACATTTTATTACTTTATTTTCCTCTGATTCAAATTGTTGTTGCTGGGTATACCTTCTGCTGCATTATTACAAGCTGTGCCTACAGGTGTGTGCTAAAAGATTACTGCTGTAATCTTCTGATTCAAATTGTCTTTTGAAAGGTATATCTTCTTTTACTGCTTTATTTTTCTCTGTAGCAAAGTGTTTCTTACAGGGTATATCTTCTGTAAAATTATTACAGGTGAAGCTTTACAGGTTTTACAGTTTTATCCATCATTAGGATAAGCTTTCAGGGTTACTGCATTTATTGCTGACTGATTGTTTCTGCTCTTACATCCTTGTTTCTTTCATCTATGGTTCTTCTTTTTTGGCAGAGGAAAGGCCCAGCCATCCACCCCCATCCTTAACCACCCCACACTACACTCATTTTATAGGGTAGCAAAGCCATGACATTTCCTGTGACAAAGCAGGAAGGGGCAGATCAGTGGGGTATCCACACGGTGACCTCATTTACAGGGGCACTAGTAATTTAACTTGTTATAACAAGTTATACAAAAACAAACAAACAAAACACAAAATCAAACTTTAGCTTTCATTTTCTTCCTTCTGATTACTCTGACCAGGTTATAAACTCAGCAACTTATCTAGAATGGATATCATTAACTGCAGGTACTGCAGAACACTTTTCAGAAGGACAGTTTTACAGGATTTAGGACACTGTCCTACATGCTGGGCCATTGCAGAGCTTAGGGCTCAATTCCAGACAGCATGGGCAGACATTGAGCGCCTCAAATTTCATATTCAAGAGGAAATATATTATAAGAACCACACGCCATTTCCCCAACGTCCAACAGAAGCACCTCGACCGCAGAGGGTAGTTGGTCCGGGAGGTTGGCAGGTGGTTAGGAGGGGCAAATCAGGTGCCCCATCACTCGGTGCTGTCCAGCATATTACGTTTACAAACCATATCAAAACTACAAACAGGTATCTGCCTCTATCTCTGAAATCAAACAAAGGGGCAGAGGACACTGCAGAGCAGGACGCAGTAGCACAGGAGCTAGCACAACAAAACTCACCCAAAACAGGAACCAAAACAAAAAAAGCAAAAAGGAAATCAAAAAAACTTCTGATCATAGGAGACTCCATGATTCGTGGAGTTAATACCTATCTCCAGCCAGGGGTAATGGTCAGATGTCAGATGTCTCCCTGGTACATCAGCGTGAAAAGACACTGACTGCATTGCTAAAATTGTTCAGGAAGCAGGGGAAAACACTGACATCCTGGTACACATAGGGACGAATGATCTCACCAGCCGGTCAGTTGTGGAGACCAAGGAACACCTGACCAGACTGGGTGACAAACTATCATCCATCTCATCCGGCATCTCCTTCTCTGAGATCCTGTCAGTCTGGGAGGGGGGGCAGAGGGACGGAAGGTCAGAGAAGGGGAGATAGGGGAGCTAAACATGTGGCTCAAGGGCTGGTGCCAGGAAAAAGGGCACACATTTGTAGGGAACTGGCAACAGTTTTGGGAGCGAAAGTTCTTTAAATTTGATGGACTGCATCTGACTAAGGAAGAAGTCAGTGCATTGCAGCAGAAGTTTGACATCTTTACAGAATATTTAAACTAGCAAATGGGGAAACGGGTGCAGCACCCAATACGTCGAATGGGAAGAATACCCCTCCCCCTCAGCTAGTGGTCAAACAGGAGTTCAGCATGTTTGCAGTCATTTGCATCACCAGGTAAGGAAAAAGGTCCAGCTCTCCATACAATGCACAGGGAAAATGCCAGACCACACCCAACAACTAACACACTGAAATTTGGCCAAAGGAAAATCATGTACGCAAATGCTCACAGTCTAGGAAACAAGATCCCAGACCTGCAGGCAATAATGACAGAGGCTAAACTAGACATAGTAGATTAGCGAGATGTGGTTTACCAGTAACCACGCTTGGGAGAATTTAGTACCTGGTTATGTACTGTTCAGTAGAGACCGAGGTGCAAAAAGGGGGGGAGGTGGAGTGGCCCTGTATGTCATTGAAAATATCAAAGCTACAGAAATTCAGAATACACATAAGGAGTCATAAGAACTGTGGGTCACCCTGGAAACAGGAAATGGGACAGCCATAAGAACTGGGGTTGTCTACAGGCCCCCAGACCATGGGGAGGACATAGATACATTACTGTTAGAAGGTATACAAAATATGACAGCTAAAGGGGAGGTTCTGATAATGGGAGACTTCAACATGCCATATACAGATTGGTCAATACCAGCAGGAACATCTGCCAGAACTAGACACATAGTGGATTCCCTGCAGGAGGAGGGCCTCAAACAACTGATATAACAACCCACAAGAGACAGGGCTATCCTAGATCTAGTACTGATTAACAGGGAAAGGATCACACATCTCCAGGTAGAAGGTCACCTGGGGCCAGTGACCATCACATGGTATGGTTCAGTTTGGCCACTACAACTAAATCATCCCATTCCAAGGCAAAAATATGGGACTTCAGAGGAGCTGCCTTTGATAAGATGGCCAACAGAGTTAAGCTAGCCCTGGCAAAAAGAAATACAGGTGAGGGGCTACAGGCAAAGTGGGCAAGCATTAAGGATGCAATACTTGAAGCAACATCCCATTGTGTTAGAGAGAAAAGGAAGTGCAAAAGAAGAAAGAAACCACTTCGTTTCTCAAAAACAGTAGCAGAAATGGTCAGAGTCAAAAGGCTGGCCTTCAGGAAATATAAGGGAACGCAGCGGGATGAAGATAGGGAGGCATACCAAACTTCCCTAAGGGAAGCAGGGAATGCAGTAAGGCAGGCAAAGGCCCAAACCAAGGAGACACTAGCACAGACAGTAAAAGAAGGTGACAAGACTTTCTATAGATACATTAGTGAAAGAAGAAAGTCCAGAGGGGGTATTGCTAAGATCAAAGGAGATAAGGGGGCGTGTGAAGAGGAGGACCATGTAAAAGCATCTATCCTAAATAGATACTTCTACTCAGTATTTACTGAAGAGAAGATATGGCAGGGCCCACAGTTCAGCACCATGGACACAGGAGGGAAGGAGGTGAGCACTAGTCCCTTCACAAAAGAAAGGGTCCTACAAGAGCTCGATAAGCTCAGGGTGGACAAGGCATTGGGACCTGATGGCATACATCCCAGGGTGCTAAAGGAGCTAAGGGTGGAACTAGCAGAGCCATTATCAGAACTGTTTAGTGAGTCTCTGAGCACAGGAGAGGTCCCAGAAGACTGGATAAGTGCTCATGTGATCCCGCTCCACAAGAGTGGTAGCAGAGATGAGGCAGGGAACTACAGACCAGTCAGTCTTACCTCAGTAGTGGGCAAGATTATGGAGGCACTCCTTAAGGAAAGGATAGTGCAACACCTGGAATCCATAGGAGCACAGGATCCAAGACAGCATGGGTTTACAAAAGGAAGATCCTGTCAAACTAATATCATAGATTTCTTTGACTGGGTAACCAGAGTGGTGGACCAAGGGGGAGCAGCTGATGTCACCTACTTTGACTTCAGCAAAGCTTTCGATACTGTTCCACAAAGAAGATTGATAAATAAGCTGGGTAGTCTCAGCGTGGGTCAGAAGTTGGTCAATTGGGTGGCAAACTGGTTGACAGGCAGAAAACAGAGAGTGGTGGTAAACAGTATACAATCAGAAGAGATGCAAGTCATACGTGGGGTACCTCAGGGATCAGTTCTGGGGCCAGTCCTCTTCAATATATTCATCAGTGACATTGCAGATGGACTGGAGGGTAAGGTTTGTCTGTTTGCAGATGACACCAAGATCTGCAACAGAGTAGATGATCCAGATGGGGTGGGCAGAATGAGAAGAGATCTGGATAAACCAGTAAAATGGTCAGAAGAGTGGCAACTGGGATTTAATGCAAAGAAGTGCAAGATCATGCACATAGGGAAGAGAAACCCTGAAGCCACCTATAGGCTGGGAGGGGAGTTGCTGGCAGACACAAAGGAAGAAAGAGACTTGGGCATCATCATCACCGATGACCTGAAATCATCCAAGCAGACCTCTAAAGCAGTAGGTAAGGCTAGGGGGTGTTAGGGTGTATTAGTAGGGGTATCACAAGTTGGAAGAGGGAGGTAATAATCCCTCTTTACAAGACACTGGTTAGGCCCCATCTGGAGTACTGCGTGCAGTACTGGAGGCCACACCTTCACAAGGACATTAACCAAATCGAGGCAGTCCAGAGAAGGGCAACCAAAATGGTGCAGGGACTGCATCAGAAAACATATGAGGACAGATTAACGGAGCTCAATTTGTATACCCTAGAGCAAAAGAGGGAGAGAGGTGATATGATCAAAACATTCCAACACCTTAAGGGCATTAACAAGGTGAAAGAGCTTAACATGTTTCAATATAAGAAAAATAGCAGGACAAGAGGACACAGCATGAGATTAGAGGGAGGCCGATTAAGGGGTAATGTGAGGAAGTTCTTTTTCACAGAAAGGGTGGTTGGTGGTGGGAAATTAGTTTTTGTTGAAGTCACAGTATATAAAATATCTCCTGACAGGAAGATCATTGTTTGTATAACTTTTATATTCTAAAAGGAGGAGCTAGATGGCATCATAGAAGGGGTGTAAACACAGAGGGCTGGATATTCAAACTGCACCATTCTGTGGCGCAAGCCCTTGCGCTGCTCAAAAAAGTTGCGTAGGGGTGTGGCCGAGGCGATATTCAATGGAGTTGCAATATTGGGCAATTCCTTTGAATATAAGGCCCCAACACAGCCACTGTGCGCGGTACAGTGGAACTTGCGCCACCGCAAGTGGTCAGAGTGGGCATTCAGGATGCGGTGGCGCAAGTTCCATTGCGCCATGCACAAATCCGATATTCAAAAGGTGACATGCAAATGGGGCCATAATTTATGCAAGGCACACGGGGGGCCATTTGCATCTAATTACGGCCCCATTTGCATGCCATTAGCATGCAGATGCACCGATCCCCGACGACTTGCGCCTGGCGCCCTGCCAGGCAGCAGCCGTCGGAGACCAATGCCCCCTGCAGCCCGATCGTGGGCAGAACAGTATTCCTTCCTCCCCCAGCAGCCCAATCAGGTGTAATGTAAACCCCATAGCTCAATCACGGGCATAGCATACTGTTCCCCCAGCAGCCCGATCGCGGGCATAACATAGATTAACCCCCACACTAGCCTGATCGCGGGCATAACGTCAACCCTCCACAAAGACCAATATCCCTGGTGGTCCAGTGGACCGCAAAGCCTGATCGCGGGCTTGAAGGAAACCTTTCCCCCCCCCCGACTCAGGCCCGATCACCGGTATTAAGGAATTCCTCCCCCCCCAAAGACCAATATCCCTGGTGGTCCAGTGGACCGTGAAGCTCGATCGCAGGCATAAGGTCAAACCCACCCTCCAATGTCCAATATCCCTGGTGATCTAGTGGCCCTCACCCACCCACCCACAGAGCCCCACCACCCCGCCTCCCCATCAGCCAGCGGGCGGCAGCACCCCACCTGCCTGCCGCCCACCACCCACCGATGACAGCTATAGTAGGCTGCACGCCCATTGGTTCAGAGCAAAGCCAACGGGCGCAGCCCATACCGCATAAGGCAGTCCAGATATGTTAATGAATTCAATTTGACCTTATGCCCATGATCGGGCTTTTGGCGGTCCACTGACCACCAGGATATTGGTCTTGGGGGTTGACGTTATGCCCGCGATCGGGCTAGTGGGGGTAATCTATGTTATGCCCGCGATCAGGCTGCTGTGGGGAACAGTATGTTGTGCCCGCGATCGGGCTGGGGGTTACTATTATGTCCGCGATCAGGCTGCGGGGTTACTATTATGCGCCAATCGGGCTGCAGGAGGGGGCACAGGGAACAGGAGGGCCACCCACAGGTGGCGCAGCTGCTGTGTTGCGCCCCCGCAATGCAGCAGCCACCTGTGGGTGGCCCCCACTTGATCCTTTTTTTGGCTCAAAGTTGTGCAGGCGCAGGTAGGGGGTTGCGCCTGCACAACTCTGCATGCCCGGCTGAATATCGGGCTGTGCAGTTTATGTATGGTTCCTCCCCCTCCGGTTGAGCATGCCTTCATTAGCATTGCGCTGTTGCTCAGCATGATTTTGGGGGCGCAACTGCCTCCTGCTGAATATCACAGAATGGCGCAATTTCGGACTTGCGCAGGTGCAACCCTATTGCGCATGACGCAACCGTTTTGAATATCCAGCCCAGAGTTTTTTAAACTGTATTCTGTGGTTCAACTATGTGACATACCATTTTGAGCTCTTAAGAAACAAGGGGCCAGATGTTCAAAACTTTGACCCAGGGCTAAATTAGAACTGCCCAGTGGGGCAAACTTAGCCCAGAGCAAAAAGCAAGCTATATTCAAAAGGAATAGCCCGAGGCAAACAGCTTCTGAATATAGCATGGAAATGAGGCCGGGCAAACTGGTCTGGGGGCACAGGGCAAACTTAACCCTAGAATAAGACAGCTCTGAATGTAGCAACCAGGAAGTGCAGACCACAACAGCAACACAGTGCACAGCGATGTGAAGGTAGGTAGAGGTGAACTATGTAGCCAATGTGTGTGCTAGCAAATACGTAGACCCAGTACAGCTGCAGGCAGCAGCAGCACATGTTAAAGTACAGTGTTCAAAACTGTATAATATTCCCTGAACTGTTTGCGCTGCGCTAACACATTTGCACATGTTTAGCGTGGAGCTAAACTGTTTATCCGGTGCAAACACGTTTGCCTGGCACTAAACTTTGCCATATTCAAAAGTTACATGCAAATGAGCCTACTTAGGTAGTCTCTGGGCAAACATCCAGATTAGCATCTCATTATGCCCTAATTTGCATGTAGTTTGCCCAGCATTACTGCAGGGTCCCACAGCTCCACCTGCAGGTCAGTCTGGCAGTGCATGATGATAGCTGCAGGCTACATGTAAACAGTACAGCATAGCATAGAATATTGTACTCCAGGGGACAACACATCACAGGCACAGATGGTGGTGGTGCTGCATGCAACTGTCACACTGTAGGTCATGCTACAGTGCACAGCAGACACTACAGTAGCAAGGGAGCCAGTAGTGCGAGGACACAGCACTGCCTATGGTGTGTAGGGCAGTGATGATGACTTCACTGTACACAGAGACAGGCCCAACTTGCAGGTGTTTACTGACAGTTGGCATTACTGTTATGCTGTTGTGTGAGCCACAGATGCTGCACCTCCGGCATGGGATGCTCACAGTGCCATATACATGTCCGGCTGTGTGTGCTGTGGCAGTTGTACAGCTGTGCGATATGTGGCTGGGGGGGGCGCGTATGATCAGAAAGGCACTCTGGTGTTGGGGTATTCCTAATACTGGCCCATGTGCACTTGTGATGTGTCCCAGCATTGTGGCCACACCTGGTCTCTGGCACAGCCTGGCCACCCATACACCCTCCCCTCAACATTCTCCATGCCCACAGTGCTGCATGTGTGTGCTGGCATCAGTTGGTATCCACAGAGGAGTGGTCTGCAGGTGTGTGCTGTATGGCCACACTGCCATGGTGTTCACTGGTGGCCGGATCACCACTTACTGCCTGGCATGGCTGGGACTGGTGGCAGATGATGGCATCATTGTGATGTCATCTGTGAGCAGCATGTTGTCTCTTTGTCTGGCTTTGTCTATGTGTCATATTGTTTTGTTAGGGTCACGCAAAGCCGCACAAAAGCCCCGCAAATGCCATTCAAAGCCAAAATGTTGCGTAAAACTGATTGCCCAGGGTTAAGACTATTTTTTCCTGGGTGGTAATGTGCTTTGCGCTAACTGTTGCACTAAGTCACGCAAAACCACTTTGCGCAGTGCTAGTCGCTGAATATAGCATTGCACTGACACGCCCCCTCACTTTGCTCCTTGCATACATTATGATTTTGCCCGACGCTAATGCAGTTTGCGCTAGCTATCTGGCCTTTTTAATATAGCAGATCTGCACTAATCCCATGCTAAACCTGTGCAAACAGTTTTTGCCCAGTGCAAAGTTTTGAATATCTGGCCCATGATCTCTAATTTAGGCACTTAGAGGTAACACATTAGATAGAAAAAGTCTAACTGTATGTTGGTAGGAGTTTGTCTGTAGTTTTCTTTGCTTTTCTCTTAAGTGATTGTATGATTTGTGATATATTGTTCTGTATTTACATTTTACATATTTGTATCCATTTTTAAGTAAACCTTTCATTTGAAAGACTGCCTGGGTGTGTCTTCGAAGTTCTTTTTGCATGTGATGTATGGAGGGTTAAGATTGACAAATACTGTTCAGAGCTTGATGGTATTATCAAACTGGGAAAAGGTAAGAATATACCTAAGGACTTTTATAGAGTTGTAAGGGTTCATTCTGGATACCTGGCTAGGTGCCCTTAGGCGAAAGATATCTGGCATCTCCCCAAAGAGCAGATTATCTGAGCCTGTACATTTGGGTACGTTAGCATAAGGTTCACAATTTGAATCCCCCCAGAACTTGAGACTAAAGGTGATTTGGACCCACAAGCAGACAGGACGGTTACCCTGTCTGTTACCTGTTCACAATACTGCACTTGGAGGTTGGCACTGTGGGAGCAGAGGGCCTGACCTGCTGAGTGTGTTTGTGACAAACTCTAACTAGCTTAAATGAACAAATTAGTTGGTTCTCCTATTTAAATTCCAAATAAAACAAATTCTGGTCAGAGCCACAGTGACTTAAGAGATTGATTGATGGATTGATTCATTGATTGATTGATTTATTGATTCATTTCAAAGATTTTACTAGGAATGACATACTGAGCTGGTAACAGCTCATTTGTAGATGCATTCTGGGGGAAAGGGAAAGTGGAAAAGATAACAGATACAAAAATGCAGAATATAAAATACACAGAAATGGAATAAGTATAACAAACATAAACAGGACAATAATGCCTAAGAATGAATTGACAAAAATAAGTTAACAAGCAATAAGTTGAGGAACTGACCAAAGAACAATTAAATAATTATCAACTTTTAACATAATAAAAACCAGGGGAATGACTGATACTGGGGAAGAGATATAGAATTAATGTGTCACTTAGTTGTACTTGTATTATTGTGATGTAAAAGTCCCACATGTACGCCACAATAGTAGAAAAAACAAAACCATAAACATCAAGGTAATGCCGTGAACAGACATCCCGCCTAAACTTCCCCCCGCCAACTTCACACTGGGCCCCCTCGAGGATCTGTTGTCATTCAGCTTGAATAAATCTTCCCTATTCACTCTATTTATTCTCTTTAGGTACTTAAAGGTCTGTACCATATCCCCCTGTCTCTCCTCTCACCTCTCTTCCAGGGAATACATACTCAAAGCTCCCAGCCTCTTCTTATAAGACTTCCCTGCTGCCCCCCTATCATCTTGGTTGCCTTCCTTTGGACCCTCTCTAACAAGCTGATGTCCCTCTTATGATAGGAATTTCAGTACCTCACCCCATATTCTAAGTGCGGTCTCATCAGTGACCTATACAGGGGTATTATAACTTTACTCCACCTAATGCTGAATTTCCTTGCTATGCACCCCAACACCCAGTCTGCCTTCACTGCTGCTTTCTTTCATTGCATGGAGCGTTTCAGGTCTCTGGTGATCACCACTCCCCAGGTTTTTTTCTTCCTTTGATGTTGCTACCTGGACCCCCCCCCCAGGTAATACTCTGTCCTAGGGTTTCTGTCCCCAATGTGCATCACTTTGCATTTCTTGGCACTGCAGCCAAGTTGCCAGATCACTTACCATCTTTCAAGTTTCTTGAGGTCTTCCCGTAGGTCTAGTATCTCTTCAACTGTGTCCACCCTCCTGCAGAGTTTGCTGTCATCAGCAAACAGGCATATTGTGCCTTTTATGTCTTCTCCAATGTTGTTTATGAAGCCATTGAACAACACCAGCCCCAGCACCAATCCCTGCAGGACTCTTCTGGTTACTTCCTTGGTACTGGATAACTCTGCCCCACCACCACCCTCTGGGTTCTATCACTTAGCCAGCAGGCTGCCCACCTTGTCAGTTTCTCCCCGACCCACAGGTTCTTCCGTTTGCTGATTTGCTCTTATGCGGCACTGAATCAAAGACCTTGCTATAGTCCAGGTAAATGACGTCCACCACTTTGTACCCATCCACCTCCCTGGTGACCCAGTTGAAAAAGTCAATCAGGTTTGTCTGACAGGATCTTCCCCCCACTAACCCATGCTTCCTCCCATCCTGGAGACTATTCTCCTCTACATTCCCCTGATACATTCTCCTCTATGTACCTTAACCTCTGCTTCATTGTGATCTCCATGATTTTGCAGATTAGCAGGGTAGGGCAGCTGAGATGCAATATTCCACTTAAAACGAAATAAATCCTGCATCTACCTTCAGTGTGAAGTACAACAACCCCTGATACAGAACTCTGGAGCACAGTCAGCAACAGTGTTGGTTTAGCACCGTCCCACTGATCACAAATACTGTACAATAACAATGCAAAAATAAATCAATTATTGTAAAAGTCAAACTTCTGTTCATGATTTGGTTACATTAACGCAGTACTTTAGTAGGCCATTTGGTCCCTTGGCCATTTAAAAAAAATGAGAAACTCAACACTTGGAATAGTCTGCCAGTGTTAATAATAAAAACTAGCCCTGCATACAACAACAGACAGAAGTGTGTGTTTGTGTATGTGTATGTGTGTATGGGGGGGTATAAAAAGCTTTAGTTCAAAAATGTCTCAAGAAGTTTAAGCTGAAACCTTTATGTGATCCCCAACCCCATTCCTCACATCTCTCAAGGAGTTAAAACTGAAGCCTTTATCTGATGCCCCCCAGCATTCCTCCTACACTGTGAAACTTGAAGCTGTATCAACCCTTGCTGTGCCACAGACTTACAGTCCAAAATTTCTATACCTTCTAATTCTGCCAGCGATGGCAGCCTAAGGGTTAAAATGTCTTTCAGCACAGTAGGTCAGGTCCAGTCTTTACTTGTGTGGTTTCATACTAATCAGCTAGCACTTTTAAGTTTGCTGGGCCAGGTGTCTGAAACAAAGTTACAGGAAGCTTTGACAGTCTCACCTCATGAAGAGCATAGCGCAGTGGGGGAAGGGGAGCTGCACTGCACGGAATGGACAAGACTCGGTGAGATGTTATTCAACTGCAGTCCGGTGAGATGTTATTCAGCTGCAGTCCGTGGAAGCAGACAGGCTGTGCTGTGTTCAAAAACATTCCAGGCATTCCAGAGCCCCCTTTCTCATTTACAGTATGTCAGCATAGCTCTGCTATGTAGACGTAAAAAAAAAATACTTTATTTTCTTGCTTTGCTACGATTTTTGATAGCTCTAATTTTAAGCTGACCACATAAGGGTGGTGGTGGGGGGGGGGGTCCCCATAAGCTGTACAGTATTTCATTCTACATCCTACTTTTTTGCTTTTCTCTTTACATGTTATGGTATTTTCCTTTTTCCTCCAAATGTCATTGTTCCATCACTTATACATATAGGCTTGGACCAGGTAAATCCAAATTCTTTGCAAAACCTGATCCAAACTCATTTGTGATTTGGCTAATCAAAGCCATATCCACATCTGCTGCGACCATCCCCAATTATAGTATGCTCATAAATTGGTTTTAATTATCATTCTCGTGTTATCCAAATTATTTATTTGTTTTTAAGAGCAAGATTATAAAAATAGGGTTTATACTCATAGACTGGCACAGTTATACATGATCTCATGTTTAAAGTAGAGCTGCATGTTCAGTTCACAAAAATAACTGAGCAAGTGGAACTACGCCTGTTCAAGCTCTCGTAGATCAATTCATACATGGGGCTGAAATTGCAGAATGCAGGGGTTCACAGCCCACAAACCAGAGAACCAGAAAGTGTGATGTTGCGGATGGAGAACAGAATCATGCTTCATACTACAAAATCCAGTGCATAACACTATGACATCAAGGGTTCCTTCTACTTGACGATGCAACAATACAGCAGTCATTTTCTTGTCAGATGTTGGGGAGAGCATATCACAAGTGACCATGGTGGTTCCTGAACTTTCTCTGGTTATGTCATCTAGATGGCATAGTTGCAGCGGAGCATGCTGTCCTCCCTCCCCGAAGAAGGAGAGCATCCTTTGGGTTGTTGGAGAGAGCATATCACTAATGACCAGGGCTGTTCCTGAACTTTCTCTAGTTAGAACAGTGAAGAAAATCATTTAAAATTTGATCTTGAACACAGAGGGAGCCAGGACATCACCGGGCAGGGCAGGTGTTGCTTTGAAACTTCTGAATACTCCTGGAATGAAGGCTGTACCTCATATCCCACCCACCACCAGACTGGTCCCCAGTCCTATAACCTGCCATCTCTGGGACTTACCTGTGGGACTCACTTGTTCCTCCACAGTTTGCCCCCTGATGGGGCCACTGTGGGTACCTCAAGCCCCCTATGGATGCCTCACTCAGTTGGTGGGTCCTTGTACCTAGTAGGTGGTGCAGGATCTGCAAGGAACTGATGGCATCATCCTGACGCTTAGTGGTATTTTCCTTTCTTTTCATCCCGGCCCTCAGATGCTCTGTGGAGGTGACAGCTTGATGTGAGCATGCCAGGTGTCCCTAATGACGCTGTTGGCAAAACCAGTTGGAGGTCTGTGGTCTGTGGGGGAGTTCTATCTAGAATTCCTTTCTGCTCACCATCCACCATGGATCCCCTAGACCAGGACTCCTCCACAATAAGTTTAAATGTCTGATGTAGATGTCAAACTTCTGCCCTACTGCACTAGCAAAGAAGTGCAAAATAATGCACCTGGGAAACAAGAACCCAGGGGAAAATTACACAATGGGGGGGGTAGTAACAACAACAAAAAAGGAAAGGGATCTGGGGGTAATCATATCAGATGACCTTAAGGTTAGCAAGCAATGTGAGAAGGCAGTAGGGAGGGCTGGGGGTGTACTAGAATGTATAGGGAGAGGCATCACCAGCAGAAAACAGGAAGTTGTTATCCCTCTGTACAGACAGTTGGTGAGACCCCATCTGGAGTACTGCGTCCAGTTCTGGAGACCCCATCTCCGCAAGGACATAGACAGGATAGAGGCAGTCCAGAGGAGGGCAACTAAAATGGTGCAGGGTCTGCAAGAGAAGCTGTAAAAGGAGAGGCTAAAGGAGCTTAATATGTATACCCTTGAGGAAAGAAGGGAGAGGGGGGGACATGATAGAAACTTTTAAGTACCTCAGTGGAATCAACAAAGTCCAAGAGGGTAGCATCTTTCAGAAAAAGAGACATGCAAGAACAAGGGGACACAATTTAAAGATGGGGGGGGCGGTTCAGGGGCAATGTGAGGAAGTATTTTTTCACAGAGAGGGTAGTGGATACATGGAACAGCCTTCCTGAGGAGGTTGTGGGGTCTAAAACTGTGGGAGAATTCAAGAATGCATGGGACAGACATAAGGCAATTCTTGTGGGGAGTACAAAGAAATAGGCTGTTGGTTAACTAGGATCTGTGGCCTATCCTGTAGGCAGGGAAATGGGCAGACAAGGTGGGCCAAGTGGTCCTTATCTGCCGTCAAAGTCTATGTTTCTATAGCCCCCATGCAGTATCTCATTTTCAGTGAGGTCCTGATTGTACCTATTGTTACAATGCATTTTCTCAATAGTGACCAGCTGAGATGCAGTATCTTGTTTTGAGAGGAATTTTGCTTATGGCAAACACAGGTAGTTATTTACACAATTTGTCATTTCAGTAGAAGATGGGTATTTATTGTGTTAGCATGGGAATACAGAGATGATATCATAGATATCATCTAAGATGGCGGCCACGCTGGGCTAGACGTCCGCAAGATGCAGTACCAGCGTAGTTTATTTTGTTAATTTAATTTATTCATTCATTGCATATAGTATTTTGTTATTTATAGTTTTATTTTATTTAATTAGATAGTAAAGTAGCTTTCGGTAGTAAGTTAAGGAAGGAAAGTGAGTCATTAAGGTCTAGGTGGCATAACGGGTTTAGAGAAGGATTTTAACCTTAAGCTTGATACGGAGTTATGGAGATACAAAATTATGATGAAAGTTTGCAACCCGACTAGCCTTACAGCTCTGTTGGGAGTAATGAGACGTGTGACCGGAGGATTGAAATGGGAGTTTGGAGTCTGGAGTAAGCGGCTGCCATCCGGAGGAGGGAACCGTGGTAGCAGGGCTCGCGGACAGTCGGAGTGTCTCAGTGGTTGAATCTTAACAGGAATAGCATCGGTTTTGTGCAACTGTGCAATTGTAAGCAAGGATACTATGGAATTGGAGCTGTGGTATTTGACAGGATTGTGAGCGGGGATTCCTTGCCTTACCTGGAGAGAGAGGCCTTTGAGCTTTTGCCGAGTCGGGCAGGAGGCACGGGCTTGTGGTCTGCTGGAAAGTGGACAGGAGCTCATTTGTCTCCTAAGCATCCTGGGGAGGTTAGCTAGTGGGCTGGCTTAGCCTGGGAGCTGTAGTCGCGGGCTCGGCAGGTGAGGAGGTGGCTATCTCCTGGATCTGTGCTGGGAGGGTCTTCTGCTTACCCTGGTTACTGTTTGTGTCTACCCCAATAGCTGTGGAGGCAGCTGTGGGGGGGGGTTAGATACCATGTGAAACCTGCTTTGATCTGAAGTTCTGAAGAAGAAGACCTGTATATTGGACTTGGATTTAATATTTGAGACAAAAAGGACTCTCGGTGGAGTCGTGGGTCAGTTCGGGTGAGAGCTGAACTTATTTCAGATTTCCTGTTATGCATTTAAAGTTGGGATTTTTGGATCTGGGCACTGATTGACTCTGAACTATTGGAAATATACTGGCAGTGAGAGTGCCCTACAATTTTATTTTCCTCCATCAAATTTTTGGCTAGGTTGGTCAGGTTCAAAGTGAGAGCTGAATCTGGCTGACCTTATCTGGTTGTGTCTTAAAGAGGTGGGAGCTCTTTAGACCATAATTGCTTAAAAACTGTGAAACATATTTTGTCTGTGACTGTTTCCTGATTTGGACTTACATACTGTGCTGCTAATATTGTTTTTGTTTAGTTTTGGAAAGTATTCGAGTATTGTATGTTTGGGTGTGGGTTAATTTGTTTTTGGGATTGTTTAGTTGCTGGTATTTGCTTACTGTGGTGAAAATGTGTTGGGAAGGCATAGGGACAGTCAGGTATTATTCCCCCTCCAGGCTCAGGGACCTCCTTCCTTTTTTTTGCCCTCCACTGTCACCAGATGTATTTAGATGGTGTAGGGCTTTGGGGATTGTGAGGAGGAGGAGGAGGAGGAGGACTGTGGCTGGGCCTGGAGAGGGAATGGAAAGGAGTGGGCGGATAGGGATAGTGGGGACAAGGAGACGCCCTGGGGTGAAATGGGTCCAGGAAAGGGGTCCTCCCTGCCTGGTTCCCATACCCAAGGGTTCTACTTGCAGCAGGCAGGTAACATGGTCATCCTCGGATTCTCATCCTACACGGGCGGTGTTACGTAACGCCAGGTCTATTAAGAACAAAACTGCTATAATAGCGGATTTTGTTGGATCATCTGACCTGGCGGGCATCACTGAGACCTGACTGGATGAGAATGCTGGCCCAGTTTTGGCATCAGCAATTCCGGCTGGGTACTCTGTGATACACCACCCTAGGATGAATTGTAGGGGTGGGGGTGTTGCCATCTGTTTTAGAACTGAACTGGGCCTAATGGAGGTACCAGTGGGAACCACCAACTCATTTGAATGTATTATGGGTGAGGGTGTGAGGTGCAGGATACTTCTCGACTACCTTCCACCAGGTGACGGGAATGTTTTCCTGTGGGAAGTCACAGACTTCATTGTCAACCTGACAGTGGGTTCCCCCAGATGGTTGGTTCTGGGGGATTTCAGTGCATGGGTAGACAATGAACTCTCGCATTTTGGTCAGGACTTCCTCCAGTTAATGATTTCACTGGGCTTCACACAGGTTATTACCTCCTCGACCCATGTTGGTGGTCATTCATTGGACTTGGTGTTCCTACTGGGGATGGAGATATCAGATTTGGTGGTGGAACCAGTCAGGTGGTCTGACCATCATACCATTGGGTTCAGTTTCAAGGCCACCTCTAGCAGGCCAGCCCCTATGGAGATGCTCTGGTACCGCCCTTTGAGGGGTGTTTCTCCAGATGGCTTGGTGGCAGTACTGGACCTATCGGGTTTACCAAGTGAATGCATGGATCTAGGAGACCTGGTACTCTTCTATAATAAGGCAGTGAAAGAGGCCCTGGATTCCATTGTATTGTTCATGTTCATCCCCTCACTCTTCTCCCCAGGTCTCTTTGGTTTGATGAGACTTTGAGGGAGTTGAGGAGAGTTGAACGAAGGCTAGAGAGGTGCTGGCGGAAGTCGGGCCTTGATTGTGACAAACTTAGTTTGACGGACCATTATGTGGTCTATCAATCAGCAATCACCCATAAGAAGGCAGTATTCCTGTCTAGAGAGATTGCTGCTGCACAGAATTGATCAGCTCAGCTTTTCCGGACTGTGGACAGGTTGTGCAATCCAATCTGTCTTCAGCCTGGAAGTGCTTTTTCTCAAGAACGGTGTGAGGAGTTTGTTCAATTCTTTGCAGATAAGGTTGCCACGATCAGGTCTAGTATCCGCTTGTCCCTCCCTAATGGGAGTTATAGCGGTTGGCAGGAGATGTCAGACACCCAGTTTGTGTGGTTTGACTTCAGTCTTCCCACAGTCAGTGACATTGTGATGATCATTCAGTCATTGCATCCGACTAACTGTAGTTTGGACCTGGGCCCCACACGTCTCCTAGTGGGCTGTGTGGATAAAATCGGACCGGTCCTTGCTGAGATAGTCTGGAGGTCTTTGGAGAGGGGGATCTTTCCTGATCCTCTGAAGGAGGCTGTGGTTTGGCCCCTTCTTAAAAAGTCCTCCTTGGACCCGGATTGTCTGGCTAACTACAGGCCTGTCTCTAACCTGCCTTTTGTGGGTAAGGTTATTGAGAAGGTGGTCGCGTCACAGCTGGATGATCATTTGACCAGTCACAATGTCTATGACTCTCTCCAGTCCAGATTTAGGAAGAGACATAGTACTGAGACAGCTCTTGTCCTGGTACTAAATGACCTCCTAATTGCGAGAGATCTAAGGACCCGTTCCATCTTGGTCCTTCTTGATCTCTCGGCAGCATTTGACACTGTGGACCATGATGTGCTATTGGAGCGCCTGCAGTTTATTTGTGGGCTGTCTGGTACAGTCTTCAATTGGTTTCGATCCTTTCTTAAGGGTAGGACTCAGAGAGTGGTGTCTGGGATTTTTTCCTCGCCATCACTCCCCCTATCCTGTGGGATGCCGCAGGGCTCCATTTTGGTGCCCATGTTGTTCGAGGTGTATATGCTGCCATTGGGAGCGATTATTAGGTGGTACAGTGTTAGAATTTCAATGCTATGCAGATGATACTCAGCTGTACATGTCCTTTGTCCCCAGCCAAGATGCTGCCGTTTCAGTCTTTAACAACTGTCTCGCCAAAATCCAGGATTGGATGAATGTGAGTTGGCTGAGGTTGAACCCAGAAAAAAACTGAGGTGTTTGTTGTGGACCCAGGTCAATGAGAGGCAGGTTTGTTGGCTGGATTACCTTCAGGTTTATGGCTTGGGGGTGTTCAGCTAACTACCTCAGACCAGGTGCGGAACCTGGGCGTTGTGTTTGACGACTGTTTGACACTGAAATCTCAGGTGTCGGCAGTTGTCAAAGTCTCTTTTTACTGCCTGAGGAATATCATCCGGGTGAAGCACCTGGTTCCTTCCGACGATCTTCCAACTTTGGTCCACGCCTTTGTTACCCCCCACCTTGACTACTGCAGCGCCCTTTACCTGGGGTTACCGAGGGCTGACATCCACCGCTTGCAGCTAATGTAGAATGCGGTAGCCAGGCTATTGACTGGTTCATCTAGGACCAGTCATATAACGCCTGTGCTCCGTGGAATGCACTGTCTGCCAATATGCTGGCGGATCACCTTCAAGGTTGGTTTGCTGACCTATAAGGCCCTACATGATCAGGGACCTGGTTATCTGAAAGATCTCCTTCATCCCTACTGTCCCTCCCGCCCTCTCCAATCCACCGACGAAGGATTGCTAGAGATTCCCAGGGTTCGTTTAAAGACATCTGGGGCCAGGTCTTTTAGTTTGATGGCCCCAACCCTGTGGAATTCTCTACCTTGTCAGGTGTGAGATTGCCCGACTGTCCAAAGCTTTAAAGTAGCATTAAAAACATATCTTTTTAGCCTAGCATATAGTGATTTTTAAATGTCGCTGTCATGAATTTTAATTGATACATGGTTTTTAATTATTTATTGACTTATTTTATTAAGTTATGTACAGGTGCCTTGGTTTTGGAAAGGCACCATTTATAAATAAAGGTTGATTTGATTTGATTTAGAGCATCCTAATGTTGTTTACAAATAACCCAGGACAAACTTTGTAGAACTGGGGAGGGGCCTAAGACAAGTAGCACACACAGTATCCTTCTTAGAGGTGCTGCCTGTCAATGGCATGAGTGAGGCAAGGGTACTTTGCACCATGCAGTTTAATGAGTGGTTGAAAAAATGGTGTGGAGCACAGGGGTTTGGCTTCATTGGGGACTGGGGTTCCACCTGGAGGGACACCAGCCTATACTGGCAGGATGGTCTGCATCTGTCCAGGAAGGAACAAGTCTTTTGAGCAATCGGTTTAAATGCTTCACTGGCAAGCTTTTAAACTAGACAAGGGGGGAGGCACTGATAAGCAGCAGGAAAATCCCAGCCTCTCCCTACAACACAGGGTACTAAATGAGAAAAAGACCGAGGTAGAAATGTCAGTGGGGGATGCTGCAACAGAAAGTAAAGCCATCAAAAAATGGAAAGCAATGAGTACCAATGCGTATAGTCTGAGTAACAAGCTTCCTGAATTAGTGGCCTTGATGGAGGAGGAACATCTGGATATTGTGGCAGTCACAGAAACATGGTTCGCACAAAACCATGACTGGGACGTAAACATACCAGGATACACTAGCTACAGGAGAGACAGAGAGGGTAAAAGAGGAGGAGGAGTAGCTCTTTACGTAAGGGAAGGAATCAAAGTAACAGAACAAAAGAGAAAACAGGGAGGAGAAGAAGCACTGTGGGTAAATTTGGAGACCGGCAATGGCACCACAATCCGCACAGGGGTTGTATACAGACCCCCTTTTCAGGGGGAGGAAATGGACAAGGAAATGATAGAAAGTATACTTAGTATGGCAAAAAAAGGGGAGATATTGCTGATGGGTGATCTGAATATGCCAGATGTTTACTGGAGTGAAGTTGCCGCAGCCACTTCGAAGAGTGGGGTTATTCTAGACGCCCTACAGGGGGCATGCCTTAGACAACTAGTATTGGAGCCCACTCGAGAGGGAGCAATCTTAGACCTGGTTCTCTCAAATGGAGATGAAGAGAGGATCACCGATGTAGAAGTGGGTAGCCATCTGGGAACTAGCGACCATCGAACAGTATGGTTCACAATAAACACAGCAATAGAGTCAAGCCATACAAAGGCAAAGGTACTGGACTTTAGGAGAGCTGACTTTGCCAAAATGGGTAAGTGCCTAAGGAATGCACTAGCAAATGGGCAGGAAGGAGGGGTGGAAGAACAATGGGGAATAATAAAAACTGCTATCACAGAGGCAACAAGCCTTTGTGTGAAGCAAATAAACAAAACTAAACGATGTAAGAAACCACTATGGTTCTCAAAGGAAGTGGCAGTGAAGGTTCAAGAGAAAAGAAAGCTTTCAGGAAGTACAAGGAATCACAGAAGGAACAGGACAGAGAACTGTATCAGTTAAAGCAAAGGAAGCTGGCAAGGCAGTCAGAACAGCAAAGGCTCAAACCGAGGAAAGGATAGCCAACTCGGTTAAGAGAGGGTAAAACCTTTATAGGTACATCAGGGAGTGAAGGAAGACCAAGGGAGGGATAGTGAGGCTTAATAAAGGGAGGGAGGTGGGCAGAGGGAGACTGTGAAAAGGCAGAGATACTAAACAAATAGTTTTGCTCAGTATTTACAAAGGAAGGGGGGGGTACCTAGAACAAATAGTAGAAACACACTGGATACAGAAGTTGATACCAGCCCATTTACAGAAGAAATGGTTCTGAAAGAACTCTTAAAAATGAAGGTGGACAGAGCAATGGGGCCTGATGGGATTCATCCCAGAATTCTAAAAGAACTAAGGGTAGAATTAGTGACACCACTGACTACCCTGTTTAACAAATCATGGGAGGATGGGGTGGTACCCGAGGACTGGAGGAGGGCAGATGTGATTCCCCTTCACAAAAGTGGGAGCAAGGCAGAAGCAGGAAACTACAGACCTGTTAGTTTAACCTCAGTGGTAGGGAAAATGATGGAATCACTTCTGAAGGAAAGAATTGTCAAGCATCTAGAGGCCAGAGGGCACAGGACCCAAGACAGCATGGATTCACAGCAGGAAGGTCATGCCAGACAAATCTGATAGATTTCTTTGACTGGGTGACCAAAGTAATAGATCAGGGAGGGCTGCGGACATGGCCTACCTAGACTTTAGCAAGGCATTTGACACAGTCCCACACAAAAGATTAATATACAAGTTAGCTAGCCTGGGAGTGGGTCCCAAGATGACAGTCTGGGTAAAAAATTGGCTGGAAAATAGGACACAGAAAGTAATAGTAAATGGAATCCACTCTGATGAAAGGGGGGTTACTAGTGGGGTACCGCAGGGTTCAGTATTAGGACCGGTCCTCTTCAATGTCTTTATAAGCGACATTGCAGAGGGACTGGAAGGAAAAGTATGTCTCTTTGCAGATGACACAAAGATCTGCAACAGAGTTGATGCACAAGGTGGGGTGGAAAGGATGAGAAGGGACTTGGCAAGGTTAGAGGAATGGTCAAATGTATGGCAGCTTAGATTCAATGCTAAGAAGTGCAAGGTAATGCACCTGGGAAACAAAAACCCAGGGGAAGAGTACACAATGGGGGGTGAGATACTAGCAACAACAAAAATGGAAAGGGACCTGGGGTAGTCATATCAGATGACCTAAAGGTGGGCAAGCAATGTGAGAGGGCAGCAAGGAGGGCTGGGGGGATACTGGGATGCATAGGGAGAGGCATCACCAGTAGAAAACAGGAAGTTATTATCCCTCTGTACAGACAGCTGGTCAGACCCCATCTGGAGTACTGCGTGCAGTTCTGGAGACCCAGTCTTCACAAAGACATAGACAGGATGGAAGCTGTCCAGAGGAGGGCAACTAAAATGGTGCAGGGTCTGCACCAGAAGACATATGAAGAGAGACTAAACGAGCTTAATATGTATAGCCTCGAGGAAAGGAGGGAGAGGGGGACATGATATAAACTTTCAAGTACCTCAAGGGAATCAACAAAGTCCAAGAGGGTAGCATCTTTCAAAAAAAGAGGTGTGCAAGAACAAGGGGGCACAATTTGAAGATAGAGAGGGGTAGCTCAGAGGTAATTTAAGGAAGTATTTTTTCACAGAGAGGGTTGTGGATGCATGGAACGGCCTTCCAGAGGAGGTCATGGAGTCAAAAACAGTGGTGGAATTCAAGCATGCATGGGACAGTCATAAGGCAATTCTAGGGGGTTGGGGTAGGAAGAAGTAGGCTGCTGGTTAACTAGGATCTGCAGCTTATCCAGTAGGCAGGGAAATGGGCAGACTGGGTGGGCCAAGCGGTCCTTATCTGCCATCAAATTCTATGTTTCTATGTTCTATGTTTCTATGACATCTCAAATGAGTTGCAACATCTTATTTTCAGTGGAATCCTGCATCTACCTGCAGCATGAAGTACAATAGCCCCTGATACAGAACTCTGGAGCACAGCCAGCAACAGTATTGATTTAGCTCTGACACACTGACCACAAATACTGTACAATCACAATGTAAAAATAAATCAATTATTGCAAAAGTCAAGCTTCTCTTCATGATTTTGGTCACATTAACACTGTACTTTAGTAGGCTGTTTGGTCCATTGGCCAGTTAAAAGAAAAAAGAGAAACTTGACACTCAGGATAGGCTGTCACTGTTGGCATTAAAAACTAGCCCTACATACAAAAACAGACAGAAGTGTGTGTGTGTGTCTGTCGGGGGTAGTAAAAAACTTTAGTTCAAAAATGTCTCAAGGAGTTTAAGCTGAAGCCTTTATGTGATCCCCAGCCCCATTCCTCACGTCTCAAGGAGTTAAAACTGAAGCCTTTATCTGATGCCCCCAGCATTCCTCCTACACTGTGAAACTTGAAGCTGTATTAACCCTTGCTGTGCCACAGATTCTTATAAAAGTCCAGAGTTCCTATACCTTCTAATTCTGTCAGCGATGGCAGCCTAAGGATTAAACTGTCTTTCAGCACAGTAGGTCAGGTCCAGTCTTTACTTGAGTGGTTTTACACTAATCAGCTAGCACTTTTTAGTTCGCTGGGCCAGGTGTCTGAAACAAAGTTACAGGAAGCTTTGACAATCTCACCTCATGAAGAAAATAGTGCAGTGGGGGAGGGGGGAGCTGCACTGCACAGAATGTCTTTCTGCACAGTAGGTCAAGTCCAGTCTTTACTTGAGTGGTTTCACACTAATCAGCTAGCACTTTTTAGTTTGATGGGCTAGGTGTCAGTAAAAAAAACAAAGTTATAGGAAGCTTTGACAGTCTCTCCTCATGAAGAAAATACTGTAGTATGGGGGAGTGTTCATGTTTAAAAGGCTTTAGTTTAAAAATATCTGAAAGAATTTACACTAAAGCCTTTATCTTATCCCCAACCCCATTCCTCATATGTCTCAAGGAGTTAAAACTGAAGCCTTTATCTGATGCCTCTCCCTACCGCATTCCTCCTTCATTGTGAAACTTGAAGCTGTATTAACCCTTACTGTTGCGCGGACTGATATATCAGTCCAGAATTCCGATATCTTCTAATTCTGTCAGTGATGGCAGCCTAAGGGTTAAACTGTCTTTTCAGCACAGTAGGTCAGGTCATGTGGTTTCACACTAGTTAGATAGCACTTTTAAGTTTGATGGGTCTGATATCAGTAAATCAGTAAAACAAACAAAAATTACAGGAAGCACTTTCTGCATATGGAGAAACAATTCTCCCCGCCCTCTGCCTAAAACCATCAAATCTAGAGACCTAACTCTCTTTGATGCCTCCCACTTCCTACACAGCCTTGCATCCACTGACTGGACCCCTATCTCCACGCTTCCTGATATAAATCAGGCTCTTAAATACTTAATTAACACTTTTACCCACATCCTTGACCTCCATGCCCCTTTCAAGCTAAGGAGGGCTAAAGGCAACCGCTCCCCCTGGCTGTCCCAGGAGCTGAGGTCCCAAATGCGATCTAAGGACAAGGCATGGTGAACCTATAAAACATCGGGGCTCCAAGCTGGCTGGCATCTCTATTGCCAACTGTGTGATGTCTGCAAAGTTAATGTAAGCAAATCTAAGCAGAAATATATGCAATCCCTGCAGGCCAGCAACCTCAGCAACCCCAAATGCTTCTGGTCACAAATCAATTCACTCATCAAGTGCAGTGAGTGCCGAACCCCACAGACTATGATCCTGGATGGCTCTCCGCTGTCCTCTCCCCCCGAGATAGCAGCAGGGAATTAACCATTTCTTCACCTCCCTTGAGGTATACAAGAAAGGTCTACCTGACTCAAACCAGGTACCGCAACCCCCCCACCACATTAATTACCTCCTCTTTCATATTAAATTTACAACATGTAAGGAAGTCCTAAAGCTCCTGGTGGGGCTCAACCCAGACAGCTGCCCTGGCTTTGACACCTTGCCTCCACGTTTCCTTAGGGTAGGAGCACCGGCACTTGCTCTTCCGATCGCTCAACTGATCAATAGGTCTTTCCTTACTGGATGCATTCCAGACATATAGAAAACAGCAATTGTGCCAGTACACAAGTCTGGTCCAACCAACCTCAATGAAAACTATAGACCCATATCAATATTGTGCCCCATCATGAAAATTCAAGAGCGCATCCTGTACAATCAGCTGAATTCTTTCCTCAAATACACTAATGCCCTTACAAGTTATCAGCATAGCTTCAGGAAATCTCATGGGACAGAAACTGCCCTACTAAGAGTCACCACAGACATCTTTCAGGCCATGGATGCAGGTAAAGTCACAGGGGCAGTCTTCATAAACCTTACGAAGGCCTTCGACCTCGTAAATCATCCTCTCCTCATCTCCAAGCTCCAATCCCCAGGCCTTGATCCCATATCACTCTCCTCGATCACTAACTACTTAACTAACCGTGTCTAATGCATCAAGTGGGATGGCACCCTCTCCTCCCTATCTCCCATCATGGACAGGGTCCCTCAAGGATCTGTCCTTTGGGCCTTTACTATTCTCAATCTTTATCAATGATCTGCCCCTAAACTGTGGATGGGCGTCGATCCAGCTGTACGCTGATGATGCCATATTGTACCGGCATAGCACAGACATCCCCCTCCATTACAATAGGTCTAGAAAGTGACTTCCACTCTCTGGAAGCCTGGTTCAAAGCGAACCTACTGGTTCTCAGTACCCAAAAAAAACAAACCCATGCTGTTCTACCATACCTCCTTTGACAAAACCACCCACCCCACCTCTAGTTATTCACACCACCTTAGGTCAGCCGCTCGAAGAAGTGGGGTCCTTCAAATACTTGGGCCTAACCCTTGATGAACATCTATCCCTCAACACTCATATCAACAATGTTATCAAAACCACTAACCAAAAACTTGGCCTGCTCTATCACACTGCCCCTACCTAACCCCTTGTGCTAAAAGGACTATATCCATCTCCACTCTCCTCCCTGGCCTACTGTACAGTGCTCCCATAATTCACTCAGCCAAGCCATCAAACATGATCATGCTCAAACAGGCATACCACAAGATTGCTCTCTTTGCGGCCAGTGCACCCTCATGGATTCATCATTGCAAAGCATTGAGGTCCCTCAGCTGGCCATCCTTTAAGCCCAAACTAAACCTCCTGGTATTATGCACTACCTTTAAGCTAACTCATCTCCAGGCTCCTCCTGTCCTCTCTGGTCTGATCACGAGGAAGACCTTCCCTAAGACTCTCCACCACTCCCATTTCCCACTCTTGAATCTTCCCAAAGCCCACCTTGCTGTTGGCACGTGGTCCTTTGCTTTCTCAGCTCCACAGAAATGGAATAACCTTTCTCCCAACCTACTATCTAGTTCATCTCTTCCCCTATTCAAGAGGCATTTCAAGGAAATCTTCTTTAGTCCACCAATCTGTAATGGCACCTGCATATAATTCTACCTATAAGATGTATACAAAATGTCTAATTCCACCCATAAGATGTATACATAATGTAAATATGTATGTAATGTAATTCCACCTATAAGATGTATACATATTGTAAATATGATGACTATATGACACAGATTATTCTGTTGACTTTGTACCATGACAAATGACACTCTACCAAAGCTATGTATTTCACAATGTTGTATACATTACTATGTTAAGTATTGTGAATCAATGTACAGTACCTGGGACATCTTTATTCCCCGGGTCACCACTGAAAAAGGGACTTGACTGTCTCAGTTGGCCTACCCTGTCATCAAAATTCAAATAAATAAATAAATAACACAGTACACTCATTCTTTTTACCAACATGTTTATTTAATATTGTAAAAAAAAAAAACCCTTTTTATCTGACAGTCTCACCTCATGAAGAAAATAATGCAGTGAGGGAGAGGGGCTGCACTATACCAAATAGACGGAATGCAGTGAGATGTTATTCAACTGCAGTTGTGGAAGCAGATAGGCTGTGCTGTGTTAGGAAACAATCCAGGGCCCCCTTTCTCTACTGACATAATTGCAGTACATCAGCATAGCTCTGCTATGTAGCCATAAAAAACTTACTTCATTGTTTTGCTTTGCTACAGTTTTTTGATTTATCTTAATTTTAAGATGGCCAAATAAGGGTACTGGTGGTGGGGCGGGGGTCCTGTAAGCTGTATTTTACTATACATCCTACTTTCTTGCTTTTGAAGCTTTGTAGGTTTGTCAAAAACAATGAACTTTTAAACAACAGGATGCGGTGTATGTCTCACAGTATACCCTACACTGGTATGCCAATGTCCCTTTACATTTCAAGGTATTTTCTTTTTCCTGAAAATGTCTTTGTTACATGACTTACATATATAAATATAGGCTTAGACTAGGTAAATCCAAATCCTTTGCAAAACCCGATCCAAACTCATCTTGGATTTGGCAAATCAAAAACCATACCGAAATCTGCTTTGCCCAGCCTTAATTTTAGTATGCTCATAAACTGGCTTTAATTGTCATTCTCATGTCATCCATATTATCTCTGTTTTTAAAAGCAAGATTATAAAAAAGGGTTTATGTTTATAGATTGGCACAGTTGTACATGATCTCATGTTTAAAGTAGAGCTGTGTGTTCAGTTCACAAAAGGAAGTGAACAAGTTGAACTACGCCTGTTACAGCTCTCATAGATTGATTCATACTTGGACCTGAAATTGTGGATTGCAGGGGTTCACAGCCCAGAAACCAGAAAACCAGAAAGTGTGATATTGTGGATGGAGAACAGAACCACATTTCCTATTGAAAAATCCTGCCCATAACACTGTGACATCAAAGGTTCCTTCTATTTGATGACATAACAATACGGCAGTCATTTTCTTGTCAGATGTTGGGGAGGGCATATCACTAGTGACCATGGTGGTTCCTGAACTTTCTCTAATTATGTCACCTAGATGGCATTGTTGCAGCGGAGCATGTTGTCCTCCCTCTCCGAAGAAGGAGAGCATCTTTTGGGATGCTCAGTCCTCTTGTCCCCTACTGGCCCCTGATGATTTGAGCTTGCTTCCAAACCCAGGTCACCGGTATCACCAGCGGTAGTGCCATCACTGTGGTACCTCATATTTCATAATTATTTCTCAGTGCACTTGATGCAAAATTTACCTAACATAGTGTTTTTTCTCTATACAAAGCTGTCATCCAAGTTTTAGAGCATTCTACCAAGGCTATATTTCACAAACGACAAACAGCTCAGACAAGTTGTTATGTTCTTCCATTGCAATATTGCTTATTGAATGGTACAGAAGGTATCCCCGTCCTATAAACGTAGGGAATATGTATGGGAGACTGTTACACATATTTTTTTATTAAAGCTATTATCCAGGTTAAATATTCTCTGCAAGTCTCTCCAGCCTGTTGGCATCAGTATGTTACATCTAGGGCCTCTCATATCCACATATTTTGGAATTGTCCTTTGCTTCTGCCATACATTTCTCCTCTTGCTCTTGTGTAACAACCCTTTCCTACCAGTGGGGGGGGTGATGGGGGTTATCTACCTCAGGATGCCTGTCCAGAGACTCACCTGTTTGGCACCAAGTCTTGAGGTGTACAGTAGATTGAGAAGCTTGGAGGATAAAAGGAGACAGTCAGGAGAGTACAGGAGGAGTTGGGAGCAGTAGTCTGGATCTGGATGTTGTTCTGAAGGCAGAGGGAGACAGACAGATGGAAACCCAAATTAGGTCTTTAAACTGGAATACTGATTTATCAGCAATTGCTCTTAATAGTAGCAGTATGTTGATGGACCATTGGGAGGGTGTGGAGACCAGGAGCTGAGGATTTCACTCAAGGGGAGAACCCTGATGGCCTGCTTGTCTGATGGCGGTCATCCCAAAGCCATGGAGGGAGATGATGGTGGGGGACATAATCAGGAAGGTAGAGGCACATAAAGACACTGTGGTATTCTTGTGATGAAGAATAGACTGATATATACTCAGGGAGAGGTTAACAGGTTGCCAGTTTTACTTAGACTGAGGACAAAGACTACAGGGCTTTGGACCGAGCATGACAGGAAACTGCATGGAATACTATATTCCCACGACAGGTCTACAACTAAGATAACAGCCCAGGTACTTTCTTAAGATCAGTACCACATCTACTACATTCCTCCTCTTTAGACAAAACCAGTCTGCAAACAGTTGTCTCCTACCTTCAGGGCTGAAATGAACTGTTCAGGTCCCGACAAGTTCAAGGGATTATACTGCCCCTTTGGTGAGAACTTGCTCTAACTAACAATGCAGCTCAGTGGCACCATGAATAGTTTATTTAAAATCAGATACCTGGTGCCTTATGCTGCCTCATCAGATATCTTCAGTCTGTGGCAGCAGACTGGTGGGGAGGAGCACAAGGGAGCGTCACTTTGGAGGAGGGGTGGCAGGGTTTAAAAGTTTGCGCTGCACACAGAAACACCAGACTCTTGCCTTTAACACCTGAAGCTGCACTATTAAGAACTGTGCACATCCTCTACCTGAACTGTTGCATCAAAACATTTTTTGCTGCCAGACAAGTACTGTCCTACATTCTGCTCCACTCAGTTACGAGGGCCCCCCATCCCAGTGAGTAATTGGAAAAATGGGACTGGTGGGGAAGAGTACAAGGGAGCATCACTTCGGGGGAGAGGCAACAGGGTTTAAAAGTTTGCGCTGAACACTGTGCGAATGCTGTGGCACAAGCGTGTGTGGCGTGAGTGCCACTCCTAGGAGAAATTTCTTGGACTAAAATGTTTTTAACTTTGGGATCTAACAGGTCTAGTGTTTTAGATATTTTACTCATGTATAAGAATGACACGTAATATAATAGTATTGTAGTTAAGTTGTATATTAATGGTCTGCCTGTTTTAGTAGTCTTTTATAGATTGACTCTGCTGTTATTAATATTTAGCTTATAAATTAGTTACTTATCAAGCATGAAGACTATTTATCTAGATGCCTGCTGTGTTATTCTGGCCCTTGTCTGTGTGGACTATGGGGTTTTTATTCTACCAACAAATGCTAGTGATAACTATGACGAGACAAGGAGGTTTGGGTAATTTACATGGAGAATATTTATATTCTAAAATGTACTAAATTCAAACAAGTCACTTTCTGTTAGTGTTAAAAGTTTGGGTGTCTTAAAAAGAACTAACCTTTCACAATTGGGGAAACTATCTTAGTCCTGTAAGGCAGCATTTTTTGTTGTTTGCACCTTTTTTGTTGTCCTTTTTCTTTCTGGGTCTATTAGAGGATATGGAATTTAACCCAGGCCCTTTAGTTAATTTTCACACTCATAGCTGTGATGCTAGAAAAATCGGAAGGCTATGCTTCACACATTTAAATGTGCGAAGCATTGAATCTAAATTTCACAAAATTGAAGCCCTGGAAGAACGACATGATCCGGATATGCTTTGTTTAACAGAATCTTAGTTGAAACCATCATTTGACAGTAAATATTTTTCAATCAAGGGTGTCACAAACCCACTCCTGGGGGGTCAGGTCCACTAAGCTCACAGTGCCCACCCTTAAGTGCAATCCGTGACAGAGTGGGAACAGGGATACCCTCCTTGTCCTTTAGACTGCTCATCAAGGTCATGACTGCACCTCAGCCACAAGGACCCAGGGTGTCCCTCTAGTTCTGGTTAAGGGCACAATACCAGTCTTCAGCCTTGTGGCCAAATATGAACTTTTCCTTGGCTATTACACAAGGGAAGAAGACCCAGGCATCACACTCTCTTCAGGGTAGCAGTGTAAGCCTGATTTTGCCTTCTCCCTACAGGGCATACAACAGCCTGTTTCAAAATCCCTGCAGACCCTTCCCTGAGACTCTGGTATTCACCCTATCCTTTCCAGATGCCCCCTTACAGACCCTTTTCTCAATTTGGTTGCTTATGGTGGCCCATCAATGCAAGTAACAGTTGTCACAGATTATTAATACTGTTTTCAAAATTTCACACACAAATATAGAAATCTGACACAGGCAGAATTTCTTTAGGAAAACAGATGTTTTACTAAAATACTTAAATACAGTTATAACTAAAATGAGAATATACTAATTTGAGTTACAGTATGCAGAAACAAAATGGGAAAAATTATATACATGTAAACACACTAACACTGTTAGCTAAAGGTCTACCTTGAAACTGTAGTGAATTGCAGTCCAGAAATGTAGATGAAAGTTTTCAGTTCCTTTAGTCCTTGTAGCTACACTGAGTTTCAGCAGTTGGGCTTCTCATGTGTGTCAGGTGGAGTCCAGAAGAAAAAGTGTGTGCAGCCACTGAGTCTCAGCAGTTTGGCTTCTTTTGTGTCAGGTGGAGTCCAAATGAAAAGTGTCCAAATGCCCTGAGCTGGGGCTATTTATACTCCTGTTTGTGGATAGAGGCTGGCCCTTCCATTTTAGACCACCGGGTGTCACTCTTGTGCTTCTCCAACACAATGTCCTGCCACCTGGCGATGTTACCCAGCCTACATTTATGACACCTGACATTACAATCTCACACAGGTCTGTTAGAAGGAAGTTTCTTGTTTTTCCCTTTCATCTCATCCAAGGTAATACCTTGGATCACAGCATCCTTTTTGAAGTTGAAAAATGACCATCTCCTGAACATTTTATTCACCTCTGTGTCCCTTGGTCAGGTATCTACTGGAAATACCCATTTGATCAGATATCCCCAAAGTCATAGACAATAACTTGTCAGATTCCTGGCAAGCCACTGGCCTACAGGTCAAAGGAAGCTCAAAACCTTTATTTATTTATTTATTTCAATCCAGTCTTTTCTCTATGTCCCCTTGAATTAACACTGACATTTAGTGGCATGTAAATATACACAGAATTACATAAAAAAACACGTATACAACATAAATATATCTACAAATAAGGACTAGCAGTGGGGTAGCTTGACACATCCCTCCCTTCTAGACTGAATTTGTGGGAATCCATCCTAGGCATGGTATGATTTTCACAAATTCTGTTCACTGCTCTAACTGGCAAGATAGCCCATCTGCATTGGCATTAGCTGCTCCGGTCCTTTGGGTCATGGTCATATCGTAGCCCTGTAAGGCAATACTCCACCTTAAGCGATGACCATTCATTTTACACATCTGTGTCTGCCACACCAGGGGGTTATGATCAGTCTGTACCTTAAAGTGCCTCCTGTAGAGGTATGGCCCTAATTTCTTCAGGGCCCATACCAGCGCAAGGCATTCCTTTTCAGCTGTGGAATATGCCTGCTCCTGGGGGGGTATCCCCTGTACAGGGCAACCGTGATTGAGTGCTTTCAAAAAGGGTGACTCAATCATGGCACCTGTGCACAAGGCTACCTGGCAGGGTAGAGACCGAATATGGGGGTAGACGAATATAGTGACGGGATGTCGCTAGGTATACATGCTTATGGTGGGGAGGAACCATACCATGCGATGGGTGGAAGGAGAGGGTGGGTTTGTGGGGTGTAGTGCAGCAGTGGGCTGCTGACATGGCCATGTGGCATCGTGGGTTGGTGGCAAGCTGGGGTTGGGAGGGTGCCGGGTTCAGTTCTGTGCGCGATCGTGTTTTTTGTGCTGGGTCAGTTTTTTTAAGTTTTGCACACACCCCCAACATGCACCCCTCTGGAGCTGAGAATTCTTTAGTGGGGGGTATGGGGGGCTAAAAGGAACCCAAAGATCTCAGGTGTCCTCTTACAGTTCACCACGAGTGTACATCGCTGGAATTCAATTTTGGCGATGTACACTCACCCAAATGGTGATCACTATTCCACAATCGCCGTTATCACATAGAACCCTCCTAGGGAAGCAACTTTTTGCTAAGGTACACTATTAGGTGATCTTTCCCTTGGTTAGAGGTCTGACTCAGGACTGCTCCAGTTCCCACATTTGAGGCATCTGTCTGGACTATAAATGGCTTATTGTAATCTGGACTGACCAACACTAGGGCACTGCACAGTGCCTCCTTTATCCAGGCAAAAGCTTGTTCACAGGCTGACTCCAATTTTACCTGTTTGGGCATTCTTTTCTTTAGCAGGCCAGAGAGGGGAGCTGCCAGGGTACTGTAATTTGGTACAAACTTTTGATAGTACCTGGTGGTCTCTAGGAAACTCCAAACCAGCTTCTGGGTTTCAGGCCTGGGCCATGCCTCTATTGCCTCAATTTTGGCTTGATTAGGGTGAAGCTGCCCATGTCCCATTACGTGTTCTAGGTATGCCACCTCCGTCATGGCCACCTGGCACTTTTCAGCCTTGACAGTGAGCTCTGCCCTCTGTTTCTTGCCCAACACTTCCTTAAGGTGGGGCAGGTGTTCCTTCCAATTGGTAATGAAGATGGCAATATCATCCAGATATGTCACTGGGTACTCTTCAGTACCATGTAACACCTGGTTGACCAACCTTTGGAAGGTGGCAGGGGCATTCTTCATTCCAAAAGGCATTACCTTGAACTCGAATAATCCTATTGGAGTGTTGAAGGCTGACCTCTCCCTAGCTCTGGCAGTTAACTGCACCTGCCAATACCCTTTTGTCAAGTAAGTTGTGGTAAGGTATGTTACTCCTCCCAACTTGTCCAGTAGTTTTTCCGTCTGTGGCATTGGGTGGGCATCAGACTTCGTGACTGTGTTGAGTCCATGATACTTCACACAAAAGCAAGTAGAGCCATCCGGCTTGGGAACGAGGATTACGGGTGAGGCCCAGGAGCTGTGAGATTTCTGAATTAACCCAAAATACAGCATGTACTCCACCTCCCTCCTAATGTCCTTTAGGAAGGCCTCAGACACTCAGTAGGCTATTGGCCGTATGGGCTCTTGCGTCCCCATGTCTACATCATGTATCACTAAGGGGGTTAGTCCAGGCCTGGCCATAAACAAAGGCGCAAAGTCCACTAAAACCTCCCTCACTTTCTGGGTCTGTTACGGGGTCAACTGGGTTGACAGTTTGGTTGCTTCCACAGAGGACTCCCACTTGCTTTCCTCCAGCAAGTCCAGTAAGGGATTTTCTTCGTCAGTCCCCTCCCCAGGACTACACATGGCAAATACCATGTCTGCCCTATTTGCATATGGCTTCATCATGTTGACATGATACATTCTATGGGAATGTCTCCTGTCAGGGAGTTCTACAATATAGTTCACATCATTAACCTGTCAGACTGCCTTGTATGGTCCTGCCCACTCGGCCTGCAGCTTATCATTCTGGACCAGAATTAGGACCATGACTTCCTGACCTGTGCTGTACAAGCGAGCTCTGGCTCTGTAGTCGCACCAGACCTTTTGCTTCTGCTTGGTGGCTGACAGCTTGCTCTGGTCTGCTCCCATAAGCTCCTTCAGCTTTTCCCTAAACTTTAGGACATATTCTATTATGGGAGTTCCCTGGGTGACGTACTTGCCTTCCCAGTCTTCCAGGATCAAGTCTAGGGACACATACACCCTACGTCCATATAAAAGTTCAAAGGGGGAAAACCCTGTTGCCTCTTGGGGCACCTCCCTAAATGTGAACAACAGGTGGGGAAGGTATTTCTCCCAGTCCCTCCCACGCTGTTCAGCAAATGCTTGGAGCATCAATTTTAGACTGATAAGGTGTCATGCATCTCTGCACCAGCCCACACTTCTCCCACAAACACTTCATCAGGTCCGACATGAAGGTACCCCCTCGATTAGTGATAACCTCCTGCAGAAACCTGACACAGGAGAAAATCCCTAATAAGGTGTCTGCCACTTTGTCTTAAGTGAGGAGAGGGTGACTGTCACTGGGTATCAGGTGGTGTAATCTACTACCGTCAGGATATACTTTTTTGCAGAGGAGCTTGGAGTACTCAAAGGTCCCACAATATCCATTCCTACCCTCTGGAATGGCTCCTCCACAATGGGCAAGGGAATTAGGGTGACTTTGGTTTTACTACCTGCCTTCCCTATTTGTTGACACCGGTGACAAGACCTGCAATATTCGTTCACCTGCTGGGTGAAGTTGGGCCAATAGACATTCTGGGCCAACCGCTGCATGGTGCATGCAATTCCCAGATGTCTGGACATGGGGATATCATGAACAATCTTGTACAACCACTTACGGTACCCCTTGGCAACAACAAGTTGCCTGCCCATCACCCATCTCTCTGTCCTTATGTCCTGCGTGTACAACAGTCCATTGTCCCATTATACTCTATGTCTCATGTCACCTCCCTGTGTCCTGTCAGATTCTGCACAAGCCCTCAGCCTCTCTGAACTAGGATCAGTCCTCTGAGCAGCTGCGAATTCTTCACATTTTCCCAAGGCATGGGACATGTCCCCTTCAGATCCTAAACTGGGGTCCATAGCTCTAGTGTCAGGGCATTCAGGGTCACTGCCATCCCTAACCTTCTGACCATTGGTTACCCCTCTCTCCCTCCTCAGAGTAACTTTTTGTAGCTATTTTGTGAACTGCTGCATGGGGAAGTCATACCCCCCTTTCACTACTCTCCATGTCAGAAAACACAGGCTGGGGAACCAGCCTCCCATTGTTTTCCACAGGGGCTTCTATGGGGTCCAGGGAACTACAATCGGCCTTTGCCGTCTGACTGCGGATAACTGGACACACTACCCCCTTCTGGAGATTTTTCCCTATAATCACATCCAGGGCAAGGTTGTCTACCACAGCCACTTTTGCACACTCTCTCCTGTCTCACCCCAGTCCAGGAGAACAATAGCTAGTGGCAGTTTTCTCCTCTCCAGTGAATCCCCTGAGTGTTACAAACTGATTAGGTATAAGCTGTTCAGACCTAACCAAATCCCTTTTTACTAAGGTAAGAGATGCCCCTGTGTCCCTTAACCCATGGATCTGCACTTCATTTACAGTAACAGGGTGTATGTGCACCCTCATGTTCATAGACAATCACCATTTCTTTTATCTGATAAATCCTTTTTTTGTAACCTGGAGCTTCCACCCTTCTTTGGAGGCAGTGAGGGTTTTAGCTGCCCTGAAAGTGCACTTTCCCCCTTCTGCACTGCCACACCCACCCCACTCCCTTTCAGAGCAGGCCGGCTCCTGGCATAGCAGTCCAAGAGCTCAGCAGCCTGCTGCGCTGTTTATTATCTTGGTCCTCTAACCAGGTTTTTAGCTCTACTGGGCAAGCACAAAAGAATTGCTCCAGAAGTACAACCTCTTCAATTTTTTCTACAGAGTTTGAGTCTACTCCCTCCCACCAATGTTTCAAAACCTGACCTTGTTTGGTGACAAGTTTCTCATAGTTCATGTCAGGGCTTCTCTGGAGCTTATGGAACCTAACCCTGTATGCTTCAGGGGTTAATTCATACTTTTTAAGTAATGCAGCTTTAAGTTTCTCACAATTACTACTGTGCTGATTGTCCATTTGGCCTAGCGTCTCACGCCCTTTCCCAGTAAGCAGCAGGGATAGCTGAAAGCTCCAGGACTCCCTGGGTATTTTAGCCTGGATACAGACCTTTTCGAATGAATTGAAAAATGCATCCATATCCTCCCCCTCTTTAAATTCAGCTATTCATTTAGAATCTAACTTGTACCCCAGTCCTGGAGTTCCAGGTTCACCCCTGCCACTTACCTCCTCTGGAGCTGGTAGTTGGAGTCTTAGCTTCCCCAGTTTGAATTCCCTCTGGCACTCTCTTTCCTCTCTCTCAGCTTTTCTCTGAAGCTGCCTTTTTTTTCTCGGCCTCTCTCTGATGCTGGTTTTCTTTTTCCTTCATCTCCAGCTCGAACTTCCTGTTCTCAAATTCCCTCTGCTGCTGGGCTTCAAACCATTTCTGCTCGAATTCCAGCTCCAATCTCAACTCTAGCTGCAGCCTGATCCCTTCCAGCTCCAGCTTTGTGGTGACTCTCCCCTGGTTCTGTGGCTCTGGGTTCCCTCTGGTCTTACTGTCCTCCTCCTTGGGACTGGACTCTGTGATGCCCCTTGGCACCCCCACAGCCAAGGTCTGGTCCATTTCAGCCACCGACTGTGACTTGAGGTCCTGGGCAGTCGCTAGCTCATCGGCTGCCACAAAAGCCTCCACGGGGTGCTTTTTGGTTCCCCCCCTCACACTGGACCCCTCTTTCCTGACACAACTGTTTTAGGTAGTCTGCAGTGTATTTGCTGTAGATGGAAGCCATCTTCCTCCCTAACTACTACTACACTAGCTTTCACCCAAGAAACAAAAAAAACAGGTAGGTAACTTTATACTGTAACCAAATTATGTATTTCTTTTTTTTAAATCTCTGCCTTGATTGTGTGTGGACTGTGTACAGTTCATCAGTCTGACACACTGGGCTCGAATCCAGCTGTTATGCCTGTGCCACCAATATCTCTCGAATCATAACACTATGCAACCAAACCTCTCAGATCCCAACACTGCACACCAGATCTATCACGAACCCACTCCTGGGGGTCAGGTCCACTGAGCTCACATTGCCCATGCTTAAGTACAATCCCTGATGGGGGAACAGGGATACCCTCCTCATCCTTTAGAATGCTCGTTGAGGTCATGACTGCACCTCAGCCTCGATGACCCAGGGCATCCCTCTAGCTCTGGATAAGGGCAAAATACAAGTCTCAAGTCTTGTGGCCAAATATGAACCCTTCCTTTGCCATTGGCCTGCAGGTCAAAGGAAGTTCAAAACTTTTTTTTTTTAATTCAGTCTTTTCTCTATGTCCTCTTGAATTAACACTGGCATTTAGTGGCATGTAAATATACACAGAATTGCATAAATAAATATATACAGTATACAACAGAAGTACATTTACAAATAAGGACTAGCAGTAGGGTAGCTCGCCACAGAGGGCTTTAAAATGATTTGGAGGGATAGGCCTGGAAAGAAGAAGGGGGATGGGGGATATTGATTTACTACAAGGAAGGCTTAGAAGTTACTGACCTAAGTCCAAGGCAAAATTCTAACTCTGACTGTGAATGGTTACTGTTGCAACTATTGTTTTGAGGTTGTTATAAACTGAAATTATGTAGTCTATAACCCTCTAAATGTGGGTATAAAGGATCTAAAGGATTTTTTTGGACTCTATCAATCTAGGGTATAAGTCAGGGGATATACTTGTAATGGGAGATTTCAATATAAACTGGGGCCCCATTATGGCACCTGAAATTGAGTCCTTATTAACAAATGCTAGTCTTTGTCAGCTCATCATGTCATATACCAGAATGAATCTAATTAGTAATAGACATACCTTATTGGACTGGATATTAACCAACAATCCTACCAGAGTTTTGGAAAGTGGGACACTTCCTGGCGTAATAAGTGACTATTTTGCAACATTCTGTATATGGAAAGGTAAGAAAACAAAGCTTCCCCCTAGATTTATATCATATTGGAAGTTTACCCCAACTATGCAGGAAATTTATTAAGTGATCTACTATTAATCAACTGGTCTTATCTGGATGTTATTCCAGATGTGGACTCTGCAGTCGATTTTTTTTCCTAATATACTACAGAACCTTCAGGATAAACTCTTCCCAAAAGAGAAAAGGATGGTCAGAGGGTTAATCAATAATTGGATCACTCCTGAATTACTATGCTTAATGGAGACTAGGGATGTTGTCTGGAACAAGTACAAAAAGTCACAGCTTGAAACAGATTTAAATGAGTATCATAGACTAAGAAATAAATGTAAAATCAAGCTGCGACAAAGTAAATCAGAGTACCACCTTAATAATCAAAGGAATGAGCTGAAAAATCCCAATAAATTTTGGTCAGCAATAAAAATCTTTACTGCTCCTAACATTAGGACCTGAGTTGACTCATTTAATTGAAATGGTAAATCTATTACAGATGCTAAGGAAATATC
Organism: Neoceratodus forsteri; assembly: GCA_016271365.2. Classification (NCBI taxonomy): domain Eukaryota; kingdom Metazoa; phylum Chordata; order Ceratodontiformes; family Ceratodontidae; genus Neoceratodus; species Neoceratodus forsteri. Next base: position 273,288,031 of record CM057454.1, read on the forward strand.
TGATGCTTTTTTACATAAGTTTGTGGACCTATCTAGGTACACTGATTTCTTTTCTACCAAGGAACCCTCTGCCCCCACAAGATCAGATTCCACAACTAATGCTACCCCCACTTTTTATTTTAGCTTGATTAGACCAACTCAAGTCCTGAAATTGCTGAGACAATTATCTCCCAACAAAAGCTTGGGGGATGACGTACTTGAGCTGAGATCTCTATGACTAATGGCTTCATATGTTTATCTTCCTTTGACAAGGGTGTTCAATTTGTCCCTTATTACTGGGGAATTCCCCAGTCGCTAGAAACAAACAATAATAAAACCTATTTTCAAGGGGGGAGCAGCAGATGAACTGGACAACTACCAGCCCATTTTCTTATTACCATCATTAGGGAAATTAATAGAAAAATAGTGAATGAGCAATTTGTGGAGTACCTAGACTTTGTTGGTCTCCGTGCTCCCAAGCAGCATGGCTTTCGAAAACACCATGGTACTGGCATGGCCTTGGCTAGGTTCAGGGACCACATCAGTGTAGCCATGGATAATAGAGAACTCACAGGTGCTGTGTTTGTGGACCTGTCCAAGGCTTTTGATTTGGTCAATTGTGGCCTGCTGCTCGGGTGTCTAGGGAACCTCGGACTTGGGGACTCAGCCTGCACATGGGTTGGCAGGTATTTAATGGAGTGTCCTCTAAGGGTGAGTTTTGGGGGTGTAATTTCATAGTCCAGAGTAATGGATGTAGGGGTACCCAAGGATCAGTCTTGGGGCCACTTTATTTTAATTGTTTATAGATATTTTGCCTTCCCTGTTAAAAAAGATAAATACTTTAATGTATGCGGATGACATTATCTTATACACTAGTTCTTCATCATTGGAGATAACAAAGCTTTAAATACTGATTTTCAGATCCTTTATACATGGCTAAAAGGACAAAACTTGCTTTTGAACAGCAAGAAAACAAAAAGTATGATTTTTGGAACCAGGCAGCGTACGGCTGGGAGAGATCCACTTGTTGTTTATGATACAGCAGGGACTGTGTTGGAACAGGTTTTCCAATTCAATTATTTAGAATCACTCTAGATCCCTGCTTAACTTACTCTCTCCATATAAATCTGGTATGTATAAATTTAAACCAATGACTGGGAGCATTGTTTGAATTACAAAGCCTCCTTACAGACAAGATTCAATATTGCTAATAATGTTTTGTTATCAATTTTTAATTATAATTCTTTCCTGTTTCAGGGTTTGGCCAAGTCTGACTTGACTTTGCTTACAACCACATTACACTCAATCTGCAGATTTGTTTGAAAAAACCTTTTCGTACTCATCATTGCAACCTTTATCAACTGACTGGATGGTTGCCTCCTAGCCTGAGTTGTTCTTTTAATTTAAACTGTCTTACCCATAGTGTGCTAGGGCTAGGATCTGACTCACCTTTATTTTCTATGTTACACTCAAGAAAAGTAGATAGGAACCTTCGCTCCAGTGCTTCCACTACACCTAAAGTCCCAAATGTTAGAACAAATGTGGGTAAATGAGCCTATTCTGTCTCTGCCCCTATCTTTGGAATAGCTTACCTTTGAATATACAACTTGAGAGTCATGAAACTTTTAAAACCTCTCTTGAGAAATTTACGTTGATACTTTGATATGCAACTGTTAATGTAATGTATGTATTGTGTCTTATTTGTATATATGTATGTTTTTTGTAACATCATGACTCTATGCTTATGGTCCCGGGTCATGTTTGAAATAGGGCATTGGCTCATAACACTTACCTGGTTAACAAAAATTTAAATAAAAGATAAATTAATGTGGGTGTAACAGGTACTTTGGGAACAGCCACTGCCAGAACTGATGAGGGCACTTAAGACATGGCAGGAACAAAATCCTCATCATCATCCTCGTCATCATCATCATCACAGCAGCGGACAATTGTGGTGAATGGGGTCAGATCAGTGACAAGACAAGTTACCAGTGGAGTACCACCGAGATCTGTGCTTGGCCCAGCCTTCTTCAGGATGTTCATCAGTGACATAGGAGAGGGAATCCAGGGCATGTTGTGTATATTTACAGATGACACTGAATTCTGTGATAGTATTGACAACATGTTGAGGATAAGGGAAATGTAGAGAGACATGCAATGACTGGAAAATTAGCCCAATGTTTGGCAGCTGAAATTCAATCAAAAGAAACAAATCCAGCACCATCCACAGTCAGATATGGAATAAAGGTACCGAAACAGGGGTAAGCAGTTTCAAAACACTGCATATTTTATTTAGAAACATAGAAACATAGACTTTGATGGCAGATAAGGACCGCTTGGCCCATCTAGTCTGCCCATTTCCCTACCTACAGGATAGGCCGCAGATCCTAGTTAACCAACAGCCAATTTCTTCCTACCCCCCACAAGAATTGCCTTATGTCTGTCCCATGCATTCTTGAATTCTCCCACAGTTTTAGACCATACAACCTACTCAGGAAGGCTGTTCCATGCATCCACTACCCTCTCTGTGAAATAATACTTCCTCACATTGCCCCTGAACCGCCCCCCCATCTTTAAATTGTGTCCCCTTGTTCTTGCACGTCTCTTTTTCTGAAAGATGCTACCCTCTTGGACTTTGATGATCCCACTGAGGTACTTAAAAGTTTCTATCATGTCCCCCCTCTCCCTTCGTTCCTCAGGGGTATACATATTAAGCTCCTTTAGTCTCTCCTCATACAGCTTCTCTTGCAGACCCTGCACCATTTTAGTTGCCCTCCCCTGGACTGCCTCTATCCTGTCTATGTCCTTACAGAGATGGGGTCTCCAGAACTGGACGCAGTACTCCAGATGGGGTCTCACCAACTGTCTGTACAGAGGGATAACAACTTCCTGTTTTCTGCTGCTGATGCCTCTCCCTATACATCCCAGTATACCCCAGCCCTCCCTACTGCCTTCTCACATTGCTTGCTAACCTTAAGGTCATCTGATATGATTACCCCCAGGTCCCTTTCCTTTTTTGTTGTTGTTACTACCTCCCCCATTGTGTATTCTTCCCTGGTTCTTGTTTCCCAGGTGCATTATTTTGCACTTCTTTGCATTGAATCCTAGCTGCCATACTTCTGACCATTCCTCCAACCTTGCCAAGTCCCTTCTCATCCTTTCCATGCCTCCTTATGTATCAACCCTGTTGCAGATCTTTGTGTCATCTGCAAAGAGGCATACTTTTCCTTCCAGTCCCTCTGCAATGTCACTTATGAAGACATTAAAAAGGACTGGACCCAATACTGAACCCTGCAGTACCCCACTAGTAACCCCTCTTTCTTCAGAGTGGACTCCATTTACAATTACCTTCTGTGTCCTGTTGTTCAGCCAATGTTTTACCAGGCTACCACCCTGGGACCCACTCCCAGGCTGGTTAATTTGACTATTAATCTTTTGTGTGGGACTGTGTCAAATGCCTTGCTAAAGTCTAGGTAGGCCATGTCCACAGCCCCTCCCTGGTCTGCTACTTTGGTCACCCAGTCAAAGAAATCAATTAGATTCATCTTGACATGACCTTCCTGCTGTGAACCCATGCTGCCTTGGGTCCTGTGCCCCACTGGCCTCTAGGTACTCAACTATTCTTTCCTTCAGAAGTGACTCCATCACTTTCCCTACCACAGAGGTCAAACTGACAGGTCTGTAGTTTCCAGCCTCTGTCTTGGTCCCACTTTTGTGAAGGGGAATCACATCCACCTTCCTCCGGTCCTCGGGTACCACACCATCCTCCCATGATTTATTAAAAAGAGTAGCCAGTGGTTTCACTAGTTCCCCCCTTAATTCTTTTAGAATTCTGGGGTGAATTCCATCAGGCCCCATTGCTTTGTCCACCTTCAGTTTTAGGAGTTCTTGCAGAACCCTTTCTTCTGTGAAAGGACTGGGATCGACCCACCTATCAAGAGCGCTTCTGTTAATTGGATTAGGCACTTCCCCCTTCTCTTTTGTGAATACTGAGCAGAAATATTCATTCAGTATCCCTGCTTTTTCACTGTCCCCCTCTGCCCACCCACCGTTCATTTTATTCAGCCTCACTATCCATCCTTTTGTCTTTCTACGCTCACTGATGTACCTATAAAAGGTTTTATTCCCCTTCTTAACCGAGTTGGCTATCTTTTCCTCAGTTTGGGCCTTTGCTATTCTGACTTCCCTCCATGCTTCCTTCTGCCTTAACTGGTACAGCTCTCTGTCCTGCTCTACTGCTCTACTTTATCTAAAGAGCCAAGAAAATAGTACCTAGGAGTGTCAGGCCCTTTCAGAGACATCGGTGGTAACACCACAGACCTCCGACTGGTTTCGCCTATAGAATCATCAGGGAGTTTTGAAACAGCTTAGCCCTCTTTCGGTACCTTTTTTCTGCATCTGATGACGGGTGGTGCTGAATTGGTTTCTTTTGGTTTTAGCTGTATCTCTTAGCACACCCAGCAGCAGCACAACCTTATTCTGTTTTGCAACAGCAGAAATTCAGTGCCAAGAAGTGGCAAGTGATGCACTTAGGGAACAAAAAGCCCACAGCAGAGTATTGGACTGGAGGGGTTCAGCTATACACAACATCAGAGGAAAGGTTCCTACTGTAGAAGTCATCATTAGTGACTCCCTGAAACAAATCAGCCAATGTAACAAGGCTTTCAGCAAGATACTAGGGTGTATTAGGAGAGGGTTAGACAGTAGAAAGCAGCAGGAGGTGCTGCTACCACTGTATAGGTCGTTAATGAGCCACACCTGGAGTACTGTGCCTAGTTCTGACCTCCCCAACTAAAGAAGGACAAGAACAGGCTAGAGAAGGTACATTGCAGGGTGGTCAAGATGATTCTGGGTCAGGAGAGCAGATCCTATCAGGACTGGCTAAGAGCACTGAACATGCCTTCACTTGAAACTAGATGAGAGAGGGAGGATATTATACAGGGTTGGACTGGGGTACAAGGGGTCCACCCGGAAAGTTGATCCTGGAGCCCACCTGGAAAATCAAATGGGTGAGGGCCAAGGGTGACACACTTATATCAGTAGTCAACTTAAACTTGATACAGTAGCTCTATGTTTGCATTTTACAATAACGTGCAATGCCCAAAACACCCCCATTTATTTAGACATAGATTATAAATGCAAAGATTTTCAGATTTCAGAAGGTGGCCAGGTACCCAACAGAGGGGGGCCCACCTGGAAATTTCCAGGTATCCCGGTGGGCCAGTCTGACTCTGATAATATAGAGCCCTTCAAGTTCCTGAAAGGAATTAACAGGGTTAACTGTGAGGAGAAAACCAAAACAAAACTGCTCCGAGGGCTCACGGTGTGTACTGGATATAAAAAAATGTCAAGAAAAGCAACAAATCTCTGCACCACACAAGCTTGAAGTACAAAAAGCAGCTTTTAATGTTTAAAAAAAGCACGCCAAACAGCATCCGCTCACAGACTACCGTTACCAGTTTCACAAAAGTTGCGTCATCAGGAGGACCTCCTGATGGCTTAACTATAAGACTCAATGAAATGATCTGTGAGTGGATGCTGTTTAACATGCTTTACAAACATTAAAAACACTACTAGCTGTGTGGTGCAGAGATTGCTGACTGCTGAGGAGCTATTTACCAGGAACAGAGAAGCTAGGACATAGAGTCATGAGTGGAGGTTAATGCGGGGATGATTTAAAAAGGATGTGAGGAAGCAATATTTTAGAGAGAGAGTGGTGGAGCCATGGAATGGTCTTCCAGCAGAGGTGGTGGGTACCAGAACCATAAACAGCTTCAAACATGGTTGGGACACAGTCAGGATATAGTAGCTACTCAGTGGGAAGAGTGAGGTGGAAATACAGAGAACAGAAGACCCCAAATGATCCAATACTGAAGGTCCCAAGGTGTGATCAGGTAATATGGGCAGACTTGAAGGACCATCTGTCTTTTTCTGCCATCATCATCTATGTTTCTTATAGACAGCAGTCTTCTGCTGATGCTTGTGGGGGGACATTTGATATTAGGAGGTGATCCACATGGACGTCTATGGGCATTTCACCTACATGTATCCCATAAGTTAAGACTATTACTCTCTCCTCAGATGAAAATGTGGGGCACCTACGGAACTGTGTCTTGTCCCTTCTGCTGTTGTAGCTGGTGCTTGTGTATTTGTTGCAAGTGTGGTTTTAAGAGAGAAGTCAGGTAGTGCTGTGCTCAGTCACTAAAAAAGCCTATCTCATGCAGTCAATATCTTAGGATCAGAAGGAGCTGTATAGACCTGTTACATTTTGATCAACAATCTGAGGAATTAAGGCAAAGGTTTAAAGCAAGGGGCTACCGGGAAAGCCTTTTAGAGGCTGCATATCAAGAGGTCAAAGCAAGGGCCATCTTTTGCTACAAAAACACAAGGTTGTGGGAAGATGGGGTCCAATAACTTTCTCCACTGAATTTAATTCAGCAGCAGGTGAGAGAAGTAACATCATTTGGTGTAACTGGCTTATTTTATTAATGACATGGTGGGCTCAATTTTTAAAGCGGCACTAGAGCGACGCAAGGTGCGCTAAATATGGCCTTGTGCCAAGGCCCCTCTGTCATGCTTTCTGCGTCAAATTCAGGTACAGCAACCTAGGTGCATCAAAACCTAGCCCACTGACACAAGATGCACAGTGGACCATAAAAATGATGCAGATGGTGGCAGTATTGTAAGCTGCAGCAAAAGCCAGACACACCAATATGGTGGAGGAAGAGTTGACGCAAGCAAGGCAAGGAAAGCACTAGAGGAAGAAGAACTTCATTGAGGCAGAAACCGGCATCCTCATAAAGGAGGTTGAGCCCCAGGTCAATGTTTTACTGTCCCGAGGTGGGGACAAGGAGCTGTGCGTCTGTAGACAGCAGACCTGGGATGGGATGTCCACAAATGTGAATGCCGTTACTCCCTGCAGGTGTAGCATATAAGAGCGCCAGAAAAGGTACCATGACCTCAGAGGGAGGTTGAAGGACGCAATGGCACACAATTGATGGTGCACCACTGCCACTTGGGGGTGGACCAAGCCAGATCAGACCCCTGAGTAGCCAAGAAGAACATGTGGTATCCCACCTTGCATCCGCACCATAGAGGGTGACAGTGACCTTGACCTGTTCTGGCTACAAAGTACAGCAGGTATGTACATGTCAGGGACACAATGGATGTGAACACAGGGCAACAGAGAGATGTGAGTGACCCCACACCAAGACAGTCATGTCGGCGAAACAGCAGGGGGCCTATGGAGGCAACACAGCTGCAGCATAGCCATGATAGCAGGCAACACATGTAATGTGCAACGTACCATGGGAATGCCCCACAGTGGAGGCAGCATAACTGTGTAGCAGTGCACCATGCAAAGGAACAAAACATGGCTGCCATGTAGCACAGGTACTGTATAACACAGTGCCACAAATGGAATGTGTGGCACACATACATCATACTATGTTGTAGAGACATGAGGGAGGCACAACAAATGTGTATGATGCAAACAGCAGTGTTTCATAGGTTTCATAGGTACTAACAGAGCATAGAAGACTATTGTCCATGTAGCTTGCATTGATCAATTTTACTTATATCCCTTTATATTATTTGAAATAAAGTATTTCAGATAAGTAGTGTTGCAGATATGGAAGGAGTGTGGGTGGCCATGGCACGGGAGTGTGAGCTACAACCCCTGGCACATCCCGCACTGTCAGGTATAGCATGTTGACATCACTTGGGTGGGAGAGTATGCACAGAGTGATTTCACACACTGTCCAGTGACAGCAGCTGTGTGTACACATCTGTCAGTAGGAGTTGGCAAACACTGCACCCGGGTGGGCACAGTGCATACCGCACCCTGTGACTGCTGTGGTATCAGCAGACATGTGTGACTCCGAGGGCTGCAGAGAGTGTGACCCAGGCCATGGACTGTAGTGGGTGGGCTGATGACACACAATACATGCATGGGCACAAGGGTACCACTGGCAATAGACACAGAGGATATGGCAGGAAGGTGTATGGTGGTGTGTGGTGTGCCACAATAAACAAACATCATACTAGCATGGCAGATGTTGTGCAGGAGCATGTGCAATGTGTGGTGGGGGGGCATGCAGGCCAGGCAGAGGGGCCTGCAGGTGGCCACTCCACTGTGGAAAGGGGGGCTGCCAGCAGTACAGTGGACTGTGCAAAACACCCATAAGGGGCATAGTATGTTCACTGCTGGAGTCCCACACCAAGGCAACAGGCACCACCAACATCCACCATGTCAACATATCCTGGGTGTGTGTCACTGGCCCCCAACATGCTAGAGTAATGGTTGGGCAGAAGCCACTGATATATATGACGGACGGTCCGCAGTTGTCTGCACTGCACTGTGAGCAGCTTCCTGCACAGCATGAGGGGCACTATTGGAGGGTCCAGTCAGCTGGCCAGAAAGACAGATACCCAGATGACAGGGCAGCTGGGCCAGGAATGCATACATGATGGCCAGAATAGATAACGGAGGAGACAAGTGGATATGCAGTGTCTCAACACCACAGTCTGAGTGGCACAACACAGCATGCAGCATGTGATGCAATTGGCCACCCACCAACAGTGATTACGACAAGCCTCACTGAGTTATGCACTGTGCATTAGAACAGAAAGATACTGATATGGCCCTGAAGCACAGCCACCAATCTTGCACATTTGATCTCCCCACAGGTACCAGCAGTTTCCAGGCTGGAAGCTAGGCAATCATCACAGCCACAGCCTCCCAGGAGCAGCGCTACCATGGGGAGGAGGGTGACACAGACACTGAGGCCTCAGTGGGATGTGAAGGGACACAGGAGGAAGCTGAAGTGGGCATGGATGGCAGTGGCTGCAGTACCCCCACACCCAGCATGCAGCACAGCTCCATCAGTGATGCCACCACAGGGCTAAAACAGGGCATTCATAGTGGGTCATCCACTGATGGTGGGAATACAGGCCACATGGACAGCATCCAAGAGCCCAGCACAGAACCATCAGTCAGCCAGGTAGGTCCTCCGCAGCCACAGCCAGAGGACTTTGACATGCAACCCTTACTGGAAGATGACCTGACCAGGTACTGCTGCGATGTCATGGAAACACAGGAGGCTCTGCAAAGGGAGGCAGCAGGCATACATGTAGCCCTATATGATCTGAACACCAGCAACATTGCACAACACAGCCATGTCGAGGGTGTACTCATGGGCCTGCACGATACAATGCAGACCAAGATAAGGGATAGTGCATCACATCATGCAGATCTGGCCACCATACTGCATGGGATACAGTGTGTTCACAGAGGCAGACAGATGCAATGAAGTGACTGGCAGTAGTGATGGAGCACCGTGTAGAGCAACAACATGCCCAGACCAATGCCATCTCCACCACGGCAGGCATGCTGCAGTTCTTTGCACAGCACAACTGCAACCAGTCAGCACATGTATGGCCCACCAGTGTATCATAGTGAAGGGACCATGCAACCTGGAGAATGGTATGAAGATGGCCACAACACACACATATGCACAGTGCACAGCAGAAACATCCATACAGTAGCCAGGGAGCTATGGCTGCTAGGGGCAGTTATGAATGGTGCAGCACCAGGGAAAGACCAATGGGACCCCGGAGTTGACATCCATCAGGAAGACAGGTACGTATATGAGGCACAAATTGGCCATGGGTACAGTGTGCAAGAGGGACACCTGTTGACCACACAAAGAGTACCCCAGGCTACCACAGACCAGTACAACAGGTACAGTGGGGAACAAACACAGGTCACCATAGGTCTGACCACCATGGCCACTGCTGAATGCATGTCCCAGGCCAACGTCACAGTGCCTTCACCGCCAGCATGCGCCCCATGCAACCTGGCCACAGGCAACAGGTGGTGCAGCATGCTTCAATTCCAACAACACCAGTGGGGTTTGGACTTCTGGACACCAACCTGGTGGCACCCACCAACTATGTCAATGCCTTGCACATGGGCCAACTCACCAGGGACTGCACAGTGTACACCAGTGATATGATGCAGGACTGAAAGCAGAGACTAAAGCAGTACAAGCACCACCACAGTAGGTGATGCAAACAGTGCTGCTACCAACTCCACAGGCCCCTCATGCAGGTGTAAGTAGTGGCCAGGCTGTGGAAACACAGGAGTCCCCTGGAGATAATGGTCCCCAGGCCACACAGCAGTAACCACATAAGCCACAACGGCACAGGATGACACAACGGATGCCAGACACACCACAAGGAAATGGAACACCACCATGGACATCAGTATGACCATAGAGGGTCCTGCACCACTGGATGCCATCACTACTGAACCCTGTGGGACAACTGCACCAACCCTCAGGCAATGTGGAAGGAAACCAATGCACAGTGGAGATGCAGGAACAGCAGCTGACATGCCCACCCCCAGGCAACACCTGCTACTAGACAATCCCAGAGGTCCATGGTACAAGGCTTACAGAGGACATCCTGGAACACCAACAAAGGAAGGTCACAAGTGGACACTCATGAACTGAGCATTGCACAGGAACAGGTGGTACACAACTGGCAGCATCACAGAAATCTGAAAGATGGATCTCCCACATAGCGAACACCATGTTGGGCCCAGCATGGACAATAAGGTTACACACATGGAGCCCTTGGACAGATGCACTTCCACATTACCCCCAGCCATACAGTGGACATACAAATTCGAGGGAAGGACATGTGCAATAACACAGTGGTGGACTGTTGTATACCCAGAGTGTAGCTGCTATTGACCCACAATACACTCATACAAGCCACATGTGAATAATCCATGTGTGGTGGGTGGGTCACACAAGTGGGAGAAGGTTCCCAACACACTGAAGATCAATACAGCATGGACTGATGACTGCATGCCGGCTGTGATCGGCAGACCTGCCACTCCTTGACATGCACAGTGTGGTGCAAGGTGACATGTGGCACTGCTACACAGCACGTGATCCTGTTGGAGGAGAAGTGTGTCTGTGTGAAAACAGACGGCCATGCAGGAACAGTTGTCGGTGCATGCTAGCACTGGATGTGGCTGATCACACAATCCCCCCTCACCTTGACGTCATGAGGCCCAACCATATAAACATAGGCTGCGTGGTTAATAGCTATGAAGGGCACATGGTAGGCAATCTGGACACTAGCCCTGGTGTACACAATGGAGTACTAGGCATTTTCCTCCTGTAAGGACAGCATATGCCACACTGTCCAGCATGCCATGACTATGCGGAATGCACATCTAACTGGATGTAAACTGAGTCTGTGTACTGGAAATGCGTCAAGTCCCTCTCCCATCTACCTAACAGGTCACCGGATGCCTGAAATGGCCCACAGACCGACCATGCCCCCAAGGGGGGACCCATAGCTCCAAGCCCAATGTTCCATGTGTGACACACTGTATCTCCCCATACACCAGCTGTGGCCATGAGACACTTCATTCCCCACCCAACATATATACACATATAACCCCTTGGAAACCAGTGGCACTCACTGACATGGCACCATGGTACATGCTACTACAGGTTTTATACCCAGCATGCACATTCAACAGCCCCATGGGTCACGATGGCAATGAAATGTATGAGCAGCTCAGAAACTACTGCGCCACTATATGTCACACAGCAGCACACATGTTCCCCCATCTCCCTGTCAGTTGGATGTGGTAGGGTACTGCACTGTTTGCACAAGTGTATGCCACTGTATGTGTAAATGAACTCCTATGTAATACATCACCACAACATGTGTATCCATGACAGTCACTTGCAAACCAGTACACAAAGTACCAGTGGTGGGGACAGCAGGAAGGGCATGCCATAGCACACAGGCAAACCCACAGCCGCAGCTCACAGGGTATGGAACACCCCTGTGTGCATGTGTATGGACATGTGCTGTTTGGGTGGTGTGAGGACAACAGTGTGTCACCAGGCTGGGTACAGTCAGTTCCCATGTGGATCATCCACCAAGGCCCCATCTGTACTATGTGACAACATTGTCATTGTAGGTGCCACACAGCACTCCAATGCCAGCAGCAAATATGTGTGATGGGCCAGCATGACACAGTCATGTAGATGGTAAATTCATGGCTAACAGATGTTTGGGACATGCACAGGTGGGATTGTGGGAAGAGGGGCACCCTAGGCATACAGTGGGACCCTGTGTGTGGGTATGTGATGCATCAGCATAGTGTCCAGGGGCGTTGACTATGCAACAACCTCCTCCAGGGGAGGGGTTACAGGACACCAGTGGTGTGACATGAACAGCACATAGGGCCCCTAGAGGACTGCCTGCCACACCAGTGCAGAGTGTGGCATGTCCATGCCACAGTCCAACATGCTGAGAATGGGCGTGCATCCTGAGAATGGGTGTGCACAAGCAGCATACCAGGAATATGTCCATGGCTATGGCAAGGTGCCCAATGCATAGGTGAGTGGAAGAATGGATGGACACCCCTACGCACATACATGGTGTACCACACGGCAGTGTACTGCAGTCCACCCCACATGTAACAGAACCAAACCACTGTATTATTCTACAAACCGCATGGCATGCATGGACCATACTGCAGAGACATGGACAGCCTTCCATGGTGGGAACATAGGTGAAAGGACACACAGACATGCAGATACATAAATGCCTGCTCCGCCAGTATCTTGCATCTAACAGCTCCTGTGATTTCTTCACCTAAATAGCCGTCTATTGTGTCTACCTCTCCTAATCTCTGGTGCAGCCTCTAGCTCTCTAAGACTCCCCCTCTCACACAGTGACACATCTGTCTTCTCTTCTTCTCATCTATTACCTCAGGTACTTACTGTCCTTTACCTAGGATCACCCTCCCAAAATAAGCTCTCCCATCTTTTCCCACCCTTTTGCTTTGCGACAAGGCCTTTGGCTGCTGTTTCTCATCTACCTATCATTCCTACTTCTCCCCTCTTTCACTACTGTCACCTTACTTCCTACTATTCTCTGACTCCAATTGTAATGTCTTAGCGTAATAAGTGATGATTAGACTTCACTTCCTACTACAATTTCTGATGATATTGTTTTATTGCCTGCTTAGATATCCAATGTTAGTCTCCCTTTTGATGTTTGCAACCCTCCCCACTGACATGGAACTTTTGTAAATAAACCACTTTGTGCTCAAAGGTATTAATCCAAGTTTGAATAAATAAAATAAATAAAAATAAATAGATACAGGAAAACCAATAATGTTTACTGGTATAAATGCATAAAATGTGAAATACAAAATGGGGGGGGACAACAAGGCACAACAAGCAGATGAACACATACAGTAAAAACAACATTAGCCTGCAAAACGTGCACCACAATGCAACTGGCAATGTGGGTGGCCTACACACAGTGGAACCACATCACATATGGGCTCAATGCCCAGAGAAGGAGTCCACATAGCCAAAGGAGCATGGACAGCAACCTGCAGCTGGTCTATTTGATGAACAACTGGGCAGAGGTGTTCCTCCAAGCTCCATGCAAAGTACTGCAGACTCTGACTATGCATGGTATTCCCTTCATCAACCCTGTTATCAGGATGTCCGACATCCCCTTGCTCATGCTACCCCTGTAGCTGGTCAGGTACAGGATCAGTGGGCAGACATTCATGCCCTATCTCCACAGACCCCGTCTTCTCACCCTCCTGTAGTTTCACAACCTGCTGGGCTTACATGTCCAGTGCTAGTGCAGCACTTTCACTGCCAACCTGCATGATGGGGCCACTGGGTTGAGGTTGTTGCCCCTCACTGGCCTCTGGAGTCCCCTGCTGCTCCCTCAGGACATTCACGGACTAAGCCACTGTCCCCTCAGCATGGCTGCATGTCTGTTCAGCATATGCCCTGGCCTCAGTCCTCTTCAACTGTCTCATGTCCCATTCAAGTGCATGTCAATATGGTGTGCACACTAAATGTCCACATGCAGCATTGCCTCTGGCACCTGCAACACATCAGAGAACACAGTGTCAGTGTACATCATCAGGGGGAGCTGGCATAATGGTCTGCATATTCAGCATGTTACAAACACCACCCAAACCCCAACATGTGTGGTGCACCAACATGGCCATGCCACAGGGCCATGGGAAGGACATGCACCTGCGACATCCAGACCCCTACCATACACCGATGGCATGTGGCATGATGGTGCTGCCCACACACAGTGTCCCTGCAGCAACACAGGAGCTGGCTGCCCATCTGAGGATGACGATCATGGGATGGATGGGTCCCCTGCTGCTAGCATAGATGCCTGATGCCCATGTGCTACACATTGCACAATGTCCCACAGCATTGCACCACCTGCCCATGTGGAACACTGCTTTGTGAGACCTACTGTGTGAGAGGCATGTCACATTAGATGTGTTGCACAGGGGCCTGGTGGGGCAGAGGCTGGGACACACTAGGGGGCACCACCAATGGACACTTGACCATGTGGGGCTTATTGTGATGGCCCCCGACTCTGATGACATATGGGACCATATGTGGACCACCACACGGTAACCGGCTTGGTGTGCGCACTGCTGGGTATGCTGTGGTTCTGTATAGCACATCCACAAGCATGAAGCATAGGCGACATGTCACTGTGCAACATCATGCACCCACTTGCCTGTTACAGTGTCTGATGCTGTCCTTTGTGTGACTCGTGGCTGAGAGACCGGTAGACTATGATAACAGAGGAGTATATGAGGAGTCACCTGGGAACATGGTCGTGCAGGCGGCACAGAGTGTACCCTACGTACGGGCCCCCTAGCTGTGCTTGAGGATGGGAGCACTGAGTGGATGGGCGGTTAGGTTACACACTCACATGTCCCATGTGCACATTGCAGTGCCATTGCTTGCACCATGTCAGTGTGGGTCACTGTGGCTGGTGGGAGTGGGTCATGGACAAGGTCATGGCCACCCCCAAAGACCTGTGGTATGGTACATGTGCCAATGGTGCTCCAGTGATATGGGTTGCTATGCATCACAGTCGTAGCCCACACAGGTTGCATGCAACTTGCAGCCCCGGTGGTGTGCAGCTTGCAGGGAGCTGTGGGTGACAAACCTGGGATTGGTGTCCCACTCAGCTGATGCCTATGTAGCCAACATGGGTTGCCGGTTGCCTGTGTGTTTGCCAATACCTCTCATGAACATCGCATATGATGCACAGGTGTCACGGACCTGGGTGGGTGCAGATAGGTTCAGCTGGTGTGGCCCAGGCCACAGGACGAGATATCCACCACCTCCCAGAACCTTCTTCCCACAACACATCATATACAGGTAGGACCCCACTCTCATGTCACTGCTTCACATATCTGGACCTGTCCTGGACCACCCCTTTACACAAAGATCATGTGGGCTGTCCACTCAACAGGGTCCAGCACGCAGTCCTATGGACACACATCCAAACAGATGCCCAGTGCAGCTGTGCCTGTGCTGCTCCAATATGCCAGTAGTGTGGCACCAATGGTCACTGAATGCACCATGCATGGGATATGGCACATTGCCACTGTCAGCCTTGTGTGTTCCTCCCCTTTACATGGCGGAGGTGGAAAGGGACTGTTGGCCAACCACCATCTGTCCAAGTGCAGAGGTGTCTCCATCACACACATGGTGGCATGGCCACAGAACGTCACAGCACGGTGTGTGGAATGCTGGCAAAACATCTGACAGTGTCCCACACAATATGGGCTATGTTTGCTGTGGGCCTCCCAGCCACATCCTTGCAGTGTGCAGTGACCTAATATACCCACAGGACCATCCCTGCACCTGTGTGCACCTGTGCTGTGCCACCTGTCTCTGTGTTTGTATGCAGAGGTGTGTGTGTTGTGGTGGTAGCTACACCCCCTGGGATGTATGTGCACTACAGAGGTTACTACAGGGTTCTGCAGAGTCATGGGGACTGTTTACCACACCATCCTACCCTCTTGGTGGCCCACCCCCACCTTCGGGCATCATTTTAGTGCCCCTACAGTGTCAGGCATGTGTGTACTTATATGCCTCATAGTGGATGCCGCAGTTGGCCTCCACTGGCCATAGCCATATTTTACATGCTGGTCTCTGTCACAGCAGGTGAACACCACTATACTATGTACAATGTGTGACTCCAGCAGCCCTATTAAAATTTTTTTTTTATTAATTATACTTTTTGTCCCTTGCTCTGAGGCGATCAGTCACCTTCTACTCCTACCTTGCCCTCCAATTACCAGCATCCTCCATATTCACCGATACTCCCTGGCTTTCCCCCCCAGGGTGGGGCCGTGGCACCACTGTCTGCCCATCTACTACAGGGAAAGATGCCGGCTACCCGGCATTCCCTCCCTGGCTTACCCCCCAGGATGGGGTTCAGGGCTCGCAGTGGCCCACGGTGCCATAACTAAGTCGGTGGCGTGGTGGAGTGGTAGAGAGCCATATAAGCCAGGTGCAGAGGCGGCGTCATATATCAGGCTCAGGAATGTTTTTTGTATGCCCCACTAAGAAGCTGGATGTGCACTGATGTCAACGCACTGAAGTGCAGACGTCCGCCGGCTCCACCTCCTTGTAATTGCCCAAGTCCTGCCAAACACCCAGCCTCCGCTGGGTGTCACTGTAGTGCAGTGCATGTCCCTCAGCCGCCCTGAAGGAAGGAGAGCTGTTGCAGGACACTCAATCCTTCCTTCTCCCAGCCAGCCCCCGGCGGCCCGAGTCCATTACTGAACCTGGGTCGCCGGCATGGTGCGAGGTGTGGCGCCCAGCACCTCAACCCTCAGCGCCACCGGGCTGGCCAGCCCTATGAACACATATGGCATCGACATGCCTACTGACCTGTTGCATGTCACTCTGTGCATGTCCCCCACCATGATTGGTTGATATCAGTGGGTGTGTCGTCAGACTGCCATGGGGGCACACATGGCATTGGTACATGGTTACCTGGTCCTGGGGCTGCGTGCCCTGGTTCACTGAACATTGACCACATACATGTGGCCTACATGTTCACAATCCTGACATGATATGGGTGTTGTTGCCCTGTGCCCTAGGTGTTCCCTGACAGTGCATGTATCACCTTCATTCATGTAACCAGCGGACACCCCTGTATTCACCTTATTGTAGGTGTTTGTATGTGGCCTGCATCATCTCTTTTGGGGGTGGTGTTTGCGTTACCACATCCTTAACCCCAACCCAGGGAGTGTGCCTCACCCAGACTGCTGTGACAGGTGTCAGCCCTCCCCATCACCCTCCCTGCACCTGCTGGAAGGTTGACTCCAAGTGTCATGTGCGTCCTCTGGCACTGCATGCAGGTACACATCTGTAACTGCAACCACCATAGGTCCAGGGCTGTACATCCAGCTGAGGCACAGCTATTGTGGTTTTAAAACCACAGGCAATATACCCTGGCACACTTCAGGCCATGGCCCCGTGGGTGATTAGTAGTTTTCATGCCCTTAGGATACTATGGCCCAGTGGCCTGTCTTGTTCATGTCACATGACCTATCTTGTCAACTGGGTCCTGGCTTGTCTTGTTGATTGCCTGTCACTTGTCTCTCTCTGCTGTCCGCAGTACAGTGTCTGCTTGAGGGTGCAGATGCCTGGACTCCTGTGGAGACAAAATAGGGGATATGCATATTACAACGGGTGCACTGCTATCACTCTGCATAGTTATGCATGTTCATCTATCCAGATGCGTGTGCCATCACGTATCTGTATGCTGATGGTGGCCACCATGCATTTCAAAATCTGCGTCCCTGGCCATGGTCTGCAGATGTTGTAGCAGGTCACTTTCCCTTCAGGACAGATGATTCCATCTGTGTTTTACTTGACGTAGTGTGGTCCTACTGCTCCTCCACCAGCTTGATGAGTAGTATGGCCTCCTCATCAGTGAAGTTTGGGGATCTTGTCCAGGACATCATATTCTGAGCTGTGCTGTGGTTTGGTTTGTGGAGCTAATGGGACACTCTTCTGCACGTGTACTGTGGAGTGTTGCTTGCCACTTGTGTACCACTATGGCTGGTGTTTTCCATGATTCAAGGTCACACCTACCTATAAGCCATCCATCCTGTATGGTTCCATTTTCAAAGGTCTCACACAATCCACTGTGCCTGTATACATAAGTATTGTGGCATGATCCCAGATACTGGGTTTCTACATCAAGGATGTGGCTCTGGCTATCAGACACCACCTGTATGTTCATGGAGTGGTACCCCTTTCTGTTAACGTAGGCATCCTCTTTAGCTGCTGGTGCCTTTATGGCAATATGGGTGCAGTTTATTACACCCAGCACAAGTGGGAAGCCAGCAGTGCTATAAAACCCCTGTTTCACTTCCTGCTGCTGCTGTGTGTCACTGAATAATTTATGTACTTGTGTGCCCGGCATACCAGTGCTTCCAGAACCTGTTTCAGGCACCTTGACACTGAGGACTGCAAGATACCTACAGTATCACCAGTCAAAGTCAGAAACCCCTACTTACTAAGAAGCAGAGTGCTGTGCTTACCTTCACGTTGATGGTTATTGTTGTGGGCTCTCCATTTTCTGCTCTGCAGGTGACCTCTGAGTTCCTGGCACAGCTCTGTGATTGCAGCCATGCCCAGGTGATATTGTGCAATGCACTGCTCCTCAGTGAGGTCCTAGTAGGATGTTCACCTGCAGTATACCCATCTTGCATATCTCCTGTTTCTGGGTTGCTGTTGCCTGGCATGACTTTGTGCCATGCTACCTTATTGATGAGCACAACTCTGCTGTAGTAGCATGGCTAACTGGACATCCAGTAGGGCCACTGCCCCTGGCATATTCGTCTCTCTCCTCTGGTGCTTCTGCTGCTGCAGTGTAGTCTCAGTGGCAATTCAACCGTGCCTGCCTGCAGTGTGCCTCTTTAGCTGTAAGTGTCCTTAGATCACTTGGGGCTGGTCTAACAGGTGCTTGCTTTGTCAGGGCAGTGTTGTCTATGCACACATTTGTGAATCCCAGAAAATGAGATGCTGTGTCAACTTATTGATGTAAGGTCCCTTGCACCATGCTGCATCCCATTCTTGACACAGGGCAACACAAGCCATCTACGCCACACGCAGGCTGCGTGTGAGGATCAGTCTTGGCACATCCTTTGGCCCAAGCCACACCTTGTGTCATTTTTACGGCTGTAGTAGGTGGAGCCTGCAGACATTTTGCATGTACAAAAGGAGTGATGTCAAGTTTTCTGTATGTGGAACTGACTGAAGGGGGTAAATAGTCTCCTCCACCTTACCCTCCTCCAAGAAATGTTTTCCACCCTCAAATAAATACACTTTCATGTTAGTTAATGGTTGCATGGTACTATTTTTTTCTTAAATGAGCAGTACAAGAACTGGAACCTGAGTAGTGGGAGGCAGCATTAGTTTTTTGGGGGGAGGAAGATCCACCCCCACCTTCACCCAAGAAGCTCCTAAAGATCCACCCCTCACCTTTTTTTTATTCATGTAGGAGGGGCATGAGGTGAATGTATCATGTTGGAACAAGACACACTAGTTTGGAATCTGGACCAAGCAACAGAACAAATCTGTGGAGTGATCAAGTTGTAGAGCCCCTGCATTTTATTAAGGACTAGGAGAACAGAAGATACTTAATGCCTTCAAATTGACTTAAAAACCCTTGGAACAAATGATTATCAGAGCCACCTGGGGATTCGGAAGAAAAGAGTAATTAAGGAGTGGCTGAAACTACAGCTCCAAAGGAAAACAATAGATACAGCATTCTGATTCAAGCTGAAAGAGCCACAGGTTTTTCTTAAACATTTATATACTAAAAACATAAATTTCTGCTTTCGGGATTAACAATATTTGTTTACTATCTTCAAGATATATATATATAATTTATTTTTTTAGTAGTTTCAAAGCTTTGAAAGCATTGGTGTTAGTAATGCATTTAGAAATACATTTTTTAATTGTCTTTACAGTTAAACATGCAGTTTCATGTGAAGGCATATTTTTGGGGGGAGGGAGTTCAAATTATTTTAATCATGGGCTCAGCACTTGGTAAACATAGTCCTTTGATGATAAAGTATATTTTTTCTTTTACATTTGAGAAGTATGTATTATATGTAAGTGTAACCGTGTTTGTAAACGACAGGTTTTGATTCAGAAATCCAGTCTTGATAAATGTTTTTTAGCAGTTCTGTAAGATTTATGTCTCTCTGATGTAAGAGTGCATAGCATAGAAATGAAAGGGTTTCTGTGATTGTTCTTTGCATGAGAAGTGGGCGTGATAGTGGCATGCAAGAGTGAAGTCTAAATTGTTTCTTGGCCATTCTGGGATCTAAAGTTTAACACTATTGTGTAAGAAGAGAATAAAGTTTTGTGTTTTTTTGCAATTGAATAGATTTAGTGCTTTGAAATTAAAAGATATAAATATATATACATAGTGTCATGGGCACCGGAAAAGAAAGAAGATGCTACTAAAATAAATGCTGTTCTGATATTTTATTTATTTATGTGTGAGATTTTAAGTGTAGTTTTGCCTAGGTCACAGACACGTAAGCTATAAATAAGGATGGATGTATTAGTCAAAGCTTGTAGTAGCAAAATAAAGCAAGGAAAATAATATATTGTATTTTTTTTCTTTCAATTGTTTAACCAGGAGTGGCACACTAAGCTGAAAGCTTGTTTACAGGGGCAATCTGGGAGCACATTGAAGTTAAGTGACTTGCTCAGGGTCACCCAGTGTGCAAGTGGGGGCTATGGGATTCAAACCCAGATCTCCAGATTTGCAGTTAAGAGCCTTAAACCACTGTGCTATACTGCCTCCCTAGTTATGACAGTCATCTGTTTTATGGTTCATGATGTTGGTGTAGTAAGCATACCAACATACTAACATACAAAAATGCAAGCAGAATAGACCTAGCAGGCTTTCATGTCTGCTCGTTTGGTCAGCCCCCACCCTGGGAGCTCACCTTGCTGCCCCCCTGCCCTCTCGGGCTTATCCCTTCCCAGTCCAGGGTATTCCCGCTTCATTGGACTTTGCTTCCACAATCCTTCCCCTGTACCTGTCCCACCCCCTCTTGAACCCCTCCACAGTCTCTGCCTCCACCAGCCCCCTGGACAATGCATTCCATGGTTCTACCACCCTCTCAGAGAAGTAGCACCTCCTTCTTTCTCCCCCTCCAGCTCCCACCCATGCCCTCTAGTTGCCCCCTCCTTCCTTCAGAGTACCATGACTGTGCCTCCCCTATTTTCCCCCTTCATGTACTTGAAGACCTCTATCATGTCCCCCCATCCCTTCTCTCTTCCAATGTGTACATATTTAGCTCTTTGAGCCTCTCCCCATAGGTCCTTTCTCCCAAGCCCCAGATCATTTTGGTTGCCTTCTTCTGGACCCTCTCCAAGAGTTCAATGTCCCTCTTTAAGTGTAGCCTCCAAAACTGCATGCAGTACTCAAAGTGCAGCCTCACCAAGCAGTTATACAGAGGGAGTATCACTTCCCTCCTTCTGGAGTGATCCCCTTAGCGATGCATCCCAGCATTGTGTTGGCCTTGGCTGCTGCCCTGCTACAAGTCTCTGAGTTGTTCATCTTGACATCCACCACCACCCCCAGGTCCGTCTCAGCCATACAGCCATAGCAGCAGTACACTGCATAGCAGATATAAAATGTCAATAAGCAGGTCATGCAACAGATGTGCTGAGCAGTTACTGAAGCAAGAAACGTACAGCTGTCATTTTTTACATCCTGTTCAAAATATCTTTTTGCACCTGTGGTGCCAAATGGCACAGTCGCTGTGTAAAATCTCCTTTCAGCTAATGAACTGATAGTGTCACTGTTCATGCGGTGGGGTCACAAAAAAGACCATGCTGAAAACTTGGAGTGAAAATACCAAGAAACACCCAGGGCATTAGGGTTTCTGATCATAACACCCTGCACTGTAGGGACTGACAGGCATCAGGGGTGTGACTTGGGACTGATAACAGTAATGCTCATGCCATTCCACCCCCATCCCCACCCTGTAGCCAGTGACAGGTATCGAGGTGTGCCTTTGACTCTTCAGCCCCAACGTTCACTCCATTCTCTTATACTGTACCCATTTCAGCATATTTCCTTATGGAATGGGGTGAGTGTAAAGTCTGAAAACCCCAAGGCTCACCTTGACTCTTGTCTGTGTCTGCAGGGTAGGGTGAGATGAAATGGCAGGAGCGTTATGGGCAATGACCCAAAGGAACACTCCAATGCCTGTCCATGTCTACGGGGTGGGGGTGGGGTTGGCGTCACTTCAATACTTCACTGCCATTCCTATTCGGCCTGTCTGTCTGTGTGTGTGTGTGTGTCTCTCTCTATCTATATGTCTATGTAATTATCTATCTTTCTATTAATTGCATGTGTCGCTATTTTTACCTATTTCTAAAACAAACTGGCATATCACATTTGCCTGCACTCTGAGCACATACTTATGAAACTGTGCATATTTGTACTCCACTTCTGCGTAGACCTCATACTTTCTTAATATTCCCATAATCACAAGCAAAACTACCTTGCCCTTATCAAAAGCGACCCCTTCTGAAAGTTTCTATCACATTTTCTCTAATAGTCCATCATCATTACACCTGACTTCCTGACATCAATACATTGCTTAAATATAACTTACATCACCTCAGGGACAAAAACCCTGTTTATCTTAAAAAAAAAAAAACTGTGTAAATAATCCCAAGGCTGAATATATGCCAGCCATTACTTTTTCATGTACTTCTACCTTCTGTACCATCATGGGGATCTGCATATTGTTTCCCTTGATGCTTTGCATTATTGGGATATGTGCAATTGTGTTTTCATTAAAATCTGTCTGTCTGGCCAATATCATCCAGGATAACACATACTTCAGTGGCATTTGCTCTGGGGTTCTTTTGTAAGCATCTTATTCCTTTCATTAAAATGTACACCTCCATATATTTTCCTAATAATGTGTATGCCTTCCTTAGAACAGAAACTAAAACAAATCTTACTACTTACAAATCATTGTGTTTTTTCTCCATACCACCTTAACAATTCCACACAACTTCACTAACTTCATTATGCAACTGTGGTGGATCTGACCAGATTTTGTTTCTGATGCAAGCATGTTACATTACTCTTGAACCTTTAAAAATCAAGCCCCATGAGTGCAGCTGTGGTAGGCCGGCCCGGTGGCACTGAGGGTTTAGATGCTGGATGCCACACCTCACGTCACACCAGTGACCTGGGTTCGGGAATGACCCCAGGCCACTGGGAGTCGGCAGGGGAAAGGGAGGATCGAGCATCCAAAGGACAGATCTCCTACCTCGAGGGGTTCCAGGGGCCATGCCTGGCACAGCAGTGACCTCTGGTGGAGAGCAGAGGTACTGACACATTTAGGGCTCGTGTAGAGGGCTGAGAAGCCACGACAGGACATTCCCTGGCATCATGGCACATCGGGAATCCGCCTAAGGGGTGGGGGTAAGGGCGTAACAGACAAAAGAGAAAATCCCTCTGCCTCCTGATAGGTGACAGAGGGTCGAGGGGAATCAGTCCAGCACTCCCGATGTTGGGTCCTACCTCTCACTCCTGTGCTCTCCGCTGCCTCACGCCACCAGACTGGATTTAAAGATACAGCACCAGGAGGAGCAATCTGGCAGTACTGCCTCGGGGGACTCAGAGCTGGGGGGCTGGGTGGCAGCGAGAGCAGTTGGAGGGGTCCCTGCCTGGAGGCGCAAGAGGTGGGGCTTCAGACGGGCGGGATCAGGACCCAGATCCCAAGTGTCCACTCCTAAAAGAGTTCAGGAAGGTAGGAGTGCAGAAAGAAAGTTGAAAAAAAATGAGTGCAGCTGTGGGAAATCATCCTAGGATCACATTTATGAAAGGCAGCAGCATCAAGGAAAGACTTGTTCACAGCCAGTTTAGGGGTCCAGAGGTGGCTAGACCTAGCTGATTGCTTTTTTAAATGTCATAAATGAAATGTTTGTACAAACTCAAAGCCAGAAAAAAGTTTCACATGCCCTAAAACAAACAAGAGAATTGAAGTCAGGGTCTTCAATATTGCACTACCAGTTTTGTGATATATGTGGCATGGTGTACCTAAAACCTGTGCTGCAGTGGGTGGACTATCCGTATGCTTAAGAAATGCATACAGGAACATGTGAGATAATTGTATGAACCCTTTATGGAAGACCACAACACAGAACCAAGACATTTGAGTTTCATGGGCTTAGAAAATCCGACCCTCCCCCCAGGTCACACCTGGAATCGAGCCTCGGCTCAGTGTGCTGATCCTGGTTACCAAAATTTTAAATAAATGAATAAATAAAAACACCTCGAACAGGTGGTAACAAGCTGAATTGCTGTTAAAAAGAGAAAGTTATTGGATTTACCAGTTGAGAACTGTCAACCCAGAGGGGATGAATGAGTATTTGGACATGAAACCCTTTTTTCGTAGAAACATAGAAGGTGATACCAGATAAGGACCATGTGGCCGCCTAGTCTGCCCCTTTTCCTACCTAATGCAATACCGCAGACCCTACTTGCTCTGCAGCTTACCCTCTCTTCCCTATTGCTAGAGTACTCTTATGTCTATCCCATGCACTCTTGAATTCCCCTACCATTTTTGCCCCCACCACCACCGCAGAGAGGCTGTTCCAAGCATCCACTACTCTTTCCGTGAAAAAGTACTTCCTCACATTGCCCCAGAGCCTACCCCCCTCTAGCCTCATATCATGCCCCCTTGTTCCTGTACACCCGATTCATGAAAAAATAAATTTAAAATCATGCTCTAATTTCTTAAACAGTCATGACAGTACATCTTAAATATTTTTTGAGTGAATGGCTTAAGTGGTACAAAAGAAATACTCTTAATAGGAGTTCATTCCTGGTCCCTGCCCACCCTCCTCCCCAAGCAACATTATTTTGTGCAGTGACATGCTCAAGTCATAGTATTTCTAGCTATATTTTATTCTGACGTCTGTTTTTTATGCACTTTTGTTTTGCAATTGATGTTGATTACTGAATGTTTGCTCTCTCTTTCTTCATAGATACTCTTCCTGTTTTGCTGCTGTGGGATGTCTCTCTCTCATCTCTCTTACCATGACCTGGATGTACCTGTACCTGTGGTTCCCAGAGAAAACTCCCATGCTTGGAGGGATTAAGGGTGATCACAGGTCAGAAAGTAAGAAGAGTGGTGGTGTTTGCTATCTTTAACAAGAGTCGATCGAGGTAGCATTATAACCTTTAAATACAAATAAGATAGGTATTTTGTTAAAGATCTTATGATTGTTAAATTGACTGTCTTGTTTTGCAGTATGTTGCAGCTTTTAATATGAACATAGATTTGTATTGCTCCGGTTGTTTGATTGCACTATCAATGCAATTTAGTTTTTGTGCCATGGGTATTTTTGGGCAGTCACTATGGTGACATCATCAGTCAGAGTCTATATAATGTTTTCCTGTACCTGTTGTCCCTGTCCCCTGATGAAGCCTTGCGGGGAAGCGCTAAAGGGGTAATTTCCTCTCTGTGACTGGCGTGTGTACACTTATCTGCACCCATGGCCATACCACAGATCTTTAGGTAGTGGCTCTGGTAAAATTCAAATGCACTGTGGTTTAAAACAAATTCCAATGCTTTTATTTTCTCTCTATGACTGGCGTGTGTATACTTATCTGCACTGTATTGTTTTTGCTGTTTTCTTAACAACAGGTTATATGTAACAGTTTGCCAGCTGGCAATAAATCTACTACTTCAACAGTGATACCAGTATGTGCTTTCTTTTGTACATGTTCCCACTTGAGTGCAGCTGGTCCTTTTGCACTCTTTGGTTTTAATAGATTGTCTAGACCTTGGGGTCATTTTAATAATAATTCAGCTGCAATTCTCTCCTAAATTAAAAGTAGGTGGAATGTTCCAGTGTGTAAAAAGAATGTTCCTTAGTGTTGGGCCCTTGCTGTTGTGTGAGTGTCTCCTTGCACTCAGATCCTTTCCTTCAAGTCTGAATGGAGCCGTATCCATCTTGTAACATCAGGGCATGCTTGCCTTGCCATTGTTTTGGCGCACCTCTGCCACAGTGTACCATGAGAAAATCTTTTCCTAACTGACTTGTATTTTCTGTAGGCAGTTTCTGCTGAGCAATGTGGGCATATTTTCTTTATGTAGCACTCCACAATGTCAATGGGTATTCACAACAACTGGGTATAGTGCACCCCTGCCAGGGAAATGGCGCAGCCCAAGCTTTAGAATGTTGGGCATTTGAGGATACCAAGAAGCAGCAACTTGTGTCAGTTGCCCCCCCCAGCTTCAGGTTTCTGTGTGGTTAATTTAAAATAAAAAAAAAAGGAATTTTAATTCTAATGGAACTTCTGCCTTGGAGTTTTTGCCTGGTTTTCTCCTGGCAGTCTATAGACAATTTCCTTGGGCAACGTTTTCACTGCTGAGCTGCTGGGAATTTACGCACTTGGTTAAGTACTTGTGTTATGTTTTCCGTTTTTTTCTGACCTTGTGTTGTGACCAGATGGTCTTAGGCAGTTTTCTTGACCTCAGCCCTCTGAACGCTTTTGTGCAGTCACCAATCAGCCATGCTGACAGTTGGGCTCATGCTTCTTCCTCAGTTCATTTTCCCATGCTTGGTTTTCGCACGCCAGAAGGTGCACATGGGTGCACATAAGCGGTGGCATGTTAGTGCACACAGTCGCCTATCTTTTGCATTGCGTGCACGCCCATGCTTGGTGCACTTACGTCACATAAGACATTGTGATATTCTGTGCACTCCCAGCCGCGTGCATGCCTAGTCAGCTCTCTCTAGCTGTGCTGATCCCTGCCTGCAGCTTCAGCTGAGAGCCATCAGCCCAGACAAGTTGATAGGGATTATTATTTTTTCTCTGGTAATTCAGTATTTTTTAGCATCCATAATTATAAGCATATTCTTGGCACCATGACTTTTTGGAGACCATTAATTATGAAATGATGTAAGACCTGCAAAAAGCGTGATGAGGCCCTCCCCCATGGGTTCCTATTGCCTTCACTGTGTTGCTCAGCATAATATTTCTGTAACAGTCCCCCCAGCTGGTCCTCCGAGCTGGGGACAGGGGCACCTGGTTCTTCAGTTGGCAGTGGCAAAGCAGAATTGCAAAAAACACTTTTGTTGCTCCTGGGTGAGCTTTTGGGCCCCAGTGTTCTACAGGATATCCCAGCAGTCACACCTGACCCCAAACTGGGCCTCTCAGGGCAGGGGAGACCCACACCAGCATGTCCAGGTGCATCGCAGCAAGAAAAGGCTGTGGAGACAGATGTGCAGCAGACCCCGACCCTGACTACTTAGAAGGTCAGGATGAGGGGCACTAGGTCAAGACAGTGAACACCAGCACAATGCAGTCAAGAATTCGAAAGCAAAATGGCGCTAGCAATTACAGCACTCTACCAAGAGAGCAACCTACAAAAACAAAGCCACAGACACATCAACCATTACCATGGCTCAAAAGAAATAACATGTACATTAAGTTTTTGCAGGGGGCTCTGTCAACCTGCTGTTGTGGGGGGCTTTGCCCCATGAATTGCCCCAACTAAATATAATCACCTCTGGAAACTTGGGGAAGGGGAGGAACCTCAGGGGGTGGGAATTATTGAGGAGGGAAGGGGAACTGTGTACCCATATAGGTCAGGAGGGGGGAGAAACAAAAAAAAAAAAACAGTCCCAGGAGATGAAAAACAAACAAAAAACACAAGTATAAGTTCCAGGACCGGGAATCAAACCCCAGTCCACCAACTTTATGCTACCCTCTACTGCCTATGGCACTACCTGCTGCACCACAGAAGCTGCTTGCTGTCAGACCACCCCACAGACCCTGTATCATCTTCCTTCATATAGCAAACAGCTACAGGGATAGAGATAGCGCTAATCCTACCTGTGCTATACTATCCCTGTAGCTGTTTCCTCTTTCACCATTTTGACAGCATGGTTTTGACCGTGCTAATCTCACTTCTCTATTTTAGCCCAGTACAAGGATAAGGATCTCAGGGATCTTGGGGAAGCTCCTGACCTTAAAAAATTGCTCTACGATGAAGAGAATGTCCCTTCTGAGGAAGAGGAAGAGGAGTGGATTGAGCCTCAGTCAAGGATTCCGATTCCTTCCATTTGACAATAAGTCCTTGTCCTTTTTGATAGCTGAAGCATTTAGATCCTTACAGCTCAAGGCGGAACAGCCCATGGAGATGGCGGATGTCAATCTGATTCTGACTATATCCTCCTCCTCTGCTCCAAAGTGTTTCCCAGGTTTTATTCACTGTGACCAAATTATTGAGCAAGAATGGGCAGGTGTGGATCAGAAAAAGTATCTTCCAAAACTGAAAACATGGCCTTTTCCATTTTTAAAGGCAAAATCTCGGAGGTGGGAAGTCCCTCCACTGGTGGAAAAGGCTGTCTATAATTCAGTCAAACACACCGCTCTGCGTATCGAAGGCTGTCTGACCTTAGCAGATTCCATGACAAATAGGTGGATGCCACATGTAAGAGGGCTTTCGCCTCTAATGATACACACCTACATATTTCTTATGCCTCCATTATTGTTGCCAGTGCTTTAAACTTGTGGGTCATTACTCTGAGCAGTTTTGTTCCGTCTTATTCGAAAAGAGCGAGCAATTTGCAGTTGATTATGATGGCTTCCACCTTTCTAGATGACTCTACAGAGGAGAATTTGCATGTCGGCCCGTTCAGCCTACCACATTGTATCGGCCATGCAGGGCATATGGTTTAGGCACTGTGCCACTGATCAAGCTTCAAAATCTAAGCTGTTTAACCTCCCCTTTAAAGGGAGGCTTGTTGTTCGGTTCTGGCCTGGATGCTATTTTAAAGGATACTCAGGACAAGAAGGACAATCTTCCTGTGTCAAAACAACAGCGTAAGACTACCTCAACTCAAAGGGGTCAAGGTGACAACCGGCACAGGCAATCTCAAGAAGGATTTCATCCCTTTCAGAACTTCAGCAACCAGAGAAATAGATGAGCCTACTCAGGTAACAATGGTTACAGTAATAGAGGTGCCATGGCCAGACACTGTGTAGAAGGCCCAACCCAAAAGCCTAGTACCTCGCAATGAGGGTACGCAGGCTCATTCCTGCCCCCCTTTCCTTGGTGGAAGACTACAGTAGTTTTACTCAAGATGAGCCCAAACAACGTCAGATGCCTGGGTTTTGGAAATCCTAGACTTGGGCTATGCCATAGAATTTTCAACAACCCCCTCAAGGGGATGTTTTTTGCAATCCCCAGTCTTCAAGGACACTGCAAAGAGACAGGTGGTGTCTGAGAGCCTGAACCACCTCATTCAAATCAGGGCCATTGTGCTGGTCCTGCCAAGTGAGCAAGGTCAGGAAGTCTACTCGATCTATTTCATAATTTAAAAAAATCGGGGGGGGGGGGGGGGGTTTCAGGCCTATCATGGATCGGAAGCATCTGAACAAGTTCATGCACTACACAACCTTCAAGATGGAGTCCCTGAGGTCAATCACCTGAGCTGTTCAGCTGGGGGACTTCCTAGCTTTGATAGATTTGATGGATGCTTACCTTCACATTCCCAACCATCAGTTTCACCAGAAGTATCTCAGGTTCTGAATACTGGGCCAACATTTCCAGTACAAGGCATTTACCTTCAGCCTTACAACAGCCCCCAAGGTCTTCTCGAAGGTGTTGAAAGTCCTGTTGGCTCAGCTTCGACAAGAGGTGCATCATATATAGTCTCCTCTGGATAACCTGCTTATTCATGTACTGATGTTGCCTCTGGTAAGGAGGTCGGTGCTCAGGACTCTAGAGATGCTTGAGTCCCACGGCTGGGTGGTGAACCAGGAGAAAAGCTCTCTTGAGTCTTCTCAGACCTTGGAACACCTTGGGACAGTCTTCAGCATGAAACAAGGGAAGGTCTTCCTCTCACCATCCCAGAAGGATACTTTATTGATGGAAGTTCAGTGGCTTAGTACTCAGTCATCAGTCTCTGCCCTCAGCCTGCTACATATCTTGGACCTCATGGCGGCAGCGATAGATTACTAGGTATCACTTGGTAAGATAGGAGAAGAAAAGGCTAAGGCCCATAAATGGCTCCTTTAAGACAGGGAGTAATACTCCATGTTCCCATTTGAAGCTATGTATTTATCCAAATTTGTTTTGAATTGTACTTTACTTGTGCTGGATATTACAGTGAGAGGGCATTTATTCCATAGATTTGGCATTCTTACAGTGTAAAAGTATTTCCTTTTATCGGTTTTAAACCTGTCAATTTTAATCTGTAAAGGATGACCTCTGGTGTTAATTTGATAATTTTTTTATTGCATGTTTAATTCTATCATCAAATGTGGGTTATTTAATATATCATAATAGAGAAGCATATCTCCTCTATGCCTTCTGATTTCTAGACTAAGTCCAAGTATGTTTAGCCTTTCATAGTATGTAAGATGTTTTAATGAGGTAATTGACTTTGTATACCTTCGTTGAACTTTTTCTAGTTTGTTGATGTACATTTTAAAGTAGTGACTCCATATTTAGCTACCAAAATCTAAAATCAGTCTAACATATGACAGATATTATGGCATTAGTACTTCTGAGTGTCTACTTTTTATGTTTCTTTTAATTGCCATTATAACTCTGTTGACTTTACCAATGATTAAACTACATTGTTCTTTGAACATTAATCTATTGTCAATTAAAATCCCCAGGTCCTTCTCACAAGTCTTTTGGGTAAGCTGCATACCATCTATTGTATATGAGTTTTCCTGATTTTGCCTGCCCATATGTATAACACAGCATCTATCATTATTCAGTTTCATTCACCATTTTTTCGTCCATTTAATTATTTCATCAATATCATCTTGTAACAATATTCTTTGTTCTGTTGTACAACATAGGCCACACATTTTGGTGTCATCAACATATTTTATTATAGTGTTACTTATATCTTCATCTGGGTTGGTGATGAAAATCTGAAAAATTATTGGCCCAATCACTGACCCTTGTGGGACTCCACTGGTGACTGGGCCTTCAGCAGATAGATGACCCCAGATTGAAACTGTTTGGGACCTATCCCTTAGCCAATTCTCTACCCACCTAGTAATGTTTTTATCGATATTACATTTGTTTAATTTCTAATGTACTGCCCAATGAGGGACTCTACCAAATGCCTTGCTGAAGTCAAATAAAAGAACATCCACTGGTGTACTGTCATTTAATAATCTGTTTACATTATCAAAAAAAAAACATATCAGATTAGTGGATCATGATCATCCCTGTCTAAAACCATGTTGGCTTTCATCAAATAGGGGGTTTTCACAAAGCTGATTTATTATTCTGTTTTTCGGTAGTGTTTCTAAAATTTTAGATGGTACTGAAGTTAGACTGATTGGTCTATAGTTGGGAACATTAGGTTTTTTTTTCCACTTTTAAAAATGAGAGCAACTCTTGATGTTTTCCAATTGTTAGGCACTATGCCTAATTTTAATGATTTTTCATATGATATTTTTAAAGGTTTCCAAATGTGGGATTTCATTAATTTTAGAATGGATGGAGTTATGTTATCTGGTCCATGTGCACTATGTTCTTTCAGATTGTTTATATCTTGTTCAGTTTCTTCTTTAGTAATAATGTGGGTCCCCTCTAGTATATCACTTTTTGATCCTTCAATTTTGGA
This sequence comes from Neoceratodus forsteri, assembly GCA_016271365.2. NCBI lineage: Eukaryota > Metazoa > Chordata > Ceratodontiformes > Ceratodontidae > Neoceratodus > Neoceratodus forsteri. The sequence continues at coordinate 273,319,590 of CM057454.1, forward strand.
TGCTTGTTCCGAGTAGACTGAACAAAAATAATCGATGAATATATTTGTAATATGGGACTGGTCTGTTATGCATTCTGCATCATTAAAAATTGTACTTAATTTTTCATTTCTTTTTTTTAATGAGTTGATGTAACTGAAGAATTTTTACTATTTGAGTCTGATGCTGTTTTTGCAAGATACAACTCAAAGTGTTTCTTTGCATTATTTATTTTGTTTTTACTTTTATGACGTAGTGATTTAAGCTTAAGCCAATGTTCTTCCGTCTTATTTTTAATAAATATTCTATATGCTGTGTTCTTCTTTCTGATTAGTTTTAAAATACTTGTATTTAACCACTTTGGTTTATGGCCCTCGTGTTTATATTTATTTATACATTTTACATGTTTTTTCATAGTAGCATGTGTTATGGTTTTGATATATTCCCACATTTCCTTCATTGATTTCCCATCTGGTCTTGTGGGCTTGCTTTCACATGCAGCCCCTCCAAATGGGATTGCTGATGGCCTGGGATCTAATATTGGAAGATTATCAAGCCAGAATCTCCCTCACCCCTCAGCTACGTCACTCCCTGAGTTGGTGGGTGAATGTGCAGAATCTGAGCAAATGGGTTCCACTGAAACTTCTCCCAGAATTAATTTTAACAACAAATGCCAGTTTGCACAGTTGGGGTGCAGTCCTGAATCAACTGCTCACTTAGGGAACTTGATCAGTAGAGGAACAGCATCTCCACATAAATGTCCTGGAAATGAGGGTGGCTTGCCTAGCTCTTCTGAGATTTCAAAGCTTGCTGCAGGCCAAAGTGGTAAAAATAAGGTCAGATAATGCCATCACAGTGGCATACATAAACAGTCAAGGTGGTACGAAATGTAGGGAGATGCTCCAGGAAGCCTCTGATCTTCTCAGGTGGGCAGAGGAGAATCTTCTCTCTCTGTCAGCAGTACACTTGGCAGGGGAGTTGAACATTCAGGTGCACTGGCTTAGTTGCAAAAATGTTCACCCTGGGGAGTGGAGGTTGAACGTAGAGGTGTTCAACCTCCTGTGCAACAGGTTAGGTCAGCCTCAGATCGATCTGTTCGCCTCCAGCTACAATGCTCAGACTCCAAGGTTTTTCAGCCACTATAGGTGTCCACAGGTGGAAGCAATGGATGCTCTGACTCAGGAGTGGACCTTCAGCAGAACATATGCCTTCCCTCCACTGCCTCTTCTCCCCAAGGTCATACAAATAATAACAGTCTCAAGAGGAAGTTTCCTCCTAGTAGCTCTGGAGTGACCTAGAAGACCATGGTTCTTAGACTTAGTGAACCTAGCTCAGCAAGCACCCCTTCATCTTCCAGAGTGAGGAGACCTGTCTCAAGGTCCCATTCTGCACCCAAATGCAGGAGCAATGTAGCTCACGGCCTGGATCCTGAAAGGAGGAGACTCCCTAAAATTAGGTTTCTCTAAGAAAGTGATAGATACTTTGATGGCTGCCAGAAAAAAACTTCTACTTCTGCAGCTTATGCTCATGTATGGACCACTTTTTCATTTTGGGCCATGGGGAAGGATCTTAAGCCTTCCAAGGCCTCAATTCCACAGATTTTGGATTTCCTGCAGGAAGGCGTGGAGAAGGGGATGGCACTGACCACTCTGAGAGGACAGATTTCTCCCCTTGGAACATCCCTGTGCTTTTCTCTAGGGACTGATAGAGAGGTTATTAATTTTCTGCATGCGGTTAGCAGAAGTCGTCCTGTGTTCTGATCCCTGGTTCCTCCATGGGATCTAAATCTGGTTTTGAATGCTTTTTGTAAGGAACCTTTCTCGAACCGCTGTCATCCACCTCGCTGGATGTGTTGTCTTATAAGGTGTGTTTTTGGTTGCTATGTGCTCAGCCAGGAAGATTGGAATGCTTCAGGCTTTATCCCACAAGGAGCCATACCTTGTCATGCATAAGGACAAGGTGGTACTCAGAACAGTCCTGTCTTTCATCCCAAAAGTCCCCACAGCTTTACATGTGAACCAATAAAAATGCCTTCCATCCTTCTATCTGTAACCATTTCACCCAGAACAGAAGGCATTGCACAAGTTGGATTTGTGATGGGCCTTTAGGATCTACCTTAAATGGATGGCTGAGTTCCAAAATCAGATAGCCTGTTTGTTCTCTTCGGAGCAGCCAAGTAGGGTCAAAAATCCTCTAAGGCCACCCTAGCTAGGTGAGTGAGGGCCTGTGTTGCTAACACTTATGTCACAAAAAAGAAGAGGCCTCCGGCCCTCATCAAAGCTCACTCCAAAAGGGCTATGGCCACATCCTGGGTGGAGAGAGGTGAAGCATTGGTTTTAGAGTTATGCAAGGCAGCTACATAGTCTTCCTTTTACGTGTTCACAAAACACTACAAATTGGATGTTCAGAGTTCTGCTGACGCAGCTTTTGGTCGCAGAGTGTTGCAGGCAGCAGTTTGCAAGTAATCTTTTGGTGCTTTTTTCTGACATATGGGATAATATTCTCCTCCTTCCTGGCTGTTCTGGGTACTGCTTCTTAGAAACAGTTGTTGTGAATACCCATTGACAATGTTGAGTGCTACAGAAAGAAGAAATTTCTTCATACTTACTGTAATTTCCTTTTCTGTTTGCTCCAAGTCAATAGGACCCACCCAGGAGCCTTGCTCCTGTGGGGGAATATTATCCAGTATTCCAGTGGAGGATGTCCTTTGTTTAGTCAGAACCCCTATTATGACTTTACTGAGGCATCCCTCTATTTATCCTGCTGCGCTGTATTCCTCTTAAAAAAAAAGATGTTTTTTAAATCAGACTACGGCCACGCAGGTTAACAGGTTTAGTTGTATCTCACTAAGGGTGTTTTCCTTGTTGCAGGTAGTCTCACTGAAACATAAAAACATAGACTTTGACAGCAGATAAGGACCGCTTGGCCCACCTAGTCTGCCCCATTTCCCTACCTATTGGCTAAGCTGCAGATCCTAGTTAACCAACAGCCTACTTCTTCCTACCCCCCGCCAGAATTGCCTTATGTCTGTCCCATTCATTGTTGAATTCCCCCACTGTTTTTCACCCCATGACCTCCTCAAGAAGGCCGTTCCATGCATCCACCACCCTCTCTGTGAAAAAATACTTCCTCACATTGCCACTGAGCCATCCCCCCTCTATCTTCAAATTGTGCCTCTTGTTCTTGCACATCTCTTTTTCTGAAAGATGCTACCCTCTTGGACTTTGTTGATTTTCTTGACGTACTTGAAACTTTCTATTATGTCTCCCCTCCTCTCTCTCTTTTCCTCAAGGGTATACATATTAAGCTCTCTAGTCTCTCTTCATATGGCTTCTGTTGCAGACCCTGCACCCTTTTAGTTGCCCTACTCTGAACTGCCTCCATCCTGTCTATATTCTTGCAGAGATGGGGTCTCCAGAACTGCACGCAGTACTCCAGATGGGGTCTCACCAACTGTCTGTGCAGAGGGATAACAACTTCCTGTTTTCTATCAGTGATGCCTCTGCCTATACATCCCAGTATCTCCCCAGCCCTTCTTACTGTCTTCTCACATTGCTTGCTTACCTTTAGGTCTTCTGATATGACTACCCCCCCCCCGGTCCTTTTCCATTTGCATCATTGTTAATACCTCCCCCCCCCATTGTGTACTCTTCCTGTGGATTTTTATTTCCCAGGTGCATTACTGTGCACTTCTTTGCATTGAATCTAAGCTCCCATACCTTTGACCATTCCTCCAACCTTGTCAAGTCCCTTCTTATCCTTTCCACCCCCCTTGTGTATCAACCTTGTTGCAGATCTTTGTGTAACCCCCCTACAAAAGGGGGTTTCTAAAAATGTCTTCCTGGGCTTGCCTAATGCCCACTGTCAGGCTGTTGTTCTGTGTCTAAACAGTTTAAAAGTGCTTGCATGCGAGTTCTATGTTAGCCTCCATGCCTGTCTCTTTAAGAGGTATCTATTTCATGGGATATGATTAATCTGGGTGGGGGCCGAGTGCGTTCAAGCTCGAGTCCCCCCCAGGCTGCGATACAGCCACTTCATCCTGCCGTCGCTAAGTGCGCAGAGGAAGCCCTAATAGGATCTGTGATTGTTTGCTGATTATCTGCTTTAATAATTATAATATAGTAGTTTGTTTAACCTGCCTTCCTTTGCAGCATGGATGTAGCAGAGTGAACAATGGACTTTCTGCTAAGAGCCACCATTTTGGTTCTGGACTGCCAGTTTGGATCAATCGGTACCCTGGGGGACCTTAAAATGGAGATTGTCCCCAGAGGTCTAGTGGGAGTGAATTTCTGTAGGAATTGTAGTTTTTACTGTTTGGCACCTAAATGGACCTGGAAGGGGAGCCCTTTCTGTGACAGACAGGTGGATCAACCAATTGAACCTTTTGGATCACTGGAAAATCCCAGAGCTGCCTGTAGCAGTGTATCAGTACAGAGCTGGAGTTGAGAGCGTGAGCAGCTTGAGTAATTCGAGCAGCTGCTCCTAAATGGTAGCATGGCGAATCCGCGGGAAGGCTGTGTTGGGCCTGCCTGCTACCATCTTCCCGTGTGAAGAAGTCTGCAATCTGATATCGGACTTTATCTGAAATTGCTGTCATTGTGACTGGAATCCTGAATTGTGAGAGAGTGAATTTCACCTGGTGTGGACCAAAGACTTGCTCCTGGAGCGATCGCCCTGTCAGGAAATTGGAGAGAACCGCAGAGCATATGGTTTACGCAGAGACACCGCCTAATTGCAACCGGACTGTCATCCGAACTGTGGTATCAGGTTATCTTTACTATAATTGTGCTGAATGTGTAGTGTGGGTCACAATTTGGTTTCTCACATCCCTGAATGTGTCACGCTAGCTGGAAGCTGCATCCAGCACCTACAACGGACTGCAATCTGAACTGTTCACCTGGTCTGGGCCTCACCATCTCAGCCTAGATTGCAGCTCATGCCACAGAGATTCATCTGATGAAAGACCCGCTCTGGGATTCAGCTCCCTGCTCAACACCATCAAACAGGATCGACCACCATGGTGTGTCATGTGGGCCTTGCTTCCCCTGGCAAACAGCATTCCATCTTGAGGTCTTCATCTTGTCAATCCTGCCTTCTGGTCTGGGTAGCGTGAGTAATCATCAAGGTAACTCCCTGCAACAAAGCTCAAATCATTGTGTGTCATCTGATTTAATTGTTTGATTGATCACTATGAACTGAGCCATCTGGCTCTGGAATACAAATTGTGGGTTGAAGTGCATGTTGTTTTTTCTTCCTTAGGGCCTCAACAGCTGCATTGCCGGCCGATCCCGGGCAATGCTTCAGACTAGCCTGAATAGCAACTGGGTTCCCAGAGTGTGTGTGACTGTGCTAGAGGGACTCGGTGCATGCATGTTTAACCTGAATAAATCGGATCTGAAATCAAATGCTAGATTGCTGCCCCACCCTTGTTCACGTCCCCCTAATAAACCAGATTTTGTTCTTTCTGCATATAACCTGGCTGAAGTGTATTTTTGTGAGGGGGATACTGTACTGACATTGAATTGTTGTATTGCAGGTCTTGTTTTACAGGGGGTCTCCAGGGCCTTTGCAGCTGATTCTGTCCTGGTGGTAAGTGCATTGAGTGTGGGTTCAATACTGATGGCATATGATATATGTGAGTGTGTATCTGCTTATCTGTTTAGGCCACTAGAAGGGTTGTTGGGGGGGTGATAGTGTCCCGGAGGACTATACCCACAGCAGTTACGTTACCCCAAAATCATTCCTCTGGGTGGAGACACCCGTTCACAGAACTCAGGCCCCTCAACCTGTGCCAAGTCACACAGGCAGGAGTAGTAGCCCTTGGGATAGCCCCACCTAGGGGTTACATTTGTGTCATCTGCAAAGAGGCATACTTTTCCTTCCAGTCCCTCTGCATTGTCACTTATAAAGACATTAAAAGGGACCAGACCCAGTACTGAAACCTGCAGTACCCTGCTAGTAACCCCCCTTTCTTCAGAGTGGACTCTGTTTACTATTACCCTCTATGTCCTGTTGTCCAGCCAATTTTTTACCCAGGCTACCACCTTGGGACCCACTCCCAGGCTGGATAATTTATTAATCTTTTGTGTGGGACTGTGTCAAATGCCTTGCTAAAGTCTATGTAGGCCATGTCCACAGCCCCTCCCTGGTCTACTACTTTGGATACCCAGTCAAAGAAACCCATTACATTCATCTGACATGACCTTCCCACTTGAATCCATGCTGCCTTGGGTCCTGTGCCCCGCTGGCCTCTAGGTACTTAACAATTCTTTCTTTCAGAAGTGATTCCATCATTTTCCCTACCACTGAGGTCAAACTAACAGGTCTATAGTTTCCTGCCTCTGCTTTGCTCCCACTTTTGTGAAGGGGAATCACATCTGCCCTCCTCCAGTCCTTAGGTACCACACCATCCTCCCATGATTTGTTAAAAAGGGCAGTCAGTTGTGTCACTAGTTCTCCCATTAGTTATTTTAGAATTCTGGGGTGAATCCTGTCAGTTTTAGGAGTTCTTTCAGAACCCTTTCTTCTGTGAAAGGACTGGTATCAACCCTCCTTTCTAGAGTGCTTCTATTGACTGGATTAGGTAGCTCCCCTTCCTCTTGTTTTGTGAATACTGAGCAGAAGTATTCATTCAGTACCCCTGCTTTTTCACTGTCCCTCACTGCCCACTCACCCTCCCCTTTATTAAGCCTCACTATCCCTCCCTTGATCTTTCTTTGCTGCCTAATGTACCTATAAAAGGTTTTATCCCCCTTCTTAACCGAGCTGGCTATCTTTTCCTCGGTTTGGGGCTTTGCTATTCTGACTGCCTTCCCTGCTTCCTTCTGCTTTAACTGCTACAGTTCTCTGTCCTGCTCCTTCTGTGTTTCCTTATACTCCCTGAATACTATCTTTTTCTCCCTAACCTTCCCCACCAACTCTTTTGAGAACCATAGTGTTTTTTTCTTTCATTTTGATTTGTTTATTTGCTTCACACAAAGGCGTGTTGCCTCTATAATGGCAGTTCTGATGTTTCCCCATTGTTGCTCCACCCCTCCTTCTTGCCTGTTTGCTAGTGATTTTCTGAGGCACTCTCCCATTCTGACAAAGTCAGCCCTCCTAAAGTCCAATACCCTCACTTTTATATGGCTTGACTCTGCGGCTGTGTTTAACATGAACCACACTGTTTGGTGGTCACTTGTTCCCAGATGGCTACCAACTTCTAGATCTGAGATCCTCTCTCCATCCCCATTTGAGAGTACCAGGTCTAAGCTAGCTGCATACAGTTTTGCCTGCCAACTTACATCATTGGGTTTGTCAGCATCAGATTCCAGAAGATTTGCTGGTGCTGGATGTTCCTTGTTGGCTGTTCGCCTTTTCCACAAAGAGGACTGACTCGACTAAGCCTTGTGTCTAATATGGAGTATGCCTTCCTTTTGGAGGTCTGCCAATAAGGTAAGACAGTTTCTACTTACAATGTAAAAGGAACGTTACATACAAGTAATTAGGTAAATGTTTTTTCTTATAAAATATGCAAATATTGTAGTTTATTGAGGCACTGAGGTCAGTAGTAGCTGGGGAGTTGCTGCTGCTTGTAATCCTCATATGCCCAACATTCTAAAGCTTGGGCTGTGCCATTCCCCTGGTAGGGGTGCACTATATCCAGCTGTTGTGAATACCCATTTACAATGTTGGAGCTAACAGAAAAGAAAATTATGGTAAGTTTGAAGAAATGTCTTCTTTTACCATGACGAAATGCAGGGTCCTCACTCCTCCTTCATAGGTTACTGGAATTTGTATCTCCCCCAACATGAAAATCCGATCACCAGTGTAGGATCTTACCCAGATGGGGGATGGTCGCCATGGGTTCTGGTTGAGATAGGTGGTGGTGCAAGCACCAAAAGTCTGGCACACACCACCTCGAAATAAGAGGGCACCAATCACCACTGTAGTTTACAATATCTTTATTAAAATAAAAAACACACACAGGCTATGCCCGCCTAACATGTTTCAGATTTAAAAAAACCTTTATCAAAGGTGATATAGATATGCCTAGGTATCAGCAACACTAACGCTGTAGTGTCAGGCTGCATGATCACAGGTGTGGCTGCTAATCTGAGACTTAAGCAGATGCTGTCTCTGTGGCCTTGTATTGTGTAGACAATGAATAGGCCCAAGGAGTCTTTTTCCACTGCCTCTGACAGACTATTTGTCACATACTGTGCCTCTGCTGTGTACGGTGCACTTCTGCAGATCAGTGCCAGATTTCCCACTTTGCCACAGTTGTGGCACATTTCTTGACAGAATCAGCATGTGTCTTGCGGGCAGCATCCTCCACATTGGTAGAAAACTTACTTCACCTTGGCTTATGCTGGTGGTAGTTTCCGAAGAGCTTGGTGAGGAGGGGAGGATGGAATTTCGAGTGGCCCCCATGGTCGAGGTTGACCTCTGTGAAGCTGGGCAGGGCGACATTGTGTATTGGCACCCTGGGTGGATCTGTGTGACCTGTGAGCTTCCTGGTGTCTTCCTAGGCAAGTTCAAGTGCTAACATTATGTCACATGTGGACTTGAAAGCCTGGTCTGAGTCTGTAGGAAGGCCTTTTGTATAGTGGTCCCCATGAAGACCATAGACGAACTGGTCCCTTGAGGCGTCATAGAGGAATTGTTCATATTCACGAGGTTGTCACATTTTTCAGGATGATTATGAAGTCCATAACTGACCCTTTTCTCTTTGGAGGTGGTGGTGGAATCGATAATCTCTGCTATCACAATGGGCTTTGGCTTATAGTGCTGTAAGAATGTGATCTTAAGTTGGTTGTATTTGCACCTGCTCAACAGATCTGGTGCCACTAAAATCTTAAACAAAGAAAACACTGGGACTTGTAGGATGGACAGGAGGAACAGGTCCCCTCATTCATAGAAACATAGACTTGACGGCAGAAAAGGACCACTTGGCCCACCAGTCTGCCCATTTCCCTACCTACTGGATAAGCTGCAGATTCTAGTTAACCAACAGCCTGCTTCCTACAACCCCGCACTATAATTGCTTTGTGTCTGTCCCAAGCATGTTTGAATTCCCCCACTGTTTTAGACCCAACGACCTCCTCAGGAAGGCTGTTCCGTGTATCCACCACTCTCTCTGTGAAAAAGAATTTCCTCACATTACCCCTGAGCCGTCCCCCCTCTATCTTTAAACTGTGCCCCCTTGTTCTTACACATCTCTTTTTCTGAAAGATGCTACCCTCCTGGACTTTGTTGATTCCCTTGAGGTACTTGAACGTTTCTATCATGTCCCCTCTGTCCCTCCTTTCATCAAGGGTATACATATTAAGCTCTCTCAGTCTCTCTTCATAGTTGCCCTCCTCTGGACTGCTTCCATCCTGTCTACGTCCTTGCGTAGATGAGGTCTCCAAAACTGCACACAGTACTCCAGATGGGGTCTCACCAACTGTCTGTATAGAGGGATATCACTTCCCTTTTTCTACTTGTGATGCCCCTTCCTATGCATCCCAGTATCCCCCTGGCTCTCCTTACTGACTTCTCACATTGCTTACCCACCTTTAGGTCATCTGATATGACTACTCCCAGGTCCCTTTCCATTTTTGTTGTTGTTAGTACCTCCCTGCTATTGTACTCTTCTCCTGGGTTTTTGTTTCCCAGGTGCATTACTTGCACTTCTTTGCATTGAATCTAAGTTGCCATATGTCTGACCATTCCTCCAACCTTGCCAAGTCCCTTCTCATCTTTTCTACCCCTCTTGTGTATCAACTCTGTTACAGATCTTTGTGTGAGTCTGCAAGAGGCATACCTTTCCTCAGACCCTCTGCAATGTCACTTATAAAGATGTTAAAGAGGATTGGACCCAGTACTGAGCCCTGAGGTACTCCACTAGTAACCCCCCTTTCTTCGGAATGTGTTCCATTCACTATTACCTTCTGTGTCCTGTTGTGCAGCCAGTTCGCTACCCAGGCTACCACCCTGGGACCCACTCCCAGTCTGGCTAACTTGATTATTAATCTTTTGTGCGGACTGTGTCAAATGCCTTGCTAAAGTCTAGGTAGGCCATATCCACAGCCCCTCCCTGGTCTATTACTTTGGTCACCCAGTCAAAGAAATCAATTAGATTAGTCTGACATGACCTTCCTGCTATAAATCCATGTTGCTTTGGGTCCTGTGCCCCGCTGGCCTCTAGGTGCTCAACAATTCTTTCTTTCAGAAGTGATTCCATCATTTTCCCTACCACTGAGGTCAAACTTACAGGTCTGTAGTTTCCTGCTTCTGCCTTGCTCCCACTTTTGTAAAGGGGAATCACATTTGCCCTCCTCCAGTCCTCAGGTACCACCCCATCCTGCCATGATTTGTTAAAAAGTGTGGTCAGTGGTGTCACTAGGTCCCCCCTTAGTTCTTTTAGGATTCTGGGGTGAATCCTGTCAGGCCCCATTGCTTTGTCCACCTTGAGTTTTAGGAATTCTTTCAGGACTCTTTCTTCTGTGAATGGACTGGTATCAACCCCCCTACCCAGAGTGCTTCTATTGTCTGGTTTAGGTCACTGCTCCTCATCTTCTTTTGTGAATACTGAGCAAAAGTCTCTATGATGGCAGTTTTGATAACCCAGAGTGCCTCTTGTCCTCCCCCTTTACTTTTTAGTTCTGTAGCTTTGATCCCTTCCCTTATGTATAGAGCTACTCCACCTCCTCTTTTGCCTTCCCTGTCCCTTCTGTAGATTGTGTACCCTGGTATGTTGACATCCCATTCATGGTTCTCGGTGTACCATGTTTCTGTGACTGCCATAATATCCAATTGTTCATCTTCCATCAAAGCTACTAGCTCAGAAAGCTTGTTTCCCAGACTACGGGCATTAGTAGTCATTGCCCTCCATTTAATTTTGGCTTGATCCTTTTTTCCCCCATCCCTGCTCTTATCTATTTTACTATTTACCCCCATCCTGCCCTGTGTTGAGCTCTGTACCTCAGTGTTTACCCTACTACCTGCCCTATTTTGTGGGGGGAGGCTTGACTTTTCCTGCCTTTTATCAGTACCTCCCCCCTTATCTAGTTTAAAAGCTTGCCAAGGAAGCATTTAAACCTGTCACCTAGGAGCTTGGTCCCCTTTGTGGACAAATGCAGACCGTCATACCAGTATAGACCTTTATCTCTCCAGGTGGACCCCTAGTCCCTAATGAAGCCAAAGCCTTGTGCTCTGCACCAGTTTTGCAACCATTCATTAAACTGCATGGTGTGCAGTACCCTAGCCTCATTCCTGCCATGGACTGGTAGCACCTCTGAGAAGGTTATTGTGCTTGCTACCCGTCTGTGGCCCCTCCCCAACTCCACAAATTCATTCTGCACTGCACTGATCCCATGCTTAGCTAGGTCATTTGTCCCAAGGTGAACAATGGTATCTAGTTCTCTTTCCTGTGATGCTGCTTCTACAATTGTGAGGATTCGCTTCTTGTCCCTCCAAGCCATGGCACCAGGCAGGCAGCTTACTTCCTTCTCTCCCTTCCCCAGTTCTACCCCCCTAACAATTGAGTCCCCTATCAGTAGCTGTTTCCTTCCCCTGTGGTGTCCCTTGCCACCCTTTTGTGGGTCTCCCTTGTGGATGTCCTCAGCATTCTTCTGGGTCTCCACTGAGGGTGCCATCATAGAGGAACCTTGCTCTGCCAGAATGGCATTTGATTTGTGTAGAGGTACAACTGGGGGGCTTCACCTCTGGTCCACCACCCGCACCCTCCCAGAACCCACTGTGGTCCTACTGCTCTTCATGCTCGAAACCTCTGACTCAGTGGTTTGTGGCAGTGAGTGCTCTCTTTGGAGGGAGGCCTCCTTAGTCCTTGCTAGTTCAGGCTGGAGGTGGGCAACCTCCTCTCTCAGAGCTGACAGTTGCCTACAAATAGGACAGCAATGCAGTTTCCATAATGTTTCCCGGAAAACTGCTGCCCCACAGCCAGTGCATTGCACCACTCCCCACATGTCCCGCTCCCTTATTCTATACAATATGTAATTATATATGTATTATTATTTGTTTTGTGTAACTACTCTTTATGCACATTGCAGGGTTATTAGGAATATGACAGTTCTGCCCCAAGACCTGTTGAGGAAGTGATGTCAGAACTGTGGCTATAAAGGAAATGCCACGCCTGGGGGTGGGGGGGGAAGGGTGGGTGGGTAGTGCACAGCCACTGGTGACTGTTAGAAACAATCAGATACACAACTGCTCCACCACCCTGGTGAGTACTGTCCTTTATAGTAATACAGCTAACACCACAATTTACTAGACCATGGCTCCAACACAAACCACTCTACTGAGTCCAGAGATAAAAATGAACTCACTCCTCAGCCAGCAGGACACTTAAAATGTTACAAAAATATCCTTCCAAATGCTAGGTCTCAACCCCCGCACTCAAGCAAATTCAGTTGTACCTCACTCTGGTTATAAAATGACTACCCTTTTAAAGGAATCCTGCAATTCTCTGCTTAATGCCAATAAGGAAAAATACAAATAAAACTTTTTGTAGAAAGTGTATCTCCCTTCTTACCCAGTGCTCTGCAGTATTATGCCTTAATCAGGTTTCCAGGTCCTAAATGGAGTTGCAATTTGTTCTTTGCAGTAAGTTTGAGCTTCCAACAGACACTTTAAAGTCAGTGTGACTGGCTTCTAACTGTGAAGGATGTCTAAGATAAGCACAGTGCTGAAACCCCACCCAGAGCCAATTGATTGACTAGTGTCACCTGTGATGTAAGCAGGCCTTTTCAATACAGGCAGACTGCTATGTCTGATTCCAATACACAAAACCTTTCAGTGAAACCAGGGCTAAAAAATTAACTTCTCAGCCAGCAGGATACTTAAAATGTTACAAAAATATCCTTCCAAATGCTAGGTCTCAACCCCCGCACTTAAGCAAATTCAGTTGTATCTCACTCTGGTTATAAAATTACTACCCTTTTAAAGGAATTCTGCAATTCTCTGCTTAATGCCAATAAGGAAAAATACAAATAAAACTTTTTGTAGAAAGTGTATCTCCCTTTTTACCCAGTGCTCTGCAGTATTATGCCTTAATCAGGTTTCCAGGTCCTAAATGGAGTTGCAGTTTGTTCTTTCCAGAATTTTGTTTGCTGAAAGCCAGTGCTCAAACCTTTTAATGTATACTGTATGTCATAAAGTTCCTGAAGTTCTGGTACGCACCCCTGGATGCCATTTTGCCAGGTGGTGCAGTACCTTGTGGTTGCTGGAGGTACACAGTCCTGCTTCACACTGCCGGTGTTGGGATTTTTTTTCTTGCACTGTTGCACCATTCTCTACCTCCTCCAGAAGATGGCAGTATTGCTTCAGATTCTATAGTAACTTAGCAGCACTGCCGCAGTTCAGAATTCCTTCCTAGATGGCACTGTGGCTGCTTTGTGCAGGCTGGCTCTGCAGACGTATTCCCTTCTTGTCTGTGTCAGAGGTGCTTCCTTGGTGCTGGCTGCCTTACAGTAGGGGATAATTGTGTTAGGAACAGTTTGCTGCAGTTTTGCCAGCAAAGGTAATTTGCTGCTTTGTTTGCCTTAATAGTCAGTGGGGGAAGGGCTGGGTGGCAGTTTGCAACAAGCCCTTCTGTTCTTTTCAGCTGCTATGAGCTAACTACTACAGCATTTTTCTGATGTGAGCTAAACTGACTTGTAAGCTTTTTCTTTCTTTTTTTCTGTTTGTGTGTATCACCAGCAATTGTAGCAGCTATAGACAATGCAGGCAGGTTAGGCCTGATGAACTCAGTATAACTTACTGGCCATTTGTTGGGACTCAGCACCAGTGGATTCTTTCTTTATTGCACCACCACTGTAGTATTTTTGTGATGAAAAACACACTGACACAGACTCTGGGAGATGATAGCAGGTTGCCAGCTTTCCTAAAACTGGGGATAAAGGCTACAGGGCTTCAGACTGAGCATGACAGGAAACTACAAGGACTATTGATTTACCGCTGTATGACTACATGTATGATGGCTGTGGTACTATATTCATTAGAGACACACATAGAAGTGCCAGCAGCAAAGGTACTGGTGCAAGGTAGGAGATGCTGCGAGGGCATAGGTTACCTTTGGTATCCCAGAGAAGGGGACTTTGGGTCATGTGAAACTCTATGATCAGATCAGTTAAGGGCCCCAGTGGCTTGTGCTGGTGGTCTGGCCCAGTGCTACAGTAGCCAAAGTGAGTAGCTGGGCAAGGAATGCCTGGCCTCTTATGCAGGGAGACTTGGCAAGGCAACTTTTATTTATAGGGTGCCCATTCCCTGATGCTCTGGGCATCTAACAAAATGTATCAAAGATAAAACATAATAAAAATTGTCACACTAAAATTTTCCAGAATTTCAAAATAGCTTAAAAATCAGCTTCAGGTTACTAAGAAGGTATGGCTGGAATCATCAGACCATAAAAGCCAGGCTAAAGAGGTGAGCCTTCAGCCTCAGCTTGAAAATCCCATCGAGGGGGCCTCCCGGACTGCACATGGAAGTGAGTTCCACTGGGATGACCCAGAAACACTAAAAGCACGGCCACCCCATGTCTTGAGCCGAACCCTGGGAATGTTCAGGAGGCCCCTCGATGAGGAGCAGAGGGAGCAAGCAGAGGTTACAGGTGTCAGGAGCTCTGACAGGTAGCCAGAACCCAGTCCATATAGGGCCCTATAGGTAAGTAAACCCACCTTGAAAAGGACCCTCCACCTGACAGGCAGCCAGTGCAGAGCATGCAGGACCTGGGTCACATGACTGGACCTAGAAGGGCCCGTCAGTAACCGAGCCACCACGTTCTGCACCAGATGCAGTCTGCACAGGGTCCGTCCCATGACCATGAAGTATACAGAGTTGCAGTAGTCGAGCCTAGAGATAACAAAAGCATGTACCAGCATCGGCAGATCCTCAGGTGGAACAAGGCGCTTGATCCTGGACGATGTTCCGCAAGTGGTAGAAACAATTTTTGACTACAGATGACACCTGATCTTCAAAGGTCAGCCTGCTGTCCAGGATCATGCCCAGATTTCTCACCCTCGGTGAACCACCAGCAGAGTGGACCCCAGGAAAAGACCTGTGTTAGCTTCAGGTGGTGACCCATTATGTCCATGACCAGGCTCGATCACTAATACCTCTGTCTTATCCAGGTTTAGTCTTAGCCAGCTGGAAGCCATCCAGTCATTGATTTTAGCAAGACACTTGTTAAGCACATCAACAGTACTGGATGTTCCATGTGCAAATGACAAATGCAGCTAGGTGTCATCTGCATAGCAGTGAAACTCCACGCTGTACTGTTGAATGATTTCACCCAGGGGCAACATGTACACTGCGAACAGCATTGGCAACATGATCGAGCCCTGTGGTACTCCATATGATAGGGGCATTGGGGAAGATAGAAATTCCCGATCACCACCCGCTGCACCCTATCCGAGACACAGTACTCAAACCATTTGATGACAACACCAGCGAGTCCACAAAACTCACAGAGCCAATCAAGAAGCATGACGTGGTCCATGGTGTCAAATGCTGAAGAGAGACTGAGGAGCACAATAACTGACCTATCTCCTCCATCTTTAGCCCTGAATAGATCATTATGTACCCTCACTAGAGCTGTTTCAGTGCTATGTCTGGCCCAAAAACCCGACTGAAATGGCTCGTAGATGCCAAAGAACATGAAGTGATCCTCGAGCTGCTGTACCACTAATTTCTCAACAACCTTGCTCAAAAAAGACAGGTTGGAGGTCGGACAGTAATACACCAGGATGTCTAGGTCAAGGGAAGGTTTCTTAAGGAGGGGTCTCACCAGCACTTCTTTCAAAGCCACTGGGAACACCCCCTCCACCACTGAACACCTGTCAATCCTGGTGAACACCGGGCCAACTGCCTTGACACATCCCACTAAGAAATGTGTTGGGGCTGGGTCCAGTTCACAATATGTGTGCTTCAGCTCTGAGATCACCCTAATCACTTCAGACACCTCCACTGGCCTAAACTCCCCCCAGACAGAGTATCTCTGTTCCTCCCAGTTCGGCTACCGTGAGGCAATTGCCCCCCGACAGACTCCCCAACCAGAAGGACGATACTCTGTCAGAGAAAAACAGAGCAAATTCTTCACATAATGTGAATGAAAAAGTATTTTTTGGCTGTAATCATGCAGGATATAGAAGTCTATCCACAGTCCGAAAAAGTTAAGATGGTCTGTTTCTCACTATAGCAATTTCCTTGGACAGGAATTCTGCCTTTTTATGGGAAATTGCCCCCAGGTACTCACCATAGTGAGCACGCAGGGCAAGCCTGTCGGCCTCCAGTCGGGTCTTCCGCCAGCAATGCTCCAGCTTCCGACCCTTGATCTTCATCATCTTGACATCCCCATTGAACCAGGGGGCTCTCAAGTGAGAGGATCTGGGCCATATATGAACTGGATCGATGGCATCCAGAACTTCAGAAACCACCCTATTATAGGTGGCCATCACCTCACTGGTGCAAATCACAAATGCCACGTCAACCCTAGATAGCTTAGCTAATGCCAGTAGTACCTCTGGGTGCAAACCCTTTAAAGGGTGGTAGCTGACCATTTCCACAAGGGAGGGACTTTCAGAGGGGGCCCCAAATGTGAACTCCATGGTACAGCGATCAGACCAAGAGACCTGATTAATCTTGAGGCTGTCAATCCCAAAACTCAGCTGGAACACCAGATCGAGTGTGTGTGGCTGTGCTAGTGGGTTGCAGAAGCAACTACTTGTGTCAGGCCCAGTGATGACATCAACTGGAGGAGGTTGTATCCAAAATGCGAGGCTCCATCATCGAGCCAGGTGTTGAAGTCTCCCATTATAAGACACCTGGTTGACTCCAACACCTGGTCGATGATGAAGTCTGCCACCTCCAGCAGGACTTCTCCTCCTGATCCACATGGGCAGTAAACAAGGAGAATCCTGAAACCTGCACCTGAACCCCCACGCATGGCAATGCACTCAAAAGATCGGGTATTACCAACTGGATGCACCATGGAGCCCAGGCTAGATCTAAAAACGATGGCCACTCCCCCACCCCTGCGATTCTTCCTCGGGTGGGAGGTTGTTGTGGTGGAGCATCTTAGATCCCAACGGCTTCAACTGACATTGAAACATAGCTATTTACAAGCAGAAAAAGTCCTGTGGTCCATCTAGTCTGCCTGAGGATGCTGCTAATAGGAGTGACATGCCCATCTATGTGAAGCAGTGAAGCAACTTGAGGATGCCCCCATTAGAGATTTCTTTTCCATCCTCTTCCTGCCACCAGTACCTGTCCTTTGAAACTGTCCTATCTGACCATGAATCTGGCTAGTTTTAGCACTGACCATACTGCTAGGCAACCCATTCCATTTGGTTACCATCAGTGTTATGCCTGGGTCCCACCCCATCTACTGACCCATGTGTTCATACCATAAGTAATCTTGTTTATTTTCACTGTGACTTTGCTGTATTGCACTAACATATAGAAATAAGTAGTACCTATCATACAAGCATGGGTGCTAGGACTGTGCTTGCCACTG
This sequence comes from Neoceratodus forsteri, assembly GCA_016271365.2. Classification (NCBI taxonomy): domain Eukaryota; kingdom Metazoa; phylum Chordata; order Ceratodontiformes; family Ceratodontidae; genus Neoceratodus; species Neoceratodus forsteri. The sequence continues at coordinate 273,337,064 of CM057454.1, forward strand.
ATATTTGCTGCTGTATATTATGTTTACATCATTTTTATGGTTTTATACATGTTTTATGTTTATTACACCTGATATGCATATACTTTATTATAATATGTTTACCTATAATGTGTGCCTTTTATATGTCTTTTATATTCTGATATAATCATATAATCATGTGTAATTTGTGTCTTATACCTAAGTACCATGCAATGTGCATTTCTGCTTATGCTGCATTCTCTTTGTTCATAACAAATAGCTGACAATACATTTTCTTTGTTCACAGATTCTTTCTTACTTTGCAGCTTCATTCCTATGTAATTGCCCAAGGCAGCCACCTTATTTACATGCCTTATCCAATGCTGTCTGTTTATCATATCTGTAACTTCACTCTTATCAGTAATATATAATTGTATGCACACCAGCTCCTCAGAGAGAATGAGACCATACTCGAGGAATCGTGGGAAATCGGCTTCCCTGTGATATCTTTGTCTCATGTCTGATATGAGTATTTGTAATAAAACTGCTTTTTATTACATACTGCTTGTGGTATATTCTTTGGATAGCCAATCCAACATACAAGAATCTGTTGGTAAGCTGGACTTACCATTACAATGGCTGTGACATTTGTCCAGCTGGTTATGATTATTGTATTTGTAATATAAATATATAGCATGTGATTGTCTCAGATAAGACAGCCTGTGCTCCATGGGTGACCCCCAGGTTTCAGTGAAGCTACATTATATTACACTGACAGGGGACCTCTGTAATGTAATCAACTTCCTTGAGAAATTGCATTTTATGGCCGTTTTATGACCTGTTGCTGCTCAGAAGCTGGGAAACTAAAATATACACTTTATGACTTCAGAAACAGGACATCATTAAGCTGATTCCTGCCAGATATCTTGCACCTAGGTGAGAGAATTGCGGGGTTGTAAACTTAAAAGGAACTGGTGGATCAAAAGACTCCTAATTTGGGAAATGAGTTTTTGCTGATGTCACTTTATTTAATATACCACCTAATAGGACATCCTGTTCATATTTTTTTAATATTCTAAAAGGAGGAGCTAGGTGACTCACAGAAAGTGTGTGGAAAGACACAGTTTAAACTATACTGTGTCTGAACTGTTTAGACATATTCCATCTTGGGACTCTAGAAAGACACACAACTCTAATAAGCTCTTAAAGAGATAATACATTAGATAGAAAACCATATGTTGGTAGGAGTTTGTCTGCAGTTTTCTTTGCTTTTTTTTTTCTTTTAAGTGATTGTATACTCTTTGATATATTGTTCTATGTTTACATTTTTCATATTTTTATCATCTTTTAGTAAAATCTTTATCTGAAAGACTGCCTGGGTTTTTGCCAGTTCTTTTTGCATGTGACGTATAGAGGGTTAAGACTGACAAAAACTGTTCAAAAGCTTGATGGTGTTACTAAACTGGGAAAAGGTAAGAATATACAGTACCTAAGGTCTTTTATAGAGTTTTAAGGGTTCATTTTGGAAGCCTAGCTTGGTGCCCCTGGTGAAAGATTGTACCGCAATCCCCGAAGAGGGTACGTATCTGAGCCTGCACATTGGGTACACTAGCATAAGGTTCACAGTTTGAATCCCCCCAGAACTTGAGACTAAAGGTGATTCGGACCCAAAAGCAGACAGGAGGGTTACCCTGTCTGTTACCTGTTCACATTACTGCGCTCGGAGGTTGGCACTCTGGGAGCAGAGGGCCTGACCTGCTCAATGCATTTGGGACAATGGCACATGCAGGACATGTTGTTTTTTGGCTAACAAAGGTACACTCATTTCCTATTGGGAATTGAGTTCTGGGAATTAAATTTCCCCTACAAGTAGCTGCGAGCTACAGCTTGAAACTCCAGTTTAAAATCAAGGACTGCAGTTCTCCGTTTGCTGGAGCACTGGCACTAGAAACTCTGATGTACAGCATGCTGTCACTCCCCTACTAAGTGGGTCTTAGGCAGCGTTGAACCTCTGTACAGGCGGACTGCCACTCTGCATTTAACTGAACCTTAGGCAGCTTTGGGACTCCATGAAGCCAGGCTGCTGGCTCATAGTTTGTGGGGTCCTTTTACAGGCACCCACATATATCAAAGCCATCTGTATGTCTTGAACTACTGTGGTTCAAAACACAGTTGTTGAGCCACAAATGATTAAAGATTTTATTGCCTATTGACATGCCTAAAATATGCACAGAGTTGAGAGAAGACATCTCAGCTTATCTCACTGCACATGGTGGGTGGGAGTGCTTTAAAGATGAGTTAACTAAAGATGATTTGGATCCAGTTCTGTTGATTTGTGAGCAGTATATTGAACCGAGACAGTCAACTAATAAGCAATCCACAATAGGGCTGTTTTTGATGCTTCTTTATAGAAGCTGAAAACAGTGGAGTCAGGTTTCACTGATTTTAAATAGTGGATGAGGGTGTGGACCGTATCCTTGTGCTTCGGATTTGTGGTGAGTACACTTTAATTATATTTGTTGGTTGATCAACCTTTCATTGCAATCTACAAAGAATTTAAGTGTAAAAACTCTTTTCTATACAACTATTCCTTGCTACTCATTTTAGGAAAAGCACTATGTTTAATAGTAGTATGCCATATTTTGTTTTCTGTTCCATGAATGTAAAGTTTATTTTTGCTAGACTGAAAGCAGGCTAGTCAAGGACACACTGTATCATGCAGTTGAGATAATGACTAATTTGAGAATGTTCAAAACAGCAGAGGCATTACTGTATTCTGTAATGAATCTTAAGGTTTAATTATATCAGTTTCATTAACTATTCTGGTGTGTTTGAGTTTAAAACTGTTTTGATAACAGTAATTAGTGCTGGCAGCGATGCAAATGTTAAGTCTGTCTTTTAGATTGATTGCGTCACTTGTCTTTGTTCACGTTAGTTAATTGTTTTTGAATTAGAAGAATCTTCTTTTGCTTGATAAAGGTTAGCCTTCGTCAGTGACGTAGGGTTGAAGAATATGCTTTTGAACATGTAGGAATGTGTCGTCCTGGATTTTAATGTGTGGAAATATTTGTGGTTGGGAAATAATGTGCCAAAATTAAGTATATGCTGTATCAAGTTGTCGCCATTACCAGTTATCAGAGTCTCTAACTGAGTTCTGAAGCTACACTAGTTTTTGTTATGTCATTTGTAATGAGGAAATTCTGCTCATAAAATGGCCGACACCTTTGGCTTATGGCCAAGGGTGAATTCCGCTCTGCTGTGTTGGCACATTATCTGCAAACTTTCTATCATTCAGATGAGTGGCTGGTTTAAGGTTGAAGTATGTGGACTGGTGTCATTAGTCTTGATTCAAGTTAATCATAGTTTGTTAAAAACAAAAGCATGAAACAAAAACTTTCAAAGGTTGTCTGTGTTTTTTTTTCTCCTTTCAAATATGGCCTCTCCATCTGCCATCATGTAACTCATGATGGTTAAGCTATTTTATTTTTGCTGCCTCAGCCGGTGGCAAGGAATTGTTCTCTTATCTGTAGGAACTCTCATTCAGTGCAGTGTTGAAGGACACTGCAGCTATGGCTGCATTTGAATCTCAGCAGCCATCATTTGCACAGTGTGTGACCTTTGGCAGGTCACGTGACGTTCTTGTGTTTTTGAGCCGTACCTGTTTTTCCAGCTCAAATTGATGTACCTCCCTAATTAAATCAGAATTTCTTATCCAGATATAACTTTGATAGGGGGTGCACATCAAAAGTTCTTTTTTAAAAGTTACTTTTTTTTCCCCCAGTTCTCATCTGTACGTGACGTAACGACTGCAGTTTGTTTTTCCCTGGGCTTGCAGCCATAAAGCTGCTTGATATCTACAAACCTGCCCATTTATACATCTGCCTTTCTTTATGGAAGTTCTCATGGCTTCTTTGTCCTTGTCCTGTATCACTTATTCCCATGCATCGCACAGCAATCAAGCAGGGGGAGGGGGTTGATCACTCCCAGCATTTGTAAAAAGCCATTTACTTTAACTTTAACAAGCTAGCTACACAATTTACACTGCCACAAAAAGTATTATAACTGTTTTGGGAGATTTTACTATTTATGTTTGTTGCAGACATAAATGTGACACCTTTTTAACAATTTTGTACATACAAAATACCAGTATTATAACTTGTGTTATTTATCAGAATGATGTGTGTGTTAATGACATAGTTCTAATGTCAAATTCAGAGATTTAGGAATGCCTAATCCTCTGACATTAAGTCAAATTTAATTCATTTTCAGGAATCCATTGGGGTGTAGTAATAGCTACAATAAAAAATCCTACCCCAAGGGTAGTCGAAGGTATATATCTGTATAGAGTTAATATAAATCTCAGCATTATGAAAGCCAATGCTAACCTTCCACAAGGAGAATGCTCTGAGGAAAAGAGATGTTCCCTTTTGTGGCTTGTGTTTTATTTTTTCTCTCTTACAGGGTTAAGACAATACTTCACAAGCAACCACTGATAATGTATGACAATACTTTAACCAGTGGTCCAATTTCATTATAATGTTATTATAGTTTGAATAGAAACACAGAAACATAGAAACATAGAATTTGACGGCAGATAAGGACTGCTTGGCCCACCCAGTCTGCCCATTTCCCTACCTACTGGATAAGCTGCAGATCCTAGTTAACCAGCAGCCTACTTCTTCCTACCCCCACTCCCTAGAATTGCCTTATGACTGTCCCATGCATGCTTGAATTCCACCACTGTTTTTAACTCCACAACCTCCTCCGGAAGGCCGTTCCATGCATCCACAACCCTCTCTGTGAAAAAATACTTCCTTAAATTACCTCTGAGCTGCCCCCTCCATCTTCAAATTGTGCCCCCTTGTTCTTGCACACCTCTTTTTTTGAAAGATGCTACCCTCTTGGACTTTGTTGATTCCCTTGAGGTACTTGAAAGTTTCTATCATGTCCCCCCTCCTTTCCTCGAGGCTATACATATTAAGCTCCTTAAGTCTCTTCTCATATGTCTTCCAGTGCAGACCCTGCACCATTTTAGTTGCCCTCCTCTGGATAGCTTCCATCCTGTCTATGTCTTTGCAGAGATTGGGTGTCCAGAACTGCACACAGTACTCCAGATGGGGTCTCACCAACTGTCTGTACTGAGGGATAACAACTTCCTGTTTTCTACTATTGATGCCTCTCCCTATGCATCCCAGTATCCCCCCAGCCTTCCTTACTGCCTTCTTACATTGCTTGCCCACCTTTAGGTCATCTGATATAATTACCCCCAGGTCCCTTTCCATTTTTACTATTGTCAGTATCTCACCCCCCATTGTGTACTCTTCCCCTGGGTTTTTGTTTCCCAGGTGCATTACCTTGCACTTCTTTGCATTGAATCTGAGCTGCCATACATTTGACCATTCCTCCAACCTTGCCAAGTCCCTTCTCATCCTTTCCACTCCATCTGGTGTATCAACTCTGTTGCAGATCTTTGTGTCATCTGCAAAGAGATATACTTTTCCTTCCAGTTCCTCTGCAATGTCACTTATAAAGACATTAAAAAGGACTGGTCCCAGTACTGAACCCTGCGGTACCCTGCTAGTAACCCTCCTTTCTTCACTGTGGACTCCATTTACTACTACCCTTTGCGTCCTGTTGTCTAGCCAATTTTTTATCCAGGCTACCACCTTGGGACCCACTCCAAGGCTGGCTAACTTGTGTATTAATCTTTTGTGTGGGGGGCTGTATCAAATGCCTTGCCAAAATCTAGGTAAGCCATGTCCATAGCCCCTCCCTGGTCTACTACTTTGGTCACCCAGTCAAAGAAATCTATCAGATTCGTCTGGCATGACCTTCTCGCTGTGAATCCATGCTGCCTTGGGTCCTGTGCTCCTCTGGCCTCTAGATACTCGACAATTCTTTCCTTCAGAAGTGATTCTATCATTTTCCCTATCACTGAGGTTAAACTAACAGGTCTGTAGTAGAATACTGTATTGCCCTTATTATTATTTTTTTTTATATAACATGTTGGGTCAAACCCATCAGCATTTATTCAGCATACAACCTTTCAGGTGATGACTGATTAGCAAAGACAGATTGCCAAATTATTTGTGGATAAATATCCACACCACTATTGGGAATAAAGTGTTATCTAACATTTATACAAAAACCTGTTACAATTAAATTTTAAAGTATTTACTATTTTATGGTTAGACATATGCTCCTGCATTGATCATACAGTATCCTATAATATCTGAGCTGCCTCTTTCACAAAATAAGGAGCTGGGGGGGCAAAGGCATGACTTACATATATGTCCACCCCCATTAACTGATCACTTACATTAACAACTGTTTTAACAACTGGTGTGCTCGTAAGGGGCAGATAATTGTTGAAACTGTTAATGACATAGTTAACTACTAACAAATCATTGCATGCCTATTTGTTTAACAAATAACAGTCTAGGAATGGTGTCAGCTATATGTGTATTATTTATCACTGGCTGCACTCACTGATAGAAGGCTTTTACAGTTCATCAGTGATGGGTATGTATAATGCTGCAGCTGCTACCATTCTTAGTGTGATTCACCATGTCTATGATATTTCCATAGATACAATATACTATAAGCCAAGCCTCCTGAACTATACAAGGAGCTCAAGGGGGGGAAGGGATTGAACCAAGCCACCTTGAGGTACAACACCTATGGTGGTTGCAAAAAAATAAAACTCCTTCTGGACCTGACTGAGCTACAGCTAGCAGATCCAGAAATGAGGGAGGTAAACCCACTGTCCCTCCAGTAAGAGCACACAAAAATAAAAAAATGTGTGTTTGCTAATAACCCATGTGTTGTTTACAAGTTTAAAAAAAATATATAATGTACTCTAATATTATAAACCAGCTCAGTCTCTCTGCCTTCCAAGTGCAGTCTAGCACAACCATACACAATCTATTTGCAAGTGTCTTTATGCCAACTAGTACCAGCCAGGTACAAGGGCCTTGGCCCTCAACAAGTAATCAGCTGAGCTGGGGGTTGGGGAGAAACTGTGTACGTTCCCATATTCTTTCACATGTCCTTTTTACAATATTATTTCAACAGTCATTCCTGGACTCTGACAACCAATTTCATTTTAAATGTGATCAATATTTAAAATGTATTTTCTGCAATGTACTTAACATGACTATCGTGTCACTGTGACAATGTTTGTGTCTTATGCTATTATGTTTTCACATATTGTTGCAGCTTATAAAGTATAAGCTCAATAAATTGCTTCACATCTGTGGATGTTTTGGGGTATTAGGCCCATTTGGGTGACATCTGTCAGACCCACATGGTGGGGGGAGGGTACCAAGTACCAACCACTTACACGACAAATTAGTTGTTTTCACAAGCCGAAATGTCCCAGTAACAGCCCCATGAATGACTATTTTTTTCTTATAGGTTATGTGCCACCATCAACACTCCCAAACAAAAGGGATCAGCATTGCTGTCCCATCCAGATTAATTGCAGCATGATAACCATGCACACCTGAACACCATAGTGGTGGCCCCTAACTAATCTCACAGACTAAATCGCAGACTGCTAGCAATTGACAACAAATCCCTAAGGCCCACCTAGCTAATGGCATACTCCAAGGTAGGCCCTAGACCAGAAGGTCACCCACTGGCATCCTGTCTATATGCCAGGCCCAAGCACAACACACAGATTTCTGCACCTGTATTGTACTCATACAGCCATAGTATTGTATACCTCATTCCATTGCTAGCATTGCCATGTTTCTAACTGTTGTTACCCCAACAGAGAAAAAGCCTACCCAATGTTCCATGCATAAACCCAGACCAACTAGTGGTCTGATTGACTCATCACTCCCAGGTACCCTTGTAAATAATGTGTAATACACACATTATAAGGAATATTTCACCCTAGACAACAGACCTAACAAAAGGGACATTTTCAAATGCCACAGGCACAGCAGGTGCTGTTGTATACCCCTGTGTTACATGGTGTAAATAGCATACTGCCATAAGATAAAGGTTCAAATTGCATATGATATTGCACTTTCATTTCATGAGATAGGCTTAAACTAGATCAAACAATAACACAGAAGCAGGAAAACTGTTTTTTTCTTTCCCTACTGTCACAGCCTCTTCTGAGACTTGGACACTGGGTGTATTCACAGATGAATAAATGGTATATTCTTATTGCTGGACCTCAACCTGCACCTCCAAGTGCAAGGCCGATGCCATCACTTGTCTGTGTCGCACCACACTATAAGCAAAGTCATTGCTAATAACCATACTATTTTCCTTTTCTCTTTCAAAACAACTATATGTGTGTTTTAAAACTATGTTTTTAACAACGTTTTACAAGCTTTTAGGTTTCCGCAGAGTGGTACTGGTAAGATCTTCAAGCAACACATGTAACTTTTCTTCACAGCTGGTTTTCCAAACTTGGCTGGCACCTCATATGAACTGATTGTTCTTATATGGACTGTGCTCTTGGTTGCTCTTTCATGAATTGTGTTCTTTACTGTGTTGTTATGAACTGTCAATATTTGTGCAAAATGTGTTCTTTTTACAAAAAGCTTTGCCTGTGTGGGTGTGGCTATTATATTGAAACATTCAATTGACAATCTCATGCAACCCTTGCCAAGGCCTTTGCCAATCCAGCCAACCAGCAGCCAGCTACATGAACATTACCTTTCTTGCCATACTGATACATATCTGCACAGCCCCATGTGCCATGTATGCCCTATGGGTTACAAACTTTCGACAAATTACATTTCAAATGTAACTACATTGCTTTGTGGTTACCAACTCAAACCTTATGGACTGGTTCCACTTTAAGGACATTGTTATTAGATTCTTCAATCAAAAATGTACGCCGCTGTCATCTGCCTTTTCCACTCTCAATATTGACTGTTCTTTACAAATGGACAATGACTTTAACACTGTTTTTACAAACAGTGTTCTGTGATAATACACATCAACAATTTTCTTATACACATATCCACTGTGGTGCTGACATACTTAGTTTCTGTTTTGTGTTTTATGATCTGACCATCTGTGATTACCCCTGAGCCAACTGCAGAATAGGAATACTTTCCAGTCACCCTATCTGTAAGCTATAGTAATGCAATTAATTTACATTAAGAGTTTTTATGTGCTTTGAAAAACAGATATTCAAATTGATATTTTTAAGCTTGATAGTAATCTATATCTTGTTTTAACTCATCCACTAATAACCCTTTGCTGTTTGAGGCATACTTTTAACCAGCATCTTGCACAGCTGCAGTTCTCTTGCAAGGCTCGTGCCTCAGGCTTGTTGATGAAATAAGACATACCATTGCTACACCTAACCATCTTCTTTTTGTTGTGTTGCCTTTTCTGCAAGGCAACAAGGAATGGAATGTTATGCCTGAGTCCCACACCATCTTCTGACCCATGTGTTCATACCATAAGTAATCTTGTTTATTTTCACTGTGATATTGCTGTATTGCACTAACATATAGAAATAGGTACCCATCATACAAGTGTGGGTTCTAGGCCTCTGCTTGCCACTAATATTTGCTGCTGTATGTTATGTTTACATCATTTTTATGGTTTTATGCATGTTTTATGTTTATTACACCTGATATGCATATACTTTATTATAATGTGTTTACCTATATTATGTGTACCTTTTATATGTCTTGTATATTCTGAGCTAGTCATATAATCATGCGTAATTTGTGTCTTATACCAAAATATCATGCCATGTGCATTTCTGCTTATGCTGCATTCTCTTTGTTCATAACATATAGCTGACAATGTATTTTCTTTGTTTAGAGATTCTTTCTTACTTTGCAGCTTCATTCCTATGTAATTGCCCATGGAGCCACCTTATTTACATGCCTTATTCAATGCTGTCTAACATATCTGTAACTGCACTCTTATCAGTCATATATAATTGTATGCACACCAGCTCCTCGGAGAGAAAGAGACCATACTCGAGGAATCGTGGGAAATCGGCTCCCTTGTGATTGCTTTGTCACATGTCTGACGTATTTGCAATAAAACTGCATTTTATTACATACTGCTTGTGGTATATTCTTTGGATAGCCAATCCAACATACAAGAATCTGATGGTAAGCTGGACTTACTGTAACACCAGCTCAGGGAAGAAGTACTTGAAACTACCCCACCAACTTGTACTTTTGCCCCCTGATATTTGAGCTCTCATATCATGGAAACAGCTCAGATGAGTCCACCCTGGTGACCCCATGAAGAAACTTACAGGTTTGTATCATATTCCCCCTTCCCTTCTAGCCTTCTAGGAACACATGCTCAGGTTTCATACCCTTTCCTTGTATGAATTTGTTTGTTAGCCCTGTATCATTTTAGTTGCCCTCCATTGGACTTTCTCCAATCTGTCCCAGTGTTTACTCAGATTTTGACTCCAGCATTGCACTCAGTACTCTAGGTGTGGCTCCACTTGAGACCTGCACAGTGTAAGGATTGCCTACTTTCTCATGTTTGTAAAACCTCAACCTATACACTCCAACATGAAATTGAATGCCAAAAAATGCAAGGTGATGCACATAGGGAGTAAGTACCCCAGGACGAAGTATTAGATAGGAGGGCTTAAATTGGACACTACATCTGAGGAAAGGCACCTAGGAGTCATAATAAGTGACTCCCTTAAACAATCTAGCCAAGGTAATAAGGAATACAGGGTGTATTGGGAGGGCTTTTGATAGCAGGAGAAAGAGATCTTACTACCTAATCACTGGTGAGGCCACAACCTGAGTACTGTGCCCAGTTCTGCAGTCATCACCTAAGGAAAGACAATGACAAGCTGGAAATGGTGCAGTGTAGGGTAACCAAAATGACTCAGGGCAAGCAGGGCAGATCCTATGAGGATCGGCTTACAGCACTGAACATGTACTCACTGGAGGCCAGATGACAGAGGGTGATATGACTGAGACCTTAAAGGACTTAGTAATTACTCAGAGGGATAGCAGTAAGGCAGGGAACATGGGGGTTGGTAGTGCAGACAAACATCCCATATAGACCGGTCTCAGAGTAAGATAGGGTATTACAAGCAGACTAGATGGACCGATGGACTTTTTCTGCTATCAATTACTAGGTTTCTGTGAAACATTCTGCTGGATTTTTTGTGAGCCTTGCTGCACTGCAAGGTGGATTTTAAGGTATCATTAATCCTTTTTTCTGTAGTTTGTCCCACCCTCACTCTATTGATCCAGTAGACTATCTTAGGATTTTTTCCCCATATGTGTATTACCTTGCCCTTCTTGCAGCTGAATTTTAACTGCTAGATCCATGACCATTTTTCTAATCTTTCCACACACTTTTGCATATTGATAATCCCTCAAGTATTCACACTTCCACAGAGTTTAGTGCCATCTGCAAAGAGGCATATCTTCCCCTTTACTCTCACTCCTGTATGACTGATGTACATATTAGAGTGTGCTTCACAGGACTGTCTCCTGAGGGACCCACTCATGATGTCTGTAACTTCATAGAATTTGCCATTTAGGACTACCCTCTAAGTTTTCTCATGTAGCCAGTTGGCTATCCACTGAATCACACATTCCCACATCCCCGATCCCCAACACTCTTAATTAGACTACCATGGCACAAAATAGAAAGCCTTGCTAAAATCAAGGAAAAGCATGGCAGTCACCTGACCCTTGTCAACTGATTTCATTATGGAATAAAAGAAATCTATCACATTTGTATGACATGCCCTACCTCTCATGAATTTTTGTTGTCTTTTGCCATGTAACCCCTGCTCTTCAAGGAACTCTACCATCTTGAATTAGGGTCTTTGGGAATTTGCCCACAGTGGAGCTCAGCCTAAATGACTTAACATTTCTTGAATTAACTCTATCCCCATTCTGCTGCAGCAGAACCACACCTGCCACCCCACAGTCTGCTGGTACTACTCCCATTTTCAAGGAGCAGTTGAACAGATTCACAAGTGGATTCCATCAGGGCCATTACATTTTCCTTTGGGGTGAATACCATCATGGCATGTGATTTGTTTACCTTTAAATCTTTTGGACCCTTGAGAGCCTGTCTACTTTAATGTGTCCTATCTCCAACTTCTGCCTTGGGGACCCTTAAATTGCACCTCTTTGTCTGGCAACAGCCCCCTATCTTCCTAATGAAGACTGAACTTAAGTACTGGTTCAGGAAGTTAGCATTCTCTACTTGCTCCTCTACACTTATCCCACTCTTTTGTAATCTTTTAATGCCCTCCCTAGTCTCCCTAGGCTTTATTGTATCTCTTATGTACCTAAAGAATGTTTTATCATTTTCCTTAACCCCTTCCACTATCTTCATTCTAAGTTCACATTTGTTTCCCTGATCAAATGTTTCATGATTTTAAGCTCGCCCATGTGCTTCTAGCTGTTCTACTCCATCTGGTCTTTTTTATATTTTAAAATTATCTCTTTTCTCTCTCTGACTGCTTCTTTTACCTTGCTTACCAGATCATCCTTCTGTGTTTCTTTTTCTTTTGTAATTGGGTTGCCATGGACATTGACATTTACCGCCCCGCCTTGTGGACTCAAAAAGGTTGAGGGGCATGGGTCATTAAACTACTGATTGGGGGTTTGAATGCCACCACCCTGAGAAAGATTTAAGTGGGCCTGGTATAAGTATGATTCAACACACAGGACACAGGACCTCTCCATCTCCCCACAGGATCAGCCCAGCTCTTACAGGATCAACCAACCCATGGACCCATACGGTGCAGCAAAATGTCCTTCCTAATTGCAGTACTTATATTCTATTAATGATATGCTCACATACATTGATTATGAAAAATGAAACAAGGGTTTTATTAGAGTGCAGGAACAGGCCCTAGGTGTATAGAAATTGAGTTATGTGGTTGAGGTAGCAAACTATAGTATTTCCTGGCTGTTTTTCCAGTGCCTTTCTAGGCCTAGCCTCAAATAATAGGCCGTATCTATACTTCTGTTGCTCTTCTATTGGCTCAGCCAAATAATAATGCAATGCAGTATGCAGGCCTCTTACAATATCTTAGGCAGCCCACTCACAAACCATGCATGCACAACTCTTGCCCAGCTGTACTGATGTGCACTACTCTTGCCCTACTGGTACCAGCATTAAGTGACCCCTAGTGCTAGGGAGTTCCCAGCTGCTTCACTGGGTACCCAGCCATTGAAATGGCATAGGCCCAATAACATTGCATAAGTTGACTGGTGTTGATGTACTAATAATGAAACAAGAAACTGGAAACAAACTCAAATAAGAACCCCAACTGGGTATTTGTATTTCTGGCCAGATGGCCCAGTCCAGTAATGATTTTTCTAATTATCAACCAGACAACAGTACTGGTGCTGCAGGGACAAGTTCTGAATTACTCATGGTTTACCCAGTCCAATGGGATCTCCCTTGGTGCAATGTGTGATGGCACAGCGACAAATCCTCCTTTGGCTGGTTCAGCTTTCCACTCATGGTGCACGCCTCTGTTATTGGCTGGTGAAAATGGGGACTGTCCTCCACAGGCTCAGTCAGGCCTCCCCTAACCTCCACATGTAGCAGATGATCTTCTTTGTCATCTCACAGATGCAGATGCAGCCTGTATAGCATGAAATAATTCAGACCAGCACACCATGTCCTGGCATTCAATCAATCAATCAATTTTATTTGTATACTGGAAGGTATGTGAGCAAAAATGCCTATTTTCACAAACATCCAGTGTAGGAATACAACAGATGAGCAAATATAGTACATAGGCCAATGGAATCCATAGGACATGCAATCAACTACCTATTACATACAATGAAGTAATTACATTATATATACAGGTGTATAGAAGTACATTCTATATACAAGTGTACAGAAGTACAAGGAACTAACAAGTGCAAAATAAAAGTAGCATATTATATCAGTAAAATTGTACAAGAGTCAACCAGAAGGCAGACCAATAAACAGAAATATGTTCAGGTATTGTATAGGACAAGAGGTTTTAGTGGACTCAGTGAGGAGAAGAACAGTGTGGGTGATGTGGGGGGGGGAGAGAGAGCCACTGGGATTCACTTAGAGGGCCATGGAGGAGGTCTATCAGGGCAGCTGCAGGTGGATGATAGGAGGACGTGCTCCTTTAGGGAGGAGTTGAAAGAGTATATGGACCCACAAGCCTGGATTTCGGGGGGTATATTGTTGTAAAGCTTTGTTCCCTTGAAGTTAATGGAGTTCTGGGCATGCTTAGTCCTGTAGAAAGGGGTGTCAAAAACCAGACTTGAGGCACCTCTAGTCAAACACCCAAGCACTGTGAATGGGACTAGGGAGATAACACTGGGGGGAGAATATTGAGGTATATCTTATGTAGGAAGGAGAGCATCTTAAGATGGAACCTCGCTTCTAGAGTGGGCCACTCGAGGGAGGAATAAAGTGAGTAGTGGTGTGTTTTTCAGGGGAGACCAGTGACAAAACATGCTATGCTGTTCTATGTGACTCTAAGTTTGGAGAAAAGGAAGGATGAGGCAGGGGAAGAGAAGACAATAGATCCATAGTCGATAAGGGTCAGGAGTAGTGAGCTAGCGAGGTGAAGTCTGGATGCAGAGATGAGGAACTTTCTAATCCTGGAGAGCAGACCAAGTCTGACATGCACCTTCTTTATGAGGTTACCGATGTGGAGATTGTATTAAGGTGGGGGTCAAGGTAAAGACCTAGATTTTTGAATTCTGACACCTGCTCACTGAGGTTGCTGGAACTGTCGATGAGTTTACAACCAGGGGCTGGGGCTTTCCTGGGTCCTGAGAAGATCACGAGCTTGGTCTTTTTGGAGTTGAGGACAAGGTCGTTATCGGAGAACCAGGAGTGAAGCTTCATGAAATCAGACTGCGGATTGTAGAACATTGTGGCAGGGTTTTTGTCACTGTAAAACAGGGCTGCATCATCAGCGTAAAGGAAAATTTGCGTGAAATGGCATATCGAGGGAAGGTTATTTATGAAGAGTGAGAAAAGAAGGGGGCCCAGAATCGATCCCTGGGAACATCACATTTAATTGGACATTCCAAGGAGAAGTGGCCTTCAATTGTGGTCTTGTGGGATCTCCTGGAGAGGTGCCCACTGACCCATTTTATGGCATCATCAGAAAGATGTAGGCCTTTTAGGGTGTTAAGGAGTACCTTTGTTCCTCTAAGATTACAAAATAGCCTGAAACACACACACAGCTTCAACAGTGCTGAGAGGCTCTGTATTCCAATTCATGATTTCTGCATGCTGCAAGCTGTTCTCTGTCATGTACACTCCACTGGGAGTGCTGAGGTAAAATGGAGAATTCTGATTTCTGCATGCTACAAGCTGCTCTGTGTGATGTACACTCCACTGGGAGTGCTGAGGTAAAATGCAGGATTCTGATTTCTGCATGCTACAAGCTGCTTTGTGTGATGTACGCTCCACTGGGAGTGCTGAGGTAAAATGCAGGATTCTGATTTCTGCGTGCTACAAGCTGCTCTCTGTGATGTATGCTCCACTGGGAGTGCTAAGGTAAAATGGAGGATTCTGATTTCTGCGTGCTACAAGCTGCTCTCTGTGATGTACACTCCACTGGGAGTGCTGAGGTAAAATGGAGGATTCTGATTTTTGTGTGCTACAAGCTGCTCTGTGTGATGTACACTCCACTGGAGTGCTGAGGTAAACTGGAGGATTCTGATTTCTGCATGCTACAAGCTGCTTTGTGTGATGTACACTCCACTGGGAGTGCTGAGGTAAACTGGAGGATTCTGATTTCTACGTGCTACAAGCTTATCTCTGTGATGTACGCTCCACTGGGAGTGCTGAGGTAAAATGCAGGATTCTGATTTCTGCATGCTACAAGCTGCTCTGTGTGATGTACACTCCACTGGGAGTGCTGAGGTAAACTGGAGGATTCTGTAGAGAAGCAGAAAGGGATAATGTGATAATGCAGAGATAATTCAGTCCCTAGTGCACTGCAATGACCAGTACCATGCAGTAGTACCAGTTAGGCAGCTTCCCAGGCACTGAGCAGCACTCTTTCAATGTTTGCTCTGGCACTGATAAGAGTACAAAATGTCCCTGAGTGTCAGGAAAGTAGCTGTAGGGTGGCTCTCACTTGCAACCAGTGCTGCTGACTTCTTACTTTAAATGTGTCAGGCTGTGCTGTATCAGCATGCACTTACTTCCCTTACTGTAGCAGGAAATCAGCTTGGTCTCTCTTTCTCTCTCTGGAAGTCGGTCTAGTAGATGCGGCTGCCTAGAAACAACATAAGTGCAAATGGCAAAAAAGGCAGTGCACACTGGGCCATCTTCATGTCTTTTATTATATAAAAAAAGACAGAAAGTGCAAATGCTGTGCAAAAAAGGAACAAACAAGTCCGAAAACCATGAAGAGCCCCTGGGCAGCAGCTGTACCGAACTCCACAATGTTTCATGTTGCACTGACACTTCAACAGGGGGTGGGGTCACATAGCTTACAAGTTTCTATTTATATTTTTAAGGGTATAGTGACCTATTAAAGACAATGGAAGCACTGACAGGGATCCAATATAAGTGCAAATAGCCACATAAGACAAAATGTGAATAAAGGTGCAAAAGAGTATAGTAATAATAAATATATAAATACCTACACAACTACACATACATAAATTATAAAAACATGTGTAATCCCCCTACAAATGGGGGTTCCCGAAAAGTCTTCCTCGAGCTTGCCTACATGCTCACTGCCAGGCTGGTGTCTTGCATTTTAGCAGTTTAAATGTGAATGCCAGAGAATGCCTGTATAGCCTCTGTGTACTGTCTCTTTAAGAGCTGCCTGGATTGCAGTCATGAGTAATTTGAGAGGGAGATCTGTTGAAAGATGTAACTATTTGCTGAAAATCATTTAGAGTGATAATGATAATGTAGTTTGCCTAACCCGCCTTCTTTGCAGCAAGGACTGTTTCGTTTTTCTCCACTATCTTGGTCCTGGACTGCCGAATTGGACCAATCAATACTGGTGGGACCTAAAATGGAGCCGGACTACAGGAGCTGTCTGTAGTAAAAATCTGTAGGAATTGTAGTTTTGGGCTTTTTGCACCTGATGAGGGAGCCTTTGCTGTGACTGACAGGAGGATCAGCCAACCGAACCTTTTGGATCTTGGGGAATTTCCCAGGCTGCTGTAGCTAGTTTAAGTTTTTAGCTGAGAAGTGAAGAAGTAACAGCTCAAGTGATTTTGAGCAGCAGTTTGGTGTAGTTTTGCTTGGGAAAACTGTGAAAGGACTGAGCTTTGACCTGCCTGCCTGTCTGCCTGCCGTCCCTGAGAGAGAAAACAGAGTTTATTCGGACTGAATCTGAGTTGTGAGGACTATTTAAGCCACTGGACTGTGACCAGGCTTTAATCTTAGGAAGACCGAAGATTTGCTGAATGCGATCGGCCTGTCAGGATTTCCAGTTGCTTTTGAATCCTTGGTTTGTGCAGAGACTTTGTGATCGTGACTGGAGAGCCGCTTGTCTGGTACAGTAGAATTTCCTTACATGTAAATGTGCTGTAAATTGAAAGTCAGTCGTGATTTGGTTCCCCACTGTGTGAACTGTGTTCTGCTTGCTGGAAGCTTAATCCAGCCTAATCGGACTGAATCCGTGTTCATCTCCATTCGGCCTGGGCCATGTCACTCTGGCCCTGCCAGACTACCCCACTGCACAGAAAAAGTCACCTACGAGAGACCTGCCTGGGGATCAACCCCCTGCTCCACACTTGAACAGGAACGATGCCTCGGCAAATTGTGTGGACCCTGCTTCTCCTGGCACTCTAGGTTAACCACCTGCTGTCTCGATTTTCGTCCAGCCTGTGTCCAGTCTTGGGTATCGTGAGTAATCATCAGGGTAGCTCCCTGCAACAACAGCCTAATCTAAAAGTGTGTCATCTGATTGTCTTGTTGTTTTCTTTTCACGAACTGAGCCCTCTGGCTCCGGATTACAAATAGTGTGTGTTGTGCATGTTGTTTTCTTCCATCACAGGGCCTCAACCAGCTGCAACGTTCCTGACTAGCCCACCATTCTCCATCTGGTTACCCAGAGTGTGTGACTGTTTATGGACCCTGAAGTGCATGCATAACTGTTTGATTGATAGAGCCTTTGAGGAAATTAACCCGATTACACCCCTCCCTTGTTCAAGCCCCTTAAATAAATCAGATCTAACTCTTTTCTGCGTTTACCCTGACTGTGGTTCCAGTTTGTGCAAGAGTACTGTACTGCTGTTAGTTGCTGTGTATAACCTTGTTTACAGGGGTCCCGAGGGGCGGGCAGAGGGAAAGCCCTGGAGGGTAAGTGCAAACTGTGTGGGTACTTGTGTGGTGTATCCAGCGGTGTGTGAAAGTGATTATTGTGTATTGTTCTGGCCACTGGTATGAAAGAGGGAGGTTACAGTGTCCGGAGGGCTGTGCCCAGGTTAGCTTGACCACTACCAACCCTGACTTCCGGTGGAGGCACCTGTTTTAGAACTCAGGCCCCTTAACCTGCTACTAGCCAAGCAGGCAGGGGTGGTAGCCCTTGGGATAGCACCACCTAGGGGTTACACATGACAAAATTACAATAATTATATTAAAACACAAACAACAGGAGAGACTTAAAAATAGGTACAGTATAAGACACAGAAAAACAGAAAAGCAGCAGGGGGAAATTGCGTCATATTGCACAGAACAAATTGTAAAGTAATAGGAGGCAAGATAAGGTACTGAGAAGCAAGAAATGAGGATGGACAAGTGGGGAGGGAGTTTTGGGGCAACAACGTATGATAGATAAGGTAGGTAAACAGGTGGTAAAGAGGGACAGTGGGATAAACATGAAGACTAGGTAATAGGGAAAAAGACAAAAGGGGATGGGAAGGGAGAGGGAAGGATAGGAAAAAGAAGGGGAGTGAGTGGTTATACAGTAGGGAAAAGGAAAACTGGAAAAGGGGAAAAGGAATGGGAAGGGAAAATAATAGATGTGGGGGAAGTGGGACAGAAAAGGAGGTTACATTAGTAGGATATATAATATGTATTCATACTATCAAATTGAACATTAGCCACATGTAATTGATGATGGGAATATGATGTCAGATGTAAGCATGTAGGAAAATCTGTTAGTATTTATGTCCATTTGCAGTCGTTATCCTGGATAGCTGGAGACAGATAAAAATGTATACAATTAAATGACGTTAAGGGCATTATTCACAAAATGGAACATGGTCTATAATATCATTCAGCCCTTCTGGTTTCAAACAATTAATCCATTGGATCCATCTGGACTCATTTTGTAGTAATGTTTGAAGTCTATCTCCTCCCCTGGGGTTGGGCAAAACATGTTCTAACATCCAAGGGTCACAGTTAGGGTTAGTGACAAAAATGGTTCCCCAGAGAATTCTCTAATTTTGCACCTCTGATGGACCTTACATGTTCTTAGATACTGTCTTTCACTCTTCTGATGATCCTTCTCACATACAGTTTTGGGCAAGGGCACCAAGCAACATATTCAACATAACTGGTGTTGCACATAATATGTCATTTAAGTTGTACATGTTTATTGTTTGGTAAAATTATGTCCATGCCAGTGACTGCAAATCTGCAAATATTACAGTGATGGCATTTGTCCATGCCCAAGGGAGGTGTACCCATCCAAGAGCCTTGTGATGCTTCTGGTTTTAAATTGCTGCATACCAAAAAATCTCCTAGATTCCTCTCTCTTTAAAAGGATATGTGGGGAGATGGTACAAGTATTTTGGCATTTTCTGGGTTGGCCTGGAAAATTTGCCAGTTCTTGGATACTATATTACTCATCTCCAAGGCCCACTGGTAGTATTTGATAACCAAAGCAACTGGCCTCTCTTTGGGTTGGCTCTTAAACTTAGGAACCAAAAGGTAGCTTCAATCAGTGTTCAGGGCACGTTTGCAAGCTCTACCAATTACTTTAGCTAAGTAACCCCTCTCACAAAACCTCTTTTACAGGTCCTCTTTCTGCAAGACAAAAGTGTCCATATCAGAACAATTCATCCATATTCTAAGGAATTGGCCTATTATAAGTATGCCCTGTATGATACTCTTTGGATGCATGCTGGTGACACAGAGAAGGTGGTTACCTACCACTGGTTTTCCAAAAGTACAGCTATTCAACTAGTGTTCTTCTGTGATTTCAAGTTTGGCATCAAGGAAATCTGTGAGGGTTGGGTGTGTTTGGTGCGTGAAAGGAAGATTCAATTATTTCCATTTATCCACCACATAAACTCATCAACAGAATCATTAGTAGCATCCCACACCACCACAATGTCATTGATAAAACAATTCCATCTGAGTACACTCCTGAAGAAAGGTTGAGGTCCAGGTCAAAAATGAGCTCCTTCTCTCACAAGCCCACAAAAATGCTGGCAAAAGAGAGGGCAACAGTGGCCTCCATAGCCGTACCCCGAAGATGGAGGTAGAAGGAGCCATTAAAAGCAAAACAATTGTAGGTTAGAAGCGATTCCAGACTCCTCAGAAGGGAGTCAGATGGCATTGCCCCACCCAAATCAGACTAAGTCAATGCATTACGCACTGCAAGGAGACCCAGACTATGTGGAATGCACATACAGTATATAATAACATAATATCAGTTGTGATCCTCCTATAGTCTTGCCAGTCCAGATCCTGAAGTTTGCCCAGGAGATTCATTGTGCCATGGAAGTATGATGGTATAGTGAGCACCAAATGTTTTAGAAAATAGTCAGTTATTTGGAGAGTTTCTCCATGACTGATCTTATGTCAAACACAATGAACCTCCCAGGTGGGTTTGCCCGGTTTTATGCATTGTAGGTGACCAGAAACTCGCACTGGGATTAAATCCTCCTATATCCCCGAAGCATCTCTTCTTCCCCTAGCAGGATTCTGCAACCTGATCAGATGGAGTGCAACCCCTGACCCTGTTGCTGTGGTAGTGGGGATCAGGGTGCACAAAGATGTTAGTACCCTTTCTGTTAAGGGCTGTGGTCTTAAAGTATTTAGCTTAGCCCTTGAACAGGTTCTTTGTGTCCCCAAAATGCTGTGCACCCGTGTGCGCTTTGAAGTTAGGTTCAGTTGCTGGGAAATTCTCACAGTCATCGCAAGTGCTAATACACACAGTCCTATGATGATAGTAGAACCACCTTTGCTGTGTGGTGTAGAGCCAGGAATTGGTACTGGCATGGTGCACCAAAGAAATCCTGCTGCTGCTCCTCTTCTTCACTCCTGGTCCCTGCTGCAAATGTCCCACAGAGAACCGGAGAGCAACAAAACTGCTGGCTGTGGCTCCATTCAGCCAGTAGTAGCCCCCACATTTTGGAGGGATTATACCTGCTTCTGTATTTTTCACAGTCCTTTGTTGCCCCCAGTACCTTCTTCCTCTTGATGGTTGCCATGTGCTTTCCACCTATTCGACCTCCCTTAGTGCTTTGAGCCTCTCCTAGAGAATTTCCCCCATTCTGCCAAAATCTGTCCTTCTAAATTCTGGAGCCAAAACATTTGAGCAGGCTGGAATGTCCCCAGAACTACTGTAGGTCAAAGCTCACAGTGTTGTGGTGTCTCGTTCCTTAGTGCCCCCACCCTTAGTTTAGCTAGAATGTCCTGGTTCAACAATACAATGTCCATGATCATACCCTCCCCCATAGCTTTCCACACCTACTGTTGGAGGAAGCCGTCTTGGAAGTCCTTGATTAGCCCCTAACTTCTGCTGTTTCTTGTCCCTGATATTACCCAGCCTACATCAAGGAGACTGAAATGCCCCATAATGACTATCACTTCTGATTCTACTGCCTTGCTGATTTCTTCCTAGAATAGATTATCTGCCTCAGCAGACTGACTCAGTGGCCTGTAAACCACTCCACCTCTCATGTGTTTTGCCACCCTCCTCCACCAGTTTTAGCCATAGAGATTCTGTACCTCGCTCCCTTTCCCCATAGGTCGTCTATCTTCCACTATTTTGATTGAGTCATGTTGCTGCCCCACCCCAGGCCCTCTATTGCTCCTAAACAGGACAGAGATAGATATAATGAGGTCCCAGCTCTGATTTTGTGTTGCCTATGTTTCAGTGATGGACAGAAAGTCTTACTTATCCGAAGCTTCTAAGGCCTGGAATTCCTCCATCTGGGTGGCCAGGCTCCTGGTGCTTGTACAGAATGCCCTCAAAATTTCCCCGTTTTCCCTCCCCTGTACCATCACTGTTCATCTACCACCTGTGCTATCTCTGCTTTTGTTCAGTGCTGCCTTCTGTGTAACATTTCAAGATGATCCCCTGCTGTGTATCACTGCAGTATGCCCTATCACTGCCCTCTCCCCTACCTAGTATAACTGCCTTTTGATAAAGACATCTGTCTTCTGCCCCAATGTACTGGCTCCACCTTTGTTAGAATTTAGGCCCCTTATTCTTTCAAAAGGGTCCACAATCCTCAGGAAAAGGAAGGTCTCCTCCTCGCACCAGCCCTTTAGCCAAGCATTAAAAATGTGAATCTTAAACTCCTACAAACAAAACATAAAAATAAATAAGTGCCTTAGCCGAGACTTGAACCCAGGCTGCCCAGAATACCATTCCAGTTATGCTACCAGCTGCACCATCAAGGCACTTGGAACCTGGAATGTCCTGAGGCATCTTACTCTTTCTCTTATGCACAACCTGGTGCTGCACAGATAATTGCAGGTGGCCTTGGTTCAAGTCCCAGCTAAAGCATTTATTTTGTTCTCTCTTCTGTTTGTATGAGTTCCATAAATATGTACAGTACACTCTTGTGATTGGAAATGTAATATCTATGCAGCACCAGGCTGTGCACTAGAGAAACAGTAAGGTGTCTCGGGACACTCCAGGTTCCAGTTACCTTGGTGGCACTGCTGGTAATATAACTGGAATGGTATTCCAGGTGGCCTGGGTCTAAGTCCCAGCTAAGGCACTTATTTCTTTCTCTTTTCTGTTTGTATGAATTCCATAAATATCTACACTGCACTCTTGTGATTGTGAATCTTAAACTGCCTGCTCTTCCCTTGTTTTGCACTAGCAGGCCCTCGGAGAAGGTTACTGTTTCTACAACTTCTTGTAGCTTACTGCCTAACAAGTGTAAACTGTCCTTGACTATCTATGCTGTAGCTGGCTACATCTGCCCAGCTGTACTGTTGGGCACCACCCGCACCCCACTGATACCAGTATATAAACCTTAGGGCACTTCCTGGTGCTTTACTGGGTACACAACCATGAAAACGGGGTCAGTCCATTGATATTACATGTGGTTGGTTAGTGCTGGTGCACTTAAAAATGTAAACAGCACCTTAAAATGATTGCAAACAACCCCTAGATCAAACTACAACTCAAATGGGCATTTGTATTCCTGGCCACCTAGTTCATTAAATGGTTTCCCAAATTAACAACAGTAGTGGTGGTGGTGCTGCAGGAACAAGGCCCTGAAGTACTCG
Source organism: Neoceratodus forsteri (assembly GCA_016271365.2). Taxonomy (NCBI): domain Eukaryota; kingdom Metazoa; phylum Chordata; order Ceratodontiformes; family Ceratodontidae; genus Neoceratodus; species Neoceratodus forsteri. Next base: position 273,360,422 of record CM057454.1, read on the forward strand.
TGGTTTCCCCAATACAATACGAGAGTATTTGCTGCACTAAGTGAATTCTCACTGGGAGATTGAAAGCTTTTGCCCTGTACTTTGGCTGCATTTTATTGTAAAAGAGCAATACATATTTGCTCTGGGGGGGCTGTCTCTAAGCAATGCCATTGCCTGGCAAGCTCAGCTGAGAATTGTAGTTCAGCTACATTTGGTGAGCAACAAAAACACTGCTATTCACTGCTAAAGTTGGTTATTTTTAACTGCAAACAGCCATGTTTTTGCACAGCACTTAGCAATTATGCAAAATTAACCTGAGGGGTTATTTCAAGTTTGTGAAGGCAGCTACAGTCAGGAGTGGTCACATGACCCGTGAGACACTTCCTGGATCACCAGATAAAAACTCGCCCCCCTAGTGAGCGGTGAGCGCATGCAGAGACACACGCCTGTGGGTGTGTCAGGTGTGTCCGGCGGGGCAAGTGGGACAATGGGCCAGTGCACTGTCTGTGTATTACACTCTCACCTAATTGAGCTATTAACAAGGTTAGTCCTGTAACTATACTATCTGTCTGAATAAGGGTACAAGGGGCTATATCTAGCTCAGTTTGTTTGCTCTGCCAATACTTGTTGAATAGTAGAACAACTGAGACAGATATTATTGGGAAGTAACCCAAGTGGAACTACTTACGTTGGCCCGGTGGTGCTGAGGGTTGAGGTGCTGGATGCCACACCTCGAGCCACGCCGATGACCTGGGGTTGGAAGCAACCTCAGGTGTCGAAGGGTCGGCGAGGGGGGAGGATTGAGTGTCCCAGGGACTGCTGTCCTCCGGGGAGGGTAGGGTGGGATAACCACTGCTGTGCTGGCTCCAGGTGGTAGCTGGGGGTCGGTGCAAGCGGCAGATCACTGTGGGGATGGCAAGGATGGTGTCAGACGTGCAGTGTGTGGAAGCGCACATGGCAACGTCATTGACGCCATTGCACACCCATGCCAGGGGATGAGGAACCCATACATAGAAAATCCTCCAGCGTGCTAGATGATGTTCGGTCCATCTGCGCTGTGCCACTCCGACTTGAGTTGTTCCCCCCAGATCCTAACCCCTGGCTTCCGTGGTGGTGGGGTAAGTACCCACCGTGAAGCAGCCAGTGAGAGGAATGGAGGAGAGTGAGGGACACAGGTACTTTCGCAGTGGCTGAGGGCCTTGGGTCTAGATGGATAGGGGAACCATAGGTAACACCCCCCTCAGCCGAGGAGGAATAAATAAATAAAAAATTAAAAGAGTGGAACTACTTAACCCTTAATCAGCATTAAATCATTCAGTTGTGCAACCACTAATAAAGGTTATCCTAGGTTGCCCTTTGAATCAAAAAATGATCTCTGGATTCATTAATAGTAAAACATTATAAATAATACTGTATAAACTGGTATCACTGTGTCGTGGAACATAACACTAAATAATTGCAAACACAATCATGACACTGTATGGGGAGACTGGGTATCAATGTATAATTTGTCAAATGCAGAAACTAGCGAATGCTGAAGTCATTAAAGATGACTACATCTGTGAAAAATGTATTACCAACAAAGAAATGAGGAAGGAACTCTTGATGGAAAAATGCCAAGACGAAATGGCAAATAAAATAAAGTCTGTTAACTCTAACAGTCAACTAATCTCTGGTGTAAGTGATGCTGAGTTAAACACCCAGCGCTCTAAAAGAAAACATACAAATGATAACAATGTAGCTGACAATGAGTGGTACCTAGTACAATCAATTAAAAGGAAAAAGAGGGTTGGGGACAAATTTGTGGTGCCTAATGTTACCATGGTTACTTCACCTTCTCCAACACAAGGAGATGCAGAGATGGGGATGGGGGAAATGTTAACTCACATTATAACAAGCATTTGTCAATGCCGAATGTTCGCTTGCGGGTACAGTACGTGCAGTGGTGTTTGGCATTTATGCAGGCCCCTCCCCCAGTTGTATCCATGTCCCTTCAGCATCCATGACCCAGCAGAGCACCTCTCTGCAACTCCTCTTGCATCTGATTAACATTTCAGCCTCATACTTAAGTGTTTGTCTTAGGAACCCTAACACCCTGGTCACTCGCAACACAGTCATTCAGTGAAATAATTTCACCAAATTTTCAACATAGGCATTTTGTCACCTCTGCTCATGAACACTGTCACTAGGATTTTCTTACTGTGTACCGAACACTGATTTCCCACAGTGACCATGCTATTCTGCGCCGGAAGTGTGAAAACACATTTCGGCCAAGATGTGAAAAATGACAGCTGTATTGTTCATAAGGAGGTGTGGGAAAATGCAAATATTGAAACTCTGGAGTGAAAATATTACAAATTTGCGAAGTTACGAGTGCGTGTGGAAACTGCGCAACACATGCTCATAAAACACTCACTTTTTGGAATCTTTTCACTGAATTTTCAACATAGGCATTCTAGGATGTCTACTCATGAACATTGTCACTGGGGTTTTCTTAATCTGTACCGAACACTGATTTCTCACAGCGACCGCACTATTCTACACCAGAAGTGTGAAAACACATTTTGGGCAGGATGTGAAAAATGACAGCTGTACTAGTCATAAGGAGATGTGGGAAAATGGCAATTTTGAAAATCTGGAGTGAAAATATTACAAATTCACGAACTTACGAGTGTGCGTAGAAACTGCACAATGTACGCTCGTAACACAGCCATTTTATGGACTTCTGTCACCAGATTTTCAATATAGGCATTTTAGGACCTATGCTCATGAACAGTGTCACTGTGATTGTCTTACTCTGTAGCGAACACTGATTTCCTATCGCGACCGCGCTATTCTGCGCCGGAAGCGCCAAAAGCACATTTCGGCCAGGATGTGAAAATGACAGTTGCACTGTTCATAAGGAGGTGTGGAAATATGCCTATGTTGAAAATCTGGAGTGAAAATATTACAAATTCGAGAACTTACGAGTGTGCGTGGAAACTGTGCAATGCGCACTCGTAAAACTGTCATTTTTAAGAATTTTTTCACCAAATTTGCAGCATAGGCTTCATGAGAGCCCATCTCATGAACACTGACATGTCATTTCGTTATTCAGTCCCAAAAGGTGATTCCGGGCCGTGACCGCAAAATCACCTTTCAGGACTGAATAACAAAATGACAGCGACTGAGTTCATGAGGTGGGGTCCCAAGAACTCCATGTTGAAAATTTGGTGAAACAAATTCCCAAAAATGGCCAAGATATCCACCTAAGTTGAAAAAACCCTATTTACACCATATACAGCTTACCGGCATTTCTTCAGATCACAATCGGCTTTGAAGAGTGCAAAATCGTTCCTGGTCCTTCGAAAGATCATCACGCGGGCTTGGAGGTAAAGTATAGAGTGAAGGGGTATTAGAGATGTAGGTGCGCAGAGGGTAGGCGTGGAGTTGAGGAGGGCCAAGGACTCACTGAGGGACCTTTTTCTTCTTTCACAGGAATTTAAAAAAATAAATAAAGACGGACAGTTTTGATACGCTGGGGTGGGCGCTCAGTGTGCCACCTACATGTTTGTTGGGAGGGGACTGGGGCCGGCAGGGATTGGGCACCCCGCAGGCCATACCGTGTGCATGGGGAGAGGCAAGCGCACGCTGGGGTAGGCTCTCAGCGTGGCAACTGGTTGTTTGGGGAGGCTGCAGCCGATGGGAGATTGGGCACCCCCATCGGCCACACAGTGTGCTGGGGGTGCATGAGCTGAGGGGGATTGGGCACCCCCCCCTTGGCACACAACGTGGGGGTCAGGGAGAACACTAATGAGGGAGGGGGAAGACATTAGCAGAGGGAGGAAGCAGGAGGGATTTCATGCCGAGCTGTGCATGACAGCAGTTTGGCTGATGTCATTATGCTGATTGCAGCGGATCTTTTCTTAGAAGTGAAGACCAACACAGTTGAACTGCTGTCATACACAGCTGGGCATGTATTGGTCTGGTAGGGTCGCACCTGCACACCGAGTACTGCATTCGTGAGGAGGGTCTCACACCTCCAAAAGTCATACTGTTGCAAGACATTCCTTGTGCATGCGCACAAGTGAATGCAAAAAGGGTCTTAGAAATGCTGCAGTCTGATTGGCTGTTAGGATTCCGACAGCCTTACATTGATCCCTGTTATACTGTCATGTAGAGCCAGCTCACCATGGCACATTAATTCTTCCTGTCAGCATTCCGTCTTATAGCACTGCTGAATGACTGGAAAGATGCATTCTGATTCTGAACCAGCATTCTTAGACTGTTGGTGGAAGAACTATTTTTTTAAAAATCTCCCTCTCAATAAGGAAAAGATTCAAAAAGTACACTTTTAACACTTTTCCTTTGGAATAATTTTTATAACAGCAATAAGGCACTCCCAGGAGTTAGAGTAACAGTCAGTTAATCACCCCTAGGGGCAATATGGCACTCAGCTGTGCCTCGTGACACATTACACCCCTAGTGGGTGATTAACAGTCTGTTAATCTAACCCCTGGTCATGCCTTATTGCTTAACAGCAATGCCATGGCGCACTCTAAAACTGCATGAGTCGGGGACAGTAGGGTTAATGAAACAGAAATCCAGCTGCCAAATAGATATTCCTTCCTGGCTAACACAAACAGCCACAATATAGCTGATATTGAAGTAGATGCCCCAGCTAATAATATAACTACAGACAATAGTGCTGAATGCCCAAGGCAACTAATAGTGTTGGGGGACTCAATCATAAAATACACTGACAGATATGTCTGTAAAATCAATATGGAAAACATAATTATCAGTAGCTTTTTAGGGGCCGGGATCCGTGACCTGATAGATATGTCAGCTAACATCTTACATGGAACTGGTGAAAAACCTTTAACATTATTACACATTGGCATTAATGACACAGGCAAAAAGAGCAAGGCAGAGATCAAAAGAGTCTTTTCTGCATTAGCTGGCAAACTAGAAAACAGAGGCTGTGAAGTCGTTTTGTCTGAACTACTACCAGTGCCCAGGGCGAATCATTACAAACAACAAAAAATATGCCAGATTAATTAATGGCTTTGTACCTGGTCGACAGAAGGGAAATACAGATTAATAAAGCATTGGGATAATTTCTGGAATAAACCTAACCTCTGTTGTAAAGATGGTCTCCACCTCAGACTCAAGGGAAGCAGGGCATTGGGTCTAAGCTTGGCTAGGGCACTTACATCCCATTTAAACAAAATAACTTAAGGGTGATGGATACAATAACATGAACACCCCGTAATGCCATCAATAATAATCAGAATATAGCCCCCAAAAAACCAAAATGTTATCTCTAAATGCAAGGAGTTTAAACAGCGATAGGCTATCAGAGTTGGCAGGCATTATAAATAATAATGATCCTGATATCATTTGTGTCACTGAAACATGGTGGGATGCTGACGGTGTTTGGAGTAGGTCCCTAGCTGGCTACCAGTTATTCAGCAGAGAGAGGGCTGGCCGAAAGGGTGGAGGGGTTGACATCTATATTAAATATAATATAGCCTGACACTAGCTGTATTCTAAAACTGTTGATGGGGCTGACACCTGGCTTAACATAACAGGATTCCACGGCAAGAAAATAACCCTAGACTATTCTATAGGCCTCCAAACAGTACCACCCAAACTACAGATGCATTATTAAACCAAACTGTAGAAATGACAGAGGACAGTGATACTGTTTTATTGGGAGATCTAAACATGCCAAATATAGACTGGAAAATATGGAAGGTGACTGGTGCTCAGGAACAAAAATTTCTGGCAGTTCTGGACTCCTCAGACTTCAAACAATTGGTTACTCAACCTACCAGGAGAGAGAATGTTCTGGGTGTGCTACTAACAAACATATCGGGGGGGGGGGGGGACTTCAGGAACAATATGAGAGGTACATTTTTCATGGAGAGGGTGGTGGAGAACTGGAATGGGCTTCTGGAGGAGGAGGTGGTGAACTCAAAGACTGTAGAGGGATTCAAGACCACTTAGGACAGACACATGGGGCTAAGGGGAAGGAGGGTGCCTTAAGTAATGGTGGGTTGGGCTAGTGGGGTAAGGGGCAGACTAGATGAGTCATGAGGTCCTTTTCTGCTGTCACCTTCTATGATATAGATTGTCCACGCTTGATGCAGACCCGGCATGGACTCTACTGGTAAATACTATTAAACTGTTATAGGAAAAATATGTCCCCGACAGGAAAATGTGCTATAGCAGAGGTAAGAAGCCAATATGGTTTCACCACAAGATAAAGAATTTAATAAACCAAACAAAACACAGCTTTGATGTTATGAAAAAGACCCAAGTACCAACAAATATCAAGAAATACAAATACGTTCTGAAATAACTTAAGCAAACTATAAGAAAAGCATTGATGGGAACAGAATTCAGACTAGCCCACACCAAAGATGACAGGAAAGGGTTTTATTCCTACATAAATGGTAACAAAGATACAACCAGGGTTATAGGCCCTCTCATTCATGAAGAAGCACTATACAGTAGTCCCAGGGACATGGCTGGATTATTTAATAACTATTTTTGCTCTGTGTATGTAAAGGATTGTAGTGTTAGATGAGACATGGTGGTTGAGGCAGCTATTACTCCTGCAAATAGTACCTCTGTTTGTACACCTGAATATATTCAAAAAAGATTGGCAACACCGGACTGCAAGAAGTCACCAGGCTCCGATGGACTCAACCCCAGAATGCTTAAGGAATTGGCCAGGGACTTGGCACCCTCCACAGCTATCATTGGCAACAGGTCTGTTGATGAAGGACATATCCCCTTGATTGGAGAAAGGCAGTGGTAGTCTCAATTTATTAAAAGGGAAGTAAGCCCACACCCTGTAATTACAGACCAATAAGCCTCATGTCAATAATTTGCAAAATAGCAGAGTGAAACATAATGGAAGACATATCTCGAGACACTGAACCACACACAACACAGTTTCACCAAAAACAGGAGTTGCATTACCAGTCTGATCAGTTCTTATGAGATGGTTAGTCAAAAAATTGATCACAATGATGCAATAGATTTCATTTTCTTTGACCTTCAGAAAGCATTTGACTACCACATTATGGTATTATAAACAAACTACTGATGTTAGGGATTAACCGCACACTGGTTAGGTGACTACAGAGGTGGCTTACCAGTATGAAGCAAAAAGTAAGAATAAACGGAACACTATCACCTGATGGTGATATGACCAGTTGAGTCCCCCAGGGCTCAGTATTAGTACCACTCTTGTTTAATCTTTTTGTCCATGACCTCCAAATACCAAGTGGAAATAGGTTGATAAAATGTGCGGACAATACCAAGCTTGGGGGGGGCAGTTAAGTGTGCTCAGGGCAGAACAAGTACGACCAGCTACCCGAAACATATCGTTGAATGGGCAGACAAGAACAAGATGCAGTTCAGTCTTGCAAAGCGTATCGTTACGCACTGTGGTAACAATAACTCACAGCAGGAATATTTTATCCATGGGAGGAAGCTCCAAATGGTGGATTCAGTTAAGGTCCTGGGGGTGTTAGTAACACCATGAAAAGTAGCAGCCATTGTAATCATGTTGCCAAAAAAGTAAACCACCTAACAAATCCGAATTGGTGCTGTTACCACTGTATAAGTCCTACATCAGGCCTCACCTCAGCTATGGCTCCCAGTTTTGGAGTCCTGGACTAACCAAGGATAAAGAGCTACTAGAAAAAGCCCAATGCTGATACACCAAATTAATCCCTAGAATCAGATCTAAACCATACAGTGACAGCCTTGGGGAGCTGGGCCTCTGGCCCCTGAGCCTCAGAAGACTCAGGGACGACATGTTATGCCTCGATAAAATTCTAGCAGACAGTAATTTAATGTTGGAATGGGGCTAAAATTTAAGCAATGCCAACATAATTTGAGAACTCACAATAGGCAACTCATAGACAGCATTCCTAGAACTAACCTGAGAAAGTATGCATTCCTACCAAGGACAGTCAGACTCCAGAATCAACTACCAGCTGACATTGTACCTGAATATAATTTTGCATGTTTCAAAATAAAGTTGGATGTCCACTTAAATGAGTGTGACTTCCTCTACTTACTGTACATCCACTGAGCAGTGGGGATAGTCAACATGGGCATTAGTCTTCTACTTTCCTAAATCTGCAGTATAAACCACAGTATAAACAGTGAAATCTCCCTCTGAGCACACAGTGTAGCAGCACAGGGTAGCAAGGGTGGGACAAATCTGGTAGCTAGGTGGCCATTGGTCACAAAATAAATTGGTTTGGCTACCAGCCTTTGAAAGTTACCAGCCAACTGGCTATCTGCCCTTAAAGTGATTTCTGAGACCTTGAAAATGATGGTCTCTAAAAAAAGTTGATTTGGCTACCAGATTTTGAAAGATAATAGCCAAACTGACCACCAGCTCACAAGCTGATTTGTCCTACCCTGAGGCAGCAGGTTCATCCTGAGTTGGTCCTGCTTCCCTTTCAGGCCTCTGAAAGGATGTGCATAATGGCTTTCCACAGGCTGTCACTTTTCCTCTCCACATGTATCAGCTGATCTCTCCCTCTGGAATCACAAATGGCAGCTTCCACCCATGGAGTCCAGCCATGGCAGACCAGTACACCACCTTCTGGCATCCAGTCCCTACACGTACTGTGACAATCAGTACCTGGTGGTGGTGCTGGCTGGGTGGCTTCGCAGTCAGCTTCCTATTGCAAATGCCTTTCCTGGCTTCTTGCTTTAAGTCTCTTAGGTCCAGACTGCTCAAGCTCACAATTACTTCTGCTTCTATGCAGGAATTGAGCTTTGCTGTGGTATGTGTGTGGTCTGTCTCATTCAGCTATCAGATCACACCAGTCTGACTCCTACAGCAGCCACTCTAAGACTGGCTAAGTTCTGGAGCAGCCCCTACTGTTCAAGGGGGACATCCAGCTCTTGTTTGTCCATGGAGCTGTCAGTCACTCTAGGCAGTGCTGGAGGTCTGTCACATGATCAAAAATTGGCCACAGACTTCACACCTATACAATTAAGGCCTTCTGTCTCCCAAGAGCTGAGCTCTCCAGAGCTCCCTCCTCAGATGTCAGAACCTGATTGGCTACTGCCCATCCTCTGACATTTGTTGCCATGTTGTGAGGAGTCAGAGGCAAACAAAATGGATCTGCCTTTATAGGGTCAAAGGCACTCAGTCCAAAACCCATATTTCAACAATGCTCCTGTCCTTACACTATTATTATTATGTGCCCCTTTCAGTGATGTTCATGGTTGCAGCTAGTGTCTGGTGAGTTGGGGCTGATGACTGGGGGAATCCCCAGTTTCACTGTGAGTACCAATCACTTGCTTCATTGGTAGCAGTGGAGGCACTTTTTATGTGAGGTGCGGAGATGCTAAAGACATGCAGTGCACTGAAGAAACTGCCTTTCCCTTATTCAGTCTGGCTTCTACTGCACAAGAGTCCATGGGGGCCAGTAGGAGCTAATATGATAGTGGCCAATGCAGGGAGGGCTCCATCTAGCATAAGAGGTAAGCCCCCCTTGGGGAGGTTACATTCCTTTTTGTGGTTATTGACCAAGGGGGCAAAATCTGAATCATAAGGGAACACTCAGGAGTTAGGAAACTGGGATAAATAGATATGTCACTGTAGGGGGCCTTTCCCGTCAAACAGTGCCACCCTAGGCAGGGACAGGTCCCAGGTATTGCTCCAAGGCTGAGACCCAAGGGTAGGCTGCACTAGCATTTCAGGAGTTATGTGATCACTGTTTCCTTGACTACAGAATTTTTCTGTTTCATGTCTTCCTCTGGGGTTAATTGCGAAGCACAATTGTTAATTGGCAGATGTGCTCACAATTGCAAAAAAAGGTAATTACAAAAAAATGGTAAACAATCATTATTCCATCCTTTCTTATGTGATATGACAATCGTGCAACAGACCTATATTACTGAAAAAATAACATACAATTTTAGGGAGGATTCTTATTTGGGTTAAAACAAACCAGATTTAATTCCACGACTTTCCTCTATTATTATGTATGAATGGGCCTAGGATGTGAAGTTTTCTTCTGATGCTGAACTAACTTCGAGGACACAGGGTTTATCCTTTCTCAGGGATGACTGATGTAATGGGTATTCAGATTCTTTTTCTGCTTTTAGGTTATTGTACATACTGTACCTGCATGTTTTTTTTTCCATTGTGCCCCATTATTATACAATCCCTGCAAATGGTCTGTTAAATAAGAAATTATAAAAACACTCAGACTTGTTTTAATAATGAGATGGGCCTTGCTGAGTACTGTGTCCTCAGGAAGTGGCTATGGATGTCAGCAGTGGTGAACATTCAGGTGCATAAGTAAGAGGGCTTGAGACTGCGAAATATGCAATTTAGTAGGTCAGGAATCTGGGAGCTGCCTAGGTTCCCAGAAAATGTTTTGGCTTTACATGCTCTGAGGTGCAATATAAACATTTTTCTAACAAAAAAATAAGTAGAACAGGGTCCCTCTGTCTCACACACACACCCAGCAGGCTACAGTAGTTAAAAAGACAACAACTTCAGCACAGACAGGAAGTCAGACAGAATAAAATATAACTTTTCGTTTTTTTCTTTCACTGCTAGATTTGTATAATGCTAGTAGGTTCTGTTAGGCTGTCTGACTCAAGGAACTGGCAGCAGCTTCTCACACACCAGGATACGACCACTCGCTTCGACTCTACACGCTACATGCCAGCAGCTTGAGCCCCGGTTTTATATAAAGTAGCACCATTAGGATGCTGGACAGAATCAGAAAGCACACCACATGGTACATTCACTGCTACACACGCATGCAGTGCAGTCTCAGTCATTGCCATCATCAAGCCAGTGCCACTGACCTGAATATAGGCAGGGTAGAGCTTTCCCACTGGATCTGCATAGTTGGCGGGATAACCAGGGCCCACTGCAAAGCTGCAGTGCAGACAGCTATGGTATACAGAATCTGACAATTTACATATGGGGTGGGCAATCTCTGAAGCACAAAAACAAGACAAGTTGTGTTGTAAGAAATAAATAGGACTCCAGCTGCTATTTAACTTAAAGACTAGGGCTTCACCACACTGGTAATCCACTTCCAGTTTCCACAGCCTGGATGAGTTATCACATAAAACAAAGAGCAGGGTTTCATTTCATTTTTGAGTTTGCTCATGTGCGTCGAACTCCATTGGAGAGTAGGCACTGAGGGGTGTGACACTGTCTGTCCAATGCAGAGTGCTCTGCATGGGGCTCGACAGTATCACACCAGTCCCCAGCCAGGTGGGTTCTGATGCTGTTTTGCCTGCAGTGATCTACACAGGAAAGGAAAAAGCCGCTCCAATCAGGAGCCGGCTTTTTCCTTTCATCTGCAGGTCACCGCAGAGCAAACAGCTGTTTGCATCTTAACATCCCGCTCTCTGCCATGTTAAAGTTTCTCCCAGCCATGCAGAGCAGGCCACAGCCTAAGCTCCATACGGGCTTGGGATATTGCGTGCCCGAAGGCACTATTGTAAGCGTGATTCATCACGCTGGCTGGGAGGAGGCACTTTCCTTGCCAGCCTCCTCCACATACTGCTCTCTGCCATCGGGCTGTTGAACACCCCCCCCACCTGCCAACACAGGGGTGCTCAATCCCTGTGTGGCCTGTTCCCACCCTTCGGTAGACTGGTTCCAACACCGAGATGCCTACTCCCAGTGTCGGATGCAGCCCCACACACACACATATTCTCCGACCTCGGGGTGCCCAATCTCCGGGTCGGCATTGATCTGGCACACTGGGAGCCCACCCAGTGTGCCAACATCCATTGTTTTAACTGTAAAAAAAGAAAACAGACCCACAAAGTCTTTTTTTTTATTTATAAACCTGAAAAGAAAGAAAATGGTCCCTCGTGGTTCCGACACCGAGATGCCTACTCCCGGTGTCAGATGCACCCCCCCCCATATTCTCCAATCTCGGGGTGCCCAATCTCTGGCTTGGCATTGATCTGGCACACCAGGAGCCCACCCCAGTGTGCCAACATCCATCATTTTACTGTAAAAAAAGAAAACAGACCCACAAAGTCTTTTTTTTAATTTTTAAACCTGAAAGAAAGAAAACGATCCCTCATGGTTGTCGCCGGACCCCGTCCCAACCCGCACCCTCCCTCTGCACACCCCACTTCCCCGCACCCCCTTCATCCATACTTACCTCTGGAGGTTGGAAACAGCGATCTTAAGTGGACCAGGAACACATCTGCACTCTTCAAAAGCCGATCGCAAACTGAAGAAATTACAGTAAGTCCTATAATGGCAGTGAATGGGGGGATTTCAATTTAGGTTGATATCTCAGCCATTTTGGGGAGTTTTGGTCCCAAAATTTCAACATGGGGTTCTTGGGACCCCCACCTCATGAACACAGTCACTGTTATTTTGTCTCTCAGTCCTGAAAGGTGATTTCACGGTCACTGCGTGGAATCACCTTTCATGACCAATTAATGAAATGACAGTGCCACCGTTTGTAAGGCAGGGTCCCAAAAAGTGCTTATTACAAATCTGGTGAAAAAACTCCTAAAAATGACTGTGTTACAAGCATCCATTGTGCAGTTTCTACGCACGCTCGTAATGTCATCAATTTTTAAGATTTTTACTCCAAATTTCCAACATTGCCATTTTTTCACACCCCCTTATGAACAGTACAGCTGTCATTTTTTGTGTCCTTCCCAAAATGTGTTTTTGTACCTGTGGCACAGAATGGCGCAATCACAGTGCAAAATAAATTTTTGGGACAGATTAACAAAATTCCAGTGCCATTGTTCATGAGGGGAGGTCTCAAAAAAGGCTATGTTGAAAATTTGGTGACAACATTCCAAAAAATGACTGCATTACAAGCATGTGTTATGCAGTTTCTACGCACACTTGTAACTTTGCCACTTTTTCATATTTTCACTCCACATTTTCAACACTGCCATTTCTTCACACCGAATGGCACATATTCGCTGTGCAGAATCACCTTTTGGGATTGAGTAATAAAATAATACTGGCACTGTTCATGAGGTAGTGTCCCAAAAAGCCCATGTTGAAAATTTGGAGCAAAAATACCAACAAACACCCAGGGCATTAGGGTTTCCAACCATAACACCCACCCTTAAAATGCAAGACAGAGGAATATACAGGGAAAAATATGGGAGGCATGTACAAGAGCAATACCAACAGCGAACTCTCAGCATTGACAAATGTTTGTTTCTTACAAGACAGCTTGTCTTGTTTTTGTGCTTCAGAAATCCACCCCATATGCAAATCATCGGGTTGGATTCCATTTCCAACTAGCTCTTTTACTGAGCAACTTTACGCTGCTGCCAGACGTGGGCAACAGTGGTCATGCTCTTGCTCACACCAACTTGGATCTGATAGTGCCACACCGGAAACAGGGGAGTGAGTGACAGGTCTGTCGGGTGTCTGTAATGCAGGGTGGAGGAGATGCCTTCCCAGGTCTGAGTGAACCCTGAAAGCTTCATGAGTTAAATATCGTTTGCACCTGCGCCTGACATACAGCAATCTGCCTGCAGCACTAGCCAACAACAGATAAGGGACTGGGGGTATGTGATGGGACAGATCGTTGCAATGATCGCATCGCAAAGTCAGGAAAACAGCCAAGTCAGAAGTTGAGAATGCTGCAGCAGCCATGGTACACACATAAAAAATAAAAATTTAAGAAAATTTGTGCTGCTGCTGCAAAACCTAACTAATAAGTGTCGGACAACTGAACTTACAAATAGGGGGCTTCAGACCCTTAGACCCACCCCATTATGTCCACCACTGGTTGTCAGTAAATTGTTACCTGTCCCCTTATAAAAGAAAAACAAAGAAAAACTCAGAGTCACAGATAGATTTTAAATATTTAATAATATTTTCAAAATACTGTATACATGCAGGAGCACTGCAGGTATATACAAGAATAGTACATGAATATCACTTAGTATACCAGAAAAGATTAAAGGGAATTATAAATGTATAGTATCTAAACAAAGAAAAAATATAACTGAAAATAGAACCTAAACCTAAACCCCTTACTTAGATTTGTAAAAACAACCTAACTGCCATTTAAAAATGTATACTCTTTCACTGTCTCTTATGTCATTCTGTCAGTAGTTGGCTCAAGACCTAGAACATGCTAATTTTCTCTGCATTCATCAGGAAGCACCTCCCCCCCCATACCAGTTCAAGGTGCCCTTTCATCTCTAGCTTTTAAGGAGCAGGCCTGTCTGTAAATAAGCATTTGCCAATGCCGAATGTTTGCTCACAGTGCAATAGAGGATTAAAGAGTCCCTCATGTTATTGGGACAACTTTGAAAAATATAACATTTAGACCCAGTTTAGCGCATATATTTCTGACTTCTTCTGTAACTGCAACCTTTATTTCTTAATTACTAAGGACATTTGCATGTAAATAGGATCTCTGCCTTATTTACTCTGCTTGTCTACTTCTGCAGTCACAATTCTGTTTATGACATCCCAGTCTGTTGCTGTGGAGATAATTATAATGCCATAAAGGACATTATGATGTCATGTGTAGATAGACAGCGAAAGCAAAACAAATCCAAGGGACAGTAATCTTGCCTTTATGTCACTTCCCTCAGTAATACAGAACTTGGGGAAAGAATTGAAAAAATACAGTTCTGACTGAATTTTACAGAGAGTAAAAGCACAGAACTGTAAAACATTGGGTTGCAGGTTCAGCCCCTCTCAGGACCACAAACAATACTGTCTAAGGAAATCAGGGCTACAGTAAACTTTTAGCCGGCTCAGTGGTATGGATGGCTGAGCTGCTGGACCCCTCATCCCCTACCACACCAGCAACCCAGGGTTGGAAATGCACCAGGCTCACTCACAGGCTAGCAGAGGAAGAAGCATTGAGCATCGATGACGACTCTTCTCCTTCAGGGTGGGGGGACAGTGTGTACCACTGCTTGGCTGCTACCTCGCGTAGGCTAAGTGGCACAGTAGCAGTCACCAGAATCGAAAGCCAGAGGTGGGGTTGAGAGCATGCAGCACCATCTTCATGGTCTACATGAGCACCATTGCACACCACTGTCTTTGATTCAAGGGGAGTAATAGATGGAAAATAACCCCCTTTGGCAGAATGACTCTGCAACCCTGTGGGCACTGCACCACCATATCCACTCATGCAATGCTGTAAGAAGTAGATGGGATAAGTCCTGGAGGTGGGTGATGGGGCTGGGGTTCAACAGTAGTAGGGGGCTAATGGGGGGGCAGGAAGAAAAAGTCCAAATGAAATTAAAAATAAGAATTCCAAAAATTTATGAAATATAAACTGAAATGTGTCTAAATCTCACATTTTTCAAAGCTATCCGGTTGGTATCAGGGGTTCTTTAAAGGGAGCATAAACAATGTGCAACTTAACTATTTCTGGTGTTTTCTGTTCATTATTGACATGCTGTTAACATATCTGATGCTATTATATTTTCATTCTGCATGCTGAGTGCTTTTTTTACCACTATGTTTGGTGCTTTCAAAGAGACGCTCTCCAGATTCCTGTCTGTAACTAGTGGAAATTACTATAGGTGGAGAAACATACACACACACACACACTGTGAGGCTTGATGTTTGTCTTCAACGCCTGATGATGTCTGTTAGCTTGCTAATGGGCAGAAAACCAGTGTGATTGGTGGGGCTGCATCCTTTGAACTACATAAAGTTTAAACTCCTCAGTCTGCTGAACACTGTCATCATCAGCCTTCTTGGCACTGGATTTTGAGTAATAGCCTACTGCATTTCTACACTGGCATGCACAACACACACCTCAACAGCCGGCGACACTGACCAGGCAACACCAATACGTTCACTTTGCACATGTGCACAAGCAAACACAAAAAGCAGACCTACACTGTAAAACCCCTACTGCCCAATGGCTAGGAGCCAACTAGTCTGCTAGAACAGAGTGTGGCATCCTATCCCTATCATTCAGTGGCAGGAACTCAAGAGTACAGGAAGAAAATAAGACAAAAAAGGTGTTTCCCCTTTTTTGTATCAGATAAATTTAGAAAAGGAAGAATCCATAGAGATTTTAAGGATGTTTAGGCCACAGCAGGATACCACACTAACCACTATGTTTTATGTGACTTGACTGCATTGACTTCTTTATTTGGGTTAAGGATGCAACACTGGTACATTTTTGTTTATAGGACAATAACAGGTAAGCTGCTGCATTATCTCAGCTGAAAGTTAACATATACTCATTACGCCTATCCTCCTAGATCCCAATCATCGCAGAAATCTGGTTGTACCCAGAGTTCATGTAGGGCTGGAAAAAAGTGCATGCTCCATCGTCATGAGATTATCTTTAGAACAACTTAAACGGGAACAGAGAGACTACAGCATTCCCAGTTTACATTTGCTTATCCCCTTTTCTCCTTCTGTACATATCTCTCTCTATTTTTGTTTTCTGTCTCCAAGACCAGAGATTCTCAGCCTGTTGTGGAACTAAGTACCACTCCACAGCCATCGATGCAGAAATAATTTCTGCACCGGTGCCAAGTCTTAATTGCTGCACTGGCAGCAAGCGCAGCTACAGAGGATGTTATACCTGGTCCAATTAGGCATACCATTCTGGCAGCTGCGCCAAAAAAAACGGCTTCAAGCTGCCGTAAATCGCAGTCTCTGTTGCAAACGGCTATGCGATTGATAATATGGTGCATGCAGAAAAAACTTGCCTAGCTCAGGAAGTGGTGGATATGAATGCAATGTAGGGCTTCAAACAGACATGGGATAGGCACAAGGGAGCAATACTGATGAGTATGAATATATAGGCCATTGACAGAGTAAAGGCTTATGGCACATTTATAAGGCAGAAAATATGGGCAGACTGGATGGGCCTTGCAATCCTTATCTGCCATCAACTTCTATGTTTCTATGTTTCAGAAGGTTTTTCTGCATGGGCGCCGAAAACGACCATCTCTGTCAATCCGGCCCCTGGTCTTTAAAACTAGCTCCGTATGTAGCCTCCCCCCTACATTGCCACTCTAAATGATCCAGCTAGTGACATCATCATTCAGAATCAGTCAGTGACTCCTGTGATGATACTGCTACTTGTATCGGCCGCTGCTTCCATGCAAACTGAGCATTTTGAGAAGTTGTTTTACTTTCAGTAGTGTAGCAGCCCATGCCGGTATTGGTATCAGTGTCAGAAGCCATGGATGGATTCTAACTGATGATATCACTGGTTATAGCATTTACAATAGCGCAGTAGGGGAGGGCTATATACAGAGCTGGTTTTAAAGACCAGGGAGAAATCAAAAGAGAGCGCACAGAAAGAAACGGGGGTAAGCAAATATGAAATGAGAATGTTGCAGTTTTTCTGTTCCTCTTTAAAACTTGAAAAGTTGCTTACAGTAAAGACATTCAACATTTAACTGTCAAACCACAAAAGACTAGTGGAGAACTGCACCTGTGTTGCATAAGCTGTACTTCTTTGTATGTATCTAAATTCAGTTTTGTTTTGCTTTTAAAATTTGTATTTATTGTGTCAAAATACATATACAATATATTATACTTGGTTTCATGCGCTAGAAAGTTACATCATATATGTCTTCTACAGAGGATTATAAGCATATCACCCTTTGTTGCATCAGTGGGGGGTTAACCAGTATAAATCTATGTTTGCTCTTGTGAACATATAGAATCTAAATACATTCTTTAAATCGCTTCTTCACCAAGACCATGGACCTTATACTAAATAGCTGTACCCAAAAAGTCCCTGAGTGAAACACTCTTGATGTGGTCTTAATGACCAATCATCAGTCCATGTGGAAACTATAATTGTACCAAAACATAATGGAGACGTCTAAACACACATTTGCTCCTTAAACAGTAGTTACAGATAGTAATATTACTACTTTAACTCAATAAGTAATGAATAAGATGAGAATAGAAGAAATAACTGAGGGTTATAGTTTAAATTCAGTTGTAATTATGTTGTTGATCAGTACAGTTGGTTTTATTTTAGTTAGTAATACCTGGGATTGCAATTGCTGCTACACTGTTTTCTTGACCAGGTCACTGCTAAAAAACTTCCTACTGCAGGAGCAATGCAAGTTTTAAATCCTAGATGCATTATGAATTTTATTGGATGGTTTCACTGCTCTAGATTTACACAATACAATACAAAGTTTAAATCATACTCAGGTTGTGTTTTTTTAAGGTGGTTTCACTGCCGCTGAACTTACAAGTGCAGTACAAGGTTTAAATCCTTTGGAGATCAGGTATATTGGGGTAGGTACTATAAATTGCTATTAGTCTAACTGCCTGCTCTCACCATGCATCTACTTTTTCTATTCCTCCTCCTCTCCAACCTCCCTTCCCTCCTTCTCTCCATTCTTCCGGTCCTACTCCTCTTCCCCTACCCCTCTCCTCTCTTCTATCCACCCCAGCCTCTGACCACCTATTCACTCCAACCTCCTCTCCACGCTGTTTTCACTCATGAGGCCCTGTATCCCAGTTATCTTCACTTCCTTCCTTCCTGCTCCCCATTATCCCAAGCCTCCTTCTACCTACAGAAGTCCTGTTCCCTCTTGATCCTCTTCACCCTGCTGATTCTGTTGGTAGGAGACTTGGAGCACAGTGCTGGTTCCCCTTCCTTCCCTCCCCTCCCTCTCCCCTCTCCCTAAAGGGCTACACATTTGTCACCTAAACATCCAGAGCCTCATTCTTAAGCCAGATTACGGTGAACTGTGGGTTCCACAGTACCACCCAGATGTCCTGACTGTCACCAAAACCTGGCTCTTCATAACGGTCAGTGACAAGGAAGTCATGATTGCTGACTGTGATCCACAGAAAGGATTGTAGGAAAATAGGTGATTGCTATATATTCATGTTTTGGCCTCACTGTGACGCTGTATCCTGGTCCACCATCTCCTCCTCCCATAAACTCATTCTGTGCCAAATCTTGCTCCCCCTCTTAACTCTCTATTTTTGTTGGTAGTATCTATATGTCTCCTAGGGCCAAACCTGACTACATTACTGATTCCCTTACCTCTCTTTCCTCTCTCACTTCCTCTGAATTGCCACTCCCACTCCCTAAAGGGCTATACCTTTGTCACCTAAACACCCAGAGCCTCATCCCTAAGCTGGATCATCGCACGCTGTAGGTTCCACAGTACCAACCAGACATACTTGAATGTCACCAAAACCTGACTCTCCACCAGGGTCAGTGACAAGGAAGTCACGATTGCTGACCATGATCCACAGACAGGATTGTGGGAAAAGAGGTGATTGCTATATATTCATGTTTTGGCCTTGCTGTGACACTGTATCCTGGTCCTCTATCCCTTCCTCCCACAAACTCATTGTGTGCCAAATCTGGTACCCCTCTTCACTCTCTATTCTTGTTGGTAGTATCTATGCCTCTCCTAGGGCCAAAGCGGAGTGCATTACTGATCCCCTCACCTCCCTTTTCCTTCTCACTTCCTCTGAATTCCTGTTACTTGGTGACCTTAAAGCAGCAGTGCAACAAAACTGGACAAAATATTTGACTATAACTTTTTTCACTATAAAAGATTCCAAGCATCTTATAGTTTTGTTTGATGGTAACATTTTCTAATTCCACTACAATTTGAGTATTTTATGAATGATTTCATTGATTTTTTTCTCAAGAAAAAATGATGGTCACCATATTTGGCTCAGAAATAGCACTGTAGATCTGTCTAGATTAAGGACTAAGAAAAAAAACCTCAAGGTACACAGCATAGGAGGTACCTAGGAAAGTAGATTTAACAGGTATGATACTATTTTATTAACTGCAAATGAAACTAGCTTTTTGGAAAAATATTTTTTGTTTCACTGTAGCTTTAACATTGATTGGCTCGCCCCCTCAGCCAAATGTGCTGGTCAAATAACTGAAGCCCTTAGTCCACAAACCTCAACCCTCATTTCTCAAATTACTCTCTGACTGAGTGGGTCCTATCCTCACACCCTCAACTGCATTGTTGCTGCTGGCACCCTGCTGAATACTTTAAGTGTCTACCAAATGATCTACTGTATCCAGAAAATCTGCCACCCAAAAGCCACCTAAGTTCATCTGGGCTAGAGCATGCAGATCCCTTGATCTGCCCTGTCTACTTGATGAGCCCTGAAATACTGACTGGTGCCCACTCTGTATATCCACTGACATGGATGAGGCCCTCTCCCTATTCTAAACTAAATTCACTGCTGTCTGGAATAAACATGTACCCCTACAAAGGTCTTGTGTCCATGGTTTCCATCTTTCCTGGCTCTCAGCAGAGATCGTTGACTTGTATAAAGACTGTGATTCTACCTAGCATTCCCGCAAGGCCTCTGAATCTCTTAGGACTTGTGGAGATTCAAATAGCTCAGGAACTCCTGTGCAAAGGCCACTAGTCAGGTCAAATCAAATTATTTTTCTGGCACTCTCTGGAACAACTTTAGTTCTCCAAACAAGTTCTGGAAGGTCACTCGATTCCTTTTTGATCCTCCCATTTACTAATTTCCAGTATCACTCAGATAGCCTTCTCTTTCAATGAATTCTTCACTTCCTGTGTGCTCTTTTCTCACATCATCCCCCTTCCCCCACATTATTCCCCCCTTTCCACCTTTCTCCTAGCAACCAAAATCACCTTTTCTGCCTATCCTGTTATACTATCTGCCACTCTTGCAGCCATAGAAACACAGAAACATAGAATTTGACAACAGATAAGGACCGCTTGGCCCTCCTAGTCTGCCCATTTCCCTACCTGATGGATAAGCTGCAGATTCTAGTTAATCAACAGCTTACTTCCTTCTTCAGAGCCCTTCAGACTCAGAATCCCTTTAAAGGCAACAGTCCAGATGGACTAGACCTAAAGCTTCTCTTCCAATCTGCTTCTGCCATCACTGACCTGCTTACTACCCTCCTTAACCTTTTCTTCTTTCTTATTGCAGTACTCCACGCATAGAAACTGGCCAAGGTCCTCCCCTTCACAGAAGGGGGCCCTATCGTCCCCAAGAACTACCACCCTGTCTCCTTTCTCACTACCCTGGCTAAACATCATGAGAAACTTCTGTTATTCCAGCTTGCAGCCTTCCTTGACTCATCTAAGTTCCTTTTTTCTTATGAGTCTGGTTTTAGGAAGGCCTACTCCACTGTCTCCTTCCTGCTCTGGGTCACTGACTCAATCCTGAAGGGGATGGACCAGGGACACATTACCATTGCCATCTTCCTCGACCTTGCCAAGGTCCTTGATATAGTTGCACGCCACCTTCTACAGGATAAGTTGAGGGGAGCTGGACTCTCCAACTTGGTGGCTGAGTGGTTCCATTTCTGACTCAATGACCAACACCAGTCAGTTCAGGAAGTGATGCCTCATCCTCACCTCCTCATCTGCTTTGGTGTTCCCCAGGGTACAGTCCTGGTACCCTTTCTTTTTCCCATCTTCCTTAATGATCTCCCCTCCACCTGTGTCAGTGCAAACATTCATATGTATGCCAATGCAACTATCCTCTTCACCCCAGGTGCCCCAGCCGCTAAGCTGGAATCATCAGTACAGCATGACGCTGATAAAGTCCATCACTGGTTCCACTCAAACCAGCTTATACTGAATGCCAGGAAGACTACGTTCATGTCCTTTGGTACTAGGCAGAAGTTATGAAGCCTACCATCTTCCTCTGCTTTCTCAATCCTGTAGGGTGCTCCACTTGACAATATCTCCTCCTTCAAGTACCTCTGTGTTGTGCTAGATAGAAACCTGGATTTCTCTTCTCACATTAACACCATCCACAAAAAGCTCTGCCCCACGCTTGGTGCCTTCTGCCACAACAAAGCTTGCATCCTACTCCCAGTCCACTGTGAGATCATTCCTAAAATGATCTTGCTGGTACTTGACTATGCAGATAGGGCCTATGGTGCTGCCCCAAAATCCACTCTAGCCAAACTGGACCCTCTCATCCATTCCCTGTGTCATTTTGTCACAAACTGTCCCCACTTACTCCTCACTGCCTCCTCTATCAGTACCTCTATATCCCATTCATAGACTCCCAGCACATTATTCACTGTGCTTCTGTTCCATCCAAGTACTAGCTTTCCTCCCCTACTACCTCCATTTTCTCATCTCTCTACTTCTCCCTACCACCTGTTTCCCCTGCTTCTCTGATTCCCATACCTTCTGCGTCCTTTGCTGCTGGCCCTTTGTGGATCACACTGTATTATCTGTATGTCTTCCCTCCATCTGGAATAATGTCTTTGCTCCCATACACCTCTCCTCCTCTTACCACTCTCTGAAATCCTTCCAAAATAACCTATTTACCCTAAATTGCATGCACCTCTAGCTAGCCCTATGATCACCTCTGCAAATCCAGTGCTTAGAAAAACATTTGTTATTGTTTGTTTTTCCTGTACTGCTATTATGCATTTATGTATCATTAATAAACTTTTAACTCTCATACTTTATCTTTCTTGTACTGTTTATTATGCCTTTATGTACCATTTGTAAATATCTTTACTTTATTTATTTATTATCTTTTGTTTACCAGGTAAGCACACTAGACAAGGAATGCCTATTTTCAGGTACGACCCAGAAGATTACAAGAGCATGATTTACAGAACAGTGCAAGGGAATTAACAATGTGAAATACAAGCAATGAGCAGGGTGATACAAATAAACAGGTACAGGATGAACAGATAAGCATGTACGTCAAAGGTAAGAACAAGCAAACAACAGTTACATTTTGTGGAAATAATACGAGTGCAATTTGTCCCATTTTGAGGATGGTAAGTGCTGATGTGAAGGGCATGCAGGGCAGATAATTCCCCTTAGTAGAGCTCAGAGGGCTGGTGGGGGAACCAGGGAAGAGGAGGGTGCACAACAGGGTCCAAGCAGGGGTAGGGGATATCAAGCAGCCTTGGAACAGTTACAGGCTGAGGCAGACTTCAGGTGCAACCAGAGGGAGCTCTTAAAGATGGGATGGGTTGGGGGCTACATCTGATGGTTGCAGGTAGGATATTCCAGAATCTAGGGGCACAAACAGCAAAGGCACGATCACCTGACAGTGTACGAGTTTTTGGGACAAGGAGGAGTTAAGTCAGTTGACCTTAGCCAGTATGGTGGTAGAGCCAGCTGAAGGAGTTTGGACAGGGCGGGTGGGGTGGCATTCTGGATGATTTTGTCTGTGAAGCAGCCCAAGACAAATGAGTGATAATTATCAGGGGACAACCAATGTAGTTGATTGTATAAATCACAGTGATGGGTAAGTCGAGGGACGGCGAGGGCAAAGCGGCAAATATTATTATAGGCCATATCCCATTTAGCAAGGCTAGTTTTTGTGGAGAGGGTAAAGATTGTCAGTCCACAGCTGAGAGAGGGAAGGAATGGCCCTTTAGCAAGGGCAAGCTGTGCAGCAGCAGCAGTGAGAGACCCACAAACCTGGTATGCAAGTCCAAACTTGATATTGTTGCCCTGCAGACATTTTGAATGTGTAGAAAAAGGTCTAACTGGGGGTCAAGAATAACTCCCAGGTATCTAAAGAAGCATGTAGTGCCAACTGGGACATCATCAAGGCATAAGACATTGAATGGAACAGGACAGTGTTTGAGTCTGGCAGAGGAGCTGAAGACCATGAGTTGTGTTTTCTTTAAATTCAGCACAAGCTTATTCATCAGGAGCCAATGTTGCAGTTTACTGAAGTCAGCTTGTAGGTTGTGATTTATGACACAGACATCACCTGAGCAAGCTAGGAGGACAAGGTCACCAGCATATAGGGTTGTGGTGCTATGGGTAGGGACTGTTGGGAAGTCATTGATGAAAAGAGAAAATAGGATAGGGTCCAGAATAGATCCCTGAGGGACACCGACTGTGATAGGAACAGGATCCGATAAAGCTCTACTGCACTTAACAAGCTGTACTCTGCCAGGGAGACAGTTGGAAAACCAGTTTAGGGCTGGACCAGCAACACCAAGGGAGTGAAGCTTGGAACAGAGTAGGGAGTGATTCACTAGATTGAAGGCCTTTCAGAGGACCACAAAGATAGCCCCAGTCAGCATACCCTTGTCCATGGCAATCCTTATATCAGATGTAACTTTAGCAAGGGCTGTACCAGTGCTATGCCTTTTATGAAATCCATGCTGTTCGAGTGACAGTAAGGTATGTTTAGAAAGGTAGTCCATCAGCTGCACTTCCACCACCTTTTCCAGTATCTTGCTAACAGCAGACAGGGTGGCTATAGGATGGTAATTTTCTATGCATTTCCGGTCGCCCTGCTTGTAAACAGGAACAACCTTTGCTACTTTCCAGATTGCAGGAACAATTCTGGTTGTGAGGGAGAGGTTAAGAATATGGGCTATTGGGAGCGCAAGCAAAGGGGCCCCAATCTTCAGGAGTTTTGGTTCATGGTCATCGTGACCAGCACTCATATGAGGAGAAATTTCAGCGAGAAGCTTCTAGGTTTCCCTCACTGAGATTGTTTTAAGATAGAATGGTGGGCGAAACAAAGATTATGGAGGGGAGGAATGGTTAGTGGTAGATGACTTGTCATTGTCAGTAGTAAACAGGAAGGTGAATGCTGAGAGATCGGAGAATTGCTTGTTAAAGGCACTGGCGATGGTAGTAGCACTATTGCAATTTCTACCATCAGTAATCATATCCGTAGTATCACACTGGCTATAACCCCTGACTACGGTTTTAATAGTGCCCCAGAAGTATCGCAGGTCCCTAACTGAGGGTAAGAGGGCAGCCTTGCAGTGTTCAGTCTTGGCGATACATATGACTTTTTTGCAGATGTTGCGGAGCCGTCGGTATTCATGGTAGTCAGACAGTTCCGTAGAGGCTTTAAATTATCACAGGCTTTCATGAGGGAGAGCAAGTCCCCATGCAACCATTTAATGATAATGCCTCTAACTCTCTTTCTGATGCAAGGTGCACAATTATCCTGCAGAGAGGGGAGGATGTTTAGAAGCTTGTCAAGAGCACTTGTGATGTCCATGGCAGAGAGTACTGTGGCCCAATCTGTGGCTGCAAGATCTTGAAGAAAGAGAGCAGAGTTAAAGTGGGAGAAGTCTCTCACTTGTATAATTTTATAGGGCACTTTGGGAGAGGAGACTCTCCAAATGCATTCGATGGGGAAATGGTCAGATATGGAGTCAGGAAGGACTCCAGATGCTGTGATCCTATCAGGCCTGTTTGTCAGAAACCAATCAAAGAGTGTTCCTCTATTCCCATCGGGGTGGTTTCATGTGGGCTCACTGATTAACTGAGTAAGGCACAGGGCCGCAAGCAGTGGTTCATACTGCTTGACACTGTCACCAGACCAGTTTAGACTGAAGTTACCACATATTTATAAGTACCTCATCTGAGGTGATTTTAGGGCCAATGCTATCAAGCAGATAGGAGAGCCCCTTGATACTTGCTTTGGAGGGTTGTATGCGCAGATGATGTGAAATTTTTTGGCATTCCTTGTAGGAGGAGACCATGAAGGAATTCACAGGTATCAGAGGAGGGAGCCAGGTCGTATTGGCTTAGGGACATGTTAAGGTGGCTTTTGTAGTATATCAAAAGACCACCATCATGCTTTTTAACCAAGCGATTGCAGCGCAGGAGGTTAAAATTGGGAAGCGCGAGGGCTGAGTCAGGGGTGACAGGTTTCAACCACATTTCTGTGAGACACAGAATATCAGAGTTATAGTGGTCAACCCAGGCAGTCAGTTCAGCATGATTGTGGATGAGACTACGAACATTGAGATGTGCAATTTTAAGACCCTTAAGAGAGGACCAGGAGGGGGTGTTAAAGATCTGTTGTGAGGTAGGTCCAGGGTTCAGTTCAACATCTCCAGCAAGGAGGATAAGGAGAGCAGAGAACCAGAGAAGGTGGTGCAGCCAGGTCCTCCTGTAAGGTATTTTATGAGGATGGTATCACGAGCATTTGAGCAGTCTAAACGCAATTCTCATACAATTTGGTGGGAAGCCACAGAGGGGATGCACGTTTGCTTGCCAGGAGGCTTTAAGATTGGAGTAAGAATAGTCTTGTCCCTGGTCAGAAAAGGCACAAAGTTTAACAGGCAGACAGAGCTTTGCTGGCTGTAAGACCTCAAAGGGGTCTCTGCTCTGTGTCTCAGCAGTACCTGCTGTTTTGGTCAGAGGGGGTAGAGTGGCCAACTCTGGCACAACGAGTGGTCTCTGCAGCCAGTTTAACTTGAAGCTGCAGTTTCGGTTAGAGGGGTACAGTGGCCGACTTTCATATCATAGTACTTCCTTTAATTAATTGTACCAAATTGTTACTCTTGTTCTCCCTACTGTCACCACCCCCGGGACACACCTGGAAAAAAGCCTCAACTGTGTGCCTTTCCTGGTCATTGGTTTTCAAATAGGTATGAAAATAAACAAATTAATTAGTTAATAATACTTTTCAAACAGTGACTTTAGTCTCAATGGGGTTTTCAGGTTAAATAAATAGTAATGTAGTAGCTGTAAATGGTATTACTGTGGCTCGTATCTCTTCATTATCTCTGTACTGTGAGCCTCTTAGGTTAGCAACACCCCCTGCAGCATAAGTTCATTTTCGTGTTTGATCTCTTTGTGGGGGTCTCCACATGTCTAATTGCAGACTGAGTTGATTCATGGACTGTGAGTCTTTACTTTAACTAAACTTTTTTTGTTACCCTGGAGTATAAGTTATTAAAGTTCAATAAAATGAATAAATAAAAAATAAAACTTTGTTCAATGGTAGTATCAGGTGTGGCTTAAGGTAGAACAATGTGTGTCATGCAACAAGTCTTTAAAGAAAGAAGACCTCTCTGACTCAGAATTAACACAGACAAAATGAACAGAAAAAAGATCCCCTAAAAGTAACAAGTATGCTTCAAGGTTAGCACTCATTATGGTTAATATGGGACATTAATAAAGAAAGAGAGAGAGCAAGAATGTGTTGGTCCTTACCCCCTATTAAATATTAGAAGCTAAACCCCAGGTTCTGGGTATAAATTGTTCTACCTGCCATGAGCACC
This sequence comes from Neoceratodus forsteri, assembly GCA_016271365.2. NCBI lineage: Eukaryota > Metazoa > Chordata > Ceratodontiformes > Ceratodontidae > Neoceratodus > Neoceratodus forsteri. Next base: position 273,387,367 of record CM057454.1, read on the forward strand.
ATATAAATTCACATAAATATATACATTCATATAAAAGCACATCTTCTTGACCTGGAAGGACACTACTTCTTTATTCAGCTGTGAGCTGTGTCAGAAATTCTATATTGCACTTGATATCTGCAACAGCGTGCACTATTGCTCAATTCTGTGGGAGGTGAAACTAACTACCCTTGGTAATTGCTTTTTATTTACGTATTTATTTAGTGTTTAACCAAGAAGGGGCTTCCAAACTCTGTTTATCTTGTGTGTAACTTCAGAAGGATTTAAATACTGCATTTGGGTAGACCCATGGAGGTAGCTAGATTGTCTACTAGGATTTTCTGACAGTTAAACTATTTTTAAATTTACAGGTGGCTGAGGAGTTGAAAAAGGAGCTTGCAAACTCTGCTTATCTTGGAAGTAACTTCACAAGGGTTTGAATACTGCATTTTGGTTGTCCCTTGGGGGTGGCTGGATTGACTACTAGGATTTTGGGACAGAAACTATTTTTAAATAATTTACTGGTGCATAGGAGTTTGTGATAGTTAAACTATTTTTAAATAACTTACTGTTGTTAAGGAGCTGTCATAGCAAAACCTGCAGTGTGAATTGAAACACAGACAGCCTCAGGTGCAGGAAATTGTTCTCCTAATTGTTTACAGGCCACACAGTGTTGTATTGGAACAGGAAAGGTTGCATCATAACCATTGTCAACAAATTGCCCTGGGTGGAGATATCCAGACTAGATCAGATTACTATAAGTTACTGGTGGCTGCAATATTTAGAGACACAAAGCATATCTTCTTGGCCTGAAAGGACACTACTTCTTTATTCAGCTGTGAGCTGTGTGAGAAATTCTATATTGCATTTGATATCTGCAACAACGTGCACTTTTGCTCAATTCTGTGGGAGGTGAAACTAACTAACCTTGGTAATTGCTTTTTATTTACATATTTATTTAGTGTTTAACCAAGAAGGGGCTTCCAAACTCTGTTTATCTTGTGAGTAACTTCAGAAGGATTTAAATACTGCATTTGGGTAGACCCTTGAGGTAGCTAGATTGTCTACTAGGATTTTCTGACAGTTAAACTATTTTTAAATTTACAGGTGGCTGAGGAGTTGAAAAAGGAGCTTGCAAACTCTGCTTATCTTGGAAGTAACTTCACAAGGGTTTGAATACTGCATTTTGGTTGTCCCTTGGGGGTAGCTGGATTGACTACTAGGATTTTGGGACAGAAACTATTTTTAAATAATTTACTGGTGCATAGGAGCTTGTGATAGTTAAACTATTTTTAAATAACTTACTGGAAGTTAGTTGAATTACTATAAAGGGCAGTACTCACTAGGGTGGTGGAGCAGTGGTGTATTTGATTGTTTCTAACAGTCACCTGTGGTTGTGGACTACCCAGCCCCCTTTCCCACACCCCATCCCCCCAGGTGTGGCATTTCCTTTAAAGCCAAAGTTCTGACATCACTTCCTCAACAGGTCTTGGGGCAGAACTGTCATATTCTTAATAACCCATCACAGTGCATAAAGGGTAAGTACACACCACCAAAAAAAAAATATATATATATTACATATTGTATATTATAAGGAGAGGGACATGTGGGAGTGGTGCAATGCACTGCTGTGGGGCAGCAGTTGTCCGGAGACATTCTGAAACTGCACTGCTGTCCTATTTGCAGGCAACTGTCAGCTCTGAGGGAGGAGACTGCCCACCTCCAGGCTGAACTGGCAAGGACTAAGGAGGCCTCCCTCACCCAAAGAGCACCACTGCCACAACCACTGCCTCAGAGGTTGCCAAGTATGAAGAGCAGTTTGACCACAGTGGGTTCTGGGAGGGTGCGGGTGGTGAAACAGAGGCAAAGCTCCCTAGTTGTACCTCTACACAAATCATACGCCAGTCTGGCAGAGCAAGGTTCCTCTATGATGGCACCCTCAGTGGAGACCAAGAAGAATGCTGAGGACATCCACAAGGGAGACCCACAAAAGGGTGGCAAGGGACACCACAGGGGAAACAGCTTCTGATAGGGGACTCCAGTTGTTGGGGGTAGAACTGGGGAAGGAGGAGGAGGGCAAGGTGCCTGTCTGATACCATGGCTTGGAGGGACAAGAAGTGAATCCTTACAATTGCAGAAGCAGCATCACAGGAGAGGGAACTATATATCATTGTCCACCTTGAGACAAATGACCTAGCTAAGCATGGAATCAGTGCAGTGCAGGATGAATTTGTGGAGTTGGGGAGGGGCCTCAGACAGGTAGCAAGCACGGTTACCTTCTCAGAGGTGCTGCCAGTCCATGGCAGGGGTGAGGTTAGGGTACTGCACACCATGCAGTTTAATGAATGGTTGCAAAACTGGTGCAGAGCACAGGGCTTTGGCTTCATTGGGGACTGGAGGTACGCCTAGAGAGATGAAGGTCTATACTGACATGATGGTCTGCATCTGTCCACAAAGGGAACCAAGATCCTAAGTGATAGGTTTAAATGCGTCCTTGGCAAGCTTTTAAACTAGCCAAGGGGGTGCTGATAAGCTTGGCAGAAGACACCAAGAGAAAGGACTGCTGTGTGACTGAACTTCTGCTGAGACTATATTGCCCTCCTTCCCTCCCTCCACCCCCACGCAAAGCTAGTTCTATTTTTATAGGCACAGGATTTGACTGACAGCAGGAACTTCCTGTTTAGGGGCAGGAAGTGAGTGATCACAGAACCACCAAGGACCCACCATCCTAGAAGGGCAAGAGTAGCTCTCCGGCCCCCTCTAGCTGCTGGAGGTCTGCCTCTGAACAAATAAGTGGTCTACTGAGAAATATAGGATATTCTTGTCTCAGAACAGGATAATCAGGAGCCTAAAGGGCACACAGGCAGAAAGTAAGGAGAGAGAGAGAAAAAAAACAGATGAAAGAGTAAGGATTGCAAACAGTTAAGGGGTCGGAAATAAGACATGATTGGAGTGCTGCAGTGCAGTGGCTGTGGAGCAGCAGTCTTCCGGGAGATGTTCTGGAGGATGCGGTGTTGTCCCATCTGCAGGCACCTCTCTGGGCTGAGGGAGGAGGTTGCTCATCTCCAGGCTGAGTTGGCCAGGATTTGTGGGACCTCCTCTTCCATCCAGAGACCACCAGTGCCACTGCCGCTGCCTCAGAGGCTGCAAGAAAGAGGAGCGGTTGGACCACAGGGGCCCAGGGAGGGTGAGGGTGGTGGAACAGAGGCACATCCCTCCAGTTGTACCTCTCCACAATTCCTATGCCATTCTGGCAAAGTGTGGTTCCTCTATGGAGGCACCCACAGTGGAGACCAAGGAGGATGCTGGGAACCTCCACAAAGGAGACCCACAGAAGGGTGGCAGGGGACCCTGCAGGGGAAGGAAACAACTCCTGGTGGGGGACTCCATTGTTAGGAAGGTAGAACTGGGCAAGGAAGGGGAGAGGGAGGTAAGGTGCCTGCCTGGTGCCATGGCTTGGAGGGTCAGGGAGCGAATCCTCAGGATTGCCAGAGCAGCTGCACAGGGGAGGGAGCTGGATGTCATTGTCCACCTAGGGACAAATGACCTGGCCAAGAAAGGGATTAGAGAAGTGCAGGAAGAGTTTGTGGAATTGGGGAGGGGCCTTAGTCAAGTAGCACGCACGGTAACCTTCTCGGAGGTGCTACCCATCTATGGCATAGGAGAGGCTAGGATGTTCCGTACCGTGGGATTCAATCAGTGGTTGAAAAACTGGTGTGGAGCTCAGGGATTTGGCTTCATTGGGGACTGGGGGTCCACCTGGAGTGATGCAAGCCTATACTGGCATGATGGGCTGCATCTGTCCGGGAGAGGAACCAGGATCCTAGGTGATAGGTTTAAATGCTTCATTGGCAAGCTTTTAAACTAGCCAAGGGGGGAGGCACTGGAAAGGAGCAGGAAAATCCTAGCCCCCAAACAATCACGGTAGTAAGTGTGGCAAACACCAACATGGAGGTGTCGATAGGGAGAAGGGCAGGGGTAAATGGAGAAAGTGACAAAGGCAAGAAGGACAGAGATGGGGCAAAAGGGGTAAGGCCATCAGGAAATGGAGGGTAATGAGTACCAATGCTCAGTAGTCTGGGCAACAAGCTCCCTGAGCTGGTGGCCTTAATGGAAGAGGGATGCCTGGATATCGTAGCAGTCACAGAAACATGGTACACAGAACCATGACTGGGATGTTAACATACCAGGGTACATAACCTACAGGAGAGCAGGCAGGGGAGAAGAGGGGAGGAGTAGCTCTCTATGTAAAGGAAGGGATAAAAGCAACTGAACAAAAGAGTAAACAGGGAAGAGAGGAGGCACTGTGGGTCACCTTGAGTTGGAAAGGGCACACAATCCGACAGAGCGTTAGTGTACATACCCCCATGTCAGGGGAAGGAATGGACAAGGATATGATGGAAGGCATTCTTAGAATGGCAGAGAAAGGGAGATACTGTTGATGGAGACCTGAATATGCCAGATGTTAACTGGAGCACATTTGCTGCAGCCACATCCAAGAGCAGGGCCATTCTTGATGCCTACAGGTGGCAGGCATTAGACAGCTAGTTTCGAACCCACTGTGAGGAGCAATCTTAGACCTCGTGGTTTCAAACGGGGCAGTGAGAGGATCTCAGATCTAGAAGTAGGTTGCCATCTGGGGACAAGTGACCATCAAACAGTGTGGTTCACGTTAAACTCAGCTACAGAGTCAAGCCATAAAAGTGAGGGTACTGGACTTTAGGAGGGCTGACTTTGGCAAGATGGGAGAGTGCCTCAGAAAAGCACTAGCAAACAGGCTAGAAGGAGGTGTGGAGCAACAATGGGGATTATCAAAACTGCCATCACAGACGCAACAAGTCTTTGTGTGAAGCAAATAAACAAATCAAATGAAAGAAAAAGCCACTATGGTTCTCAAGAGAGGTGGCTGTGAAAGTCAGGAAGAAAAGATAGCATTCCGGAGTATAAGGAAACACAGAAGGAGCAGGACAGAGAGCTGTACCAGTTAAGGCAGAAAGAAGCAGGAGGGAAGTCAGAATAGCAAAGGCCCAAACTGAGGAAAAGATAGCCAACTCAGTTAAGAAGGGGATAAAACCTTTTATAGGTACATCAGCGGCGTGAAAGACAAAGGAGGGATAGTGAGGCTGAATAGAATGAACGGTGGGTGGGAGGGGACAGTGAAAAAGCAGGAATACTGAACGAATATTTCTGCTCAATATTCACAAAAGAGGAGGGGAAGTGCCTAATCCAATTAACAGAAGCACTTTTGATAGGGGTCGATCCCAGTCCTTTCACAGAAGAAAGGGTTCTGCAAGAACTCCTAAAACTGAAGGTGGACAAAGCAATGGGTCCTGATGGAATTCACCCCAGAATTCTAAAAGAATTAAGGAAGGAACTAGTGAAACCACTGGCTACTCTTTTAATAACTCATGGGAGGATGGTGTGGTACCCGAGGACTGGAGGAAGGCAGATGTGATTCCCTTCACAAAAGTGGGACCAAGACAGAGGCAGGAAACTACAGACCTCAGTCTGACCTCTGTGGTAGGGAAAGTGATGGAGTCACTTCTGAAGGAAAGAATAGTTGAGTACCTAGAGGTCAGTGGAGCACAGGATCCAAGGCAGCATGGGTTCACAGTGGGAAGGCCATGTCAGACGAAACTAATAGATTTCTTTGACTGGGTGACCAAAGTAGTAGACCAGGGAGGGGCTGTGGACATGGCCTACCTAGACTTCAGCAAGGCATTTGACACAGTCCCAAACAAAAGATTGATAGTCAAATTAACCAGCCTGGGAGTGGGTCCCAGGGTGGTAGCCTAGTAAACATTGGCTGGACAACAGGACACAGAAGGTAATTGTAAATGGAGTCCACTCTGAAGAAAGGGCGGTTACTAGTGGGGTACCGCGAGGGCTCAGTATTGGGTCCAGTCCTTTTAATGTCTTCATCAGTGACATTGCAGAGGACTGGAAGGAAAGTATGCCTTTGCAGATGACACAAAGATCTGCAACAGGGTTGATACACAAGGAGGCGGAAAGGATGAAAAGGGACTTAGCAAGGTTGGAGGAATGGTCAGACGTATGGCAGCTAGGATTCAATGCAAAAAAGTGCAAAATAATGCACCTGGGAAACAAGAACCCAGGGGAAGAATACACAATGGGTGGGGAGCTACTAACAACAACAAAACAGGAAAGGGACCTGGGGGTAATCATATCAGATGACCTTAAGGTTAGCAAGCAATGTGAGAAGGCAGTAGGGAGGGCTGGGGGTATACTGGGATGTATAGGGAGAGGCCTCAGCAGCAGAAAACAGGAAGTTGTTATCCCTCTGTACAGACAGTTGGTGAGACCCCATCTGGAATACTGTGTCCAGTTCTGGAGACCCCATCTCCGCAAGGACATAGACAGGATAGAGGCAGTCCAGAGGAGGGCAACTAAAATGGTGCAGGGTCTGCAAGAGAAGCCGTATGAGGAGAGACTAAAGGAGCTTAATATGTATACCCTTGAGGAAAGAAGGAGAGGGGGACATGATAGAAACTTCACGACCTCAAGGAATCAACAAAGTCCAAGAGGGTAGCATCTTTCAGAAAAGAGACTTGCAAGAACAAGGGACACAGTTTAAAGATAGAAGGAGGGCGGTTCAGGGGCAATGAGGAAGTATTATTTCACAGTGAGGGTAGTGGATGCATGGAACAGCCTTCCTGAGGAAGTTGTGGTCTAAACTGTGGGAGAATTCAAGAATGCATGGGACAGACATAAGGCAATTCTTGTTGGGGCAGGAAGATAAAGGCTGTTGGTTAACTAGGATCCTGGCCCATCCTGTAGGTAGGGAAATGGGCAGACTAGATGGGCCTAGCGGTCCTTATCTGCCGTCAAAGTCTATGTTTCTATGTTTCTATAAGAGGCAGGAAATTTCAAGCCTCCCCCCACAAAACATGGCAGGTAGTAAGGTAAACACTGAGGTACAGAGCTCAACAGAGGGCAGGACAGGGGTAAATGGAAAAATAGACAAGGGAAATAAGAGCAGGGATGGGGGGAAAAAGGATAAAGTCAACGTTAAATGGAGGGCAATGAGTACCAATGCCTGTAGTCTGGGAAACAAGCTTCCTGAGCTAGTAGCCCTGATGGAAGATGAAAAATTGGATATTGTGGCAGTCATGGAAACATGGTACATGGAGAACCATGACTGGGATGTCAACATACCGGGGTACACAGTCTACAGAAGGGACAGGGAGGGTAAAAGAGGAGATGGAGTAGCTCTATATGTAAGGGAAGGGATCAAAGCTACAGAACTAAAAAGTAAAGGGGGAGGACAAGAGGCACTCTGGGTCACCTTGGAGACAGGGAATGGCATCACAATCCGCACAGGGGTTGTATATAGACCCCCGTCTCAAGCGGAGGAAACAGACAAGAAAATGATGGAGGACATTCTCAAAATGGCTGAAAAGGGGGAGATACTGTTGATGGGGGACCTGAATATGCCAGATGTTAACTGGATGACATGTACTGCAGCCACATCCAAGAGCAGGGTCATTCTCAATGCCCTGCAGGGGGCAGGCCTTAGACAGCTAGTGTTGGAATCTACTCGGGAGGGAGCAATACTAGACCTGGTACTCTCAAATGGAGAGAGGATCACAAATTTAGAAGCTGGTAGACATCTGGGAACAAGTGACCACTGCACAGTGTGCTTCACAATAAGCACAACCATGGAGACAAGCCATACAAAAACAAGGATACTGGACTTTAGAAGGGCCGACTTTGGCAAAATGGGTGAATACCTGAGGAATGCACTAGCAAATGGCCAAAAAGGAGGGGCGGAAGAACAATGGAGAAAAGTCAAAACTGCTATCATAGAGGCAACAAGCCTTTGTGTGAAACAAATAAAGAAAACAAAGTGGAGTAAAAAACCACTATTGTTCTCAAAAGAGGTGGCAGGGAAGGTTAAGGAGAAAAAGGCTGCATTCAAAAAGTATAAGGAATCACAGAAGGAGCACAACAAGGAACTGTATCAATTAAAGCAGAAAGAAGTGGGGAAGGCAGTCAGAATAGCAAAGGCCCAAACCGAGGAAAAAATAGCTAACTCAGTTAAGAAGGGGGATAAAACCTTCTACGGGTACATTAGGGAGCATAGAAAGTTAAGGGAGGAATAGTGAAGATTTATAAAAGAGAGGAGGTGGGCAGAGGAGACAGTGAAAAGGCAGAGATACTGAATGAATACTTTGCTCAGTATTCACAAAAGAATATGGGAGGAGGAGTTACCTAAACCAGACAATAGAAGCACTCTGGGTAGGGGGGTTGACACCAGTCCATTTACAGAAGAAAGAGTCCTGAAAGAACTCCTAAAACTCAAGGTGGACAAAGCAATGGGGCCTGACGGGATTCACCACAGAATCCTAAAAGAACTAAGGGAGGACCTAGTGACACCACTGACCACACTTTTTAACAAATCTTGGGAGGATGGGGTGATACCTGAGGACTGGAGGAGGGCAGATGTGATCCCCCTTCACTAAAGTGAGAGCAAGGCAGAAGCAGGAAACTACAGACCTGTAAGTTTGACCTCAGTGGTAGGGAAAATGATGGAATCACTTCTGAAAGAAAGAATTGTTGAGTACCTAGAGGCCAGCGTGGCACAGGACCCAAAGCAGCATGGATTTACAGCAGGAAGGTCATGTCAGACAAATCTAATTGATTTCTTTGACTGGGTGACCAAAGTAATAGACCAGGGAGGGGCTGTGGATATGGCCTACCTAGACTTTAGCAAGGCATTTGACACAGTCCCGCACAAAAGACTAATAATCAAGTTAGCTAGCCTGGGAGTGGGTTCCAGGGTGGTAGCCTGGGTAGCGAACTGGCTGCACAACAGGACACAGAAGGTAATAGTGGAATGGAACACATTCCAAAGAAAGGGGGTTACTAGTGGTGTACTTAGGCCTCAGTATTGGTCCAACTTTTAACATCTTTATAGGTGACATTGCAGAGGGTCTTGAGGAAAGGTATGCCTCTTTGCAGATGACACAAAATCTGTAACAGAGTTGATACACAAGGGGGTAGAAAGGATGAGAAGGACTTGGCAAGGTTGGAGGAATGGTCAGACATATGGCAACTTAGATTCAATGCAAAGAAGTGCAAGTAATGCACCTGGGAAACAAAACCCAGGAAAAGAGTACACAATGGCAGGGAGGTACTAACAACAACAAAATGGAAAGGGACTTGGGGGTAGTCATATCAGATGACCTGAAGGTGGGTAAGCAATGTGAGAAGTCAGTAAGGAGAGCCAGGGGGATACTGGGATGCATAGGACGGGGCATCACAAATAGAAAAAGGGAAGTGGTTATCCCTCTGTGCAGACAGTTGGTGAGACTCCATCTGGAATACTGTGTGCAGTTTTGGAGACCCCATCTATGCAAGGACATTGACAGGATGGAAGCAGTCCAGAGGAGGGCAACTAAAATGGTGCAGGGTCTGCATCAGAAACCATATGAAGAGAGACTGAGAGAGCTTGATATGTATACCCTTGATGAAAAAAGGGATGGGGGGACATGATAGAAACAAATTTTAAGTACCTCAAGGGAATCAACAAAGTCCAGGAGGGTAGCATCTTTCAAAAAAAGAGATGTGTAAGAACAAGGGGCACAATTTAAAGATGGGGGGGACTCAGGGTAATGTGAGTAAATTTTTTTTTCACGGAGAGAGTGGTGGATGGCTGGAACCACCTTCCTGGGGAGGTTGTTGAGTCTAAAACTGTGGGGGAATTCAAACATCCATGGGACAGACATAAGGCAATTGTAGTGGGGGGTTCCAGGAAGTAGGCTGTTGGTTAACTAGAATCTGTAGCTTATCCAATAGGAAGGGAAATGGGCAGACTGGGTGGGCCAAGTGGTCCTTATCTGCCGTCAAAGTCTATGTTTCTATGTTTCCCCTCCACCACTCCCAATCCTACTGGGATTACTTAAATCTTTCTTCCTCTTGTACCGTGTCGGTCCTTACTCCCTATTAAATATTAAAAACTAAACCCCAGGTTCCAGGTATAAATTGTCCTACCTGCTGTGAGCACCACAAAAATTCACCTCTGCCACTCCCAATCCACTCCTCATTGCTCCTTGGACCCCCAAGTGGGCATCGAACCCATGGCTGAAGTGTGCCATCTATTCTGAAGGTGATTTCACCATTGTTTAGCTCACTCAACCCCTAGTAGTACTATTTTCAATCCCTTTGTAATTCTCCTCTTTCATCATACAATAAGTAGGTAAAAACCTTTTCACAGTCCCCTCACCCCCCACCCCCTACTTCCTGAACCAAACTTCCCCGCTGCTGGGATTTGAACCCTAACTGCAGATGTACAATCTGAACTTCTGGCAGCAACCTTTCCACTAATTCTGTTTACTTACACCTCTGCCTAAGCCCCCTTACATATGTGTTGTAATCCTCCTCCAGCAGTACATGCCTTCTGCTGCTCCTAAGTAACGCACTTTCCCTGCTGGGCCTGTGAACTCCCTGGCAGTCTCCCCCTGAATCCCCACAACTGCTCTCCTTCATCCTGACCCCCCAAACTCTTGAATCATGGCTTTCGGCAGATTGCTAGTTCTGTCTGCTCTCATGCTAAAACTACTCTCCTTTGATCATACAAACAAACATTCTCAGCCTGTCACAATCTCTACACTCTGTACCTTAAAACCTTGCCACTGCTCTGGCACAAGTAACACTCTTACCCCTAGTGATGATGGGCCACTTACTACTTACGGCCACCTTATCAAGTTCCACAGTTGGGTCTTGTTAGCTCACATGCTTTCCCGTCCCACTCCCCCACCCTGTAACACACTGAAGAGAGGTGACAGTAGTCATAAGCATAAAAGAAATTCAATAGCACTACAAAACTTCCTGCTACACCTGATAATATTGCTTCTCCTTTTATCGGGCAATATCCACCCTAACCCAGGTCCCATCCAGCAACTACTAGGTAGCATAAACCACCATTATTCATGAAAAATAACTTCAATTAACACGCGTAGCCTGCTGGCCAAATCAGATCAGCTACAAGTCTGGGTTAACCAACACAATCCTGACATCCTCTCCCTCACAAAAACCTGGCTTACACATGAGGTCTCGGATTTGTCAATAGCCCTAACTGGGTACACCCTCTTTAGGCTGGGCAGGACAGAGAAAAGGGGTGGTGGGTGTGCTATTTACATCAGAGACCAGTTACGGTGCCACGTACTCCCCCAATTCGACTCTTGGAATACTGCATAAGCCTTGGCCGTCAGGCTGCTGTTCGGGTCCCAAAGCAAAACCCTAAACATCATCTCCGTCTATATTCCCCCAATGGATCACTCAGTGGGTTTTCACAAAATCACTGAGTATATTAGTGGCTTTAAGCAAAACTGGGAGGAGGTAGTCATGTGACTTCAATATAAATTGGATGTTGGCTGAGGCTGCCCAATATAAAGATGCCCTATCCAGTATTAACTACTCTCAAATGGTTGAAACACCAACCAGAATGACTACCGCACTCGGACCAGTACCCAGCTTGATTGGATTCTCACAAACCAACCGGTCTGGATCTCCAACACCACTGTCTTCGAGGATGTGCTGAGTGATCATTCCCCTGTCACTTGTCATTGGGCTAATAAGGCCCCTAAGTCCATCCCCAAATTCACAACGAGTCTAACCCTCAAGCGTGGTCAGCTACACTCATTTAAGGCCTACATTAGCCACATTGACCGGTCCACCCTAGATGTTGCCCTGGACATAAACCAGGCACTGGGCTTCTTTATTTCGAAGTTCAACAAAGCATGTGACATCTTTGCTCCCATACATAAATGCAAAATTAAGGGAGTCCACATTCTTAGATCTCCTCAGCTCTACTGAATCTTATGACCACTAGAGACCATCTCTGGCACTAAGCAAAGGCCACCCACCGGCCACCAGGCCAATATCCAGAATTACAAAACAGCTAGAAACCTCTGCACCCGTGAGGTCAGACTTGCTAAATCGCATTACTTCAAGGAATGCCTCACTAAACTATGGGAAAATGGTAGGAAATTCTGGGAAAACATGAAGGATCTAACTGGGAAGGACAGCAAATCCTCACCCTCCATGTTTCAGGTGAATGGAAACATAACCCAGGATCCCAAAATCATCGTCAGCACATTCAATGATGCCTTCCCAGACCTTAGCAGTATACTGTCACCAGTTCTCCCTGATGCCCCAGTTGGTAACTCTCTTGATCTTAAGGCACCTTTCAGTGAGTCCCCTGCTAGCACCCCTCCATTCTTTCTAAAAGCAATCTTCATGTCCAATGCCACAAAATACCTCCAACAGGTGCTTGGCAAATCTTGACACAACAGTGATACTCTGGACCTTAAGTTGCTTGACCTCACCCTAGATGTAGTGCTGCATCCTCCAACTATGCTTCTGAACCTCTCTCTAAAGCTAGGTCAGTTCCCCCAGGTATGGAAAGCCGCTATGGTCAGCCCTGTTCACAAAAGTGGGAACAGAACCCTTTTTTCAAATTACCACCCATTTTCAATTCTGCCCCCCTTTCTAAGGCATTAGAAAGATTTGTCTCAGACTAGTTGGTAGACCATTTGGAAAAGTACAGGATACAATGCCCACAGCAATGTGGGTTCGGTAAGGGGCACAGCACCTCTACCGCCCTGTTGAAGTACTCGGGATTCCTGCATGGAGCCCTCGACAACAGTCAGATTACTGAAACATAGAAGTTGACTGCAGATAAGGACCGCAAGGCCCATCCAGTCTGCCCATTTCTTTATCTACCTTTATCCCCTTACCCCTGCCTTTTTACCAAAACGACAGGTGGCATGCTGTTGGCACTGGCAACAATACCTGGTGGGGACCTGGGTTCGGGGAGGATGGGGTTATTCGGCACAGGGGGACCTAGGTTTGGCTACTCTGCACAGGGGCACCCAAGTAAATCCGAACACAGGAAGCAATAACTGTAATGTCCAGAACCAGGATTGGATTTACAGTGTGGCTTTTTATTCACAACTAGCTGAACACAACAAAGTATAGATGGACTCCTCATGGGGCTACATTTACTGGTAATGCAGATTAGAGACTACAAGGTGGTCCACTGGAAGAATGAACCAATTTACTGTTTTCAGGCTCTGGACCCACCAGGCACACAGCCCGGACTTGCACGTGTTTTGGGTACACAGCCACTGGCCCGGCCTCTGCCACATACTTGAATGGCGTGTCCATTGGAAGAATGAACCCATTTTCTTGTTGTGGCTCTCACACCACTTAGAGTCTACGACTCCTAGAGAGATTTCCTTCTTACTTCTTCTGACTCCCATCTCACAAAGAGAATTTTCCTTACACTTGTTGTGGCTCCCCACACCACCTAGAGTCTGCGACTCCTAGAGAGATTTTCCCATTTGTGACCCACATCTGGGTACTTCCCTCATCACTGGCCAAGCGCATGAGGCAAGTAGCAATCCCAGCAGAAATCCGTAGAGGTGGACCTGGTTACTAAAGATGGGGGGTGTTCCCACCTCCAGCTCCCACAGCCCATACCCGGCCATTTCTCTGGAAAAACTGAAACTTTCTGAATGTAGATTAAATGGTGGATGAACTGTCGCACCCCCTCTACAATACTACTTGAATTCACACAGCACTCTAGCTTTTGACACTACTCCATTTGTTTGTCCTAGTCCTATAGGCCTCCCAAATAGTAGTTCAAATCCTAGATTTCTTCACATATCCCAGGCTGAAGAAACACATTTTTTGCCCTCTCAAATTAGAGCAAACACTCACCCTTTTGTTGCAGGTGCCCACAGGCGAAGTACAACTCTTCCCACTTTCCAAATACAGACTGAAACTGAAATAGGCAGCTTTCTTTCTTCTGCAGAATTTAGGGATTGCCCTGAATCTACATGGGGATCCTATCTCCCGAGGGAGGGGACACTGAGACCAACAGGGTCTCCACCACTTGAAGGCAAAACTGAGACTGACCTTCTTGTTTGAAAACAAACAGGAGACTGACTACTTTGAAAACTCCCAACGCTCTATCTAACTCCTCTGCTGCAGATTCCAATGTGGCTTATGCAGCTGCAACAGTTCTATTGGTGATGTCATCACTCAGTTTCAGCTGAGACTGAGAACAGAGTGAGACAGTGTAAACCCATTTAACGGAGTTTCACAAGCTGCCTTCCTGCCTACCATTACGCCTTACTGGGATTCTAGTAACCTGCAACAGGGGTTACACTGCCCTTGACCAGGAAAATGACTGTCCGCAGTCATTATGTACCCGGCCTTAGGCCATCCCACCCTATGTGCTACCTACGGAGGGGGGTGATCAGGCCCCCTCCTACCATGTGCAAGCACAGGCAGGTAACACTAAGGGCCTAGAGGCCTGTAGCTGACATGTCAGCCTCTACTCTATCCACTTACTATGGACACCTAGTGGCTCTGGTAGAACTATCCAGAGGATAGCCCTGATAGATCAGCACTGCAGTCCCAATGGCCATTCAGGACCACAGCCTGTCTATCCCCCCTAACCCTCTAGGGAAAACCTATCTGCCTCTAACATAATATTTCAAAACAAAAAAAAAACCCAGGGACCTCCCCGACCTTGGGCAACCTGCAACCACACCATTAAAATACCAAAATTACTGCCTCCTCCCTACCCCCACAATCACACCTGTGGAAGGAAAAGGGTTAATACAGTAACCATAACAATAACACCACAGTACTTTAAATTTCTACACAATAAAGCACTGATGAGGAACTCCGATGAGCCCCTCCTCCTCTTCTTGTCTTCTCTTCTGTCTTCCCAGGAACACCTGTAAGAAAAAGAAAGACAAAACGCACGCTCCTAATCTGCATACACAGTCTACCTAAAACCCCTACCATCAAAAACACTGAAAAATCCCAAAAAGATTTTTTTTAGAAAAAGGTAGAAAAACAGTATTTACACTAGAAAACAATGACATTATTTACAATACACATTTGGGGGGATGGAGTGCCCTAAAAGTCCCAACTAGTGACCACAAGGCCCGAAGGCTAGTCCAATAAAGAGTCTCTCCTTGGCCGGAGCCGATAAAGCACAGTTCTAACAGGCCAAAGTCCCGAAGCGGAGAGTCTCTGCTGACAGTTCACACATTTTGAAGTCTGTAGTGTAGGGTGTGTACTGCAATGTCATAAAGAAAGAAAAGTTCGGACTTACCAGCCATTTGTAGTACAAGACTAGGCACCTAACCTGCACCGCAGCCGAAGACTCTCCCTGGCAGCATTTCTTCTGATACAGCTGGGCGGACATCTTCCAGGAACCACAGGAGGGCACATCTGGGAACAGTTGGGTTGATGTCATCTCTGGAGACGGAACCTTAGAACAGGAACAAAAAGAAAACAGCCGGTCTGACGTCATCCGATTACCAGGCGATGAACAGGAAACAGCTGGGCTGGTGTCCTCTCTGGATCTGAAGTCATCTGGTGGGCCAGTCGATGGTTGCTGGACAGGACAGTACACTGTAGACTGGATGAATGTGGGGCACCTGAGTCCTGGTTATTCATATTAGGCGGATCAATAAGGGCACTTCACAGTCTAGTGTGGCAGTATTGACTACCACTGCTCGGCTCTCCATTTTGTAGGCACAGGCTTAATTGCTGGGAGGTCCTTGCACTGAGGCCAATAGTACCGGGGATCAGGGTCTTGAATTATTACCCCATCTGGGCGCACATAATTCACACAGTGGGAGATTTCACGTCCCTCTCCGTCCACCATTCTCACTCTGTCTATGAACAGTGTCCTGCCTCTCTTCCACTGGGTATACTTTTCGTGGAACAGTCTATTCTTTACATGCTGGTTGGCCCCAGGATGCACACTTTTCATTGCTTCATCCCAGATCCAGGATTTCCTGCAGTTCTCAATCTCTTCCCAGACTTTTCGAGGAAAGGTAGGAAAGGTCATACCATAGATCTCATTTGCCTTTCTACGAACCAGTCTCTCCTCTTTACTTGCTTTGGTCAATCTGAGACCGCTGGCCTGACTTGGGGGTGGCCATTCCTGGTTCTGCCAGCTATGCATCCTCAAGGAAATTAGAAACGGATCCCTGACTTCTTCCTGTAAAGCCAGGGCAGTGGCATCACCACCTTCTTCAATACATTCCTCCGAAGCAAGATCTTGAGGCTGTGTACCCGTTCCTTCTTCACAAGGCCACATAGGTTCCCCCTCATCTTCCTCTTCACTGAGGATCTGAGCCCAGGAGTGAGCAGTCGTTCTCACCCCTGAGACTATCCATTCATCACTAGGCGCGGAGGTCAACACCTCCCATTCAAAGGCCTCCCGCATCTCATCTTCACCTAAGAGACTTGGGCTAGGCCCCCCCACCCAGGGATCTATTGATGCTTTATCCGAACTTACTTTCTGGGATCCAGCATCCAAAACTTCAACTTCTGATTCTGTCTCCAACTCTGCACCCTCTAGCTTTGTGCCACACTCCCCTGAGGGACCTTCCTCCACAGGCTCCGCCTGGTGCTGTGTGCTGCCAACTGCAGATTCCTGAATTTTTGTCCATGTGGGAGCCAAACGAATTGGAGGTGCTTTATACAAGCCATATTTTTGTAGGCATCCAGCACAGTGAGGAATCATGAAGACGTCCCTTCCAGCACTCAAGCATATTTGGCATACACGCACTAGACAATTAGGAATTGCCACATCAGGAGGTAGTTGCCCTCCATAGCACCACTTTTCAATATCTCTCAGTCTATTTACTGCTGCTGTTACTGCAACCCGGGCATGATCCGGGTAACGAGCTGGTCCTGAGGCCATAACTGCAGAAAAATAAACAAAAGTTCACTGTAACTGAAAGTCCCACTTTATTGAACACACTCTGTAGTTTTAAAATGGCTCCACTGCTGCTGTGTTTACTTTACTACCCCACCCTGTAATGGCGGCGGCAGCACTCCTGTGCATCTACATTTAGAATCTGGGTCAAGCCACTGCGCACCCGATTTACACCAGCTACTGATAACTTTTACTCAAACTGCACAACTTGCTCTGATCTGGCTTCACAATTTTACAGGATTTTCCTTGGACTTTTTACAAGCTGGTAACATTTATTTTATTCACAGTCCCTTAAAAGCTTCAGGTTTGTACAGGATTGCCTGCTTTTACTAGTGTTGCATTTTGCTACAACCCACAGTCTCTCTCTGGCTGCAAACTTTAAACTGAGGCTAATTTCTCTTCCATGCACACATTCAATGGCTTAACAGACTTGCATTTGCTGGCAGGACTTCACACAGTCGTTACTTGCAAAGCAACTACACTGCTACACACACATTTTATATGGCATAGCTGAAAATCGCTGATTGAGCAGTTTCATGAAGGTTTACTTACTGTTATCAGTAGCAATTTGCTGCGATGGGGAAAAACGGCCTGCAGCCAGTTTTAGAAGGCCCCAGTATACAAACGGGCGGGCAGTCCTAGCGATCGTCGTTTTCAACACCAAACTCGCTATTTTAACGATCGATTCGCGGGTTGAGCCCGATTTTAAACTCAAAAGTCAATTTTTTAACTGTTCACAGCACTTTGAATACTCCGCGACGCTCCTCCACTGCCAGTACATGCACTCCACTCTCACTCCCTCTCGAATGCTGGGGCAGTCTCAGTAGAGCTGGCTGAGGGGTGGGACTGATTGCAGCCTGACCAACCACACAACGCCATGCAAATGAGCCTCTTCTTCCTCGCGAGGGCTCTTCTCCTCACGGCGATCGTCGAGCAGGCAAATTTAAACTGCAGAATACACTTTTTTTTTTTCAACTGACTCCACGGCGGGAGCCCATTTCAGCCATATAACTTAGCAATTTACTCTGCAGTCTCTCAATTCACACAGAAAGCATTTCCAACGTCCAGGGCATAATCTTTCTTTTGCTACCCCTAGTCTTCAACACTTTCCTTCACAAGAATTCATTTTAAAAAGCATTTCAAACGTCCAGAGCACAATTTCTCTGTTGCTACCCCTAGTCTTCCACACTCTTCTTCACAAGAATTCATTTTAAAAGCATTTCAAACATCCAGGGCATAATTTCTCTGTTGCTACCCCTAGTCTTCCATACTTTTATTTACCACAGTTCATTTTTAAAGCAGGCAAAAATGCTGTAAACAATTTTGATGATGCAGGACAAGGGCACACTCTTGGGCTTTACAGCTCCTTGGTAAACAGTTGGCATTTTTTTAAACAGCAGCATAAGATTCACAGCACACAGCAACACACTAGGGAAATTGCTTCAGCTTTTTGGGCTACCCACTGCCAGATAGCCAAAATGCTAGCCCCCTTGCTCAAGCATCTTCCTTCCTGAACAAATCCAAAGCGGTGCCGCCACTTTTGTAACCCCTCACCCCTGCCTTTTTACCAAAATGACAGGTGGCATGCTGTTGGTGCTGGCAGCAATATCTGGTGGGGACCTGGGTTCGGGGAGGATGAGGTTACTCGGCACAGGGGGACCTAGGTTTGGCTACTCTGCACAGGGGGCACCCAAGTAAATCCAAACACAGGAAGCAATAACTGTAATGTCCAGAACCAGGATTGGGATTTTACAGTGTGGCTTTTATTCACAACTAGCTGAACACAACAAAGCATAGATGGACCCCCATGGGGCTACATTTACTGGTAATGCAGATTAGAGACTACAAGGTGGTCCACTGGAAGAATGAACCAATTTACTGTTTTCAGGCTCTGGACCCACCAGGCACACAGCCCGGACTTGCACGTGCTTTGGGTACACAGCCCGACTGGCCCGGCTCCCCTGCCGGCTACTTGAATGGCGGTCCATTGGAAGAATGAACCCATTTTCTTGTTGTGGCTCCCCACACCACTTAGAGTCTACGACTCCTAGAGAGATTTCCTTCTTACTTCTTCTGATTCCCATCTCACAAAGAGAATTTTCCTTACACTTGTTGTAGCTCCCCACACCACCTAGAGTCTGCGACTCCTAGAGAGATTTTCCCATTTGCGACTCCACGCTCATGCATTTCCCCATCACTGGCCAAGCGCATGAGGCAAGTAGCAATCCCAGCAGAAATCCGTAGAGGTGGACCTGGTTACTAAAGATGGGGGGTGTTCCCACCTCCAGCTCCCACAGCCCATACCTGGCCATTTTTCTGGAAAAACTGAAACTTTCTGAATGTAGATTAAATCGTGGATGAACTGTCATACCCCCTCTACAATATTACTTGAATTCACACAGCACTCTAGCTTTTGACACTACTCCATTTGTTTGTCCTAGTCCTATAGGCCTCCCAAATAGTAGTTCAAATCCTAGATTTCTTCACATATCCCAGGCTGAAGAAACACATTTTTTGCCCTCTCATATTAGAGCAAACACTCACCCTTTTGTTGCAGGTGCCCACAGGCGAAGTACAACTCTTCCCACTTTCCAAACACAGACTGAAACTGAAATAGGCAGCTTTCTTTCTTCTGCAGAATTTAGGGGATTGCCCCTGGAATCTACATGGGGATCCTTACTCCTCCCCTCCGGAGGGAAGGGGCACTGAGACCCAAACAGCGGTCTCCACCACTTGAAGGCAAAACTGGAGACTGACCTTCTTGCTTGAAAACAAACAGGAGACTGACTACTTTGAAAACTCCCAACGTTCTATCTAACTCCCTCTGCTGCAGATTTCAATGTGGCTTATGCAGCTGCGACAGTTCTATTGGTGATGTCATCACTCAGTTTCAGTTGAGACTGAGAACAGAGTGAGACAGTGTGAAACCCATTTAACTGGAGTTTCACAAGCTGCCTTCCCTGCCTACCACTAGGTCTTACTGGGATTCTAGTAACCCCGGGTAACAAGGGGTTACATACCTTATAAATGTGTCCTCTGCCTTTGCTCTGTCAATGGCCTATCTATTCATACTCATCTGTATTGCTCCCTTATGCCTATCCCATGCCTGTTTGAAGTCCTGCACTGTATTCATATCCACCACTTCCTGAGGTAGGCCGTTCCATGCATCCACCACCCTTTCTGTGAAAAAGAACGTCCTCACACTACCCTTAATCAGCCTCCCTCTAATCTCATGTTGTGTTGTCTTGTCCTGCTATTTTTCTTATATTGAAACATGTTAGACTCTTTCACCTTGTTTAATGCCCTTAAGGTACTTGAATGTTTCGATCATATCACCTCTCTCCCTCCTTTGCTCTAGGGTATACATATTGAGCTCTGTTAATCTGTCCTCATATGTTTTCTGATGCAGTCCCTGCACCATTTTGGTTGCCCTGGACTGCACACAGTCCTCCAGATGGGGCCTAACCAGTGTCTTGTAAAGAGGGATTATTACCTCCCTCTTCCAACTTGTGATACTCCTAGTAATACACCCCAACATCCCCCTAGCTTTACCTACTGCTTTAGTGGTCTGCTTGGATGATTTCAGGTCATCGGTGATGATGATGCCCAAGTCTCTTTCTTCCCTTGTGACTGCCAGCAACTCCCCTCTCAGCCTATAGATGGCTTCAGGGTTTCTCTTCCCTATGTGCATGATCTTGCACTTCTTTGCATTAAACCCCAGTTGCAACTCTTCCGACCATTTCGCTAGTTTATCCAGATCTCTTCTCATTCTGCCCACCCCATCTGGATCATCTTCTCTATTGCAGAGCTTGGTGTCATCTGCAAACAGACAAACCTTACCCTCCAGTCCACCCCTCATTGTCACTGATGAAGATATTGAAGAGGACTGGACCCAGGACTGATCCCTGAGGTACCCCACTTGTGACTTGCATCTCTTCTGACTGTATACCAGTTACCACCACTCTCTGTTTTCTGCCTGTCAACCAGTTTGACACCCAGTTGACGAACTTCTGACCCACTCTGAGCCTACCCAGCTTATTAATCAATCTTCTATGTGGAACAGTATCGAAAGCTTTGCTGAAGTCAAGGTATGCAACAACAACTGCTCCCCCTTGGTCCACCACTCTGATTACTCAGTCAAAGAAATCTATGAGACTTTCCTTTTGTAAACCCATGCTGTCTTGGATCCTGTGCACCTATGGATTCCAGGTGTTGCACTATCCTTTCCTTAAGGAGTGCCTCCATAATCTTGCCTACTACTAAGGTAAGACTGACTGGTCTGTAGTTCCCTGCCTCCTCCCTGCTACCATTGTTGCGGAGCGGGATCACATGAGCCCTTCTCCAGTCTTCTGGGACCTCTCCTGTGCTCAGAGACTCACTAAACAGTTCTGATAATGGCTCTGCTAGTTCCACCCTTAGCTCCTTTAGTATCCTGGGATGTATGCCATCAGGTCCCATTGCCTTGTCCACTCTGAGCTTATCGAGCTCTTGTAGGACCCTTTCTTTTGTGAAGGGACTAGTGCACACCTCCCTCCCCCCTGTGTCCATGGTGCTGAACTGTGGGCCCTGCCCTACCTTCTCTTCAGTAAATACTGAGCAGAAGTATCTACTTAGGATAGATGCTTTTACATGGTCCTCCTCCTCCTCCTATGCCCCCTTATCCCCTTTGATCTTAGCAATGCCCCCTCTGGACTTTCTTCTTTCACTAATGTATCTATAGAAAGTCTTGTCACCTTCTTTTACTGTTTGTGCTCGTGTTTCCTCAGTTTGAGCCTTTGCCTGCCTTACTGCCTTCCCTGCTTCCCTTATGGAAGTTTGATATGCCTCCCTGTCTTCATCCCGCTGTGTTCCCTTACATTTCCTGAAGGCCAGCCTTTTGGCTCTGACCTTTTCTGCTACTGATTTTGAGAACCAAAGTGGTTCCCTTCTTCTTTTGCACTTCCTTTTCTTTATAACATAATGGGATGTTGCTTCAAGTATTACATCCTTAATGCTTGCAGATTTTGCCTGTACCCCCTCACCTGTGTTTCTTTTTGCCAGGGCTAGCTTAACTCTGTTGGCCATCTTATCAAAGTCAGCTCCACTGAAGTCCCATAGTTTTGCCTTGGAATGGGATGATTTAGTTCTAGTGGCCAAATTGAATCATACCATGTGATTGTCACTGGTCCCCAGGTGTCCTTCTACCTGGAGATCTGTGATACTTTCCCTGATCGTCAGTGCTAGATCTAGGATAACCCTGTCTCTTGTGGGTTGTACCAGTTGTTTGAGGCCCTCCCCCTGCAGGGAATCCACCATGTGTCTAGTTCTGGCAGATGTTCCAGCTGGTATTGACCAATCTGTATCTGGCATGTTGAAGTCTCCAATTATCAGAACCTCCCCTTTAGCTGTCATGTTTTGTATATCTTCTAACAGTAATGTGTCTATGTCCTCCCCCTGCTCTGGGGGCCAGTAGACAACCCCATTTCGTATGGCTATCCCATTTCCTGTTTCCAGGGTGACCCACAGTTCTTCTGGCTCCTTATGTGTATTCTGAATTTCTGTAGCTTTGATATTTTCATTGACATAAAGGGCCACTCCACCCCCCTTTTTGCACCTCGGTCTTTTCTAATTAGTACATAGCCAGGTACTGAAGTCTCCCAAGTGTGGTTAGTGGTAAACCACGTCTCACTAATTGCTACTATGTCCAGTTTAGCGAACATTTGTGTACATGATTTTCCATTGGCCAGATTTCGGTGTGTTAGTGTTAGTTGTTGGGTGAGATCTGGTGTTTCCCATATGCGTCGTATGGGGAGCCAGACCTTTTTCCTTACCTGCTGATGCAAATGAACTGCAGACATGCTGAACTCCTGTTTGACCACTAGCTGAGAGGGAGGGGTGTTCTTCCCATTTGACATATGAGGTGTTGCACCCCTCTCCCCATTTGCTAGTTTAAACATTCTGCAAATACGTCAAACTTCTGCCTCAATGCACTGACTCCCTCCTTAGTCAGATGCAGTCCATCAAATTTAAAGAACTTTCACTCCCAAAACTGTTGCCAGTTCCCTACAAATGTATGTACTTTCTCCTGGCACCAGCCCTTGAGCCACATGTTTAGCTCCCCTATCTCCCCTTCTCTGACTGAGTCCATCTGCCCCCCTCTCCCAGACTGGCAGGATCTCAGAGAAGGAGATAGCGGACGAAATAGATGATAGTTTGTCACCCAGCCTGGTCAGGTGTTCCTTGGTCTACACAATTATCGGCTGGTGAGATCATCAGTCCCTATGTGTACCAGGCCGTCAATGTTTTCTCCTACTTCCTGAACAATTTTAACAATGCGGTCAGTGTCTCTCCACGCTGATGTACCTTGGAGACATCTGAGCATTGCCCCTGGCTGGAGATAGGTATCAACTCCCCGAATCATGGAGTCTCCTATGATTAGAGTTTTTTTGGATTTCCTTTTTGTTTTTTTGTTTTAGTTCCTGTTTTGGGCGAGTTTTGTTGTGCTAGCTCCTGTGTTGCAGTGTCCTGCTCTGCAGTGTCCTCCACCCCTTTGTTTGATTTCAGAGATAGAGGCAGATACCAGTTTGTAGTTTTTATATGGTTTTTGGAGGTAATATGTTGGAGAGCACTGAGTGATGGGGCACTCGATTTACCCCTCTTAACCACCTGCCAACCTCCCGGACCAACTACCCTCTGTGGTCGAGGTGCTTCTGTTGGATGTTGGGGAAATGGCGGGTGGTACTTATAATATATTTCCTCTTGAATATGCAATTTGAGGTACACAATCTCTGCCCATGCTGCCTGGAGCTGAGCCCTTAGATCTCCAATGGCCCAGCATGTAGGACAGTGTCCTAAATCCTGTAAAACTGCCCTTCTGAAAAGTGTTCCGCAGTACCTGCAGTTAATGATATCCATTCCAGATAAGTTGCTGCATTTATAACCTGGTCAGAGTAATTAGAAGGAAGAAAATGAAAGCAAAAGTTTGATTTTGTGTTTTGTTTGTTTTTGTATAACTTGTTATAACAAGTTAAATTAGTACTGCCCCTGGAAATGAGGTCATCGTGTGGATACCCCACTGATCTGCCCCTTCCTGCTTTGCCACAGGAAATGTCATGACAGTGCTACTCTATAAAAGGAGTGTAGTGTGGGGTAGTTGGGGATGGGGGGGGTGGCTAGGCCCGTCCCCTGCCAAAAAAGAAGAACCACGGACGAAAGAAACAAGGAGGTAAGAGCAGAAACAATCAGCCAGCAACAAATGCAGTAGCCATGAAAGCTTACCCTAATGATAGATAAAACTGTAAAACCTGTAAAGCACCACCTGTAATAATTTCACAGAAGATATACCCTGTAAGAAACACTTTGACACAGAGAAAAATAAAGCAGTAACAGAAGATATACCTTGCAAAAGACAATTTGAATCAGAAGATTACAGCAGTAATCTGTTAGCACACACCTGTGGGCACACCCTGTAATAATGCAGCAGAAGGTACACCCAGCAACAACAGTTTGAATCAGAGGAAAATAAAGTAATAAAATGTTAGCAACAAACAGTAACAATCCCTGTGAGTAAAAAATAAAAATAACAACACACATTAAATCTGCCTAGTCAAAAGAAGCCTTAATCCTTTCCCTTGCTCTGATAAGGTTCTTTGCTCTGTCCTTTCAAGCAACCTAGAAGGAATGTGCTCTGGTGAAGCTAGATGCCTTGGCCAGCAAACCTAGTCTTCAATCTAAATTGACCTAACAAAGGCCTTTGATACCATCAACCATATCACATTACTTAATGAACTCCTCTCCTTAGATCTTTCAACTGAAGCTGTAGGTTGGTTTCAGAGCTACCTCAGTAATAGGTTCAGTAATAGGTCCCAACAAGTAAAAATTGATGGCACCCTCTCTGATAGTCACCAGGTCCTCACTGGAGTTCCTCAAGGGTCAATTTTTTGGCCCCCTACTCTTTAGCCTCTTTATCAACAAACTCCCTTCAGTCTGTAATGAGTGAATCCTGCTATATGCCGATGACGCCATCATCTACTCTAAAAGCCCTGACCCACACCTCTTAGAATCTAAATTACAACAAGATTTCACCATGGCAGAAGCTTGGTTCACCAAATACAAACTCCTTCTGAACTATACGAAAACTAAAGTCATGCTTTTTATTAACCCCCATAATAAACATAAGGGCTTCAAAATGTCAATCCTGAACAGCCTACACTCCCCCATTGACCAAGTGCAATCTTTCAAATGTCTAGACATCACCCTAGACTGCTCCCTCTCCTTTGCACAGCACATAGATCACATTGTCAAGGTTGTAAACCCTAGAATTGGCTTGCTTTACAGGCACCATCATTGCATGACCCTAGAGGCTTTGTCACTGGTCATCAAAAGCTCCATTCTGTTCATTATTGATTATGGCCTGGTGATATATGGTGCAGCCTCTGACTCCACCTTCAAATGAGTGAGTGTAGCCCTTAACAAGTCTTGCAGACTGCTTCTTGGTTTGAGTCACCTAATGCACACCTGTAACCTCTATGCATTTTCCAATTGGCTCACACTGCAAGAAAGAGTGCGGTACCAAATGTGTCTCCTCGGTAAAAAATCCTGCCTAGGCCTCTCCCTTCCCACCATCCAGAACCTACTCTCTGTCACCCCCAGCCCCCACCACACAAGGAGTCTATCTCAGCAATCGCTGCTTATCTCCTTCTTTCAGACATCTCAAGTGCAAAGATCTTTCACATACCGGGCACCATGATGGCTCAATGAGATACCCCAAGATATTGCCTGTGAAATCAAGGTAGGCCCATTAGTTTTCCATAAGTAATTTTCATGTTTATTTTCCCTGTTTTGTGTTCCAGACTCCGGACCCTGGCAGACACGTACATGCGCATGCATGGAGGCACATGCGCACTTCCGGGTACCGGCTCATCCCCTTCTGCCTGACCCCGGCATATGCACCCCCCCCCATGTCTATGCTTCCCACTGGACATCCACCTGGTGGGAGTGGAACTACGGGGGGAGCGGACAACCACCCTCGGGAGGGGAAAGCTGCCTACAGCAGCTTAATCCCACTCCGACCCTCCTCCACGTGCCGGCTCCCCGATGACCCGAGGTCATTCCCGAACCTGGGTCACCAGCATAGCACGAGATAAGTTGTCCAGCGCCTCAGCCTTCAGCACCACTGGGCCGGCAGCTAGGCCCATTTAAGAGAAAACTTCACCTATACCAGTCCAATCTGAGCAGCTGCGACTTCTAGCCCCTCCTTTCTCACCAACCACCCTCCTCCTACCCTGTCCTCTCTGGCCCTTATTCAACTCCCCCCCTCCCCAACCCAGCTATTTTCTGCCCACCCCTCTTCAGTCATCTCCTATTGCTCTTCTGGCACTTATTTCCTCTCCCCCTCTCTCCTCACAACCTCCCCAATTCCAGATAAAGATATATTAATTCTGCTTCATCTTGTTTTGTCATCATAGCTGTACTTAATAGTTATAGCTATTGTATTTTATTGTCCTCCATAGTTGCCTTCCCTTGTTAGCACTGCCTGACTGTACAACAATGCTGTGTTGCTCCGCCCCTTTTGTTTTGTATTCCTTATTTTCCGTTGCTGACGTATAATCTGTTTATAAATATATTATAACTGCTTCCGATCTTTGTATCCCCTGTTGATGTGGAATGTTTGTAAATTATCTGTTCCTACTGTGAACTGTTGTGCCCTGTTCTCCTTGTTTTGATGTGGAACCTTTGTAAAAGACTTTCCAGCTCAAAGATGCTTCCCGAGATCTCAATAAATAAATAAATAAAACAGAATTGCAGAATACTGCTGTATTCCACTTCTACATCAGGAAGCATGGGGACTATATAAATCCTCAGACCTCAATGCTGACTGGGAAAAATAGAGGGCACTGAGGACCCACCATAAGAAAGCTGCCAAACAAGCTAAGTCCTCATACTTGCGTGACCTCCAGACTAGTCACCTAAGGGATCCCAAGAAATTCTAGGACCACATAAACCTGCTGCTTAAGGGTGCCCCCAATGCCCAGGATGGAGCTCTACTGGTCGAGAATACCTTGACCAATGACCCCTCCACAATAGCAGAGGCGTTCAATGCCGCTTTTTCTAACCTAGATGGCCTTTCTCCCCCTGTCCTTCCTGGGGCTCCCCAGTACAACAGTCCCAACAGGGAACCTGCTCGGCCCCAGTTTCATCTGAAACCTGTTAAACCCTCAGAGGTTCTCCCACTCCTACTCAAAATTAACCCAGACTCCACCCAGGGACATGACCTACTCGAACCAAGGCTAAGGGCTGCTGCCTCAGCCATTACCCTCCCTGTCACCTGGCTCATCAACAGGTCCCTCCTTGAGGGAACAGTTCCTAGCAAGTGGAAAGTTGTGACCGTAGTCCCAGTGCACAAAAAGGGCCCCGTGATAAAGTGGTGAACTACATGCCCATCTCCATTCTCTGTCCCCTAGGGAAGGTGCAGGAGATGCTAGTCTATAACCAATTGCAAGACACACTCTCTCCTAGCAGACATCCAACATGGCTTTAGGAAAGGCCATGGCATGGACACGGCCCTTATCCAGCTCATGTCTGATGTCCTCGCGGCAATGGAGAAATGGCTCCCCGATGGGAGCCCTGTTTATTGATCTGTCCAAAACCTATGATCGTGTCTCCCATCAACTTCTTCTCTCCAAACTCCACCTCTTTGGACTAGATGGGCTCTCACTCTCCTGGTTTAAGAGCTACTTGCTTAATCAAAGCCAAAAAGTTGTCTGGAAAGGTGTCCAATCTGGTATCCAACCTGTGGTCTCTGGGGTGCCCCAAGGCTCAATCGTGGGCCCCCTGCTTTTCTCCCTCTTTGTCAATGACATTAAAAGGGGTTGCTGGCCATGTAAACTAATCCTCTATGCAGAAGACACCATTGTCTACTGCAGTGACCCTCAACCTAGTGTTATTACCGCCAAGCTGCAAGATAGCGCCTCAGCTCTTGAAGTCTAGTTCTCCACCCACCTCCTAGTCCTGAATGAGGAAAAGACTAAAGCCATCCTGTTTGGAACCAGGCATCTGGGGACCGTCAGATCTGACCTGCTTAAACTCCAAACAGCCCAGGGGAGGAGAGTCGAGGTCCTTGGCAAGATCACTTACCTTGTAATCCTCCTTGACCAGCAGCTGTCCTACAAACCTCATATTGACACTTCAACTAAGACCATCCACCAGAGGATTGGACTCCTCTACCACCTGGCACACTCACTCTCTCATGAGGCTCGGCGAGCTATCGCCAATTGCACCCTACTCCCCATCCTCCTCTGTGGGGCCCCCCTCCTCCAGTCCCTTAGGGAAGGGCAACTACATACTCTCTCTGGGCTCTACCATCGAGTGGCACGCTTTGCAAACAATGACCCCCCCCAGGAGGCATCACTGTGAGGTCCTTGCAGACCTCCATTGGCCCACCTTATGGCACAAACTGGCCTGCTCCTCTATCTGTCTGACCTACAAATTCTCCACCGCAGGCCCTCCTCCTCAGTTGTGAGGCCTGCTCAACCCTCGGGCACATGGCCATGATACAAGGTCCTCAGCTGGCTGTCCCCTGGCCATCCCACGGGTCTGCACCAATTCTGGCAGGCGTTCTTTTAAATACTGTGCCCCGCACCTATGGAACACTCTCCCAGCTAACCTAGTTAACAAGTCATCTCTCCAAGGCTTCAAGCTGGGCCTCAAACTTTACCTCCTGGAGCTCAGCCTCTGTGGCTGCATCATTAACCCCCACATATTTCCCCTTCCTACATAGGTCTTATCTGTGACTATGGTACTCCATGCTCATTTTTATGATAGTATCTACTGTGTCTAATGCTACCCCATTGTATTGTGTCAATGGTATAACTGATAATGTCATTTGTAATTACTGTCATTCCAATGTAGGTAACAATTGCAACCACTGAATGTTGTCCAATGTGTGAAAGTATGTTCTTATGTAACTAATCCTGGGTTGCCCCTGAAAAAGGAACCTCTGGTCTCAGTGGGCTCACCCGGTTACCAAAATTTAAATAAATAAATAAGCAGTCTTAAAGTGATAATGCTAGGTAGCAATGAGAGCAAACTATGGAATGCAAAGTATATCAAGACAAATGATAGAACTAGAAATGCGGAATACAACTGGTTCAGAATACTGGTATACAAAGAAACCTGTTTAAATTACAGTACCTAAAAGAAACTGAACTGCCAAATGAAGCAATATGTAAGTCAAATACCCAATGAGACCAGAAACCCATGTAACGCGACACAGCCAAGTATGGTCTTGCGGGGGTGGGGTTGGTTAAAGGGAGTACTAGGCATTGGGTGTTGTTAGAGCAATTCGTATGTGCCGCTGTGGCAATGGGTCAAGACAGATACACTAGGTGCACAAAAATGTTTGTACATTTTTAGAATGCTTTGATCCTCACAAACTTTTTCTTCATTATTCAAAAAAGAATGACAACGAAAATCAAAGTAAGTAAAGAGTACACAAATAAATACTACCTGATACAATCTACAAGGTAGGAGATATGTGGTGCATGTTTGCATTTAAAAAATACATTTAGACCTGCTGAAGCACCTTTCAATTTCTTAATTCAAAATGCAAATGAATTTTTATGTACTGCTTATATATTTCTGTACAGATCACGCCCCTGAAAAAGCCTTAGGAGGCACAATGCTGGGGTTCAGTGGAATAAAAATAAAACAGAGAAAAACAAATTTTTTGACTACTGTTGGCTTTCTTCAAAGAGCTGTGTGAGCTGTGTGAGCCCCCTCCCAACACACACACACATATACAGATTTACAGGCCATTGACTTGTTCTGGGGTCAGCTCCCAAAACATATTCTACAAGAAAATCATTGCTTCCTGCAATGATTCTTTCTTCACATATAGCTGATGAAATACCAGAAATAATTACAAAAATCGTTATCTAAAATGCAGTAGTGCATAACCTGCTAGAAGGGTCGGACAAAACTGAGGCTAAACAGTATATAGCTGAAAGCCTAGAAGCTGGCAAACATTTATTGCATTCAGCTTATAAAACTTCTGCAGCATTAGCCTGTGCAACCGACTGGAATCTGCATTCACAGACATTCCTGGCACAGAGTGGTTTGTCTGGCTCCTGATGTGCAACCATCTATTCTGAACTCCTCATTTGGAGGTGATAAACTATATGGCCCACTGTGGAGGCCACTTTAAATGAACTGAGGATACCCTGTGAGACTCTATGGTCCATCAAGTCCCTTGGTTCTTAACAGCCTAGAAGCAGGGGTTGGGGTTCCTTTCACACAGGCTGCTGTCCCTTCCATTCCTCCTATGGTGGAGACAGGGGCTACCAGAAGCAGCAGCAGTGCAAGAGTGTGCCCTACAAGGCCACGAAGTGGCATGGCCGAGGTGGTCAACAGCAGGTCACATCCTCTACCTCTTTCTGACACAGTACCTCCCCATTCTGCACCACAATCAGGGTTTCAGGTATACAGCAAAATTTCTATGTTTTTGCTCCAGTGGCATAACATCACTTCAGACAGATGAGTCCTAGAAATTTTCCAGTGAGGTTATGCACGGCATTCCTGTTACAACCCCCACAGATGCCCCCAGACCTTGCCACTATCCATAGGAATACTTGACCATCCTTCAGGAGAAGTGAGGACTTTACTGGAAAAAAGGGTGGTCCAACCAAAGCCCCTACCAGAACAGAATCTAGAGTTGTACTGTAGATACTCATAGAGATGTAAAAGGCAGGAGAGTTTGTGCCATTGTGGACCTTCAGACTCTGAAAGAACATACTGCTTACAAAAAATTCCACATGCATTCCCTGTGGTCACTTCCCCTGCTGTCTGAAAAGGGACTAGAGATGTGCACCGAATATACAGTATGCATAACTGTACATAAAAATCCAGAGATCACAGAGATTACCTGTAATTCTGTCTAGAGGGCTGTCATTTACAGTTCTGAGTATTGTCCTTTGACTTTGCTTTGACATTCTGTGTATTTATCAAACGCTTTCCGGTGGGTGGTAACCACAGCTCTTCATCAGGAGAAGCTGCATATGTTTCCCTGACTGGATTATTGGCCCCTAAAGGGGTCCTCTGGAGCCTGACTGTTCACACAGCAAACAGGGCAAGGCAGTAAACATAGTAAGGTCACAGACAGACCAGTTAGGTGTTCTGGTTAACATACCAAAGTCCATTCTTATCTCTTACCAGAGGTTACAGCAAATCAGAACTCTGCTGGGCATGTCTCAGGCCAAAGCTTTCTTGCTAGAAGATGGGGCAGTTGTACTGATAGCTCAATCAAGTCTGGTTGTCAAAAGTGACATAGTCATGGCCAAACTTATGCTCTGGTTACACGGTCTCATTTATTTATTTTTTTAACTTTGTTTCTACACTGGGGACCCAGGGCATCTCTCAGGTGTACCCACTCAGCTTGTCGGCCTCTACTCCCTGCCTGAAACCCCCTCCAGCAGGGGTACTCCCCATTCTCAGCTCACAGACTTGGCTAGCTCCCAGATCTAAACTCCCCCAGGGTGGGACCGCGTCTCCTACCTGGCAACCTGTCTGGAATCTAGACGGTCAGTCCACGGCTGGTTCAAGGGCCCGGGAGCCTGGTGGAAGGTGGCCCAGTGGTGGGATGTGGGCATCATCTCCTAGGGTCACCATCACCTCCCTGGATCCTCTGTTTTTTTTTTCACTTTTGTTTTGTCTCGTTACTCCTCCGGGGGTGTGGAAGTGCAATGACACCTTGTACATGATGGTCTCACTTCTGCAGCCATGTGTAAGGTGTCTGCCGACACCCCTGAACCTGGAAGAGCGTGCCACAAGTTACGCTGCCCCTGGTCACCACCAGGAGCTGCTGGTACAGCAGCGTGTGCACTCACCCCCAGGAGAGGAGAGCAGTCCTCCAGACGCTCAGTCCCCTCCTGCCCCTGCCGACCATCGACGACCCGAGCTCATTCCCAAACTCGGGTCGCTGGTGTGGCATGAGGTGTGACATCCAGCACCTCAACCCTCAGTGACACCATGCCAGGCAGTTACAGGGCCTCATGGTAGTATCCATTTTCATGTTTTCTTTGGCATGTCTGCATATACAGATTCCACACTAGATCCTGCAGTCTCAGTAGTCTCGAGCGCGCAAGTTACTCAAACAGAATATCAGGGTCTGTGCCTCTCTACAGAGAGCACTCTAGTGGTGGCAACTACTGTTAGGCACTGCCTATCTCAGGGACCCTCTTTATATATACATATATATATATATATATATATATATATTCTTAAAAAGTAAGGACCTGTATGGCAAAAAACTACGTTACTGCTCATTAGAGTTGCAACTGCACAAAACTCATCCTGTGAAGCAAGTGAAGTGGTTGTTTCAGTGGTTGGGGAACATATTGCAGGCACATTCAGCCTCTCTGGCCTTTTCTAAGGTCCCCCCTGTGTGAAGCAGAGGGGTGGGAAAGCTAAAATAAAGAGGGAAGAGAGAGATTAATTACAGTTAATATTTTTATTGTAATTATTGTGATTATACATACAAATACACTACATTCTCCAATATACACTTACATAAACTCTTAATAGGAGAAGGAAAAAACATGTTGTTTGAATTATTATATAGTGATATTAAAGGGGAAAACAAATGTTGAGAAAACAGTATATAGCAGTACAATCTGTATGATAGAGAGAAAATAAGGCAATTTATGGTTCAAGGGGTAAAAGGAGTAGATACATACATGAAATATGAGCAGTCGAGATTGTACTTCTACTATGCTGTAATTTAATACAAGTATGTGTAAGACTGTATAAAGTAAGAACATAAAAAAGAGAAAAATATCTAAGAAAGTGCACAAGAATGAAGAGGGAAAGGGAAGAAGAAAAGGAGATAAGATAGAAAGAGCGGAGATGAAAAAGGAACGAAAGAGCTAGAAGCGAGATTCCAATGTGAACATATAACAACCCATGGATTAAGTGACGCTATGTGTAGACGTGTTTAAATATTTAAAATAGTCCTGCCAGCATTTATTAGAGATAGATTAATTAAATGGGTGGTTAAAGGGATAGTGTCAGTAGGAAGGATACCACTTTGTGGTGGATTGGGGGACTTCTGCGACAGGAGGCTCTTCAAAGGTGATGGCCTTCACCTGACAAGAGAGGGGACCAGCACGCTGGGACTGAAGTTTGACATCTACATTAGATAGTTAAACTGACTGCAGGAAACACTGAGGCTAAGGGGTTAAAAGGAGCGAGGAAGAAAAACAGTAAGGTGGGTAAAAATAAGGTTGAGGTTCGAAAAGAAGTAGTGGAAGAGGCAAAGGGGCAAAGGCTCTCAGGGACTCTAAGCAATAGGAAAAATAAGAAGGTAAGGAGAATGAAAAGAAATGCAGATATAGGATCACAAAACAGCAAAAAAAGAATCCAGAGCTAGTTGGAAAGGGTCTGCTTTAATGCCAGGAGTTTGGGTAATAAGATCAGTGAGATCCAAGCATTGGTGGCAGACACTGAGGTGGACCTTATAGCCATCATAGAAACTTGGGCCACAGAGAACAATGATTGGTACCGCTCAGTCCCAGGTTACACAATGTTTAGACAGGACAGAAGGAAAGGCAAAGGGGGTACATAGCCCTATAAGCCAGGAAGGACATAAAGGCTGTGGAGGATGGCTACATTAGGGGAAGTAAAGGGGAAAGAGAGTCATGGGTGGCGGTGACCTGCAGACCACCAGGACAATGGGAAGGAAGAGAGAGACAGGGAGCTCAGGAAAGAACTGGCAAGGGGAGTGAAGAAGGGAGAAGTAGTGATGATTGGTGATCTGAACCTGCTGGATATTGATGGAGACATTTCAGTGGCCCTGTTAAATACACTGCAGGACTGCCTGCTGTGGCAGCTAGTTAAGGAACCCACTAGACAGGCAGCCAATCTCAGTTTGATGTTCACCAACTCAGAGATGGTGGGTGGAGTGAGGGTAGGGGAGCCAGTGGGGTCCATCAGCTATAACTTCATTTGGTTCAGGCTGGCCGTCAGAACCAGAATGACCCTATCAAAAATTGAAGTCCTAGATTTCAGAAGAGAAGACTTCAGCTGGTTGAGTAAGTTGGTCCAAGACAAACTGACCAGGGTGGAGAGCATCGGAGGTGTGGAGTAAAGATGGGAGCAATCAACAGGACTGTTCCCAAGGCAACAGAGTTATGCATGAGAATTGTTACAAAATGAAACAGGTACAAGACCAATGTAATTCTCAGAAAGGGTCCGAGAAGCAGTGAAGATCAAGAAAAGGCTTTCATCAGATACAATGAAAAGCAAGGGGAGGAGGAATGGGAAGAGTACCAAATAAAAACTAGGGGAGCAAACAGGATGGTAAGGGAGGCTTAGGCAGACATGGATCTGTATATTGCTCAGGGATGCAACTGGATGAGATGATGCTTGTGTGACTTTGATACATTGTGGCTATTTGCCTCTCTATCCGTGGGAAATACTACCCTGTAGAGTTACAACGCAAGGAACCCTAGAGGAGGGCCCCCCCCCATAGGTACTGCAGGAATTGTTCCCTTGGCTAAAGTAGCTTAGGAAGAAGCCCCAAAAGAACACCCAAAAGGGTGTCAAGCATAGAAGAGGCGAGAAATCAGAAAAGGTTGAGACCGGAAAGTAAGGACATACATGCTCTTCTCTACCCTCCAGAGCAAGAAGAGATGCAGCCACCTTAGAATCCTGAATCATAAAGGCGACTCCCTTGAGCAGGTAGATACCTTTAAATACCTAAGCGTCCATCTGGATGACACTCTTACCTTTTCAGTCCACGTGCAGCAACTTGTCAAAACCGCCAATGTAAAACTTGGAGTACTATATCGCCACCAACAGTCCATGACACTTCAAGCCTTAAAACTCGTGAGACACAGCTCAGTCTTGTCCACAGTGGACTACGGACTAGCGATTTATGGGACTGGCTCTGATTCTGTGCTGAATAGGGTCAGTACCCTACTTAACAAAGCCTGCCGCCTGGGCATGGGAGCCCCCCACCAGACCCATACTTGTGACCTATACAGTCAGACTGGATGGCTCCCCCTCCATCTTAGGGTACAATACCAGGTCTGCCTGCTAGTAAAAAAATCAAAGCTGGGGCTTATGCCTGAATTGACTTCCTCCCTCTACGAAACTGCCCAACCAGCTATTAACACTAGACATGCCTCTAAGGGTGAGCTAATAGTACCCTTTAAACGCACTTCTCTTGCCCAGAGGTCCCTCTCTTACCGCAGCCCCAAATGGTTTAATGATCTGCCTCCAGCCCTGTTCGAAAGTAACAAACTCAGTCAGTTCAAAACAAGGCTACGCTCCCACCTAGCAAACTCATACAACTGCTGCTGCCTACCTAACTGATGGCGCTCCCCGTCCCCTCATACCTTAAAACCCACCCTCCACTTCCACTACACCCCTTACCTCTATCAACCCCTACCCCCTACTCTTCTCTCCCCTCACCCCACCATTCTATCCATCTCACAGCCCATCTACAGCCCTATGGCACCAACCACCCACCTCCACTCCCCTCCTCGTCCTCCCTCCTCCCCACATCCCCTCCTATTCCCCCCACCCAACTCTATTGACAAGGCCTGTGTGGCTGCTTCTTCCTTTTACCACCTGTTGACCAGGTCCCTTCATCCTGTACTGCCCTCCAACCTCCCATAAGTGTTGTACCACACTATTGCAGTGTTGTTTATGTAATTTGCTCACCATTGTATACTGTGTTCTCAACTGTACTGATTTAAACTA
Source organism: Neoceratodus forsteri (assembly GCA_016271365.2). NCBI lineage: Eukaryota > Metazoa > Chordata > Ceratodontiformes > Ceratodontidae > Neoceratodus > Neoceratodus forsteri. The sequence goes on from CM057454.1 coordinate 273,422,861, forward strand.
CAAAACTTGTAATAGCACTTATCACTTTATGTTAATTTCTTGTTCTCCTGTGTGTACTTCTTGTCCTTTTGTTCTGTATCCACTGACTTGTAGCCTTTGTAAATAAGCCTTTGGCTCAAAGGTGTTAAGCCAAATTTGAAATAAATAAATGAATAAAATGAAGATGGGAAGAATGGGAGAAGAATGAGATAAGTTGAGGACAAAGAACGAAATGAAAATGGACGAGATGCAGGAGGGTGACTTCCTAAGGAGAGAAGGAACAGCCGGGGCCACCGTCCGACTCCATACAACAGCAGAACCTAACTACGGAACCTATGAAAACACTAACCCTGAATAATATTATGACCATTGACACGAAGAAGAGAAAAAAAATCCTTTGAGGAGGAAGCCGCTGGGGATCCAAAGCCTAGGTCGCCTTCCCTCCAGGCTGAAGGATGGTTTGATTGGTGACGGCTCAGCTACTGCAGATTAGAGTCAAGATCGAGGGAGGAGGAAAATATTCCAATTCAGAGGACGTGCTTGCTCTGTCCTTCTAAACGAACAGCTGTTGAGGGTTGCGAGAGATATCTCTGCAACTAAATGAGAGAGATGACTGCTGAGGCACTCAGCTGGCCTATGCAAGCCTACGAAACAGACCAGGTGAACCAGAAGCGGTCTTGGTGGAGAATAGCACAGAGGATGCCTCCAAACCTGCTCAGACAGTCAAAGGGGCTCTGATGAAGACAGCCCCACCCCTCATAGCTGGAAGTCATAAATTCTAAATCCAGAGGTGTCGCCGAGATGAGGGATGACTGAAGGGCCACCTGGAGCGAAGACATTCCCACTATGGACCAGGGAGAAGGACCCCACTCCAAGTTTCCCATGCTCTAGATGTGGACTTCAGGGGTGCAGAGCGAGATCATCAGCTACAGGCTAGCCACGAGCCAAGGAGCAATGGACATGAAAGGCATGTCTCCGAGTGGAGAACCGATCTATGAGGTAGCATAAGACCCAATGAGAGGTATGCTCGATTAAAAGATGTGAATTAGTATAGCCTGAGGTAAGACTGAGTGAAGGAGAACCAGGCTCATGTCATGAGGAAGCTACCGACATTGGTAACTATGGGAGTGCAAGCCAACCGGGTCCATTGAGGGCCAAATTAGGGATGGATAAAATTAAATGAAGGTAGGAGCGAGAGTGGTCAGGTGAAGCCGGCAGTCGATGGTGAGGTAGACAGTACCAGGAGGACATCTATATAGGTTTGACTAGGATGAGGGAATAGGGTCGGAGGAGGAGACGAGTAGGCAGGGCGATATGCAGGAGGGAACAGTAGGCCATGTGAATGAGTAGGGTATGGTGGTAGCAGGGGGGAATAGCAGAATGGCAGGATAGGGAAGCCCCCAAAAAGAAAGCAGAGAAGTAGAGGAATGGAGGGTGGAAGGAACAGGAGAGAAGGGTGAGCGCCCACCATGGGGAAGCACAGTCAGGATGAAAGAAAGAAAGCGCAGCACGGGATAACCAGAGCAATGAGTGGCGAATGCCAGAGCAAAAGACAAGTGATGAGGAGAGGGGCTAGGGACAGGTGACCAGAGGACTGAACGGCCAAAGCATTGAGGGAGTGGGAAACGAGGGCCGAATAATGACCCCATACAGGTATACATGTGAAGCAGAAAAACCAATACATCCACTAATCAGGGTTAAAGATGTCCATCAATGCAAGAGGCATGCAGTTCACATTCCATCAGTGGAGGCGCACAAACTGAAATGGAGCTGGAAACCATACAGTACACAGCAACATAGTAACATAGGGTCAGAAGGGACGATAGGTGCATCGCATCCACCCCACACCCACTGCATATGCAGGCATCAAGAAATATGAGTGGCAAACATGTACTAATACGTACGGATTTCCCTATGGCATAAGGATTGTGTACATTAAAATGAAAGGAACGATACAGTTTTGTCAAGTCGTCAAAAAAATGCTGCCAGGAAGACAATGAATGCTGCCAGAATAAGACAGACTTATCTGAGTGGGAAGGGAACCTCACCAGGCAGATATCCAGAAGCAGAGGAAATGACTAGGAGAACCGCTAGCTGCCGTACTGTTAAGAGTATCGCTAATGCACCTCAGTATCAGGCAGCCCGCTCATGGGAGAAATGGCCGGTACAAAGAGAGGCTATTGATTCGTAGCAAGGAGGAAGTGTGGTGCAAAGGGAACAGCACTTGAGGAAACCAAGGTTGAAGGCAACGAGGAGCAGTAGGGAACAGAAAACAACGAACAAGGTACAGGGGAGACAGAGGGAGGAGGAGGGACGGGAGAATGAAGGAGCAGCAAACAGCCGCAGAGCAGCGAAAATAGAGAAGGAACAGGGAAGAGGTGGGGGCAGGAAGTGAAGGAGGTGCCAAGACAGGAACAGGAAACGGCGGAGTGGGGCGACGAACCGGCGGGGATGCCAACCTGATTAGTCGCAAAGAGTCCTGCTGTTGCTGAGAAGTGCCAGACAGGTCAGGAGTTAAAATTCCTGTGAGCGGTGCTCACACGACCAGCAGAGGAGATGAAAGGAAAGTGAGGAGGGGAGAAGGCAGCAAGCCGGTGGCCAGAGGCACCAAAACAGAACAAAATGAGGGGCAGAAGGACCAGGAGAGGAACCAGGAGGGCAGCTCCTCCGGCCGCAATGAGAAAAGAATCCTGGAACAGCCTAGGAGGAGTGGCCTTTTGAGGCCTGATGGGGGAGTGATGTTGTTGCTCCACCCATTGAACCACAGGCTTAAAGCCTTCCCAGAAAAAAGAGGTACTACTACCTCTATATAGGTAATTGATGAGGCCGCACCTGGAATACTGTGCTCAGTTCTGTAGTCCATACCTAAGGAAGAACAGGGACAGGCTGGAAATGGTGTAAAATAGGGGGAGCAAGATGATTCAGAGCCAGCAGGGCAGATCTTACAAAGACTGTCTCAAGGCACTGAACATGTACTCACTGGAGACCAAGCAAGAGAGAGGGGATATAACAGAGACTTCAAATTCCTGAAGGGTATAAACAAGATGAACTGTGGAGAACTATTCAGCAGGAGTACAGAGTCAAGAACCTGAGGTCATGAGTGGAACCTGGTGGGGGAAATATTTAAGAGGGATGTGAGGAAGTTCTATTTTACAAAAAGGGTGGTGGAGCCATAGAATAGTCTGCCAGTGGAGGTGGTGGGCGCTAAGACCTTAAATGATTTCAAGCATGGCTGGGACATGGTGAAAGGTCTGATGGTTGCTCAAGTCAGTAGCAGTAGTGAGGGGTGTGGGGGGTGGAAGGCTAAAATCCTGTATGAACAATAGGTCCCAGGGGAGATAGGGAACTCTGGTCAGACTAGATGGGCATTTGGTCTTTTTCTAATGGAAACATAGAATGTGTTGATAGGAAAGGTCCTATTTTCCCTGCCTATTACTACATCCTGGACCCAGTTTTGTAGTAGGTGTCTCTCCCGCCTCCCTTACCTCCACTCATTATACCCTTGTGCTAATCCTACTCATGTTTAAAGCTCCCCACTGTCTTCTCTCCATCACCTCTTCTGGCAGACTGTTCCAGTCGTCCACTACTTTTTCTATGAAGAAGTATTTCCTCACATCCCTCTTAAACTAACCCGCCCCGAGCCTCACAGCATGCCTCTGTCTTCTGTTACTCCTCCTCCTGTGAAAGAGACTCCCCTCCTGTACCATGTTCATCCCTGAGGTACTTACAAGTCTCAATCATGTCTCCTCTCCTCTCCTCTCCTCTCCTCTCCTCTCCTCTCCTCCAGGGAGCACATTTTGATTTCCTGCAGCCTCTCCTTGTATGGTTTCTTGTGTAACCCCTACACTATTTTGATAGCCCTCCTCTGGCCCGCTTCCCCCCATCAGTGTCCTTGCAGAGGTGCGGCCTCCAGAACTGGACATAGTTCTCCATGTGGGATCTAACAAGTGAGTGATACAGTGGCAACACCATTTTCCTTTTCCTGTTAAAAGTACCCCTCCCTGTGCACCTGAGCATCCAACTAGCTTTACCTTCTGCCTTGTCACACTGCCATACCACCTTGAGGTCATCAAATATGTTACCCAAAGGTCCTTCTCTTGCTTGGTAACTGTAAGTACCCCCCTTCCCCATCTCAAACACAGCCCTTGGATTTTCCCACCCTGGTGCATGACTTTGCACTATTTGGTACTGAAACTCAGCTGCCACTCCCTAGACCTCTTCTCTAGTTTCCCCAGATCCCTTTGCATTCTCTTCACCCCCTCCTGGGTGTCCACCCTGTTGCAGATTCTTGTGTCATCTGAATAAAGACACACCGCCACCTCTGGTTCCTCAGCAATGTCACTCATGAAGACACTGAAGAGGACAGGACAGAGTACCAATCCCTGTGTACTCCACTGGTCATTCTCTTGTCCACCAAATGATCGCCTTTTACCACCACCCCCTGCTGCCTATCCTTCAGCCAGTAACATACTCAGCTCACCAACTTCTCCCCCACCCCCGGGCTGCTAAGTTTCTTTATTAGCCTCCTATGTGGTACAGTGTCAAAGGCCTTACTGAAGTCCATATAGCCCACATCCTCTGCCCTCCCCAATCCACCTCTCTAGCTAACCAAAGAAATCTATGAGATTTGTTTGACATGACCTCCCCCGTGACTCTGTGCTGCCAGTGGTCCTGCAGCCCATTTGTCTCCAGGTACTCATCAGTCTCTCCTTCAGCAAGGACTCCATTAACTTCCCCACCACTGATGTGAGACTGACTGGTCTGTAATTGCTAGCCTCCTCCCTGCTGCTCTTGTGCAGAGGGACCACAGCAATCCTTCTCCAGTCCTCTGGAACCACTCCTGTCTCCAAAGAGGTGCTAAACAGTGTTGCCAGATGGGCAGCTAACACCATGCTCAGCTTGTTTGATACCCCTGGGTGGATCCTGTCTGGCACTATCCTTGTGTTTTCCTCTAGGGCTTCCAACCCTCAATGGACACACTCTTTACCATAAATGGACTTGTGTCCACAGCCCTCTCTCCCTAGTGCCTGTTAATGTATGTTGGCCTAATCTCCTTCCACTGTGAAGACTGAGCAGAAGTACTCATTTAAAACTTTAGCTTTTCATGGTCTTCCTCTGCACAGTCCCTTCCCCCCAGTCTCCTGATCTTCACTATACTACCGCTTGCCTTCCTCTTTTTGCTCATATACCTGAAGAAAGTCTTATTCCCATTCATGACCTCCTTGGTAATCCTCTCCTTGGTTTCAGCCTTTGATGTCCTTACCCTCCTTCCTGCCTCACTTTGTTTCCTTAGATATACCTCCCTCTCTCTCTCCATTTGGGTCTCCTTGTACTTCCTGAAAACTTTTTTATTTTTTTCCCCTTACCACCATGGCCACCTCTGTTGAGAACCACAGTGGCCTCTTTCTCCTGTTACACTTGCTTACTACTTTAAATACCTTACTTTTACCATAGCTATTCCCTCCTTTATTCTTTTTCATTGTGCTTCCAAGCCATCTATTATCTACCCCCTTCAAGGTATTTCCTAAGACAGTCTCCCATTTCTTTAAAATCTGCTCTCCTGAAGTCTAGGACCCTCATCCTAGTGCGGTTCATCTCCTGTCCAGTTCATATGCCAAACCACACTGTACGATGATTGCATCTATCCAGGTGGCTGCTGACTGTGATGTTGTCAGTGCTGACCCTGTTCTCCCCTGTTCATAAGTACCAGACCCAACAGTGCCCTATCTCTAGTGGGATCTTTAACCAGCTGCCTGAAAAATTACCCTTGCAGGGAGTCTAGGATGGCACTGCTTCTAGTTATAACTGTGGCAAGGGTGTTCCAGTTTAAATCCAGCAGATTAAAATCCCCATAATTACTACTTCCCCTTTGCTTGGCAGTTTGTGTATGGCATCCCCCAAACCCTGTACAAGTCCTCTCTCATGTTGGTGGTCTGTACACCACCTCCATGTTTATAAATGCCCCTGACCCTAATTCTAAGCCAACCTAAAGAACCTCCAGCCCCTCCTTTCCCCCTCTTCGTCCTTATATTTCCGTGGCCTTTATACCTTCCCTTACATATAAAACAAACCCCCTTTTCCCTCCTGCCCTATCCTTTCAGAACAAAACAAGTATGGCCATCTCCCAGCTGTGGTTTTCGGGGCACCATGATTCTGTTATGGCTACCAGATCCATGTCCGTCTCTGCAATGGTAGTCCCAAGGTTAGGAATTTTGTTTCCTAGGCTCCTTGCATTGGTGCACATGGCTCTCCACTCCTTTTGTCCCTCTCTGCCACTACTTTGCCCTCCCTACCCAAGTCTGCCCTTCATCCTTCGCTTTTCACTGGTGCTGTCCTTACCCCTTTTTCCTCCCTCTGCCCAACCTCCGTAGTATTTCTTTGAGCCTTAGATCCACCACATGACCCTCCTGTCCCTTCCCCCACCTTCCCCTTGCCCCAACTCCCCACTACCCCCGGCAAATTTATTTCCCAGGGCTTATCTTTACTGCTGCTCCTTTTTTGGGGGGTGAGGGGGATTCACTGCCTCCTTCATTTCTACTGCATCCCCCTTGGCTAGTTTAAATGCCCTTCGGAGTAGCATTGAAACCTTCCACCCACGACTGCCATTCTTCTTCTGGATGGATGAAGGCCATCCCATTTGTCCAGGCCTTTATCCCTCCAGGTACGACCCTAGTCTCTGATGTAGCCAAACCCCTCTTTTCTGCACTATGCATTCTACCAGTTGTTGAAGACCGTGGTGCAGTGTTCCCTTTACTCCCCCCGGCCATTCACAGGCAGCACCTCAGTAAAGGCCACCGTATGTTCCACCTCTTCAGGCCCCTCCCTCAACATATACTGTTCACCCCTGCTGTGTCCTCTGCCAGGTCATTTCTCCTCAGATGGACAATGACATTCATCTCCCCCTCCTGCTGTGCCACCCTAGTGAATCTAAAGATCTGCTCCCCATCCCTCTTTTCCGAGGTGCCACATAGGCACCTCACCTCGCTCCTTCCCTCCCATGAAGTTCCCAAAACTACCCCACTGAAGATTGAGTCCCACACCAGACATTGCTTCCTCTTCTGCTGGGGTTTTCTGTTTCCAACCTATGGGCCTCTGCTCTGAAGGACCCTCACATCCTCCCTTGCCACCACCATGGGTGCCTCGTCCTGGCAGTTCCATTCCGACAAAGTGGTGAAAGAGTTGTGTAGTAGCACAGGCTGTAGAATATGTCCCCTTTCCTACCCCCACCCTCCCGGAGCCCACCACCATCCAGCCAGCCCTCCTTCTTGGTTCTCTGTTAGGCAATGGTGGGGGAATTGGTGTGGGGTGGGGGAAGGGATTCTACAAATCCTAGACAACGCAGCCCATAGTCTAGAGACCTCCTCAACCCAGACAGGTGCACACAGACTGAGGCAGCACCTCAGTTTCCACAAGGTCTCCCTGAAGACTGTCACTCCACAGCCACTGCTCTGCACCATTCCCAACATTCCCAAAAGTACTTCCTCTATGTCCTGAATAAAAATGTATGCCCTTGCCCTCACTAGGGTGTTGCTTGATATCCCTTTGTTTGGTATACCCCTTTTTGCTATACCCTAGGTAGTAACTTGACTTCCCTTGATTTGTTTGGTTTCTCCCTTTTTTGCTATACTCTAGGTAGGCCATTAATTAGCTTTCCCTGTACATTTTTAAAAGGACCTTTCCCGTTTATACCCTTATAGGCTGTTATTAGTTTTGAACAAAACAAAAGCAATTGCAGCTCAACAGCAACAAGGGTGCAAGTTCAAAAAATGCCATACAAAAACTGCAAAAAACCGCACTACCTCAACCAGAAAGGTGTAGAAAATCATTTATTCAATAAAAAATGCTATTCTTAAAAGAGCAGGCTCCTGATGACGTACTAGAGTGTCACCGAAACCAGTTGAGGTTCCAACAACAGGTCTGCTTTGTCCTCTCTCTTAAGAATGCGTTTTTATCGAATAAATGATTTTCTCTACTTTCTGGCTGAAGAGCGAGGTTTTTTGCAGTTTTGTTATTAGCTTTCCCCATTCCCTCTTAATCCCTTTATACCTTACTCTAGATAAGGTGTTGCACCTATTTACAGTTATGGCTTACTTTTTACCCTCCACCCCTCCCTCCAGTGAGGGTTACAATTAGAGTGAACAAGAACCTTCCTTAGTCAACCGGCAGAGTCCCCTACTTCCTTGCTTCCTCCTGCGGATCTTGCTGACATCTTAGATGCCAATTTCACAAATGTTCCACTCCTTTGCTGTTCCACTCATGTGCTGGAACATGAACGTGAGTGGGGACTCATTAGGAGTGGCTGCCTTTTATCTTTCCTGTGTAGTCCCCTTAAGGCAGTACTTCCTGTTGGACTATCGAGTCCATAATTGGTTCCCTGACTGTAACATCACCCTACCCTGCTGTGGCAAAATGCAGGCAGACTCTGCTTAGGGCCATTCTGTCATATTTGTCTATGTTTCTACATTTCTAAGGCCCTGTACACACTACAGAACTGTTTTTGAAAACCGTTTTTAAAACCAGTTTAGCTAAACCATTTCAGTGCATCCACACTGTTCAGTAACCATTTCTGACAATGGTTTAGTGTATCCACATTGCTGGTGTTAAACCTGTTCTCCCTGTAACTATGTTGCGTTAATTCAGACACAAAGAACTGTGCTTGCCTGTACACGCTGCAGCTAGAACTGTTTTAGTTAAACCATTACAGCTTAAAACGTTTTTACTCCTGTCCAGACATGTGAGTAAACCATACTAGTGCTAAAACGTTTTTAAAAATGGTTTTAAGACTAGGTATCTAGCAGGGTTTAAAAACATTTTTGTTAAACCATTCTAAGGGGCTTGTAGTCTGGATGCAAACAGTGCTAGGGGGATTTAAAATGTTTTAAAGCACTTAAGCCGTTTTAAGATCCACAGTGTGTACAAGGCTTAAAACTCAAACCTCACGAAGGTTGAAAATCAACTATTACACTTATAAACACAATGGCCACAAAGTTTGGAAATGTGCTATTAGGGTTGTTACATCTAAGACCCACCTACCCTTCCACACTCCTCCCATGGTCCAAGGACAGTCTACAGATACAGAGCTGCTTTGCTTTAGATTGCCCCTCTCGTACTCAGCATTGCTCTTTTTACTCAGCTCTTTCTCTCCCTTCTTTTGATGCTAAGCACCTTTCCCATTGTGTCTCTTTTTTGTCCAGATTCTGGTTCAGTACCCTTCCCCCCTATCTTAAAGCCCTTCTTTCCCCTCATCCTCTTCCTCCTACCCTCTTTGCAACAATACTCTCCATTCTCTTAAAATCCTTTCTAGAAGATGTATTGTTGACCTGTCTGCTTTTCCTTACTGCTTTCCAAAACTTTGGTCCTCTCTTCCCGTTTCATTCATTTTACCTCTCCTCCTTCTTCCCTAAAGTCTTTTATTCCTGACTTTTGTCATCCTACCTGCAGCTGCCTTTGATCCTTCCTCTTTTTCTTTATTCTGTAGTCTTGCCCTCTTCTTGCTGTTCCAATTTAGTTTTCTTTCTGTATATATTGAGAGCGTTTTATTTTCTAGTTGCCTTCATTAACTATTTTGCCTTTAATATTTATGATTCTACTTGAAATTACTATATTATTGTATTTTACCTTGTTATTTTATTGTTAGCTATCTCCTTCTCCCCTGTCCCCTAGGGCTCATCTGTTGTCAGCTCAGTATGTACTTCCTGGTTAAACTTTTGAATAAGTAAATAAATACATCAATGGTATTGTACTTCATACATTGTCAACTTACTAAAAATTGGTATATAGCAACCCTACTCCCCATCTCCTCCCCTCTCCCATACCCTTGTGACTGATGGGCAAGGTACATGTCCAGATTCATGCCACACAGGTCTGGTGTTTCATACATATGGTATGAATTCTAGACATGTAATTAGACTACGTTGGGGTTCATATAACACTGTCCAAGAAAACTCCACCAAAACAGCACCACATTTCTGTCAATGTGAATTGCATTTGTCTCCCCATCAATATTACACTGTATGTCACTACAGGTATTGGTCATTGTGGAGGGGTTGTGGGATAACAGATGGATCAGACACTGAACTTCAGGTTCAACACAATCTCTGTGTGATGTTTATTCAAAATACAGGAAAATAACTTTCAACAATGGCATATTCCTTCTTCGGTACATCAGTTTGCAGCAACAGACTATGAATGTCCATTCCCTGCACTCAACCAGCACCTACTGACACTGATCTCTGATCTGACCATCTTTCAGTGAAAACCCTTCATCCCTATGTGGGCCCCATTTGCTTGGGTAGTGGGGGCCCAAAAAGAAAAAAAAAAACTATAGACAAAGACCCTCAATGCAGTATCACTGAAAGAAAGGTTACCCCAAAGGGCATTGGCAACAAATCAAGTTTCAAAGAAATACAACAGCATACATACTGCCATAATGCAAAGCATCATGGGATATATGCAAATCACCATGGAATTTCAGACTTGTTCAGTTTACAGTAATTTGCACGCATTATAAACAGCACAACTAGCTTAATTTCTATAATAGTCACCTAGTACTTTTTACCATTATTAAAAACACTTAGTGCCATGGCATTTTCAACACTTACAGGCTTCATAAACATAAGGTATATAGATCAAGGTATTTTATGACATAGTGCTATTACATACTAAATCCAACAATGATAAACACAACCTGTTTTATATACGTTTGGAGGTCACCACAATAACCTCCCTGTAAGTGACAGTATTATGCAGCAGCATTTTGCCCCCCCCCAAAAAAAAAACAACAAATGAATTAAAAATTTAGACCAGTGAGGGGTTCAGAAAAGTATCCAAGGTCACTATTCATGCACAGCAAACAATGCTGTAGCTGTTTGTGTTGTCCTGTGATAGTGCAACAACAGGAAACCCAAAGTGATATTCTCCAACAGAGTATATTACGTCGGGTTTCTGAACACACTTAAGTGTTGTTTTTCAACTGACCCATGCAACACTTCTGACGTGGTGCTAAAAAATTAGAGAATAGAAAACACACAACAATAAAGAAAATGAAGCAAGGAAAGACACCACTGAGATGACCAGCATAACAACATCATCATTTTTATTGGGAAAGCAAGAAAATGCAAATGAATGGAGTACAGACCTGCTTCCTTAGACTGATTATCTCAGTCAGACTTTATGGATGTTAGTCATATTGAGTATAATATGTACATGTTGTTATATGCTCAGTAGTCTGTATTTCATATAAAAAAAAAATGAAGTTGAAAGACCTTTGCGTACCTGTTTAATATCTGATTTACTTGTGTAACCCTCTGTGGGTTTTTTTGTTCATTTTCCCATTAGTAAGTTATATTCTACTGCCACTAGAGGGACATAATCTCTATCAAGCGATCCCTGGCTGTTGTTCATATAGATACCTTCCTAAATTACAGCTCTCACCTTCATCTGACCAGCCCCCTCCTCTGCACCCCCTGCTTACAAATTCTTCACCTTCCTAGATCAATTATTCACTAATTTCTCTGCCTTATGAACAATGCATCCCCTACTGTCCTCTCTCTCCCCCTTGTTCTGCTCATATCCCTCTCTTTACCACCTCCACTTGCTCTCTATTCACCTATTCCTAATAACTCTCCCAACCCCATCAGTTACTATCTCCAATCCCCTACCCACATCCATGCTATCACTTCCTCCCCGCCATTTGAAATATGGTCTCACTCTACTACTATTCCTCATGTGGCTTTGATAACAGTATCCACTTTCTCTGCAGTTCTCTACCTCATTATTCACTCATCCACTCCCTTCTACTCAAAACTCCCAACCTCCTCACCAGCCCCTTCAAAATCATCTAAGCTCCACTTTCTCATACTCGTCCTCCTCTTGCTCTTTGCCGGGGATATCCACCCCAACCCAGGACATATTGCCCTTTGCTCCTCTGGTGCCTCCTCCTCTGCTATCTTCCCCTGCTCTCTTTCTCTCAGTCCTCCCAAAGGGCTTAAAGATCCTCCATCTAAATAACCGCAGCTTGTTGCAAAAAATAGACCTGATTCAGACCATGGTGTGCACTCTAAAACCAGATATTCTAATCTTCTCAGAAACTTGGCTAAAGAGCACTATCCCTGACCACTTGGTCTCCATTCCTGGCTACTCACTGCTAACGCAAGACCGTGCTGGCACGGGTGGTGGTGTGGTCATTTATGTCCTAGCCTCCATCCAATATTCCATCATCTACTCATCCTCCAATCCTGAGACCCATGATGCCCTAGCTATCCATGCGACCCTCCCTTTCACTCTCACAATCTTCAAAGCTGGCATATACTGCCACCCAAATGTCCATTCTTTGGTTGCGCTAGACCTCCTAAACTCCATCACTTCCCTTGCTCACTCTGGGGAATTATTCATCCTAGGTGACTTCAATATAAATTGGTTGTCACCTAAAACTACCAAAACTAAAAATGAAATTGAAGCCCTAAACTTGTCCCAATTGATCTCCGAACCCACCCGCCCAAACCACAAGACACAACAACACTCCCTTCTCGACTGGGCCTTTACCTCCCACCCCCACCGCGTCATCACCTCTGGCATCCTCCTTGACGCTCTCAGTGACCATAACTCAATATTCATAATTAGGAAAGTCCACAGAACTAAACTGCCACACAAAACCATACAACTGCACTCTTTCAAGTTTCTTGACCTTGAACCTCTCTTGAATAACCTTGCCACTTCTGACTGGTCCTCCCTAACCTCCTTCCCCTCAGTTGATAAGGCCCTTGCCTACTTCAAAGAAATCTTTCTTGTAAACTGGAATGCCTTTGCCCCACACAAATAAGCCAGAGTCAGAGGTAACCATTTACCTTGGATAACCCCTGAACTTCTGGCCTTTCTCAGGGCTAGAGATTGAGCCTGGAAGCGTCATAAAGCTACCCAGCATCCTGGTGACCTCGAAAACTTCATCCTAGTGACCTTGCAAACTTCCGCATGCTCAGAAACACTTGCACCAGGGCTACAAGGTTAGTCAAGTCCAAATATTTCATATCTGCCTTCATCACCAACATAAATTCCCTTTCAAAGTTCTGGAAGGTGGTGCACACCCTATTTACCCCCTTATCTTGCCCACTGCCCTGGTACTTAAAGTAAATAGCTCCCTAGTGTCCGACCCACCCGCTGTAGCTGCAGAATTTAACTCTACTATACCTCCTGCACCACTGAGTACTGAAACCCTCCTCCCACCCATCCCCCTCCCACCCCACCCCACCCTCACCCCTCCCACCCCACCCTCTACCGTGTGCTCCTCCACACTCTCCCACCTTCCCTTCCCTTCTCTTTCACTACTGTAGACTCAGATGATGCCACAAGTGCTCTTCTCACCATCAACCCCTCTAAAGGTGCCTCGACCTCAAACACCTCTCTCTCTCTCTCTGCTATGGCCATTGCCTACCCCCTCTCAATAATTCTAAATCTCTCATTCTCTACTGCCTCTGTCCCCTCTTCTTGGAAACATGCTGTGATCCTCCCTCTACCCAAAGGGGGTGACCCCACATCCCGTGGCAGCTATCACCCATTTCTGTCCTCCATACCCTTGCCAAGCTTCAAGAACACATTGTCCTCTCCCAGCTCACCTCTTTTCTATCTGACACCTCCTTTTTCACCCCTTTCCAGTCTGGTTTCAGGAAAAAACACTCAACTACCACCTCTCTCCTATGGCTCACAGACTCCATCTTAACCAGGATGGACAATGGGCAAATTACCTCTGCCATTTTTGTCAACCTGGCCAAGACCTTCAACACTGTCTCTCACTCCCTTCTCCTCAGCTCACTCCCAGCAACTAGCCTATCTCCCTCCGCCGCAAAATGGTTCAAGGCCTACCTTATTGGTAGAACCCAATCAGTTAAGATCTTGGACGCCACTTCCCCGCCCCTCCCGATTAGCACTGGAGTCCCCCAGGGCTCGGTATTAGGGCCCCTCCTATTCTCCATCTTCTTAAACAACCTTCCCTCCGTTTGCTCCCCATCCTCTGCTATACATATGTATGCAGATGATACAGCCCTGTATGCAGCTGGCTCCTGTCCTGTTGAGGTTACAACCAGTTTACAGCAAGACTTTGACAAGGTTCAGCTCTGGTTTGCTAACCATAAACTTTTCCTCAATGCCAAAAAGACTTTTGGCACAAGGCAGAGACTCTCTAGGCTTCCCTTCCTACCCACTTTTCACGCCCTTAAGGGGACTCTACTTGAGTACACATCCTCCTTCAGGTACTTAGGTGTCTGGTTGGACCAACACTTAAACTTCTCTGGACATATTAAAGCCATCCAGAAAAAACTGCGCCCCAAGCTTGGTGCTCTGTTCAGGAACCGTAGCTGCATCCCTCCTACAGCTAGGCGTGAACTTGTTCAGAAGATGATACTGCCCATTTTTGACTACTGTGACATAGTCAATGGTGCTGCCACTAAGTCCTCCCTGGCTAGACTGGACACCCTCTTCAATTCCTTCTGCTGCTTTGCCCCGGATGCCCCCCTTCACACCCATCACTGCAACCATTATCGTGCCCTATCCTTCCTCTCTCTTACAAATAGGTGACTCTCCCACTGTGCTAAATTCACCTCCAAGCACTGGTTGTGTGAACTCCCTTTCTACCTCACCTCCTCCTTTATAACACCCCCCATCCTCCCATTCCCTTAGATCAACCAACTCCCGTACCCTGGTTGTCCCCTGCAGATTCACTAAAATCGGACAATCCAGTTACTCTCACCACTTCCCAAAAATGTGGAATTTCTTCTCCCCCCAAATCTAGCACACATCCTCTGCCTAATCCATCAGCTCTGCCCTCAATAATTACCTTGCACCTAACTGTTCCTGCCATGTCCCTCCCTGATTCCCTCCTCTAAGCCCTAGACAAACGCTACCCCCTACCTTCACCTTCATTTTACCCTGTGCACACCCACCCCCTCTAGCCCTTCTCCACTTCCCCCTAATTGCTCCCTCTTACTGGCCTCCCTAGATCTCTCACAGAATATAAAGGACCCTGAATGCGCTCCATGGGTCCCTCTCCTGCCCCCCAAGGGTCTGGTATCTCTCATCTACTCCCTTCCCCTACCTTCTTAAAGGGGTCTCTCTGGGACACTGCCTTATCCCCTTCTCTCGGGTCCCCCCAGTCCTCTTGCAGGGTTCCTCGCATCCTGAAGGGGTCTCCAGGGGCAGGACTCTTCCCCCTCTCCCCTCCCTCCCTTTCCCCCTTTTCTTTCATGTAAGCACTTGTTTACTTATTAACCTGGTACTTATTATTGTCCACTCTTTCTACATGTTATGTGCAGCACTGTTGTAACACTATAACACCTGCCTCACAACTGTATGTTAATGTTGATCTTGTAACTTGAATGTATAATGTCTCATTCCAGTTGTACCCCTTTCCCCCAGGTCGCACCGGGAGACGAGCGACTTATTGCTCAGTGGGCCTTCCTGGTGAAACATTTCAATAGATAAATAAATCATACAACTGAGACCCTCAGAAAATCTGACTTATAATCTGGCTGGCTATTTGGCCTTACAGAAACAGACTTTGGTGACTACCAAAAGTTTTACAGTTACTGTAACAACTGGCCTCCAGATTAAAGGCTGTTTTCTTTGGACTCTTGATTGTACAGATTGGGTAGAAACAGAAAGACAACCAGTACCAATGGAGAGGAGTGGATGACTGTTTACTCTCTGATAATGTAAAAATATTTTTTGGCGCAACATCTGGCACCCTAGTATTCTATTCAAATACAGCTGAAAGTGCTAAATGTAATGAAAAAGTGCAGCAGTCGCATCGGACCCAATAGAGACCATGTTCTTATTTTTGCAGGTCCTATGTTGTGTTCATTGTACCCTGAGTCATTTGTCAGAAGTTCAGCGCAGTTTTACACTGTCCTTATTTCAGACCTTAAAAGCCACATCCTCCCGTCTATTTTGCATTAATTCACTTTAGTTATCTGTGTGGCTGTTATGAAATCATAGTCCATGATGAAGCTTAAGTGTGATCTAGAAAATGCATTTAAGAATGAAGTCTCAGTATAGCTCAGCAGCCCCTTTGATGGTAGGACAGCTTCATGGCAATATTCTGTTTAAAGTAAACTTATCTTTTAAGTTCCAGATTCTTTTCAAATATTTGAATGTCAATAAACCTCACACAGATGATAAAAAATTAAAGTGACGGCTTAGACAAATGCAACTGAGTTATTCTTTCAAAATGCTCTTGTAGGGGCTACCTGATGGTCCAGAAGAAGCATTACGTGCTTCTATACTGCTGACTTGGGTTTGGGAGCGGACTCAGGGATCCAGGTCGGGTGGCTAGGAGCTGGGGTAGTGTTGCTGCACAGCAGTGCTCCACACCAGTGGATGAAGGCACTCAGGTTCTAGCACTCTTGCAACCCCTGTGGTGGGTTGAGGGAGCTTGCCTCCACTGCAGAGCATCACTGTGCACTCAAGGGGCATGTTGCACTTGAGGGGCATGTGTGGGGATGCATCTCCTGTGTTGAGTGTTAGGGAAGGGGATATGGGAGAAAATAAGAAAAACCCATATGTGTACCGGTCACCACATATGATGACTCTGGTACCTCTGGGTCCCACCCTATGCAGATCCCCAACAGAATGATGGAGGCGGGAGTAGCAGATGGGACTGGAGGGACCAAGAATCACCTGAAGAAGGTGTTAGTGGTGACCAGAGACCAAAAGATTTATCGCAGAAAAAAAGGCTCTTTCAATCATTTAATCTCCTCCTTCACTTAGGAAAGTTTAAAGTTAGGAGGTCATGTGATGCATAGCAGTGGGAAGTCATGTCTCAGGCTGCTCCACATCGTGCTTGCTAATTTCTTTAATTTAAAAGTGCTAAACGGACTATTAAACCTGCAAACACAATCAATCAATAGAGGAAACGCTAGTCTAACTGGACTTGTGAAACAACTTCTACAGATGGAGCCATAACCTGAACAGATGGACTTTCTTGCCACACCAGTGCCTCTGCCTGAAATGTCCCGGGCACTAAAGTGACACAACCTGGACAACTCTCCAGTCTTGCCCCCCTGGACTGGCAGCGGTTAAAGACCAGATGGACACATTTTTCAGTCAACTTGAAGCCATGAAAGACACTCCCTTAGATCTCACTGGGAACTTTAAGTATTTCAAGCCAGCCCTTGAAACCCTAACTCACAGAGCCACTTACAATGAAACATGGATTGGCTCGCTTGAAGACCACATGGCACAGTCCAAGCCAGAGATCACCAGCATCAGGTGCAAAATTCAAAAGCTAGATAACAAGACCAAGAAGGAAGGAGTTGATGCAACACTTTAGTAATCGTAGGTCTTCTAGCAAGGTTTGAGGGGCCCCACACCATCTTATTCACCCAGAAGCTGTGCAACAAAATTGCAGGCCCATCACCAAACAGCCCGTAAAACGTGATTGAGAAGGACCACAGGGCATTAAGATCCATGCCCAATGCACAGGAAAAGTCAAAACCAATTATTCTCTGCCTGCTCAACTTCCTTGACAAAACTTACATTCTGAACAAAGCTCATGACACTAAGGAAATATGGTGGAAGGGCCATCAGCTACATATTTTTAGCAATTTAAATCCTCAAGTCTGCTCCCACCAAGCTGAGTATAAGCAGATTAAAAGTAAGCTCTACATAGCTGACATCAATTTTGGTATGGTGAACACCACCAAACTTATCCTTTCAGCACCAGATGGCCAAAACCAGTATTGTACAGCAGTGGAGGCTTGAAGGGAGCTGCCTAAGTTCTTCTCCCACCTATTCACAGTCCCACATGGCCAGCCTGCTAAGCTAACCACCCATCCTAGACAGGATGGAATAAGTCTGAACAAGACTTCTTCCAGCATCTGAGATCCAGTTTTGAATCTCTAAAAGGTACTGCTTTCCACTTTCTGATCACAGTAAATGTTTCCAATGGTTTACCTACTGAATTGTTTAATTGTTTAAAGCATGGCCTGCTCAGTAGAAACTGGGCCCTCATCCCACTGTCTCCGACCTTCTGCCTCAACTTTCTATCTCTCTGGATCACACTCGAACAGCCACCAAACCTAAACTTTATATAGTTCCAGCCTGAAACCTTAATTCCCTCACCAGTTGCCTTCTACCATCACAGTCACACAAGCACAACAGGCCATATTTGGCAGAGAGATCATCACAGGTCACATGGCAGCTCCTCATGTTGTGAGGGGGCTGCTGAGAACAGTGTGTGGGGGGAAAGACACAGAATCCACCCAATTGGGGGCTCAAACAGACAAATCTCATGTTCAATAACAACTCCTGCTCCATGCTTGAAGAGCATCTCACAGAATGGTGCTTGGTCTTCGCTTGGGAGGTAATTCTGAAACCAAACTGAATTGTTTTTCTAAGCTGTGTAATTTACCAGTTTGCCTATCAAACAGTGGGTAAAAGCAGACGCCTCAAAGGTATTTCTCCTATGTCTAAGACATTATTAACTAATGAATTTTACTGGAGGCCTGTGACAGGGGGCACAGAAATGGACATAGTTCAAGCTTGCTCAGCAGGCTGATAGTGCTTCGTTTTACAACTTTCATGATGTTTAACTCTAATGTTCTCAGCATTAATTATGTTCAACCAGATTACCTAACAACTTGCAGTGTAATTATTAAACCATATTATCAGGTTTGATGGCAACCTGTGCCCAATGTGACCTGCCAGACCAGGCCTACGGCTACACATCATAAGCCTAACAAAGGTGGCTAATAGCCATCTCCCCTTTTACTGAAAGCACTACAAGGCTCCCAGGAACATACTCTGAAGTGATGCAATGCCGTGTAGATGGAGACTTTGCTCTCCCCTTCTGCTCATCATGGACCAATCATCTGAAGTGCAGTCTCTTGGACCAGGGGTCTGAAGTAATCTCGCCTGTATGAATACATAGGACATATACCCTTACTGGGTAAAGTTTACTGTTCAGTGTTTTCAACAATGTTGTTTAATGTTTTCAATGTTTTAATGTTAATTTCTGGGGGTGGGTGAGAAGTAGCTAGGGTTTACGAAGGCTGGAACGAATACCTGTATACAGTGCAGCGGTGCAGAGGAGGGTCACCCAGGTTCTGAGAACCCTATTAGATCTATATCATTTTGGGTAGTAACACAAAATATATTATGTGGAATGTGAAGGGGGCAAGATCTAAAACTAAAAGATAACAAATTTTAAAACATCTTTACAAATTGGCAGCTGGTGTTGTAATGTTGCAAGAGACACACCAGACACACCCACTAGGGCCCCATCCACCCCCTACCCCCGGCACAACATCCCACCTTTCCAGTTCAAAACAATCTCCTGCAATAAGGCCAAACACTACCTGACAAAAGCCTTAAAAAACAAAAGATATAGCAGTGACTCTTTAGATCTCAAGATCCTCCGGCTAACGCTAGACGTGACCCTCCCTCACCTCACCAAAATATTCAACCAATCATTACGCCTAGGGCAATTCCCAGCTCTCTGGAAAAGGGGAATTATCACACCAATTCTAAAAAAGGGTGACCCAACCGATCCCGGTAATTATAGGCCGATCACAATACTTCCCCCTCTCTCTAAAAAACTCTCAAAAGAATAGTGTCAGACCAACTCACTGAGTACCTGACAAAGCACTCCCTGCTCTGTCAAGAACAACATGGTTTCAGAACAGGACACAGCACCACCACGGCACTCCTCGAACTTACATCCTACATACATGAGGCCCTTGACGAGGGGGAAATAGCAGGCGCAATCTTCGGAGATCTAACCAAAGCATTCGACAGTCAGTCATGACCTACTGTTACATCTACTCCCCTCCCCTCCCTCAACCTAGCCCCAGACACAATACACTGGTTTAAGAACTACCTCACTGACCGAACACAAGAAGTCAAAATTAACATCACCCTATCCACCAAGCACTCAGTTCAGTCGGGTGTACCCCAAGGATCAATCCTAGGCCTGCTACTATTCACCCTCTTCCTTAACTCAATCCCAAGCACGTGCAATGGTAAGCTACTGCTCTATGCAGACGACGCAGTAGTTTATTGGAAAGATAGCACACCAAACTCCCTCCAACACAAGCTCAAAATTTACTTCCAGGAACTAGAAGACTGGTTCACAAAGCACTGGTTAGTACTAAACTATAACAAAACAAAATCCATGATCTTTGCGCACCGACAAAACCCCTACAATAGCTCCCACCTAAACATCTCCAACTACCAGGGCACCAAAATTGACCAAGTCACACACTTCAAATACCTTGGCATCACTCTTGACACATCACTCACCTATCACACACATCAACCACCTCTCCGCCTCAGTAAACACCAGACTAGGGACCCTCTATAGGCATAGACAATGCCTCCCACCCCAGGCCCTACGTCTGGCAGTGACCAGCTCAGTCTTATCTTTGGTAGACTATGGTATAATAATATATGGAATGGCTGACCCCACGGCCCTAAAACAAATCAGTCTTGCCCTCAACACAGCCAGCCGTCTGGTCACAGAAAGTGACAGACTTACACACACCTGTGACCTCTACAAAAAGGCTGACTGGCTGACCTTCAAAAGGTAGGCTAAAATACCATACCTGCCTCCAAGCCAAGAAAATCCTACTGAGGATGGCACCCACTGGTCTGCACTCCCTAATAAAACCTAACACCCACAGAAGCACCCCAAGGCACCTAGCAAAAATGCCCATCCGTGTCCCCCTCCAAAGGACCGCGCTAGGCCAAAGGTCCTTTAGTTACCGGGCACCTACCTGGTTCAATTAACTCCCCCTCCCATCTCACAGGCCCCAAGACTAAGCCTGTTCAAAGCCAGCATCAAGAGGCACCTCATAGACTCAGAGACATGTAGCTGCAACTGAACACGCTACAGCACCTAGACGCAGGGTTGACAACCAACCCCGAGATGATACCTAATTTCTGCAAATGTTGTTACAAATTATGGAAAGTACTCACGTATTTCCCTTATGTTGCATGTTCTATAGACCCAGGGCTGCTAAGCAACCCTAAAGAGACTATTCAATATCTGTATTTGCATGATGTCATTTTGTAAACATCACTGTATAACACTAAGTAAAGATACATGTTGTTTTCTTGCATAACCTGTTTGTCTGTCCAGATGTGGAGCCTTTGTAAAGGAGTCTCTGACTCAAAGGTTGTAATTCCGAAACTTTAATAAATAAATACTGAAGCCCTGCTCCTCCATAGGAAATGAGTAGGGCAAGTCTACAATGCAGGTGACTACGCAAGACAAAGGGGGGTCACCACCCAATTTGCCAGAACTGTGAGGTTTTGGCTAACTAATTCATTGCAGACCCTCCAGGGAGACACTTCTTTCTTGTTGGCACCCTTGAAAACACAGAGGTTT
Source organism: Neoceratodus forsteri (assembly GCA_016271365.2). NCBI lineage: Eukaryota > Metazoa > Chordata > Ceratodontiformes > Ceratodontidae > Neoceratodus > Neoceratodus forsteri. The sequence continues at coordinate 273,444,213 of CM057454.1, forward strand.
TTGCTGGTAATATATATATGGGCCCAATTTGAACATTCCAGAGTTTTTCTCCTCAGTACTGACAAAAATAGCACCCCACGTCAACCTCCGACTTATATTTGTGGGAGACTGGAACATAGAACTAAGCAATGAACTTGTAGGCCTGGTATTAGACATGTAGTTCTTTCTCTTGCCCAAAGGCCAATTAGAGAGCTCCTGGGCACTCTTAATCTGGTTGATCACTGGAGAATACTCTCCCCAAACAGCAGGGAGTATACCTTCTATCCCACACCCCATAACTCCTTTTTCCACCTAGACTGCTTCCTAATTAGCAGTCACCTGCTAAATGGGACCTAGGGGTGCCAGATATTACTTATGGTCATATCTGGCCACTCATCAGTCCTTTTGCAGCATGCCTTTACCCAAAGCAGTGATAAAGACTTGATTTGGAAAATAAATAATCAGTTTCTTAAAGACAAGGACATACAGTAGTTAGCAAACTGCAGAATAATCACCATTTTCCTAGCAGACAATGAAGGAAATACACCTAACTTAGAAACACTCTGGGCCTCTCTAAAATGCACAGTAAGAGGGGAATTGATTAGGCTAGCCTGTATGCAAAAAAAAGAAAATGGAAGCAAAAGTCAAGGAACTTCTAAATTGTATCTGGAAGATTGAAAACAAACTAAATCCTTTCACACCCGAAGTCACTTGGCTTTCTCTCCACTCCCTGAAAGCCAAGAATGAGGAGTTACTCAATGAGTAAGCAGAGCATGTGATTTTTTATGCACATTCTAAGTGTGTAGACCAAGGGGAGAAGGCAGGAAAGCTTATGGCTCTGCGCTTCAAAAAATAGGAGGCAACCAGAATAATTAGAGGCTAACTCCCTGAAAGCTACCCCCAGAGAAACTGCACAAGAATTCCAATATTTTTGCCAAACCCTCTGTCAGAGCCCTGACAGCTCAGCAATGCCTCAAGATATTTCAATATACCTAGATCCCCTTCCACGACTCACCCTGTCAGAGAGCAAAAAGAAGCCCTGGCCCTATTTCTTCATAAGAAATCAGTAAGGCCATTTAATCCTTGGTAACAGAGAGAGCACCTAGGCCTGCTGGCTTCTATGCCAATTTTTACAAGAGCTTTGATCCAGAATTAGCCCCAGTATTGGCATGTATCTTTGTCTACATACAAGAACATGGCATCATGGACCATACTTTCTCAGAGGGGCTAATTATCCTATTACCCAAGCCTGCTAAAGATTCTGAACACACGTCTACCAGGATATAAAGATTATGGCTAAGATGTTAGCAGAGCAAGTGAATAGAGTATGGGAGTCACCTAATCGACTCAGAATAGGTAGGTTTTATGCCACATAGAATCTCTTCAGACTACTGTATGTGAGGAAATTTGCACAAATTTTCCCTGTGTCTGGGGAGCTGGGCACCCATGCAGTGCTTATCTTCCTAAACACAGAGAAAGCAGCACATGAGCAAGTCTCATGGCCATATATATTCAGAATTCTTGAAAGATTTAAGTTTCCTGAGTCTTTCGTGCAGAGGGTTAAAGTGTTGTATGCTAATCCATGAGCAAGGATATATTGCAATACGGTCTTGTTAGAACACATGCCACTCCACAGAGGCATCAGGCAGGAATGCCCTCTTTCATCACTTCTGTTTAATCTTTAGCAATGAAACAAACTCCAGCAAGACGTGCAAGGTATCCAATTAGGCCAAAACACATATAAGTTTTCAATTTAAGTGGATGACATACTCCTGATATTACTCATCCACAAATGTGTCTGCCTGCTGCCCTGGAGACTATTGCTGAACTTGGTGCCCTCTCTGATTACAGTCTTAATGTTAGCAAAACTATGGTACTGCCTATCAATGCTGGTGTGCTTAAAACTGATATCACTCAGCCAGGACTCTGATGGTCGCCCAGTCAACATATTTGGGAATAAATATTGGCAGAAGCAAGGATGCTATGCGGAAAAGCAACCTGAATAACCTGGTTACAACTATTCAACAATATTTAAATAGATGGCTATGTTGCCCCTAACTCTTTGGGGTAGAATTAATATTATTAAGATGGATATTCTACTGAGACTGCTTTACCTCCTAAATATGCTGAATCTATATCTCCCCATGAACAGGTTTAAAAAATTGATACATACATATATATCTAAGTTTATATGAGCTAACAAAGGGGTTGATGTGCCCATCATAAATTAGCAAGACCCAGACTTCAAGGGGGCTATGGTTACCTCACTTTCAAGTATATTACCTGGCAGCACAGACTGCCAAATACCTAAAATGGTTCAATCTAGAATCCCAGGCTTAAACTCAGGGGTATAGCCCCCCAATAGCTAACACTTGACAAAGAATTATGTCTAAAGGCTGGGGTCTTGCCTGAGTCTGCTATATATTCTAAACAAACAGTCAAATAGAAGCACTCACTCTTACCACTTCAATTGAATCAAGTAAGACTTTATTAAGGCAAATGCAGTTTATTGTGCCATAAAACGCTATATAATATAGACCACACGTCCAAAGCTCTGACCCTGTCCCCAGCGCTTCCACTCAAATGAGTGGTAAGAGTGAGTGCTACTATTTGACTGTTTTTGCAAATTTGGGCTAGCCGCCCTAGTAGCAGCTCGCACTCCTGTATGAATTTGCAGCACTGAATGAGATCTGTTTCTATATATATTCTACAATGAAGAAACTGCCTAAGTCCATCAAGCAGTCTGTAATTGGAGACTTACTCAGAATCCAAAGCCAGCTATGCAGATTTATAAAAATTCTGCCCACCAAAGATATTTCACAGCCAGTCTTCAACAACATAAATTTCAAGATAGGTAGTTCACCCATCTGAGGCATGTTCTGGCATGGCTTGACTATCCCATCACTAAATAATCTGCCCTTAGGTGGCAACATGCTACTATTTGAATCTTCTAAGGTACAATACAAACTAGATAACAGGGTAATTGTTAAATTTATGCAGTTGTCACATGCTCTGGTGCAGCACATGGACCACCAACCCTGGAAAACATGCTCCCAACATATAATAGGACTGCTACCCCAGGATGACACACAACCTCCTGCAATTTCATCACTGTACTATTTAATCGTGGATGAGCCCCCCCAAAATAAGGGCATGATGGTTCCTGTCCCATATGGCAAAGGCTTCTCCCAGAGCCCCAGGTCAAATGAGACCTAAAATAGGAAGATTTGTACACGTACACCAAAAATGATATACTGAGACTAATGCAGTTTAACATCCTTAATATAACCTTTATACCTGATAAATTGTACAAAATAGGAAAGCTGCAATCAGATATATGTACAGATGTAAAGAAGGAATTGGGTTCCCTTCTCTATGCGTTCCAGGAATGCGAGCTGGTACAGGAACTATGGAACAACATCCAGAACACACTGGACCATCTTCTGGGTCTACAGGACCTGTTCACTCCTAACATTTGCATTCTAGGAGATTTTCAGCATATGTCTGTAAAAGAAAGGAAATGCCATATAACCATTGTTACTGCTTCAGTTAAAGAAATTGTCATTCATCACTGGCTGGATTCAGACAACATATCTTACCAAGAATGGTATCAAGAGCTACTGCAAACTTAAGAGTAGATCAAATGATTGTCGATTGTCATCTTTTGAAAAACGTGGGGTAAACCAGTCTTACTGCATACCCTACCACAGGATAACAATGACTAACTTCCACCAAGCCTTAAAGTATACAGAAGACTTGTCAAAATGCAAGTTCTGTTACACAGACATCAATCAATCAGGCCATGATGCCCTGTGCCTGTAACTCCTGAAGATAACATGACTTTATTCCAGCTATTCTGTACTGTAAATAATTGGGGCCATGTTGCAATGTGTATTTTGTACTGTTTTATGTACTGTATACTGTATGTACTATGTCCATGCTACCTGAAAAAAAATATATATTTAAAAAAGGAAAGTTTATAATAAGACTTTAAATTTTAAAGAGATTCACAGCTAACCTGGTTTTAAATAATGAGGTTAGGCCCTGCATTGAAAGTTGCACTGTTAGTTTCCACTCAGCTGTTGCCACTGAATTACAAAATTGATTAGTAAGTATAATAATGAATATTGGGGGGGGAGCAGCATTAATAATGAACTCTGGGGGCACTAGAGAGCCAGCTTCCAGAATGGACAGCTTTGATTTGTGCTCATGCCTCCAGCTCAGCAATTTCCCCCAAAAAGAAAGAAATAAGACATAATATTACTAATCCCTTAACAGCATCGAATTCCCGAGGGCCTAAGCTGCAAAACAATACCTTTTTCAGCGATGGGATGACCAAGGAACCAACAGGGGCAACAAAAACAGTTCCAACCAGAAGGAACACCAGACCACGCCACAGGTGAAGCAGGGCCCAGCAGTGAAGGAGGATCTGAGCCCCCATGGAAGGCAATGGTGGAAACAATGCGGGCAATGAACGTAAAAATGGAGCGCACACTAAATAAATTAGAGACTCATGATGTGGCCATTAAAACTTTAACGGGAGACAAAGTGGAGCAGGAAAAATGGACTGTTTCCACTCAAGCAGCGGTGACCACCATGACTAAAGAGAATTCTTAGCTCTGTGGCAGGCTTGAAACATTAGAAAATGAAGTATGGGATGGAAATCTGAGGCTGATCAGTGTCCCAGAAGGGGGCAAGGGCACCAATCTACTTACTTGTTTGGTGGAGTGGCTCCAAAGTTTGAATATTGCCCCCGAAGGCTTTCAGTGGGGGTCACTACAATTGGCATATAGGGTGAACCCCAGAGTGAGGCTTCAAAATATGTTGCAGCCTCAGATGGTCCTGATCCGTACTGCGGGGTCAGAAGTCTGTGATGTAGTGTTAAAGGTGGCCAGAGCAGCATGCCCTATAACTCTTAACTCTGCAGATATAAAGTTTTTTCTGGATTTATCCTTTCAAACAAAAGCCCGTTGCAAAAAGTTCGATGGAGCTAGGCAGAGGTTATGTTTTTTGGGAATAAATCACTTGTTCCTCATACCAGTTAGACTCCGCATAGTGTAAGTGGGAAAAACTTGGCAGTTTTCGGACCCGATTAATGCGGGCAGATGGACTGAAAAAAATGAGACCAAGTTTGCAGCAAGAGCCAGAGAGAATGATGAAGAAGAAATCTCAGAGGATGAGGGCTAAAGCAGATTTCTTGAGTAGTGAGTTACTAAAGAATTGACTATACAGTGACTTTGTTGTTTCAGTTTAATTACCAGTATCTCACAGGATTAATTTTTAGACCAGAATTCTTTCTCTTGAATATTTGCATTACCTGTAATATGATTAAAGTTTACTTGTTGGTGGGTGGAGGGACTCGATGCTAGGGTCGTCCTTTCTCCACATGGCTCTGGCCATTTTGTTGCATGGTTCGAGAGGAGAATACGTCCGAGAGTGAATGAAGCATTGCAAGCCCGTATACTAAAGGGCAGGAAATATTTTGCATGAGTTTAAGGTTTTACAATTCGTTCTAAATCTGCATAACTTATTTTTTATAATATCACTGCAAGGAGGGTGGAAGGCTAAGTGCGGAGGGGGTGCTGGATAGCTAACTTTTCCCTATCTTTCAAGCACTTTTTTTTTATATAGGTGTTTATGTTTTTTCTGGGTTTTCTCCTCTGTTCCCCAGGGCCCCAGCACACAGTCAGACAGTATGTTGAGGCACGATTCGCACGCAAACAGGAAGCCAGCACAGCCCCTTCCTCCCACCCTACATGCCGCCGCCTACATTACCCACTGGACCTCCACCTGGTGGAGATGGGACTACGGGAGGGGTGACAACCTACCCCTACCACCCCCGGGAGAGGACAACAGCCTGACAACTTGCTCAATCCTGCTCCTCCCACAACCACCCCCCCCCCCCATGCCAGCACCCCAATGACCTGAGCCCTCAGCGCCACCTGGCCGGACCATATTTCAAGCACATTTAAAATGGTTAATAGCAGAACCTTGAGTGTCTGTGTGCTATAAGTTTGTGGTTAAGTAATGTTTTAGGATGATACCAAGCCATTGAAGCAGCTAGCAACTCTTGGATCCTTACTGAATATGTTTAACTCTTGGATCCCCCACTCCTACTGCAACAGATTATAAAGTCAAGAATTATTATAACCAGACATACTGTATGTAAAGGACAACTAAATGTTGTAATAGCATCCAAAGCTACCTGGAGCTTTATATGAGGATGATATTGTTTGTCAATATGATGAAAATAATATACATAAATTTCAAAAAAAATAATGGACTCTTAAAAAAGGGAAAATATAAGATCATTTCAAAGCAAACAAATGAAAAAGCACAGTAGGCAGCAGAAGGATGCTACCACGCAGTCCCAAATTTCCAGTTCTATTAAATAAGGTAAAGCAAGGTTTATGCTCCAATTAAAGAGCTGGTATGCACTGAAGTGCGTCCATTCACACAGTGTATTAACTACTAATGTAAAAAGGAAAACTTTTTTTTTTCACAATTTCTGTGTCAATGTGTAAGTGGAATAAATGATTTCATTTGTAAAATAGAATCATGTTTTCCAAATAGAGATCAGCTTGCAGAAATTGCTGCATCTGTTTCCCTTACTCTGAAACATAGAATTTGATGGCAGATAAGGACCGCTTGGCCCACCTAGTCTGCCCATTTCCCTACCTGTTGGATAAGCTGCAGATCCCAGTTAACCAACAGCCTACTTCCTCCTACCCCCCACTAGAATTGCCTTATGCCTCTCCCATGCATTCTTGAATTCCTCCACTGTTTTTGACTCCATGACCTCCTCAGGAAGGCAGTCCATGCATCTACAACCCTCTCCATGAAAAAATACTTCCTCACATTACCTTTGAGCCGTCCCCCCTCTATCTTCAAATTGTCCCCCCTTGTTCTTGCACATCTCTTTTTCTGAAAGATTCTACCCTCTTGGACTCTGTTGATTGCCTTGAGGTATTTGAAAGTTTCTGTCATGTCCCCCCTCTCCGTCCGTTCCTCGAGGCTATACATATTAAGCTCCTTTAGTCTTTCTTCATATGTCTTCTGCTGCAGACCCTGCACAATTTTGGTTGCCCTCCTCCAGACAGCCTCCACCCTGTCTATGTCTTTGCGGAGATGGGGTTTCCAGAACTGCACACAGTACTCCAGATGTGGTCTCACCAACTGTCTGTACAGAGGGATAATAACTTCCTGTTTTATACTGGTGATGCCTCTTCTTATGCATCCCAGTAACCCCCCAGCCCTCCTTTCTGCCTTCTCACATTGCTTGCCCACCTTTAGGTCATCTGATATAACTACTCCCAGGTCCCTTTCCATTTTTGTTGTTGTCAGTATCTCACCTCCCACTGTGTACTCTTCCCCTGGGTTTTTATTTCCCAGGTGCATTACTTTGCATTTCTTTGCGTTGAATCTAAGCTGCTGTAAATTTGACTATTCCTCCAACCTTGCCAAGTCCCTTCTCATCCTTTCCACCCCATCTTGTGTATCAACCCTTAGCAGATCTTTGTGTCGTCTGCAAAGAGACATACTTTTCCTTCCAGTCCCTCTGCAATGTCACTTACAAAGATATTAAAAATAATAATAATAATAAATAAAACTTTATTTATTAAGTGCCTTTCAAGCACCAAGGCGCTGTACAAATGAATGATAAAATAAAAAAATAAACATATAAAATCAAAATAAACACAACAACCTCAAGCCATAAAAGCTTGGCTCCACAAATGGGTCTTGAGTTCCCACTTAAAAGACTCCACGGTCATGCATTCCTGAAGCCGGCAAGGCAGAGAATTCCAGAGGGTTGGAGCTGTAAACACAAAAGCCCAAGCCCCAGAGGATTTTAAAGTAACCCTCGGAACCTCCAGCAACCCCTCGTCAGCCGAACAGAGCTGTCGTACAGGGCTGTAAGGAATCAGAAGCTCTTTCAGGTAGTCGGGGCCAAGTCCGTGCAGGGCTTTGAAGGTCAAAAGACCAAAAGGTCAAAAATGGCTGGACAACAGGACACAGAGGGTAATAGTAAATGGAGTCCACAGTGAAAAAGGGGTTACTAGTGGGTACTGCAGGGTTCAGTACTGGGTCCGGCTCCAGTAACCCCTTTTTCACTGTGGACTCCATTTACTATTACCCTCTGTGTCCTGTTGTCCAGCCAGTGTTTTAACAGACTACCACCCTGGAACCCACTCCCAGGCTGGCTAATTTGTTTATAAATCTTTTGTGCAGGACTGTGTCAAATGCCTTGCTGAAGTCTAGGTAGGCCATGTCCACAGTCCCTCCCTGGTCTACTACTTTGGTCACCCAGTCAAATAAATCGATTAGATTCGTCTGACATGATCTTCCTCCTGTGAATTCATGCTGCCTTGAGTCCTGTGCCCCACTGGCCTCTAGGTACTCAACAATTCTTTCCTTCAGAAGTGATTCCATCATTTTCCCTACCACTGAGGTCAAACTGATAGGTCTGTAGTTTCCTGCCTCTGTCTTGCTCCCACTTTTGTGAAGGGGAATCACATTCACCCTGCTCCAGTCCTCAGGTACCACACCATCTTCCCATGATTTGTTAAAAAGGGTAGTCAGTGGTGTTGCTAGTTCTCCCTTTAGTTCTTGTAGAATTCTGAGGTGAATCCCGTCAGGCCCCATTGCTTTATCCATCTTCAATTTTAGGAGTTCTTTTAGAATCCTTTCTTCTGGGAAAGGACTGATATCAACTCCCCCCTAATCAGAGTGCTTCTATTGACTGGATTAGGTAGGCAAGGCAAGGCAAGTTTATTTAAAAAGATGCCCAATCCCAAAGGCTCTGGGCGCTGCACAAAACTATACAGCATTTCATACCGCATAAATATATAAAAATAATAATAATAAATATAAATAATCAAAATTAAACCCCAAAAGCTTGTGAAAATAAGAAGGTCTTCAGGCGAACCTTAAAGGCAGTTATAGTGGGGGCCTCCCTAACTACAGCTGGTAAGGAGTTCCAAAGAGCGGGGGCAGCAACACTAAAGGCTCGGTCACCTGCAGATTTTAATCTCGCTCTTGGAACAGCTAGGAGGCCACCACTAGAAGAGCGGAGATTACGGGAAGAGGAAGAAGGTACCAGGAGAGCTGACAGGTAACCAGGGCCCTGTCCATGCAGGGCCTTATAGGTGAGAAACCCCACCTTGAAGAGCACTCTCCACCTGACAGGCAGTCAGTGCAATTCACGCAACACAGGTGTAATGTGGCAAAATTTACTTTGCCCAGTCAAAAGCCGGGCAGCAGCGTTTTGCACTAGCTGCAGTCTGTGAAGAGAACCCCCAGAGACCCTGAGATAGAGGGCATTACAGTAGTCAAGCCTAGAAGTGACTAAGGCATGTATCAAGGTAGGGAGGTCCAGAGACGGAACAAGGGGCTTAATCCTGGCAATGTTTCGAAGATGGAAAAAACAGGAACGGACCACGGAAGATATCTGAACCTCCATGGACAAATTCCTGTCAAACATCACGCCAAGATTTCGCAACCAAGGGGAGGCCATAAATGACGCAGCTCCTAGCACAAGTCCAGCTGCAGAGTCAGAGGCCATCCCATCACGAACTCTGTTCGACTCCACTACCAATACCTCAGTCTTGTCAGGTTTCAGTTGAAGCCAGCTGGAGGCCATCCAGTCACTAATCTCAGCCAGACCGATATTTAACACATCCACTGCGTTTGATGTTCCTGGGGCAAAGGATAAGTATAGCTGAGTATCATCGGCATAGCAATGAAAACTCAGACCATACTTCCTAATGATCCCCCCCAGGGTCAGCATATATACTGCGAACAACATTGGGGCCAATACCGAACCCTGAGGGACTCCACACAAAAGGAGGCAGGGTGTAGATGAGAAATTTCCCATCACAACCTGCTGTCTCCTATTGGTGAGAAAGGACTCAAACCACTTGATGACAATACCGGTGAGTCCACATAACTCCCTCAGGCGGAGAAGCAACACACAATGGTCCACAGTATCGAATGCTGAAGAGAGATCAAGGAGAACAAGAATTGTCCTGTCCCCTGGGTCTCTAGCCCTGATACCCTGAGCCCAGGTACCTCCCGCTTCTCTTCCTTTGTGAATACTGAGCAGAAGTATTTATTCAGTATCCCTGCTTTTTCACTGTCCCTCTCTGCTCAACCACCCTCCTCTTTATTCAGCCTCCGTATCCCTGTCTTAGCCTTTCTTCACTCCCTAATGTACCTGTAAAAGGTTTTATCCCCCTTCTTAACTGAGTTGGCTATCTTTTCCTCGGTTTGGGCCTTTGCTATTCTGATTGCCTTCCCTGCTTCCTTCTGTTTTAACTGGTACAGTTCTCTGTCCTGCTCCTTCTGTGTTTCCTTATACTTCCTGAATGCTATCTTTTTCTCCCTAACCTTCCCTGCCACTTCTTTTGAGAACCATAGTGTTTTTTTTCTTTTGTTTTGATTTGTTTATTTGCTTCACACAAAGGCTTGTTGCCTCTGTGATGGCAGTTTTGATGTTTCCCCATTGTTGCTCCACCCCACCTTCTTGCCTGTTTGCTAGTACTTTTCTGAGGCATTCTTCCATTTTGACAAAATCAGCCCTCCTGAAGTCCAGTACCCTCGCTTTTGTATGGCTTGACTCTACAGCTAAGTTTATCGTGAACCACACTGTTTGGTGGTCACTTGTTCCCAGATGGCTACCCACTTATATATCTGAGATCCTCTCTTCATCCCCATTTGAGAGTACCAGGTCTAGGATTGCTCCCTCCAGAGTGGGTTCCAACACTAGCTGTCTGAGGCATGCCCCCTTGTAGGGCATCGAGAATGGCCCTGCTCTTGGATGTGGCTGCAGCAAAGGTGCTCAAGTTAACATCTGGCATATTCAGGTCCCCCATCCGCAATATCTCCCCCTTCTCTACCGTCCTAAGGATGCCTTCTATCATTTCTTTGTCCATTTCCTCCTCAAGACGGGGGTCTGTATACAACCCCTGTGCTGACTGCGGTGCTATTTCCAGTCTCCAGGGTGACCAACACTGCCTCCTCTCCTCCCTGTTTACCCTTTAGTTCCGTTGCTTTGATCCCTTCCCTTACATACAGAGTTACTCCTCCTCCTCTTCTACCCTCTCTGTCCCTCCTATAGATTGTGCACCCTGGTATGTTGACATCCCAGTTATGGTTTTCTGTGTACCATGTTTCTGTGACTGCCACAATATCCAGGCATCCCTCTTCCATCAAGGCCACCAGTTCAGGAAGTTTGTTACCTAGACTACGGGCATTTGTACTCATTACCCTCCATTTTTTGATGGCTTTATCCCTTTTTGCCCCATCCCTGTTCTTACTGCCTTTGTCTTTTTCTCCATTTACCCCTGCCCTTCTCCCTATCAACTGCTCTATCTTGGTGTTTACCTACTAACTACCTGATTTTTTAGAGAGACGAGTTTCACCTATTTTCAGTGCCTCCCCTTGGCTGGTTAAATGCTTGCCAATGAAGCATTTAAACCTATCACTTATGATCCTGGTTCCCCTCCTGGACAGATGACGACCATCGCACCAGTATAGGCCTGTATCCCTCCAGGTGGAGCTCAGTCCCCGATGAAGCCAAAACCCTGAGCTCTGCAACAGTTTTTCAACCACTGATTGAATCCCATGGTGTGGAGTACCCTACCCTCACCCATACCATAGACAAGCAGTACCTCTGAGAAGGTTACCGTGTGTGCTACTTGCCTAAGGCCCCTCCTCAACTCCACGGACTCCTTCTGCACTGTTCTGATCCCTTTCCCAGCCAGGTCATTTGTCCCTAGGTAGACAATGACATCCAGCTCCCTCCCCCCATGCAGCTGCTCCCACAGTCCTGAAGATTCGTTCCCTGTCCCTCCAAGCCATAGTGCCAGGCAGACACCTTATCTCCCTCTCCCCTCCCTCCCCCAGTTCTACCCTCCTAATAATGGAATCCCCCACCAGGAGTTGTTTCCTTCCCCTTTGGCATCCCATGCCATCCTCCTGTGGGTCTCCTTTGTGGAGGTTCCCAGCATCCTCCTTGGTCTCCACTGCGGGTGCCTCTGTAGAGGAAATACTTTCTGCCAGAATGGCATATGAAATGTGGAGAGGTACAACTGGAGGGATGCACCTCTGTTCCACCACCCTCACCCTCCCTAAGCCCACTGTAATCCAACTGCTGCTCTTTCTTGGCAACCTCTGAAGCAGTGGCGGTGGCGCTGGTGGTCCCTGGCTGGGAAAGGAGGTCCCCCGAATCCTGGCCAACTCAGCCTGGAGATGAGCAACCTCCTCCCTCAGCCCAGAGAGGTGCCTGCAGATGAGACAACACTGCATCCTCCAGAACGTCTCCCAGAAAACTGCTGCTCTACAGCCACTGCACAGCACCACTCTCATCATGTCTTTATTTGTGGTCCCATAACTGTTGTTTTGTATACTTACTCTTTCCTCTCTGTTTATTTAATTTATATATATATATATATATATTTTTTTTTTTACCTACTTTCCTACTGCCTCCGTGCCCTTAAAGCTCCTGATCTTCCTCTTCTGTGACAGTAAGTTCCTATATTCCTCAGTAGTCTCCTTCTTACTTGTGCAGAGTCAGACCTCCAGCAGCTAGGGGGTGATAGAGAGCTACTCTTTTCCTTCTAGGATGGTGATTCTTTTGTGCCTCTGTGATCACTCCATTCCTGCTCCCAAACAGGAAGTTCCTGTTGTTAGTCAAATCATGTGCCTATAAAAGTAGAACTGATTTGGGGGGGGGGGGTAGAGTGGAGGGATGCAGTGCAATATTGTCCCAGTACAGTAGTATAGTTCTAACAGCACCTCCTTCCTCTTGCTGTTCTCTGCCACAAGCTATCTAGGTCAGTTTTTAAATGCAAACACCTGGCTTCCTTCTCTCTAAGCCACTCCCCCTAATTAACAGTTTGTTTCTTCACCTAGTTAACTGCATAGATAACACTTCCTTTACCCAGCTCAGACAAATACACTCTTTCTGTTTGTTTTTGTTTGTTTTTACCCTAAATTGAAGTTCCCAGTAATAGAGTTCTAGTTCTTTAGTCCAGTAGAGTAGTATAGTTCTAACAGCACTTCCTTCCTCTTGCTGTTCTCTGAATGTTAAATTACTTTCTGTAAACTGACTGCCTTTTGTTTTGTTTCATAAGTTTGTAGTTTAGTCAATTGGAATCTGAATAAAAATATATAGAAAAATACAATCAGTATAAATTACTATTTAATTAATTGAATACAGACTGTATTTCTATACTTCTATTCTTATTTAAATTGATTGAATACAGATTGTATTTCTTTTCTTCTTATATAGTTAAATCTCCCCAGTCACCTTTTTTATGATTGTACACATTAAGGGCCAGATGGTCAATGAGAGAGGCAAGTGTGGCACAAGGGCTTGTGTATCTTGCAGCTGCATCTGACCCAGCAGCTGCTATATTCAGTCAGATAGCAGACTGGCGCTAACCAATTGAATATCAGTCCATGTCAGCACAGCGCTAAATGAAACTGCACTGCCCTGCCACAGACTTGAGCTGTATCCAGCCCCCAGGGACTAGCATTCCCCGGAACGGATAGTACCAGGACCTCTGTGGGCATATTCGGCCACAACATGCAAATCAGACCATTGGGTTTGCAAGGCACTAAGAGGAACTTTACGTCCTCATTATGGGCTCATTTGCATGGTGTTCTGCAGCCCATTAGTATCCATCCTGTGTTCGGCTGACATCATCCCTGGAGTCTAGTGGCATCCCCCCCCCCAACACCCATCCGGTATTATGTGTACACATCCCTGGTGTCCAGTGGCACTCTCCACCCCCAAACACCTGTCCTGCATTCACTTCCTGGTATCTAGTAGCACCCCCCACCTAATGAACACCCATCCAGTGTTATGGGTACACATCCCTGGTGTCTAGTGGCACCCGAACACCCCCGAACACCCATTTGGTGTTAAGTGTACATATTTCTTCTGTCTAGTGGCACCTCCCAAACACCCATCCCATGCTAGGCGATCACATCCTTGGTGTCTAGTGGCAACCCGCCCCAACCCTGAACAATGTCCCATGTTAGGCATTCACATCCCTGATTTATAGTGGCACCCCACACCCCTGAACACCCTTCCTGTGTTACTTGTTCATACCCTTGGTGTCTAATGGCACCCCTCACCCCCAAACACCCCAATGCCTTATACAGTGTCATCTCCCTGGGGGCTAGTGGCACCCCTCACCCCCTGAGCACACATGTACAATGACATGGAACACCCTGGTGTTCAGTGGTACTCCCCACCTCCATCCCCCTGAATGTCCATCAACATGCATAATGGTACACATTGATGGTCCAGCATCCCCCACCCCGGCCCCTGCCACTCATGGAACATCACCCATCCAGCCCCTTCCCCTTACCAAGATATCCAGGGTTGTGCTGGAAATCCTGATATGGCAACCAGTACAGCCCATCTCTCACCTCCTCAGCCAGCTGCCATATGAGATGACAGTGAGCATGTATACAGGGGCCAGTGAGACAAGTTCTTTCAGACAGCTTAAGGGAAAGTGGGGTTGCTAAAATATAAAAATAATATATTTCTGACTCTGTGTTAATACAGTCCTGCTACTGTTTGGATTACAGACTTTGCCAGACACTGAGCTCAGAATTTACTTTCTTAAAATAACTTTTTAATTTCAATAAAATAAACTCCTAGTTTTTGTTTGTCTGTGGGATGTGCAGAGAGCTTGAGAGAGAGAGACAGAGAGCTTACAAGTTATGCCGGGCAGCTTTTATGCCAGCACGCTGACCCACCCACAGAGAAGAGCCTCGAACAACTACCCTGAAAGAAGTCAGAATATGCGAAATGAGTTGACAATCAGTTGGTGTGAAGGGGTAATCGTAGTATTTGGTATAGCAGGTATCATAGTATCATATATGTGTTACTGTTTTCTTGTATGTTTTCTGAAAATGTTGGCCCAGATATTCAAAAGGGTTGCACCATGCACAATAGGGTTGCTCCAACGCAAGTCTGAAAATGCACCATTCTGCGATATTCAGCAGGAGGCAGATGCGCCCCCCAAATCACGCTGAGCAAGAGCGCAATGATAATGAATGTATGCGCAACTGAAGGGGGAGGAACCATGCTTAAATAGCACAGTGCACTATTCAACAACATGCGCCATGCGCAATAGGGGAGCAAGCAGAAGTTGTGTGATAGCAGAAATGAGCCAAAATAAAAAGGAACAAGGGAGAGGCGCAAGAACACTTCAGGGAAGGCACATGAGGCTGAACTCTAGCCAGACAAACTGGCCAGGAGGGACACACAGGGCAGGACAGGGAAAGGGCACCCTGAACACACAGGCACAGGGAAGGTGTGGGAAGCCACAGCCAGTGCAGAAGGGGGAAGTGCCACACAGCACAGAGGCCAGCACAGGAAGGTGTTCCTGGTGCAGGGGAAGTAGCAGCCAGGACAGCGGGGGGAACACAGAAACAGCTGCCGGGAGGGGGGGACACAAGCCAGGGACTTGGCCAGTGCCACCATCCAGATGGAGGCAGTAATGAGGGGGGTGAGAAGGCAGGCAGCAGGGGGGAGCAGCCGTGGAAGGGCCCGTCAGCGGTATGCCCTCAACAGGCAGTATCGAGCCTGCACCAGCTTCGAGCTGTACAGTGATACTGAGATCGTGGGCCGATACCGCCTGAATCGGACAATTCTGAGGTGGCTCTGTGAGCTGTGCAGTGATGTGATGCTGGCATCCACACGACAGAGCCATGCTCTGTCAGTGGAGACTAAAGTGACAGCTTGCATGTGCTTGCTCGCCACGTGTACCTTCCAGAAACCAACAGAGGACACCACAGGCATAACCCAGTCGGCCGCATCATGCCACCTCACCCAATTCCTCAGTGCACTGCTGCCACATGCTGCGGAGTACATCCATTTCCCCAGCACACCGGTGGAGCACACAGCAAACATACAGGAGTTCCACAGGGTAGCACGTATGCCTGGCATGCTAGGGGCAATAGACTGCACCCATGTGGCCATCCGCACACCACCTGGCCCCGAGGGGGCTGCATATATCAATTGGAAGGGCTATGCTAGCATCAACTGCCAGGTGGTGTGCGATGCCAGGGGGCGCATAATCAATGTCTGTGCCATGCACCCTGGGGGGAGCACATGATGCCTTCATCTGGCACCAGTCGGCACTGTGCCACAGATTCGAGAGTGAGGACATCCCCATTGGCCACTTAGTGGGTGAGTATGCAAACCACACAGACAAACATAGAGCTTGGGAGGGGCATGGTCAGAGGTGACATGGGTAGTGGCCTACATGGCCCAAGGCAGGGCAATGCTGATCACCAAACTAACCTCAACCCTCTACACACAGGTGACAGTGGATACCCACTCCGTCCCTGGCTGCTCACACATATCAGCGGCCCGTGACCCCATCGCAGCAACGCTACAATGAGGTACATGCCACCACACGTAATGTCATCGAGCAGGTGTTCTGGATGCTGAAGGCACGTTTCCATTGCCTGGACACCTCCGGTGGTGCCCTACAGTACAGCCCCTCAAAGGCCTGTGGGCTATTCCTGGCCTGTTGCATCCTGCACAACATGGCCAACGACTGTGGGATAACTGTACAGGTCAAAGAGGGGGACAGCGATGGGGACGATGAGGATGCCGGTGACGATGGTGATGGGCAGCCCCCCCTTGGGCAACGGGACCCCCAACTGCTCCGGCTGGCATAGCTGCACCAGGACACCATCACAGAGGAGCACTTCAGCCAACCCAGGTAAGTCATGGGGCCATGTGCAACCACCAGTGGCAAAGGCACAACCCACAAACATGCATGGACACACACCAGGGGTGCATGCTGTCAAGGGAAGTGGCTGAGCATGGAACCGCCCACATCGCCAGGGATGGGTGAGGTCTAACATGGCATGCGGTCATACACACGCACACACACACACACCTCACAAGACATACACAAAGGGTAGGAGGCACGCCAACCCAGACCGCCACCCCTAGCCACACACATGTCCACAGACCACCACACCCGCTGCCTGTCATTGTGCGTGTGTCAGACGCTGGGCACCATTGCACACTGGCATACAGTGCAATGCAGGCATTATCATGCACACGCAACAGCAGAAAGCAGCCGGGAGGGTGTGCAGATGGAATGTGTGTGTACGTGCAGGGCCGGGTACCCCACCCGTGCATTGCCTGCTGAACGACACAATGCACACAGGGCAGCATCAGACAGTAGCCATGCTGGGAGACTGGTCAGTCATGCGCCACAGTGCCACGGCCACTACGGATGCATGGGCGGCCCCGCCAAGACCCGCCAGCAGTGACAGACTGACCACTGGCCTCATGGGGTGGCACCGACAGTCCCCCAAGGGTTCCACTGCGTGAACGCGACCATGCTCGCACAAGGGTCTGCAGCACACCGAACATACCTGCGCCAGGCATGCCCGGGATGCCCACAGCTGAACCTGGTGTTGACAAGGATGGTGTCGCACGACGCCGGGAATGGGGGGTGAACATTGCACTGCGTGGTGTCTGCGACGCATGGGCAAATAACTGTGTGCCCATTGTGGCCATGACAGCTGTGAATGCCTGTAACTGCCTGTCAATGGCAGCGGTCACATCCTCCTGCAACCGGTCCATCCCTGTCAGGAGCAAAGCGGTGTCTCTGCTGTGCCGCTCCTCTGCTTGGTGCAGAGCTGCACTCAGTGCATCCACCGCCGTCACAAGCCGCATCTGCTGATTGACTGATGCTTGCAGTATGCGGGTGTGCTCATCCAAGAGGTCATCTGCCTGATCGGCATGCTGTCCCTCAGGGTGTTCACGGCCCTGATGCTCGTCACCTCTTGAGGGTGGGTGCTGCACACCAGGGCCAGGCCTGGGCATGTCCACAGGTGGTGCACTGACGCCGCCCCCTGACACTGTACACCCATGGCCATTGGCCGACTGCTGATGCTGCCCCTCCAGCTGCCGCTCTCCAGGGCTCAATGGTGCCGCCGCAGTGGCCGCAACAGTCCCACTGTCCTGGACACACACCAGTGCTGCCCCACTGGTGCAGACAGGCACAGGCTGGGACTGTGATGACACGCAGGCCTCCACGGCGGCACCACCCAGAGTCATGGCCACGATGTCACCTGCTGTGTGGCCATCCTGTGGCACACACGTGTCACTGCCCATGACGTTAGCTCCATCATCATCGGTGACAGATCCGGCACCAGCCCAAGTCTCAGCATGCTGACATCCATGGACGCTGACACGCTGGGACATGGGCAGGGCCTCCTCCACACCTGCTCCACGAACATCAGTCTGGACGTCCAGGCAGGCCCACTGTCACCCTGACCCCCATATACCTGTGGAGGTGGACAGGCCCTCCTCCATCTCCATGTCACTAGCCTCAGTGGAGAAGCCCACCACTGCTGACCCATGCAGATGCTCAGGAGCTGTAAGGGAAAAACAGTAGCATTACTGCATGTGACCTACCATGCCCCCCCCCCCCACTAGACAGACCATGACCTACCATGCAGTGACGGGCCACCACCCATCTGGAATCCACCACCTGGAACACCCTCAATGGCGCAACACTGCATGCTGCCAGCAACCCACTCTTCCTGTGGGGTCAGGCGTGTCACCTGCGGCTGTCCCCCACTGGTTGCAGACCGTGCTGCCCTGATGGCAGCCACCTTCTCTTTAATCCTCCGCCTGTCCGTGCCCATCTTCTTTTTGCACTCCTGCATAGAGCGCTGGTGGCTGCCATGCAGGTTTACAGCACGCACCACCTCCTCCAATGCAGCAGCACGGGCCTGTGGTGTTCCCTGTCGTCTGCTGAGAAGCGGCTCCTGATCGAGGTAGGCCTCAAACAGGGCATCTGTCTCGTCCTTTGTAAAATTTGGCCTCCTCTTCCTCCCACGACTCTGTTCCTCTTCCTCCACCACACGCTCAGTCATGATTGATTCTGTGAGAATGACAGGTGTTACCTGTGACTGTGCAGCCCCATGCATGTCCCAAACACCACAGTCCACACTCCCAAACAGCATGCAACTCACCACAATAGACTGCAGTAACCGACTATGGCCAGTGCAGCCCAATGTCGCATTTTTATAGCACGACCCATGCAAATGAGGCAAGTCGCATCTTTAAGTGGATGCAAATGCAGTGACTGCACCATTGAATGGCTGATTAGATGATTTGCATATGCCAGCTGAATATCGCACTGTTGCGCTTTGCGCAATTGTGTTGAACGTGCTGAGCCAAAGGCGCAGTCCTATGACATGCGCAGTACACACCTAACTGCGCATGCTCGGGTTGATGATGCATGCCACCGGCTGCTGTTGATGTGCTGTGCGCTGGAGGCAATGCAGTGCATGGTCACCATTGTGCCAGTGGCGCTATAGCGCTGTTCACCTATATAGCACTGTGGCACTGGGGTGTCATAGGTGCACTGGGGCAACAGCGCTGTAGGCCGCTACAGAAGGTGGCACACAGGCACCCAATCGCGCTACATGCATTGGGTTCAATCACGCTGTGGCTGTCCATTGTGCCAGAGACCCTTGACCCTGTGCCCGACTTTTGCCCCTAGGCGCCATGCATCAGGCATGGTGAGCTCACCATTGCGCTTGCTCGGTGACAGCGTAGGAATGGCAGCGCTCTACCGCGCAGCATCTGCACGTGGCAGGACAGTGCTGCAGAGCGCCATTTTGCTTGAACCAGGCAGCAGAGATGGCACGGAGGCGTGCTGTGGTTTGGAGCCAGATGGACCTGGTGGCGATAGTTGAGCCCCATGCTGGGGCTTTGTTTGGAGAGGCACCCCTGGACAGGGCCAGGAGTGTGGTCTGGCAGGAGGTGGCCGATGCCCTGTAGGAGGCCACCAGTATAGGGCGGATGGTGGAGTAGTGCTGCCACCGTTATGGGGACCTGAGGTGCAGGGACCCGGACCTGCTTGCCCGCCTGTGGGCACGTGCCAGGAGGGGCACGGTGCCACGGCCAGGTAGGTGTAACATCCATACACTTTCATCGTCCATACGGGTATCATGGTTGCATGTGTCTGGCACATGGGGGGGGCCGTCCGGTGTTGGTCGTGGTGGTGGAATCGGGGTGTGGGGTGGATGGGTATGGCTGTGTGGAATTGCACACACATGGAGGCGGGGGGACTTTGCTACTGGATTGTACTGATGTTCCTCTCTCTATGTTTGCACCTTCGGGCCAGAAGAACGGCGGCGCAACAGGGAGAGGAGGCGCCACATGGTGGAGCAGAGGGACAGGATGGATGACGGTGGTCCACGGCGTGTGGACCAGCCTGCTGATGGTGAGTGCCTTACATCCATGATTATTGCATGCTGTATAACTGGGCGGGCATTGGGGCATGGCCACCATCCATTGACACCACTGCCATGTACACAACTTGTTACAGTCAGCACTGTCCAGTGGCACTGCATGTCTGGGAGTGTGTCAATGGTGGTCCATGTGTGCACCAGTCACATGGCTGTGGCACTGCCTTCACACCGTATAGCCAAGTCACTGTACAGCCATGGTGGTGCTGTGCAGGACATGGGCGGTTGGTGTGTGCAGTGGTCCACATGGCTGTGGCTGCCTGGGTGGGCAGGTCTTGTGGACATGGTCACTGTGGGTGGTCGCACACCATCCCAGGGGCGTGTCACATGGCTGTATGCCATGCACAATGGGTGGGCTGCAGGGGGATGGACAGTCACACCTATTGACTCTGCTCCCTTGTCCTAGGTGGTCGGCGACTTCTGCAGATCCAGCAGGATATTCGAGAGCTGCTGCAGGTGGCGAGGGAGACATTGGAGCTCCTGCAGCGCATCCACCGCCACGGGGTCAGGAGGAGGAGGAGGAGCTCACATCAGCACCAGGAAGAGGAGGACTGGGGTGGCCATTGATGTCCCCATGCCCTGACCACCACCTTCCCCCCTTTGACCCACCCTCACACCCCTTCTTCCCTCTCCCATATGTTCACCCTTGCCCCTTACCCGGCCCCACCTGTTATGTGGCCCTTCCCCCCCTCTTGTATATAATTGTAAATAGTTTTTCTTGAGATTTTTTCAATATATACATTTTGTTATAACAGCTGTGGTGGTCTCTGATTTTCAGCAGGCTACAGGTGCTCAGCTGCAGTGGTGTGCATGGCGTCGGGGTGGTGCACGCATGGGCGCGCGCGCATGTGTGTGTGTGTGCAGAGGTGAACCACCTATGGTGTGGGCAGGGGGATCAGTCACTGTCTGTGGTTTGTGTGTTGTACTCTGTGCACTGGATGCCTGTGTGCAGTGGTCCACGGGGCCTGCACTGTGTGCATGGCACCCCTGTCAGACCGTCCATGGCCTGTGCAGCTGACACCCTTGCATGTCTGTGATATGCACGGTCTTCTGGCATGTCAGTGGTGGCTGTCCATGCTGGATAACAACTGTACCCAGCACAATACCAGGTTGCCTGCCATCACCAGTATGGTGCACATTTGCCTCCAGTGGCACTGTGGCCTCAGCTGTTGTTGTCCCCCATCCATGCTGTCGCTTGTGTCTGTTGCAGGGGATGTGCTCCAGTGTTTGTCACTTGTGCTGCGGCAGCATGCTGGTGGCATACAGCTTCATGGTGCCTGCGCAGGGTGGCTGGCACACCTGTGCAATGTAGGGGTGCTGGCCGTGTGTACATGTCAGCTGTGGTCACACGCCAGTGGCTTGGTTGAGCCGCTACTGTGTCCCTGTGTTGGTGTGCCCTTGGGTATGGGTGGGTGTTTGTCCATGCACTGTGTTGCATCCTGTGTGGTGCATGCCTCCATGCTACACTGTATGTGTCTGTGCTGGCTGTTGTGGCCAGTGCTGGGACGGGATGTGTCCTTGGGAGGTATGCAGGGTGCTGCACCGCTGGAGGTGGGGTCCGGGGCATGCCCTGTTGCATGTGGGGTACCTCATGCGCTGACACATGGTAGGTCTCTCAGCTGTACCTCAGGGGGGACGTGCAGGGCAGCACTGTGTATGCATCTGTTGCATCGCTGTCTGCTGCCACCCACTGCAGGGTGTCCATGGTGGGGCTGTCTTGCATGGCTCCATGGTGCACAGGGTTGCATTGTCACAGTGGGGGTGGTGGCATGCATGGGGTGTCCTGCACTGTTGGGTGCTACTCCTGGGCAGGGTGTATGGGGATCATGGTGCAGGGTGTGCTCTGCATTGGTGGGATGGTGTGGTACGGGGTGGTCGGCCCTCCTTGTGTGCCGGTCTCAGCTTGCCAGGGGGTGTGCTGGGGCACCATGGCCCGGCTGTGGGTTGGTTGCTGATATCCATGGGCCAGTGATTATTCCAGCTCTCCACCAGTTGTGCAGTGCGTGGGGTGTGGGGGGATGATGTCTGTTCTGCTGTGTGTTCCTTGCCTATCTGTGGCATGGGTGCTGGGCCCCTGCATCCCTGGTTGTGCTGTTGCATTGCTGCCCTGTGGCTGGGGGTGTCCCTTGTTGCACTATGGTGCATCAGATATGCTCAGCTTCACCTCCCTAGTTGTGCTATGGCGCAGGTGGTGCGATATTCAGTCATCGTCCGTGGCGCATCTTGGCCTGCACAGTTTTTGAATATCGTGCTTCTTGCACAGGGCACAGTGGACTTGCGCTTGCTCCTGCTGTTGCGCACTTTTTGGGCATAGTTTGAATATCTGGGCCAGTATGTATCTATTTTGTAAAAAATTTACATATCTATTTGTTAATTGTTAGTTATCCAGGTATTCCATGTTAATGGGCATATGATGCTCTTGGAGTTACCAGTTAACAAATTTAAAAAATATAGGCATCACAGTAGGTTTGGTATGCCTCTTTGCAGATGACGTCAAAATCTGCAATAGGGTAGACACTCCAGAGGGAGAGAAAAGAATGTGCAGAAACATAAGAAAACTTGAGGAGTGGTAACGGGCATGGCAGCTGGGTTTGAATACAAAAAAGTGCAAAATCATCCACCTAGGGCACAGAAACCTGGGGGGGGGTACAAAATGTGAGAAAAGGTATTGACAGTCACCAGACAGGAAAGGCACCTGAAAGTAATTATATCTGTTGACCTCAATGTGGTGAGGCAGTGCGGCAAGGCAGTAGGTAAGGCTAGTGGGATGCTCGGGTGCATAGGGAGGGGTATCACCTGCAGAAGAAAGGAGATGGTGTTGCTACTATATAGATCATTGGTGAGATCCCACCAGGATTACTGTGTCCAGTTCTGAAGACCACATCTCAGTAAGGACATAGACAGGGTGGAAGCTGTCCAGAGAAGGGTAACTAAAATGGTGCATGGGATGCATCAGAAGCCCTATGAGGACAGACTGAATGACCTCACTATGCACTCCCTGAAAGAAAGGAGGGAGGGGGACATGATAGAGACCTATAAATACCTCACAGGGTTGAATAAGGTACAGGAGGGAAGTATTTTTCAGAGAAAAGATGCAGAAGAACAAGGGGACATGTAATGAAGCTGGAAGGGGGAATTTAGAAGAGATGTGAGGAAGAGTTTCTTCACTGAAAGAGTGGTGGATGGTTGGAACAGTCTTCCAGTGGAGGTGGTAGAGGCAAAAACAGTTGTGGGCTTTGAGCATACATGGGATAGGCATGAGGGAATCCTAGCTGAGAACCAAAGGGGGAACCAGAGATCAAGTAGGTCTGCGGTGACAGTATTGGCAGTGACAAATGGGCAGACTGGGTTGAACAAGTGATCCTTTTCTGCCATCAAATGTTATGTTTCTATGTTTCATTTTTCTGTATCAATGATAGCAATTTGTTCAAAAATTCAATAAAACAATTTAAAAAAAGATATAAATTTATTTCCATGGCTGTTCACCCTTTCACCTACGGATTTATGCTCCACTGAAAAAAAATCCATCAAACAGTCCCAGATTTTCTGTGAAATAATATTTTTTGATGCTCAAGGAGTATCAAAATCACCAATAAAAAGCAATTCCCAGGCTTCATAGTTATCTTGAACTGATTTAATTTGGAGCTCCAGAGAGGACCATAGCCTCATATTATAATTAGATAAGGTGGATGGAGCAATATAAATGTTACCCAAGATACAACTCTCAGTTTGCATACAAATGAACCAAAAACAGTTATCTGATTCAAAAATAACTTTTTTTCCAACTTAAAGTGGGGTGATATCTTGACACAAGTTAACAACCACCCTACTGATCTTCTATCATTTCTATACTTCCTAGCCAGTATGGCAAATGTAGGAAAAATATTGATGGGGGAAATATACTGTAGTTCTTCTGTGACCATAATTGTTGGAAGCAAATTACACTAAGTTTTATAAGAAAGTCTCTAAAACGGTGTCTGCGAGTTTAAAAGTTAGACCCAAATATTCCAACTCAAGATTTTAACTTTAGGTCTGTTATCATTAAGTGTCAAGGTAATGCATGGTGAAGCTGTCAGCCTTCTAAAGAATTCTCAGATCAACAGGGGGTACAATTCTGTAAATGTTTAAATCTGTTAGGATATAAAAAAGTCAAATTTTGTTCTAACACTGGGCATGCAAATCTATCCCAATATATTGTATATCTGTTATACCTTCTTGATTATGGAAGACTTCCTCAGATATGGAGAGGGTTACAGGAAGGGGTCAAGTCATTCATATCAGTTATCAATATCACCAAAGGATCTAGTTTGCTGGCTGTTTTCAAAATCAAGTCTGCCAAATCATGATCCCTAAGGAGCATGTCAATTTGGCCTCCATCTTCATTGTAACCTTTTCTCCTTATGGCCCAAAAAATACCTTTTTCTACCCAGATTAAAGTCCAATAAATCTACAAATATGGAAACAACAGATTTTTGTAACAAGTTACTAATTGCTGTTTTGTTCCTGTGTAGAGTGGTTCATCGGTGAAAGGTGGGGTTTAAACTTGTGAAGGGGGGAGGGACTGGAGTAGGGACTGTTGCAGGGGGTCCCATAAAAGAGACATTCGGTCTCCACCCCCTAGGGAGTTGGAACAATATGGAAAAAGGCCAACAGGTAGGGTGCTGGGAGGGGAGAGACTGAGGTCACACGGAAACACGAGGGAGGGGAATGGGAAGGGAGGAAAGGGGTGGAGGGTGGTCCTATTAAATGCCAGGAGCTTGGGAAATAAGATGCCAGAGCTCCAGGTGATGCTAGCTGAGGGGGCGGTGGATGTGGCAGCTGTCACTAAGACCTGGGCCACCCCAGGGCACGACTGGGACCTAAACCTGGAGGGCTACACTATATAAAGGAAGGACAGGGAGGATAAGGGGAGGAGGGGTAGAACTGATAGTCAAAAATGTCATTGGTATAGGAGGGGTGGAGGAAGTGGAGGGGACTGTGGAGGTGATTTGGGTCACCATGAAACAAAGGGGGGGGGCAAGAGAGTTAAAATAGGAGTGGTATACAGACTCCCTGCACTGGCGGAGGAACTGGAAGAGAGTCTGGTGGTAAATGTCATGAGACACTGAAGATTGGGCAAGGAAAGGGTAGTGGTGATGATGGTTGATCTAAACATGCCAGGGACTGACTGGGGGGCTATGATGTCCTCAGTGGCCAGGAAGCAGAGGTTGCTGGATATCTTCCAGGACTCATTTCTAACCCAGCAGGTGGCTAAGCCAACTAGGGAGTCCCGGAAACTGGACGTAGTCCTGGCAGACAGTGACCAGATTAGGGGCCTGGAGGTGAGGAACCCATTGGCGGGGAGTGATCATACCACTGTTTGGTTCTGCCTGGACCTGGGTGGGGAGGAAGGCCACACAAAGACAGTGGTACTTGACTTCAGGGGGCGGACTTCAAGGGGATGGAAAGGATCCTCAAGGATGATTTGAATGGGATAAGGCCAGACATGGATGCTGACAGTAGGTGGGAAATCATTAGGAGGGGGGTGCAGGAGGCTACCAAGACCTGTGCAAGAGTGAGGCGCAAATGTGGTAAGGCCAGAAAACCCTGTTGGCGGACCCGGGAGGTTCAGGTGGTGGTGAGGGAAAAGAAGACTGCCTAAAGGCACTTCAAATGCTCAAGGAGTGAAAGGGAACAAGGAGATTATGAGCTGATAACCAGAAGGGTCACTAGGGTGGTGAGGTCAGATAAGGCAAGGAAGGAGCAGAACCTGGCCAGGGAAATCAGGAGGGGGAACAAGTGGTTCTTCAGATATATTGGGGAAAAAAGGAAGGTGAAGGGGCAAATTAGCAGGATTAGGACAGGGGAGGGATGGGCACAGGACCTGGGGGAGCAGACCGAGGTACTAAATGAGTACTTTGCCTCAGTTTTTACCAGGAAGAATGGGGGGGCTGCGTCATCCAAAGGAGGAGATGGTGAAACTGAGGAGAGGGCAGGACCCTTACTGGTCGGGAGCCCTGGCAGGTCTAGGAAGAGGGGGTGACATCACCGTCAGGAGGGGGGAGGGCAGAACAGGGGGCCAAGGGGGAGGAAGTGGAGGTGGAAATCTCGGTAGAGAGAGTGAGATAAGCCCTCAGGGCCCTTAGGATGGAGAAAACATCAAGGCCAGATGAACTACACCCCAGGGTACTGAGGGAACTGGCGGATGTCCTGGCAGAACCCCTGACGGAGCTTTTCAACATCTCTCTGATGATGTGGTGGGTGTCCCAGGACTGGAGGGTGGCACATATCGTGCCTATTCACAAGGGAGGATCAAGAGAGGAGGTGGAGAACTACAGGCCCGTCAGCCTGACATCGGTGGTGGGCAAGGTGATGGAGGGTATTATCAAGGAGAGGCTGGGGGGCTACTGGAGAAGTTAGGGTACCTGGACGATAGACAGCATGGCTTTGTCCCAGGAAAATCGTGTCAGGCAAACCTTGTGGAGTTCTACGATTAGGTGACAAGTGCCCTGGACCAGGGCAGGCCAGTGGATGTCCTCTTTCTTGACTTCAGCAAGGTGTTTGACTCAGTTCCTCATGGGGGCCTGTTGGATAAGCTGGGGGAAATGGGGGTTGGGAAATGGATGATCAGATGGATAGGAAATTGGCTCTCTGAGTGTACCCAGAGGGTCGTGGCTGGGGGGTTAGTCTCATTTCCAAGGAAGGTCTTCAGTGGGGTCCCTCAGGGATCGGTCCTAGGGCCCTGCCTGTTGAACACTTATGTCCCTGACATAAGGAAGGGTATCAAGACTGAAATGAGTCTCTTTGTGGATGACTCTAAGTTGGGAGCAGTGGTGCATGGGGAGGAGGGGAAGGTTACCCTGCAAGAGGACCTAAAAACCAAAATCCAAGGGAAGAATACACAGTGTGGGGGTGAGGTAATAACAACAACAGAAATGGAAAGGGACCTGGGGGTAGTCATACCAGATGGCCTTAAGGTGGGCAAGCAATGTGAGAAGGCAGTAAGGAGGGCTGGTGGGATACTGGGATGCATAGAGAGAGGCATCACCAGCAGAAAACAGGAAGTTGTTATCCCTCTGTACAGACAGTTGGTGAGACCCCATCTGGAGTTCTGCATCCAGTTCTGGAGACCCCATCTCCGCAAGGACATGGAAAGGATTGAGGCTGTCCAGAGGAGGGCAACTAAAATGGTGCAGGGTCTGCACCAGAAGACATATGAAGAGAGATTAAAGAAGCTTAATATGTATACACTCGAGAGGAGGGAGAGGGGGGACATGATAGAAACTTTTAAGTACATCAAGGCAATCAACAGAGTCCAAGACAGTAGCATCTTTCAGAAAAAGAGATGTGCAAGAACAAGGGGACACAATTTGAAGATAGAGGGGGGGACGGCTCAGAGGTAATGTGAGGAAGTATTTTTTCACACAGAGGGTTGTGGATGCATGGAACAGCCTTCCTGAGGAGGTAGTGAAGTCAAAAACAGTGGGGGAATTCAAGAATGCATGGGACAGACGTAAGGCAATTCTAGTAGGGGGTAGGAGGAAGTAGGCTGTTGGTTAACTAGGATCTGCAGCCTATGCATTAGGTAGGGAAATGGGCAGACTAGATGGACCAAGCGGTCCTTATCTGCTGTTAAATTCTATGTTTCTATGTTAAATGCTCAGAAGAGGTGGTCAAGGAAATGGAGTCTGAGGTTCAATGCAGGGAAATGCAAGGTTCTGCACTTGGGCACCAGAACCCAGGCCAAGTGTATACCGGGGGGTAATGCTTAAGTCTTGATGGCTGAGAGGGACCGGGGGTGGATGTCAAAATGAACAACTCTGAGACTTTAGGAGGGCAGCGGCCAAAGGCAATAGGATGCTGGGATGCATCACTTGGGGGATTACCTCCAGAAGGAGGGAAGTGATAATCCCTCTGTACAACTGCTTGGGTTGGCCACACCTCGAGTACTGTGTGCAGTTTTGGAGGCTGCACTTAAAAAGGGATATTATACTCCTGGAAAGGGTCCAGAGGAGGGCAACCAAAATGATACGGGGTTTGGGGGAAAGGACCTATGGGGAGAGGCTCGAGGAGCTCCACATGTACACGTTGGAGGAGAGGAGGAACGGGGGGACATGATAGAGGTCTTCAAGTACAAGAAGGGGCTAAACAGGGGAGGCTCAGTCAGGGTGCTCTAAAGGAAAGGGGGGCAACTAGAGGCACGGGTGGAAGCTAGGGGTTAAGACTCGGGGGGGAAGGATGAGGTGCTACTTCACTGAGAGGGTGGTGGAACCATGGAATGTGCTGCCCAGGGGACTAGTGGAGGCAGAGACTGTGGAGGGGTTCAAGAGGGGTTGGGACAGGTACAGGGGTAGGGTTGTGCTGATAAAGTCCAATACAGGGAGAATATCTCGGACTGGGAATGGAGAAGCCTGAGGGGGTGGGGGGGAGAGCAAGGTCCCAGCATACACAAAAGACCAGTAGGCCTACTCTGCTAGAATTTTAGTATATGTTAGTATGTAGTTTATGAATGTACAGAAACACTGAATGGCAGTCCTGACCCTGTTCCTCCTCAAGTGGAGGGATACATGAGTAATCTGCTATTGACTGTAGTCTTACATTAATATGCTAATTGAGATGCACTTGGAAGACTATACCCCCACTAAAAATTATAGGGAATTTGTACTTTAAAGAAGATGGCAACCCCATCTGCATACCTAATTTAGTGAGGATATTCCCTTAAATCTGTATGTGGCTCATCAAAGTCACTGGGTTTGATATAATCAGTAGAGGATTATCATCATCTTTAACTAGAATTCGTACTATTTTCCAGTGTACTTTTAGCCCAGGATCTCTCTCGTTACTTTAGTTATCAAATAAGTAATTAAATCCTGGAGGGACGTGGGTGTCTCTTATGGTTTCCCAAAAATTCCTTTCAACTTTACTAATAGACCCTCCCCAGTACATGTTGACAAAAACTTCCTCCAACTCGTGCTTTTTGAAATGCAAGTGGTCTAAAGGATTAAAAGCCCACATTTTCCAAAATCCCCTCACATTCCACAGTTGCTATCTCATTTGTATTATCTAGTATACCTAGGTCGGTGGAGGGCATCAAATCATTTATTTGAATTTTCTCCTAGCCAAAGTCCTTGACACCTGTACTGCCTGCTCATTTTTTTATTAACATCACTACTGCATAGCCTCCCTGTCCATTGCACGGGCGTAGGGTGCAAGAGAAATGGAGGAAAAAACGGGATCCGGTTGAACCCATGATAGCCCAATTGCTTCTGTGAAGCTGCCTCCAATTCTGGATTACTGCTCGTGGGGAGGGGGGGGCAAGCCATCACTCCTGGCCCCACCACGCAGGGAGGGTGGAATCCGTGGGGAAACTCCAGGGTTGGCCGTGCAGAGTGGTTAGGGGACAGAGGATGTACCCCTCCAAGGGAGGAGTCGTAGCCCCTGTCAGGTCCACAGAGGCGCGGAAAAAAACCCATCACTACTGCATTATTTCTATGTATTAATCATGGCCATTTGGCTTGACTCGGTTTTGCCTAATTGCACCATTTAACATTCCATGTTGTACGTGTATGTTTTCATGCAACATTTTGTACTGTGAGTACATTCTAATGCTGTACCTTGAACTGACAGAATGTTTGTATTGTTCCTCCTTTTTCCCCCTCTCCCTTGGGTCACACCTGGAAATGAGACTCAACTCAGCGTGCCCTTCCTGGTTACCAATTTTCAAATAAATAAATAGATAACAGGCAGTTGATCCTTCTGCCATTTCCTAGTTCTTGTAAATTATTATTTTATTTATTTATTTATTTTTTATTCTTTTTTGTTTTTCTTTGTAGGTGTTTTTTGAGTTTCCTGGACTGGGGTATCTAGTATAATTATTGGCACAAAAGCTAAGTTATAGCACATACTGTATGAACATATGAATCTGTCAGCAAAAAAAAGGCCATACGGTCTATCGCGTCTGCTCGAATGCACATCTAGCAGCCCCTATACTGCAGCTACCCTTCCCTCCCCCCTCCAGTGACCCTCCCCCTTACCCTGTCCCATCCCCTTTTGAAGCAGCCCACCGTGTTACAGGATACCACTTCTTCTGGTAATGTGTTCCAACCCACCACCACCCTCTCTGTGAAGAAATGTCTCCTCATTTCCCTCCTGAATCTACCCCCCTCCAATCTCAGATTGTGCCCACAGGTATCCCTCCCCTTCCTTACCTGAAAAAGCCCTCCCGTGTCTGTCCTATTTAACCCCTTCATGTATCTGAAGGTCTCAAGTCATGTCCCCCCTGTCCCTCCTCTCCTCCAGGGAGTACATGTTCAGCTCTTTCAGCCTACTCTCATAAGGCGAGTCCCATAACCCTTGGATCATTTTTGTTGCCCTGTGCTGCACAGCCTCCAGCAGCCCAATGTCCTTCCTCAGGTATGATCTCTAGAACTGCACACAGTACTCCAGGTGAGGTCTAACCAGTGACCTGTACAGTGGCAGGATCACGTCCCTCCTCCTGGAGGATATGCCTCTGGCCATACAACCCAGAATCCTGTTGGCCTTGGCAGCTGCCTTTCTGCACTGTGTGGAGTTGTTTATTGCTCCCGTTATGATTACTCCAAGATCATTTTCCTCCTCCATCTTGGCCAACTGAATCCTCCCTATCTGGTAGCTCCTCCTTGGGTTCTTTGCTCTGAAATGTAGCGCCTTGTATTTCTTAGCATTGAACCCCAGGTGCTAAGTGTCTGACCAGGCCTCCAGCTTTGCCAGATCATCCTGTAACTTCTTCTACCCCTTCAGGTCATCCACTACTGCTCCCATTTTGGTGTCATCTACAAACTGACTGATCCTGCTCTTGATGCCTATCGAAAATATCTGCTATGAAGATCCCAAATAACACCGGCCCCAGCACTGATCCTTGTGGCACCCCGCTTATCACTGCCCTGGGTGATGAGAGCTCCCCTCTCACCATCACCCTCTGCTGTCTCCCTTGCAGCCAGTTCACCACCCATCCCACCAGCTTTGCCCCAGCCCCTGTGCCCTCCAGTTTACAATCTAGTCTCCCATGTGGCACCAAATCGAATGCCTTGCTGAAGTCCAGATATAGGACATTGACTGCATGACCTCTGTCCAATTGCCTGGTTACTCAATCATAGTATTCCATCAGGTTAGTCTGACAGGATCTGCCCAAGACAAACCCATGTTGCCTACTGTCCTGCA
The DNA here is from genome assembly GCA_016271365.2 of Neoceratodus forsteri. Classification (NCBI taxonomy): domain Eukaryota; kingdom Metazoa; phylum Chordata; order Ceratodontiformes; family Ceratodontidae; genus Neoceratodus; species Neoceratodus forsteri. The sequence goes on from CM057454.1 coordinate 273,475,683, forward strand.
GCCCATTAGCCTCTAGTAGGGAAACCAGCCTCTCCTTTAAGATTGTCTCCATCAGCTTACTCACAATGGCTGTGAGGCTTACTGGTCTGTAGTCCCCCGGTTCATCTTTGGGGCCACTCTTGTGGAGGAGCACCAAGTGTGCCATCCTCCAGTACTGTGGTACACAACCTGAGATCAGAGCAACGTTGAACAGGTCCGCAAGAGGTTCAGCCAAGACATCTGCCAGCTCCCTTAGCACCCTGGGATGAATGCCATCTGGACCTGGCTCCAGTGTAGGTCTTTCATTATTATCTTTTTTGGGCTGGCAATATAGCTTAGAGGTAAGAATAACAAACCATGAATGATCTTGGTACATCCAGTAGACCTGAGTTTAATTCCCACAACTTCTACTTGCAGACTATGTGACTCAGAGCAAGTAACTTAACTGCCCCAGTGCTCCCGGGTCACTCATGTAAATGGGCCTTGTGGCCCAGTGGGCCTTACCTAGTTATCAAAAGAATAAAAAAAATCTTTAGTCCTACTCAGCTGAAAGTTTCTAGGAGACAGGCTGCTGCCAAGTTCACATTTAGAAAGCTTCTGATTGTTTCCTTGACTGTGTCTATTAGAGACCACAGATACAACCTCTATCAGAAATGCAAATAGTTGTCTTAAAGAGGTAACAATAAGTTGTTCTGTTAGAATTATATTGGCAAAATATAGTTTCCTAATGGCTTAAACATGTCTTCTCAGATTTGAGGAAGGAAACAATTTTGTCAAATCAGGATTCAACTTAGTGTAATGAGTGGGATTATCTGCATATTCACTGGAAGTGACATGAGATGTAAATTAATCTTCTTCCCAATTTGCCTGAGAGAGGTTGGAAGACGCCACAAAGGAGTCACCAGTTCTGAGGTTTCTTAAACTAGAGTTCATGGTGATTTTAGGTGTCAGTGATTTTAATCTCTCTATAATAGATTTTAACTGATGCAAAAGTGAGGAAAACAGTATTCTGCTAGCCATATGTTTTCCCTGAGTGTCTCACCACTGACTGTAGGCATTGTGTGCAATAATGAGGGCCCTCGGGGACACGTTGTTGGACCTCTCCCCACTAAGCCATATGAATTGTTTACACTATTGATGTTTTCAGCTGTAATAAATTCAGACAACGTTTCCAAATTAGGTGAAATACACTGAGAAAACTGTAACGGAACCTGGGATAATAACGGAGTGGATTCAAAGATCTCTTTCTGCATTGATTGCGCTGAAACCTTTTGTGGGAGAGCAAATGGTTCTAAATCTGGAGTAGCTGCAAGATTTGCTGCTGCCACACTAACCACCAGGGAGTTGTTTAAAATCATATTCATGGGAGTATCCTCCTGATTGGTTATATTAGGACTCAGCTGTGGTGTTTCTCACCAACCATATTGGGGTTTGTTTTTTTGTTAAGTTTGCCTTAATGTTAGTCTTTTTATTTTAGGGTTTAACTCTGTACCATTTATGATTTTATTACTTCTGGTCAAACCATTATTTTAATATCAGGAGCATATATACAGGAAGTAGGCGCCATCTTTAAAACTTAGCCCCAAGACGTCATTTGGTCTACAAACTTGATAATTACTAAAGAAAGACTTGACAAGTCTGTCAGCTTTCTAACTTAAAGGGAACATAAATTAAGTTTTTTTTTCACTTGTAGTATAATTGTAAATTTTAAGCATGTGTCATATATAGAATAAAGAATGGGGTGGTTTGTGTAAAGAGTAGTTTACACCCCCCCGAGGTGTTAGATGCTGCATAAACACCAAGAGCGAAGCTTGAGGGGTTTATTAAATCATCTAACACTGAGGGTATGTGTAAACTTTGAGTTCACACACATCATCCCATATTTTATTTTATAGAATTGCTAGGTCTTCTTTTTTGGCCACGGCAATTATATAAAAAAAAAAAAAAAGACGTTCTTGTGTGGCCGCGGTCCACTTAGGTTCCAGTACGCGGTCCGCGGTCATTTTTACTTAGTTATTTAAACTTTTTAAATCTATTATTCCTGCCCACAGCCAAAATGTCAGTTATAATTTATAATGTGTAGATTTTTTTTCTGGTGGTCACTTACCACCGAGTCCCAGTGGGGGTTCTAACTCCACTGGAAAGACGAGGCGGCCAGCGGTCTGGGAGGATGAGCTGTGGTGGACGCATGCGCACAGCCAGGGAAACCATTCATGTGTTTGCCATAATAAACACTCCTTTATTATGGCAAATAACACCATGGTTTTTCTATGGAAAAAAGGAAGAGCCAGTCATTACATATGCAATAAGGCACACCAAGGTGTGCGATTATTGGCCAATAATCATGCACCTCTCAAGGGTGTTGTTAGGCATGAGGTGCTGCACCAAGTGCCTTTAAACATCTGAGAGAGAAATGTGATTGTTGACCACAATCACACATTCCTGAAGTGCCTTATTGCACTTAAAAAAATTGGTCCTACACAATACATTTTAAAAAATAAATAAAACCATAACTTTAAAGGAAAAAATATGAGTTTTTTCCATCTTCTTTGAAAAGTAACCCCCTTGTTGCCTGTCTATGCACCCCCATTTATGTTTCTCTAATGAACGTTACAGCACACCTGGTGCTGACACCACTCATGCTGTTGTGCTGCCATGCTCTGTGATATGAGGAACCCGAGCTGCATTGAAGCATCAACAACACATCGCTTTCAAGGTAGGAGTGACAGCAAAAAACAAATATGAAAGGAAAACCTTTTTGGGGGGGTTAATGTCTACTGGTTGTATGATCTTTGCTACTGGGGGTGACATTTGCTTTTGGACATGGCTGGCTTGGCTGGAGCAACAAGCCGTGTAATTATGGGCTAATAATTACACAGGTTGGAGTGCTTCTCAGTCAATCACAGCTCTACATTTTTCGTACACATTTTATAAGTCTGTTTAATTACACCAGTGTATTGATTTGTGTGCTTGTTTTAAAATAGTCCTATGCTTTTCTTATTTAGAGCCCCATATTAATGCAGCCTTTTTCCCACCCATTATTCATGTTTTAATTACTTAGCAGTTCCAGAACACACTGACATCAACTGAGCTGAAAGATTGGAGGGACTGAAATTGTTTAGCTGAGGAAAAGAGAAGGCTGTGAGGGAATTTAAGTTTTCTGAATACTACATGAAATAGACAAGGTAGAGTATGTATAGTTTTTTGAGCTGTGGGTGCAAGCAGAACCAGAAGGTTTTCCCTCAAATTGAGGGGGAAGAACATCGGGAAGATAAGAAAACAATACTTCACACCAAGGGTGGTTAACACGTTGAGCAGCCTACCCAGTGAGGTTATTGAAACCAGCACTGCTCAGGCTTTCAGAGCTGAACTATATGAATTCCTGAGGCAGAATAGCACTAACAGTTCCACAGCATGAGTTGGGGTAACATTCTAGCTGTTAAGCTTTGATGTGTAACCATATTCAAATTGAGTATAGTCACTGCAGGTGTAGCGGACAAGATGGACCTTGTCCCTTTTGTCATCACAGTGCAGTACATGCCAGTTATACTGGACACATTTGGCATACCTTTTATCTTCCGATATAAGTGGCATCCGATGTATCTTAGGCTGCAGTCAGAGAAAGAAAAGTTACTCGTACTGTGTTCTTTATTTTTTTAATGACACATTTCCATTCCAACCGTGACAGCCAAACTGATAGCCAGTAAGTTTTAACAAGTTCAGTGCACTACTGCACTGCTAGTTCAGCCATATTTCCTTCCTGCCCATGGTAGCCTTATAGCAAGCATTACAGAACAAATTACTTTATTAGACTTTTACCCAGTCCACAGCAAGTAATTTGAAGAAGTGCAGGAGCAGAGAGAGCTGGGACTTCACTGAAAATGGAAACTGACGGCCAGTACGATGCTAAGTTTGTGTTCTTTTGTTTATCCACATTTCCATCCCACACACGATCGTGAAACTTACAGTCAGTAAGCAAGTTCAAGAGGAGCACCTGGACATGCCATAAGTAGAAAAAAAAGCTGCAAATACAACAAACTCCATGAGTCACTGCGAAGAGAAGAAGGGTTGAACTGAAACTGCTCTATCAAGATGGATCGCCTAGAGGAAGGGAGCGAGGTGGGGGACAAAGATATCTTATCACCTAATTAGCTACCATTAGCTAGATAATGCAGTAGTCAGGTAGTGTAAAGGAGGCCCAGTAACATCTCCATAGCTGCAGTCAAATGGTCTGTGGAAGTGTTGGGGAGGCTAGCTTATCACTGCTGTGTAGGTGTTAATGGGCCTTAGGCATCTGGTGTAGCAGGTGTCTTTAATTCGGTATACCCAGACATTTTAGAATGGAGCCTTATGGGGAGTGGTTTTTTGGCAACCATGTTTTTTTCATTATAAACGGCCATCTAGCTTAAGCATGGACAGTATAACCTGATCTCCCTCAGTTAATTAAAATCTGCAATGTACCATCGCTTAAATAAATCCTGTATTTAGTCAAGTTATATAACCCTTCTGTGTAAATGTCCCATGTTCACTTAGGCAACATGGCTACTGACTGCTCTCTTTAAATTTTCCAGCACCACTATGCACTCTATCTCTCACTTAACACGGTTACCTGTGTAGAAGAGTAGAGTGACGCTGCTAGTGCAGAGAAGTGAAGTGGCACTGTTTCTTCTGTGACACTCTGGCACTATCACTGATCTGGCATGTCTATAAATAAATATATTACTGTATATTGTTAAAATAAAAATTGTTGTATGAACAGTAATTTGTTGTGATCCCACAGCAACATGTCAATGCATTGTAGTTGTGCCTGTGTTCTGATCGCAGCTGCTGCTGTATTCCTTGCCTCCCTGGGACCTTCCAAAAGACGAGGAGATGCCCCTTTGTGAGGCTATCCCAGTGTTGCAGCTGGAAGTACTTTAAGAAATAAATACAGAAACTCTGTCACAAAACTTAAAGCTGAGCTTGCAGGCAGCTGAATTTGCTCATTTTTTCCTAGCCAGGGATGAATTGTGACTCTTGTCACTACAACATGGGAATGTTTCCTTTAGTCTAAGTAGGTGGGGCACACAACCAATTGACCTCAGCTCTCCCTTTTGCCAGTTCCCGCAGTCTTATTGTCTGTCCCTGCCTCAGACACATTAATCAAACCTACAACTTCCACCGCAAACAATAACTCCAATGAGTCCAGACATTTGGAAAGGCCACAGGCAATACCATACATGAGAGAGACGAGGAAAGCAATGTGATATGCATCCCAACAATGCTGAATTCTAAAAATAAAGTGTCCACTTCTGTCTAACTGGCTTTTGCTGAGTCTACAGACTACTGCGGAACAATAACCACAGCTGCAAAAGGCAATTGCCATTGAGCACTTTGTGTTACTAGTATAGTTTTAATCAAGTACCAAAGGTACAGAAAGTCACCAATGTTTATTTTGGAGACTATTAGTTTAATTATACATGAATGGGTGGGGAGTCTATTTCTCCTGCCCTAATCCTCTAGCTGTTTAGCCATACAGCAGTGCACCCCACCAGTATGCCCTCACTACATAACTGCCCCCCTATCTCCCTACCAGGGTCAGACAGCAGGACTTCAAAGGTATATTAATGAAAGATGGTGCCCATTTACATGGCTATAGCATAAAAATGGAGTTTTGCTTCCCACACATAACACTTTACTCATTTCACAAGTATGCAGCTAAACCTCTGTACTGGGAAAAGACAGTAAGTAGACATGCGCTATTTTGTTTACCAATTAGACTACTTGCTCAAAAAAGAATGAAATAAAGTAATATATGAGCACATATATTCATATCTTCATTGTTACCCTACTCTCATGTGTATGGGAATCACCACTCATTTATACACTTTTGAATTGCAGTATCCTTCTACAGGATAACCCTGGTATAGAGAAAGTGCCATGCTAGGGTAAGGCATAGTGCTGAGATGAGGGCAGTGTACTTGGGGGGGGGGCTGATATTTCAATATGACTGACCAGCTATCTGGAGAAGAACACAGAACCTCCCACTATTCCTGCTATTAACAAGCACTTCACAAAATTTAGTTTGATGTCTTTCACAGGACCTTTGCATAGGGGTAGCCGGCAGCAGGTTACTGGGTGCACGGAAACCCCCTTCCCCTGTTTGCTTAAATATTTGCATTCTCAGCACTGCACTGTGGCATCCTCGGGGTCAGGGAAATTAAAGGGTGAGCAAGACACAGAGGTGGGCGTCGGCTCATAAATATGCAGCACAAGCCCACCTCCCTTCAGGGACAGGAAACTGAAAAGTCGCCTCCAAACATCGCTGGACTGGTCAGATGAGCTGGAGAAGCAGCGTCATGTGGGTGGTCGGAGGAGCAGGCCACACAGGGTCGCAGGACACAGTCACTTTCCTGCCACAGTCAAGTTGGAGAAGTGTGTCTCTGAGAGCTCTCTTGCTGATATTTTTTTAATTGCATCTCTGATTATTTCATGTGGTGGCACAGAAATGGACTCGGTCTCTGACTCTCCCTCCTCAGCTCCACGTCATCTCTGTGGGGCAGATTGGAGCAGCTTGGAGAGCATCCATGAGTTGGGTAGAGTTGCTTCCCAAGTTGGCATTTGTAGCCTCGCAACTGCAGCAGCTAATTGCAGCAGCATTAATTGCAAATTCCTTACGTGACTTGCCCTAAAAGAAGTTTGTCACTATAGTATCTGCATATCTTCCTGGCAGAAGAGAAAAACATAGATTTAAGCCACAAGTTGTGTGAGAATAGAGATGGAAAAAAAACATTGAGTTGTGGTGGTTGGCTGCTGCTGTACCTCCATTACTCCCAACATGTTATAACTTACAGCAAAACAGAAAGTATAAAATATACAATAATAAATGGGGAAGTGTACTTAATGAGAATTTAACGGTCGCCCGAGGTGTGGGATGCTACATAAACCCTGAGGGCGAAGCCTGAGGGATTTAGTAAAGCATCCCACACTGAGGGCGACCATTAAATTCGAGTTTGTCACTTCCCCATTTGTTATTAAATATACAGTAATTGCTGGTCAGCAATTTCTTTTTAACATTTAGATTTAGCTCGCTGTTGTAATCAGTGCTTACCACATTTCAGCACCTCGGAGCTCTTCCCACTGCCATTTGTTCAATGCGGCTGTTGAATTGCAGGATTAACCAAATAAAATTTGTAGATGTTTGAGGAGAAAGTGAACAGCACTAAAAAAACAAAAACAAATGGACAAACAAATGGAAAAACAACAAAGTTCATTGGTCTGGCATGGCGGCTCCTCACTACACTGAAGAAGGAGCCACCATGTTTTTGAAAATGTTTAGCCTGCCCAGCAGTAGGTAAACAGCCAATGAGGGAGTGGCTGTGTCTGAGTGACTTGGTTCGTGTTTGCCATTATAACCTGTGGGTTATAACGGCCAATTATAACTCGGTCAGGCAATGGGAAAAATTGCTGACCAGTTATTATAATGTCATTATTCAAAGCTATCCTGTACCGGTAGCCATAGAAATAGTAACTGGGTAGGTGCACAAAACGTTGTGGACCAGTAGATCCTTATTAGTGAGCAACAATGATTTTTTAAGTATCCATTAGCTACTTGGCCACTGGGTGTTTTATAGTAGTCACTGTGGTTTTGTTCCCATTTCTGCCACAGATGTACTGTATGTGCATCTACAATCAGGGCATCCGCTGTAACATTCATCATGACTATGAGGCTGAAGCAACAAAATGTTAGAATTCAGTTTTCTATTATTCTATTATCTGCTCCTATTTCAGGCCGAAAGCAGTTGTTGATAAGAGGTTAATACTGACCTGTAGTGCCAATTAGTAAAGGAAATTCAGATACAGGAGATTAAGAGTTCCAATGGAGAAATGCTTGAGCAGGTACCATCAGAGGAAAGAGCGTATTTGGGTCAAACGACAGAGTTTGCAAAGACATATTAAGTTAAGGCAAAGATGAACAAGGCAGGGGGAAAATAAAGTAATATTTCTGTTAACAAATGAAATACAAATACAGGAGAGAATAAAGGAGTTACAATGTAAAACTGCCTCAGGTCAGGGGAAAGAGAATATTTGGTTCAAATGACAGAAATGTTTGTGAATCAACATACTGGGACATATAGAAAGTGAAGGCAAAGATGAATAGAATAAGGTGGGGAGAAACAAAGTAATATTTCTGTTCTGGTGGGGTTGTGTCTGCATTATGCATGGAACGTAGGTAGAGGAGAAAGGGAAGGAGACTAATGTAAAGCGAAGACATAGAAAGTTGGCAATTAAAGGGGAAATACAAGCAATGGGAGAGGGGGAGCATAAAGAGCAAGCCAATAGATGAAAACAGATATGAAAATGGATGGGGAAGTGAAAATGAAAAAAAAACTTAAACGGAACAGCTGGAAAAAATAGTGAAGGTGGTGTAGGGATGGTTACAGAATGGGACGAGATCTAGAGAAGTGAAAGATGTAAATATAAATAGGGGAACAGGAATCCTGAGTTCAACTCAAAGATATGGGACTGGGGAGTGATGAGACTGACAACTTGAATTGTGATGCATTTTGTAACTCAACAGTTACTGCCTAAAAATGCACTAAACTGCATCACATAACTCCTAAATTTTCAAAATGTTCTGGGGGAGCATGCCCCAGAACCCCCAAAAAAAATATTTGGAAACCCCCCTCCTCCAAATCCTGGCTACACCCCTGCTTTGGTCTTTTGATTCTACTTGTTTTCTAGGTTACAGCATGCAAAGAAAATTTGTAAAAATAAGACTTACTTCAACACAGACACATGATGGAAACAAAGACACATGCATGGCACTCACACAGAATGACACACTTGCACAAAGATACACACTTGTACACACAGACACATGGGAGCTCACAGAGAAGCACACCCATGTAGACAGATGCATAAGTGCACACAGAGATGCTTGATCCCAAACACAGACGCAGTCATTTACAGCCTGACGGCAGCAAACAAAAGCCCCTCCCCACCATAGACAAGCACAAACTTGTACACACACAGACTCACACTCACAAAGAACTATGTTCATACCACACGCTCTCACACACAGACTTTGCGTTGGACATTTGCTTATGCACACGCGCGCGCGCACACACACTCTCGCGTTAATGGCTGCAAGTGTACACACATACATTTATGGCCACACACAAACAAAGATGGACCCTAACAGCTCCTCACACATACATGCATGCACACCTGCAGACACAAATGTTCATGCAAGCAGAAACATATAAGCTTGCCAACACACAAGTGCCTATACCCACAGATTCATACAAGCCCATAGACCCACACACAGTTATATCCACACACACGTGCATTCTCACTCCTATATACACACATGCTCATATACACACACACACACACACACACACACACATGTGCTCATGCTCACACACTGACACGATATCCCTACTTATCACTTGGAACCCCTCTATCCCAAGTAGAAAAGGTTCTGTCAATCATTGCTCTCCACTGGGCTGATCTGTGTGTGTGCGTGTGTGTATGTGTGTGTGTGTCTATGTGCAAATGCACACACAGACACACACACACACACACACACACACAGCTTCAGTTAGGGAAGTGTAAACATCACTCAGTATTTAACAGAAAGGTACAGTATGGGATGGAATATATGCATCCCTTGTCCAGACTCCAGAACTAACAGTGTGAATGCATGCACTTCCATATAATATAAGTACCCTACTGTATGTATGCCAGCTGCAAGCGGCATGATATTTAGTACAACAGACCCTTCTTTAAAGTACTTGTGAAATAAATATCTTTGCTGTGTTTTGCTGCATTTGTACTGTTCAGCGTGTGGCTGTGAAAAAAAGCTAAAGTCCTAAATCTCAGCTGCTGTGTATACAGTATGTATGGTCTCTGGTGTACACAGTTTACCCTGCTTGAATACAGTCCTTCCATTTCAACTCAGTTTTGATTGGTTGATTGAATTTTGTTGATTGGGTAGGCCTGCTGAGACTAGTATCTTTTTTTAAGGGGCTACCCGGGTTTAATTACATTGAATTATGTAATCCCCCCCCCCCAAGGAGGGCTTACTATAGTGACCTTCTCCTCCCAGTTTGCCTTTTATGGCCTGGATGTAGGCCATACCTCTGCCCTTGGGTGGAGTTTTGGGCTGGGCCTTTTGGGTATATTAGACAGTGGTTTTGGAGTGCAGGGGAGGCTGTCAGGTGATAGTCACTCTTGCAGTGGGCCGGGCTTCAAGCCCTGGCCTGGGATTCTGGCCTTGGCAACTCAGTGACCGTAAGCACTCTGCTCTGGTTGTGGGTGGTGTAGGGCCTTGTGGCAGTGGAACTGGGTCCATTTTTGGGAGCCATGCCCATGTCGGTTGTAGGAGCTGATGCAGGGGGGGTCCTGCCTTGTGCTCCACAGCACTGTGGCGGGCTGGGCCTGGTCCAGAGATGTAGGTTGGGAGTCGGTGGGGATGTCACAGTGGTGGAAGCCTGTGACGTGGGGATGTGGAGGTGGTGGCAGCCCTCCAGCCCCATACCCAGTGTGGCACTCTGCCTTTTTCAGACAGCCTGCGGAGAGAGACAAAAAACAGCTTGGTTGTGCCCTGGTTCCCCATGTTTGTCTAGGTCCGGGATGGCTGGGGACTTGCTTTAAGGCCCTGTGTTGCAGCTAAGGTGGAAAGTACAGAGTGCAGCTGTTTGTGCCCTCCACTTCTGTTTCTGAGCGGGTTTAGTAGTCAAGCTGCTGGTCGGGTTTGGGTAGGCCGCAGTGTTTGTTTGTCTGCGAAGGGTCCTGCAGCCTACTCCTGGTTTCTGGTACCTGTGTTTTTGAGCCTCCCAGCTCTGTTGTGAGGCCCAACTCATAGGTCTTCTTGGCCTCAAGTTATGTGCCATGCCTATTCACCACCATTTTGTGTGCCTGCCCCCAGTATGTGCTCCCAGCTCCTGGGAGCTGTTATTTCAGTTTTGAAATAAATTAATAATTTTTTTTTTATTTGATTGGAGGGGGAGTACAAACATGGGGGCTGGTCCGGGATCTTGGTTTTGGGGGAACGGGACTTTACCTGGACTCCTCTGGGCTTTACAGCAATCAGAGGTCCCAGTTGAAATGTTATCTGCGCCATCAGTTGGTGTCGCCATGTTGGGAGATTTCACACCTTGCCTCCTCAGTGGCATTGTGAACGCAACCTTTGCATATTAATCTTTATGCTACTGAGTCTGGCATGGTTCCTGACTGGCTGAGGGAAAAGCATGTTATTCTGGGTGGAGGAGAGAGAACGCGCTATTTGAGGGAAGGAGACAAGCAGCTATGTGGTGTTAGGAGAGCAAGCATGGCTGAGAAAACCCCAGAATGGTGGATACAATATCACATCCACATTGCGTACCCCCAGGCAGAATACCCATATATTTACAAATGCCTCTGGGAAGTCATTGAAGAAAAATGCTCCGACTGGGTTTTCAGAGGTGATGTTAATAAACTCCAGATATGAACCAACCAGTCTGGCCCCCTTCACAGCAGGTTATCTCTAGAGCCCATGTGCTGTGCAACTCTGCTGTTTGGTCAGGCCTCACATTATTCAAACATTTCGCCATGATCCAAGCCATCTCCAGCAAGAAGATGAGTATTATATGGTAGCCACACACTCCTTCAGGGGGAGAAACCACCAAGCTGGACCTTCAGTATTACTACCCTCACGGTGGTTAACTAACCCTGTAACGGGTGAACTCTCCAGACTTTGATTCCTATGCCAGCACTGCTGTTCATATCTTTTAGGACTACTGTTATTGGGTGAGCTCTTCTGTTCTGTTTAATGGTTACAGTTGTTAAGCTCTTCAGGTTGTGGGTTCTTGTTAGGAAAAAAAAAAGAGGGACTGTGCTTGTTACACCACTGGCCTGGTCTTTGGACTTTCCTTTGTCATGAACATTTTGGGGACTTGAATGCCTCATGAGTTTAAAGTGGGACTTTGTCTTTCTGGACTTTAATAGCATCTAAATGTCCCTATGTTTGAAGAAGGGGATGCACATCAGAGGGTGACTGGGGTATGACTAAATGCAGGGTGATTGCTAGTGCCTGCTTGATTTGGCTGCATGCTGTAAAGGTGTGTGTGTGTGTGTGTGTGTGTGTGTGTGTGTGTGTGTGTGTGTGTGCGTGAATGTAAAAGTGAGTGCGTGCGGGAACTAACTGACAAAAACAAAAGCAAGAGAATCTATTGTTCAATTGTATTGATCCTGGCATTGTTACTCTTTTATGGTGTTTTACTAATTGTTTGGGAAAGCTGTGCTAGGTAGGTGCAGTTATGAACTGGGCTTCAGTGGGCAGTAGCAACTTGAGGTTGGGATCTGACTTAGGGTCCCTCATATTTTTATTTAGTCTTGGCATCTCCCTCCTGGGGGAGATGAGCTGGCGAGAGAGTACGCATGTCCCGCTGGCCCTTCCCTGTGGGGTGGCCAGGTGCCCCATTTCCCAGGAGGGGAATGGTTTAAAGGTGGGGAGAGAGTGTAAGCCCCCCCCCCGGGGAGGGCTTACTATAGTGACCTTCTCCTCCCAGTTTACTTTTTATGGTTCATGTATACCATACCTCTGCCCTTTGGTAGAGTTTTGGGCTGGGCCCTTTGGGTATATTAGGCAGTGTTTCTGGAGCATGGGGGAGGCTGTCCGAGAGATAGTCACCTTTGCAATGGGCCAGGGTAAGATGTTCCATATGGAGTTTAGAGTAAGTTCCTGATCTAGATAGATCCACAGGTATTTTATATACTTTACTACTTCAATTGGGGGTCCTTGTTGTCTGGTCACGGCTAGCAGGTTTTTCTGGGCTGCACCTATATGCCTGGGGCTGAATACTATTGCCTTGTTTTTTTTTCAGGTTTAGGACTAGATTGCTGGCTATGAACCATGCTTCCAAGTCACTGAAATCTTTAGAGAGCTGACAGTTTAAGCTGTTAATATCCTTAGAATTCCTGTAAATTACAGCATCGTCAGTGTAGAGCAGGAGATTTGCCCATCTGCAGTTATTCTGCATGCCATTTATGAAAAGGGAGAATAGTAATGAACCAAGGATGGAGTCTTGTGGGATAGCATCTCCGATCAGGCACCCTTCCATTTTACTAGCTGCATCCTGTTTGTTAAGTACAGTAGTCGGAAATTCGATGATGGGATAGACTGTCAAGGCCTGGTTGCCGCAGCGTATCCAGGAGGAGGCTATGATTAACCAGGGTGAATGTTTTTGTAAGGTCTATGAAGACTGTGCCAGTTTTGTGCCACCGATCCATGCCGATGAATACGTTTGTAGTCAGCCTTACAAAGGCCATGTCGGTTCCATTGCATTTTCTGAATCCATGTTTCCTGTGAGTAGGCCCCTCTGCTCCTCACAGTTCTGGAGCTGGTATAGATTAATCTCTCCTGCACTTTGGCCAGTGAGCATTGGAGAGAGACAGGTCGGTAGTTTTCCACTATTTATTTGGGGCCACCCTTGCGGACTGGAACCACGAAGGCCACCTTCTATTTCACAGGGATCCTTCCCTCTAACAGGGATTTATTGGAGAGCATTGCAAATGGGGATGCAATGACCAGGGGAACCAACCATAGGGGTTTAGGGTCTAATTGCTCATAACCAGCTGAAGCATCTGGTTTGATCTGTTTTAGGAGCTTGAGTACCCCATCACATGATATCAGCCTGAAGTGGAATTCAGGATTTGTGACAGTGGTGGCTAGTGGGGGCAAACAGGGTTGCTGGGGTCCTGGTGTGTGTGATTTTTATATCTGTCCAGGTTGGTAATGAAGGTGTTTAGAGTGTTGGCAGAGGTGATTGGGTCAGCATAGCGCTGCCCGTCAGCATCAATATCATCCCCTGTAGGAGAGGAGTTGCCCTTTAGAAGGGAGCTGATCAGTGACCATTTTATTTTTTGTAATCATATTTTATTCAGATTTTTCATATCATGACAATTACATCTTCATGCAATCCAGACAAAACATATCAAGAACAAAGAAAAATTTAATTAACTTACACATCTATGACTAAGATAGAAAAGAAAGTAAAACAACCCTCCACCCCCCCCCCCAAACAATACATGACAGTACCCAGGAGTAAGCGTTAAGCAAGAAGGAATACCCTCCATGCAGTATAACACATAGACAGGGTGGAGGCTGTCCAGAGAAGGGCCACCAAAATGGTGCAGGGTCTGCACCGGAAGACATATGAAGAAAGACTAAAGGAGCTTAAGATGTATAGCCTCAAGGAAAGGAGAGAGAGGGGGGACATGATAGAAACTTTCAAATACCTCAAGGGAATCAACAAAGTCCAAGAGGGTAGCATCTTTCAGAAAAAGAGATGTGTAAGAACAAGGAGACACAATCTGAAGATAGAGGGGGGACGGCTCACAAGTAATGTGAGGAAGTATTTCTTCACAGAGAGGGTTGCAGATGCACGGAATGGCCTTCCTGAGGAGGTTGTAGAGTTTAAAACAGTGGAGGAATTCAAGAATGCATGGGACAGACATAAAGCAATTCTAGTGGAGGGCAGGAGAAAGTAGGCTGTTGGCTAACTAGGATCTGCAGCTTATCCGTTAGGTAGGGAAATGGGCAGACTAGGTGGGCCAAGCGATCCTTATCTGCCATCAAATTCTATGTTTCTGTTTTATATATCTTGGTGGTGGTGAGGTATAGGGTGCAGAGGAGGGGACCCACAACATCGTCCAACCCTTTTGAACCCTCTGAACTATTCTTGTATAAAGAGCAACCAGGGATCTTACCTAATCTTGATCTGCCAAGACCTCAAGAATGTCCTTATTTTGGGTGGCTGCCAAATAATGGAAAAAGGGCATCCAGCGACTAATAAATCTATCTTTTTTCAACTCTACCTTGGCTGTCAGCCGTTCCATCTCCAAAATACGGTTGCAATTATCAAGCCAAGATTCTATGGTGGGGGGCGGGGGTTAGCCACTTGTGAGTGATTGCCTTCAGAGCAGATGCCACCAGAATGTTATATAAATATTATTTTTTGCTTTTGTTCTTAAACTTGTAGGCAGCAGCCCCAATATCCAATATTTGAATTCCACAGGCATATCAATTTCAGATATATTCACCCCCGATTTCCAAAAGTTCTCTAAAGTTGGGCAAGCCCAAAGAATATGGGTATGCATCCCTGCCTCTGCGCACCCCCTCCAACACTTATCTGAGGAATAGGCCCCAAAATGTTTTATCACAGGAGTATAAAAGCATCTGAGAGACACCCTCCATCTGAATTCCCTCCAAGAAAGAGAGGCCATCGTGGTGAATAT
Source organism: Neoceratodus forsteri (assembly GCA_016271365.2). Classification (NCBI taxonomy): domain Eukaryota; kingdom Metazoa; phylum Chordata; order Ceratodontiformes; family Ceratodontidae; genus Neoceratodus; species Neoceratodus forsteri. The sequence goes on from CM057454.1 coordinate 273,490,926, forward strand.
TCCTTCCCAGACTTTCCCCCATTCTGAATCAGATAAGGCTATATGAGCCTTCGATTTCCATTTTACCCCTGTTGACTCCATTGTATCCGGTACTAGACCACCTATTAGTTGTGCTATTTATGAAACCCTTTCCTTTGTTTCTAGGGAGATAGTAAGGGAGATTATAAGGCCTTTTAAGGGATTCTGAGAGACCCCCATCCTAGATCTCCTCACTGACTCTAATAGATAGTGTCTGAGTTGCATAAATCTAAACAGGTCTGTGGCTGGAAGATGATATTCCTGTCTCAGTTGAAACAAGGATTTAAACTCATTCTCTTGAAGAAATTGTCCCAATCTATTCAGACCATGTCTCTTCCACCCACGGAACCTTCCATCAGACTTGAAGGGTAGAAAATCAAGACATGCTCACAGGGGTGTGTCTCTCTCCAGGGTAATTGGAAGTTGGTATTTCTTACAGACCTCTATCCATATTTGTTTGAGAGTTAGTGCACAAGTATGATCTGTATCTATTTGTTTGATGTTATTACTATCCATATATATACATATATATATAGTCCCCTAACCTAGCCATCTCCTTTGTATCTCCCTCTCTAAGCTTACCCACAAAGGGTACTCAGTTGCAGCCACGTGGGGAACCAGGTATTGTAGCTGAGCGGTCCAGAAGTAATGCTTAGATTCTGGAAGACCCAGACCCCCTTGTTTCTTAGGAGATGTCAATATTAGCCATCTGACCCTGGACCTTTTCTCACCCCATATAAATTTAGTTAGTGTGGTTCTGATGGCTTTCCAAAATGAGCTGGGTGGGCAGAATGGGATTGTTGAAAAAATAAAAAGGAAATGTGGCAATAAATTCATGCACACAGTTTCGATTTTGCCAAAGAAAGACAATGGCAGTTCCTTCCATCTCTTACGGTCTGCCAGAGTTTCTTTCAACAATTTCAAATGGTTAGTGCTATAAAGTTTTGTTAAGTCCCTTGGGATCCAGATTCCCAAGTATTTCAGTCCCCCTGTGGCCCATTTCCAATTCCCATCCACTGGAGGGAGGGGAGCTGAGCACCTTCCTACAGGCAGCATTTCCATCTTAGATTCATTTACTTTGAATCCTGAGACCCTTCCAAAATATTTTAATAGTTCTAGAACTTTCGGTACTGCCCGGCCAGGATAAACACATAAAGAAAAGGTGTCATCCGCATATAACGACATCAGTTCTTACCCCCCACCAGATACCCTCATATTCAGGAGATTGCCTAATAAAGGTTGCTAAGGGTTCTATACTGACAGCAAATAGAAGAGGGGGGAGAGAGGATACCCCTGTCTCGTACCTCGTCTAATACTGAATGAATTGGAGGTTACAACATTCACTTTTATCTGGGCCGTAGGTTGACTGTATAAATTAGAGATCCATGCCCTAAATTTGGGCTCAAAACCAAATTGTTGTAATGTATTATCTAAAAATTCCCAGTCCAGCTGAGCAAATGCTTTTTCTGCATCAATCAATATAATAGCTCCCAGAAAGTCTGAGGGGAGTGTTTATGGCTGATGCGAGGACATTCAACACAAGACGGATATTAATCTGAATATGTCTCCCTCAGATAAATTCTGTTTGAGCTGGATTTACTAAATCAGGAATAACTTTTTGTATCCTCATCCCAATGGCCTTTGCAAAAATCTTGGCATCTTGATTGAGAAGGGAAATGGGACGGTAACTGGAGCACATAGTTCCATCTTTCTCCAGCTTGGGCAACACCAACATCAAGGCTCCATTCCATGAAACAGGAGAAAAGCCCCCTTCGTGAGCAGTGTTACATACCTTAGTTAATAAAGGTGTAAGTTCAGATGCAAACGTGGTATAAAATTCCCCTATAAACCCATCAGGGCCAGGGGCCTTGCCACCCTTAAAGGACTTAATTACTTCTAATATTTGTATTTCAGTGAATGGGGATTCCATTACTTGTTCTTCTTGGGTTAATTTTGGTAGTTGAATTTCACTGAAGAATTCCATCATTGTGACCAACATTTTTTATGGCCAAAGAGGTTCTTGTTCTGTAGGGATTTGAGGTAGTCCTTTCTTGCCTTTTTAAAGACCTTCTTGCAGTTATTTCTTAGTTCCCTGTACTGGTGCCGGTCAGCCTTGAGCCCTGTGGAATTAAAGTGCCCCCATGCCCGATCTCTCTGTTTCATGGCCTTTTACAATTCCTCGTGCAACCATTTGGAGAGTTGCCCTTTGATTGAGTAGTCTGAGGGGGGCATGCTTACTAGCAACTGAAAGGAAACTGTTTGTAATGAAGTCAATGCATCATCTATAATGGGCACTTCTTTGATCGTAGACCAATGCACTTCTGTTAGTGTGTATAGGAAGGAGTCAGTAGTAAATTTAGAGAAGTTACAGGTCCAGAAAACTCTCGGGGGGGGTTGTTAGTTATTTTTCCAGATGCAGAAAATTGGGACGTGATCACTGAGAGAGTCTGTAAATACTACAGGCACTCTGTGGTGACCGAACTCAAGTGGGTGGTTCGTCTCTTCTAGTCAAGGAGAGGCAGGCACAATGGTTCCAGATGCAAACAGACAGCTTTTATTAGTAGCAGCCACTGGTTCCACTGGAACGTAATAGGTTAGGTGATTGTCATGCACAAAACAGTGTTTAGCGGTCAGACAAGGATACAGGTATAACAACAGTAGCTATAAAGATAACCAATTATACATTTGTTATCAAGGTGCGAAATACCTCTAACAGGGTCACCTAGTGCCCTACGTCTGCAAACATCAATAATAATACTTTATCAAGACCTAACCACCTTGGCCAAGGATAATTAGAAAATCACACCAGTTATAGTACGACAGTCCCGTAGGAGGAGCAGTATTTTTGGTGCAGCACAGGTGGTGACTAGCTGGCATTGAAGAATGGGGTACAGTACCTGAGTGACTGATTGGTCTCGTTGGTCAGCAGGAGGGCTGAGGAAAACAAGCTGGGGATGAAGATGAAGAAGATGAAGATGAAGAGGATGCAGGCTGGTCTAGAGCTGGAGATGCAGGCGAGGAGTGGATGGAGAATGGTTGAGGCGATGTCTTCCGATGACGGGTCCTCTGGCAGGCTCTTGACACGGTGCCACCCAGCCAGGGGAGGGAGCTATGGTCACCTCGAAAGAGCAAAACAAAAACGGGGCAATTTCCTACTCACGTACTTCAGAGGGCACCTCACTACCATGAGCCAGGGTGGCTTCTAAGCTGACTAGACTGGGGGGGTACTGACTACTGCTATGTTAGCTAGTTCAGGCCTTCGTCATCTTTGGGGGTTGCTGGCAGGCTGGGCAGAAGTCATTGGATGCTCGGCCGAAAGGTGGGTGACCCCTAACCTCAGGGGTGCAGGCAATTGCACTCTTCTTAGGGCAGTTAGCTGGACGATGGGACTCCCACTGTTGGGCAGTCCATCCACTTCCCCATGGCAACAGCACAGACTGGGGGTGGAGAAAGAGAACCGACATGTCTCAATGCAGTGAGTGAGGGGCAGGCAGTTCAGGCCCCTTCAGGGACAGTTCAGGCTCCAACTGGTCAAGATGCAGAGCAGGCAAGTTCAGGCCCTGCTGCAATATTTGGTTGGACTCTGATGCAATTAATTCAGTCAGTTGGGATCACTTAGTGTCCTGGGGTGCAACCCGGGTAGACATTAATCACTACAAATAGACAATAATTTATTTCCTATACCGAGGACTGGGTGGGCTTTTTGGTCAGGGTCAGGGTAAAAGACAGCACAGCATGGGCTGGGTGGTCCCCACAAGCCTTCAGTACCCCCACACTCAGCAAACAATCCTATTGGTCCAGGGCTTGGACTTAGCTCTGCTGTTCATGCACAACAATGGCCCCCCGTTTTGCTGCTGGCCCCACCTCTGCAGTCTCGGCTGGGATGTATTGCCCACAGCCGTATTCCCCTCCAGTCTGGGAGGCAGGATAGCACAGTAGTTCTAGGATCTGATCTGTTGACCCAGAGATCTGGGTTCAACTCCCACAGCCCAACTTGTGCACTATGTCACCCTGAGCAAGCCACCCAGCTGTGCTCCCAGGTCACACCACTACACAAGCTTAGTGTGTCTCTTGAAGGCCCTGAGCAGCCAGTCTAGAGACCTAGGTGTAAATCCCACAGCCCCACTCTATCTTCTGGGGCTCATGCCATGCGGTGCTCCTTATTATTTTCTGTGGGTGCTTTGCCCACTTACTTCTCCTTCCCTTGCCCTCGGTTCCTCTAGTGCTAGAAATGATTATTTTGGACCTGCAGACCACTTACTTTCCTGCCCCCACCCCTGCTCATCGGTGGGAACCTTTCTCACCCCTTTCTTTAGCCCCTGTGGCTTAGTACCATAATTTTGGGCCTGCTGCCCACCTACCTCCTGGACGAGTCGTTGGTGGTGTTGTGGGTCAGGGCCAGGTGGTCCCGATCTCCCCTGGTGCTTCCTCCTTTGGTACCAGGCTGCAGGGTGGAACCCTTTGTATCCGGGCACTCGCTTCCACCTGGACACAAAACACTACTGCACTCTGCGGTACGCCTCGCAAAATCAGCCCCTCCTCTTCCCCAGGCACAGAGCACAGTGTGAGTCGGCAAATGCCGTGGGGAGGTCAGGCTACACTAGCGGTCGGTGGGAGGGAGGGCAACAACACAGAGAAAGCTATTCGGCTCTACCACGGTCGGTGGTGAGCTCTGGTAGTACAGGGAGGTGGCCCAGCTCAGGGAAGTGACCGAGGGAGAAAGCAACAGGAGAGAAATGAACAGAGGAGAGAGGGAACTGGGAAAATGCCACAGGGAGGGGGTGCCAGCAAAAACCCACCACAGCCTATACCTGGCGCGACCACTGGCCAGTATAGTGCCGGTGCTAATGCCAGATCAGGGAGTCAGGGGGTGACCGAGCACCCAGGACAAAATAAAAGCAACAACTATAACAAAAAAAAAAAAAAAGAAGCGGAAGGCCAAGGGGCAAAACGGACTCTTATCACACAGAAGTAGGGACAAAAAGGGCTTAACCACCCTTGCCAGGCACTACAGCCTGCAGTAACCCTCTGCTCAAACAACAAAAAGGGAGGACCCCCCACGGATCTCAAACCAGGAGACTCACCCTTTGATGCTGGCTGTCAGGAGGACCCCTGGACCTACTGCGGAGACAGGAGATGGCTGCTGCTGAAGACCCCAGGACCCCTGGCTACAGAGAAGCAGCCACCAGGGAGCTAAGGACCCGAGCTACAGGTCATCTTCCAGGCATCTGTACCCCTGTGCTCTCCACCCTGTGAGCCAACCAGTCCAAAACTGCCCTCTGGCTAGAAGGGGAGACCCTTTTCTAGCCTGGGAGAGGACTTGGCTTCTGGCCAAGTGATTAGGTCCCTGGGGCCTAGATCAGCCCCTTGGGCTGATTTATGGCCTTAGGCATGGCTGGAGCTCTGACCTGGCCAGAACAAAGAGCAGAAGCCTGGGAAAAAGTATAGGGGGGGAGAGGGGGACCAGGACAGGAAGTAGTCAGTCAGCTAGCTTCCCCAGCAAGCTAGCTGGCTGGATGTAGGGTGTGTGGGGGGCTGACTCTTTCCCTCCCTGTTGTCCTTCCTGCTCCTTGTGTAGCAACCATTGGGGTGCTACAACTCAGTGTCTCTCCAGATTTGAAACCAGAAACCAATCTAGTAGGATGCGATTACCCATTCTCTAATTATGTCGAGTGGGTTCTGTGATTATTTGGGTTAGGTGGGCCTCAGCTAAGGCCAATTTTGTGGTCATCCCTATGTCCTTGGTCAAGCTGATGTTGAAATTCCCAAGTAATAACAGCCCACCCGTGGTAGGTCAGTGAGTGCCTTAAATAGGATATCCATTGCCACTGTACCAACTTTGGGGGGGGGGTTATAGACGCAAGCCACCCTGAGGTAATCTACTCTCCCCAACACCAGTTTTACCATTATGGCTTCACTGTCCGTGTTTTCTAGACCCAGCAGAGGCACTTGTGAAACCTGTATTCCAGTCTTGACGTATATGTGCATGACACCCCGTCTTTTTTATGGCAGATGTTTGTGAAACCAGGGAACTTGATCTTGTGTAGGAGTACTTATTTATTTATTTATTTAAAAGTTTTACCAGGAAGGCATGCTGAGCAGACTACCACTCGATTCCAGATGCGTCCTGGGTGGCAGGGGATGGAAGGATACATACAAATTCGAAAGTACAGACATTTCTCAAGTACGTACAAAAATTAGTTGTATATAATGGCATGTATAGAATGAATACAGAATGCGACACCACAAGTAACCATACAATCTGGGTGTACACGGCAGCTAAACATGGTACGCAGTGCAAAAATGACAACATTCACAAGAGTCAGAGATAAATATTTGGAGTACCCAGAGATGGCGCCAGTTGGAGAGCTAGTACCTGGTCTAGTGTCAGCTTAGTCCGCATGAGCATTTGGCGGAGAAGTGCCCTTTGAGGAGTAATTGTTTTGCCGAGAGATGGGGGCGTGCGATGTCCCAGGCAGAGAGTTCCATAGTTTGGGCATCTGCGAGCTCTGAAGTCAACTGGCCGGCAGAGGTCGACATGTTAGGGACATGCAGGAGCCGGGAGTCGAAATTCCTGAGTGAGTATGTAGGGGGAGTTTGGGCAGTTAGGGTAGTAATGAGGTAGGAGGGTAGTGACGGGGTCCAGAATCTGGCCGTGAGGTTAGTGCAGTGGGACTGTCATCTTTCGTAGAATGAGGGGAGGTTAAGGGACTGGTAGAGGTCGCAATGGTGGGTGGAGAGTGTACAGTCCAAGGCAAAGCAACAGATGGAGTGGAAAAGAGGATCCCGTCTAGCCAGGGTGGTCTTAGGTGCGGCACCGTAGTCTACATCCCCGTAATCAAAAAGAGGGAGGATCATTTTCTGTACAATTGCCCTGCAGGCTGGCACAAGAATACAGCCATGGTTACGGAATAAGGCACCCAGTCTAGGGTGCAATTTTTTATGGATAGCGGTGATGTGTGCTGAAAAATCAAGGTGCTGGTCCAGCCAGACCCCAAGATATCTGAAGGAGGTGCAATTTTCTATGGGAGTCCCTACTACGGTTTTAAAAGTAGGACTGGCGGGGAGTTGGGAGAGTCTCTGCCTTGTGCCAAAAGTTAAAGAGACCGTTTTTTTTGGCATTTAAGAAAAGTTGATTTGAGTGCAACCAGTGTTGAATAGCATTAAAGTCTTGCTGGAGTCTGGGTGCCACTTCCAGTGGGGAGGGGCCTGAAGTATACAGAACTGTATCATCTGCATACATATGAATGGATGTGTGTGGGCAGGCTGATGGCAGGTCATTTAGAAAGATGGAAAACAAGACTGGGCCAAGGACAGAACCTTGGGGGACACCAATGTTGGCGGGGAGGGAGTCGGAAGTGGAGGTTCCAATTCTGACTGATTGGGACCTGTCAGCCAGGTAAGATTTGAACCAGCTGGTAGCTGCAGTGGAGAGCCCTGCGCTGGAGAGCTTCGCCAAGAGAAGAGCATGCGAGACAGTGTTGAAGGCCTTAGCTAAGTCAACAAAGATGGCGGATGTGATGTGGCCTTTATCCATGCCTGTAAGGATGGAGTCAATGAGTCTGAGGAGGGACGTGACAGTGGAGTGGGATTTCCTAAAGCCTGGTTGGTAAGGAGTAAAGAAGGAGGAGGAATCAAGGAAGGAGAGTTGCGAGAGGACTAGATGTTCCTGGATTTTAGCAACAATGGGGAGAAGGGAGATAGGGAGATTGGGCGGTAGTTGCCAGGGGAGGATGGGTCACCGCCTTTAGGGAGGGGGATGACTGTGGCATGATTCCACTCAGAGGAGATACTGTAGCAGAGGTAGTGAAGGAGAGGTTGTATAGGGAAGCTAGGGGCTGGCAATGGCAGGGTCTGACAGGTAGAGCATTTTGGCGTCCAGCCCTGAGGGACATTTACCCTTAGAGGGGTTGAGGGCATGCAAGACATTGAGTACTTCAGTTGGAGTAACCAGAGAGAATGAGAAAGCCAGTTAAGGGGTTTGGGTTTGTGGTGATGCGGATGTAGAAGGGTGTGGTACAGGCGGTGGATTTGAGTGGAGAGAGGTCGCACTACTGGTGAAAAAGAAGTTGAAAGCAGTGGCCACTGCATGTGATTCTGATACTGTGGAGCCGCCTACGACTCGACAGGGGTCGGGGCTGGGTTGGGGGAGAAGGGTGATTTGATCGACTTCCAAAACTTAGCTGGGTGATTTAGATTTTTTCGGAAGGATGATGAGAAATAGAAGGCTTTGGCCTGCCAGATAAGCCTGGTGCAGGTATTTCTCAGCGTACGGTAGTGTTAGTGGTCAGCGAGGGTACCTGACATTTTGAAGGCTTTCCATGCCTGGTCCCTAGCTCAGAGATGGTCCATAAGGCCAGCTGTGTTCCAGGGCAGATGATCACCCCTTACTCTGGCCTTTTTGAATAAGGCGTAGTGGTCCCAGACAGCAAGAAATCTGGACTGAAAGAAATTTAGGGCGGATTCAATAGAGCTGGCGTTGGGGATGAAGGACCAGTCCGAGTTTGCTAGGTCATTTAGGAGCCCTCCAAAGTCAAGGGATTTGTAAGACCTGATGAGGAGAGTTCTTGGGGGAAGTGCCTTGGCTTTAAATATTTTTCTTACTACATAAATCATGTGGTGATCACTCAGAGAGTCTGGTAGAAGGCCAGTGGCAATAATCCTGTGTGGGTGAGAGGTGAGGATCCAGTCCAATAGGGAGTGGTTTTGAGTTTTGTGATTTAGGTGCATGGGCTCAGTGATCTGTTGAGCCAGATTTAGTGCAGCCACAAGGTTGTGGAGCTTGGTGCTAGCACTGGACAGCCAGTTTAGGTTAAAGTCACCAAGGATATGAAGTTCGCCCCCTGAAGCAATGGTTTTTAGGGTATCCAGGTGCGCTATGACCGAGGTATTTGAGAGTCCGGGGAGCAATAGGAACCTGCTATAAATATGGGGATTGTGTGAGGTAAGGACATTTTTAACAGTAGGGTGTTAATGTATGGTGGGAGATTGGGTAGTGGGACTATAGAGAACTTTATCTGGGATGATATGTAAATGGCAATGCCTCCACCTCTCTTGGTGCCCGGGCGGTCATGACAAGTGATGGAGTAACCAGGAATAGCCACTTCTGCATCCAGGTTGTGTGGTTTCGGCCAGGTCTCAGTTATTATCAGGATGTCAGGACGTAGTGACAGGATGATTGGTTGGAGCAAGGGCAGTTTATGTAGTAGACTGCATATATTTAGGTGGGCTACTTTTAGGCATCTGGGTAGTTAGATAGTGGGACAAGTGTTGTGGTGTGGGTTGCAGGTCCCGGATTTGACTCGATGTCCCCTGCAAGGAGGAGTAGTAAAGTTAGCACCCATTTTGTGTAATGTAAAAAACATTTTGGTCTACTTTGGGCAGGGGGAGTCTTGGGGGAAGGTGTGGAAAGTCCCACTGCAGGGAATTTTATCACTGACAGCCCAACGTGAAAGGATGGGGGCGAATGGAAGGACCTGGAAGCCAGCCATGGTGTGTAGTGAGGGGGTGCTGTACTAAGTTGGGGAAGGAACAGGTACTTGGGTGTGTGATTTGGACAGTGATATATGGCGGACTAGGTTGCATATTGGGCAGATACAAGGGTGGAAGGGATGTTATGGTGGCAAGTACAGCTGCTCCTAGGATAGTTTTATAAGCTACCTGCAACATTTTTATGTTGGAAAGGGAGAGTGAGTGCAAAATAACTGTGCTGGCCCCTACTGGAGATAGCTGATAAGCTGCAAAAGGGAAAGTAGGGTGATTAATTATTTTTGTCCACGTGACCCTCCGCCCTCACTATATAGCAAGTGGCTCACCAAGGGTGGTGGTGGGAGCGGTGGGGCAGCTGACATGAAGCGTCAGCTGGGAGACAAATGGCAGAAAGTCCTTTTTCGGTTTACCTGCGGGCTGCACTCCTAGTAGCACTGGCCAGACAGCAAATTTGAACTTGGCGCCCAAAAACACAGGGATTTCGGCTGACTCAGATGCGTACCTGCAGAATTCGGCTCAGGGGGAAGGCGGCTCCGTATGCCCTCACGACCACCAGAGGGGCAAAGCAGTGGAGAGCTGAGGAGAGAAGCAGAGAGGAGATATTTATAACACACAAGGCTTTGTTAGGGGAGGAGGGGGGGTTGGGGAATCTGCATGCAAACAAGCTAGTAGCTTTATTTATTTATTTAGTTATGAATATCGGAAGACCTTTGAGCGTGAGCTCTTTTACAAAGGTTCCACGTCAGGGTGGACAAAATACAAGACACCAATACAGTAGTTACAGATTTCAGAACAAATACAGTTGTTACAGGGTTCAGCACATATACAGTCGTTACAGATTTCAGAACAAATACAGTTGATACAGGTTCAGCACATTAGGCAGTTAAAGAGTAGTACATGAGGAATTTTAGGCAAGTATTGGAAAACAAAGCTAATTTTAAGAGGATTTAGGTTATGTCTTGGATGATTCTAGGGGTGGCTCAGCCCTAGAGACCTCGAGAGGTCTATTGCTAGACTATGGTTGGAAAGGTGGGGGTGGGTTAGGGACTGTACGCAGAGCCTGAAAGGAGGATTAGTAGCTTACTAGTGCTCCTGGCTAGGCTAGCATGAGGGCAAGTTTTCTCAGTATCAGTGCTGGGTTTAACGGTGGGTGTGGGTTAGTCTTTCAGGTTTGGCCTGAGGAACAGGTGCATTGTGAGCTAGACTATAGGTGCTGTTTGAGGCCTGTTTTGAACTGTGGCAGGCTGTGTGTTTGTAGTTTCTGCGGGAGTTTATTTAGCCAGAGGGGGGGCTCGGTAGGAGAAAGTACGCTGCCCAAGTGAGGTTCGCCGGAATGGGATGGACAGTGCTCCATTCTTCTTCCCTCTGGTGACGTGGGATGAGAGAGATGCCTCGAGCAGGTTTTCTATGCAGGATGGTGTTTTTCCGAGGAGTGCTTTCTTACCCAGTAGGCAGGTTTGGTATTTGAGCCTGTCTTTTAGGTTAAGCCAATCAGTGCTCTCATATAGGGTGCAAGTGTGAGTGTAATGGTCTGCGCACAGGGTCAGGCAGCATGCCTTACTTAATGCAATTTGGACCCTGTTAAGTGCAGTATCAGTGGCAGCTCCATAGACCACTAGCCCGTAGTCTATCATGGGGAGTATTGAGCTGGAGACTGAGATTCAGAGTGCTTTCAGAGTGAGGGATTTATTATGCCTGTAGAGGACCCCGATCTTTGTATTTACTGATCTGACAAGGGAGTCAATATGGTTCGTATATGTGAGAGAGTCATCAATGGTGACCCCTAGGTACTTAAATGATTGTACCTGCTCAATCTGCTCACCTGCATTATTGGTGATATTGTGGGGGGAAGCCTGCGCTTATTGTAATGGCTGGAATGGAGCACGGCCTTGGTTTTCTTGTAGTTCAGTAGCAGCCTTTTCCTACAGAACCAGTCCTCGAGTTTGTTAAAGGAGGTCTGTAGTTCTGTTTGTAGTGCTGCCTGGGAGGTGCCACTACTCAGCAGCACAGCATCATCCACATACAGGATGAGATTGGTGTCACAGACCGAGAGCAGTTCATTAACAAAGAGGCTGAAAAGCAAGGGACCAAGGATTGATCCCTGAGGAACTCCTAGGAGTACCTCTCTGGAGCTGGATAACGTCTGCCCGATTTTGACTCATTGACTCCTTTGTGATAGGTAATCATTGAACCAATTTAGGGCATTTGGTGCCACTCCCAGTCTTTGGAGCTGGACTATCAGTAGAGGGTGGTTGACGGTGTTGATGGCTTTAGTGAGGTCAATGAAGATGGACCCCACCAATTTGCCTTCATCTAGCGGCTTGTGTGCATAATCAGAGTATGTAAGCAGTGCAGTGGTGGTATTGTGTTTTTGCCAGAAACCATGTTGGTTTGGGCAGAGCAGATTGTACTTGTTTAGGTATTCTGTGAGTTGGTTTGCCATGATTTTCTCCAGTGCTTTGGATAGTGGGTAGAGGATAGATATTGGCCTGTACTTAGATACCAGTACCTTGTCACCATTCTTATGCACTGGAGTTACCAGGACTTGCTTCCAGACTTCTGGGAACTGAGCTAGGTCCAGGGATTTGTTAAATATCATCGTAATGGGTTTGATTAGAACATCAAGTGTCAGAGATAGTATCTTCATATCTATCCCATCACTCCCCAACCTAGTTTTTCCTAGGACTTTCCTGACCATTGTTAGGGCCTCCTTTTCCGTCACCTTCTTAAAGTAGAAAGTTGGGTAGTTAGTAGTGGTGCGGTTGGTGCAACCTTGGTCATCCACCGGCAGAAGGTAGTCTGGGGGTAGTACTGGGGACAGGTCAGTGAAGGCCTGGTTAAAGGCATTAGCAATGACTAGAGGATCTGTGGAGTGTGCGTTATTGATATTGAGCATTGTAGGACTAAGCTTCTGGTCTTTGCCAAGGGTATTCTTGAGGTTGTCCCAAAACCTCTTTCCATCTCCCCAAGCATTGTTGAGCTTGGTCTTGTGGAAGTTGGCCTTTGCAAGCCGGATCAGTTTAGTGTACTGATTTATAGCAGTTTTGTAATGTTGTAGGTCATGCTTACAGCCAGAATTTAAGGCTTTGGCCCAGAAGCAGTCCCTTTCTTCTAGGAGAGAGAGGAGCTTACCATCCAGCCAGCCATTTTCCGCTCCTCGGATTTTCTGTATAGTGCGTGGGGCATGAATAACACAGATGGAGTTGAAACACTCCGTGAAAAAGCTGAGTGCCTGGTCCAGAGTGGGTGCCTTGTGTATGGGGGACCAGTTGTAGACAGACAATGCTGATCTGAGGGAACCAAGTTTGCCTTTTCGAAGGACCCTGCTCTCGATGAGACGTGGTGGGCTTTTGGCAATTTTACTGGTTCAGAGAAAGAAGATCGGTGAGTGGTCGCTCAGTACGTCCGGAAGAACTCTCAGTTCAGAGAATCTGGATGGTGTGCTGACCAGAACCTAGTCAATTAGGGTGCTGGTGCCAGCCTTGTAGTTCTGTCTGGTGGGGTGAGTTACGAGTTGGGTGAGATTGTGGGAGGTGATTAGGTCTTTGGCGGCTGTCGCCTCTTTACAGAGCCAGTTTATATAAGTCGCCCGTCAAGATGAGATCTGAGCTCTTCATAAGGCCGCTTATTTCTTGCATAACCAGAGGAACGCCTTCCTTGGCTTTTTTGGGGGGCAGGTAGGTTGTGGCAATGGTAATGGTCTTGCCATTTAGGCCGGTTTGAGTTTTTACCACTAATAGCTCATAGTCCTCTGCAACTTTGGGGATGGGGAGGACGGAGCCAGCTTAGCGTGTTTCTGACATACACCAGGCAGCCACTGCCTTTCTTGCCTATTCTATCGAGTCTAAAAATTTGGAATCCTTCAATGGTCACCTCACTGTCTTTGATTTTTTTTGACAGCCAGGTTTCCATTAGGCAGAGTATGTCCGGGGTGTGAATGGTCACCCAAGCCTGGAGCTGGTCAAATTTTGCAGTTAGGCTGCGGATGCTTAGCGATGCTATCTTTAGGCCGGCCACTGAGTGGGCGTCCCTACTCCTCAGGGCTGTAGGTCCAGGATTTAGGTGAACATTGCCTGAGAGTAGCAGTAGCATGAGGGTAACCTTCCTGGCGGATAGGGTGATGTTCATTTTCACTTGTGACCGTCGCTTGCGCTTTAGATGGGCGGGTGTCTAGACGTGTGCATTACATAAGGGGGAAGGTTAACTATTACAGTTTTTTATTTATTTATTTGCTTTCATTAACCAGGTAAGTCACACTAGACAGCCTAGCGCCTATTTTCAGGTGAGACCCGGGAGGGTTACAAACTGGGTTACAGAGAGTTTACATACAATCATGAACGAGGTTTACATCTAGATGCAGGATGAGCATAACAAGGTAAGGAAAGTTGAGTAAACAAACAGTCAAGTCAAAAACCTAGGTTCACATCAAGACACATGACAGCTTAGCAGGGCTAGAGAAGGAAGCTAACAGCAAATTGAGACAATATAGTACAGGATACGTACAGTGCTAACAACAGAAGATTCGGTTTACCGAAGGGTAAGTACACCAGGGGAAACAATATAAAATATACCCCCGAGTGGTTCGGTGCATAGAGGTGAGAATACCTTTTTGCCATCAGAAAATCATAAATAGAATACAAGTGCCAGCGGGTACCTGCCAGCCAGGGGGGTTAGAACTGGCTCAGGTGAAACATGTGACAGTTACAGGGCCAGGTACCAGGGGTTAAATAACAATAAAAATAGTCCCTATGAAGGCAGGGACTGTCCCGTCATGTCAGAGCGGGAGTTTTGCGGGATGCATGAACAAGTGGAGGGACCCTTCAGGTAATTCCATAGGGAGGATTTAAAGCCCAGATGGGAGGAGGAGGACCATGTATAGGCAGGGAGTGAATTCCAAATTTTTTGGGCATAGGCGGCGAATGCCCGGTCACCCGCCTGGGTGCAGGTTCTAGGAACAAGACGGTCAGGTGTAGCTCTCGACCGGAGGAGGTGTCGGGGGGTAGGGGGAAGGGCAAGGGATGCAGGAGTACCGGATCTGATGATGTTGTCTATGAAGTTCCCAACTACAAAGGTGCAGTGTTTCTCAGGGGGTAGCCACTCTAAATGTGAGTAGAGATCGCATCGGTGAGTTGGGGGGGGCGCAAGGGCAAAGCGGCAGATATTATGGTAAGCTGTGTCCCACTTTGAGAGGCTAGATTTGGGCATGGGGGCAAAGGCGACTAGCCCATAGCAGAGAGATGGGAGGAGGACCCCCCTGGCTAGGGCAACTCGAGCAGCCGGAGTTAAGCAGCTTTTAGCTCTATAGGCGAGGCCCAGCTTGCCATTCGTAGCCTTACAGACATTTCGGATGTGCAAAGTGAGATCCAGTTGTGGGTCAAGAGTAACACCCAGGTATTTGACAGCAGCCACCATCTGCAAGGGAGAGCCATCAGCCCCGAGGATTCTAAGCGGAGCAGGGTAAGATTTCAATTTGCACTGGGACCCAAAAAGCATTGCTTGGGTTTTTTTGAGGTTGGTAGTAAGCCTATGTTCCACCAACCAGGATTGGATCCGCTCGAAGTCGGAGTTAAGTTTTAAGTTAATGGTGGCAATGTCTCGGGCGCTTGTCAAAACAACCAGGTCATCCGCATATAGAGTGGTGTGCCCATGGGAAGTGATGGACGGTAGCTCATTGATAAAGAGGGAGAAGAGAGTAGGGCCGAAGACCGACCCCTGAGGAACCCCGCACTGGACATCCGAGAGGTGGGAGGGGGTACGGTTAAAGTTGGTATACTACTTCCGACCAGAGAGGTAGTTGAGGAACCAGTTGTGTGCAGGGGGGAGAGACCAAGTGAGAGAAGGGTCGAGCTAAGGAGAGCATGGTCAACCCTGTCGAAGGCTTTGGAGAGGTCCACAAAGATGGCACCGGTGAGGTTGCCCTGATCAGTGGCAGTTCTAATCATCGAGGAGACAACAGCAAGGGCGGTAGCCATGCTGTGCCCTTTCCTGAACCCATGTTGAGCTGGGGAGAGGAGGTTGTGTTCGTGTATGTACTCAGAGAGCTGAGTGACCACGACCTTCTCCAGGATCTTCAAGGCGCCCGACAGGATGGTGATGGGTCGATAGTTGAGTGGATCTTTGGGGTTACCTTGCTTTAGAACTGGTGTTACCTTGGCAACTTTCCAAAGGTCAGGGATAATGCCAGTGGTTAGGAAGGAGTTGAAGATGTGCGTTATTGGTCGGGGCTAGGAGGAGGCCCCAAGCCTGAGTAGTCTTGGTTCTAGGCAGTTGTGCCCTGCCCCACAATGGGGGAAGGCGGGCAAGGTGCCTCTGGATCTCGGTAGCCAACACATGATGAAGGAGGAAGGGGGCGGACTTGGGGCCGAGGGGGTGAGGGACTCAAGAGCATTGGGGGAGACAGGTAGTGCAGTGAACACGGCATTAAGGTGTTAGAGATTGTAAGAGGGTTGTTGCAGCTGACCCCATCTATGAGCAGGTCTGTGGGTTGCACTTTGGCCGAGACCCCAACAGCATTTCTGATGTTTTGCCAGAAACTCCTTGGGTTGCTGGCTGAGGAGAGCAGGGCCGACCGGCAAGCCTCACTTTTTGCTGCCCGGATGGCTTTTTTACAGGAGTTTCTGAGCCTTCTGTATGCGAGAAGGTCGTTGTTACTTAGGGAGGCCTTGTAGGTCATTCAGCTTTTATCCCTTTGTTTCATTAGGGAGACTAAGCCCCCGTGAAGCCATTTGCTGACGGCGCCCCTTACCCTCCTTTTAGTGAGGGGGCATGTTTGTTCTGAACAGGGATAAACTTTGATAGGAAAATACCCAGGGCTAGAGCTGGGTCCGCTGATGCAGCGACCCCTGATCAGTCAATTAGAATGAGGGCACCAAAGAAGTCAGATGGGGAGAATTTAGAGTAATCCCTCAACTGGATCACTTTGCTGGGCACTTCGGCCTGGGAGATGCCCCAGGTGCAGAAGGTTGGCGAGTGGTCGGAGATAGCATCAGGTAGGATGCCTGAGGTGGTAATCCTATCGGGCCTGTTGGTAAGGATCCAGTCAAGTAGTGACCCTTCACCCCCCCGGAGAGAGGGTCTAGTGGCCTCAGAGATTATTTGGCTAAGGGTTAATGGAGGAGAGGCTAGCTTGGTGATGACTGTGTATGGGAGGTGGGGGGTAATGGGGGGCCTAACATTACCAGAGGTGGTCGTGGCCATGTTCCTGCTTTTGGTCCAGGATGCACCCAAAGAGGTTTCAGAGTGTGGAGTTTGGGGACCAAATCTGTAAGTGGTGCCAGCAATGCCAAGGGAGGTAGAGAGGAGTAGAAGTGTTATTATGTGGTTATGAGCTTAAGGCTCAGGAGATGAATACTGGATGCATGCGTAGCTCCGAATTCCAACGCACTGTCCCTGTGGCATCAGATTCCTAACTCAGACTTCTAAGAGTGAAGCAGGGCAGCAAAACAGGCACATGTATTTTTTTTTTTTACGTTCTGCAACCTCCTGAACACATAAAACAGCTTCAATGTAGTAATTAATTTCAACTCTGCTTGCCTAAAACAAGATTACTTATGAGGAGCATTAAACAGATTGCTTTACACTCATTTTGGGTGCTTTATATTAAATTACTAGGCATTTCCATACATATACCTAAAATTCTTTAAGCTTCCCTTCACTCCTCTATTTTCTACAACTGTATCTATTTTCTACAACTGTAGTACAAATTACATTAGCTAAGAAATGACAGAAAGTCCTTTTTCAGTTTGCCTGCAGACTGCACTCCTAGTAGCGCTGGCCAGACAGAAAATTTGAACTTGGCGCCCAAAAACTCGAACACAGGGATTTCGGCTGACTCGGATGCGTACCTGCAGAATTCAGCTCGGGGGGAGGGCGGCTCCGTATGCCCTCATGACCACCAGTGGGGCAAAGCAGCGGGGAGCTGCAGAATTCAGCTCGGGGAGGGCAGCTCCATATGCCCTCATGACCTACCAGCAGAGGCAAAGCAGGAGCTGCAGAATCGGCTCGGGGAGGCGGCTCTGTATGCCCTCACATAACCACCAGCGGGCAAAGCAGCGGGAGCTGCAGAATTGCCTGGGGAGGCAGCCTGTATGCCCTCATGACCACCAGGGACAAAGCAGCGGGAGCTGCAGAATTCGCTCGGAGGGAGTGGCAGCTCCGTATGCCCTCATGACCACCAGAAGGCAAAGCAGCGGGAGCTGCAGACTGCCTCGGGAGGGGCGGCCTGTATGCCCTCATAACCACCAGCGGGCAAAGCAGCGGGAGCTGCAGAATTCGCCCGGGAGGGCGGTCTGCATGCCCTCATGACCACCAGCGGGCAAAGCAGCAGGGAGCTTGGGCTTAAGCAGGTCTCTGACAAGGCAGTAACATCAGGGGTGTAAATTGAGGCCCACCCTTTTGCAACGTGTATAACAATATTTCTAATCAATATAAAAGTTTATCAAATGGATCTAAGATGACTGAAATTTAAGACATAAAGTTACTGACAAAGCAAACAAATTACTGACATTGTCCCTTTAAAATATTACTTTATTTCATTCCATTTTTTGAAGCCAAAGCACAGCAGACGCTTGTGATCACTATCAGGAAGCAGGCAGGCTGTGATAAAACAGGTTAAAACCTGTCATTCTGAGCATAAATTAAAAAAAAAACTGTGTTTCATCTTCTACAGTACATTTAGGTAACTTGAGCTGTAAATGCACTGTAATCACCAGTGCTGTTCTATTCTGACGTGGAACCTTTGTAAAAGAGCCAAGGCTCAAAGGTATTTGTAATCCTAGACTTAATAAATAAATCACAAAACTCCACTCTCTGATACTCTGAGGAGATAAACTGTAGTATGGCAATTATCATTTAGTAAGAAATATTAATATTGCTAACAAAAATGGTCTGCATTTGGGAACGGAACCTCTGAACAAATACTGTGAATAAACCACGTAACAGCTTTCTTATTTATCAGACAAGATTACCACATAATCATTACCATTAAGAGCAACGGGGGGGGGGGGAGAAACAGCTCTGCAAAACCAAGTGATACTACAAACAAGCACTGCAGTCTTTTTAATTTTTTTGCTATTCTACAAAACCATTACATACGTCCATTTACCATCAGCAAGGGAATAGCAGCTTTGAAATACCACAGAGTAACAACACAAATGGGCACTGCGATCTTTCCATCAGAACATGAGAATCACTAATTGGAATTTGAAGAGTAGTATGGAATGGGTTTTACATTAGTTGCCATTTTTAACATATGTCAGCTGTTAATGGGCTGAATTTAGTCAGGTAGTGATGGGCAAGTAATTAGTGTAAACAGAGGTATCACTCACAAGTGCCCCCAGGAGACCAGTAGAACTGCAATAAACGGTGCAGTAAAAGATGAGATAAGCTGAACGTAACACTTTCAGAATTTGCTTATACACAGTTTACAACAGCAGCAGAGTAAAAACAAGTGTGTGTTAGAGTGACATTTTGACCTAGTAGTCTAACTAATTCTGGCTAACAATTATACAAAAATTCCTAAAGCTGTCCAATCTTATACCTATAGCATCCTTTAAACAGCGCTGCACAGATTTCTTCACAGAGAAATGCAACTGCTACCACTAGAGCTAGTCTTGTCATTTCACAATCCCCCCTCCCAGAAATCCACCATATATGGCATAATTTTTGTTCTTCAGTTCTCCCTCCCAGGCAGCCACCCCTTCTTATGGCACCTCAGTAATGCCTCCCACCATCCTAGCATTACATTATGCTGTGAGTATGCCATGGCTCCTCAACTGGGATATGTATATACTGTATTTATTAGTATAACTTTCCTATAACCCACGTTATCATGTGAATGTAACCCCTAGATGGCGCTATCCCAGGGGCTACTACCCCTGCCTGATTTGCCACTAACAGGTTGAGGGGCCTGGATCCAATGGCGGGTGCCTCCACCCAGAGGTCAGGGTTTGCAATAGTTAAACTAACTTGGTCACAGCCCTCTGGGACACTGCAACCCCCCTTTCTTCCCACTAGTGGCCCACACAATATATCAGAATTACCTTCACAGTATACACTTACCCCAGGTCTGGTTCGGCACTGGGACCTCCTGTGAAACGAGATACAGTGCAACAATCACAGTACAGTACTTTAACATAGACAAATACCTCCAGGCAGTATAACTTTGCTGAAACAAGCAGCTCTGATTTATTTAGGGGATATAACAAGGACAGGGGAAATCAGGTTAATCAGCTTATCACTCTAATAATCTACCTATGGCTCTGTGCACAGACCTATCCCTATCAGTTACTGTCCCTGGGTACCCAAGCCCTAGTGGCTAGTCCAAACCGTGGCAGCTGGTAGGGGCCCTTACACAGAGAAAAGGAGAATTAAACAGTCAGCAGTACAGTAATTCCATTTGGATTTAATGTGGCAATTCAACAGGGAGCAACCCTGAATTAGTACTCACGACCTCCAAATAAGATAGGGTCCTTCAATGTCAGCAGGGCTCACTTGAGGTACACAAACCTCTTCACACATCCATATAAAAGAAAGCACTATACCAGGCAGGCTGCATCTGTATCCCGATCGCAATTACTGCACAATACCCGGGAGAACACACAGCAGATTCAGTTCCTGACAGACCGAGTGCAATTTTCAGCAATTCTTCCAGTCTTCTACAGGGTGAGCCTGGTTTCTACTCTTCAGAGATCCTTTGATTCTTTTCACAGGACAGATTCAGTCCTAACAAGCTGTTACACAAGCTGCAGACCGGAACTCTGGGCCTTACACACGCTTTTTGACTAAACTGCACACTGAAAAGCACAGGGCTCCTTCCTTCTTCACTGCCAAAGCTCAACTGAAACTCCAACCGACAAAACCGGCACTTCCTTTGAGTTCCTCCCAGTTCTTGACTGGATTGGCTGTCACTCACAATAGACTGCTGCTGTTGGTCCAAAAGGCACTGAAGTCTAAACTACATCTCACAGAGTCACTGCCCATACAATCCTCTTGTGGCTGGCTCAGATTATGAGTCCAAGTTCTGATTAGTCCAAGGCACCATTTTAGAGCTAGCTACCCCACACTGATTGGTCCAGTTCAGCAGTTCAAAACTAGAATGGGAACTAGCAGACACAGTTCTGATTGCAAAGAAAGCAGGTTAGACAAACTGTAATTTCATTATTACTCTAAATAATTTCTGGCAAACAGTTACATCTTTCAGATAGGTTCCCTTTGCACTCCTAGTGACTGCAAAAATGAAGTGAATTGGCAGCAGCTTGAGTGGTACTCAATCAAAGAAACACACAGTCCCCCATACAAACTAATTATGTCTGCAAGCAGACAGCTCTTAAAGAGACAGTACCAGAGGTTCTAAAAACACTCACTGATAAATGGCTTAAATGCCAAACACCATTGAGGCTTGGAGCATTCAAGCAAGCTCCTGGAAGTCTTTTGGGAACCCCCATTTGCAGGGGGGTTACATGAATCTTACTGTGCATCACTGTGTTTATAAGTGTCTTTTTTTCCTGTATGTGTAACTGTATATACAAGTGTATTGATGTATCTGTTGTGTATCAACTGCTGAACCTTGACCTTATCAGGTCCATCTTGTAAATGAGCCTTGCTCAATGATGCTTGCCTGAATAAATAAAGATTTGATTGATTGATTGATACACAATTTTGTGATTGTACAGACCAGCGCTGGTGATC
Source organism: Neoceratodus forsteri (assembly GCA_016271365.2). Classification (NCBI taxonomy): domain Eukaryota; kingdom Metazoa; phylum Chordata; order Ceratodontiformes; family Ceratodontidae; genus Neoceratodus; species Neoceratodus forsteri. The sequence goes on from CM057454.1 coordinate 273,512,121, forward strand.
ACAGTGCATTGCAAGTAATGACAGCCTCCTGGACAAGTTTAAAAAACACACAATGCAAATACAGCTTAATTAACCTAAATGTAGAAAATAGAGACTACTAGCTGGGCTACTGTGCACAACCAACCTGTGCTGCCACCAAGGGGTTCTGATTCTGCTTCGCTCTTGAGGTCTCACGGAATCAGAACCCCGAGGTGGCAGCTCGGGCTGGTTGGGCACAGTAGCCCAGCTAGTATTTTATATAGTGTATGGAGACCCCTTGACTAAAAAGTATAGCAGTAAAGCAAAATACCTGAAATAAGGTGAAGAGACAGTATCAAGTATTGATCATGTTTATAAATATTGAAACGGTAAACACAGTACACGAATTCAAACACTTTGCCGGAATCGACAGAACAAAGTCTTATCTTGTCCTTGTGGCTCCGATTGTTAAAATCGTCAGGCCTGTAGATGAATGGTAGGCTGTGGAGAAAGGGGAAAGAAAATGTTTACACTCCTCAGACTCCTTGGAAAAAAACGCCGCCACCATCCTGTCACAGTATTTACTGTTTGAATACTGAGATGTGTACACGGTGGTTTTCCCATTGACCAAAGTGCTGTTTCGTGCGCTCTGAAAACCAGCCAAAATGTTGTTATACCACAGTGTGGTATTACCGTGTTCTAAGAATTTTCAGCTGTGGCACAACAACATTTTGACTGAGATGGATTTCGGTATGTTACAAGGGGTCTCCATACATTATATACTAACATATTAAAATGCCAGCAGAATAGGCCTAACGGTCTTTCGTGTCTGCTCGTTTGGTCAGCCCCCACCCTGGGAGCTGACCTTGCTGCCCTCCTCTCCCTCTCTGACTTCTCCCTTCCCAGTCCTGGATATTCTCACTGCACTGGTTTTTGCTTCCAGAACCCTTCCCCTGTACCTGTCCCACCCCCTCTTGAACACCTCCACCATTTCTGCCTCCACCAGCCCCCTGGGCAACACATTCTATGGCTCCACCACCCTCTCAGTGAAGTAGCACCTCCTTCTTTCTCCCCTGAATCCCCCAGCTTCCACCCATGCCCTCTAGTTGCCCCCCCTTCCTTCGGAGCACCCTGACTGCTCCTCCCCTATTTACCCCTTCATGTACCTGAAGACCTCTATCATGTCCCCCCAGTCCCTTCTCTCTTCCAATGTGTACATATTTAGCTCTTCAAGCCTCTCCCGTCCTATCCCAAACCCCAAATCATTTTGGTTGTCTTCCTCTGGACCCTCTCCAGGAGTTCAATGTCCCTCTTTAAATGTGGCCTCCAAAACTGCACGCAGTACTCAAGGTGCGGCCTCACCAAGCAGTTATACAGTGGGAGTATCACTTCCCTCCTTCTGGAGGTGAGCCCCCTAGCAATGCATCCAAGCATCCTGTTGGCCTTTGCCACTGCCCTCCTACAAGTCTCCGAGCTGTTCATCTTGACATCCACCATCACCCCAGGTCCCTCTCAGCCATCGAGACTTGTGGCATCCCCAGGGTGTACACTTGGCCCGGGTTTCTGGCTCCCAGGTGCAGTACCTTGCATTTTCCTGCATTGAACCTCAGCTTCCGCTTTCTAGACCACCTTTCCGGAGCCTCCAGATCCCCCTGTAGGGCCACCTTCCCCATCTCCCCATCCACCACCTCCCCCAGTTTTGAGTCATCTGCAAAGAGACTCATCTCACTCCTGATACCCTTCCGTATGTCAGAAGGTAATGTTCTGTAACAGTTTTTTTATTTATTCTCAGAATGACAGGTTTTAGCCTGTTTTGCCACTACCTGCCTCTTGGACCTGCCTGCTTTCTGATAGTGATTGTAAGCATCAGCTGATCCAGATTTGAAGACAGGTAAACCAGCACACATGGCCCCTCTTGATGTCTGGTGACATCATGGACTGAGCAGCACACTAAACTCAGTGCTCTTGTCCCTCTCCTAGTTTAAAAGTCTTCCCTCTTAATATTAAACTTGCCAAAATCAACTCAGCCAAGTGGAACCAAGGTGGACAACCAGAGGATGCGGTCCTGGTCCCAGAAGCAAAACACATTCCAGGATAGAGCCAGATTTTGAGATGGCAGCGGCAAAAAAAGTAGAAGCGTGTGAACGGTGAGCTCAAGAGGCCACACAAATGACACAGATGGGGAGAGCAAGGGCCTCACCAGAACAAGGTTTATTTAAGCTCCTACTTAGAGATTAAAGCACCTAGATACGAAAATAAAAAAGTATTTAAGGCACTGAATGAGAGACTGGCAGGGTTAGAACAGTGGGTAGAGGAATGGAGCAGCGAATCTATACACCAGAAGACAGGGCTATACAGCTTGTGCAGGCCCTGGACACACACTACACAGAAGCACTTCAGGCAAAGTGCACATACCTCGAGGCAAGATCCTGCTGTGATAAACTTAGACTGACCTCGTTGCCAGAAAATACTGGAACAGGTCATATGTGTGATTTTTCAGGGGATAGGGGACTTACTAAGAGATGTTCTGGCTGTCCCCCAGCTTTGTCATTCAGAACTGAGAGGGCTCACAGGTCCTTGCAGCCCAAGCCAGTGGGGTCACAAGCATAGCTAGACCCATCCTGAGGAAGTTTTCTAGTTTTAGAACAAAAAAGGAGATTCTGAGACTGGCATGGCAAAAGAAGGACTGGACACAGACTTTACCTAAATCAGTATTACCCTCCCCGGAAATTTGAAAAAATGACTGAATTATGGGTACAGCATTAGAGCCCTGAGATCCAAACAGATCAAATTCCAAACACTGTACCCAGCCAAAATTCGAATTTTCTGAGGCAAGGGGGCTCAGCTGTATTATACACTGACAGAAGCCAGGGCTCCACTGAAAGACCATGGCATTCAAGTCGAGATGAGGAAACCAGCCACTGACAGTAGGTTGAGGCTCCCACACGACGAATAGTAAGAAGTGAGATGTCAGGGTAAGCATAATTGAAAGCAGTGAGTTTGTAGAGAAGATGTATCATAACTGATGATTCCAGTAAAGATGTCTAAACAGAAGACAAAATAAATTCCCAAAGTATAGAAAAAAAACTGATTTTCATTTTTGAGGTCTTGTGGACCTGAGTGGAAAATAACAGGAGTGAGGTTCAGGAGGGATGTGAGGAAGCACTACTTTATGGAAAGGGCGGTGGAACCATGGAACAGTCTGTCAGCAGAGGTGGTGGGTGCGAAAACAGGGGTTTCAAGCAGAGCTGGGATAGAATGAAGGGTGTAGTTATTGCTTGGGGGGACAGAGAGGGTTAATATCCTGGAGGAACAGCAGACTTCAGGGCACACAGTCAACGTGGGCAGACTGGATGGACCAAAGGCATTTTTCTGTTGTCATTGTCTGTGTTTCTATATCTGTAGTTCAGCGACACCAGATACAGGCCACATTCACCAAGCTGCCAAACACACTATGAAAGAGATTCGGAACTTGCTGCAGTCAGTGGCTGGCAAGGTGGAACAAAGAAGACAGCCTGGCAAGAAGACTTCAATAGAGACCAAGTTAATATATCCTTTGCTAAGTAAAGGAGTTCGAGAAGGACGTAATGGGGGGACTCCTTTTGAGGTACCTTCACCACATTTCGGACCTGGAGTGTTATATTACCAGCTGGGTTGCAAGTTAATGGTTTTACCTCCCTCACAGGTTATTCATATAATAGAAACTGTTTACACCTCCCACACCGGTCCAGCCAAAGACTATACTGGGTGCTGCTCAGACATTTGAACCATTATGGACATGTTGTCAACTAGCTTTTCTGCTTATTGAGGTTTGAATTAGGGACTGATGCCCATATTTTGAAGGACCCCGCCCCCCACACACACACACACATAGGGCCTCTTAGGTTAAGGGTAACTAAGTTAATGGTCCAAAGCTGTGAGAGTGGGCTGAGGTACACATAAACAAAAGGGAGGGAACCCCTACACTGAGGTAATGGCTACCATGGCCACAGATCTCTGGGGGGAGAGTAAATGCAATTCCTGACTCAACTTTGGAGGTACCCATATGGTCTAATCTGACCTACGACATGTCCCAGGGAATGGCCAGAGAAAATGAGAGGGAGACGGGTGCCACATACCTTACATGACAAGTCATACAACGTGCCAGTGACCCAGGGTATAACATGAAGACGCAAGGGGGAGCTGCTACCATGGCCAGCCAAAAGGTGAGTAAAGCGTGGGGACACCTTTTCACCCCTTGCTAGTTACCAGGTATGGGTAGCTTGAATTAATGCTGGACCTTTTTCTCTTGTTTCCTTTTTTTTTTTTTATTCTGTTGCAACTGGGTAAGGCCACTAGGCACAAATGCCTGTTTTCAGGGGTGATCTGGGAGCACTGGGAAGGTTAAATGGCTTGCTCAGAGTCACACAGTATGTAAGTGGAGGTTGTGGGACTCAAATCCAGGTCTGCTACCTTGTTACTCTAACCTCTAGGCTATACTGCCAATCCCTTGTGCTCAAATAGTCCTGAGCCTTAGTAGCAGAGCCCTGCTCCACTCTGATATCAAGTGCGAGGCCTTCCTGTGGGTGAACTCAGATACTGGACTGCATGGCAAGTCCGAGTCAAATAAAGTGATGAGCTGGGGTGAGGGACCTCTGAAGGGGATGTGGAAAGGGGAAGGAAAGCTGGACCACTGACTAGGCTAGAAACAATCACAAACCACAGGGCATGGGGTCATAATGTCTCAGACAAAACCTCACTTACACACAATGGTGCAGACACAACAGCGTGTGCTCTAACAGCAGGACAAAATCCCAACCGAAACAACAAGAGCTCACACCATTGAAATAACAGTAACTGACTTTCTCTTTGTGGGAGGGGGCTTTACCCCCCCCACACCCCCAAATTTATAATAATCAACTCCTGGGGGTCGTGGACTTCGGGGAAAGAGGAAACCTTGGAACAGTGAAAAATTTAAAAAAAAAAAAAAGGCATAATTACAGTGGGACCTGGGGAGAACCAAACTGCAGCCCCAGGTCCCTGATGTTACTAGAGGCAGGTGCTCTAGCCACTCCACCATGGGAGTAGCTCACCAAGGTACTGCCCCTGCAGTGTCCTTCATGTTCCATCATGGCAGTCTACAGCAACAGAGTAGTGGTTCTTACCGCATGCTGAAACAACCCCTATCGCTGTAGAGCACATTATTCCATGTGCGATTTTGTCCACGCTATATTGACCTGGTACCAAACCACAGGGATATGGCAGCATGAAAGTTGCCATTACTGATAATGTCTGTATGCTAGACCCAGGACATTCAAGTCCTACAGTACATTTGCATCTTAATGCTGGACCAAGACTCTAACATCTGTTAAGAATCACTGTATCGGGAGGGAAGGGGAGGAGGCATGATCTAGAAATTAAGCCGTATATTTCATTTTTCTTGTTGTTTTCCTACATTTTGGGCTCTCTCAGACTCAAACTAGTCCACGTAGTGGCCTTCAACTGTGGGGAATTTAGATCCAGTTCTATGTGATAATAGTGAATGCGAAACGGCAATCGCTATTTTCGCGAGTTTATATCACCGAAAAGCAAATCGGCGAAATACACTAGCCAGCGACCCGACATCCGCAAATAAATAAGTGTTTTTGTGGGAAACTGTGCCCCCCCGCACCCCCCTGATTTTAGAGTCCTACTCCATGAAGGTGCATATCGGGTAGGGGGCACAGTCCACAAGTAAAAGAAAAATTAAGTCCCTCAGCCACAAGCAGCAGCAAAATTCTAACCCTCCCGGTCCCCAATCCTGAACCCAGTGCCTGCTGTGCCAGAGCTGACCTCCCTCACCACCACACCACATGGCTGGCTCAGCAGCAGCATGCACATTACACTGTATTAACCCTCTTCCCTATGCCACCCTCCCTTTCCGGTCGACCTCCCCTACCCTTGCGGTAGCAATCAGCCACTACCCTTGCGGGTCGCCCATGATAATATTGTTGAATACGAGTCGCCGTTTTGATGGTCGCCCATATTCGGTCACTATTATCTCAGGACACCTTTAGATCCACTACCAGCCAGAAGCTGGGTTCCGGAAAAGGGATAAGGGGGATGCCAGCTGGGCATATGGATTATTTATTCCACTGCACTCCAGTCAAACACACCAAAGCCTGGTTTAGGATGGCACAAAGTCAAATTATTATAAGGTGAGCCTGATATACAGAGTCTGATTGTCTGGCACAATTCCAACAGGGTTACATTAACCCACGTTGTAACATGGCATTAATACTGTGCCTGTAATCCTGCGCAGCCATAGGTGGAACAGCATCACGAGACGGCAGCCGAAGTGGGCATTAACCCAGCTTATATGCCATGCCCGCTTCGGCACTACCATCAGCAGCCAGACCCCCAGTCTAGCAGCACTGGGTCCTGTGGGGAAGTGAGAGGAGCAGCGGTACCAGCGGCGCCTCTGGAGCCGCACTAGGCATCCAAGACAGGCAGGAGATCCGCCGGGGGGACAAGAACCCGTGGTGCACACTGCCCTGAGATGCGGTCCTGGAGCGTGAAAGCGATGATCCACAGAGCACCTGGAGGAAGAGCGGATGAGAATCCCAGGGCAGCAGGAAGTAAGAGCAACCGAGATGCACAAGGCGAGTGCAGCGCTGCTCGAGGCCAGCGGAACCCGTACGGCAGACCTCCCACTGCGGGTATAGCAGCAATACCCACACGGAACTCTCCACAAGAGGACAGGACTGTTGGCTGGCCCCCTCCATGCCACTCTACGGACACTCTGTGTTGACCACATCAGCATGTATCTAATGTGTTACAGCGTTCTCTGAAAGTGCATTAAAATTGTGAAAAGTTCTCACCGCCTCCACCTGTTATTGTGTACCTGTCACAGTGGGCCCCTTCGACATCCCTCCACCGACCCGCGGCCCATGTTACAAGCGCATTAAGCCACTCCGTCGGTGGGCTCTAATGTGATTGATGCGTGAGTGGGGTCGTACCGCCCTGGGCCTCGGCACCACCACCCCCATGTGACCAATCCAGCATTAGAGCCCACCTCCGTCGCGGCTTAATGCTTACTTAACCTACCATCTCCAGCCTGATTACTAGTGCCCCTAAATCTCCCCTGCGAAAGAAACAAGTGCCAGCAAGTGCTCAGTGATCCATTAAAAAAATTAAAAAACATGGCTGTCATCATTTCCAACAACGTAGTAGTCGGCTGCCAGTATCGCAATATACAACACTGCAGATGATAAACCCACATCGTAGTTCAGCACAGAACTTCAAAACAACTGTCGGGAATTAAACATTTTAAAAGAAAAGAGAGAGATACAAAACAATGCACATATTTTAAGCATGCTGGTGTGAATACCCACAACCTCGCCCCGACATCAGCAGTCAAAGTACTGCACTCTCGACTATCCAATCTGGCCAAGCATACCAGTCTCAGATAACAGAAACAAACTGAAATAATTTTGCTGAATAAACCAAAGTACCTGTACAGGCTGCAACTTCCAGTAGCATGGTGTTCCACGGCATATCCAGATATTTTTAGTGCAGTTTCCACTTTAAAATGGAAAAAAAATCATGTCCTGCCTATAATCGGTGACCTGTTATCCCTTTCCCAACTTTTAACAGCAACAGGATGGGAACTGTCATCACTGTGAATAACTAATTTTCGCAGGAAAATAAATACTTGAATCCACTGCACAGTACATTTTCTGCGTTCCCCACCCCCTCCGTCGCTCGTTACCGTCAATAAAAGAATCAAGCTGCAGCACGTTAAATTACAGTTTAAATTGCTTAAAGAATTAAAAAGAAATTGTTTTTGGAGTTCATTTATTTATTTGTTTGTCATATATCCCAGCAGTAACCAGCTGCTATACAACTCAGTGACAGAAAAGTGTGATCTGCAACTGTCTATTTACAATTAAAAATCCGTATACCACCAGACTTGCTGACAGGGGTTTGTGCAATGATATTGATTTCTACAGTATTTGGTTTACGACGTGCCCCACACCCAACCACAGTAACACAGAGAACCACAATTTGTTTCCTAGGGTTCAAAGATTCACATAATCTGTACAATACAAAAGCTGTTCTACATACCGCTTCATTACATTTGCAGTAGCCTAGATAACTATCAAAGTTAAAGTGCATTAACTGACAGTTATTTACCTCATACTTTGCAGAGATCTGATTTTTAGGTAGTTCCATTTGGTATCAGATGTGAAGGACCATACCATTCTGTCCCAGAGTATGCAATTACTTGTAAAAAAAAACACAACAAGCATTGCAAATGTTATTTTCCACAATTTTAAATCCAGTACTCTGCCAATGAGCGTGTGCGTTCAGCTACTAATTTGCATGCTCATCCCCAACCTAATGAACTCGCAATGTCTAAAATATCATTTGGAGTACTCGTTTTGTTGAAAGTATAGCATTCATGATGACGACGCTCGATCAGCTTTCAGAATATGGTCCTAATACATATGCTAACACAGAAAAAAACTCGGGTCTCGCCACAATGCAAGTCAACATCTGAACTGTTGCATGCCCCTGTGCAGCACCCATTTAGAAACACTGAAAAATGGCACTTACAGCACTCTTGTGTTATCCTAAGTACTGTCTTTTTGTACATTACAACTTTGACTACCTGGTAGTAGCAGCTGTTATGTATCATGCTTGGGAAATTCACAACTGATTGTGAATGTGTTTGTTGTCCTGCTTTTATACATACTCATGGTCACATCTACAGCACAACAAACAGTGGATGGACTATTTTACATCAAAATGGGTATTTTTTGAATAGAATACACCCCACAAATGAAAACAAATGTGATTTTTGTGTTTCTGAATTATAATAATTATAATAATAGTACATATTAGTCATGGAATTACAGTTCTCGTGATATCAATTTGTATACAGTCCAAACTGTATTAGGATTTCTTTCAAGTTTAGTGTGATTCTTATCTAGACGTGGAATATTTATTCCTATTTATATGTTTTTGTATTAAGTATATTTTTTTGTTTGCTGTAATTTTGTATGTATTTTAATTGACCACGGGTTGTACCTGTAAAAGGGATTGGATCCCAGTGTGCTTACCCGTACACAAATAAAAATCAGATCAAATCAAAATAGCAATAATGTGCCTCGTACTACATTACACCCCAAGGGGGTGATTAACAGACTGTTAATCTAACCCCTGCACATACATTATTGCTTAATTGTTTCATGTGGGCAGACATTAGACCAAGAGTTAGAAGTAGCCTTCTCCTAGCAAATAAACAGTGGGGGAATGTCCCTTCCTTTCCTAGAAGATTATTGGTTGGCGACTCAAGTAAAACTGGCATTACTGTGGGGAAAGAACACCTTCACTTATTTATTTATTTGTTTTTGGTAACTGGGTGGGTGCACTAGACATAGAGATGTCTATTTTCAGGTACGACCCGGGAGGATACAGTTGAGTACAAGGCACACCATGTGCGACAGCACATGAAACAACAAGTAAACACAGTAGGAAGGGGTAACATACAATCAAATTAGGGATTGAGAGAAATGCGGTGTTTAAACAAAATTAGGATACAAGTAGACAGTTTAGACAACTTCAAAGATATATATAGAGATAAATGTAAACAAGTGAGTAACACAGTGCAAAAATAAAATGACTAAAATGGTATATGCAGCAAAACAATAAGTGCCATTATGCAGTTATTAAGCTTTAAAAGTAAGGACAGAGATGAGGGAAGAGGGGGTGTAGTTGAAGAGAAGGAAAGAGATGAGTGATGAGAGATGAGTGATGAGAGAAAGAAGGCAACAGGGGAGAGCAGATAGAGGGAGGTAAAGAAGAGCTAAGAGGGGAGTAGTTACCAAGGGATGGAGGGAGAAGGATGATCAAAGTGGATGAAAGCAAATGCAGGGGCGTGAGGCACGTAGGTAATCACGGTGATGTTTTTTGAAACCAGCATGGGTAGAAGCATGGCGAATAGTTTGTGGTACAGAGTTCCAATACTTTGGGGCCATGCGAGAGAAGGCACGTACTCCCACGGTAGTTTTACATCTGGGTATATAGAGAAGGGATTGTTCAAGAGATCGAAGCCCATAGGAGGGGGGTTGGGATAAAAGCAGGGAAGCAAGGGATTGGGAAAGTGCGATCTGGCAATCCCGTCAATTAAAGAGCCATAGGACTGGAGTCGATGGGCAGAGGAGCTAGGCCAATTTAGGTCAGCATAGAGCTGACAGTGGTGTTTATACCATGGTGACGCCAAGGCATAGCGGCAGATGTTGTTATAGGTGGTGTCCCATTGGTGGAAGGAGGATCTTGTGGCTCCTAAGTAGGTGACTGCACCATAGGCCAAGGCAGGGAGCAAGAGGCCTTGAGCAATCGCAAGCCTAGCTGACGGGGTAAGGGCATAGCTAGTACGGTAGGCCCCTCCAATCTTAGCATTGACAGACTTGCAGGTGGCGGTGATACGCAGATCAGAATCCAGAAATTCATCAAGAAGAATACCCAGGTATTTAAAGGAACTAGTGCTAACCAGAGGGGAACCAGCAGCACACGATATATCGAGTGAGTTACAATTTGCTTTAAGTCTGGCTGACGAGCCAAAGAGCATGGAGTGTGTTTTGCTTACATTGAGAATAAGGTTGTTGTCTGTTAACCAGGATTGTATGCTTAGGAAGTTAGAGGCAAGCGGGTAGTTTATGTCAGAGAGATCTCTCTGGCACTGTGGTAAATGACTAGGTCATCGGTGTAGAGAAGAGCTGAGCAGGATGGTGTAAGTGATGGGAGATCATTAATAAAAATTGAGAAGAGCAAGGGGCCAAGTATGGAGCCCTGGGGACGCCAACTTGTATAGTAGAAGGATCAGACATGGCTGAATTGAAAACAACAGCTTGATTTCTGGAGGACAGATAGCTACTAAACCATGCCACTACATCAGCAGAGAAACTAAGGGCATGTAGTTTAGTGAGGAGACGGGAATGGTTGACCAAATCAAAAGCCTTGGTGAGGTCAATGAAGACCGCACCTGTCAGAAGGCCCCTATCCATGGCAGCATAGATGTCATTAGTGTGTTTTAGAAGGGCAGTGGAAGTGCTGTGACCTTTACGGAAACCATACTGGGAGCCCAGAGAGGAGGTTGTGCTCCTGGAGATATGCAATAGTTGGAATAGCCACTAGTTTTTCCAAGATTTTACTAAGTACAGATAGAACAGCTATAGGACAATAGTTGACAAGATCTTTGGGGTCACCCTTTTTAAGAATAGGTGTAATTCTAGCTATTTCCAGATATTAGGAACTGAGCCATGGCATAGAGACAGAATGTAGATTTTGGTGAGGGGAGAGGTGATAAGAGGGGCAGCAGCTTTCAGGAGTCTGGGTTCCGGACCGTTCGACCCAGAGCTGGTGCTATCAGGAATGGCGAGTAACAATTTTAGAACTTCAAGTCTTGTAGTAGTCCAGAACCGGAATTGCGGATGGGTGAGTGGAGGTTCAGAGTCACTGGGGACATAAGTGGTGTGTCCAGGGGGGAAAGGAGGCCATGTAATTAGATAGGTCAGTAAAATGGAGGTTGAAAGCATTAGCAATGGTCGCAGGGTTGTTACAGTGAATGCCTTTAGTAGCATGTCATTTGTAGTGGCCGCATGATTTGCTCCAAGGAGGGTTTTTATGACTGACCAGAATCTCCTACAGTCACCTGCAGCATTGACTAGTAGGCCTTTGTAGAATGAGCTCTTAGCTAGGTAAATATTCCTTTTGCAGGAATTTCTCTGAGACCTGTAGGTATTGAAATCGGACTGGAGCCCTGAGGCTTTAAAGCATTGCCAGCTAGTATCCCTAGATCTTAGTTGCTCGAGAAGGTCTATAGTTTACCACTTAGTTTGTGTTCCACGTATACGGCGTGTGACACGGGGAGCATGGATGTCCTGAAGTGATTCAAACCTAGTTAGGAAGTAGTCTAGGGCATCCTAGAGATGAGTTGAGAGATTTGAACATGTACTCCCTGGAACAGAAGAGGGAGGGGGGGGATATGATCGAGACCTTCAAGTACCTTAAGGGTATAAACAGGGTGCCAGGGGGAGCATCTTCAAGATGAAAGGAAGTCAGAGGACGAGGGGGCATGGCCTGCAGGTGGAGGGAGGACAGTTCAGGGGTAACATTAGAAAATACTATTACTCAGAGAGAGTCGTAGAAAAGTGGAACAGACTCCCAGAAGCAGTCATTGGAGAGGAAACAGTGGAGAGATTCAAAAGGGCATGGGACAACCACATGGGAGTGTTAAAGGGGGGAGGCACAGGTCCAAGCAGATAGCTGGGCAAATGGGCAGACTTGGTGGGCTTAGTTCGGTCCTTTTCTGCTGTCACACTTCTATGAATCTATGAATCCATGAATCCTGGGTGTTAGAGGTAGTGAAGATGGGTGACCAGTCAATCATGGCTAGATTGTGCATAAATTGTGCCTGATTAAAGTTAGTTAGGTTGCAGAAGGTGATGAGTTTCGGCGGAGGAGACGGTCGACTACTGATGCGCCAGATACAGTAAATTGGGGAGTGATCACTTATGGCATCAGCAAGGGTACCTACAGAGACTATACTATCAGGACGGTTCGTGAGGACCCAGTCGATTAGTGTGCTAGATCGGGGGCGGGAGCCATGACCCTGGTAGGGTCTGTGATTAGTTGGTGGAGGTTATGGCTTTGTACCAAAGTATGGATGGACTGATTAGCTCTACCAGTCCAGTTTAGGTTAAGGTCCCCCAGTAAGAGGACCTCGTTACGTCAGATGGTAGTGTCCACCTGGGAGAGGAGTTCCTCTAGACTAGTGATACCTCCCCTAGGAGTGTTATAGACACACACTATGTGAAGCTTCTTAGAGCCAAGTTGTAGGGTTGCTTGGATTGATTCAGTGAGAGAGGGTGGATGAGACATTGCGTGACAGTAGTAGAGGTTTGTAGAAGATAGCAACACCACCGCCCCGCTTTGTTGAGCTTCTATCCTGGCGTATAAGTTTATAATTAGGTAGCAAGCAGTGGGAATCAAGGGTAGCCCGGTTTTAGCCAGGTTTCCAACAAGCAAAGGATGTCCGGGTTATATTGTATGACCCAAGCCTCAAGTTCAGTTAAGTTGTGCATGAGGCTCCTGATGTTCAGGTGAGCAATGCGAAGGCCCTTTGTGTCCTTCCAGGTTGCTTCAGGGTGGGCAGTGTTTCCTACTGGCCCCGGATTTTGTTCAATATCCCCAGCTAGCATTAGTGCTAATAGGAGCAGGTACCGTAGTTTACAATGGATGAAAGGTGATTGCAGAGAGGAGTAATAGGGCAGGGATTTATGTAAGGTAAAAGCTACATGGTAGAAATTATACAAAATCCAATTTGACCTTATGGAGATTAGGGAATATGATGGGCCTGAAGGTATTAGCTTTTCGCACCGGAGGCTTCACTCCATTCCAACCATATCAGAATGGCCCAATGCCCTCTTAGATTGCATGAAAGATGAAAGACTTCAGTATACAGTTAGAGGGCAACTGAGTACATATTTGGATGTGTGGTCCCCAGTGGAGAGGGCTTTATCGCAAACCTGGTTTCTGGCTTTTTGAAGTGCTTTTATAAAACAAAAGGGGGAGAAATAGATAAATGACTGCTTGTCCATGTTCATGCTTGTATAAAATCCTCTGCACTACAGTGACTGGATTAATGTCAGAGTTGTAGCTCAGAAATCTATAAATGCCACATATCACCTTGGGAAGAACCATGTAAACAATAGATTGGATGTGTAATAATTTGGAAGGCATGACCTGTCTGTATACTCATTTGATATAGATACTTATTATGAGTTGATACATGTTAATCCTCTGTACTGCTGAATTAAGTTTAAATAAAGTGTACAAAAAAACAAAGCTACATGGTAGACGAACCTGTGGGTGACCAATAGTGGCGATGTGGCTAGGGGTAACTGGGGATGTGTAGGTATATTGCAGAGGAAGAGGTCCATAGGATGTAGGTAGTGGGGGTTCCGTACTGGTGGGCAGTATAACACTGCTAGCCAGGTGAGGACAGCAAAAGTAGAGATTAGCATTAATAAGGCACGTAAGATAGTGGCCATGTAATTAGTAGTTGCAGGGGCCATTAGTGTAAGTATAACCATTAAAGTCTAAGGATATGATTAAATGTTTTAGGTAGAGGTAATGTCAATTCAGGATAGGTAGGAAGGCTAAAGAAATGGAAGGCAGGAAGGTTTTGACAAGAATCCAGACTCCCTCTAGAGGTGAGAGAGTATAAGCTGCAAGTGAGAAAGTGAGGAGATAGTTAAACTTCCTCACACAGTGGGCGTGGCCTAATGTATGCAGCCACTATAAAGCAAATGCCAGCCAAGGGTGGGAGTGGGGAGCAGCCACAACGCAGCTGCGGGAAAGAGCGCTGAGCCCTCTGACTGGAAGCATCAGGCTAGAAACCTTGGCTACACTTTGTTGCACTTGGCTGCAGTTTGGACACAGCTGAAATTAATTTTACAGTGATGCCTGCTTTGTAGAACTTTCAGAAACACTGAGGAACACAGCAAGCAGCTTACTTTTAAAGTCAGCTGTAAAATTAGCACCAGAGCACTATCGCGTGGCGAGCAGCTACAGGGCTACTGGAATTTAAGTTTAAAATCAAGTCAGCAACCACTGTGGGAACCTATTCCAGCATGCAGAGGTTTCCTCAAAATGCTGCTTGTGTGAGATTTAAAATTTTTGGTGCCAGATTCCTGGTACGCAGCAGGTAGCTCTGCCAAGCTTAAAAAAAGCCCTGTTTTCAAAAAACAGAAAATATACTTTCAGTCCCCAACTAGCAATCTCCTTTTAGTCTGTAGAGTGAGATTTTCACCAGGGGAGCCATTTCCTCACAATGAGCAATTTGAGCCCAGGGCTAAGGCAAGGTAAAAGGGCACCAAGATTTGAACAGCAAACAAAGGAGTTCAGACTGCGTCAAGAGCGTTGGTTTCAATCCGGCCAATTACCTTTAGGATGGGTGGCTTAGCTTTGGTTTTGAGTGTCCCCAGGGCAGGGAGTGCCCTCCTGTAGCTGCAGGAGCTAAGGAGAAAGGAGAGGAGGAGCAAACAGAAGGCTCCAGAATTGAAGGCCCAGGAGGAAGTGCCTCTAATGGCATTACTTTTTGATGACATACTTGGGCAAGATAAAGCCCAGCAGGAATTTGGAGCAGTAGGGCTAACATTTAAGGCCTGGGAACAATACAGTAAGTGCCCCAGAATACCTCAGTATCTATGGAGATTAAAATGGTTTGCCTGGGATGAGAGTTTTGTGCCTTCTGGGATAGACCCCTGGTACATGTGTCAGGAGAGACAAGGGTTACAATTCCCGAATCAAATTCTGGTCAGTAAGTTAATAAAGGAATTTGAAGAATGTAAAACTGAATTTGGATGGGGTCCCAGAGATAGATTTAGATACGTGCAAATTCGAGACTTTGTCACCCGCTAACTTAGGCTAGAAAGCCAAAGAGAAGGGGACACACCACAGACTTTGTCCACCCTACCCACATTGATTGCCTCTTTGCAACTGAAGAGGGCAAATTCAGAACTATATCAGTTCCCTTTATATGAATGAAAAAATGGGGCTAGCCGATTGGTGAACAAATGGCATGATGAGATGCAATTGCAGTTACCCCCAACCAGGCCTAGGAACAGATCTGATCAGGCTCTTTCAGAACTTCCTCTTCTCTCAAATGGCATGAGTTTATGTGGAAAATCAAAACAAGACACTCTGGCCGGCCTGCGCATGGAGGCAAGACATCTGCTCACAATGCAGGCGACCAGGTTCAGGAGCGAACCTGGGAGTCAGAAGGCCAGTCGGGGCAGAGAAAGATTGAATGCTCTCTGATGACTCTCCTTCTCCGGGGGGGGGGCAAGCTCTTGGTACATCAGCAGCCCCTGGCAGAGGCCAGGGTGCCGCAAGTACCGATAACCACACGTCATGGAGGCAAGGACAGACATTGGGCATGCCCATTGACATCACTGCATGTCCCACCTCTGGGGGATAATTGCAGAATCCTCAAAAATCCATCCCCCATGAGTGATGCTCACACCTCCACCATTGCCCCTTTGAGACAATGGTCTGCTGGGGGGGGTCTCGCTCCCATGAACCCATCCTGGGGGGTAAGCCAGGGCTCGAGACAGTATTATGTCCTGGGAGGGTGCCCCACCCAGGGGGTATGCCCGGGCTTTGGGGGAATGTGGGATGGGGCCTGAAAAGCCTGTGCCCATTGGGCAGATCGTGCAAGGGATCCAGGGCAAAAAAACAAAAAAAAATTATATACTTTATCACTCCAGTGATTAAAACAAAGCGGGAACAGGGGACCTCAACACAATTCTGGAGACTCTGTGGAGAAGCCCAAGATACCCATGGGCACATCTTTTGGATATGCCTGGAATTAAAGCAATACTGGGAAGAGGCTACACATGAACTACAAGATATTTTTGGTATAGGAGTGGTATTAGACTTCCCCCACTTAGTTTTAGGGCTAAAACCACGGGAATGTAAAGGGAAGGAAGCTCAGTATATATGTGTTGCTGCAGCAGCTAAAACAATAACAAGTCAGTGGCTACAAAGTGACCCCTCCCCCAACCCCGACTACCACAGAATGGAAAGAAGTAATCTCTCAAATAGCTGAGATGGAGAGGTTCACATTCTTGGAACCAGATAAGATGCAGCCATCTATGAGTAGATGAAGCAGGTCAGAGTTGGGCATAGAGTGGGGAGGGGAGATTTTATAGATGGGGAGAAGAACAGATTGCAGAGGACATGGAAAGGCACTTTTGGATCCAGCAATAAGGAAGCTGGTATGTAGGATCTAACAAAGAAACTCAGATCAGTAAAACAGGAAACGTATTGACTCATTGGCGGAAATGCATTCTACACTGTTAGGTCTCTATGTATTACTAATCCTTTATTTTCAATGTCTCCGATAGCTGAGCAAACCAATAAGTGCGGTGCATGGCAGAGGCCGAGTCCAGACATCCCCACTTCTCTTCCTCATAAACAAGTGATTATGTAATGAACACAAAAAACACTATGGCCACTATGCATGAAGGTGACCAAACAAAGCTGGAAATGGAAGTAAGCACTGTGCGCAATTACGTGTTGATGGCAATGCGCAGCATGCATGAAAGGAAGCATGCAGCACGTACACATGGGGACGGGGTGGAGGCAGTGTGTAGTGATGTGCGCAGGACATGGAGGAGTGGCCTGGATACACGGAACCACCCCTTGACCCCGCCATATAAGGGCTTGCAAAACAAACTACACAGGAACATGGAAGTGAATTCCATGTAGGACAGCATGGAGCATGGAGCATGGACGCCATGATAGTGGAGGAGCAGGGAGGTGCAGAGAGAACACCGCCACCACCCACAGCAGTGGACGGGACACCGGTACAAGGTGGTTGGGCAGCCGACATGGCAAGACGAGGGGTGGCACATGGGCAAGGTCATCCAACTTCACTGGAGATCAGGCCACTGTGATGGTCAGTGACATACGGCAGCACTATGCATGCCTGTACAGTGCCTAGGCACTGACAACCTCCCCTGAGGTCAAGGCCAGGCTGTGGCTGGACACCCAGGCCAGTGTGAATGCCACAGGGTTGGAGGCCCGCACCCTAACTGCCATTAAACCCAAGTCATGTGATCTCTGCGCCACCATCAAGAAGAAGGTGGCATCGGGTACGCAAGCATGACTAGTACCTGGCAGTGGGCCTCCGAGCATTGAAACACAGTTAACATCTGTGAAGAGGATGGTGGCAGAGACCCTGATGGAAGTGGTTGTCTACAGCGAGGTTGGAGGAGTGGACAGCCTAGCAGGTAGAAATCAGCCATGTGATGGGGCTGAACAGGTGGGTCAGTCAAAAGCGGCAGTAACAGTGTCACCCTATCCCCACAAGCATGGCACCAGTGGCACAGAGGGACGTGGAGTGCAGCATGCAGGCTAGGGCTTCAGAGGAGGTGCAACCGTTCTAGAGCATTGGTGGCCAGCCAGAGGACCTAGCAGGTATGTATCACACAAATGGGCATGCAGAGAAGGAGTGGGGGGGGTGTTTGCCATGCCGTTGACACCCATGGCTTGTGTATCAACAGGTAAGGAGATGGACAGTGAGACGCAGCAGGACTGTAACACTGATGGTGACCTCACCGTGGCACTGCAGGAGGAGGATACCCTATCGGAGAGTGACACACCAACTAGAGGAGAGCCACGAGATGGCCAGGGGGCTGCCCAACACCAGACCTGTAGGGCTACCAGCAACATGCATTGCACGGCGACAGGTACAGGTGGCACAGTAGCTGCACCACAGGGCATGCCAGCACAGGGGGGAACACTATGCCAGTGCCAGACTACAGTGGCAATAAGGGCCCCTCATCAAGGTCAGCCTGCGCAGACGTGCACCCCGGCACCATGCACACATGGATGACCAGTACCAGACGCTGCAGCAACTGGAGAGAGACAGGCTGGAGGAGCTACGCAACACAACAGCCGCCATCACTGCCCTAATGGATGTCACCCATGACATATGCTCCAGCATACACCGTGGTGCCATTGTGCAGGAGCAGTTCCTACTGCACCTGAGTGACAGACCCATGGCCCCCTGCACCACAACACACCCACACACCAATAACATGGCTACACAGCGGTCACCCACTGCACAAGGCCCTGACCAGGCCCAGGTTGTGCGGCCTGGCACACAACCCACACCCTGCAAGCATGCCCAGGAAGGGACATGCAGCATGGGCAGCGAGGACATGGACTAGTGGGATGCCACAGTAGACATGGCCAGCCAGGACACTGCCTATACAGGAATGACACACCAATGTGAGATGGGCACAGGGGCCATGGCACGGCATGGGCAAGGGCCTCCGCCAGGCATCTTGGGACACACGCATTGGCGCAGCTACAGGTGGTGCCCAACAGGAATGGCACAGTGTAGTGGCCACTAGGGCACCATATAGTACACATAACTCATTCACATACACAGCCGCAGCCCCACCCCATGACACAGGGTCACTCAGAACAGTGCATTATCATTGTGCACCCCCCCCATGACACACAGTGCACTGACATGGTTGCTGTACACATCATGCAGGTATGCAGCTGACAGCTGCTGGGGTCAACACCTGCATGGATGATGCAGGGTGCCCACTGCACGGCGTGCATGCCTGTCACCGGGTGAATGTACCCTTGACCAATGCCTGCTGTGCAGCATGTCCACCTGCTGTCCACAACTCCTGGTGGGGTATCACATCACCCACATCATCCCTGGGATCAGTGGGCACCACCATTAGCATGGGCACATCAGCACACTTGATGATGTTGTGGAGCATACAGCATATGGCGAACACCCTGCACGTCTTTGCAGGGGACAGCATGGCAGTGCCCCCTGTATGGTCCAGGCAATGGAACTGCATCCTGAGTAGTCCGAAATTCCTCTCGACAATGCTCCTTGTCCTCCTGTGGGCTGTGTTGTAGGCCTCCTCCACAGGCATTGCTGGGGCCAGTATGGATGTCATCAGATAGGGCTGGAGGGGGTATCCACTGTCACCTGCAGTGGTGGAGAGAACAGTGTCAGTGCCTGGTCCCATTGCCATGCCTTATGGTGTCTGCAGCAAGGATGTGCAGCATGCTTACCTAGCAGGCAGCCATCCAGCGGCTGGTCCCGCAGCATGACACCAAGTCCCGATGCATCCAGCATGTATGAGTCATGCATGGACCCCAGGAACACAGTGCACATATTTGTGAATATGCCCTTTGCATCGCACACCACTGACAATTGATGCTGTGGAATCCCTTGTGATTACAGTACACCTCCTCATCAACCGCCGGTGATAGGATGACGATGTGCATCCCGTCGATGGCCCCATACATGTTCCGAATGCCATGCATGCCACAGAACACCTGCTTCATGGCACACACGTCCGCAGCCATGGTGGGAAGGTAGATGTGCTCCCCCAGGTGTGAGAGCAGGGCATCTGTCAGCTGTGCCACTGCCCTGGACACTGACGACTGGTAGACATCCAAGGTGTCCCCTGTGACATGCTGGAAGGCGCTGTTTGCATAGTATGCAAGTGCACACATCACCTTGGTCTCGACAGTCATGGCCTGCGTGTGCCATGTCTGCGGAGCAGTGTCAGCACGGATCATGTCACGCATCTACATGGTCACAGAACACATGAGGCCACGGGATATGGACCCTCCACCTGCATGCCATCTTCTCGATAAGGTGTACATGTAGTAGCACCCCAGGACACATCCTCTGGCCTACAATCCACTTCCTGCATCCACATGCAGCGTGATTTGTGGCCTCCTTATGTTCTGTGTGTGCAGCCGAGTGCCCCTTTAAGAGGGCATGTACGGCGCCACCTCCTCCACACCCATGCATGTGGCAGTAACATGTGCTATGCGTGGTGCCATTCCATTCCTGCAGGCATGGAACAGTGAACAGTGGCAGACATGGCAGGCATATTCCTCAACCACAAGAGAATGTTCCAGGTGCACTTGGTCCATATCTCGGAGTAAAATTATACAAATAACTGGGCTGCAGGTGACCTGTGGAAGGCACAGGGCTTTGAACAGGTAGGTGTCACAGGACATGAAGGGGGTCTGTTCTGGGTCTGCAGTGGTACATAACATGTGCCCTAATGATACTGTTCCTCTTCCCCACACAGGACCAGTAGAGTAGGCTGCAGCGCCTTAAACTCACGTTGCTGGAGCAGCTTGACAGTGCCCTTTGCTACATGTAGTCCCCAGGCCATCGGCGGCAGTGCTATGTGGTCAGGTTCCCTGACTAATGCTGAAGGGGGCAGGCCCAATGCTCTACTATGAAGACAGGAGTGACAACATGTGGGAGGTCTACGTACCATCCCCGGTAAGTACAGTGGTGGGTGCTCAGGGGGGCAGGCCCGGGCAGGCGAGGTTGTTGGCCCACAGTGGATATGTTGTACTGACATGTCTGCACTTCTATTATAAAGGCTCAGGGGACCCAGCCGGAGAATGATGCCCCGTAACATTAGATGCCAGAAACGGGAGCTGGACACAGAGGAGGAAGACATGGAGAGCTCCAACTGGGTGTGGAGGGGCAGCATGCTCTCTGTTGAGGTTGCACCAGTGCCCCAGGGGACCGCCAGTGACATGGACATTGTGGTGGTGGGCCTGGGATTCTGTGGGGGGGGGTGTGATGGGTGTGGGGTGAATTCAATGGGCACGACCCACGGGTGTTTTTTGTGGGGGACCAGGTCGCATTGCTTTCTGTGTCCATGACTGAACTATTTGATTAAAGCTCTGTCATTTGCCCTGTGTGTATTCACTGTCTCTGGGGGTGGGGATGGGCATGGTGTGATGTAGCCTCGCGGCAGCTCATGACTATGCACGGCTGTCGGGGGTGCTATGCTGTGGGCCGTGCCCTTGCTGGGGGGGAAGGGCAGTGGGCCATGCCCTCGGAGGTCCACATCACCTGTGGGCATGGTTGCATCTGGAGCATGAGCATGTGCAGGTCCCCACATTGGCCACACACCACATGGGCTGGCAGCCTCCGCCGCACGCTCCCATGCCTATCGGCATGAGGCACACTGTGATTGCACAGCAGCGGGGTGCTGTGCATGTCCATGGTTTGTCTGGTGGGATCCAGGTGGCTACCTCATGGGCACGTACCTTTATGTAAGCCCGTTCCCTGGCATAGTTTTATGCCCTAGGCCCTGTGCACCTGTGTGTCGTAGGGAGTTTTGTGCATATGCAGGGGTACACTGCACACCTCTATCCATGCCCATGCCCCCGCGGATGTGTTGCGCTTGTCCTTCATGGAGGACTGTGCATTACCCCATGCACGTCCCTACATGCCCATCTTACATGGCCATGTGTGGGGCCATGTGCGCTGGTGCATCGTAGTCCGTGGTGTGCGCATCTGCGCACCTCAAGGATCATTCGTGCATAGCGCCCAAAGTGACTTGTCATATCCCTTAGTTTTGTTATTGTTAGGGATTACCTTTTAAACAAAATTTGAAAAAACATTGTACCATTCAAATTTGTGCAGTTCAAGTTAGGAGTTTTCTGCAAAGCAGAAATTTTCCCTGTATCGGTAAGTCTCATGCATTTATTTCATACGAACATACAAAGTTTGCCAGCAGATAAAGGCCTAGAGGTCTATCACGTCTGCTCGAATGTGAAGCTAGCACCCCTTATTCTGCAGCTGCCCCTCCCATCCACCCTTCCCCTTCATTGATCCTCCTCCTTGTCCTGTCCCATCCATTTTTGAAGCAGTCCACTGTTCTACTGGATACCACTTCTGCAGGTAACGCATTCCACCCAGCCACCACCCTTTCTGTAAAAAAGTGTCTCCTCATCTCCTCCTGAACCTTCCTCCTCCAGTCTCATATCATGACCCTGGTGTCCCTCCTCCTTACTTCTGAACAGCCCTCTGTACATGTCTTGTTTATTCCTTTCATGTACTTAAAGGTTTCAATCATGTCCCCCTGTCCCTCCTCTCTTCCAGTGGGTGCGTGTTCAACTCTCTCAGCCTCCTCTCGTGTGATAAGTCCCTAGCCCCTTGATCATCTTTGTCACCCTCGCTGCACCCTCCAGTAACCAATGTCCCTCTTCGAATCGGGTGCCAGTACTGCATGCAGTACTCCAGGTCAGTCTAACTAATGACCTATACAGTGGCAGAATCTCCTCCTCCTCCTGAGGATATACCCTTGCAATACAACCCAGCATTTTGTTGGCCTTGCAGCTGCCTTCCTACATTGTGCCGACTTGTTCATTGACCCTGTAATGAGCACCCCCAGATCCTTCTCCTCCTCTGTCTGGGCTAGCTGCACTCCCCCCAGCTGGTAACTCCTCCTTGGGTTCTTCATCCCAAAATGCAGCACCTTGCACTTTTTGGCATTAAACTCCAGTTGCCAGGTGTCTGACCAGGTTTCAAGCTTTGCCAGATCATCCTGCAACCCCTACCATCCCCCTAGGTTATCCACCACCGCTCCTACCTTAGTATCATCAGCAAACAGACTGATCTTGCTCTTGATGTCCAATGATATGTCTGCAATGAATATCCCAAACACTTGTCCCAACACCGAGCCCTTTGGAACACTGCTCGTCACTACCCTTGGGTGTGAGAGCTCCCCACCCACCACCACCCTCTGTTGCCTTCCCTGAAGCTAGTTCCCTACCCATCTCACCCGCTTTACACCTGCCTCTGTGCCTACTAACTTACTTCCCAGCCTTCAATGCGGCACTGAGTCGAATGCCTTACTGAAGTCCAGATACAGGACATCCACTGCATGTCCCCTGTCCAGTTGCCTAGTTACCCAGTCATAGAACTCCACCAAGTTGGTTTGGCAGGATCTGCCCCGTATGAAGCCATGCTGTCTGCTGTCCTGTAGTCCTTTGGCCTCTAGGAGGGCCACCAGCCTCTCCTTCAGGATAGTCTCCATTAGCTTACCCACGATGGATGTGAGGCTCACTAGTCTGTAGTTTCCTGGTTCATCCTTGGGGCCACTCTTGTGGAGGGGCACCACATGAGCCATCCTCCAGTCCTGAGGTACACACCCCGAATGTAGTGAGGCATTAAATAGGTCTGCCAAAGGTCCTGCAAGGACCTCTGCCAGCTCCTTCAGTACCCTGGGGTGGATGTCATCTGAGCCTGGCGCCTTATCCACCATCAGTGCCTTCAAACCCTCCCGAACGCTGCCCTCCATGATTTCCCCATCTGTCACCCCACCCCACCCCCGTTTCTGCCATTTCTCCCCTTGGGTGTCACCCCCTCTTCTCTTTAGTAAATACTGAGCAGAAGTACTCATTTAGTGCTTCTGCCTTATTCACCCTGCTTCCACCCAACCCCTCCTTCCTAATCCTTACTATGTGGTCCTTACAGCTCCTTTTCTCCCTGATGTACCTAAAGAAGTCCTTCTCCCCCCCTTCTTAATGCCTTGTGCCAGCCTGAGTTCCGTAGATGCCTTGTCTCCCCTTACTGCCCTTGTCACCTCCTTCGATTCCGTCAAGTACTCCTCCCTGTCCTCCCCTCTCCCTGTTTTCTTGTGATTCCTAAAGGCAGCTCTTTTCCTCCTTACCTTCTCCATGACCTCCTTGCTCAACCAGCTCAGTTTCTTAGCCCTAGCCTTCTTGCTCTGGGCCTTGCAGCAGGTTTTGGTTGCCTCCACTATCCCCAGCTTTATAAGCTCCCACCTCTGGTTAGTGTCCATACTTGATTGAATTCTGGCCAGGTACCCTTTACCACTTCCCCATCCTCCCAAAGTCAGCCCTCCTGAAGTCCAGCACTCTTATGCAGATTCCACTCCTTCCTTGCCCATATCCAATGTGAGCCATACTGAGTGGTGGTCACTCCCTGACAGCGGTTCCTCCACCATAAGTTCTCTCACAAAGTCCCCATTTGCCAGCACAAGGTCAAGGGTATTCCCTAACCTGGTTGGTTCACTGACCATTTGCAGCAGGAAGCTGTCCTGGAAGGCATCCAGCAGTACCTGCTCCCTTCTGTTCCTGGTTGTTCGGTACTCCAGTCCACTCCTGGCATGTTGAAGTCCCTCACAATCACCACACTACCCTTCTCGCAGGTCCTCCTGATCTGTCCCACTAGTTCCCTGTCTAACTCCTCCATCTGAGATGGCGGCCTGTACACCACTCCCATTCTGAGAATCCTATTCTTGGAATCCTGGATTTGCATCCAAAGTGACTCCATACTACCCTCCTCCCCTTCTTCCCTTGCACACTTCAGTCCTTCCTTCACATATAGTGCCACACCCCCTCCATTCCCAATCAACCTGTCCCTATGAAATAACCTGTACCCTGGTACAGACAGGTCCCAGTCATTGTATTGGGTGGCCCATGTTTCTGTGATGGCTGCAATGTCCACCTCTCCCTCTGCGATGAGCACCTGTAACTCTGCAGTTTTCTCCCAAGGCTCCTAGCATTAAGGGTAACCACCTTCCACCCTTTTCCCCCCTCTCCCATCCTGCCCTTCTTTACTAGCATCACCAATAGTACTTGCCATTTGTCCTTTGTCACTGTTATGGGGGTAAGCTCATATGGTTTCTCAACCTGTGGTCTCTGCATGTCTCTTGCCCAATTGCCACCCCCCTTCCCACTCATAGTTTACATTCTCAACTTCCTCTATGTACTCCTCCATCCTCTGTTTCAACACTTTCTTTCCCTCCTCACTCAAGTGTAGTCTGTCCTTGGCATAGAGACTACTGTCCTCCCAGGTCCCTCCCCCCCCCCCAACAGCCCATACCCTTTAGCACAACACCAGGTTCTTAGCCATCCATTAAATTCCTCTATTCTCAGCTTTCTTGTTGTGCTTGCCTTGGGCACTGGAAGTATCTCCGAAAAAGTTACTGATCTTCCTGCCCCCTCACATAATAGTCCTAGTTCCTCAAACCTCCTCTGGACTATATCTACTGTCTTGTCAGCCAGGTCGTTCGTCCCAAGATGTGTAATTAAATGAGGCTTGTCCCTACCCCTTCTAGCATATTTCAGAACAGATTGTCCCACCCTTTCCACTGTCATTCCTGGCATGGCCTCCACCCAAATGTGACTATGCCTCTCCCCCTTGCTACCCCACCTGACTCCTCTTAGTATTGAGTCCCCCAGCACTAAGATTCTACCACTCTTACTCCCTGCTTGCTTCCATTCACCTCCCTCTCTCCTTTCTGGCTCCTCTTCTTCCTCCTGCACATTATTTCCCCCTTTTGCCCCTGTTGCAATTCTCCCAGCAGAACTTACCCCCGCTCCGGTTTGGTCCAGGCATTTATCAATTACTCCTCTAATTTCATAATTTCCCTCCTCCACCTTCTTCCTCTCTAGCAGTGCAAAACTATTTTCTGAAGACCCTTCACAAATGCCCGCTCCTTCTCTCTTCATAGTAACCTGATCTCTCCTTTCCACGCCATGACTTTTGCCACTTCTTCACCTCCCCTCACAAGTCCCTATCTCCTCCTTCCATTTGTCTTTTGTCTCCTGACCTGGTTTCCCCAGCAATCGTTCTTCCTGGCCTGGGCCCCCTTGTCCCTGCTTCCCTTCTTCTGACCCTCTCTTCACCACTGTTGGCTTAAATCACTCTCCCTCATCTCCCATTCTTCCTCCCTCCAGTATTGGGCTAAACCCACCCCCAGTCTGCCTTGCCTGTCTTAGTTCCTCCTGCAGACCCTCAATCTCCTTTCAAAGTTTCTCTATGTGGTTTCACACTAAACATCCTCCCACACTCCAGGCAATTTTTAGAAAGATTGGTGCACCGCAGTTATTGCAGCCTACCACCCTACCCATTGCTGTCGTTGCCCACCAGCAACCCCCCCACCTTTCCAGATGCAGCATACCAAACACTCCCCCAAGTCTCCCCTCTATCAGTGCAAAACAATATTTTCTTAATTTCCCTTACCCCCTTTGTTGTACACATTTAGATAGATTGAGCAACTGCTTTTTATACTCCTAACCTTCCTATCCACACTCAAAAAGAGACTTTAAGTAGCTATTGCACTACCTTCTTCAAACTCCTACTCCCCTTTCCACAACGCAATAACAATGCAAAGAAGTAACAATGAAAGCTCCTAGATTTGCAGTTACTTCCCTTCCACTGAGGTATTGTAATCCTAGATTGAAATAAATAAATAAATAGCAGTCACCTCTTCACTCGCTGCTGTTCCATTCCTGGATGTCTGCTTCTGCTATTACAGGTGCATATCCTTTGCTCGTTTGAGGAAGTGATGTCAGAACCCCTGGTATAAAGGAAATCACAGACCAGGGGTGGTGGGAGTGAGGGTTGGGGGTGGGATCAACCAAGTCTTCCAGAAACAATCAGGTAGCTGAGGCTCCTGGTCAGACCATTAGCACCCTTCCCCCACTATGCACTAACCTTTGCAGCTAATGAAGCCAGCAAAAATGAATCACAATTCTACTCAAAGCCCCCAAAATAGGTTTGCTACCAAAAGAAACAGGTTTCCAATTCAAACAGCTTCACCAACAACACATCAAAATAGGCTTGAAATTAGAAGATATAGGTCTCTGATTCAAAGAAACAACCCCAGTTAAATCACACCAAATAGATTTTAAATCAGAAGAAATAGGCCTCTACAAATGCAGCCTGCTACACAGTGAAACATCAAACAAATGAGCCCACTTATAGCCACCAAAACAGTTTTCAAAATTCCAACAGCCCCAAAACAATATCCTGCTAGCCCCGTAGAAGTAGTAAGAAAGAAAAGAAATAACCTTCTACCAAGTAAAATCCACAAGAAACAATGTAAAAACAGCAAGAAGCTACTGTACTGTAAAATATCTGATCCTTTCCCTTCTAGTTCCTTCTGAGAAGCCAAAACAACTGTCCTTCATGTACCATGCAGTACAATAATGAAAGAATAAAGAATAAAAAAAAACAAACACATGTACGCTCATACACAGAGTTCACACCTAAAAAAGACAAACGAGGAAGTAAAACTAGTGGCACTACGTTCGAGACTTGACTTTTTAAGCAAATTATATGGTGCACAATGTTAAGCAGCATAATGAGAAATATATATCTGCCATTGATCTTAAAGTGTGGAGACAGGACCGGCTATTTGGTGGCTAGGTGGAGCATGGCGGGCTTTTGGTCTAAGGCACCCAAAGGTGTGACTTATGTTATCTGGGGTGCGTTGGCCCGCAGCTGCAGGACTCAGCACATGGCTGCCTGCATCCACAGCCCCTGCACCCTGTGGTACACTTGTACAGATCCACATATTGGGGCTGGGTGTAGTGGGGGGGAGAACAGAGCAGATCTGGAAGGGTATACAACTGGGTGCCCATTCTGGACACCCGTGGATCCCTGTTTTGTGCTGGGGCTAACAGGATATGGCTGCCCTCCAGGACTGCCATATCCTGGTAGTAAAATGTAACTTTTTAGAGGTTGCACCAGCTGGTGCCAGTACAGCACCCCAGCCCTCCCAAGTGACTCAGAGGACTGGGTGTGGGTGGTCCACTTGCTGATCATACTTCGTGAGAGGTCCGAAGGCAATGTGGAGGGCATGCATAAATGCTACTACAGGCCCTAGCGTGGCATAGCCTACACCCCCTCTGCACCACAAAAACTCTGCTGTAGATGGTGCACATGCTTGCCCACCCCATTCCAGCTGCCTATGTAGCAAGTTTCATAGGTTCGACCGGGTACAGAAGAAACATGCATCCTCAGGGTGCCCTGATGGTGTGCATCCTGCACCTAGGGGGCACTCCGCAGTATGTCCTTGCCCTCCATATGTACAGAGGGGCCAGAAACCTTTTGAGGATTGGGCCCTTTGTTGCAATGGTGATTCAGCACCCACCTGATAATCTCTTTCACTGCCTGGCGTAGTCCTCTCTTCTGCTGTCCTGTCTACTAAAACTTCTCACATAAAATTTACTGCCAAATGTGGTATTTAAGATGGGGATTATGTTGAGAAAAGCCAGAAGCCTGAATAAAATATTAAGCATTTAAACGTGTCTATGTGTATTTTATTAATTAAACAAATTCATTTTTAAAGCACTTACTGACCACACGTGGCACTTATTTGGCAGATAGTCCGTGGCAGTGCTGTGCAGATACATCATAGGGTGATGCCATTACATGTGTTATTTTATTTATGATTCATATCCTGGAGCAAACAGTCAGATTGTGAGCGCACATGATCACAGAGTTGTCATCAAGCCAGTAGCTGAATCACAGCAATTGTAGCAGGATTTCAATTTTGGAAATTGTGGTGCTGTTAGCAGTGAATCTCACACCCTATTCTTAAAAGCCTGAATGAAACCCATATTATTTTACTCTCTTTACACCATTGGATTCAGTTTCGAGGCCACCCCTAGTAGGCCAGCCCTATGGAGATGATCCAGTGCCGCCCTTTGAGGGGTGTTTCCCCAGATGGCCTGATGGCGGTACTGGACCTATCGGGCTTACCGAGTGAATGCATGGATCCAGGGGGCCTGGTGCTTGCCTATAATAAGGTGGTGGTAGGGGTACCGGATTCCATTGCTCCTGTTCATGTTCATCCCCCTCACTCTTTGCCCCAGGTCTCCTTGGTTTGATGAGACTCTGAAGGAGTTGAGGAGAGCGGGACGAAGGCTAGAGAGGTGCAAGTGGAAGTTGGGCCTAGAGTGCGACAGACTTAGTTTGATGGACCATTATGTGGTCTATCAATCATCAATTACCCGTAAGAAGGCAGTATTCCTGTCCAGGGAAATTGCTGCTGCACAGAATCGACCAGCTCAGCTTTTCCGGACTGTGGACAGATTGTTCAATCCAATGTCTTCAGCCTGGAATTGCTTTTTCTCAAGAATAGTGTGAGGAGTTTGCTCGATTCTTTTCAGATAAGGTTGCCGCAATCAGGTCCGGTATCCGCTTGACCCTCCCTAATGGGAGCTGTGATGGTCAGCAGGAGATGTTGGACACCCAGTTTGTGTGGTGTGACCTCAGCCTCCCCACGATCAGTGACATTGTGATGATCATCCAGTCACTGTGTCTGACCAACTGTAGTTTGGACCTGGGCCCCACACGACTCCTAGTGGACTGTGTGGATAAAATCGGTCCGGTCCTTGCTGAGATAGTCTGGATGTCTTTGGAGAGGGGGAACTTCCCTGATCCTCTGAAGGAGGCCGTGGTTTGGCCCCTTCTTAAAAAGTCCTCCTTGGACCAGACTGTCTGGCTAACTACAGGCCTGTCTCTAACCTGCCCTTTGTGGGTAAGGTTATTGAGAAGGTGGCTGCGTCACAGCTGAATGATCATTTGACCTGCCACAATGTCTATGATTCTCTCAAGTCTGGATATAGGAAGAGACATAGTACCGAGACAGCCCTTGTCTGGGTACTTAATGACCTCCTAATAGCGAGAGATTGAAGGACCCATTCCATTTTGGTCCTTCTTGATCTCCCTGCAGCATTTGATACCGTAGACTATGCAGTGTTATTGGAGCACCTGCGGTTCATCTGTGGACTGTCTGGTATGGTCCCCAGATGGTTTTGATCTTTCCTAGAGGGTAGGACTCAGAGGGTAGTGTCTGGGATTTTTTCCTCGGCATCACTCCCCCACCCATCCTGTGTGGTGCCGCAGGGTTCCACTTTGGCACCCATTTTGTTTGCGGTGTACATGCTGCCATTGGGAGCGATTATTAGGTAGTATGGCTTGAGTTTTCACTGCTATGCAGATGACACTCAGCTATACATGTCCTTTGTGCCTGGCCAAGATGCTGCTGTTTCAGTTTTTAACAACTATCTCGCCGAAATCCAGGATTGGATGAATGTGAGCTGGCTGCAGTTAAATCCAGAAAAAAACAGAGGTGTTGGTTGTGGACCCAGGTCGTCGGGAGGTGGGTATGTTGGCGGGATCACCTTCAGGTCTATGGCTTGGGGGTGTTCAGCTAATTACCTCAGACCAGGTGTAGAACCTGGGCGTTATGTTTGATGACTGTTTGACACTTAAATCTCAGGTGTCGGCAGTTGTCTAAACCTGTTTCTACCATCTGAGGAATATCGCCCAGGTGAAGCACCTGGTTCCTTCTGACGATCTTCCAACTTTGGTCCACTCCTTCGTTACCTCCCGCCTTGACTACTGCAATGCCCTTTACCTTGGGTTACCGGGGATTGATATCCGCCACCTGTAGCTTGTGCAGAATGCGGCAGCCAGGCTATTGACTGGTTCATCTAGGACCAGTCATATAGCACCTGTGCATCGCGGACTGCACTGGCTGCCAGTACAGTGGCAGATCACCTTCTAGGTCAGTTTGCTGACCTATAAGGCCCTACATGACCAGGGACCTGGTTCCCTGCAAGATCTCCTTCATCCCTACTGCCCCTCCCCTTCTTTCCGATCTACTGACGAGGGATTGCTAGAGATTCCCAGGGTTCGTTTAAAGACATCTGAGGCCAGGTCTTTCAGTTTTATGGTCCCAACCCTGTGGAATTCTCTACCTTGTCAGGTGCGAGATTGCCCGACCGTCCAAAGTTTTAAAGTAGCACTGAAGACATTTCTTTTTAGTTTGGCATATACTGATTTTCAGTGCTGCAGCCATGAGTTTTAACTTGTTTATTTATGGTTTTAATTAATTGTTTTTGATTTATTTTAATGAATTATGTACAAGTGCCTTGGCTTTGGAAAAGCACTTTTTTTAAAATAAAGTTGATTTGATTTGATTTTGATCTTTAGGTAAACCAGGCATGTTGTTTGGTGTACTGTTGTGCTGTTTTTTATATGCAAGAACTCAGCTGTTGTATTTTGATGTGAGTGCGATTTAGACTCCATACAGTTGCAGACAGATAATAGAAGCACTGAATCACACCTAGACCTAGAAAAATGCTTTTATAATGTCGATGTACCATGACTAGAAAGGTGTCAGTGACGGCCACCTCGACTGCATGGTTAAAACAAAAATCTCTCTTTACATAACAGAACTATTCTTTTTGCCATTAAACTTCTGTGCCCAATATTTCAAAAGAAAAAAATGCATTCATAATGCACAGCTTGACTTATGCATGCACAACAGTACACTAAACATGCCTGGTTTACCTAAAAAGAGTGGACATCAGTGTAGGCTGGTAGAATTGGGAGAGTAGTCAGTTAGCAAGAGAATCTCAGGCATGGGTCCCTATGGCTCACACTGGTCTTGTCAGTCATGTCTGTATGACACAAGTCAGAGCATTGTTCTGAGCAGGCTGAGTCTCCGTAGTGGCACACAATGTACTTTAAGGTACACATCCACATCTTCAAGGGAAAGGGGTACTGCAGATCATAGCTAACGGAGTCAGTTTCTGATTCTAGGCCAGATGCCCACCCAAACCACCCGCTGCCAATGACCTTGTTGGCAGAGTTAGATGAGGGGACACACAGCAGATACCAGCAGCTGTCTGAGGCTGACTGATGTGGAACATCGGACTTCAGTCATAGTGGTTGGGTGAGCGCAAGCAAGGGGTGCTGCAGATTGCAGCTGAGTGAGTCACTGTTTTCTCTATTAGGGACAATTTTGGGGCTTTTTATTGTGCTGCCTAAATGCCTATCACCAATGTACTGGAAATGGGGACAGCACTGTTTCCCTGAGCCAGCAGTTATCTATTTCCAGAGACAGACAGGTTGTATTTTTTTCTTTAAAACAGAAGGGCTGCTCGTGGGGGGAGGGGGGGGCTGCTGCTATAATGAACTACTTTTTCTAGCTGATAGTCCAAAGAATCCCCAGCAGCTATCCTGATTGAAATGAAAATGTTTTAATTGGATGTTGTTCCTGTCCTGGGCCCTGTCAATCATCCCAATACCCCCAAGTTTTACACCCATGCAGGCGATCTCACCTTTTCTCAAGCACCAACTATCCTGCAGCCAGCATGGGGAGAAATACAGAGGTACTGTAGCTAGTAACAGTCCTGCTAACCATTACCCATGGAGTTCCACACACAGCTAGGTAGCAACAGTCACCAATGGAGCCCTGCACATAGCATGCTGAACCCAGACCCAATCCCTGGGACCCAATCCCAGACTAAAGTTGGACATCAGGAGAGCAGAAGGTAGGTAGACCATTAGGCAGCAAGTGGTGGGTAACAACAGTAACTACTAAGCCAAAAATGTTCAAAAAAGCAGCTCCCCTGGCCACTCTGTAGGTTATGTGGTGCAGAGGTAAAACAACAAACTTCAAACAAGCGAGCACTCATTCGAGCTGATTTGATCTCCCCTGTCAACAAGAAATGAAAAAGGGGCTGCAAACAGGATTTACATTCTTCTCAAAAATAGACCTGGGGGCGGAGCATGAAAGTTGATCTTTGGTGAGCTCCTCTGCAACCAATGCTATAATTTATAAAATCATGAATGAGTGAGGAAAGTATACCTATTTTGATACCAAAATGAAGCTACGACTATAGAGTACTGGAAATACGACTATACAGTACCAGAAAATAATATTTTGGCAGCGATGGGCAGAACACGTAAAAGCAGGACTATATGATAGCAGATCCATTACAAGCTGTGGGGCCTGTGTTGCAGCCAAACACCCAGGGAGGAACACTAGCATCTTTAAAATCACTGCAGGTGGCAGTGAAGACCTTAACAAGTTCAATACATCTGCTAGACAAAAAAGTTTGATTCCTACATGGAGCACTTAATTAAAGTAGAGTCCACCGTGGAAGTGATGGGTCCCGTCCCCGTGATGGAGGAATCTAATCGCGCCACGGGCAAAGCCCTATCAGCCATGTCAAACTTACTGAGGGAACAGAATCTACTAAAGGTCCGAATAGAGCAAGTAGAGAATACAGCCAGGGCACCCAATATCCATGTGCTAGACATCCCAGAAGGAGCAGAAGCTGATGATCCAGTAAGTTTTTTGGAGAGATGGATGCCAGAAACTTTGGGGCTGAGGTTTGCCCCAGTGATCGTTAAAGCGTACTGAATTACTCCCAGGTGGGCCCGCAACATGGAGGAGGGCCAACGCACTATTCTGACGGTGACTCAATCGTCGAGCATGAGGGATAAGATCCTGAAAGCTGCAGGAGAACAGGGAAGAACTGAATTTAATGGGGCCAGAATACTCCTCTTCCCCGACTTCCCCTTCACCAAAGGGAACTGGCGGAAAGCCTTCGATGGCATGACCCAGAAACTCCACGAAATGGATAATCCCTACAGGCTAGGTTTCCCTGCAAGACTACAATTTACTCTCCAGGAGAAGATATACATGTTCACGGACCCCAAGGCAGTGGGGGCTTGCATTGCCAAAATCCAAACTCAGGCAGAAGATTACAATTGGGACAGCTACAACTCGGGTGATGAAGTGGTAGGGAGAGTGGAGTCTGAACAGTAAGTAAAATGAGGTGCTACCACTGAACTTGAGTCAGGGGCCTTAAGATGAGGAACATTATCATCACACTCTTTCATATAGGGTGAAAGTTCCTCTTTTGCCTATATAGAAGTCGGTCACACTGTAGTGTTGAAGCTACATTCATGAAGGTTGGTTAATGTTGTGTTCTGAGCTTACCATGTGCCTCGTGGTTCCAGGAGTACTGTTTTTAAAGTGATTAATGTCTGTGTCACTCATTGGTTAATAGTCCGCAATGCTGTTAATCTACTAGTACGAATGATAAAAATAAGTGTTAATTAACAAAGGGATAACTCAGCCTTTCTTTTGTGCTATATTTTTGAAGGGTGATGTTAAGTGAGAGCATTAGGGTAATTATGGCATGCGACACAAGATGGCGACCTCCAATAAAATGATGTGATAATTGCTTCTTCTTGGCGATCTGGAGAGTCCGGATTGTAGGCGAAGTACACGTAATATTAATGGAAGCCACAAGTTGGTACGTAGGCCTCACCATTGTATCGACTTCCTTTTATGTAGTACCCCACTATTTACAACCCCCATGGTGTTTTTGTTCATGCTGGAGAGATGCAGAGAGCCCATGTTTCTGGTATAAAGTGGCTTATACAGTTTATGTCTGGCAATCTATACTGTCATTGCAGAGTAGTGTGCTCATTAAAGGTTAAAATTTTCATATCAATTACATAGTGTAAGGATAGGCTTAGAGTAGCCTGGTAAATGATACCTTCATTGTGTTTTAAGTTAACAATAAAATAGCATTGGCTGCGTTATGTTCCATGAGTGCAAAGGTTTATGGAAAGTTAAGTTCTGCATACCCTCACATAGAGGTTAAATAAAGAATAGTGTGGCATTTCTCCTGCAATAACAATCTGTAAAATGTATTACTGTACGGTGATTTTGCCTATTCTTGGTAGAATTTTGTTTGTAAAATTGATGAAAATTCAATAAAACAAAGTTTTTGAAAAAACAGACCATGTTTATTTGAGAAATAGACCAGTGAGTATGATTATCAACCTGTAGACCTCCTGCACCAGGATCGCTTGGTGTGACAGTCAGTGTGGACCCCGCTCACTCTGTAAACCAGAAAGCTGGTACAGTCCAGCCCACTTATAACAGACACTGTTATAGTGGACACTGGCTTAAAATGAACAGAAGTCATCTGCCAAAAGCCTTTTCCCATACATGTAATGTTAGAACTTCCAGTTTTGCCGCATCTTGGAGCCCTTGTACACCAGATGCTTGAACACCTTAAGTCGAGCCATTAGTTCTAATCACCTGTTAACTACCTGGGAATAACTGGAATTTTCCTAGAGCATTGCTCGACAGAAAATTATCATTTTAATAAACAAATGGAGGCCAAGGATTGCAGGCTTGTAGCTCTCTTTATTTGCAACTAACAGCAAAGAAGGAAAAAAACTGTTACGTATAATGGATAAGGCAAATGCCTGCTGTATAACAACAGGTATCTGACCACACATCCCATATAGCATTGTTCTCTACCATAGTACTTAGCTGCACCTAAAAGCACTTTCCTGCCCTCAGCACGTCCCATTCTGTAACTTGTGGCAAATCAAAACCGCTCTCTTCTTCCATCTGGACACTGCCAAAGGCTTCTTGGGCCAATGTGAAGTCAGCATCTGGGACCCTGTCAGCTGAAACATAAACATAAGGAGGGTGAGGAGGGACTGTAACCTTCTGCTACTGTAACCCCTAGGTGGCACTACCCCTAGTATTACACCCCTGCCTACTACTTATGAGCTAGGATAAGGGGTTTAGGTTCGTAAAACTTATATCAAATTTAAAACAATTGCACAGTGCCTCCACTCAGAGTATACTTTTATGTGGACTAGCTGTTACCTGGTATAACCCCCTGAGATGTTATACCACCCACAAATACCAGTTGCCACCCCTAAACATGACCTAATAGGCATATCCACACATTTCAGACATTTTGCAATTAGTGACTCTCTCTAATAATATACTCACACATGAAGATTTGCAAAAAACAGTAATAACAAGGTTTATTTGGGGGACAAAGGAGTTAGGATGGGGGAAACAGGAGGAACAGAGGTCATGCTGATCTCTATTTACAAAATGTACAATAGGCTGGTTTTGTGCTGGTGAAGCCTGAAACTGGGTGGCTACTAAATAACAAAAAAGGCAATCACAGTGCAAATGACCAAAAATGATACCCAGAGCCCTGGCTATCTAAGCTGCTGACTAAATCAAATGTTACATATACCATTTTCCCCACACTGGTGCCAGTCCCAGATACAGATGAAACCCCGCAATCTCACTCTATACACTGGATACCCAGATACCAAAGTCTTGGATGTTGCAGGCCTGGTGGATGTTGCAGCTGGTCGAGTTGGCCAGCTTGATTTGAAAGAAAGGGGCTAACTTGGATGCAAACAAACAACAATGGCTTTTGATTCTTCAGCAGAGGTGCAGGGGTTGCCCTGCTTGATGCAGTGTAGCAGGGGTTGCCCTGCTTGTTGCAGAAGGGCAGGGATTGCCCTGCAGGTCACAGACTGAACATTCCAGAAAAGGCAACTGTTCCGGGTTACCTTGGCTGGATCTTGGATTCTCAAATCCTGAACATTCAGCACATGTAAATTGTAGTCACATCCAGTACACTCATATACCAATACTTTTCAAGCATGTCTGTGGTCTCAGACAAAATTCGACAAAGTAGAAATACATCATTTCCAGGTGTAAAACTCAGTCACAACAAACTCTAGGGTCTCATGTCCTTTGAAGTGGCAATGCAACTATGGCTGGCAGCTCCAACAGGGCAGTCTTGACCAATAGAGAGTACAGATAGATATCAGCACATTTATATGATTTTTCCTACGTGCACACTGTCTGGTCTCTCGTGGGTACCCCCAGCAACAGCGGCACTATGCATAGCACAGTTTCACAGATACATCTGCATTGGGCCAGCTGGGCAGCAGGCAAGGTGCGAACAAGATAACTACTAGTCTCTTCGGGCAAAGTGGCCCAGACTAATTTCTTCCACAGTTTCTCCCAACTAAGTAGAGAGGGGGCATGTCAGCACAGGTTACTTATTTCCTCTTTCTTGGCACAGAACAACTACAAGGGCTGGCAGGCCCATAGGTTAACTTGCAAAACAATTTTCTCCCTTGCACAAGGGGGTACAAGGGTACTCACGCAGGTCATCCACAGGTGATCT
The DNA here is from genome assembly GCA_016271365.2 of Neoceratodus forsteri. Classification (NCBI taxonomy): domain Eukaryota; kingdom Metazoa; phylum Chordata; order Ceratodontiformes; family Ceratodontidae; genus Neoceratodus; species Neoceratodus forsteri. The sequence goes on from CM057454.1 coordinate 273,549,075, forward strand.
CTGCTACAGAACGCATCCTGGCATCTTCAGACCTCTCACAACTGAGGTTCTGGTCAGCGCTCTCACCACTGCTTGGTGACATCTGGTCTTTGGTCCACATCTTCCCCAGACGTGAAAGGGAGGGCTAACATCTGGAGGACAATCTGGCAACCTCCAGACTAGCTGTTTTAAACTTTAACTAAAACTACTTTAACTTTAATAAAACAAAAACACCCCCTCCAGGATGAAGGGGCTTAGTTGGACTGCCCAGGCCCAGAAGCATGGCAGGGGCCTGAGCCCCCAACCCTGTGAGGGGCTCCCTCTCGAATCTGCAGGCCAGAATCTATTGAATCTGGCAAAATGCTGGCTTACACTGTCTCTTATAGGGCTTTCCCGAGGCTCCTGATTGGTTGTAGTGATGGGGTGATTGGCCTCCGACTGGCTGGAGGACCTGTCAATCACAGAAATGAATAATGCATGAACCTAACTTGATACACTGTTGGTCTGCTGTTTTGCACCTAGAATTAAGTCACTGTAAGTCCCCATGAGCACTTTGCATTTACCCATGAGCTTTTGTGAAAGTTCTACAAGTCCTGGTTTTGTTTTTCTGGCTTTCCAATTGGCTGTGGCTGTTGACAATGGCTGCTTAACCCACTGTCCTTTTAGCAGAACGAGCGTAGTCCTTAATAAAAGTTCTGGTGCTTCCAGGATAAAATAATTGCTTGCCCCAATGCCCCATAGTTCTTTAGCCCAGGTAGAGTACTTGCACAGAGAAAGAAATTTGCTCAGTCCATTTTTCTGTCGCTGCTGCCAATGTTTAAGCTCCCTGCAACCAGGGGTGTAGCCAGAAATTTCCATTTTGTACACATTCTCCAGCAGTTACACCCCCCCCCATTAAAAAATGTACACATCCTTTCCAAATGGCACCCCCTTCCAAACAAGTCAGATTGTTATCAGATGATTCCTCTACTCTCTAAAGGGGTTATACATGTATCGGACACTCCTCAGTGGCCTGCACTAACCCAAATACTACAGATTAGAATGATAATATTAACAGAGTGGCTTATGGTTTGTGTCAGGCACTCAACAAAACTGTACACAAATGTGTACAGTGAGTATGCCTGTCTACACCCTTGCCTGCAACAGCAGACAGGCTGACGCTCTGAGTCCCAACACTTTACTGGTTGCAGCCAGGAAGAGGCACTCATTTTAATTTAAATACTTTTCCTCCTTTTAACCACTTTCCCCAACATACAGCAGTTAGTTACAATAATAAAAAACATTTTCTTTTCTTTTTCTCGGCCGTAGCCGAGAACAGCTGCTCCAAGGGCAGACAGGCCCTCATGAGTATTCAGAGGGATCGGGGCTCAGCTCATGAATATTAAAATGAGCCCCGATCAAGCACCCTCGCAGAACTCCCTTCATTTGCAAGGGAGCGGCCTGCCCATGGTCACCGGGTCCCAATTAGGTGAAGGGGGTCCTGGGACTGACAGAACACTCCCTGAAATGATCGCAAAATAGCACGGTCACAGATCAAAGATGCCGCTCGCGCTTACTCAATCCCCACTGCCCCGAGAGCAGACAACATAGTGGGAGAGCGCAGTGGACATTTTCGAGCCCTGCAGGGCTGGATTAAGGACTTGGGCAGCATGGCAGGGCACCAGAGGCAGAAACAAGACCTGGGGACACAGAAAAAATTGCTGGGTCAATCGGGAGATGCCCGGAAAGAGCAGGAGGAAACAGAGCCACAGGGTGGCAGGTAAGCCCAGGCAGATACTTTAGGGACCCCCATTTGTAGGGGGGGTTACACTTCCATTTGTTTATTAAAATCCTAACTTTCTGTTGAAAAAAGGAGGGAGGGGGAAAAGAAGGCACCCATTTACACCCCTACGACATGAAACTTAGAATGGCAGGTTCCCAGGAAGACCCCTCTGAAATGGCCCTATCCATGGAAGATACAGACTGTGCAAACCCTATGTTTCTACAATATTATGAGGAAGATCCTGTTATGAGGAACATCCCCATATGTCTGACTTGAAGCAAGTGTGAGAAGCTCATTCGGGGGGGGGGAGACATCCCCTAATGCCCTCAAGGAGAGGTTAACTAAGCCATCTAACTAAAAGAATTCAGGGAGGAGATTGCACTGAGACAATTTTAAATGTAAATCCTGGGGCCAAGAATCTTGAAACAAGCTGAGTGAAATTTTTAGACTAAGTATAAGTAAAAGTTGGACAAACTGTCGCCTGGGGCTCCCCTGCAGCAGAAATCTATCTGTCTATCTGTATGCTCTTTGTTATAGAAACATAGAAACATAGAAGTTGACGGCAGATAAGGACCGCAAGGCCCATCCAGTCTGCCCATTTCTTTTTCTACCTTATAAATGTGCCATCGGCCTTTGCTCTGTCAGTGACCTATCTATTCATAGTCATTTGTATTGCTCCCTTATGCCTATCCCATGCCTGTTTGAAGCCCTGCACTGTATTCATAGCCACCACTTCTTGTGGTAAGCTATTCCATGCATCTACCACCCTTTCTGTGAAAAAGAATTTCCTCACATTCCCCCTTAATCGGCCTCCCTCTAATCTCATGCTGTGTCCTTATGAATAGAAAACTTTAAAAAATTACTTTTTGTGTGTCATATTGAGTGTACAGCAGGACTCTCTACATTGGAGATAACTCAGTACTGCTGGGGCAAAGAGTGCTAGGCGTCAGGAGGACCTTCAATCCTGCTTCCACTTCTGACCCTCACACAGTGCAGGGCAGGGTCCAGAGGCACTGAGTTTTACCTTTTTAGTCTGATTAAATCGGTTCAGTGGGCTTTTTTAAGCCTTTTTGTTTTCAAATATTTAGTTTGTACTAGAGCTGAACTGGATGTTGTGGTCGCACACTTCCTGTCTGACATCACGTAAGGCCCCCCCAAAGCAAGCGTTGGCTAAAAGCTTGGTGAGCTGATGCCTGGGGCTCCCCCTCATCAGAAATCTATCTGTCTATCTGTGTGCTGTTTGTTACAAATAGAACACTTAAAAAAAATGAAAAACATATGCTGTCCTTGTGTGTCTTATCAAGGGATACATTACAAAGCAGGATTCTCCACACTGGGGAGAACTCAGTGCTGCTGGGGCAAAAGATGCTGGGAGTCAGGAGGACCTTCAATCCTGCTCCCACATCCTGGTTAAAACAAAAAGGGAGCATGGTGTGCTATACATCAGGGAATGTACCCTCCTTACCTGCCCCCCCCCCCGTCTACCCCCTAACCTTTATTAAGGTTACCCATGAAACTTAGAAACAGCTGGGGAATCCCTGGACTAGGCAGACACTCAGAGCACTTCAAAAGGGTAGGTCAATTTCTCAGATGCCAAACTCTACTGGCCCATTAACCATTATAATAAGAGACCCACAGTTTCACTTACCTAAGCTTGATAATAGCTTTAGAAAATGGAATCATAAAGAACTAAATATAAACACATACTCCAAGGTGAACAGCTGGCATCATTTGAACATCTAAAACAGACTTTTGGGCAAGGCTAAACTGATATCTATAGGTTTCTTCAGCTGAGACATTACTTACTGACAAGTGTAAGACTCCCTAATTTTAAAAGAGACCTGACTGGACTAGAAGATTTCTTCTGTTGGACCACAAGGCTGAAGGATGGGGGTAAATCCATCTTCAACTTTACCAAATTTTCCTGAAAGCAGGGGAGCATCCCTCTGACAAAATTAGGTCCAACTGGGAAACTGAGTCAGGAGACAGTCTTCCTATAGAAGAATGGGAAAACCTTTGGTTTAAAGGCTGGAAGCTGTCAGCCTCCCTCAGTTGGAGGGAGTTCAGATGGAAAATCTATACTAGATTTTCCCATGCTCCTAGTATAACTCAGCACTTCAGCACATTGACTTCCTCTCAGTGTTGGAGAGGTTGTGGCCAGGTAGGGATTCATCTACATATTTTCTGGCTTTGCCCAAAATTAGGGGCTTTTTTGGCAGAATATTCAGAGTTAGACCAACTATGGAACACACAGCTGCCGCATAGCTTTAAATCCACGATCCTGGGACTTCCTCTGAAGGAAGCGGGCCCACATAAAAAAAGTGTTATATACCTTACTATGCATGGCAGCCTCCAAATGCATTACAGTACACTGGCTTTCTCCAATCCCCCCAAAGAGGTGGGTGAATGGAAAGCAAAGGTACAGGAAGTACAGACTAAGGAGCACATAACAACTGAACTAAACATTAATGTAGAAAAATACACTGCCTTATAGACTGTCTAGGACACCCATCAGCTGTCCTGGACTTTGCCAGACATGGACCAAGCTGTGGGAATGGGAAATGGGTCTGCAGCCATGTAACTGATAACAGAGTCCAAGGAACCAGGAGATGGACCCTCCCCCTGCTCTTGCCCTCTTCACCCTGACTGCCACTCACTTCATTGAAACCCTAATGCAGTCAAGCCATCAATCACCCAGACATCAGAAACAAAAGGAATAACCACACCACACAGTTCCTGTTTGATTTTTAGCTGTTATAGCCGGTTTATTAATTGTATTATAATAACTGGGTTTTGGTTTTCACTATACAAAACCCCGTAGTGTATTTGCCATAATAAAGGGGTGTTTATTATGACAAACATGCTGCAGGTTTTGTTTCTGCTGCACATGCACCAGGCTAGTGCCAACCGCCACTCTTCCACATTCCCCCAGCCAACCCAACCCCAGTGACCAGAGATCGCCACTCTAGCTCAGTGGTAAGTACAATTTAAAAAAAAAGAAATGGCTGCACAAAACAAATTAAATTGCCTTCTACCAAAAGCGGGGGGAAAAAATGAACAAAACATTGAAAAAAAAAACTTCCTTCCAGCAGCCACGTCTGACGCTGATATTGCCAAAACGGAGCCAGACCGCGGCTGCACCAGACGTCTTCTCTTTATGTTATATAATTGCTGTGGAGAAAAAATGAAACCCAGCAATTATATCAAATAAAATATGGGTTGGTGTGTGCAAACTTGAAGTTTACACACACACACACACACATACACATACACACACACACACACACACACACACACACGAGGGGTTAGACGCTATGCATAGTAGCATCTAACCCCTCGGGTGTATGTAAACTTCTCATTACATACACTGACTCATACTTTATCCTATATATTATTAATGATTTTATTAATTGTTAATCGCTAAACATTTCAAACAGCATGAAGTCTTGCTATATTATGACAGTAGCATTGCATCATAACAGTAATTGACTGACAAGAGACAGCATGTTCATGGTGGGTCTGTCTGTCACATTGAAAAAATCTCCATATACATTTATCAGTTTGTACCTTGAATATAGTGATTGATTAATAAGAAAAAATTGCTCACCTTAGTAATGTTGTTTCTTCTAATGGAGTCTTGCTATATTATGACAGTAGCAGTTTGTCCCACCACTGACAAAATACATTTACAGGGTGTGGTAAACAGAAGCATTGCATCATAACAGTAATTGACTGACAAGAGACAGCATGTTCATGGTGGGTCTGTCTGTCACATTGAAAAAATCTCCATATACATTTATCAGTTTGTACCTTGAATATAGTGATTGATTAATAAGAAAAAATTGCTCACCTTAGTAATGTTGTTTCTTCTAATGGAGTCTTGCTATATTATGACAGTAGCTGTTTGTCCCACCACTAGAACTGCTCCGGAGGTGAAATGGTTAATACCATTCCAAAATAGAACTTTGAGCACGAGCTCTAAGAAGCAGCTCTATCTGTGTAATTTCAAACCTGAACTGTCAGATCTTTACGAGCAAAAACTCGCTAAGGTCTGTGTGGAAGCTGTAACCTACACTAGCCAAATGGCTACCTAAATATTAACAACCATTGCTGGTCCCAACACCCAAGACTCAAGTCAGGGGACCAGAACTACTAACACAATTCTAATAACATGAGAATAAAACAACAGTATAATAAACACACACACCCCAAACTCCCAAAAAGGGAGAAGCTAAAAGGGCATAAAATAGTGCCCACACTAAGTTGCCCGCACCCCACCCAAGTAGAAGTTCTGAGAGAGGCAGGCTGGGGGGGGAGGTCATAATATAGCAAGACTCCATTAGAAGAAACAACATTACTAAGGTGAGTAATTTTTTCTTCAAACAACATGAAGTCTTGCTATATTATGACAGTAGCAGGCAGGGGCCGGTTCCCGAAAGGGTGGATTAGTATGGAGTAATCCCCTAAAAAACTTGGAAAACACAGGGTGAGTGGAAAGAGGGGATGACTTTCCTGCTGACAGAAAAGCAGATACAGCTGCCAAATGGACTCTCAGGGTAGCTGGTCTGAGACCCAAGGAATTAAGATGGACCATGTAATTTAATACAATGGGCAAATCAGCAGATTCTGGGGAAATATTTTTCCCAGCACACCAAATGGAAAACCTTTTCCATTTAGAACTATAAGTAGCCCTAGTGGAAGGCTTTCTGGAAGCCTTTAGGATTTCAAGAACACCTTGAGAGAGGTGTAAATCAGCAAACTCTAACTCCTCAAGAGCCAGGCCTTGAGGTTGAGGGATTTGAGGTCCGGATACCAAACCCTTCCCTGGGCACAAGTTAACAGGTTGTGAATCCTGGGGAGGCAAAGGGGAAGATGGGTTGTCAGTGACAGAAGGAGTGGGTACCAGGGCTGCCTGGCCCAATCCAGGGCAATCAGAATCACCCTGCAAGGCTGAGATCTGATTTTGACTAATACTTTGAATAGGAGAGGAAGGGAGGAAAGCATAAAGAAACTTCCCCTCCCAATCCAGGAGAAGGGCATCCAGGGGACTGAGCCCAACACTGGAGGCCTGCAATAGAACAGAGGAAGTCTGTGATTGTCTGGGGCTGCAAAAGATCTATCTGAGGGTGCCCCATCTGGCAAAGACTATCCCCAGCACTTGAGGATCCAGGGACCATTCGTGATGGCCCTGGGAAATCCTACTGAGGCATCCGCTGGACATTGTCCTTCCCTGGAAGATGAACTGTTATGAGGGAAGTGTTCAGGGAATAGGCCAGAGACCACAACTTCATTGCCTCGGTGCACAAGGCCGAAGACCGAGTGCCCCCCTGTTTGTTGATGTACCACATTGTTGTGGTGTTGTCTGTTCTGACTTGTATCACCTTGTTGTGGACAGATGCAGAAAATGCTTGAAGAGCTAAAAAGACAGCTCTGAGTTCCAGCAAATTGATGTGGAGCAGAGATTCCCGGGAGGACCACACTCCCTGAGTGGAAAGGTCGCCCATGTGGGCTACCCAACCCAGAAGGGAAGCATCTGTAGTGAGAGTCAAATTGTGAGCAGGGGGAATGAAGGGGACACCCAATCTTAAATTGCTCTGATCCTGCCACCACTGGAGGGCCTGGATCAAGGTTCGAGTCACTGGGACCAACTTGGAAAGGGGGTCTCTTCTCTGAGACCAATAGGTTCTCAAGTGAAACTGAATGTCTCTCATCTTAAATCTTGCTCCCTGCACAACAGCTGTGGATGCAGCCATGTGTCCCAGGATCTGCAGAAAGTGTCTTGCTGGTCGAGAGACCTGCAGGGTGAAGGAGGAGGCCAGAGTCACTAAATTAGTCACCCTTTCTAAGGGAAGAAAAGCTCTAGCTAGCTTTGTGTCCAACTCTGCCCTATAAAGGTGAGTACCTGGACTGGTTCCAGAACCGACTTTGGTAGATTTAGTAGAAAGCCCAGGAGGTGAGAAGCTGCTGGGTAACTTGCAGGTGAGATTTTACCTGTTCTGGGGACTGGCCTACAATGAGCCAATCATCTAGATAGGAAAAACAGCAATCTCTTGCCTCCTTAAGTGAGCCACTGCCACTGCTAGACACTTTGTGAATACCCTTGGGGCAGAGGTAAGGCCAAGAGCATTGATCTGAACTGGTAATGACCTGAGGGTAGTTCGAATCTGAGGTACTTTCGATGGGAGCTTCTGATTAGGACGTGGAAATAGGCATCCTTGAGGTCCAGGAGGCTAACCAGTCCCTGGCCTTAGGGAGGTAAAATCATTGCCAGAGTTACCATTTTGAACTTTGGTTTCAAAAGATGCTTGTTCAGATATCTGAGGTCTAATATGGGCGCCATTCTCCTGTCTTTTTGGGGTAAGGAAGTATCTGAATACAGACCCCGCCCTGGTGCAGGGGAGGAACCCTTTCAATGCTCTGAGAGCCAACAGGGTTGAGACCTCTGCTTCCAGAGCAAGGGTCTCTGAAGCACTGCAGGTAGAAAAGTCTGGTTCTCAACTTGGGAAACTTTTGAAGCTGAGAACCAGACCCTGGCTTCTACTTCCAGAACCCACTTGTCTGAGGTTAAAGAAGCCCAGTTCTGACTGAAGTAAGCCAGCCTGCCCCTACGGTAAGGAGAATCGGCCCTGGGCACCCCATCAGGGTGCCTGCTTAGCAGGAGCTTAGCCTGAGGGGTGGGAGCAGGCCTGCCCACCCCTCATCTGCCTCTGCCTCTGAAGAGCCCCTCTGAGCATAGGCAGAGGAGGTCTGAAGTCTGGTAAAGGCCTGTGAAAGGCCTACCCCCACCCTGGGGTATGCCTCTGAGGAGTGGCTTGCCGCCTCCTTAGCTTGGGCACTATTGTAAGTAGTCCTATATTCATCCATATTTTCATGTAATCTCTGTCTGCCCCCAAACAGAGAATTTCCACCACAGGAAAATCCATAGCCTTAGTCTGGGTATCCTGTGACAGACTAGTACTACCTGAGCCAGGCCAACCCTGGCTGAATGTGGCCATGACCTAGCGGAAACATCATTAACATCCACAGCAGCATGGAAACTGTACCTTAGAAGCCTCAATGCCATCAGCAGCCACCTGTTCTAGTTCGCTAGCCAGCTGGCCATGGGCTTGCTTGGTTAATTCCATAACAGTATCCCATCTAGATTTCTGATACCTAGCTACATAAGCCATATAATTTGCTTGCCTGAGTCCCAGAGAGGCTGCCATATACTGTTTTTTAGCCATGGCATCAATCTTCCTGGAATCCTTGTCAGGAGGATGTGAAGCCAGGGGATATAACTTTATCACAGGCTACAGCCTGAACTACTAACATGACTGCATTGCTGAGAAAGGAATTCTGTATCAGGACCTGACAATGTGTACCTTCTGTCCATTTTTTTATCTACAGGAGGCACAGAATTAGAGCTTTTAAAATTTTATTGTTTGCTTCCTAAAGACTTATGCAAAGGAATAGACAATCTCTAGACTCTGGAATATCCATCATTTCTACAAAATCAGGCTCCTCTTGCTCATCCACAGCTTCTTCCAAGGAAGCTGGAGGTTTCAACAACTTTTGTTAAAACATAAAATGAGATGGGGACTCAGATAGCATAGGGGAGATTCTAGAGGTCTGTCTGGGAAATGTCGGTTCAATGGGCACACCCAGACCTTCCCAGCCACATTCATACTGTTCATAATCATCCTCCCCCTCCTCTGGTTCATAAAATTCCTCAACATCATATTCCTGAACCACTGGAACCGGATGAACCGACCTTTTGCCAGATAGTGGCGGTTCGGACGGAACCTGAGACAGTGACTGGACAATTTGTATGGCTTTTGCTATCTCTGCAGCAGTTGGAGAAGGGGTTTTGGACTCCAAACCTGCTGACTTTCTTGTTTTCTTTACTGGAATTGGTTCCTCAGAACCAGCTTTTCTTTTGCCCGAGGAAGTCTCGCCCTGGTCAGAGGGCACTCCCTCCGGTTCGGTTGGCACCGAACCGGGCTGGCCATCTGGGTCAGCGGACTTTTTGGCCTCTCGTTCCCTGAGCCTGCCCAATCTCTTTTCCAGGGTGGCTGCAGGGAAATTCTTACATAGCTGGCAGTCTGACTGGAGGTGGTCAAACCCCAGACAATAGACACATGTGGTGTGTGGGTCAGCCTTGGCAAAGACTTCCCCACAGACATCACAGTGTTGAAACCCAGTGGGCCTGGTTTTTCTTTTGGGTTTCTCAGACATAATGCCAGCCTAACTAGAAAAACTTGCCCTTTAAACGGCAGTGCCAGGCAAGACACCCTTATCGGTTCCTAACCGTGTCACGGGTATTGGAAAAAACCGTAATAAAATCCGTTTTTAGAACCGATAAGAACCGGGAACCGCACTCTAAAATGTTAAACTTTAAAGTTAATAAGTTTTAAACCCAGCTGATCGGTTCAAAACCGAACCGATAAACTTACAAGTTCCACACAGACAAAACCTTTAATTTACTTGATTACCACAGACAGAGCTTGAACCGAACGGTTTTGCGGTTAAAATAAAACTATTCTCGGTTGAATCGAACCGAAAAACACTGTTTAAACCGAGAAATGAACCGAGCAGTAGGAGAAATCTCCTGAGCGACTGTTCACTGAGGCGGAGTAAAGAATCTGACAGTTCAGGTTTGAAATTACACAGATAGAGCTGCTTCTTAGAGCTCGTGCTCAAAGTTCTATTTTGGAATGGTATTAACCATTTCACCTCCGGAGCAGTTCTAGTGGTGGGACAAACTGCTACTGTCATAATATAGCAAGACTCCATTAGAAGAAACAACATTACTAAGGTGAGCAATTTTTTCTTATTAATCAATCACTATATTCAAGGTACAAACTGATAAATGTATATGGAGATTTTTTCAATGTGACAGACAGACCCACCATGAACATGCTGTCTCTTGTCAGTCAATTACTGTTATGATGCAATGCTTCTGTTTACCACACCCTGTAAATGTATTTTGTCATTGACCCATTGATGTGCATTTATTTATTTGTCAACATAGAAACATAGAAGTTGACAGCAGATAAGGACCACAAGGCCCATCCAGTCTGTCCATTTCTTTTTCTACCTTATAAATGTGTCATCGGCCTTTGCTCTGTCAATGGCCTACCCATTCATACTCATCTGTATTGCTCCCTTATGCCTATTCCATGCCTGTTTGAAGCCCTGCACTGTATTCATATCCACCACTTCCTCAGGCAGGCCGTTCCATGCATCCACCACCCTTTCTGTGAAAAAGAACTTACTCACATTACCCCTTAATCGGCCTCCCTCTAATCTCATGCTGTGTCTTCTTGTCCTGCTATTTTTCTTATATTGAAACATGTTAGACTGTTTCACCTTGTTAATGCCCTTAAGGTGTTTGAATGTTTCAATCACATCACCTCTCTCCCTCCTTTGCTCTAGGGTATACATATTGAGCTCCATTAATCTGTCCTCATATGCTTTCTGATGCAGTCCCTGCACCATTTTGGTTGCCCTTCTCTGGACTGCCTCAATTTGGTTAATGTCCTTGTGAAGGTGTGGCCGCCTGTACTGCACATAGTACTCCAGATGGGGCCTAACCCATGTCTTGTAAAGAGGGATTATTACCTCCCTCGTATGACTTGCGATACCCCTACTAATACACCCTAACATGCCCTTAGCCTTACCTACTGCTTTAGTGGTCTGCTTGGATGATTTCAGGTCATCGGTGATGATGATGTCCAAGTCTCTTTCTTCCCTTGTGACTGCCAGCAACTCCCCTCCCAGCCTATAGGTGGGTTCAGGGTTTCTCTTCCCTATGTACATTATGTTGATCAGGGAGGCCTGGTGACGCCAGTGCACAAGAATGGTGATAAGGCACTGGTGGCCAACTACAGGCCAGTATCTATCCTCTTCCCTCTATCCAAAGCACTGGAAAAAACTGTGGCAAATCAACTCACAGAATACTTGAACAAGTACAATCTGCTCTGCCAAAACCAACATGGTTTCAGGCAGAAACACAGCACCAACACAGCACTGTTGGAATACTCTGACTTTGCACACAAGGTGCTGCATGAAGGAAAATTGGTGGGGTCCATCTTCATTGACCTCACCAAAGCATTTGACACCATAAACCACCCACTACTGCTACATCAGCTCCAAAGATTGGGCGTAGCACCAAATGTTCTAAATTGGTTCAAAGACTACTGACACAAAGGAGTCAGCGAGTCGAAATCGGGCAGACACTATCCAGCTCCAAAGATGTACTCCTAGGAGTCCCTCAAGGATCAATCCAAGGGCCCCTACTTTTCAGCCTATTTGTAAATGAGCTACCCTTGGCCTGCGACACTAAACTTATATTATATGCAGACAATGCTGTGTTGCTAAGCAGCAGTACCTCCCCTGCAGTCATACAATCTGATCTAGCGGACTCCTTCAATAAACTCGAGGACTGGTTCAGTAGACAAAAGCTACTGCTGAAATACAAGAAGACAAAGGCCATGCTTCATTCTAGCCCTAACCACAAGCATAGACACACCTCACTTGAAATCACTAATACAGCTGGTGAGCAGATAGAGCAGGTACATGTGTTCAGGTACCTAGGGGTCTCCATTGATGACTCACTCACATATACACACCACATAGACTCCCTTGTTGGAGCGGTTAACCCAAAAATTGGAGTCCTCTATAGTCACAAGAAATCCCTCACCCCAGAAGCAATCAGAACCTCTGTCTTCAGCTCCAGTCTTTCTACGATTGACTATGGGCTTGTGGTTTATGGTGCAGCCTCTGATACTGCACTCAAAAGGGTCCAAATGGCACTGAAAAAGGCATGTCGCCTCACCCTGTCCACAGATAAATACACTCACACTTGTGCCTTGTATGAGCGCACAAACTGGCTCACCCTAAAAGACAGAATCAAATACCAAACCTGTCTCTTGGCAAAGAAGGCATTCCTCTGTAAAACCCCACCCTACAGAGGTAATCTGCTTCAGGCTTCTCCTATACATCATCTCACCAGAGGAAAAAAGAATGGAGCACTGACTGTCCCATTCCACCGCACTTCACTAGGGCAGCGCACCTTCGCCTACCGGGCCCCCTACTGGCTAAATGAACTCCCTAAGACTTTACAAACAGACAGAGCATTTCAATTCAAGGTGGGCCTCAAGCAGCATCTCATGTCATGTGCAAAGTGAACCTGCAGCTCAGGTGTCACTTGATCATCTAGGCTTCCAACCTAGGTCCCACCCAAGTGGGGCTACCTAAAGAACCCTCCCCTTCCCAGCCCAGCCAAGTGTGTAAGTAAGGTACTCAATTCAGCTCTTATCTGTATGCAGTTAGGCCTCTCCACATTCTCCCCTCCCCAACCCCAAATAGACAAGGCATTTTGCGCTGCTACCACCACCTCCACCCCACTGCACCCCATCCCACTTCCCTCCTCCCACCCTCCAGGAGTGATTTCAAAACCACCCTCAGGTTTATTTACAACTAGCCTACTACCTTCAGAGTAATCTCGTACTGCTTCTCAGTAGAATTAACTTCAGTCTAACAGCTCATCCTGGAGGTCACTGCGGGTAGAGGTAGGGAGGTTTAAAACTGATTTAAAATTGGTGCATTTAATCCTGTTACTAAAACTCTTCAAGCTCTGTTATAATTCTTGTACATAATTTGTCCAACTATGATGTAATTGCTCCTGAATGCCACTTGAGCAGGCTTTCTGTAAAAAAACTGTATATGTGTATTGTCCTATTTGTCCACCATGACATGGAACCTTTGTAAAAGAGTTCACGCTCAAAGGTCTCTCCGGAAGTATAAACAAATAAAAATAAAATCTTGACTTCCGGTGATGTCACAGAGTAAATGGGAGGCTAAGTGCCAGAGCTCCCAGGTCTACCCAATTAATCTAATTGAATCCTTCCTTCAAACATACGAATTCGAGCAAAAGCTTATACCCTAATCTGAATAGAGATGACCGCCAAAGGTAATCACCCGAAATCTGCAAAAAATAACCCTGCACAAGTGAAAATGAAGCAGCTTACTCTTGATGAGGAGATGGAGGCCTTTCCAGGCCGCCCAAGCAGAGAGAGAGAGAGCTTTCTTGGAGTCGTCTTTGGAACCTGACAAAGAAGACCTGTGTTTACCCAGAAAAGCTGAACGAACTTTACAAAAAATCTTACTATCAGTTCAAAGAATTGAATCATCAATAGCTGACCTTAGACAAGATGTTAGAAATCTGGACGCCAAAGTAGAAGACCACTCGAGCAGACTGTCGGAGATCACTGAAACGCAAGATAGAGAAAGCAGAATCTTGCTATATTTAATGTAACGAGACCGGGAGGTTCATAATCGATTGGGAGACATTGAAAACAGATCTCGGAGAAACAATTTCTGAATACACGGTATTCCAGAAGGAGCGGGGGGGGGGTTTCCTACTCCCATCGACTTTATTCAGCAACTCCTGCGATCTGTGCTTGCCATCCCAGCTGACTTAGACCTCACCATAGATAGAGTTCACAGATCACTGGGCCTGAAGCCCTCTAACCCCTCGGCGAAGCCCCGATCCTGGGTAATACGGATGGCATTATTCCAAAGCAAAGAATGGATTTTAAAAGAAGCCTGGAGACTGCGGGACCTGCGATATCAAAACTCTCTGATTTTTTTCAAGCAGGACTTTTCACCCACTTTACAGGCAGAATGCATGAAAATCCGTATGATTGAAAAAGAAATAAAGGAAAAAAAAATATCAAAACACAGATTCTGTATCCCTCTCGCCTTCGGTTGCACCTGGACACGGGCCTAAAGACCTTTAACACCATTCTGGAAGCGGTCCCCCTCCTGAAAGAATGGGGAATTACCATACCTGATCTTGGAGGATTAATTCTGGAGCAAAGTCTACTGAAAAATGTATGGCAGCCAGTTACCAGAGGACTGAAATGCCCGCTTTACAGATCCATACCTCAAAGCCTGCTAAAAGATGCCTTGAAACTATCAAAGCGAGCAACCACTGACCAAACCCTCAAGAAGAACGTATCAGGCCAGACATGAGAAAGTGAACGCAGAGTTTCAATGGGAGGAATCTGAGTGACCGACTGGAGAATATGAAGAAAGGAAAGTACACTGCAATCAAAAAGGGCGAAGGACCACACCTGGGGACTAAATATGGACTAAATGTTCAACATTTCCGATGTATTAAAGGGGGGAAATGGTAAAGGTTAAGGTAAAAATGCATCCATATAACAGTAAAGATAACGTTTTTTTTTAGAAATGTCAAGGCCGAAGTACAGAGAGATACATGGGTGGGGGGGAGGAGACACGGGAGGAGACAGATAGGAAACCTGTTTCTGGAGCAATTTTATAAAGATTAGGAAGAAAGGTATACATATTAAACAGTGGGCATTACGGAACAAGAAGGGGAGGGTTTGAGAGGAAAGAAAACTTTAATTAAGCCTTGATAATCTTAGTAGAATACATCAGAATTAATCAAGGTGAACAAACTATGATAAAGTTGAAGTAATGAGGGAAGGTTTGTATTATTTTATTACTAATGCCGGGAAGGGTTTAGACCTGGGGGGGGGGGGATATTACTGGCTCTCTTAATCTCTGTGACAAATTGTTTGGAGCAGCAGTTAAGGTTGCTCTCGATCTCTTAACTTAGAGATCAACAGGGCTCAGAAAACATCACGCACTATCGTAAAGGAAACAAGCTTTCCCTTGTGGCGAAGCCTGGAATTGCACCTAGGAAGCAATAATAGAGTACACAAAGAGGTTGTGATTTTATTTCTTTTCTCTCAAGGTACCAGTTGGTAACCTGTTCAAGCTTACAAGTTTTCTGTACTTTCTTTTTTTTAAGAGATACATCCCGATTTTTTTTTATCTATCCCCAAGTATAGCAAGTGGTACAGAACAGGACTGTCGGTATTGTAAACCAATAGAGAGAGAAGGGGAGAAACAAGGGGGAAAAAAAAGAGTTAAACGTAGTTAAGTTTAAGAAAGAAGACTGCCCAATGTTAAGGGCAATAGTTGTAAGAAATAAGTTTCTGGTTACTGTTAAGTCCAAGAATTATGGGTACAATTAATGACTGATAGACCTACATTACTAACAAAGGGTACACGAGTGGAGAAGAAACAGGGTGACACTTACTCTAGGGATACGGAAGGCTCTCATAAAATGTATAAAACCTAAATACCTTTAAAATGATTGACCTAAAAATTAGCTCATATAACGTTAAAGGGATAAATTCCCCAATAAAACGTACAAGGCTGCTGCAAGAAATAAAAAAGATGGGGATAGACATAGCCCTGATCCAAGAGACACACCTGTCTCCAGATGAACATCTGAAACTATGCAGGACTTGGGTAGAACACGTGGTAGCAGCATCACACCCAAAATCCAAAAAGGCAGGAGTGGCGGTTCTGATACGCAAGGGACTGAACCTGGTTATTGAGTCCACAGACTCGGGCTTACAGGGTAGATATGTGAGGGCTACATTAAATGTGCAAGGGCAAATAATGCATTTGGTCAATATCTATGCTCCAAATTTTGGACAGGAAGGTTTTTTGAAATAATTTAAAAACAAATAGCCGATCTTCCCGGGGGCATATTACTCCTTGGGGTGACTTTAGCAGTCCCACATCCAGCAGGGATCATTCTTTGGGGTTACCTCTACAAATAGAACAGCCTCTAGATCCTTGGTGGCCTGGTCAGCCGAGTTGGGCCTTGTGGATATTTGGCGTGCTCAACACCCCACAGAGAGAGACTTCACATATTACTCACCTTCACAACAATCTTACTCGCGTATAGATTTATTTTATACACATGTGAGCATCCTTCATCTGATCAAAAGGTCCCACATTCACAACATTACGCTCTCAGACCATTCATCGATCTCAGTACAGGTGACTCTGTCCACTCAAAATAAACAATCTTTGTGGAGACTAAATGTCTCACTGTTAAATAATACAGGTTTTATTTCTAAATTGAAACAGAAAATAGAAGACTTCACTTTAATTCACCAACCCACAGAGCACTCACCATCACTTAAATGGGACACTTTAAAAGCAGTCCTTCGAAGAGAAATACTTAGTCATGCAGCATCACAAAAAAAATTAGCTCAACTAACGCATAATAGAACCTTGACTGAACTATCAGAACTGAAAAAAAAAACACAAAGCTAACCCAGGAGATAAACAGACCTTAATACAATTAAACAAAGCTAAAACAACTCTACAAGATCTAGAAAATAAAAAAGCTGAGGGCCTGCTTCGTTTCACCAGCCAAAAATACCATGAGGTGGGGGGAAGAACATCTAGATTGTTAGCAATCCGTTTGAGAAAATCCCAAGCAGATAGATATGTGCCTTATATACAAGACCCAGGAACAAAAGGCAGAAAATGGACTACCCCAGAAGATATAGTACAGCAATTCTGAACATACTATCAGACCCTATATAGGGAAGATAAAGGAAAGGAGAACATAAAAATAAAAATTCAAACCTTCTTGGATGCTCATAAGTTACCTAAGCTAACAAAAGTCATAAATAAGGAATTAAATAGACCCATTACAATCAAGGAAACTATAGAAGTAATTAACAACCTGCCAATAGGAAAAACACCAGGTCCAGATGGGTTTAGCAGTGAAATACATAAAAAGTTGTCCACCCCTCTGGCCCCCCTACTTACAGAAGTCTTTAATCAGTGCAATGAAGAAGGTGGAATCCCGGGAAGTTGGTCCCAGTCCGTCACAACAACAATTTCTAAACCTGGCAAAGATCGTTCCAAATGTGAATCTTTTAGACCTATAGCCCTCCTTAATCAAGATCAAAAAATATTTACAAAAATTTTATCAATCTGACTTCAGAAATACATAGAAATCCTAATCCATCCAGACCAAACAGGTTTTATACCACATAGACACGAGTGACAACATCAGAATACTTTTAAATATTTTGCAATATAAGTGGCACAACCCAGCCCAAGCTTTAGCAATTTTCCTAGATGCAGAAAAGGCCTTTGATAGGCTAAACTGGACCTATCTTTTTATGGTCCTGGAAAAAATAGGATTTGGGGGCAACTTCCTGGGATGGATTAAACTGTGTTATCAGAACCCCCAAGCCAGAGTTAAAACAAACGGAACCATTTCTTCTACTTTCGGGATAGAAAGGGGTACGAGGCAGAGGTGTCCACTGTCACCACTCCTCTTTGCAATCAGCATGGAACCCCTAGCACAAGCCATCAGGCAATATGAAGGTATAGAAGGGATTAAAATCCATAACTCTTCCCACAAGATATCGCTCTATGCAGATGACACACTGATTTATTTAGATAACCCAGAGTCTGGCTATAATCACTTAGCCGCACTTCTGTCCAGATTTGGAGACATCTCAGGCTTTAAAGTCAACTTTTCCAAATCGGAGGTATTGGTATTAGGAAAGAAACTAAATACAGAACTTTGAAATAAATTTCCCTTTAAATGGGTTAAGAGTAAATTAAGATATATTGGAATTCAGATCCCCAAAGACTTAGCCCTCCTATATAAAATTAACTATGAAACCCTAAATCAACAGACAATGAAAGACCTGAACAGGTGGAGTATCCTCCCCTTTACACTTTCAAACAGAATTGAAACGATTAAAATGAACATTCTTCCAAGGTTTCTTTTTCTCTACACCAATTTACCTATCCCAATACCAAAAAAAGACTGGATAAACTTAAAAAAAAGACTGGCAAACGTTATATGGTTGGGTAAACGTCCAAGAATCCGGTGGGAAATTCTAACAGAAGAAAAAACTAAAGGGGAAATGGGGCTGCCTAACTTTCCAAAATACTACTTAGCAGCTCAAATAGTCCCAATTATTAAAATGTTAAAGATAGGGAAGGCACATAGGTGGCTAGAAATGGAACAACCAGAGAATGATTGGGGCTCATTAAATAACCTGCCCTGGCTAATCCAACCTAAGGACCTGAGGCATTTCATTAATAGATTTACCAGACACACTCTGTCAAAATGGTTGGAGGCGAGACAAGAATGGGAAATAATACGCCCGGTATGGAATTACCTTCCCCTATCAGATTTGCCAGGTTTCCCCATCCAGAGGCGAGATAACTCTCTCCTTAGGTGGACATTATCAGGACTGACTTACCCATGCCAGTTTGTAGTTGGGGATCAGGTCAAGTCTTTCCAACGAATGCAATCAGAATTTAATCTAACCCAAAATGATGTATTTAAATACTATCAGTGTGTTCATTATATAACAAACACCATAGGCCTTATAGAACTAACGCAGGGACCTTCAACCCCGGTACAATGTACATACCTCAGAGGTAAAACAGGAGACACCAAAGTATATATATCAGAAATATACAAGGTTCTAATAGAAGACAGGGGGACTCTTGCTAGACAAAAAGTGGAACAAAAATGGGAGAGTGAGGCAAACCTTCATATTCCAAACAGGTTATGGCAAGGTGTCTGGGAAGGGGTTCATAAAACTACTAACTCCCCAATAGGGAGATAATTTCAATGGAAAATCAATACCAGATTTTTTATTACCCCAGAGGTATCACACCACTACTCTTCCTCAATCCCCGCCACTTGCTGGAGGAGATGTGGACAAATAGGCACATATTATCACATTTTCTGGAGTTGCCCCAGGGTTGATCGATTTTGGGGAAAGGTATCACATGACATCATGGAGATCATGCGGATATCTCACCAACCACAGTTTCTGAATCTGGTCCTGGGACTCCCACCTGACGAAATTACAACTTCGTCGGGTAAATATCTTTTTTATATTCTCATTGCAGCAGCACTTAAAACGTTGACATAGAACTGGCTGAAAGCGTCCTCTCCTTCGATGGAGAACTGGTATAAAAACATTGATCAAATTAGAAGAATGGAGGCCATTACCACCTCATTAAGATTGCTGGTGGAGAAGTATAATTCTAGATGGCTTCCTTTCTTTAATTATTTGGGAAAAAGGAAGGAATCCGGACAATAGATCAATTTTACAGATAGAACATATTGAAAGGGGTGGGGGAGAAGAGAGGAGGGGAGAGAGGAAGAGGATAAGAGGAATTTAATTTTTTTTTTCTCTTTCCCCTTCTCTCCAAGGGGATTAACACCCATATGATGTAACCAGAATTATTGCCTAAGATGTAGTATAAAGGGAGAAAAAGAAGGAGAACCTAAAAACAATAAAATTGGTCCAGCGATGATTATATTTAATTAAGAAAGACCCTGCTGAAAAGAAACTACATGTATTAATTGTAAAGGAAACTCTAATATGCCTTCCATTCTTTATGTACGATGAGATTACTGAATTGTACCTTGATTCCTGTGTACCCAAAATAACAATTAAATAAAGGAATATTGAAGTTCAAAAAAAATAAATAAATAAAATCTTGCACTTCTTTGCATTAAACCCCAGTTGCCGCTCTTCCGACCATTGTGCTAGTTTATCCAGATCTCTTCTCGTTCTGCCCACCCCATCTGGATCATCTACTCTGTTGGAGATCTTGGTGTCATCTGTAAACAGACAACCCTTATCCTCCAATCCATCTGCAATGTCACTGATGAAGATATTGAAGAAGACTGGCCCCAGGACTGAACCCTGAGGTACCCCACTTGTGACTTGCATCTCTTCTGACTGTATACCATTTACCACCACTCTCTGTTTTCTGCCCGTCAACCAGTTTGCCACCCAGTTGACCAAATTCTGACCCACCCCAAGCCTACCCAGCTTATTCATCAATCTTCTATGTGGAACAGTATCGAAAGCTTTGCTGAAGTCAAGGTAGGTGACATCAACTGCTCCCCCTTGGTCTACCACTCTGGTTACCCAGTCAAAGAAATCTATGAGATTAGTTTGACAGGACCTTCCTTTTGTAAACCCATGTTGTCTTCGATCCTGTGCTCCTACGGATTCCAGGTGTTGCACTATCCTTTCCCTAAGGAGTGCCTCCATAATCTTGCCCACTACTGAGGTAAGACTGACTGATCTGTAGTTCCCTGCCTCCTCCCTGCTACCACTCTTGTGGAGCGGTGTTACATGAGCCCTTCTCCAGTCTTCTGGGACCTCTCCTGTACTCAGAGTCTCACTAAGCAGTTCTGATAATGGCTCTGATAGTTCCACCCTTAGCTCCTTTAGTACCCTGGGATGTGTGCCATCAGGTTCCATTGCTTTGTCAACCCTGAGCTTATCGAGCTCTTGAAGGACCCTTTCTTTTGTGAAAGGACTAGTGCTCACCTCCCTCCCCCCTGTGTCCACAGTGCTAAGCTGTGGGCCCTGCCCTACCTTCTCTTCAGTAAATACTGAGCAGAAGTATCTATTTAGGATAGATGCTTTTACATGGTCCTCCTCCTCACACTCCCCCTTATCTCCTTTGATCTTAGCAATACCCCCTCTGGACTTTCTCCTTTCACTGATGTATCTATAGAAAGTCTTGTCACCTTCTTTTACTGTTTGTGCTAGTATTTCCTTGGTGTGGACCTTTGCCTGCCTTCCCTGCTTCCCTTAGGGAAGTTTGGTATGCCTCCCTATCTTCATCCCGCTGTGTTCCCTTATATCTCCTGAAGGCCAGCCTTTTGGCTCTGACCTTTTCTGCTATTGTTTTTGAGAACCAAAGTGGTTTCCTTCTTCTTTTGCACTTCCTTTTCTCTATAACACAATGGGATGTTGCTTCAAGTATTGCATCCTTAATGCTTGCCCACTTTGCCTGTACCCCTTCACCTGTATTTCTTTTTGCCAGGGCTAGCTTAACTCTGATGGCCATCTTATCAAAGTCAGCTCCTCTGAAGTCTCATATGTTTGCCTTGGAATGGGATGATTTAGTTGTAGTTGCCAAATAGAGCCATACTATGTGATGGTCACTGGCCCCCAGATGACCGTCTACCTGGAGATCTGTGATCCTTTCCCTGTTAGTCAGTACTAGTTCTAGGATAGCCCTGTCTCTTGTGGGTTGTTGTACCAGTTGTTTGAGGCCCTCCCTCTGCAGGGAATCCACCATGTGTCTAGTTCTGGCAGATGTTCCTGCTGGTATTGATCAATCTGTATCCGGCATGTTGAAGTCTCCCATTATCAGAACCTCCCCTTTAGCTGTCATGTTTTGTATGTCTTCTAACAGTAATGTGTCTATGTCCTCCCCCTGGTCTGGGAGCCTGTAGACAACCCCAGTTCTTATGGCTGTCCCATTTCCTATTTCCAGGGTGACTTACAGTTCTTCTGGCTCTTTATGTGTATTCTGAATTTCTGTAGCTTTGATATTTTCATTGACATACAGGGCCACTCCACACACTGCCCCCTTTTTGCACCTCAGTCTCTTCTGAGAAGTACATAGCCAGGTACTGAAGTCTCCCAAGTGTGGTTACTGGTAAACCACATCTTGTTAATTGCTACTATGTCTGGTTTAGCCTCTGTCATTATTGCCTGCAGTTCTGGGATCTTGTTCCCCAGACTGCGAGCATTTGTGTACATGATTTTCCATTGGCCAGATTTCAGCGTGTAAGTTGTTGGGTGAGGTCTGGTGTTTCCCCTGTGCATTGTATGGGAAGCTGGACCTTTTTCCTTACCTGGTGATGCAAATGAACTGCAAACATGTTGAACTCCTGTTTGACCACTAGCTGAGAGGGGAGTGGTGTTCTTCCCATTCGACATATGGGGTCTACACCCCTCTCCCCATTTACTAGTTTAAATATTCTGCAGACGTCAAACTTCTGCCCCAATGCACTGACTCCCTCCTTAGTCAGATGCAGTCCATCAAATTTAAAGAACTTTTGCTCCCAAAACTGTTGTCAGTTCTCTACAAATTTGTGTCCTTTTTCCTGCACCAGCCCTTGAGCCACATGTTTATTTATTTATTTAGCTTTTGTTAACTGGGTAAGTGCACTAGCCATAAAATGACTATTTTCAGGCACGACCTGGAAGTTTAGCTCCCTTATCTCCCCTTCTCTGATCTTCCATCCATCTGCCCCCCTCTCCCAGACTGGCAGGATCTCAGAGAAGGAGATGCCGGACTAAATGGATGATAGTTTGTCACCCAGCCTGGTCAGATGTTCCTTGGTCTCCACAATTGACCAGCTGGTGAGATCATTAGTCCCTATGTGTACCAGGATGTCAATGTTTTCTCCTGCTTCCTGAACTATTTTAGCAATGCAGTCAGTGTCTCTCCACGCTGATGTACCTGGGAGACATCTGACCATTACCTCTGGCTGGAGATAGGTATCAGCTTCCCGAATCATGGAGTCTCCTATGATCAGAAGTTTTTTGGACTTCCTTTTTGCTTTTTTTGTTTTGGTTCCTGCTTTGGGTGAGTTTTGTTGTGCTAGCTCCTGTGCTGCAGTGCCCTGCTCTGCAGTGTCCTCTGCCCCTTTGTTTGATTTCAGAGATAGAGGCAGATACCTGTTTGTAGTTTTTATATGGTTTGTAGAGGTAATATACTAACATACTAATTGCCAGCAGATTAGGCCTTACAGTCTATCGAGTCTGCTCGAACCTCAGATCCCTAGTTGGGTGCCAAGGCCCTCCCCCCTTGTGTTCCAGGAACCCCTATAATCCATCCCCACCCCTCTGGGCCAGGCCATCATCTGATACATCCACTTTCTGTGTCTGTACCACCTTCTCTTGAAGCCCTCCACTGTGGATCTCTGAACCAGCTCTCCAGGTAGTGCAATCCAAGGGTCCACCACCCTCTCAGTGAAAAAAATCCTTCTTTCCTCCCCCCCACTCTTCCACCTTCCAACTTCAAAAAATACCCTCTGGTGATACCTCCCTGCTTTAGTCTAAAGATCCCCTCCATGTTTACCTTATTTATTCCCTTGGGGTACTTAAAGACCTCAATCATGTCCCTCCTGTCTCTCCTCTCCTCCAATCAAAACAGGCAGAGCTCCTTAAGTCTGTCCTCATACGTCAAATCCCCTAGTCCTCGTATTATCTTAGTTGCCCTCCTCTGTACCGTCTCCAGAAGCTGTATGTTCCTCTTCAAGTGTGGTCTCCAGTACTGTACACAGTACTCAAGGTGTGGTCTAACCAGTCCATTGTACAGCGGCAGAATCACTTCCCTGCTCCTAGAGGTGATCCCACTTATGATGCATCCCAACATCCTAGTTGCCTTGCTAGCCACTCTCCTGCACTGCTCAGAATTATTTATACATGCATCCACCATGACCCCTAGGTCTTTTTCCCCTGTTGAAGCCTCCAGCGCCTCCCCTCCCAGGGTGTACCTGTGTTTAGGGTTTCCCCACCCAAGATGTAACACCTTGCACTTGGTGATATTCAAATTTAATTTCCATGTGTGATCCCAGCTTTCCAGAGTGTCCAGGTCCCCTTACAGGGCCAAATTCTCCTCTTCCCCCTCAACTACTGCTCCCATCTTGGAGTCATCAGCAAAGAGACTCATTTCACAACCTATACCCTCCCTGATGTCCGATATGTATGCATTAAACAGGATCAGACCCAGGACCGAGCCCTGCGGTACTCCACTACCGACCTCTCTAGGGTTCGAGAGCTCCCCACTGACCACTACTCTCTGGGTGTGTCCAGCTAGCCAGTTTTCAATCCATCTGACCATCAAAGTTCCTACTCCCAACCCCGTCAGTTTCTCCACTAGACCATTGTTGGGAACAGAGTCAAACGCCTTGCTGAAGTCCAAGAATAACACATCCACAGACTTTCCCCTGTCAAGTTCTGATGTTACCCATTCATAGAACTCCACAAGATTGGTTTGACATGATCTACCTGGCACACACCCATGTTGCCGACTATCCAGACCTCCCTCCTCCTCCAAGTACACCCCCAATCGTTCCTTTAATATACTTTCCATTAATTTTGCCACCACAGAGGTCAAACTGATGGGTCTTTAGCTACCCGGTACTTCCATTGACCTCCCTTTATAGATTGGCACCACATGTGCCTCTCGCCAATCCCTAGGTACCCTCCCTGTCTCAAGCGACCTGTTGAAGAGCTCCGCCAGGGGTTCAGCCAGTATGTCTGCCAATTCCCATAGTATTCTTAGATGAATGTCATCCGACCCAGGAGATTTATCTTTCTTTAGGGCCTTGAGGGCTACCCACACCCTTTTGGTGGAGATAGCATCATCCGTCCCCTCCACCTCACTGGCCTTTTTGTCCTTATCCTGATGTGACACCCCTGGGGTACCTCTCCCTCCCTCTTGCTCCATTTCTGTTGCTCCCCTGATCCCACTCACTACCGCTTCTATTCCCATCATGCCTTGCTTTGTTGATATCCCATCCACCTCCCTAGTGAACACAGAGGCAAAGTGCTTGTTTAATACCTCTGCCTGGTCCCTCGGCTCTTCCACCCACCCTCCTTCTGATCTCAATCTGCCAAGATAGGCCTTAGTTTTTCTCCACTCCCCAAATGTACCGGAAGAACCCCTTTTTCCCTCCATGTATCCCCTGTGCCAGCCACTGCTGTTTACTGGACTTTGCATCCCTCACCATCCGGGTGACTTTCCTAGATGCAAGATGGTACATTTTCTTTTCCCTATCCCTTGTTGTTTTATATTTTTTGTATGCTGCCTTGTTTTCTCTGACCACTACCTGAACCTCACTAGACCATCAGCATGGTTTATGTGACCTTGCTCCCTTATGTTTCACCTTATGTTGGAGAGCACTGAGTGATGGGGCACCCGATTTGTCCCTCCTAACCACCTGCCAACCTCCTGGACCAACTACCCTCTGCAGTCGAGGTGCTTCTGTTGGGTGTTGGGGAAATGGCGGGTGGTTCTTATAATATATTTCCTCTTGAATATGAAATTTGAGGTGTGCAATCTCCGCCCATGCTGCCTGGAGCTGAGCCCTAAGATATCCAATGGCCCATCATGTAGGACAGTGTCCTAAATCCCACAAAACTGCCCTTCTGAAAAGTGTTCCCACAGTACCTGCAGTTAATGATATTCATTCCAGATAAGTTG
The DNA here is from genome assembly GCA_016271365.2 of Neoceratodus forsteri. Lineage (NCBI taxonomy): Eukaryota > Metazoa > Chordata > Ceratodontiformes > Ceratodontidae > Neoceratodus > Neoceratodus forsteri. The sequence continues at coordinate 273,574,714 of CM057454.1, forward strand.
CTGGGTTTATAACCTGGTCAGAGTAATTAGATGGAAGAAAATGAAAGCAAAAGATTGATTTTGTGTTTTGTTTGTTTGTTTTTGTATAACTTGTTATAATATGTTAAATTACTAGTGCTCCTGTAAATGAGGTCACCGTGTGGATACCCCACTAATCCGCTCCTTCCTGCTTTGCCACAGGAAATTTCATGACTGTGCAACCCTCTAAAAGCAGTGTAGTGTAGGGTGGTTGGGGAAGGGGGTGGGTGGCTGGGCCCTTTTTCTACCGAAAAAGAAGAACCACAGATGAAAGAAACAAGGAGGCAAGAGCAAAAAACAATCAGCCAGCAACAAATGCAGTAGCCTTGAAAGCTTATCCTAATGACAGATAAAACTGTAAAACCTGTAAAGCACCAACTGTAATAATTTCACAGAAGATACAGCCTGTAAGAAACACTTTGCTACAGAGAAAAATAAATCAGTAACAGAAGATATATCTTGCAAAAGAAAATTTGAATCAAAAGATTACAGCAGTAATCTGTTAGCACACACCTGTAGGCACACCTTGTAATGATGCAGCAGAAGGTATACCCAGCAACAGCAATTTGAATCAGAGAAAATAAAGTAATAAAATGTTAACAAACAGTAACAATCCCTGTGAGTACAAAATAAAAAAAAAAACACATAGTAAATCTGCCTAGCCAAAATAAGTCTTAACCCTTTCCCTTGCTCTGGTAAGGTTCTTTGCTCTGTTCTTTCAAGCAACTAGAAGGAAAGAGCTCAGGTGAAGCAAAGTGCCTTGACCAGCAAACCTAGTCTTCCACCTCCAAGATATCAACTAACCTGACCTTTTAACCCTTCTTTCTTTTGGAAGTTATTGACAGTTTGCCAGCTCCACCCCCAGATACTCACCTAATCCCCTGGAAGAGTTGTGGGAGGAAAGCAATTAGCTCTTTCAGTGTTAGAAGAAGGCTGCAACACCTTTGAGACAAAAAAACTTTTCAGCAAAAAATTAAATAAAATAGCGGCAAACAATAATTTTGCTTAGCCTAATGATAAAAAGTCACAAAAATATAAGCACCACCTGTAATAATTTCACAGAAGATATACCTTGTAAGAAGCACTTTGCTACAGAGAAAAATAAAGCAGTAACAGAAAACATAGATACATAGCTACATAGACAGTGTCAGCAGATAAGGGCCTATGGCCCACCCAGTCTGCCAATTTGAGCTTGTAAGTTCCATTTATGTTTTCCAAGAAGTCTGTTGCCCCTTACCCCTGACCTCCAGAATTCCTTTATGTCTATCCCATGCATTCTTAAATCCTGTGATTGTTTCAGCCCCCACCACTTCCTCTGGCAGGGTGTTCCACTTGTCCACCACCCATTCTGTGAAGAAATTCTTCCTCACATTTCCTCTGAATCGTCCTCCCTCCAACTTCACCCCCTGCCCTCTAGTCCTGGAACATCTTTTTTGCTTAAAAATAGTGTATTCCTGCACCCTGTTCCTCCCTGTAAGATACTTGTATGTCTCTATCATATCCCCTCTCTCCCTCCCTCCTCTCCTCCAGGGAGTACATATTCAGTTCCTTCAACCTGTCCTTGTAGGACTTGTGATGCAATCCATGTACCATCTTTGTTGCCCTCCTCTGAACCTTCTCTACCCTGTCTATGTCCTTATGTAGTTGTATGTTGTCTTGCAAAAGACAATTTGAATCAGAAGATTACAGCAGTAATGTTTTAGCACACACCTGTAGGCACACCTTGTAATAATGCAGCAGAAGGTATACCCAGCAACAACAATTTGAATCAGAGAAAAATTAAGCAATAAAATGTTAGCAACAAACAGTAGCAATCCCTGTGAATACAAAATAAAAATAACACCACACAGTTAATCTGCCTGCCTAGCTTTATTCCTCTTTGAATAAAGCTGAGATAAAAAATATCCTGCTCCTACTTCTGACTCTCAGACAGTG